>CM060920.1:246164262-247435095 GCA_030737875.1 Allium sativum
TTAAAATTCCGACCTCATATGACGGTTAGAGACATGCAATATGTTAGCCAGTCAACACAACAACAGTGTACATATGACACCATCATGGTTATTTCAGAAAAATGTTGTTTGGCTAAACAATGTTATGTAGGATAAATAATTGTCAAACACCAAAGTAGAGAAGCAAATGGTGAAATGTAATAGAAAATAAAATGGATTTTTTCAAAATTTTGGCTATCACTGACAGCATATCCAGTTGTTGCACATAATTCAATGATTAACGTAGACTAATGCATGACTGACACGGTAGTGAGAACAAAATAAGATATTGTTTTCCGTTCATGTTTACCGCAATGGTCGACGATGTTAATCAATCCATAGAGTCAAAAAAATTGATTTCCTGTCATAGCCTTATCACTCAGTTTTACTGAGCCTTTCAGCTCAATATAACTGAGCCATAAGGCTTAGTATAACTGAGCCGTTTCGGGTCAGTAAAACTGAGCCAACTGCTGAAAATAAACAGCAAAGAAGGAATCACAGGACAAATATGGAAAATGAATTTAAAATAGATCATAAGTCTTTATCCTTTATAAATGTAAAGATGGTTGAATTTAGCCTCTTGGTTAGACTAATTGTTGGAAAGTGTGTAAATCACTTATAAATAAGCATTGATCATGCTGACATATTCTTATATGTTAGAATATCTCATAAGTAGACATGCTTACTGTTTAAATATAATAAACAACACTTATATTATGAAAGTTGAAGATGATAATCAATTTTTAATGAACTTAGTCTACTGGCTAAATTTTAATTAAAGATACCAAGTTAGCAAAACCTTCCACGGACGCTCCACTGAACAGAATTATAAATTTAAAATAAAAAAATTAGCTAACATGATTCATATTAGGTAGGAATTGAATTTGAACTTTCGACCCAAAAAAATTTGTGGGTCGTATGAGCCTGATTAGAATAAAGATACAGATTCAAGAGTTAAATAGAAACTGAAGCTGTCAAGGTACTTTGTTTCCTAAGTAGTATAATACAGATTATAACCAAATTCAATGTTCGCCGAAATTAGAAACCAAGTTCATTCATTTCATGGTAAGCACACATATATTAACAGTAACAAATAGTACCTTTCTTTGAGTGCATGACCTCATTAAAGTTACAGCTCAGTAATTCCAAATACTTCCAATATGCTATTTCTTTTTTAATATCGAGAGCAATCTGGAACCATGTATCAAATTTTAGATAGTAATTTTTTGATAGAAGACTGGTAAAGGATAGGAAGTGGACATACCCAAACCTTATTTTTGTAGATCAACCTAAGGTGCCAACATAGAGACATTACAAATTAACCTTCACACGGTTATATAATTGTTGAGAAGTAATACACCAACTGTTGTGGTTGAGATGACCCATTCAAAAACGTAAGGAAGTTCGTTTGTGATATGGCTTGATCTGCAAACATATATAAAGTTATATGGAAATATAAACAAAGTTTGAGTATATTATATTAAGTTAAACCACAAAAAAAAAAAATCCAACCTCACATGATACTTAAAGACCTACAAAAAAAAAAAAAAAATAGAGTTCTAAACTAACATAATGAACAAATGACATCAAATTAGTGGAAAAGATGCCATGTTGATTAACATCAATATTTTAGTATACTCTATGTTGGCGTGGTAAGTCCATTGTCGAAGTAGATAAATGAAAATGCTTCTTTATAGCACAACTAGTCCTTGGTTTAATCAAATCAAAAGAGACAGTCATCACTTGCACCATGGAAAATGATGACATACTTAATCTTTAAGTGATTTATCCTACACAGAAACCATCCACAAAAAGTTATGTATTACTGAACTGCATAGATGATTAACCAAGCGTAAATGTTTGAACTCCCAAATGATCAATCTTACCTTGCAGGAACTCCGAATCAGCATACACTTATATTGAAAATGCATGAGTTGCACTGTTTGTGCTGAAGCATGCTCAACCTCATCCTAAAACAGGCGCTGTCCTTTTCCCATGCATGTAGAACACTAATATCTCAAATGAACATATTAATATTTTATCAGCATGAATCTCCTATGTAGCAATCTGCTGTAGCCTCAATATAATTGGTGATCTCCACCATTTTAGCAACCAAAATTTTCAATATCCACATCATTTTCAACAAATCTTACAACTTTCAAACCTCTTTCATTAACTACTTCTGTGACTGACCATTATCTCTGTTTAGCATCACCCATTTCATTACAATCAATAACTAATTTCCTTTCAGTTCAATGCCACTTTGATTATGATCCCGCAGTCCTTAATTAATATACTTTGAATCCAACTTCCTCGAAGATTATTCTACCATTAAACATTACCCTTACCCATGATGGAAATGGGGTCTTCAATGTCTTCACTATGAGAAGATGTAACATTGATCTCTCACTTTTTGTATGTAAAAGGTAAATTCTCGGCTTCTTTAACTACAAATACCGCAAAATAAAAATCCTGGATCTAACGTAACACAACTATAAGATAAGATTTTCTAATTATAGGTCAATTTAGCCACTGCGATGGAAAGAAATCAATAGTGATCATGTTCGAAAGGGAAACCGCTGATCAAATAACTGAGTAAACTTAAAAAAAAGTTTCAGCAATCTTTTAGCAAATAAACATCTAGATTTTAGGGAAAAGACATGACTGATACCAAAATTGAAGCCATTATTAACCATAAAATGTACAGAATGAAATTGTATAGCATCCAAAAGTAATTTGACATAAGACACTATATTGAGTTTTGAGATGTGATAAAAGGTGATGCTTCCTCCTAATTTATGCCAACTAAACTATGAGCTTGAGTAGATAAAATGAATTAACAAATTTTCACATGCATTAGCAAAGAAAAAAAAAAGGAAGTAAACTGTTGACTTACTCCTGTTATAATTATATGCTTCTGTACATGGACTTTAAAACTCTTAGTCTGGTATGTCAACCAATTGTATTAGCATGTAAAATCACATGAAACTTCCTGTTTAGTACTCACATTTCATATTAGCAACATACAATCTTGTATGTTTCGGATGTTTATGTGTATAATGAAGACATGTACATGTCAAATGGAAAAAAATTGCAAGATAAAATTGTTAAAAAGTATTCACATATTATTAAGGCATCTCTACATTTTCACTGTCAGCCCCCTGTATTACCAAGTACAAAACCAATCGTGATATGTTAACAAATATTATCATACAAATGAGATAAAAAAAATGCTATAACAAAAGCTGACAACAGCAAGACTAACCAATCCATGAGTGAAATCCATATAAACTAATGAAGTCCCATTTTTGCAGTTGGTAAATGTCACTTTACTTTTATACATACATATAGCCAAAGCAACCGAAATATCGTACAAATACCTAGTGGATAAAAAGATTATCAATCTCACTAATCATTTAGATAATTTTATTCTTTCGGATTAATGAAGCAGCAAACAGGAAATTAAGAACGGATCAAAAATATGTGAAGCAGCAGCAATACCATTTTATCATCACTTCATTCTCCAGAGTTCTTTGTGGGCAGAGAATATTTTTTTCACTTGGGGTTATAACGCAGCGAATCATCAACACTAGCATATATCCTGTTAATTGAACTTACAAATCAATGTTGAGGGAGGAAATCGAAATCGAATTGAACTTACAAATTCAAAGCTTCGCAGTTCGCACCTGTCCCTTTGTCGCGCTGAAGCCTATCGTCGATCTCCCCTTGTCGTCACTGAACAGGTGTCGCCGGTCGCCCCTTGCCGAGTTGAAGCTGCTGTGGTTGCCGAAGTCCGTGACGAATTCGGATTGACGAAGTCGTGGTTGCTGAAGTCAGTGATGAAGTCGGATTAGGGAGCAGAGCTAGGTATTTTAATTTTAGGGTTTTCAGATCTGGAAAAAGTTTTGGCTTATTAACTAAACGAAGGAGCGAAGGGTGTAATGATAGGAGTTAGGGATTTGGAGTTTTATTGGTTGGGAGACAGCGAAGAAGATTGATGAGGTGTGTACAACGTTGATTGTTTGGATCTGACGGTTTAAAATTGTGACTATACAAAGATGTGGATCAGTGTGACTTTATAGTAGTTCATTTATTATTACTCGTTGCTTCTTCGTTATGGTGCAGTATCAACTATGAAATGTTTAGTATTATATATATATATATATATATTTGAAAAATTATTATATATATAGTAATTATATATTATCATATAACTAACATCAATTATTAAACATTAAAATGTTTACTATTTGCATACGCTAGGATCAACCATTTATGTTTACTATATTCATTAATTATTAATTATCATATAACTAACACTAATCATTAGATATTAATTACTGAAAGTTAATTATAAATTATCAAACACAAGGTATAAATAATAAGTTATTATTATTATTTATTTTGAAATTTTATAAATTTTTTACTTAACAAACAACTTTTTATTTTTGTATTTGATGAAAATTTCAATTTTTTTTTAAAAATAAATTTAAAATATTAAAATTTTAATTATGAAATATTAAACAATTCATATTGAATAACAATATGATTATAAAGTATTATAATAAATACTATGTTTTAATTATTAAATATTGTTTGCATTAGGTGTTCCATGACTTTTAGAAGAAGTAGACGTATTTGGGTTAAGGAGCGAAGCTGGTGAGAGAGGAGTTGGTGAAGTGGAAGAGAAACGGCGGTTTTGAAGTGTACGAAGATTATTATAGCAAAAACCAACTCGGGACCATCGATTATTAAAGATATGTTCAACAAAAATGATCAGTTTTTTAAAAATACATAACGTTCAATGTGTAATTATTAACTAATTCAACATAACTGAAAACATATTCAGCACTTACTATGTGTGAGAGAAGATAATTACATGTGAAGGCTTGTAAATGATGGAAATAATAATTAGTATGGTAATGTTTGTATTCTTTGAATTTCGGAACCCTTTAATATTTATAAAATTTCAAATTTTGAATATTTTACAAAACTTTATTGTCAACACTTACTATTTTATAAATGATGTAAATGAAGAAATCTTGTTAACACAGTAGAAACTATAAATACCTATTTATTGTTTCATAAATAATGTGAATATAATAAACTTATAACACCAAAAAGTTTGCAAGGTTTAAAATTTAACTACATCATGTAAGTGTATTATTAACATTAATTATGTAAAATTTAACTACATCATGTAAGTGTATTATTAACATTAATTATTAACATGAATTTTTTGAATTTCGAAATTCTTTAATATATATTTAACTTCTTATTTTTAAACTTTGACCATTTTTTTTCTTAATTACTAATTATTTATCAAATAATACGTACCAATCAATTTCTTAAAAACAAATATGTATTAATAATTTCTTGTTATTAATTTAATTATTCGTATTAAAGACTATTAAATAATCATTGATTATCAAAACAAATTTAATAAACATCGAACAACAATGTATTTTATTAATTACTATTACCTCTTATTTATATTATATAGTAATTAATAATTAATCAGCATTAATTTTTTTTTAAAAAAAATCAGCATTAATTATTGAATTTTATTTACTTCTAATATTTATTATTAATTACTAATGTATTATTAACATTAATTATCTAAAATTTAAATTTACTAATTAATTACTAGGTAATAACACAAATTTAAAACATTTAATAAATAAATGTTATAAAAGTTCGTTTCAAATCTCTTGGAAAACTGCAGGAAAATAGCTTCAAAATTATGTCGATGGTAATCCGACTCTATTAGCAACGGAATTTAGCGTCAAATATTATATGACGGTAAAGAGCTGCAATTTCCATTGATTTAGTGACAGAATTAGTATTCGACGGTAATAATTTATAATAAGATGACATATAAACTCCAAAATATTTTCTCTTACAAAGCCCACGGAAATCCGCCGATAATTAGCGATGGAATTTTCCGCAGCTAAAAATCTGTCGCTAATCTCGGTTTTTCTTGTAGTGGAAGTACCACCCAAACTGCAGCCCAGGCGATGTTACCTAGAATGGGGGAAGGAGGCCCAACGAGACAAGAGCTCAAATCATGTTATCTTCAGCACTCCCGACTTTCCTACCATTGTGCGGCAGATCATGAATGATATTAGAGGATACAAAAGTGAAGATTGGGGGATTTATCATAGTCACACTCCATTTACAGGCAACATTCTACATGTAGAATTCATAAGAAGATTCAATATGCCATAGATAAGCCACTATTCCGATACGATTGACCTCCAACAATATCTGATGAGGTATTCGTGGCACATGGAGACATCGACCACCCTAGACGTGGTTAAGTGCAAAGCCTTCCCAATATATATTGATGGGGTGGCACTCAAGTGGTTCACGTGACTTCCCCCAAGATGTGTCCCCAACTTCAAAAACTTAAGTGAGAAGTTCCTAAACCAGTTTTGTCTTCATGCCACTAATTCGAAACGTGTCACAACCCTTTCTGCAATCAAGCAAGTTCGAGGAGAATCTCTAAGGGATTACCTTAACGCGTTCAATACGGCCATTACCGAAGTGAGTAATCCCAAGGTCTTTTAAGACCGGATCCCACCTAGACCCCTTACGTACAAGGAAGTTGACTGGTTTTCTCTGCATAAACCTAGATGTGTCTGCGTGGACCCACGCTTACAAGTGTGGGATATCTCCGTCCATGATGACTCATTCGTTAAATATTAACCCGAAGCATGTCCTAGTAAAGCAGAAAAGACACATGCTCGTCCCGAATAGGCCAGAAGCCTTGAAGGAATAGGTCGAAAGATTGAAGAATAATGGGTTCATCCAAGATGCAACATACCCCAAGCGGATATCAAACCCAGTGCTTGTGAAGAAGGCAAACGAAAAGTGGCGAACGTGCATCGACTTTTCAGACTTGAATAAGGCCTGCCACAAAGATAGTTTTCCACTTCTTGGGATTGATCAGCTTGTCGACTCAACGGTTGGACACAAACTTCTTTCGCTAATGGGTGTTTATTAAGGATATAGCCAAATTGCGATGCATGTCCCAGACCAGGAACATACTAGTTTCATAATGGATCACGGGCTGTATTACTATGCGATCATGTTTTTTGGACTAAAGATTGCGGGTGCAATTATCAATGCTTGGTCACCCACATGTTATCAGTTAATGCCCCTCTATTACCCCGATATAACCCCACTGTATCCTATAGAGAAGCATCACCGCTACGCTTTTCTCAAATAGCCTCTAATATAGTCTCTCCTGTTTAAGCCCACCTTTATTCCGCTATTACCAATATATCCCGTTGGTTTCGCCACATTTCATTATTCTTGCTATATTTTTGATGAAAAAATCAACTTAAAAATGAAATTTATGCATTATAGAAATTATGAAGTTACGTTTTCTATTCGAATTTTTCAATATATATTTTTAAAATGAAAATACTCTAATGTTCTATTACATTTGATTAAGTTAAAAGGCAATTTATGTTTATATACATATATTTGCACATGTTTGAATTTAAAATTAAGGACATGCTAATTATATTTAAATTAAGTGTTATATTTTCACTTAATTATCATTTATGTATTTGTAAAAACATTCATAGCGAGTTATATCTATTATTTCATAGTCATCCGCTATACCTGCTATTTCCTCGCTATGACTTTTTGAACCTCTACAGCATTAGATCCGCTAAGCGCTTTAACTGCACAGCCCACATGTTCCTTGGTCAAATCGCGAAGACGATGGAGGTATATGTAGATGATATGCTGGTGAAGTCAAAGCAATCAATCGATCATGTTCGGGACTTGGCAGAGATGTTCAGTGTACTTTGCAGATATGAAATGAATCTCAACCCCTTGAAATGCTCTTTTGGCGTTGTGTCAGGGAAATTCTTAGGCTTCATCATCGGCTCTCGAGGAATTGAAATTAACCCCAAACAGATCGAAGCAATTAAGGGTATTCAAGAGCCTCGAAAGATTAAAGACGTGCAAAGCTTGGCGTAAAATGCTGCAACTTTGGACTGATTTATATCTAGGGCTACAGACAAGTGCATTCCCTTTTTTTAATTCATAAAGGGAGGGATAAGCAACTTCACTTGGACGCCTGATTATGCTAAAGCTTCTCAAAACCTCCTCAATCATTTGGCGAGGCAACCTATGTTGTCCAAACCAGTGGACCATGAGGACTTGTTCGAGTACTTGGCAATGTCCAAACATGTTATCAGTCCAACTCTCGTCCATGAAGAAGATCGGGTGCAACAACCAGTCTATTACATAAGCAAAAATTTGACATAAGCGGAACGCAACTATCCAAAAATCAAGAAGCTACCTTATAGTTTGTTGATTGCATCGAGAAAGCTCTGTCACTACTTCCAAGCTCACCCCATTAAAGTGTACACCGACCAACCTCTACGATAGGGCCTTTAGCGACTACGGCGTCTGAAAGGTTGCACAAATAGAACATCGAGCTGAGTCAGTTCGACCTCGCCTTTCTTCTGCAAAAGTCTTTTAGAGGACAAGCATTGGCTGACTTCATAGTCGAGGTTACAACTCCCAAGGATGACGTTCCAAAGGACGATGCCAATGTCTAACCGAGACTAGACACATAGAATATTTACACAGACGAGGCTCGTAGTGATCGATGTTCTGGCCCAGGAGTGGTATTTTTAACTCCTGAGGGAAGATAGATTTATTATGCCCTGAGATTGAACTTTCTCTATACCAACGACGGTTGTGAGTATGAAGCCCGAATTATAGGGCTAAAGCTCGTGAAGGACTTAAGGGTAGTGGCATTAGACATTTTCTTCGATTCACAACTTATTTTATTTCAGGTTCGGAAGGAGTACCAAACTAAGGGGGAACGACTTGCCACCTATCTCAAGCGAGTAGAAGAGTTGTTGGACAATTTTGACTACCATAGCATCTCACATATTCCAAGGAAAGAAAATCAAAAAGGCTGACAGGTTGGCTAAACTGGCTAGTTGCAGTCCCTGAGACAAAGCAGAAATGGTCTTGGTCGAGACGTTAAACACTTTAAGCATAGACCAGGTGGAAATTGATCAAGCTATGGAGACCGAACCTAAGAAAGAGTCATGGATTACCCCTATCAAGAACTTCCTCCAAAATGAAACCCTCCTAGAATGAAAGAATGAAAATCGAACTCTTGTGCGCAAAGCCTGAGATATATTATACAGGGAGATACGCTCTTTAGAAGAGGGTTATCTATCCTTATGCTCCGTTGACGACGCCAAACGAGTGTTGCAGGAAGTGCACAAAGGCAACTGTAGCGCTCACACCTAGGGGCAAATTCTGATAAAGAAGGTGCTATGGTACAACTAGTTTAAGCTTACCATCAATCGAAATGTGGCAAATTATTCCTAACATTATGACAAGTGTTAGAGATTTGCCCAGATTCCATGGGCTCCGCCAACTCAACTCACCCAGATGGTTAATCCCTGACTATTCATTGTATGAGGAGTAAACATCATTGGAAGGCTTCCAATTTTCAGAGATTTGCCCAAATTCCAAGGGCTCCTCCAACTTAACTCACCCAGATGGTTAGTCCTTGGTTATTTTTTGTATGGGGAGTAGACATCATTGGAAGCCTTCTAATTTCTGAGGACAGAGCAAAGTATGTGATCGTGGCTGTGGATTACTTTACAATATAGGCTAAACTAAACCATTGACCACGATCACGAAAAAGCGGGTGACCTACTTCGTTGTTAGAAATATCATATGCCGATTTGGGATTCTCAAGACCATCATAACTGATAATGGGACCCAATTCGATAGCTCAATATTCAGAGACTTCCGCCAATGATACCATATCAAGAAGAAGCACACCCGCAATCGAATGGACAAGTCGAGGCCGTGAATAAGGTCATCAAGTCTATCATAAAGAAACGATTGTAGCGGGCCAAAGGCAAATAGGTCGACAAACTACCTTTAGCCCTTTAGGATTATCGTACTACCTATAAGTCTATGACTGGCCATACTCTATTCATCTTGTCCTATGACTCTAAAGTAGTCATCGCGATAGAAATTGAACTCCCCTATCATAGAACAACATATTACGACCTGTTGACTAACAAAGCTCTTCTCTTAGAATCACTGGACATGACGAGGAGAAGAGAGAAGAAGTTAACTTACGTATTGCGTCACATAGGCAACAATTTGCCCGACTATAATAAGAAGGTTCGATTCAGAACCTTTGGCCTTGGTGATGTTGTTTTGAAATGAGTCTTCCCGACCCCAGTTCACATGGGCCTGAAATGGGAATGGCCTTACGTCATCCAATAGAGACTTGATGCTGGAACTTTTAGGATAACAACTGCTGATAGCGACCCACTTCCAAGAGCATGGAATTCCAAACATATTCTTTGTTATCTTTCTTAGAATTTTGTTATTATATTTATTTCATTTATTCTTAGCATTGTAATAAGGCGTGTCTCCCCACCTACTATTGTTCATAATAAAACCTCTATTCCATGCTCCATAACTATGTCTGTTGCTTTGGCTATGTGTTGTGATTCGACCATCCTATGCCAAGGATTGAAAGAAGGGATAGCAAACTCCCAAACAATGTTCATTGTCTCACGCTTCGACGAGCTAACCCAACTCCGCGATTGGTCGGACTTGGGTCAACTAAACTCGGGCTTGAGTTCAATGCTCGACAAGGTGATCAACACTTTGTGAACCAAAGTGATGAAGCGACGCCTAAACAACATCTTTAAATGTTTCCCATGTTACGACAGGACGAGTATAAACTATGGGGATGTGATCTGACCATCTTGGTGGCGACCTTTACCCTTGACGTATGGCCAAAAGGATGATGCCTAAGAAAGTGTGACCCGATCGCTTGCCCGACTAACTCCATTCCTCAGAGCTTGGAATGGAATTTAAATTAAGGACGAGTGTGATAGGTGCACCAAAACTAACGACCACTCGATCCCTAACTCTTAACTCTCAATGACTAAGGAGAGAGTATGAAATGTTTTATCTAGATTAACCCTAAAGGGAGGGAGGGGGGGTGAATAGGCTTTATTGAATTTTATCGAGAATATAAAACTGATCGCAGCACAGAATAATAATTACATCACAAATAGTAGATGAGTAAATAAGTGCGGAAAGTAAATGACACAAAGATTTTACACAAACCCTGCCTACTACTACATTCCCCATGGTTTCTACTAGGAATTAAACAGACCCCTGCATGCAAAAACTTATAAACTCGTGAACCCCTCGCTAACCGCCTATACAGTTTTGTACACTCACACAACTTGCTACTGTTTTAATCCTACGCTCAAAAACCTGTACTAATTTTAACCTCAAAATCAGATTTTCCCCTAGCTACAAACCCGTAGCTAGTAAACCCTAATTAATGCAGACACTAGAAAACTGCTAGTTAAAATCCTATAACTAGATGTCCTAGGTTTTACACAAAAACTAGAAAACACAATCGATGATTTTACAACAAGTAAATGTAAAAACATTATAAAAAATAAAACCCTCTTTCTTCAAATAAACTAGGCTGGCCCATATTTTTTATTTCCTTTGAAAGCTCTCTCCCTTCTAAGCAATGTCGGTCGACCCAAATATTAGGGTTTTTCCCTGTGCTCTAAATCAAATCGCGATTATGAAAAAAATGATAGAGATCACTGGTGCTTGAATTTATTCTTCCTCTTTGCACTGGGATTCGTTTGGATCTTGCGATCGAAACAGTGAGTTATTTTCTGATTGATTTTTTGTTGACCTCTCGTATTATTTTTATTTGCTTGTTTGATCTGTCCCACTTTGCCTGTGATGAATTGCTTTGTATAAATTGGGTTTTAAAAATAAAACCAAACTTATCTCTGACTTCCCTAAATGTCTTGTTCTGATTGCTTGCGTGATTGTTGTGAGATTTCCCCTTTGTTTCTTCAGCTTTGAGCAAATTCTGGAAACAGAAATATTATTTATGGCCCCTTGAATTTCCCTATGCATGATTGTTGCCATAATTTCGTTTTCTTTGATTAAAATTGCCGTGGATATCTCGTTGGGTTGCTGGAAAGATTCGAATTGATTTTTGGCAACACAGATTTGCAAATTACGCATTGCTATCATTGATTCTTTATAAATTCGGCATTGTAATTCTGGAAAACAAACAAAATTGTTTCTTGGCATTTATGCTCTTGTCGAATATTGTTCACTGAATTTTTGGAAATAGTTTATGTTAGGGATTGCTGGATGGACCATTAAGGCAAAACTAACACTAGAGGGGGGGGGTGAATAGTGTTTTTGATAATTTAAACAAAATCTAAAACTTATATGATCTACTATATGAATCAAACACCACAGAGACAATCACAGACAAAGAATCAAATACGAACACAAAGATAAACAAAAAGAAAATGCAGAAAAGTAAAGAACACACCGGATTTTATACTAGTTCGGAATTGCTTTTACGTCCAGTCTTATGCAACGCTGGATTGTGCAGAGTTTTATTACTATATCAATATCCAATTACAATCCTCGTTGATTTCACGACTACAAGGGATACCACTGATTCCACACACACACATGATCAAGTAAACCCTCCTTGATTTAACTGCTACAAGGGATACCACCAATTATCCTCCTTGATTTCACGGCTACAAAGAATACTACCGTTTACCCAAACACTTCCCAAATAATTACAATAGCCTAATAACACTTTGATTCAGAGAGTAATGAGTAGAGAGTGGGAAGAGAAGAAGTTTAATGAAAATAGAATTGAATTCGGCCGAGTATAAGTCTAGAAATCATAAAAATGAGAAGATATAATGGTGTAAAGAAAGGAGATGAAGATGGAGAAAAAGAATGATGAAAAAATTTGAAATCATCCCCTATTTATTACATTTGAAAGGTTGCAACGTTTCTGGAGCGTCACAAATAGTGAAAAGACACTTCTTTTCAAATTTAAATTTCTGACAGTTATATGTCAACATAGCCATGAATGCATGTCGACATATCCATCTTTTTTATGTTTTTTGAAGCATTTTTAAAGTATCTAAATAAATATTTAAATTCTGGAAATTCTTGAAACAAAACTATTTGCTAAAAAATTATTTTTCAAGTATAAAAACATAAGAAAATATCATTTAAACATATGGTTAAATACTTAATATAAATGTGATATGAAAACTATATATAGTATAATAATAAACATATATGTAGGAATTTATAAACTATATATAAACAAAAGGTTATATGAAGAATCAAATATAAACTTAATAAAATATTTTTAATAGAACTATAAAAATAAGAGTACTTATAAATTAGTAAATATATTTGAATTCATAAGTGTGAAATTCTTTAATCAAAACTTAATAATATAAATAAATATTCTAAAGTGTAAAATCATATGAAATCATATACATCCTTACAAAGTTATAAGGTTTAAAACTATAAAACTGTAAAACTATATAACTATATAAACTTATATAAACATATATAATATAGTTAAAACTTTAAATTTATATGTTTGAAATCATATGTAAAATAATTTAGAATTTGATAATTGAAATTTAGAATTTTGAACTTTGAATTTGAAAAAAGAGAATTTGAAATTTGTAAAACAAAATTTGAAACTGGAGTGCTATTCAAAGTCTTACATGAATTTTGAACTCTTGAAATCTTGATTACTCATGAATCTTGAATCTCTTGAATATATAAAACTCTAAAACTATACAATCTTCAGTATTTAAGTCCTATATACAAGTCCTACATATATATGTCGATACATTCTACATAGAGAAGTTAGTGTATATATATATATATATTATATAATAAATGATAACTGAAATAAGGTTGTTGTCATCAAAACTCCATTCTCCGACAATCTCCCCCTTTTTGATGATGATAACCTTAGTTTATAAAATATTCATAGTTGTTGATGCTGATCCTTCTAATACTCCTCGTTAAACTATACTATACCTGATCGTTCTAATACTCCCCCTTAAACTATACTATACCTATTTTATAATTTCTCCCCCTTTGTCATTATCAAAAAGAAATTCTAAACATACTCCCCCTAAATCCTATATCTATCTATATATTTCCTAGGATTATACTATACTTTACCTATAGTAGACTATACTAGACTAATGTAATGACCCAGATATTTGACGATGAAATAATTAACTTATTTACTTATTTAAAATATATTATTTAATCTACGACGTTAGAACATATAATTATATTATAATTAAAACCGAGCTCGAAATGGCGCTGCAGTTCGCTATTTGGCGATTCGAACTTCAACTGAATATACAAAAGCCGTTTGAAGTCGGATTTTTGTGAAACAAGAAACGTTAGGAGCTGGTGAAGTATATTTTTCTAGTGGAAGAGAAAAATCGAGATTTCGTCGTATATATTGGAAGTTATGTCCAAATTAAATATTCAGAAAAAAACAGCGGTATATTCGTTCGTGGCCATAACGGTTATTTAAAAATATTTGAATATCGGTTGTGAATTTAGACAAGGTTCTTTCGAGACATAGCGATAATTTAATTTTTATAATTTTACTGTAATTTTTAATTAATTAAATACGCTACTTTTTATTTGGAGTATTTTGCACCCTGTAATCAACATTTTGGGGTTTCACAATATGAGTCAACCTACCGGTATTATTGTATTTTTGGGATCGTGGCACTTTGCTGGTCACGACGGTATGTTTATATCTGTTGATAGCAGTCCGTATGCCAATGGAGTTTTGTGTAATAGGGTACCGGTATATTTAAACAAAACGAAACACAATACAAAAGGAGAGCGACCACAATGCAATACAAACCACAGATTTACTCTCCAAGTATAAACACATAAAGAACTAAAATATGAAAGTGCAAGTTAAAGTGTACGTATATCTCAATTGATGTCAAGAATGTGAATACTAAAATTTAGAAGCATGTATGAAAAGAAGAATATATACTTCTCAACTAAGTAATGGTTCAGCATGGTACAACACTGTAGTCTCCCATCACGTTCCTGTAGCCTACCCTAGATTTGAAAACACATACGTACTAAAACCACATACCACACTATGCAGCAGCCCCGAAACATGTACAGCTCCCTACGTAGATACAATGGCCACCAATAAGTAGATATATGGTATTCCATCTGTACTTAACGCCGAAGTGTCTCCTCTTCAACCACTGAAGTGATATGTCGCCAAAAATGTGATACTGGAAGAATTTGTGGCCATAAACGAAAATAAAATAATATATATATATATATATACATCCCTGCCAAGGATCGTATATCCTACTGATCGTGCCCCTTTCAAATGATGTAGACTACTCATACCAGCCTATAAACAATACATGCATGCAGACAGCTACCCATCGAGCGTACAGCTACATAAGAAATGAAGTACACATCGTTTCCTTTCCCATCAGGTTTCCTTAGCTATTAAGTATTAGCAACTATATTTAATTCAATCCCACTTCCTTGCCAGCCAAGTAGTATTGGCTATAAATACATGATCATAGAGGACTTTTACTTTTTCCAAAAATTTGCTTAAGAAAAATAGTCACGGCAACCTTTTCTGCTTCGTTTCTTCAACTTTTTTTCCACTTGAGTAACAGGGATCATTTCCCTTACTGAGTTACTTATTCTCTTCTCAGTATACGTAATATTAATTACCAGCACCATTAATTCCACTCAACACTTGCATCGTCAGTCGAACTGCAGCTCCGTCAGTCGGCCATGGGAAGTTTTCAAAGCTGAGTATCATGGCACATGGAAGAGCCTGGGAGGGGAGTTCGTTTCGGCGATGAGGAGAAAATGCTGGAACTGGAATTTGTGTTCGAAAATTGCACTGTAAAACAGAGGTGCGAGTGAAGGATTTATACATGGGGTTATATAGTTTTAGCAGGAGGACAAGTTCACGTTAAATGCCGGATTCATCTACTGGAAGATCCAAATAATATAGGTGGAGCGGTGACTTTCGTAACAGGATGGAGGAGTTGATACGTGCAAGCTAGAGTGGCGAGGGAGTCATTTCACATAAGGAGGAGGTGAGCTGCACCACGTACGTGAACAGTAGCTTCGGAAATGACTGCACCATTTTCGAGATGGGTTATTGGGTTCGAACAAGCATACATGGTAGTTTGAAAACTGGAAGGAGCAGTTAACATCTGAAGTGGCGTGAGTGGTGAGAGCTCCGACTTTAACTGACGAGGGAAGAAGAAAAGTAACAGGTTTAGGGAAGTGTTTAGCGATAATGAAGGTTAATTAATGGTTTAATTATTAAATTAATTTTAATGAGAATGATGTTGGGTTGCTTTACACGTTGAGGCAGTGCTTTAAAGATTTTGGAAATTTAGTTCTTGGTGAACAAAATCTAGAGTGGACGGTTTAACAGGGAAGAAGGAAGGGATGTGGATGGGGGCTTTCTTGGGTTGTTGGGGCGATTTGGTAGCTAGGCCTGAGAGGAAATTGGAATTTTGAACCGTCTGTCGCGTTGGGATCGTATGGACGGGAGCAACCCAATGGAGCTGACTGGAAGTGAATCCGAGCTCGGTACAATTTATGGCGAAATAAATTGTCCGACTGAATCAAATAACGCAAACCGTCATTTAACGGTTAACGCGCCAATGTGAGTAAAACTCACTAACTCTCCTAAATTTATATTTTAATATAAATTGTACTTTATTTATTGACTGCTGTATATTGATTGTTAAACTGGACTGTTAAATAGATTTGATTGAAAACGTAGTTATAGTTAATCTATGTACTGTTAATCAAATATGGTTCTGTACAGCAGGATATTTCATTTCAAAATGAAATATGATATATATTATACTGTGTAACATCTGTGGATGCAGGGAGACAGGTTGGAGGAATCCGACTGGGTTCCTCAACAATTATTTTACTGTTTTCATATATTGTGATATATGTTGTGATTTATAATCTGTTGTTGATTATGGATGTTAGAACGATATTGATCATCGTTGTTTGATATTTTGAATATCATAAGAAACCCTGAGTTGTAAAAAGGAATATTTCAATATATATTGAAATAAAGGGATTTTATAAAATCACAGGATTTTACAAAAAGGAAATTATTTATAAAACGAACACGGTTTTATAAAAGGAAGTATTTATAAAACAAATAGAGTTTTATAAAAGGGGTATTTATTTAGAAAATAAATAGAATTGAAAAGGAGAATATTTATTTAGAAAATAAATAGGAATAAGGAATATTTATTTAGAAGATAAATAGAAGTTGTAAATAGGAAATATTTGTAACGGTAAATAGAAGTTGTAAATAGGAAATATTTGTAACGGTAAATAGAAGTTGTAAATAGGAAATATTTGTAACGGTAAATAGAAGTTGTAAATAGGAAATATTTGTAACGGTAAGTAAACATAAAAAAAGAAGGGAAATAGTTGTAATGGAAAACGTAGTTTATCAAAAGGAGTTAATCAAACGTAGTTTATAAAAAGGGGTTAATCGAATATAGAAATTAAGAAGTGAAGTTAAACAAAAATTAGAAACTGACTAGAGATTAGTAAGTTGAATAGTTTTCTGAGTGTTGATCTGATGTTGGTTTCGGCCTTCGGGGTTTATACTTAGAGAATTGTTCTCTTACTAGTTTACAGTTAGGGACTAATAGTTGTGGAATGATAGTGATGCGTAAATGAGGATTGGAAATGTTTTTCAAATGTTGAAAATGTATATTTTCTAGTTTTAGAAAATAAGGAAATATGAATATATATATATATATATATATATATATATGATTGATGATTGGATCGATAATTCCATTTGGAATTAAGATCGTTGCTTGTACACCGACATATTTTCATTTGATAGTTAAATCACAGACTATCGAAGTTTTGACCATTTTACGTTGTTAATATGGAGAGACCAGTTGGATTATTATCCGAAGAACCACTCCGTATCGACATAAGCGTTGTGATCAAATACGATGAAGAAATTGAAGACGGAGTAAAGTGCAAGGGCTGTCCTGTTTACAGAATAGTGCCTTCGGTTTCGTTCAGTCCCAGAACGAACGTATATGGACGAATGTCTGACAGAATAGTTCCAATGATCGAAAGAGTTGGACTGTACAAATATATATGGTGGCCAACGGATTTATTCCCTTCGCATAATATCCAGAATCTATTTGTGCAGATCCAACTAATGATTAACGGATCTGATAATGTGGCATTCAAAGTGATCGTGTTATCAATGAATAGAAAGTAAGCGTAGCTTCTAGCCTCACATCTGGTAAATGATAAAAATCGGGCAGGCAGCATGGCTAAGTCGGTCGCACCGAAGTAGGGTGTATAAATCACCTATCTAGAGAATATTCATTTTCTTCTTTAATCTATCAATGTTGTCCCATATATATACGGGAAACGGTTGCTGATCCCGACCGTTGGTGATGTACATTCGATACACTCAAGCGAAATGAGTGGTCGGTCATGTGTGGCTGAGTTGCAAGATGTTCTTGTTGAACTCCAGTGTATCGTTCCTAGAGTACACTGATCGGATGGTGGTTCCATACCTTGTCATAGTTGGAAACCCAATCATCCAATACACACTTGCGGTTTTGATTGTATACTATATATGTAGAACGTGAGATGCAAGCGTTTCTACTAGACTGATATCTATTTGTATTTAGACATTATCATAATATCAGAATGATATTGCTTTTCAAAGATGTTTGGATTCTCATAAGGGAAAAACCCGTTCCGTATTCACGGCGTGGTCTTATGAGATATCATATACCTATTTAAATGATTTGAGTTTACTCACACCAGTCACATGACTGACCCAGAGTTTATTTGTTTTGTCTTCCCTAAACTCTCGGGTGCCTAAATTTGTATGGGCAGTCAAGTAGTCGGGATTTACAGATGCACTTGGAGAGCTTGGAGCAGGAGGCTTCAGCAGTCGATAGCTATTATTTATTCCGCTGTGATGTTATATGTTGTACTCTGAAAATGGTATGTATAAACAGTTATAACTTTGTATTTCAAAAGTTATGTTATATTTTATTCGTTCCGCTGTGAGATTCGTGTTACTCTGATGTTGTTGTTGTTGTCTTCTTCTTCTTCTATTCTAATAGTTCTACCTTATCTATCCTCACCCTCTATCTTCTTTCACTAATTACCAGGATTTTTCGGATGTTTTGGTTATCGACATCGTGTTTATGTCGATAACCAAAGTCGTCGAAAATCCGGGTCGTTACAACTAAACTAGGTAATGCTCCCCTAAATCTATGCTATAAACGATTCTAATAACTAAATAATACTCCTTAAATTTCCCTTTAAATCTATGATTGTAAACTTAAAATTTTTTAACTCCCCCCTAAAATTATGTCTATACTAAACTAAATAAAAGAATAATAAACTAAGAAAACAACTCAATATTTATAAGCAAATCAATCCAAACAAGCAAATCAAACAAACAATCTAAACAATTAAATCAACCAAAGCATTTTTGAACCTTCAACTAATTCTTAAAAACTCTAAAACTTCCCCTTAATCTAATACAAGACTAAACCTATCCTAAACTCTAATTCGCTTAAAACTATAATAAGACCATAATCTAGACTTAGAAATAACTCTGATAAGATATCATAAAATTATGATATAAGTAAAGCAATTCAATCCAATCAATCAATTAATTTAAGTTTTGTTGTCATAAAATATCAATTCAAACATGAAACCAAACATTTCTTGTAGCTTCTATTTATCCTAAAACCTATAAAGCTCCTATCAACTACAAATGCATAAGTATACTTCTAACAAACCTATCAAACACTAATGAAATTTAACCATGCAACACCCCGGATTTTTGGAATAATCAACTAAATTAAAGAATAATTAATCTCAGACGTGAGAATTAAGGGAAACGAGTTGCGCTAGTGTGTTCGTCTCAGAATTCTGGTCGAGATAGAATCTGATTTTGCGTGAAACAGATATCAGATGAAGAAGATATGGACGAACAAAGTCAGAAGAGAAAAAAAATATTGATTGCACTGGCGCACTTAGGAAGTGCACCAGTACAAATTTGCACTGGCGCACCTGCCAAGTGCGCCCAGGCCGAGCAGCAGGCCTGCACAGCTTTTTGGTTCAGTCTGACCCATGTTGCTGAGTCCTTTCTGACTCCTTGCTGAGTCATTAGGGCTGAGGTGTCACCCTATCACGACTGAATGGTTTTGATTAACCCTAAGATCATCTGACGGCTATAGTTAAATTAAAATTCTATATAAACATGGGTAGACTCAAACCCTAAATCAAATTAAAAACTAAAACTATGGCCGTCATGCTGTCATCATATAACCTAGAGTAGCCGCCACCAATTAGAGAGGAAGAACATCAAATCAAATCAGTTCTATTCAACTTTAACAACGAATCTTCTTCAAAGGAAAACTAATACAACTTCAGAACTCAGAATTCAGAACTCAAGACCTTCTTTGAGTTGTGAGTTCGATAATTTTAATAATATAATTAGTAATTTAATTGGATTAAGTTATGATGCGGATTGTATGGATGTGATGTGAATTATTGACCGCATGTTATAGTTATGTTGTAAAACTGTGATGTTATCATTTATGTTATAAATCCTATGATGCTATGTTGTGATGTTATCATCTATGTTGTAAAGTTAGGTTGCTATCATCTATGTTGTAATTTTATGTATAATCCAGTCATCATGTTGTTCATATGCTAGTTTGGTTATGTTGATTCGTGTGATAAATCATATGTGCTTATGCAAGTTAGGATGCTAATTAAGACATGAATCATATGATTAGTGAAAATTATCTACAACTTTACATGACATCTATTTTAGATCTAAAGCTAGGCTATGACATGTGTGAGTTATATGCTAAATTCTACAAGCCAGTTTACATGTTTAGATGTAAATTTGCACCATCGTTATGTTGCATAAATCACATATGTAAGTTTATATGAATACATGTGGTTGAATATGAATCATGTTATGCAAGTTTGTGGTTATTGCCTATGCAAGTTTACACCTTTAGATGTAGATCTATGACATACATGATTTATGCAAGTTTGTGACCATTATCTCAACAAGTTCACACCTTTAGATTTGGATCTATAACATATGTAGTTTTAGGCAAGTTGTAACTTTGGCCTATGCAAGTTTTAGATGTAGAACATCATTCACACATGCAAGTTCACCCATTATGTTTAGATCTAGTTTTATTATATGTATGTTGTGATGTTTTCTCTTTATTCCGTGAGTTAGACTATTCGAGTCTAACGTATATTTTGCGTTAAACGAACGAACGTACAACGCTGGGTAAAGGTGTTAATATTAAAAGATTTAATTGGCATAAATGCCTTAAATGGCATAAAATAAATATGTGAAGATGATTGGTATGATTTTACATACCATAAATAGATGGACATAATTGAGTCAATTATGGCCATAGTTAAATTTGGAATTAATTGATAATTTGAATAGCGAAAGTAATTCAAATTGGGGGATGATTAATTAGGAGTAATTAATCGTCTAAGACACGCGGTTAGGCTCCTTTGTGGTGTAAGACTGCCCGGACCCGCCCGGCAAATCCAGCTGCCACAAATGCCAGTCTAATGTGGGAGATCTTAGGCATAAACTAAATGCGTAACAGTTGTAAAGACACGAGGTTAGATTCTTTTGTGGTGTAAGACTGCCCGGACCCGCCTGACAAATCCAGCTGCCACAAATGCCGGTTAAATGTGAGAGGTCTTTATGAGGTTACGGTCTTAATGAATTAAGAAACACTTAACTAGATAAACATGTAGTGGGACATGAGGGGGTTAAGTGGTTGCCTTGGGTGACATGTGGAATCTAGTGTGTGCCTTGGGTGGCATTGGAAATACGATTAAAAACACTTAACCAAAATTGAAACATGTAAGTGAACATGAATAAGAAGTGGGTTAAGTGGGATGTACTAGAGGAGACCAAGCTTAGGTGGATAGCTTGTGTCAAGTAATGGGGGCCCGTTTCAACCAGTAACTCATACGTATCTTTGTGGGCTCGACCCAAGTCGAGGACGGGACACGCATACTGGGCTTGAATGTAAGAGGCCAAACCGGGTTAGCGGTGGCAACACAAATCGAACGGGTTCATATGCGTGTGTGGACCCGAGATGGTAGGTAAGACATTGCATCGTGTAGGTATAAGCCGTGCATTGTTGGTTATATCGGGTTGCCACTTTGGGGAGTGATACACCCCACTGTGGGGCCAGCACGGGTATCTACGAGTTAGGGAGCCGATCGCATGGGGGTAGTGGGTACACCTAGTGGAGATAGGGGCAGGCGACACCTATGAAGGCAGCTAGGGGTGCACGAAACTACCATTATCATTATTAAGTTTTGTAGGCGGGATCAACCTTAGGGTGACTAGTGGTGGTGCAATATAGCAAATATCCTATAGTGGTGGTGCAGTATAATAGTGGTGGTGCAATATAGTAATTATCTTATAGTGGGTTAGGTGCGCTTTAACGTTATCTTAGTTCATCTTGTTTCCTTGTTTACTCTGTCATACTCAATTGTTCACAGTCATTTCCTTATTTTCCAACATATGCCTTAGCTTAGTTATTTTGGTAATTATACTGTTAAAGTTATCGCACTCGCCAGACTTTATGTCTGACCCCCTTTGTTTCCTCCTCTCTTCTTCCTTTTCCCCCCTAGGTGCTCAGGTCGGGACCAGCACCAGTGGAGCTTGATTTTGGACAGCTGTATTTCTTGCTTTTAGAAGATTGCTTGGATCGCTGAAGTAAAGTTCAGCCTCTCTTATTTATGGCTATTTTGTATTGGGATTATGTCTTTCTATTTATGTACTTTGATCTAGTCAAGCTGGATATTATGTACTTGACTCTGGTTTTGATGATGTAATCAAACATATGTGTTTTCCGCTGCAATGAAATAAAGTTTTAAATTTTCAAGTACTGTTTATATCTGTCTTGTTGTTAAGTTTCTGTTCTATACTCACTTAAAACGCTCCATATAAGTTAATGCATTCCCTTTGTGAGTGACATTAATGGACGTGGTGTGTTACACGTGGTATCAGCGCTGAAGGTTACCATAACAGATATGAATTTTGAAAAGTATTTTTTCAAAACCACTTTTATAAAGAAGTACCTTCAAAGGTATGTTTTAAGGAATGTATTTTCAAGAGAAGGAAAGCATAACCCCAAGAGCCATATATCTTTCATTCGATTCTTTTGTATTGAATCTTTCCTTTTTCATTTCAGTATGTCTGGAATTTCCGAGATACCCGAGGGAATAACAATACCAAGATGGTTTAGGAGGTATTTGGAGACTAGGGCCACCACTGCAGGTCCAGCAAATGCTCCTCCTCCTCCTCCTCGCGTCGATACTTCCGCGAAGATATGTAAGGACTTTCAAACAATGGGTGGAAAACCTTTTCACGGGACGGAGACATTGAAGCACGAAATTGGCTAAAGGAGGTGGAAGAATTGTTTGGAATCTTTGAAGTGGATGAGGAAAGAAAGGTCCAGTTAGCTGCCTGACTAATGAAGGATGAGGCCTCGTTTTGGTGGGAAGTCACTAATGGAGAACGTCCAATTGATACTTGGCCGGATTTCAGGTGGAGGTTTGAAGAGAAGTTTCTCTCACGAGCTGAAGAGAATCTATATATGGAAAGATTTTTGGCGCTGGAACAAGGAAATCTATTGGTGAAAGAATACGTCAACAAGTTCAATCAGTTGGCGAGATTTGGCTTGGACTTGGTGAATACACTAGAAAAGAAGGCCCTGAGATTTGTTAAGGGTTTGAACGAACCGCTTCATGGGTTAGCTATGACCCACATTCCCATGGGAGCTACCTTTGAGAGACTAGTTGACATGGCGCTTATGCATGAAGAGGAGAAGGGCGCCAATGCTAATAAGGCACCCGAGAAGAAAGAGGATCAAAAGAAGCCGCAACAGCAACAACAGAACAAGAAAGGTGGCAAGGAAACAATGCTAAGGGAAAGAAAAGATGCTTTAACTGTGGGACACCAGGCCATCTAAGCAAAGATTGTAGGAAGAAAAAGAAGGCTGGTTGTTTCCACTGTGGCGAAGCGGGACATCTGATTAAGGACTTCCCAAAGAAATGGCAGAGGGCAGGGTCTACCTCGGGAGGACAGGTCCGGGCTCTTATGGCACCAGGGCAGGCAAGGGGACAAGTTCTGGCTCTCGTGGTCCCACCGCTGCAAGAACGAGGTAGAGCAATTTCCGTTGAAAGTTTAACTTTTCTGTTTGATCATCCTGTCCGCACTTTATTCGATTCTGGCGCATCACATTCGTTTATCTGTACATCATTAGTTGAAACACTGCACCTAGATACTAGTCTAGTTACTGATCCCTTAGTAGTCTCAAATCCTATTGGTGGTTTGGCTCATCTTTCTATGGTTTGTCGGGATTTGAGAGTGTTTATCTTGGGCATTGAGTTTGAATGCAACGCCTTTGTTCTTGGCTTCATGGGCTACGGCTTGATTCTAGGTATGGATTGACTAACTAGATATGGGGCCATCCTAGATTGTGAAAGAAGGGTAGTTAGATTGTTGACTTGTTGTGGGAAGAACCCTAGATATTTCTTGTGACCCTAGAGGTCCAGTAATGCTTAGCTACCTAGAATCCCTTGACACATCCGGTGATGACTTACATTCTGTTCTTATAGTCCGTGAATATGTTGATGTCTTCGATGAGGTGAGGGGTTTACCCCCAAAACGTGAGATAGACTTTCGAATATATCTTGTAGATAATGCAAAGCCAGTTGCATTGCCAGTGCGCCACATGGCTCCAAGAGAGAGAAGAGAACTCAGTAAGCAAGTGAAGGAATTGCTTGAGAAGGGGTTCATCAGACGTAGTATATCAGAGTGGGGTGCTCTAGTAGTATTTGCCACGAAGGCAGATGGGTCCCTTAGACTTTGTGTGGACTATAGGGAGCTTAATAAACTTACTAAGAAGAATAGACACCCACTGCCAAGGATTGATGATCTCTTCGATCAGTTAGTTGGCGCCTCAGTGTTTTCGCAGTTGGACTTAGCCATGGGTTTCGATCAATTGAGAGTGGCTGAGGATAACATAGACAAGACTGCCTTTAGGACTCCGGACGGTTTCTTCGAGTGGCTTGTGATGCCCTTCGGTTTGACAAACGCCCCCGCATACTTTGTTGATTTAATGAGTAGGGTGTTTAGGGAGTACCTTAATAAATTCGTGGTAGTCTTTGTGGACGACATCTTGGTCTTTTCTAAGAATGAGGAAGAGCATGCCCTACATCTTAGGGAAGTGTTGGAGACTCTTCGTGCGCACAACCTTAAAGCTAAATATTCTAAATGTCACTTTTGGAGAAAGGAAGTGCGATTCTTAGGGCACGTGGTTTCCAAAGAAGGGATAGTTGTGGATCTCGCGAAGGTAGTGGCCATCAAAGATTGGAAGGTCCCTAAAAATGCTACCGAGGTGAGGAGTTTCTTAGGGTTGGCTGACTATTATAGGAAGTTTATCAAAGACTTCGCAAAAATATCAACTCCATTAACACGCTTGATGAAGAAGAAACTAGTTTTCACATGGGACGTAGATCGTGATGATGCGTTCCAACGTTTGAAGAGAGCTTTGACCACAACCCCAGTCTTAGTGTTACCAGATGGGAGTAAGCCATTTACCGTTTATACCGATGCTTGTGGGACAGGACTAGGCGCAGTCTTAATGCAAGAGGGAACGGTAATAGCCTATGGTGGAAGGAAATTGAGAGTGCATGAAAGAAATTACCCTACACATGACCTATAGTTGGCCGCTATTGTCTTCGCGCTTAAGACTTGGCGTCATTATCTTCTTGGCGAGAAATTCGAATTGTTCACTGACCACAAATCGCTAAAATACTTATTCTCTCAGAAGGACTTGAACTTAAGGCAGCAAAGATGGATGGAATTCTTAGCATCCTACGACTTCGAGATAGCATATACCCCTGGCAAGGGTAACGTGGTGGCAGACGCCTTAAGTAGAAAAAGGTTGTCCTTGAGTGCGTTGTTTGTTGAGCGGCGAAGCTTAGAGTTCATCTCTGCGTTTGAATTTAGACCTTCCGTTGACTTTGTACCCGGTTTGCTAGCATCCTTAGAGGTCAGACCTACGTTTTTGGGACGGATCGGCGAGGCACAACGAGATGACCCACAGTTGGTTGAGTTAGTAGAGAATCTCAAAGTAGGGGAGTCATCGAGCCATCTCCGTAGGTATACCTAGATGATAAGGGTTGGTTACGTAGGGACGGTAGACTTTGTGTACCACGGTACGAGAATTTGAGGAAGACCATTCTTGATGATGCACATCATTCGAAGATGACCATCCATCCCCGCGGGGACAAGATGTACATGGACATGAGACGAGTTTACTTTTGGGCCGGTATGAAGAAAGATGTGGCTAAATTTGTCGCTAGATGCTTGGTGTGCCAACAAGTAAAAGCAGAGCAAAAGAAGCCCGGTTGATTGCTTCATCCATTGGAAGTTCCACAATGGAAGTGGGAAAGTGTCTCGATGGACTTTGTTGATGGGTTACCGAGATCGAGGAAGGGTAATACGGGAATTTTGGTCGTGGTAGACAGACTTACTAAGAGCGTCCATTTCATTCCAGTGAAGAGTAAGAGGACTGCTCCATGGTTAGCCTCCGTATACATTTGAGAGATAGTTCGTTTGCACGGTGTTCCTTCTAGCATAGTGAGCGACCGCGATCCTATTTTTACTAGCAAATTTTGGAAAAGCTTGCAAGAGGCGGTAGGGACTCAGTTATGTTTGAGCACCGCATATCATCCTCAAATGGACGGCCAGACCGAGAGGGTGAATCGTATTCTAAAGGACCTTTTGAGGCTATGTGCCTTAGACTTCGGAGGTACATGGTAGGAACATCTTCTGTTGGTAGAGTTTGCAAATAATAATAGCTTTCAGCCTAACATTGGCATGGCACCGTTCGAGCTCTTTATGGACAGCCGTGTCGTTCGCCTACATGTTGGTGGGTGTCTACAGATAAAATCTTGCTTGGACCCGATATGATTAGAGAGACTTTGGAAAAGATCAATTTGATTCGAAGGAGGATGAAGATGGCGCAAGATAGGCAGAAATCTTATGCGGACAAGAGGAGGTCAGATCTTAAGTTTGATATTGGGGACATGTCTTTGTCAAGGTGTCTCCATTACGGAACGTCGTTCGCTTTGGGTCCGTTGGGAAGTTAGCACCAAGGTTTGTAGGGCCGTTTCCTACTAAGGAAAGGATTGGACAGATGACATATAGAGTGGAGTTGCCTGAGAGACTTAGTAGTGTACACGACGTATTCCATGTGTCACATTTGAGGAAGTGCTTGCACGAGACCGTGGAAGTGGTAGAGCCGAGCTTGCTTAGAGAGGTGGAGATAGAGCACGATGCGACGATTCGACGAGCTCCTAAGTGCATTCTTGGGTCGGAGATTAAGAAGTTGAGGAATCGAGAGGTCAAGCTAGTCAAAGTGCAATGGGGAGACGATGAGAGCAACACTACTTGGGAGACGGAAGAGAAGATGTGTTCATTGTACCCTTTTCTTTTCGAGGGTATGTCTTTTAATTTCTCCTTTATTGCTTAGCTTGTACTTATCTTATCTTCAGTATGTCCTCTCGCTAGTATCTTTGACCTTTAGATAGGATTGTCCTATGGTTGAAACATGTGTTTGAGACATTTTATGTATGATGGATGCAAGTGGATGCAAGTGTTTGCTAGTGGTTGCTCGTGGATGCATATACACACACTTTAGGCACTAGATCGGCTCAGTCACTTCATATTGCATATTGCATATAAATATGTGTGCACATTTAAGTTAATGGATGTATAATGGTTGTACCATCATATGGATGTTGCATTTTGGTGAATGGTTGTTCACACATGTAGAAATAATATGTATCGATAGGGTTCTTTCGCATACATAATGGACGCATGGCACTATCATGGTTTGCATTAAGGAGGTCAACTGAATCAGTAGACCGCCTGATTTTGCATTAGATAAGGAACATATACACACACTTTTGCATATGTTCATACAACATTAGAAATTTATAAGGACAATGGATGCCTGTGTTTGATGGTTGAGTAGATGGTTGTTTGGATGTTAGGATATGCATTCTCCTTAACTTGGGGATTTCGGGGGCGAAATCCAATAAGGAGGGGAGAATGTAACACCCCGAATTTTTGGAATTATCAAATTAACTAAATTAATGAATAATTAATCTCAGACGTGAGAATTAAGGGAAATGGGTTGCGCCATTGTGTTCGTCTCGGAATTCTGGTCGAGATAGAATCCGAGTTTGCATGAAACAGATATCAGATGAAGAAGATATGGACGAACAAAGTCAGAAGAGAAAAAAATATATAGATTGCACTGGCGCACTTGGGAAGTGCGCCAGTACAAATTTGCACTGGCGCACCTGCCAAGTGCGCCCAGGCCGAGCAGCAGGCCTGCACTGCTTTTTGGTTCAGTCTGACCCATGTTACTGAGTCCTTTCTGACTCCTTGCTAAGTCATTAGGGCTGAGGTGTCACCCTATCACGACTGAATGGTTTTGATTAACCCTAAGATCATCTGACGGCTATAATTAAATTAAAATTCTATATAAACATAGGTAGACTCAAACCCTAAATCAAATTAAAAAAATGAAACTATGGCCGTCATGCTGTCATCTTATAACCTAGAGTAGCCGCCACCAATTAGAGAGGAAGAACTGCAAATAAAATCAGTTTTATTCAACTTTAACAACGAATCTTCTTCAAAGGAAAGCTAATACAACTTCAGAACTTAGAATTCAGAACTCAAGACCTTCTTTGAGTTGTGAGTTCGATAATTTTAATAATATAATTAGTAATTTAATTGGATTAAGTTATGATGCGGATTGTATGGATGTGATGTGAATTATTGACCGCATGTTATAATTATGTTGTAAAATTGTGATGTTATCATTTATGTTATAAATCCTATGATGCTATGTTGTGATGTTATCATCTATGTTGTAAAGTTAGGTTGCTATCATCTATGTTGTAATTTTATGTATAACCCAATCATCATGTTGTTCATATGCTAGTTTGGTTATGTTGATTCGTGTGATAAATCATATGTGCTTATGCAAGTTAGGATGTTAATTAAGACATGAATCATATGATTAGTGAAAATTATCTACAACTTTACATGACATCTATTTTAGATCTAAAGTTAGGCTATGACATGTGTGAGTTATATGCTAAATTCTACATGCTAGTTTACATGTTTAGATGTAAATTTACGCCATCGTTATGTTGCATAAATCACATATGCAAGTTTATATGAATATGTGTGGTTGAATATGAATCATGTTATGCAAATTTGCGGTTACTGCCTATGCAAGTTTACACCTTTAGATGTAGATTTATGACATACATGATTTATGCAAGTTTGTGACCATTATTTCAACAAGTTCACACCTTTAGATTTGGATCTATGACATATGTAGTTTTAGGCAAGTTGTAACTTTGGCCTATGCAAGTTTTAGATGTAGAACATCATTCACACATGCAAGTTCACCCCTTATATTTAGATCTAGTTTTATTATATGTATGTTGTGATGTTTTCTCTTTACTCCATGAGTTAGACTATTCGAGTCTGACGTATATTTTGCTTTAAACGAACGAACGTACAACGCGGGGTAAAGGGGATAATATTAAAAGATTTAATTGGCATAAATGCCTTAAATGGCATAAAATAAATATGTGAAGATAATTGGTATGATTTTACATACCATAAATAGATGGACATAATTGAGTCAATTATGGCCATAGTTAAATTTGGAAATAATTGATAATTTGAATAGGGAAAGTAATTCAAATTGGGGGATGATTAATTAGGAGTAATTAATCGGCTAAGACACGAGGTTAGGCTCTTTTGTGGTGTAAGACTGCCCGGACCCGCCCGACAAATCCAGCTGCCACAAATGTCAGTCTAATGTGGGAGGTCTTAGGCATAAACTAAATGCGTAACAGTTGTAAAGACACGAGGTTAGGCTCTTTTGTGGTGTAAGACTTCCCGAACCCGCCCGACAAATCCAGCTGCCACAAATGCCAGTCTAATGTGAGAGGTCTTTATGAGGTTACGGTCTTAATGAATTAAGAAACACTTAACCAGATAAACATGTAGTGGGACATGAGGGGGTTAAGTGGGTGCCTTGGGTGGCATTTGGAATCTAGTGGGTGGCTTGGGTGGCATTGGAAATACGATTAGAAACACTTAACCAAAATTGAAACATGTAAGTGAACATGAATAAGAAGTGGGTTAAGTGGGATGTACTAGAGGGGACCAAGCTTAGGAGGATAGCTTGTGTCAAGTAATGGGGGCCCGTTTCAACCAGTAACCCATACGTATCTTTGTGGGATCGACCCAAGTCGAGGACGGGACACACATACTGGGCTTGACTGTAAGAGGCCAAACCGGGTTAGCGGTGGCAACGCAAGTCCAACGAGTTCATATGCGTGTATGGACCCGGGCTGGTAGGTAAGACGTTGCTGCATCGTGTAGGTATAAGCCGTGCATTGTTAGATGTATCGGGTTGCCACTTTGGGGAGTGATACACCCCACTTTGGAGGCAGCACGGGTATCTACGAGTTAGGGAGCCAATCGCATGAGGGTAGTGGGTACACCTAGTGGAGATAGGGGCAGGCGGCACCTATGAATGCAACTAGGGGTGCACGAAACTACCATTATCATTATTAAGTTTTGTAGGCGGGATCAACCTTAGGGTGATTAGCGGTGGTGCAGTATAGCAAATATCCTATAGTGGTGGTGCAGTATAATAGTGGTGGTGCAGTATAGTAATTATCTTATAGTGGGTTAGGTGCGCTTTAACGTTATCTTAGTTCGTCTTGTTTCCTTGTTTACTCTGTCATACTCAATTATTCACAGTCATTTCCTTATTTTCCAACTTATGCCTTAGCCTAGTTATTTTGGTAATTATATTGTTAAAGTTATCGCACTCGCCAGACTTCATGTCTGACCCCCTTTGTTTCCTCCTCTCTTCTTCCTTTTCCCCTCTAGGTGCTCAGGTCGGGACTAGCACCGGTGGAGCTTGATTTTGGACAGTTGTATTTCTTGCTTTTAGAAGATTGCTTGGATCGCTGAAGTAAAGTTCGGCCTCTCTTATTTATGGCTATTTTGTATTGGGGATTATGTCTTTCTATTTATGTACTTTGATCTAGTCAGGATGGATATTATGTACTTGACTCTGGTTTTGATGATGTAATCAAACATATGTGTTTTCCGCTGCAATGAAATAAAGTTTTAAATTTTCAAGTACTGTTTATATCTGTCTTGTTGTTAAGTTCTTGTTCTATACTCACTTAAAACGCTCCATAGAAGTTAATGCATTCCATTTGTGAGTGACATTATTGGACGTGGGGTGTTACAAACCATGTCAAGAAAGTCAATCAAGTTATTTAAGTCAAACAAATCAAACCAACCAAATAAGTCAATCAATTCAATCAAGCCAATCAATTCCATCAATTCATCCAAGCCAAACAAATCAATCAAATTAATCAAGACAAATTAAATATGTAATGTATTTGATTAATAATCCTTATATTCTAATTAGATAAAAACAATTCATATTATATATTTTTGTTTTGTGTGGATTTAAAGTAAACATGTAATGTAACAACCCGGATTTTCAGAACCAATTAAAAATTTTTATTTTGGTTATTTTAATGGATTTTGAATATTTAAAATGATTTATTTTAAATAATAATGACTAAAAATTTATTTAAATTGAAGTTAGAACGAATAAATTTATTTTAATTATAAAACGAGCCTGAAATGGCGCGGTAGTTTAAAAATTCGATTTCTAATTTCAAATGAATATACAAAATTCAATATAAGTCAGAATTGGACAAAACAAGAAATATTTGAATCTGATTAACAACATCTTTCTAACGGTTGTAAGAAACTGAGATTTCGTTATGTAAATTATATGTTATGTCTAGTTTAAAATTCAAAAAAGTCGCTATGGAAATTATATATATTTTATATAAAATATAGCCCTTAAAAATAGCCATTTTGCAAACGACCTCCGTTTTCGACGAACCACTTTTGTTGGATCTGGAATGTCAAATTATTGTTATATTCCAATTTTCATAATTTTTGAAATTAATATGTAAGCGTGGTGAATTTAAACGTGTTTGGTGAATATAAACGTGTTTGGTAATTTCAGTTTGAATTTAATCGACTAAAAAATGGCCGTTTTTCAAATGGTCTCCAAATTCGACGAAATCAGTTTTATTAGAACCATATCGTCAAAACATAGCTAGATTTTTTTTTGAATTTTTGGAGTTAGTATGTGGCCCCGGTAAATTAAAATGTATGTTCAAATTAAAAATATATTGATTTATATTTTAATTTAAACAAAAACTGATCATAAAAGTCGAATTGGGTTACGGGACATATCCCATTGTGTTCGGAATGAGGGTAATTAGCTGTGGACGACAGTTCAGTTCGGAGTTCGGATGTAAAATTACTATTTTTGGAAATTAAAAATATTATAAAACCTCGGGCCAATCAGAATTTCCCAGGTCAAACCCTAATTAATTCAGTCAAACCACCGCTGTTCAAAATCTAGGGCGGAAAACTGCTCAATACTTCCTCCTTAATTTACGCAAAATCCGTGAAGAATTAGAGCATAGTTTTGAAGCAAATTCAGTAGAGAATATCACCATCTACGCATCCATACCCACTTGATCACTTGTAGTTGCGTGGATGGCTCGAATCGAGCCCTCAAAGTGCTCGTCATCGTCATCGTTTTCCGCACAGTCTAGACCACCGAGTTCGACCAAAGGGGGAGGCGCAGGTGTGGTTTTCGATGCTCTCTCCTGTGGTGTCCTCCGATTGACGTGAAGCTTCACGGTTTGGGTGAAAAGTCGAGACCTAATTTTGAACCACTGTTGAGATGTCGGCCAGAACATGAAGAAGAACCAATAGAGGAAACGACAATGGAATTTAAAAAGTGTTGTTAAAGGTAATTAATTAATTAATTTTCTAATTATGTCATTAACGCGTTAACTCTCATATCTTTTACATACGATGTAATAACCCGGAAATCTGGGCCAGTTAAATTTTTTTATTTTGGCAATTTTAGCAAATTTTGATTATTTAAAATGAATTATTTTAAATAATATCGACGAGAATTTATTTTAGATATAATTCGAACGTATATATTTATATAGATCGTCGTTAGAATATAAATATTTATTTATATTTATAAAAGGAATTGAAAATGGCGCGGTCACTACACCAGAAATGCCAATTAAGCAGTGCTCTGAGCTGTATCAAAATCGATTTGGCAGTGCTCTGAGCCGTATCAAAAAATGGCGTCTCTGTTGCTTTGATACAGACTTAACCCGTATCAAATTTACGAATTGATACGGACTTAACCCGTATCAAATTCATGAATTGATACGGCTTTAAGCCGTATCAATTGATGAATTTGATACGGGTTAAGTCCGTATCAAATTTAATAAAAGATACGGCCATTAGCCATATCAAATTGAGAATTTGATACGGCTCATGGCCGTATCAAATTTAAATAAAAAAAAAAATACAAATTATTGTGCTCTCCAACAAGCTTTATTGTGCTCTCCATGATCATCATATTATTATTATACATATAATAAAAGTTAATAACACATACATATTATTCCATTTACAATTAAACTTTTTACAGCAATGGAAGAATACAGTGCATGGTTGTTTATATGAAACCCGATTTTCTGGATAGCTGCTCTTTGACCACTCCCTATACCTACAGGTTTTAAAGTAGAGAATTAACACCTCAAACATATCTAGACTGTTGATTTGCAAATGCAAGATGATCAAGAAACCATAACAGGCAGGATGATAATGTATAAGTAATAACTTCATAGCAGACCAATGTCAGCGTGTACATGTAACAACTTAGAGCATTCGATCATGCATTCAAAATTGGGAATGTAGGCAAGTTTCAAATCTTAATAGCTATATCATGTTTGTATCGCAGATGGCTATACAGATCTGACTGAAACATATATATGGTGATCAAAGTAATGTAAAATTCATCTAAGATCATGACCTTTACTATTCAATTGACTATCTAACGCTATTTTCGGAACTGCAATTGCTATTCGGAACTGCAATTGCTTGCTGTTCCGAACAGCAAGCTCTTAGCTTGCTGTTTCGGAACAGCAGTGGCTTGCTGTTCCGAAACAACAAGCCTAAGAGCTTGCTGTTCGGAACAGCAAGCAATTGCAGTTCCGAACAACAATGGCTTGTTGTTCCGAACAGCAATCTCCTAGGCTTGCTGTTTCGGAACAGCAAGCCATTGCTGGTCGCTGGACAACAATGGCTTGCTGTTCCGAAACAGCAAGCCTAAGAGATTGTTGTTCGGAACAGCAAGCCATTGCTGTTCGAAACTACAATTGCTTGCTGTTCCGAACAGCAAGCTCTTAGGCTTGCTGTTTCGGAATAGCAAGCCACTACTATTCCGAACAGCAAGCTTCTTGCCAAGTATAATAACCAGTAAACTATAAGCTCGTGCTGTCATTCTATGGTACGGACCACAAACTGCCACAAGTTTTGCAAGTGCCCAAATGAAGGAAATTAAAACCCCACAATTATTTCATTAAGCACATCAACAACAAAGCAAATTAAAACACAGGAACCAGTGTTTAGTACCTTGGTGCCATAATTAACAACATCTTCAAGCTTGCCTTTGTCTAATGAGGTCTTGGATGATTCAAGTAGAGTACGACCATCTGTTGAGGAACATGCAACAAGCTGAAATACATAATTATGGTGTGTCAAACTTGATTACATTTTGAAATTATTATGGTATTTGCTATTCTTTTTATAAAGCAACAAATGATACGTTGAATGGTTACCATTCATTGTTGGTAGAAACAAGATTACATGTTCTTCTAAAAATGTTTATAATATGTTATTGTAATAACTTCAAATGGCAGATACCTTTCGTATGAATCTTGAGGCTACAAAATATTTATCATTTATCCTAATGATATCAAATGGCAGATATATGTGAAAAATTTAGTCAACTTTGATCTCTACTTTGTGTGAATGTGTTTTGTGGTTTTCGTATCAAACTAATACAAACCACATAACGCTCGTCAATAAATAAATTGGGTTTTTGTTATTAGTCCTTTAAACAAACATAACAAGAATTTACATGAATTGACAGATGAACACATGCACAAACATAACAAGAATTTGAAATAACAAACCATAACAAAACTAAGCTAAATTTTGCAGAATTTAAAGGAACTATACTGAATTGAAATGTGCAGGAATCAACACTATAAGGATTAAGGAACATCTGAATTTGAATCTAACTATAACTACAAAATTATTTACGGTTAACTGGGAAAAACTTGTTTAAGGTTATTAGTGTGCCTCTTATTTAGGATGCGACATTTTTTTCTATATACATTGGAGTTGCATGCATAGCCTGCACAGTTCCTACAGCAAATAATAACCACCCAATCACGATAAGAGGAAAACTAGGAGCTAAAGCTGTCACAAGAGCTGCAATGAAATACATCACTGAAGTGACCATTAGGTCAGGTCTTCAGTTCTCCCCATGATATCAGCAATACTAAATGCTAATACCAAACCAGTTAAGGCCGCAGTTACTACAGATGCACACTGATGCATTGACAGTCAGCGACAGTAAACCTTCTATTTTTCTATTTCAAATTTGCATGTAATCCTCTTCGCAATGCATTATAATGAGAAGAAAAAGGAATTAAATTCGGCAATCTTCGTTTTTTCATTTGTATGTATTTCCAACTTGACGATTAGAAGAAGGTGGATTAACTGCTAGATCAGGCAGATCTATATAATATTCGCCTTCTTGAAAAACATCATAATAATATCATAGACAGCACAAGATAGTATAACGTCAAACAAGAAATACGTTAAAAATAGAAAGACAGGAGTTACCTCGGTTGGAGGACGCACTTCAGAACTACAACAAAGCAAAAAAATCAAGTTCAATGCACAAGCAGCTCCTGTAGATATATAGGAAAGAAAGTAAAGTCAGTACACACTTAATTTACACGGTAACAGTATAAAGTCAGGCATATTTGCGCTATGGAATGATGAATAATACCAAATAATGCAAAATACCAAATAACACAAAATTAACAAAATGTTAGCACTAATCTGCGCTATGGAATGATGAATAATTAAAAATGATTTGGACATATTTTTACATGCAGTATGAACTACGCCAGAATTAATTATTTTAAGTGTAAGCTATAGTTCATATATTATGAATGAATAAGAAGTCAGTTTTAACTTGTTTCAGAAAATAAAGTAGGATGGTTTATAAGGAGGAAAAATGCATATAAGGACAGGATGCTTGGCAATGATATATGAAAATAATAGGTAAAATACAACGACAGATAGAATTAATGATTCCTGGCAAAGACTGGAACCAGAATGACTTGAACTCATGTTCATTTTTATCTAATAGGTAATGTTTTGTTGATCAAAATATAAGTATAAAAAGTAGTAGCAGGCAAAATTTAAATTGAAGACATAGATGCATATCAAAATTGAGGTATCTTTCTGCTTTTTATTCATGCCATCGAAATGCTTCTTGAATTTTACATACACTATGCATGAGTTAGTTAAAATTTGAAGTACCATTGTTCTATCAGTATACTAAACTATATCCTATTTTCCTGCTCGTGTCCCATTTGAACTGTGATTTTTATGCCGATGCAGCAAAATATAATGTATACATAGTTTATGTAAAATACATTGGTATTTGTAGTCATATGATTGGCCACCTTATATTCAAAGTCACATAGGATGGTATTTGTAGGACTTCCAGCAACTCCTTAATCAAGACTAAAATAAATCGTAAATTGCTTGGTAAGTGTCAACACTACATTGATTGACAGAAGACTGCGCACAAAGTGCCTGGTAAAACTTACTGATTTTGTAGGACTTCCATTTTTACCCATTTTAATTTGTTTTATGCGCTTTATTTGCATAACCATTTTTCTTCAACTATTTATGTTGTGATTGCTTGGACTCTTGCATTTTTTCAATTACTAATTGCTCCTTCTTACAATATTGCTCCTCCTAAGGCATCCTCTTCTGAGACAGCTATTATTTATTCTTCCATTTTAAGTAGTGAAGCGGCCCCATAATGGAAAAAAGAATTGGTGGCTTATTTATCAAAACAAAGTTGATGATTTGAAGGTTTTTTACGAAAGTAGAATTAAGGATTCTACTACGCCTATAGTTAGTGTGGAGAACTCACACATCCTTGTACACATTTTACAGAGATCAAATTCACGGAAACAAGGATCAAGACCGGAGCAAATTCAAACACAGTGGTAAAGTATCACAATCAGACCAGATTTGATTAACAAATGCGCAAAGCTAAGTAATAGAAAGATATAAATATAAAGAGATGCAAGGCCAAGTAGTAAACTAATTAGTGCAGCCAAGTACATAAAGATGCCACATCTCGTACATGTCCGGATTAATTCAGCAAGTAAGCAAGCAGGTGACTCACTAAAATGCGATAACTTATAGAGCTTAAATAGACCAACGTTCGAAATTATATTTGCATCAGTAAACAAAAGGCTGACACAACAATTGCAGAAATTACAAGAGCTGGATGATGACCTAAAGACCATGTAGGATCGCATCGCTAAATTAGAGAAGTTGTCGAAAGATGCCAAAGGATTGTGTAGATTTTCTTATGAGGATGAATTAGTTGGAGAAGGTAATCCTTCTTACAGTATTGCTCCTCCTAAGGCATCCTCTTCTAAGGCAGCTACAGTTTCTTCTTCCATTTTAAGTAGTGAAGCGGCCCCACAATGGAAAAAAGAATTGGTGGCTTATTTATCAAAACAAAGTTGATGATTTGAAGGTTTTTTACGAAAATAGAATTAAGGATTCTACTACGCCTACAGTTAGTGTGGAGAACTCACACATCCTTGTACACATTTTACAGAGATCAAATTCATGGAAACAATGATTAGGACCGGGGGAATAGAAGAAATTAAGTTGCATGGGCTCGACAATTATCTGTCTTGGTACAATAGAAGAAATTAAGTACGATACAAAGTATGAAAGACGGATAATGAATGCATCCGAAATATATTGTGAAGTTGGTTCATCAATAAAGCGTGAAAATATAATCTCAGTTCTCATGGTTAAGTTCTCATCTGCAATGCATGTAATTTACTTATCAATAATAAAATAAAGAAAATATTATGGAACTTACGAACACAGCGGACATGCAATAACTTTACTGAGAAGATCGTAGAGGCTATGTATTATTTCTGATGGATGAAAACAAGCCTCGAGAATGTAATCATCAGGGAAGCGGACTCTTATAGTAGCCTTGGTTAATCTTGCTCTATGTGCTGCTTCCTCCACTTGCTCTAGTAGCCTTGGTCAATCCTGTACAATTGGGATAGTTAAATCGAGGACAAGCAAAAAAGTAAATGTGAAAATTCAGGGAGGGAGAAATTCATCAAAACGGTTGGAGACTTTATTATACCTGAAGACTAAATTCTGAATATAAGCTTAATAATACTCACCTATACTCAAACCATCTTATTAAATTTACTAAGCTTCACAAGCATTTCTATATCTGATACCTGTAATCATTTTAGGAAAGCCAACATTGACTGTTTATCTCAGTTGTTCCATCATTCGAGTTCCATATTCTTTAAGAATTCAACAAATATATATATATCAAAGCAACTTGTCTTTTAAATCATATGCATTCCTTACTTATAAATGCCCTCTGTTCCTACTTCAAACCAAAGTGAAACAAACATTCAAGTTTTCTCAAGTGTCTTCTTATAACTTGTATTAAAAAAATACATACCTTGGTTCCGCTTTGGTTCCGCTTGAAACTTGAACCACTTTGGTTCCGCTTGAAAGACCCATTTTGATTTTGCTGAGACTAGATCCAAACCTTGATTTGGGGATAAATTCTGAAACTGAAATTAGGGTTTGCAATTGGAAAGCTTTAGTGCGATTTGAATATCTCTTGAGACAGATGAGATGATCGAAGCCTGCAGGTAGTTAATGGAGATAAACTCAGCGCTGTCTTTGTAAATTTAGGGATTCACCAATTTTTTTTCGTTTGGGAATTCTTTTTGGTTCGGCCGAAATAGAAAAGAGGAGAGGGAGAAACCAAAAATGAATGACACGGAAAGGGGGAAATTCCCATTGGAATTTTGATACGGGTTCAAGCACATTCAAAATGAACCGATCCGAACCCTTCAAGATCTAGGGTGAGATCTATAACATTGGAGAGGATGCGGATTGCAAAAGAAAGTTTGATACGGCTTATCAAATTTGATACGGCCATAAGCCTAATCAACTTTGATACGGCTTAAAACCGTATCAAATATCCGCATCCTGGTGCGCCAAATTGGCTGTTTTGGTGTAGTGGGTAGTTCGATAATTCAGTTTCAAACTTCAAATGAATGTACAGGATTCAAAATAAACCGAATTTTAGTGGAACAAAAAATATTTGAATCTAATAGAGAATATCTTTCCAACGAATCCGAAAAATTGAAATTTCATAGCGGGAATCAAAAGATACGTCCAGTTGAAAATTCTGAATAGTCGCTATGGAATTCCGGCCCTTGAAAATGGAAATTTTGCAAACGACCTCGGATTTCGACGAAACCACTTTTGTTGGATCCGTGATGTCAAATTATTGCTAGGTTTCAAATTTCGTAATTTTTCGAATCAATATGTGAGCATGGCAAAGGAAAACGCGTTTGACCAGTTTCAATTGATTTTAATCGACTCGAAAATGGCCATTTTTCAAACGGTCTCAGAATTCGACGAAACTAGTTTTGTTAGGACCGTATCGTCAGTATGAAGCTAGAAAATATTTTTCTGGAATTTTTCGAGTTAGTATGTGACCCCGGTAAATTGAAATGCGCGTTCAAAATTCAAAATATAGAGTTATATGTTGATTTTAACGGAAACTGATCGAAACGATCTAATCAGCTTATGATACATATCCCATTGTGTTCGGAATGGGGGTAATACGCTATGGACGACAGGCGGTGGGCCTCGTTTCGAGGTCGAAATAAAAAGTTACTTTTTAGATAAATTAAATAAAATAACAAAATAAACCCCCTCCTCCCTTTTCTCATTGCTCAGAACCCCGTCCCCCCGTTTACTTTTCAATTCGAGATAAAAGAAAAAAAAACAAAAAAAAACCAAATCGCGCCTCCCTCTCCTCCACCCTCCACCGCCGTCGTCAGCACCTGCGCCGCCCTCCCCTCCCAATCTTCCTCCTTTTACCCTCCTCGTGCGACGCTGGAGCCCCCCTGCTTCCACCTCGCGACCGCAGCCAAAACCCTTCACCACCGAAACCCTAGCACCGCCAGACCCCCCCTCGTGCGCCGCGCGTCAGCTTCACCTCCGCCCTCCCTGGCCTCCAGCGCCACCGATGACACTACAAGAAAAACAACATATAGCAGCGGCAAAATCTGCTTCTAATCCGTCGCTAAACAGACCTTAGAGACAGATTTCCTACATAACGGTGTGGTCGGTAAAAACCATGACGGTATTTGTGTCAGATTTTGCGACGGAATATTGCATGAGTTTTCCGACGGTTTTCCGTCATTTTACTATGTATATAATAAAAATATAATTTTATTTATTAATTTAATTTAAATTTATTTACCGACTATTTACCGACGGATAATTAATTTATATTAAATTATTATTTATAAAATGAGTTGGTAAATCCTTACTAATTGCCAAGGGATTAGCGACAGAAATTAAATTGAGGTAAACTTAACCTCACTTTTTTGTTGGTAATCCGCCACTATTCCCCTTCTGATCTGCCAATACATGTATGTATATATGCGCGTGTGTGTACATATACAACAAACATCATTCAACTATGAACAACGAAATAAATTACATATTAAAAAAACAAAGATAAATTAGCCAACAATATTAATTTAGAACTAAAAAGAATATTCATAATCACATACAAAAAAACCACAATATCCATAATCCTTCATCAATTCATACACCAAGTTGAATTATGAACAACAAAACTATTCAGTTGGTGCTAAAATTATCCCAAATACAAACACATATCATCCATAACAATACTAAAACCACATAACACCATGTTTACACCAAAATAAATCTAACTAATATACCGAACCAACTTATGAAGACGACGATGTGAAACCGAAGGCGAACACGAAACCGAAGGCAAACGCGAAACTCTGATAAGAAAAATTGGACTAAAAAATCAATTACAATGTCTCATAGCAAGTCATCTATGTACACATTGTGGAAGAACTACATACCTAGCAGATTTAATCCTACAATTCTTTTTTAGTTGTAATCAGAAGTTTGATAGAGGTTGTCCACATTGACATGTCCAATATGCCCATGCACTAGTACGGAAGCCTTCTCAGAGGATCGAAGTTCGATTTTCAACTTATGATGTACCCAATTGCCTTCATTTTCAAAGCTTCACATCTGCAAATAGAAACATGAAAGTTCAATCATCTATGTACATAATCCAAAATATACGGACATGCGGTTCCCATGTAAGAGAAGCATTCACACAGCAAGTTGTCGGCTTGTCCATGATATATAGTACACAGTTCACTATAATATTAAACTGAATGAAGTCAAAACAATTATCCTAATGTTAAAACCAAAGGTGTTAATTGGATATTGAAATTTGGAAAATATGAAATAGTCCAATACCATTATAGTCAACAGTTTGCATGCATCAAATGGTACACGACTTGTTGTCTAGAATGAGCGAAATAGCAGCAGCATAAATTCAAATATATATAACTTCCATCAATTGAACTGCATATAAAAAAAACATAAATTGTATACCCTTGTAAGTAGAGGTTAAGATTAACCTATTCTGCTCTACTCTTGTGGAAAAAGAATCATACAATTTGGCGATCAGTTAGCTGACAACAAATGGCTATCACGAATGCTCAATAAGAATTAAGTACAGAGGCATGCATAAATTATCATTTGCCAAGTATGGCTTATCGTTATTCATAGATCAACAACCAAGTGTTATACGCAGCAGTAAACTTAGGAACCAAAAAACTAACTGAGCAATGGACGGTGTCAATAAATGAAATTGTTTGTCAGTCTAAACGCTATTTGAATAAAATTATACCTTGATAACCAATATGTATGGCCGTTACAAATAAATAAGTTTTTTCCCAGGCCTGTAAATTAAGTCATCTACTGACAGATCAGACATAACTTCCTTTCTCACTGATTTCCGCCACCTGCATGCAAAATAATAATTTGCATTTCACATTTGAACAGCAGGTCAGTTGGAATCAATATGTCAACAATTGGTTTACATGTGTGAGTAGGTTAGCCATTACATGGTACACATGTGTTATCAAGAGACGTATGCCATTTTTCAGTGGATTTAAAACTATGTTCGCTGCAGTTTATAGTAAATGTTGAATTAACAAATTAAATTATGTACCTATACGGTAATTGGGTACATTCATAGACAACTAATAGGCAATTCTTTAAAGAAATTTGTACCGTTACATACAGATCGAGATGTAACTCATGCCATCAATATTTGGTTGAATTGTGTGGATCGTGATGAGCAGATACAAATAATAGATTGTTCGATGCAATTACACAAAATAAAATGTAATTGTGCAACAAACAAATAAAGAAACTGAGAAAAAATAACAATACTACAAAAATTAACCACCATGTATTCACCTAGATTAACTGAAAAATAATAATAAATGAAATGAGTACCTGAGTAGTAAGAACAATGATAAGGGCACAAAGAGACCCCAAATTCTGCTTGTAATAAGCTTTCATAACCTTAATCGCCACAATAGAGTAAGCATCTAGGCCTCCTGGCGACACACCACAGTTCGCAGAAATAGTAATAATCACATGCTCCTTAATATTAAAAAGCCCTGGATTCAAACTGAAGCTCCATTTTCGGAAAGCAGCAACTTCCTTTTTAGGAAAAATCAAGGCCATCAATTGGCCAATTGGCAAAACTGCGATCTGCATTCGGATCGCAGATAATTTATGTATTGCAATTTTCTGCACATAATCATAGATGTATACAAAAAGCCACCAATAGTAATATATGCTTTTTAATTAAAAGATTAAACTACACTTCTCCTTTCCTCCACTTCAAAAAGTCAACAAACATAATTAAAATAAAGAATATTAGTGATAAGTATACTAATATTAAAGATATGTATGCAAAAGAAAAATAGAATACTAACAAGGCCAGCACCAGAGAAGTAATTAAATAGATCAAGATTTTAGGTAAGCAACTAAAATATTAGACTGGAATATGATGAACCATCGCTTTGCTAATACGATAATTAGTACTGAACACGTATATGTTCTTCTTTATTGTGTTCAAATTCTAAGAATTGACAACTTCTGCAGTTATCTTGATAAGGTACACACAATCCAACTAGGCTACTATAGGTCATAATACTCGATTTCATAATGAATGATAACACTTTCCAAATCCAACCAACATACCAAGTCCCTTAATCAACAGATCTACAAATCCAGCTCGGTCAAAAGAAACTAAAACTTTAAATTGGAAAATAGATGAATCTTTAATAAAAAGCATATACATAAAAATAAAGAGAAAACTCACTGAATCCATCTTAAACTAGGTAATTGAAAGTGTGGTCATCGCAGTTGTAAGCGAATTTGTCATTTATAGCCGGAAGTTTCTGCAAACATTGAGATGCGATGCGGGTGAAGTTCCCGGTGAACTCGGTGTTTACATCCCAGTAGAACCGCTTACTATTAGGCGGTCGAGGAGTGTGGCGGCAGCTTACTATGAGGCGGCAATTGACTGGGTAGGGATGGCGATTTTACTGGATGGAAGGGGGCGGCTTCGAGATTTCATAGATCTAGGGTTTTATTTTTTTGAATGAAATACGAACGAATGTGTCGGCTGAGGAAAGTGGACTGTTTGTTTTATGGGAAATAGGGTTTTGCTGGGTGCGGGTCTGGTATAAACATATCAGGGGAAATAACCGATCAATGTTTTTTCAATTAAAATACTTTATTAACTTTTACTCCCAAATTATTAATGCTTTATCAACATTTCAACGTCCAAATTACTAATTCTATATCACTAAACATAACAAAATGATGGAGCTAAAAGTTTCACGCGTTGCAGCCAAAATTTCACAAGTGGAGCCAACGTTTAAAATAATTGTATTTTATCTTAGTCAGAATTTATAGAAAAAATTTAAATTAGAATATGAAGTATTATACAATTTAAATTAAACTATTAAATGAAGTCTTTCAATATTTTAAAGTTTATAAATTTTGGTTATTTCGTGTCAAACAATAACTGGTTTTATAAACTTTATGATTTATTTCAAATTTATTCAAGATGATTTCAAATTTTTATTTTTTTCGAAATATAAAATATAATTATCAACTGTAATTATAAAATATAAGTATCAACAATAATAATCAACTGTAATTATTAAATACGATTATATAAAATTAATTATTGAATACTAAATATCATTTCATAAGTATTAAATTTTATTATTAATTATTAAATAATTATTATAATAAACTGATATTTTCATCTTTTGCAAATCTGTTGGAATTCTGCTGCAAAATAGCTTCAATAAATATTCGTCGGTATTCTGTTCGGGTTTGCAACGGAAAATAGTGGTAGAAATTTTTTGTCGGTAATTTGACGCAATTTGCAGTGGATTATTGAGGGATGAAAAAAGATGACGGTAATAAATAAAAGAAAATAAGTTTGAAAAAACAAAAAACTGTCCCTTGTTGATCACATGGAAATCCGCCGCTAATTAGCGACGGAATTTTCCGCTGCTAAAAATCTGTCCCTAATCTCGGTTACATGCGAAATCCGAACAAAAACATAAGGAAATCTAAACTAAAACTGTGAAACATTTGAAAGCTTTGAACATAGCTTCTGTGGTAATTGTAAAACTGTACATAAATTACCAACAAATGAAAATCCTATTTCTTTTCCAAGTTATTGGTAGGCTTTGCTTCAATCAACAGTTTCGAATATATTTTGAAACCTATTTCTTTTCCAAGTTATTGGTAGGTTTTGCTTCAATCAACATCTTTGAACGTATTCCTAACAATCAACGTAAAATTTCATGTTAGACTATTAATAATCAAATCCAATCTTTATGAATGTGATCAGTAACATAAATAAAAAGTTTATTTGAATGGATATCTCATATGCAAAATATTTGTCTCATCTACTTAGTTGCAAATCATACAAGAGCTAACAATGAACTTTGTAAGAAATTTAACCGATTAAGGTGTTTTTGCATTATGTAAAATGCTTAAGTAATGAGCATGATAGAACTTTGATATAGTGAGCAAGTGAACTAAACTAAAGAAATACTGAACGTTTTTTTTTCACTCAGCAAACTATTGCATATTGCCACAAAGCAAGTTGATAAACACAATTTCATGGTACCAACCTCAAGCAGCAATAAAAATAAAATAAACATTACCTATACCAATCTAGCATTGCGTCGCAGCCAGACTACACTGAAACATCGATATCCCAAGCCACCGTCCTTGCATAGCAACAAATTTCCAATTCCTGCACAAAGGCGTCAGTGACAATCCATCACAAGGCACAACATCACATCATGCTTTAAAAAAGATTTGGTTTGATTTTCCGTACCGTTTTTACGGTTCGATCTTAATAACGAATGTACAGCATAGCTGAATATTTACAGTGATATGTCGCCTTAGCCCAATCGGGTAATAGACCCGCATTCTATATAATAAAACAGAGTAAACAATAGGCTGTAGACTTCATTTCATTTTACTATGATGCCATATAAAATAAGGATGCTACAGTAATCTGAGAGTAAACACAACTTACAAGGATACATAAAACAGCTACGCTGCAAAATTGACATTAACATTTAACTTTTGTTGCACAACAAAATGTCTTTACCACGGTTATACCTGCAGACATGAACATCCAATGAATTTATATTTATTTTATGTTTTAAAAAAGGGTTCTTAAATGTCGACATATGATAAAATAAACAATCAAGTTTGTTGTATTAATTAAAGAATGAAAGAAAACTGTAACGACCCAGAAAATCTGAACCAATTTAAAAAATTTAAATTGGCTAAAATAATGGATTGTAAATATTTAAAATAAATATTTTAAATAATAGCAATGAAAAGTGAGTTTGAATCGATGTTTGAAAACGAATATAATTAATTCTAATTATAAACAAGGCCTGAAATGGCGCTGCAGTTTCAAAAATTGAATTAAAACTTTGTCGGACTGTACCGGGTGCAAAACAAAACGGATTTGAGCGAAACTAGAAATATTTAAATCTGTTAGTGAATACCTTTCTAACGAATCTGAAAAATCGAATTTTCATAACGGAAAGCAAAAGTTATGGCCGAATGAATTTTCAGAAAGGTCGCTATGGAATTTATATAGCCCGTGAAATTGGCCATTTTGCATACGACCTCGGAATTCGACGAAACCACTTTTGTTGGATCCGGGATGTGAAGTTATTGCTAGGTTTCAAATTTCATAATTTTTGAAGCTAGTATGTGAGCGTGGCAAAGGAAAACGTGTTTTGATCAATTACAGTTAAATTGGATTGACCAGAAATAGGCCTTTTTGCAAACAGTCTCAGAATTCGACGAAACTAGTTTTGTTGGGACCGTATCGTCAAAACATAGCCAGATTTATTTTTCTGGAATTTTTCGAATCGGTTTGTGGCCCTGGCAAATTGAAATGTACGTTCAAATCAAATATTGAATATTCTATATTTTAATTTGAATGAAAACTGACTGAAACATTCGAATGGGCCTTCGAAACATATCCCATTGTGTTCGGAATGGGGGTAAAACGCTAGGGACGACAGTCGTTGGGTTTGAATTGGTGTTCGCAGGAGGCAAGAGGTATTTTCGGATTTTTAAAAACTTGATAAATAAAGAAAAAAAATAACTGGTCCACGTCAGACCCCCCCCCCCCCCCCGCCCGCTATTCTCTCTCTCCCCAAATCGCGAACGGCGGAATTCGTTCGATCCTTTCCACCCCGATTCCTCCTCCTACAAGCGAAATTACACCTTCCTCCTGTTGAGGATTTTGTAGCCCTCGTCGAGCTCTTCAAATCCATAGCTGGAACATCACTTATCATTGCGCTGTCGACGAGATATTCTCCTCCAAAGTCGCCACCTTCAGACCGCCGCCCCGACCACCTGCCAGCGTCGAACTGGCCAAAACCCCCGGCACCGCGAAGCCCTTTCCGCCCTCTTCGACATCACGCAACCTGATCGGGACGAAGTGCTACGGATTTTATGAATTTTTAAAACCTAGTTTTGAGCAATTTTGAAAGGTACGACTGTGTATATTTTGAAATGATTTTGATGCTTTAAAGTGTTGCAAAACTTTGAAAAATCATATCTTTTTCGTTTCTTGAAGAAATTCGATGAAACGGGAAACATCATGACCATGTGGACGTCTTCTACCTTCTAGAAGAGACCGTATATTTTTCTGAACCTTCTTCAATTTTTGGTGGAGTGGAACCCAATGTGAGATTTCTAATTTATAAACGATATGGAAAACGACGATGTATAAATTATATAATCGATGTATGAGTTGTACAAGCGTTGTACACCTCTTGTATAAGCGTTGTATAAGTTGTACGTTCGATGTATAAGTTGTATATGCGTTGTAAAAATTATATATGTGTTGAAATAGAAGTGAATTGCTATATATAAATAAATATATATATATATATATACACACACACGCACCTCGTCCACAAACCATGGACGATATTTATTGGTTGTGATTGGTGTGAAAATTGATTGATAGCAAATGGCTGATTGGAATTGTTTGTGGTTGATATTGATTGATTATGGTTGAAAAATACCCATTTGTGGTTGAGAAATATTTGGTTGAAACCACATAGGATTAGTTTGTGGAAATGAAATAAATATATACATGCCGCCTGCGTGCGAACTAGATGCATGATCCCCATTGTCAAAAACCGCGAGGTTTTAAGGTAGAGCGAGGAACCGTACTAGGGACGGTCCCGGTTTTAACTACCCTGCCGTTATGCTGCCGAAATTTTGAATAATATTCATGTGTTTGAATTATTTTCATTTGCTGAAACTATATTTATTCGTTGAATAGAAAACCTTCATGTGTTGAATTGAAATTCATTCGTTGATTAAAAATTCATGTGTTGAATGGTATTCGTGTTCTAAATATAAAATCACATTTTTATCTATACATATAAACTATAGAAAACCTTCATGCGTTGAATCGATATTCAATCGTTGGATAGAAATTCATGTGTTGAATGGTATTCTTGTTTTAAAATATAAAAATCACCTTTTTATCGATATATATAAACTATAGAAAACCTTCATGTGTTGAATCGATATTCATTCGTTGAATTGAAATTCATGTGTTGAATGGTATTCATATTTTGAAATAAATCGTTTTATAATAAAAAACACATTTTATCATCTATATGAACTATATAAAATAATCTTGTTTTGAAAGAAATTGTTTCATAATAAAAATCCTATTTTTATTACCCATATGAACTATATAAAATAATAGTGTTTTGAAATGAATTGTTTTACAGTAAAAATCACATTTTTATTAAATACATGAATTGTTAAATATAGTGAAATGTTGAAATAGAAGGCAGTTAGATAAAAATATCATTTTTATCAAATGTATGAAAAGAATGAAGCTTTGAAATCGAAGAATCAATATATATATAAACAGAATTAAAATATATCGAATAACGACGCTGTAGTTCGTATTTTGAAACCGTGATTTCAAACGATTATACCAGGAGATCCGACCATCGGATTTTCCTGAAATCGCAACTGTTGGGTTCGCTTTGGAAATATCTTTCCAACGGCACCAACTTTGTAAAAATCCAACGGTTGGATTGTCTGGAATGTTTAATTCAAATCTGAAGAAAAACAGCGCCAGAATCGATTATATATATATATATAAATATAATTATATTTAATCGAATAACGACGCTGCAGTTCGTATTTTGAAATCGAAACTTCAAACGATTATACCGGGAGATCCGACCGTCGGATTTTCCCGAAACTGGAACCGTTGGATTCGTTTTAAAAAGATCTTTCTAATGATGTAAATATTGTGAAGATCCAACGGTTAGATTTTCAGATATTTGTAAATCAAATCTAAAGAAAAACAGCGCCACGTCCGAGTTATGGCCGAAGCGTCGTTTTGAATAAATTGGCTATATTAAAATAAATAAAAATAGCGATAAATCGTTAGAAAATATTATAAACGATATGGATATGATTTAGAAATTAACTGAAGGTTGGCTAAGTCGAATGGTTTCCTGGGTATTGATCTGATGTTGGTTTCGGCCTTCGGGGTTAATATTTGGTAAATCGTTCTCTTACTGATTGACGGTTAGTGATTAATGAATTGAAATGATGCGTGTATATGTTAGTGTTGCACTTGTTTATTATATACGCGAGTTACTCAGAAAAACTGGGTTTATCCCATTCTGAATAACTGAATCGACGATAAGAAATCGAAGATGAAGACGGTGGTCGAAGACCGGAGATCTTCACCTCGTTTGGATGGTAACCGAGGTCCTGATTGGGAGGCATCCCGAAATATGGATAATGAGTGGTGATCGTCCAGACGTACGTGGTGATCGATGGGTTTGCGAGGTATATAGTGCCTCCGGTTTCGTTCAGACCCAGAACGGACTTGCAAATGGACAGTGTGTCAGACATTGGAATTTATTCTGTGTAATGGATAGCCATCAGTTGCACGGTGTGAATTGCCTGTGTGGCATGCTAAGATGCAGTGATCAGGGCTTCTATTGAAAAGCAAAGTCTTGTGGTGATGATCAAAGCCCCGACTGTGTGGCGTAGCTTTGTGTATAACGTGAATTCGCGACCCTCATACCAGGTATGAACCAGAAACGGGACTAAGGACCTCAGGGAGGACATGCGTTTCTTTCTAGTTAGAAGTGGCATCAGTGGTTTTACATGCCCTGACGAGTTTGACTTATGTGGTTGTTGCTGTTGCGAGGCACCTCGGTTTGATCGGACGATCCGGGTCCGGTGGATTCATTCGTTGATTCACTTACGCCCCATACGGCGGGGAAACGCATTGTTCAGGAATTTTAATCCACATCGGTGGACCGGCCCTGACGATCCAAAGGTCGATGCGCTCTGACCCTGAGGCTCGGGCTAGAGAGTCTCGAAGTCGGTAAGGACTATCTTTTGCCTTGGTTCATAACGGAAATCCATTTTCCAAATACGTGACTGTGCGGTTTTGATTGTATACCTATATATGGCGACATAGTGGTATGGGGCATTAATGCCGTCTATGATTGATAGTTATGATTTGAAATTGTTTTCAAAACATATAAACACTAGCAATAATATCAAATGCCTTTGTTTTATTCGTATAAAGCATATTTTGGCTGTTATAAGGTAAAACTCTATCCTCCGGTTTACGTTGCATTGTGTGATGGGAACTGAGTCTTATAATGGCTTCATTTTTATAAAAAGCATTGCGATGTTTAAAAGAAAGATTTGTTTTAAAGCACTGGCAATCCAATGGAGTAAACCCGTTCCACGAAAGTGGCATGGTCCTGAGATTAGCCATATATTAAATGTGTTTAGTAGATTTCTCATACCAGTCCTTGTTGCTGGCCCTGAGTAGGCCGGGTACGCATGATAGGGGATTCTCGCTTCGTGGTTTGGTGGCGAACGGGAGACTCTTACCCCTACATGTCACAGTTTAGAGCGTTGGTTTGCCAGTAGGCGCGAGACTCGAGAGGGTCACCGTAAAACAAGGGATTGGGGGACCAGTGTGAGCCACGGTAGGTTTTACCTGCTGTACTGGAGGATGAAGGGATGGTTGCAAAGCCTACCAGATTTCGCGGTAACGTCTCAAAAACTGGTCAGTCTATACTTAAATAGAGGTGATTTTTTTTAATTTGATTGAACGCAGGACATTGAGATGGTTATGGTCATCTTTTATTAGAAGAATTTCAATGTTGTGTGTGTTGGAATAATAGATATTATGGTCCAATACGAACTCCTTCAATGCTCAAATATTTTTATAATTCACAAAGTCAACGACAAAGCTAATCTTTCATTCTTTGTTCAAGAAATCTATAACTTGACTAAACAAATATACTAATCTAATTTACTTCATCTAATTTGTTATATCAATAAAAGAATAAAAAGAATTGAATGAACAAAAATTTACCTGCAGTAGGAGATGAGAATGATTCCAGTACGATACAGAGCGATCTGAAGAAAAGCAGGCTCAGCCATATCAAAATGCTAAATAGGTGGGTTGCATAAACCATACAAACAGCCGAAAGCACAAAAACCAATAGAACACGAGAAACGGAAGCAAGAGAAACGTGAGTCGAAAATTGGAAGAGGGAAACCTTCAAAACAAAAAAGGGAAAACAATAACAGGATGGAGAAAAATAGAATAATAGAGGAAGAAAATTGGGTGAACAGATTCAAATCAGAAAATCAGAAAAAAGACAGAACCAGTCATCACTTGAAGCCATTTCCATCAATTTTCACAGCCAGTGCTCGAGCTCTAGATGACCATTGCACACTCAACCAATGCCATTCTTCTCGTGGAGAGAAGACGAACAATCCTGTAACCATCCATTCACCTGCGCGTGCTATTCTCAAATCGCGACATGGTGGTCTTTCCAGTCGCTGTAATACGGACGCGACGACTATGTCTCCATCGCTTCACTTCATACTCAGCTCCTAGATGCTACTCGACACGTGGAAACCCAATATACTCTCTCCTTCACTAAACGTTGACTCCAGCTCCAGTATTTGCTAACCCTAGATGGATGGGTTACACAACATTACTATCGAGCTCCAAGACCAAAACTGTAACCGCATATGATATCTCAATTCGAATTGACCTGAAACAGCACTGATCATGCAAATGAAAACATATTCTAGCAATTTCATAAATGAAATGCTTATTTGATTCGAATTTAGACACCATGAATGAACTTTAAAACTGATCATTGTTTAGAAAAAAAGTCACCATCATCTATTTGAATTCTGAAACTTCGCACTTGCAGGTATTTCACCTTTAGTATTTTCTGCTGCTGGACCAGCTTAAAGATCTGTCACTTCAAATCAACTGAGGTGGGATATGTGTGATTGATCTTCACTGTTGGTAACTACAACGCAATATCACTAGTTACAAAAAATGTTACATAATTTGGAACCTATAATGGTCTAAAAAATGATAAGTTATTTCAAGAATTCATCAGTAAAATGCAAAGAGGTACTGGTTTTCAATGAAGTTATTTCAAACCATATGTTCAGTCACCAACATTAAATTATTTCATCATTGAAAACAACGTATTTTGCAATATCACCATGTTTCAAGCATTCCTCGGTAAATTACTTTAGAAAATGTTACATATTTTGGAGACTGAACATATGTGTTTTGAATTAAAATATTTGCCTCCAAACCAACAAACTAAGATGATTTTTTTTAATCCAATGAATTGCTTGTTATACGGCTCCTTCTGATTTAATTGATTTTTCGGATATGGTTAAAAACATGTTTAGCCATTAAATGTCATGTAATATTCCATCGAAATTGAACAAGTATTGTTTTCTCATTTGTCAACAAGACATCCATACGATAATCCTATAACAGGAACAACTAGCAAGGCAACCTGTCAAGGGGAACAACTAGTCTCATACGATAAACCTCGTTAGCAGATGAGCTTTTGTTTAAAAAATATATATTGATGAATTTCAAAACCGCTTACTGTACAAGAGGAAGTCGATGAGGGTGGCGGCGGGTACCTACGAGCGACAATGAATGGACAACGTGGCGACGGCTTATTGCGACCGGGGATTGACTGGACGAGGTCACGAGCGTGGCGGCAGCTTCTCTGATTTCATAGATCTATGGGTTTTTTTTGGATTGAAATACGAATAGTGTCGGCTGAGAAACAAGAGTAGTGCTGCAGTGGATTAATTGTTTAATGAGAGGTGGGTTTCGGTGAATGGTGGGTGCGAGTCTAGAATGGGCCAGCAGGTTGGGCTCTAAAATTAATATATATATAATAATTATAATTATCCTTAAATAATAATTAATATTTAATGAACTTGATTTCAGATCGAATGGATTTTTTCGGATACGGATATAGACATATCCGCATCCGCATCCATTTTTTATTTTGAATATCGGATATCCGCATCTGCTTTTCGGATATTAGATTATATCCATATTTTTAGATATGGATTCAGATGGATTTCGGATTTTTCGGATATCCATTGACAGGCCTATCACAAGCTTTATTATTTTAGATATTTTTAGATTTTATGGAGTTTATATATTATATAAACTTTGAGATTATTTTAAGATGTGTATCTTTTTATTTTTCAAATTTTATGAACATTAATTACTAATTTAACTTTAATTGACTAAAACTGTTAATAATTTTGGAATTAAGTCAATTTAGAAACCTTATTATTAAAAATTTCATAATTATTTACTATTAAATTGAGTACTAAGTTTATGCTTATACTTCTTATATTATAACCGAATATTATTTGGGGGGAAATAATTTTTAAAAGTACGTTTTTGGCAAGTGGCTTTACCTGTTGCAAAAAAATTATAGTTATCGCAACTGGTGAAAACAGTTGCTAAATATATAATTTTTGCAACTTGTTTGAAAGTGTAGTTGCAAATAATATGTCTATTGCAATAGGAATGAAAGAGCAGTTGCTAAAAGTACGTTTTCGCAACAGGCATGAAAGCGCTGTTGCAAAAAATATGCTTTTCGCAATTGGAAGGAAAAGCCTGTTGTTAAATCTTATCTATTGCAACAGCTATGAAAGGTCTGTTGCTAAATATCATTTACTACAACTGACATTTGAGGCCTGTTGTAAGTAGTTAGTTGCAATAGTGTATTTTTCTTGTAGTGCATAGGACTGAATATGTCATTAAACCATGGAATACAAATCAGACCATATGCAGACAACTTAAAAAATTGGTAGTAACGTAAATACATATATACGTATATAATTACAATGTAAAGCAGTTGGTAGCTTGGGCTAAAGCAGTTGGTTCATTATTGCGGGAAGAGTTTGAAAATGATCAGTCATAGCATAAAGCCAAAAACTACTATCAACCAAATGCTATTACTGCATTGTGTGCACGATAAGGCTTCCAGTGTACCATGAAAGGAGAACAACAGGCAGCAAAACAAACTAGAGACAGGAGAAGTAATGAGGGTACCCGCATGAAAATTTGTTGCTCCAGAGTACTTTACCTGAGGATTCTTCTCATTCTGAAATCAAGCGCATACCTGTCTAACATTTTGATTCACCCAATAGATCCGAAAGTGCATACAATAGTGAATTCTCTTTAGATCCCTGTAGCAAAACAAACTCATTTTAGCAAAAAGGCAGCAGTAATAACGAATGGAAAACAAGGAGGGAAGCAAGCTAACTAGCTCAAGACAAACCAAAGCCAAAAACTGCTATAAACCAAAAGTATCTACCAACAAACAAAAATATCCTTATCCTCGTCCAAGTACGAGACTCTGACTGTAGATGAAATTGCTCAATTGGGTCGTCGTTGAGATGTCGTCCCTGAAGTGAATCGCTGCGATTATGGTGTGCCTCTATCAGATTCCTATCAGTTGCGCAGTTATTGATTTTCCTCTCCGCGTCCAGTTAGCAATCAGATTCCTGTCAGTTGCGATTATGGAAGTTAGGAGGAGTTGATGAAGGGTAAAACAAAAAGGGAATAGAATCAAAGAAAGTAGAGTAAGAATATAGGCGGCGGAGAGAAAGGATAAATTTAGGGTTAAGGATTCGATTTCTTTCCTGGTGAAATGAAGAAGGCGGCGGAAGAAGGGATTGGTAGTGGGGACTGAATTATTTTAGGGTTAATGATACTATGACTTAAGCGGGAAACGAAAATTTGGGGGAAACAAGGGAGGGAACAAAAATTTGGGGGAAACAAGAGAGGGAAGCCTGTAAACACACCGAGCAATAACAAACATTATTAAAAGGTTTAACATTTTACTTTTAAGAAAATGCAGATTTTATTTTCAATTATTGTGAATTTCTTTTATTTTATTCTAGAAAAAAGTTATTTTCGTTTTTTTTGTAATATTACATGTTAAATATAATTCTTAAATATTAAGTTCTAAAGAATAAATATTATTATTTTTATTTGTATTTCAACTTTATTTAAAAATTATGAAAAATTCTTAAGTTTGTATTTAAACTTTATGATTTTTTTTAAGTATATTTATATAAGTGTGTAATTGCCAATTATAATTATTTATTTTCATAATTTAAGTAGCATGTTCAATCCACTCATTGTTTGCTCAAAGAAGAGGCAGATACCTCCGATCAGTTTGTTGCAGGAGTGTACAACTCTTTTATATATGGTTTGTTTGCTTTAAAAAAAAAAAAGAGAGAGTCTCTGACACTATGAACAAAAAAAAAACAATACTGTAAAGTAAAGACACAATGAGTAGGAAAGGAATAGATAAGCGAATTTAGCAAGCAAAAACAATCTACCATCAAAACTCCAATTCGCAACGGCTCTTCTTTGAGCAAACAATTGAATTTTATTAATTATTATTACTTCTTATTTATATTATATGGTAATTAATAATTAATCAGCATTAATTTAAAAAATAATAATCAACATTAACTATTGAATTATATTTACTTCTAATAGTTATTATTTATTATTAATTACTAATGTATATCAACATTTTTTTCTTTTCAATTTTTTTTAGCATATTCAGTGTTTAAAAGTATTAAAACTACAAAAAAATTGATGCATCTATAACTACACTAATTTAAGTAGCATGTTCAATTCACACGTTGTTTGCTCAAAGAAGAGGCAGATACCTCTGAACAGTTTATTGCAGGAATGTACAACTCTTTTATGTATGGTTTGTTTGCTTTCAAAAAAAAAACGAGTCTCTGACATAATGAACAAAAAAAACAATACTGTAAGACACAATGAATAGGAAAGGAATAGATAAGCCAATTTAGCAAGCAAAAGCAAACTACCATAAAAAATCCAATTCGTAATGGCTCTTCTTTGAGCAAACAATGTATTTTATTAATTACTATTACCTCTTATTTATATTATATAGTAATTAATAATTAATCAGCATTAATTTTCAAAAAAAAAATCATCATTAACTATTGAATTTTATTTACTTCTAATAGTTATTATTTATTATTAATTACTAATGTATTATTAACATTAATTATTTAAAATTTAAATTTACTAATTAATTACTAAGTAATAACACAAATTTAAAACATTTTATAAATAATAAATATAAAAGTTCGTTTCAAATCTCTTGGAAAACTGCAGGAAAAATAGCATCAAAATTTTGTCGACGGTAATCCGACACTATTAGCAACAGAATTTAGCGTTAAATATTATATGACGGTAAAGAGCTGCAATTTCCATTGATTTAGCGACAGAATTAGTATTCGACGGTAATAATTTATAATAAGATGACATATAAAATCCAAAATATTTTCTCTTAGAAAGCCCAAGGAAATCCGCCGCTAATTAGCGACGGAATTTTCCGTTGCTAAAAATATGTCGCTAATCTCGGTTTTTCTTGTAGTGTGACAGCCCTTCCTCCTCCAAAAACCGAAAGAAAATGTGAGTTTTTAATTATTTTATTTACATTTCCTTATTTATTTTCAGTTTTAAATATATAAGCGAGTTGAAAAACCTGATTTTCTTTATTATTTATAGTAATGATTCTTATAATGTTTTAATAACATAAAGATTTGATTTTTAACTTTATAAAGACGGGATTTTTTTAACTTTGAAAATATCGTATTTTTAAAAGTGAAAAGATCGTATTTTTAATATAGGAAAGGTGAGATTTTTAGATAAGTAAAAATTCGATTTTTATATATTGAATAGCGAGGTAAAAATTCGATTTTTATATATTGAATAGCGGAGTAAAAATTTGATTTTTATATATTGAATAGCGAAGTAAAAATTCGATTTTTCTATATTGAATAGCGAAGTAAAAATTCGATTTTTCTATATTGAATAGCAAAGTAAAAATTCGATTTTTCTATATTGAATAACGAAGTAAAAATTCGATTTTTATATATTGAATAGCAAAGTAAAAATTCGATTTTTGTATATGTAGTGAATACGGATGACGAAAGTGATGAAAGAAGAAACGACGAAGATTTCTACCTAAGAAGAGTCGTGGCATTGGATTAGCAATTCTATGAGAACTTCTCACCTTTAAATTTTGTTTTTCTAGTTAAAATATATACTAGGATGCAGACGGTGTTTAGTAGCACCCGACACCCGTTGTCTACAGACCATGGACGGCTTGTATGCTTGTTTGTTTGATTTTGATGTGTAGTTGATTGTGTGATGTGAAACGAAATAAAATATTTATATAGTTAAAAATATTTTATAGTTGAAAATAGAATTTTTAACGTGTATATAAAATAAACATTTATAAACAAATCGGAGATTTGTTTATATACACCGATTTGATTGATATTGATTGGGACGATAAATTTTACACATCGCCCAGCTGCACAAATAAAATCTGTGTTTGATTGTTTGAAACCCCACACGGGTATTGGGATGATAGAAGACATACACTAATCCCAATAATTAGTTGTATGTCGATCTATTGATTGACAGGCTGTTATAAGCGTTAAATATTTATATTTGATGCTTGTACAGTGTAGAACGCACTCTGGATGATGGTTGATTATTTATCGTTGTTATTTTGTACATGTGTTGTAGAAAATCCATATAATTAACATTATATGGTAATTGATTGGGCCTCATTCCAGTTTTGAAAAAGAAATATTTGAAATAGAAATATTTGAAATAGAAATATTTGAAAAAGAAATATTTGAAATAGAATTTTTGAAAATAGGAATATATGAAGCCGTATTGATTAGATTGACGCCATTTTGACGTGAACGATATTCATATCGATTTTATTCATTATATAATGAATATCGAAAGTGATTTCAAAATATAATTTTTTTTTGAAAAGAATTGAAATTCGAATTTAAATTGAATATAAATGAATTCGAATCGAAATTGAATATAAATGAATTCGAATTGAATTGAATTGAAAACGAACTGAAATTGAATAGAAATGAATTCGAATTGAAATTGAATAGAAAAACAATTCGAATTAAATAGAAATTGAATTGAAATCAATTTGAAATGAATTTAAAACGAATTTATATTGGAATATTCAATTTTGATTTAAAATTGAATATGAAGTTGAAACCTTTTTGAAAATGAATTTTAAAACGATTTATAAAGCACGTTTTGAATTGAAATCGACGAAGTATATATTATATATATTATATATATAATATAATGGCCTGAATAGAATGCGCCGCGCCGCGGCAGTTCGCGAATTTCGACCATTGGCTTCGAACGGATATTGCGGGAGATCCAATCATCGGATTCTCCTAAAACCGGAACCGTTGGGTTCGTATCGAAAAGAGCTTTCTAACGAATATTAGAAATTTGAAATCTAACGGTTGGATTTGGAATTATGTCCAAATAAAATTTGGAAAAGGTCGCTGTAAGTGCAGTTCGATGGCCATTGACGGAAATCGACTGTACGGGCCTTGATAAAATTATTAAAAATAGTAATAATTTGTGTAAAATCATAAGAAATGATTTGTGAAGATTTGGGATGAAAAACTCCATATTTAAAAAGATAAAAATAGATTTTTATCGAAATGAACTAGTTTTGAACTAGAATAATAATTTATTTATTTTTAAATAAATAAATTGGTTTTGTAATGGTTTTAAAAGAAACCAGAATTTCCAATAATTGCGTTGGAATGGATTTGAATCGAAATTGTCTTCGGAATATTTCGATGTGGGATTTCGTGATTATACAGATATTGTTGTGGAAATTTGAAAGATATATATATATCGTTATTTCCAATACGATATTTGTTGGTCATAGAATTCGATATTGAATATAAGCCGATATATTTTCTATTCAGAGCCTTGTGTTTAATGTCAAATGTGATTTGGGTTTGTCGTGAATGGTGTCTTCATTAACACTGTTCTTGAACCCAGTTGAGAAAAGATTAAATCCTTTTATTTAGATTTAATGAAGTGTACCAATTAAATAATATTTAATTGGAATCGAATTGGTATTGATTTTTGGGTTTATCTAGAACAGTGTTTTAAATAACACTTGTTCGTTAACCCGATAATTAATGGAATGTGATTTTGGGTTTATCGTGAACCGTGTTTTAAAATGACACTGATTCTTTGACCCAGTTAAAGATTAAAACTAAGTGGAGTTTTAATGAATCTTTAATTAGATTGAAAAGATCGAGAATGGAGTATCACCAGTTTTGCTCCAAGCGATAGTTAAATCTTTAATTAGATTTGAACGTGAAATGGTAATTGAATTTACCGATAACACTGGTGTTAGATATGAAGTATTAGCAGTTTTACTTCATGGGATAAATAGGTTGGGATTGGGAAATAAAATAAATGATTACTCCGGTGTGGTTCGCTAATCCCGACTAGTTTGAATTGATATTCAAAAGAAGATTAAAGAATAAATTTAAATGAATTTATCTTTGATAAAATTAATGAGAGCCTTTCCCAAAGAATATTCTGAATTGGAATGAGGCATATGTTGTGTTTGTGTAACACTTGTTTAATATATACGCGAGTTATTCAGAAAGACCGGGTTTATCCCATTCTGAATAACTGTTTCGACGTGGTGTCGAAGAAGAAGACAGTGGTTGAAGACCGGAAGTCTTCACATCGTTTGGGTGATTACTGATGATCTTGATTGAGCTGTACACCCAAGATGAGGGAATCAGTCGGTGGTCGTCCAGATGTGCTTGAAGATCGATGGATATGCAAGGAAAGTGCCTCCGGTTTCGTTCAGACCCAGAACCACCTTGTAAAATGGACTGTGTCTCTGACATTGGATTTTAGTCTGTGTGATTGATTTCTATTAAATATATATTTGTTTGGCGGCGGAGAATTTATTCTCTTTCTTAACGCCCTTCTCTGTGACGTACGAGCTCAGGGGTTATATATTGATGGATATCAAACGCATGGGGTGAATTGCCTGTGTGGCATGCCTAAGTGGCAAATGATCAAGTCTTCTGTTGAAAAGCAAAGTCTTGTGGTTGATGATCAAAGCACGGCCTGTGTGGCAATGCTTTGTGAAACGTGAATTCGCGAGCCTCACACCCCGGTATGAACCCAAAACGGGAGAGGATGTCAGGGAGGGCATGCGTTTCTTTCTAGCTAGGGTGGTGTCAGTGACCTACCAGCCCTGACATTTATATATTTTTCACCTGTGTGGTTGTTGCTGTTGCGAGGCGCCTCGGTTTGATCGGACGATCCGGGTCCGATGGAGTCATTCGTTGGCTCATTTACGCCCCATAGGGCGGGGAAACGCAGTGTTTAGGAATTTTAATCCACATCGGTGGACCGGCCCTGAGGATCCAAAGGCTTGACTGAGTACTTGCCTGAGACACGGGCTAGAGCGTCTCGAATCGGTTGAGGACTATCTTTTGCCTCGGTCTATAGATGGAAATCCAATTTCCAAATACGTGACATTTGCGGTTTTATTTGTAGAGCCTAGTATGACGACATGATATATGGTACCCATGCCGTCTGTGATTGATATTTATGATTGAAATTGTTTTAAACACTGTACACTTATTATAGTATCAAATGACTTGTTTTAAACGTATCAAGCATGCTTTGGCTATTATAAGGAAAAACCCTATCCTCTGGTTTGTGTTGCATTGTTTGATGGGACCTGGGTCTTATAATAGCTTCATTTTTCTTTATTTAGCATTGCGCTGTTTGTTTTATGCACTGGTATTCTTAGGAGGAAACCCGTTCCGTGTTATACGGCGTGGTCCCTTGATTTACCCCACTTTAAAATAAAGATTTATAACTGTTTTAGTTCTCACACCAGTCCCATGACTGACCTGGAGTTTATTGTTTTAACCTAAACTCTGGATGCCCTTATTTTGGCATGGGCAGCTAGTAGTTTTGGTTTTGCAGATTTATATTCACAGGATCCTGGTTACAGCTGGAATGATATCCGAAAAGCTTTGTATCCGTATATCTCCTTCAGTTGTGTATTGTATTATTTTCCGCTGCTATGTATTTAAATGTAATTTAAATCTCTGATATTTCTGTGTAATATTTATTTTTACTCTGTATATTCTTGTAATATGATGGAATTGTTGTAATATACAATGAATTGTCCTTCCGTCTGCGTTCTATTTTGTCGTGTTCTCAAAACAATTCGTTCTTTCTCTTCTCTTCGGAGACCGTGGAAGTTCGGGTCGTTTCATACGAGGTCCAAATCACGCGAAACTGGGTCCGCTGCGATCGTGGAGTCGAGAACTTCACAACAAGACAAACCGGGTCCAATTTGGAGCACGTTAGATTTTGGGTAGATTTAAATTCAAACCGTCCTTTAAAGCACGAAGGAGTGGATCTCAAAGTGAGAACTTCTCACTCTAATCTTGTTTTCTAGTTAAATATATACTACGTTGCAGACGGGGCTTAATAGCTCCTGACACTGTCATCCACAGACCATGGATGACTTGTTTCATTGTATTGTGTTATGGAAATTGATTGTGATTGTGATGTGAAATGGAAAATAAAATATTCATGTGTCGAATAAAATATTTGAACAATAAAAATATCATTTTTATTGAATATATGAACTATATAAAATAGTGATGTGTTGAAATAAATATTCATTTACAAATCGGACGATTTGTTTATGTACACCCATTTGACTAATATTGATTGGGACGATAAATTTTACATATCGCCCAACTGCACAAATATAAACTGTGTTCCCACACGGTTATTGGGATGATATTTGACGTACACTAATTCCAATTGTTTAGTTGTACGTCGATCGATTGGTTGATAGACTGTGTAAGCATTAATTATTTATATTTAATGCTTATGCAGTTGTGTAATGCACTCTGGATGTTGGTTGATTGTTTATCACTGTTATTATATACATGTGTTGTATGGAATCCATTTAATTAACATTATATGGAAATTGATTGGGTCTCATTCCAATTTGAAAAATAAAGAATATTTTAAAATAATATTCAGTAAAAGATCAAAATCTGATTTTAATGTCCGATTTTGGATGGACACGAAAATATTTAAGTATATGAAGCCGTATTGATTAGATTTGCGCCATTTTGATGTGAACGATATTTATATCGATTTTATTCATTTCTGTAATGAATATCGAAAAGGAATTGATTCCAAAATCTGATATTTTGAAAATATTATCATTTATATATTAATGATATGGAATATTCAATTTTGATTTAAAATTTAGTATGAAGTTGAAATCGTTTTTAAAACGAAGTTAAAATGATTTATAAAATACGTTTTAAATGGAAATCGATGAAATATATATAATATATAATATATATATTAAATGGCCTGAATAGAACGCGCCGCGCTGCGACCGTTCGCGAATTTCGACTATTGATTTCGAATTGACGTTACGGGAGATCCGACCGTCGGATTCTCCTAAAACCTGAACCGTTAGCTCGTATCCAAAAGTGCTTTCCAATGAATATAAGAGATTTGAAATCTAACAGTTGGATTTGGAATTATGTCCAAATCAAGTTCGGAAAAGGTCGCTGTAAATGCAGTTCGATGACCGTTTATGGAAATCGACTGAAAGGGCCTTGATAAAATTATTAAAAATATTAATAATTCCTGTAAAATCATAATAAATGATTTGGAAAGACTTAGGATGAAAATATCCATATTTGAAAAGATAAAAATATATTTTTATCGAAATGAACTAGTTATGAACTAGAATTATAATCCAATATTTTTAAATAAATAAATTGGATTTGAAGTGGTTTTAAAAGTAACCAGAATTTCCAATATATGAATTGGAATGGATTTGAATCGAAATTATCTTCGGAATATTTCGATATTGGATTCCGTGATTCTATGTATATTTTGGAGGAATTTGAAAGATATATATATCTTTATTCCAATACGATATTTGTTGATTTCAGAACTTGATATTGAATAAGCGGATATATTTTCTATTCAGAGCCTTGTATTTAATATCAAATAGGATTTTGGGTTTGTCGTGAATGGTGTCTTTATTAACACTGTTCTTAAACCCAGTTGGGAAAAGATTAAATCTTTTAATTAAGATTTAAAGGAGTCTACCAATTAATTAATATTTAATTGGAATTGAATTGAATTGGATTTTGGGTTTGTCGTGAATAGTGTCTTAAATAACACTGTTTTTGAACCCCGTGTGAAAAGAATAATCCTTCGATTAAGATTACTAGAGTTTCCAGTTAATTAACATTTAATTGGAATAAAATGGAATGTGAATTGGGTTTATTGTGAACTGTGTTTTAAACGACATTCGTTCTTTAACCCGATTTACAATGTAAGGTGATTTGGATTATATAAATCTTTTATCTAAGATTTATTGGAAATTCTTCAAAGTAAAGTTTTCCAATTTAATATATTGGAGTGGAATGGAATTTGATTGGTAATAATCGAAGTGAACTTCTGTGGAGGAAGACTGTTACTATATATGGAATTTAAAAGGCTTTGCCGTTATTACATTTATATTATTAGTTGAATATGGTAATTGATATCGATTTTATATTGATTTGTTTTCCGTGAAAATTCCATAATTAATGGAATGTGATTTTGGGTTTATCGTGAACTGTGTTTTAAATGACAGTGGTTCTTTAACCTAGTTAAAGACATGATTGATTTCCCAAAGTTAAATAATCATCAATATTGATTTTTTTGGGAAGATTAAAACTAACTGGAGTTTTAATGAATCTTTAATTAGATTGAAATGAGAATTTGATAACTTAAATTATCAAATTTGGGAAATGATCGAGAATGGAATATCACCAGGTTTGCTCCAAGTGTTAGTTAAATTTTTAATTAGATTTGAATGGGAAATGGTAATTAAATTTACCGATAACATCGTGGTGTTAGATATGGAGTATTACCAGTTTTGCTCCATGGGATGAATAGGTTGGGATTGGGAAATTTAATAAATGATTACTTAGGTAAGGTTCGCTAATCCGGACTAGTTTGGATAAACCTTAATATGGCTTAAAATTTTGAAAAGAATATGTAACGGCCTAAAAATCCGTACCAATTTAAGCTGACTAATATCCTATACATTCAACTCAAAGTGCACCAAAGTTTAGATCATTAATAGAAGAATTTAGAGGATGAGATAGAAAAGATAGAACTAATAGAATAGAAGAAGAAGAACACAACTGAACAGTATCGGAGTAAACACGAACTCACAGCAGAACGAACAAAATGTATTATATAACATAACTTTGAAATACAATTCTGAATTTGTATATACAAACCATATCAGAGTATAACTCATATACATCATAGCGGAAATAATTTCTACATAACTAGTGGTGAAGTCTCCTGCTTCGAGCTCCTCCAAATGTATATGTAAAAGCCTGAAACACTTGACTGCCCGTACAAATTTGGGCACCCAAGAATTTAGGGAAAACAAACAAAATAAACTCTGGGTCAGTCATGAGACTGGTGTGAGTAAACTCCAATCATATTGCCTAACTTTGAAAATCCTTTTGAAACAAAAGGATAATAGTAAGACCAACCCATACATAAACATGGACGGTTTTTACCTTACTGTAACCCAAAACACCTTGATATCAAAATCCAGTGATATTATGGTAATGTCTAAACAAATAAATATCCAAGTAGCAGAACGCTTGCATCTCACGCTCCATATATATAAAGTATAAAATCAAAAACCGCAGGGCGCTTATTAGAGATTTGATTCAACAAACAAGGTATGGAAGTACCTTCCGATCAGTGTACTCTAGAGGGTATACACTGGGGTTCAACAAGAACTAAATGTTTAGCACAATATCCTCCCCTTTATTTACTTCATCACGTGGAAAACAAAATGGCCGCATAGATCAATCCTTCCCTCAAGCATATAATTTCCTCTCACATGTCGCGTTACTCCTTTCTCTACCAAATTTCCACGTCATTTCCATTACTGCACCAACACCTGACAACCGAAACTTTATCAAACCCCTTTTCTTCTACCTCTTGGCAACCATAGTTAGAACTTCATGCACATACCTACTAACACGGTGCACCATCTCCCCCATGTGTTCTCTCCTCGAATGGCACCACCCAGAGCCGCATCCTGGCCATCTCAGAAAAACTCGTCATTGTTATGCAACAGCAAAAGGTTGCATAGACTTCTCCTCTTTCGCCAGCGAAGCTTCCAGAGTTCCGACCAACTCCTACTCGTCCATCACAAAAGCCAGTCCTCCCTTAACCCGTGCGAAACAACATCATGCTAGATTTCCATAATCTCGTTAAATACACGATCCTCCACTTTTACTCCATGTACAGACTTCTTCATCAATTTGCCACCACACTCACCCCATGTTGCCGGAGCCGACCTTGGCATCTCCTCCGACTTCGCCTACACGTCCAGCGCCCAACCAAAGATCAACCAGAGCTCATACCCTTTATGGCCCAATGTCAACTTTTCCATGCAACAAAAAACTCCCCCTGACTTCTTCATAAAGTATCATATATATATATATATATGTAGACTTCGGATGTCTGTTTGGTTCGAAGACTTGGAATAGAATGACTTTAGTTTACACCGCAGCGTTTTGAATGATGTAGGGACGAAGAAGCCTGTTTCATTTTAGTTTGTGAGGAGCTGCTGAGTTTTTATCTTCATCAGAACGATGAAATGGAAAAATAAAGGGGACGATGAAGTACTTAACAGAAAGAGTAAGGGTTTGGTTTGTTTTGCTGGTGCGGTGTATCCTATATATATTGGAAAGAATTTGATAGGGATAAACATGCTGTTGCTTCATGAGCTATGACATAGGAGTTGAATTAGTTGGTTTAGGGGGATGGAATGGTGAACTGTTGCTGTGTTGGAAAAAGAGTTTTGCGTGTATTTTCATTCATAGGCTATGGGAGCTTTTAATTTGATTAGGCCTTGATAAAAATGTTTTTGTACACACTGAGTTGGATAGGCATGTGATAGGACTCCACTTATAAATTGGTATGGGTTCGTTTACTTTTACGCTTGATGTTCATTTTTTCTTTTTGTTAGTTTGTCACAGATATTTTCCATCTACTGGTTTTAGGCTTTGAATTTTGGTTGTTTGGGGAATGGACTCTTATATTGATAGTGAAATGTTGCGTAATCAATTGGAGAAAGATATTTGTGTCTGCAAAGCTTACCTTGGAAGAAATGTAAATATATATAATTTTTATGTTTTCAAATTTTATTGTGTACCGCGTTATATAAGGTTTTTTCTTGTCCGAGCCGTCACGGACAGAAATAAAAATATGATCGTGTCCAGCGATGTGCCACGATCCCAAAAAAATAATAATATCGGTATGTTAACTTATATTGTGAAACCCCAAAATGCTAATACAGGGTGTAAAATACTCCAAATAAAAAGTTTTTTATTTTACGAATTAAAAATCATAGTAAAATTCTAAAAATTAAATTATAACTATGTCTCAAAAGAATCTTGTCTAAATTCAAGACCGATATTTAAATATATTTAAATAACCGTTATGGCCACAAACGAATATACCGCCGTTTTTCTGAATATTTAATTCTGACATAACTTGCAATATGTAATCCGAAATCTTGATTTTTCACTTTCATTAGAAAAATATAGTTCAACAGATTCGAACGTTTCTTGTTTCGAGGAAATCCGACTTGTAATGGATCCTGTACGCTCAGTTGAAGTTCAAAACTTCAAATTACAAACTGCCGCGACATTTTGGGCTCGATTATATTTAATATATTTTTTATACATTCAACTTCGTTTTAATTAATATATAAATCCATTTATATTATGAATTCAATATTTAAATTGATTTAAATATTCAAATATAAACTGATAAGAATGCAGGACATTACAGAATATTTGAATAAAAGAATATTCTGGATTGGAATGAGGCGTATGTTGTGTTTGTGTAACACCTGTTTATAAAATACGCGAGTTATTCAGAAAGACCGGGTTTATCCCATTCTGTATAATTGATACGACGATTAGTCAATGATGAAGGTGGTGGTTGAAGACTGGAGGTCTTCACATCATTGGGATGATTGCTGATGTCTTGATTGGGCTGTACACCCAAGACGAGGTAATAAATGGTGATCGTCCAGACGTGGAGGAATATACAAGGACCTCTCTCCTGTATTGGACATATGGGACGAGGAATAAGGTGCCTACGGTTTCGTTTAGACCCAGAACGAACTTGTAAATGGACTGTGTGTCTGACATTGTATTTTACTCTATGTTGACTAATCTCTATTAAATATATATCTGTTTGGTGGTGGAGAATTTATTCTCATGCTTAACACCCTTCTCTGAGACCTATGAGCTCAGAGGTTATATATCGATAGACATCAGTCGCATGGCGTGAATTTCCTGTGTGGCATAACTGAGTGGCAAATGATCAAGGCTTCTGTTGAAAAGCAGAGTCTTGTGGTTGATGATCAAAGCATAGCTTTAATATTGCATCGCTTTGTGTATAACGTTAATTCGCGAGCGTCACACCTCGGTGTGAACCTGAAACGGGAGAAGAATCCAGGGAAATGGACATATGCTAGTTTCTAGCTAGGAGGGGTGTCAGGGTTTGCAAGCCCGGGTATTTTACTCATGTGGATGTTGCTTATTGTTACTTGATGGATAGAGAGGCGCCTCGGAATATCAGTTACTATGGAACCGATGGATATTGAGTCATCTGGCTCATTTATGCCCCATAGGGCAGGCAAGCAAATAGTTTATGGTATTATTAATCCGCTTAGTGTGGACCGGCCCTGTGGCTCCTAAGGGCTTGGCAGAGTACTTGCCCTGAGGCTCGGGCTAGAGGGTCTCAAAGTCAGTAAGCACGATCCCTTGCCTTGGTTCACAGATGGAATCCAACTTCCAATATGTGACTTTGCTGTTTTAATTGTAGAACTACTATGGCGACATAGTAGCATGGGATACTATGCCGTCTATGATTGATACATTTATATTTGAAGTGGATTTCTTCACTTATAGTAATAATAAAAGATGAAATTTTGCATATCAAGCATTATTTGGCTATTATAAGGTAAAACTCTATCCTCCGGCTTGCGTTGCATTGTGTGATGGGACCTGAGTCTTATAACAACTTTATTTTTCTTCATTAGCATTGCGCTATTTGTTTATGCACTGGTATTCTTGGTGTTAAACCTCGTTCCGTGTTATACAACGTGGTCCCTTGATTTACCTAACTTTTAAAAAAAATCAAATTAATAACTGTTTAAGTTCTCACACAAGTCACATGACTGACCTGGAGTTTATTGTTTTAACTTAAATTCTGGGTGTCCATATTTTCTACATGGCAGCTAGTAGTTGGATTTTGCAGATATTATATTCACAGGGTCCTAGTTTATAGCTGAAGGGATATTAGGAAAGCTCTGTATCCGTGTATTTCTTTCAGTTGTGTTTTGTATTATTTTTCCGCTGCTATGTATTTAAATGTAATTTAAACCTCTGACATTTTTTTGATGTATAATATTTATTCATACTCTGATTTATTCTTGTACTCTGATGTAAATTGTTGTAAAAGCAATGAAATGTTCTTTTGTTTGTGTTCTGATTTGTCGTGTTCTCAACTCAATCCGGTCTTTCCTTTACGGGGAAGTTCGGGTCATGTCACGGATTCTCCTAAAATTGGAACCGTTGGGTTTGTATCGAAAAGAGATTCCAACAAATATAAGGGATTTGAAATCTGACGATTGGATTTGGAATTATGTCCAAATCAAATTTGGAAAAGTTCGCTGTAAGTGCAGTTCGATGACCGTTTATGAAAATATACTGAAAGGGCCTTAATAAATTTACTAAAAATATCAATAATTTGTGTAAGATCATAATAAATGATTTGGAAAGAATTAGGATGAAAAATTCCATATTTGAAAAGATAAAAATATATTTTTATCGAAATGAACTAGTTATTAACTAGAATTATTATTATCCAATTATTTTTAAATAAATAAACTGGATTGAGAATGGGTTTTAATATAACCAAAATTTCCAATATTTGATTGGAATGGATTTGAATCGAAATTATCTTCGGAATATTTCGATATTGGTTTCCGTGATTATACGGATATTGTGGAGGAATTTGGAAGATATATATATATCGTTATTCCCAATACGATATTTGTTGATTTCAGAAGTTGATATTGAATATAAGCCGATATAATTTCTATTCAGAGCCTTGTATTTAATATTGAATTGGATTTTGGGTTTGTCGTGAATGGTGTCTTCATTAACACTGTTCTTAAACCCAGTTGAGAAAAGAATAAATCTTATTATTAAGATTTAGTGAAGTTTTCCAATTAATTAACATTTAATTTGAATTGAATAAAAGAATTGGATTTTGGGTTTGTCGTGAATGGTGTCTTAAATAACACTGTTCTTAAACCCCGTGTGAAAAGAATAAATCTTTTAACTAAGATTTAAAGAAGAATTACCAATTAATTAACATTTAATTGGAATTGAAATGGAATGTGAATTGGGTTTATTGTGAAATGTGTTTTTAACGACATTCGTTCTTTAACCCAATTAACAGTGAAATGTGATTTGGAATTTATAAATCTTTTATTAATATTTAATGGAAAATTTCCAAAAGTAAAGTTTACCAGCTAATTAATATTTAATTGGAAAGGAATGGAATTCGATTTGGTAATAATCGAAATGAGCTTCTATGGAAGACGACTATTACTATATATGGAATTTAAAAGACTTTGCCGTTATTCCATTTATATTATTAGTCGGATACGGAAATTGGTATCGATTATATATATTGATCTGTTTTTCCGTGAAGATTCCATAAATAATGAAATGTGATTTTTGGTTTATCGTGAACTGTGTTTTAAATGACATTGGTTCTTTAACCCAGTTAAAGACAGGATATGTTTTACCCAAAGTTAAATAATCATTAATATTGATTTTTGGGAAGATTAAAACTAAGTGGAGTTTTAATGAATCTTTAATTATATTGGAAATTGAAAGTGATAATTTAAATTATCAAATTTGAGAAAATGATCGAGAATGGAGTATCACCAGTTTTGCTCCAAGCGTAAGTTAAATCTTTAATTAGATTTGAACGTGAAATGGTAATTAATATTTACCGATAATACCGTGGTGTTAGATATGGAGTATTACCAGTTTTGCGCCATGGGATGAATAGGTTGGGATTGGGAAATAAAATAAATGATTATTTCGGTGTGGTTCGCTAATCCCGACTAGTTTGGATAAACCTTAATATGGTTTGAATTGATATTCAAAGGAAGATTAAAGAATAAATTTAAAAGAATTTATCTTTGATAAAATTAATGGGAACCTTTCCCTAAAAATGTGAATATTTGAATAAAAGAATATTCTGGATTGGAATGAGGCATATGTTGTGTTTGTGTAGCACATGTTTACAATATACGCGAGTTATTTGGAAAGGCCGGGTTTATACGCATTCTGAATAACTGTTTCAACGATAAGTGGACGATGAAGATGGTGATTGAAGACCGGAGGTCTTCACATCGTTTGGATGATTACTGATGTCTTGAGTGGGCTGTACACCCAAGACAAGGTAATACGTGGTGATCATCCAGACGTACTTGGAGATCGACCGGATGTGCGAGGACCTCTCTCCTGTATTGGACATATGGGACGAGGAACAAGGTGCCTCCGGTTTCATTCAAATCCAGAACGAACTTGTAAATGGATGTGTGTCTGACATTGGATTTTATTCAGTGTTGATTGATCTCTATTATCTGTTTGGTGGCGGAGAATTTATTCTCTTGCTTAACACCCTTCTGTGAGACGTTCGAGCTCTGATGTTATATATCGATAGACATCAGTCGCATGGCATGAATTGCCTGTGTGGCATGCTGAGATGCAAATGATCAAGGCTTCTGTTTAAAAGCAGAGTCTTGTGGTTGATGATCCAAGCACGACTTTAATATAGTATAGCTTATGTATAGCGTTAATTCGCGAGTCTCACACCTCGGTATGAGTCAAAAACGGGATAAGAGACCCAAAGAGGACATGACATTTCTTTCTAGCTATGGGTGGTGTCGGGGTTTTGCAAGCCCAGACATTTTTACATTTTTACCTATGTGGTTGTTGGATTGCGAGGCGCCACAGATATATAGGCTACTGCGGGAGCCGATGGATATAGGTCCTATAGGACCGAGAAACGTGTGTCCAGGAATTGCCAATCCACTAACGTAAGTGTGGACCGGCCTTGGAGGATCCAAGGGTCTACTGCGGGAGATTCAGAGGTATTTGCTAGAGTGTCTCGAAGCCGGCGAGGAGTACATCTCTTGCCTCGACTCATGACGAAAATCCAATTTCCAATACAACATTTCGGTTTTAGTTGTAATCCTATATATGGCGACATAATGGGATGGGACGCTCATGCCGCTTATGATTGATACATTTATATTTGAAGTTGATTTCTTCACTTATAGTAATAATAAAAGATTAAATTTCGCGTATCAAGCATTATTTGGCTATTATATGGTAAAACTCTATCCTCCGGCTTGCTTTTGTAACACCCCGTATTTCCTATAAACGTTAAAGTAACGAATTAAAGAATACTTATTTTTAAATGTGAGAATTAAGGGAAACGGGTTATGTCATTGCGTTCGTCTCGGAATTCTGCTTGAGATAGATTTTGAGTTTGCATGATTTGGACTCTGTATGAAGAACTTATGGCCTTCGGAAGCTTCAGAAATTTAAATAAAATTCAAACAGCTTAGTTAAGAAATTCAAAATTCGAAATCAGAAGCAGAAGTGGGCTGGGCGGGAATTTTCCCGTCTAAGGCCAGGTCGACCAGGGGGTCGACCTCCCCCCATACAGGTCGACCAAGGGGTCGACCTACCCCCTTCAGGAAGATCTTAAAATGTGACGATTCGGACTCTTTGCTGAGTCATTAGGGCTTATGTGGCTGTTCTATCTTGTATGGATGGTCTTGATTGCTTCTAGGTTGATCTAACGACTCTTATTTAATTAAACCTCTATAAAAGCAACCCCAACCCTCAACCCTAAATCACACAAATTCATACCAAGATCCGTCATGCTGTCAATGGTCAACCAAGAGTAGCCGTCATTCTCCTTCAACTAGAAAGCAAGATAGAAGCTACGAATCAAAATCAAATCTAAATTAGAAGAACAATTAGTCTACATCAAAGGAGAGCAATTTAGTTTCAGAATACGGATCCCAGAAAACAAGACTGTTCTTTTGTTTGTAAGTTTAGTTATCTTTTAGATATGAACAAATTAAAGACATGATTTGTAATAAAATGAAAACTAGAATTGTACCAAGTTGTATAGTGATGTTGATTCATGTATATTCGTGTGATAATTTTGTCATATATGCCTATGAACTACTGCGGTTTATTGAACCTATCGTGTTGTGTAGAATTTGGTGAATGAACCTATTATATTGTATAGGAATTTGGGAATGAAATCTACCATGTTTGGTGATTTTATCATGTTATGTTGCATGCAAGTTTTTAGGCTAAATAATGTTCATATATGCCTAAATGTTTAGATCCACATGCCTACATGTTTATATCTACAACCTTATATGTTTAGATCCATGTTAATTATATCCAATTCAATGCAAGTTCACCTTTACATGCCTAATTGGAATTGTAGTTCTATGTAAATTCATATGCTTAGGATTCATGTAAATTGGATATAAAATGCAAGTTCACATCTACATGCCAAATCAAGTTTGGGTAGTTCTATGTAAACTCCCATTTATATGCTTATGGTTCATGTCGATTAGGTACAAAATTGCAAGTTCATGTATATTGATTCTATGCCAAATTTATTTGACATAAGTTGGATCCATATTATGCTTGTTTGAATACTACATGTTTCTTCCTTTTCCCTGTTGATCTTGAGTTAGGCTAAATTGCGAAGCCTAGCATTCTATGTAATTTTATGCGAACATTTAACGGGGGTAACGTTGGGAAAAACATGAAGTTACATGTTGGAGGTATATTGTAAAATGATTAGTGACATTGAAATGGTATAATTTATATACCTAAAATTATGAACATGATTTAGAGGGAAATAGGGCATGACTTCAATTGATTGATAATTTACATATAAAAGATAAATATGTAAATTTAGCAAAAGATGAATATGCCTAACCCGAGGTTAGATTGAGTTACGGTATAAGACTGCCCGGAACCACCAGGCAAATCCAGCAACCGTAACAATATAGATCTAATGTGAGAGGTTAGTGCATTGAGCCCAAAAAAACCCGAGGTTAGACTGAGTTGCGGTGTAAAACTGCCCGGAACCGACCGACACATCCAGTGACCACAACAATACCTGTCTAATGTGAGTGGTTGGTGCTTTGATGAATGAATTAAAGCTAAGGCAGGAATGGTAGGGTTAAGTTAATTAAGGTAACACTTAACCAATTCAACATGTTAACTAAACTGATGGGTGGGGTTAGGTTAATTTGGACACTTAACCAATTTAACATGTTGATTACGAAACCCTATTAACGGGGACCCATTTCAGTAGTAACCCACATAGATGTATCATGGTATCCTGAACTAGGCAGGGTGGGGCACGATTACTGGGCTGATTATAAGCGGTCAAAACAACGGCGGGTGGTGCGTCATTGTAGGTTCCGACGGAGTACGGGCGTGCACGTACTCTGGAGTGGAAAAAGCAGGCACTGACATCAGTAGTTAAACAATGTGCATCTTGATTCGTGTCGGGTTGCCACCATAGGATTTGATACACACCATGGTGGGGCCATCACAGGTACCTACAATCAAGCGGGGGCCGAGTGACACACATGATAAATGCATGCGAGTAGGAACCGATCGATAAAGGGGATCATTTTATCATGAACACGTGGTGCTAGTTGGAACAAGTATAGATAGGTGTAGAGAAATAGTTATGAGTGCGATAGTACATTTAGTTATCCTACCGTATCTTGTCTTGTGTTATCCTGCTATTTTGGTACTGTCCTATTTTTCAGTTTATTCATGTCATGACCCTTTTCCTTGTTCACACACTGAAAAATCACTGGACTTACCAGACTTATGTCTGACCCATTTTTCTTTCGTCTTCTTTTCTTCCATTTCCCTCCAGGTCCACAGGAAGGGAATACTCCAGCTTAGTTCAGATCTTTTGCAAGCGTGAAGAAAGTAGATGTATTGTTTGGACTCTCTTTCCTTGGGCTATGGCTTTGGATACACTCTCAACTGGGATTTATGCTATTTTATTATTGTTCTATGCTTCTTTATGTTTTAATCAAGACAGAGGTTTGGATGTAATGGTTTGGAAGTTGTTTTGAGACAGTTTGTTGTAATGTTTTGATGAACCACATACAAATGAAATAAATTTAGTTTTTTTCCATTGCTTATATGTCTATCTTATAAATTATCTGTGTCTTTTACCTATAATGCTCCACCAAAATTAAGGCATTCCCTTTGTGAGTGACCTTAACGGAGGTGGGGTGTTTCAGTTGGTATCAGAGCCAGGTTTACCAGATCAGATAAATGTTTTTGAAAACTATTTTTCAAAAAGAAGTTTAAAGAAGCATTTTTCAAGAAAAAGTGTTGTTTTAAAAGGCATAATCCCCAAAAGCCATAAGCACTATCTTTCTATCTGTTGTTTTTGAATCTTTCCTTTTTCGTTTCAGCATGTATGAGGATCTTAACCTTCCAAGGGGTGTACCGGTACTTGGCTGGTTCAGGAGGTACCTAAAGGCTAGGGCTAATGACGCAGGCCCAGCAAACATTCCTTCTCCCCCAGCTGCAGCGATTCCTCCTCCTCCTCCTCGTGCAAATGCTTTCTCAAAAATATGTAGAGACTTTTGAGCCATAGGTGGAAAGAATTTTAATGGAATTGAATCATTCTTGGAAGCAAGGAACTGCCTCAAAGAAACCGATGATTTGTTCGGTATCTTCGAGGTGGATGATAGGAAGAAGATATAGTTGGTAGTGTGGTTGCTTAAAGACGAAGCTTCTTATTGGTGGGAGGTCACCAATGCTGAGAGACCAGTTGAAACTTGGAGGATTTCAGAATGAGGTTTGAAATGAAATTCCTCTCACAAGCTGAACGAAGCCTACATGGGGAGAAGTTCTTATCTCTTAAGCGGGGAAGTATGTCAGTCAAGGAATACGTCAATCAATTCAACCAGCTGGCCAGATTCGGACTGGAGTTAGTAAACACTCTACATAAGAAGGATCTTCACTTCGTTAAAGGGTTGAATGATACACTATAGAGCCTAGCTATGACCCATGTACCCGTGGGTGCGACTTTTGAGAGATTGGCGGACATGGCACTGTTACACGAGGAAGACAAGGATGGCAAGAAAGAGGCAAAGGTGGAAGTGCCTCAAGAAAAGTAAGCGGAGGGATCACAGAACAAAAATACGGATTCAAAGAAGGGCTGGAAGAACAACAAACCCCATGAAAAGAGGAAGTGTAATTTTTGTGGCATTCCTGGATATCTGGTTAAGGACTGCAGAAAGAAGAAGAGGAAGATGGGTGGTTGTTTTCATTGCGGTGAGACAGGACACATGGATAAGGACTGCCCGAGGAAGCAAGGGCAAGGGCATTGGACTGGGTCTACTTTTGGAGGGCAGGTTCACGCTCTCATAGCACCTCTGCAAGAACAAGGTAGAAATATTTCTGTTGAGAGTTTAGTTTATCTTTTTGATCACCCTGTTCGTACACTCTTTGATTCTGGCGCATCACACTCTTTTATATCTACTGCTTTAGTTGAGTCTCTGCACCTAGACACCAGTATAGTAGAGGATCCCTTGGTTGTTTCAAATCCAATTGGGGGTTCGGCTTATTTGTCAATGATTTGTTTGGATTTAAAAATTTCTATACTAAGCATTGAGTTTAGATGTAATGCCTATGTTTTGGGCTTCACGGCCTATGGGTTGATTCTAGGCATGGATTGGCTATTTATTAATGGTGTCGTCCTCGATTGTGAAAAGAGAGTGGTTAGACTCATGACTCGCCTCAGTAACACTCTCGAAATCTCTTGTAATCCCAAGATCTCTATTATGCTTAGCTATCTAGAATCTCTTGATGCGTCTGTTGAGAATTTGCAGTCTGTTAGAGTAGTCCGTGAATACTCGGATGTCTTTGAAGAGATGAAGGGCTTACCTCCGAAGCGGGAGATAGACTTCCGCATATACCTCGTTGATAATGCAAAACCCGTTGCTTTACCTGTCAGACACATGGCTCCAAGGGAGAAGAAAGAACTCAGCAAGCAAGTTAAAGAGTTGCTTGAAAAGGGGTTTATAAGACGGAGTATTTCTGAATGGGGTGTTCCAATAGTATTCGCAACCAAAGCGGATGGTTCACTTTGCCTATGTGTTGATTATAGGGAGCTAAACAAGCTGACCAAGAAGAATAGGCACCCACTTCCAAGAATAGATGACTTGTTCGATCAACTTGTAGGTGCATCGGTTTTCTCCCAACTAGATATGGCTACCGGGTTTCATCAGCTAAGAGTGGCTGAAGACAGCATTGATAAGACCACATTCAGAACCTCGGATGGTTTCTTCAAGTGGCTTGTCATGCCTTTCGGCCTGACAAACGCACCCGCTTACTTCGTTAACTTGATGAGCAGGGTGTGCAGGGAGTTCCTCAATAAGTTTGTGGTGGTCTTCGTGGACGACATTTTGATCTTCTCAAAGAGTGAGGAACAGCATGCTCTGCATTTAAAGGAAGTCATGAATACTCTCCGTGCACATCTGCTAAAAGCCAAATTCTCTAAATGTCATTTCTGGAGAGAAGAAGTAAGATTCCTTGGACATGTGGTGTCCAAAGAGGCGTTAGCTGTGGACCCCGCAAAAGTAGTTGCGCTGCAAGATTGGAAGGTTCCACGGAACGCAACCGAAGTCCGAAGCTTTCTCGGGCTAGCGGGCTTTTACCGAAAGTTCATTAAAGACTTTGCGAAAATCTCAGCTCCACTTACAAGGTTGACAAAGAAGAACCTAACTTTCGCTTGGGATTTGGATTGCGATGTTGCTTTCCAACGCTTGAAAAGGGATCTAACAACAGCCCAAGTTCTGACATTTCCTGACGGAAGAAAAATGTTTACAGTATACACGTATGCATGCGGTACGAGATTAGGCGCTGTCTTGATGCAAGAAGGGAAGGTAGTAGCTTATGGTGGAATACAGTTGAAAGTACATGAGAAAAACTACCCAACCCATGATCTAGAGTTAGCTGCCATCATCTTTGCGATTAAGTCTTGGCGCCATTATCTCCTAGGTGAGAAGTTTGAATTGTATACTGGCCATAAATCATTGAAGTACCTTTTCTCGTAGAAAGATCTTAACTTAGGGCAACAAAGGTGGATGGAATTCTTAGCATCCTACAATTTTGATATTTCCTATACTCCTGGCAAAGGCAATACGCCTTGAGTAGAAAGAAGCTGACCTTAAGCCCTCTCTTTGTAGAAAGGCAAAGCTTGGAGTACATAGCAAACTTTGACTTTAGACCCTCCTCTGAATTTGTACCTGGTTTTTTAGCATCGCTGGACATGCAGCCTACACTTTTGGACTCAATAGAACCGCACAACGTGAAGACCCTCAGCTAGTTGATGTGATAGACAATCTAATTAGGGGTGAGACTTCTAGTCACCTCAGTAGATATTCCATCGATGATAAGAGTTGGTTGAGGTAGGATCGAAGGCTATGCATCCCATAAGCAAGGGATTTGGTGAAGACAGTTCTCGAAGAAGCACACCATTCCAAGTTGACTATACACCCAGGTGGAGATAAGATGTACAAAGACATAAAAAGGGTTTTCTTTTGGAATGGCATGAAGAGGGATGTAGCTGAATTCGTTTCTAAGTGCTTGATATGCCAGCAAGTCAAGGCGGAGCTGAAGAAGCCTGGTGGTTTTCTTCACCCTCTAGAGGTCCCACAGTGGAAGTGGGATAGCATTTCGATGGACTTTATTGAGGGGTTGCCTAGGTCAAGAAGGGGCAATACCAGTATTTGGGTAATAGTTCACAGGCTCACAAAAAGCGCCCACTTTATACCTGTCAAGAGTAGAAGGACTGCCTCATCGTTAGCATCCATTTATCTTAAAGAGATAGTTTGACTCCATGGGTGTAACGTCCCGTATTTTTACGGTCGAATAATTAATTTATTTAGTTATTTAAAATATGGTTTGGTAATTTGAAATGGTTTAAATTAAATAACTTTGAATATTTAATTGAAATAATAACTAAATAATATATTTAATTCTGAAATAATCGGAATTAGTGGAATTCACAATATAATGTGAACTGGACAATTTATAATATACAATTCAGTTTAGAGTTGAATTATATTAACGAATATATTATATAAACGACAGTTGAACGTATTAATTATATTATAAATATAATCAAGCTCGAAATGGCACGGCAGTTCGTAATTTGGCGATTCGAACTTTAAATGAATATACAGAAGCTGTTTTAAATCGGATTTCTATGAAACAAAAACGTTCAGAGCTGGGAAGTATATTTTTCTAATGGAAGAGAAAAATCGGGATTTCATCGTGTAGATTTTGATTTATGTCCAAATCAAATTTTCGAATAGTCGTTATGGAATCGTTATCAACCATAACGATATATTTAATTATGATTAAACATTGACCTCGAATTCAGACAAGCCCTTTGAGACATAGTGAAAATTTAAATTTTAGAATTTTACTGTAATTTTTAATTAATTAAATAAGCACTTTTAATTTTGGAGTACTTTGCACCATATATCAACATTTTGGGGTTTCACAGAATAAGTTAACGGACCTATATTATTATATTTTTGGGATCGTAGCACATTGTATGACACGACCATGTTTTTAGTTTTGTCGGTAGCGGTCTGTAAATGACGGAGTTTTTCGTAGTTGGGTATGCTATTCCTTGGCTAATTAGTAATGTTGTTTTTTTAGTAAACAAAGCAATCACATTCACTCAAGATGATTTCACGCTGTACACCATTTTCCAAGCATGTCTATACTTCCCTTTTCACCCTTTGCAAGTAAGAAACACAGCTTTTATATTATACACATTATATATTATATTATAAATACCGATCTCTTAGCCCCTAAGCTTTCCCTAACTTAAGTAACGTGCATCTGTATGGAACGTGTACGTATGCAGACCTAAGTTTTTCACTGGTCATAGATTCTCCTATATAAAACTATCGTTCATCTCTAAACAAACGAGCCGCCACCAAAAAAGGAAACTCAATTCATTCATTTCAAAACCCAGAACAAAACCGAATGAAATCCCATAATTTCCGAAACCTTTACACTATGATTTCAGGACAGGTGCTCTTCCATTTTGGGTAAATTACTGCTACGTTTGAACCACTTTAGTTTGCTGCTGGTTCCATATTGCCACCGAGGATTCACGAATTTGGATGTTGAGACTCAGAAGAAGACAATGAGGACAAGTTGTTCTTAAATGGGCTGACGTGTTTAATGGGAGAAAATGGCGGGCGAGATGTGTATTGGAGTTGGCGATTTCCTTTGGAGAAGAAAGACAAAAGGGACGGGTTGTTTATGAAGAGGGTTTGGAGTTGCATTGTAAAGGGCTGGTTCAACAAAAATATGGAGCAGGCGTGGCTTTTCATTTGTTAAGTGGATATTTGTGAAATAAGGAAGAACGGTTGCGGGGTGGATACCATCAAACTGGGAACGTGCACGTATTGTTTCAGTTATAGGTGCAACGATGGGGAAAGTTTCACTATCATGGTGTTTGTTTAAGTTTGTGGTGAGCATAGGGGTGAAAGGGGGATTCAATGGTTATTATGGTTTTTATGAATGTCTCATGAAGTTTGAGTTCTTGGGAAGCCTGCTGTAATGGGAATTGCGGGTTCCTCCTGAGTGATAGAAGAAGAAGAATGCGGTCAGTTTATGGATGCAGTTGGGCCGAGTGTCTCAATGGTAAGGCCCAATTTGCAAACGTATTAACCAAGTTTTAAATAAAAATTTATATAAATGTTTACATAATCTTGCGATTTCAATATTTCATTCATACGACATCAGAATTGGAAATGGTTTGTCACATTGGAATCGTATGGACGGTGGCTATAGAATGGAACTGACTGGGTGTGAGTTCGAGCTTGCAAAATAAATTGTCCATCTGGATAAACAAGCGCAAATCGTTATTTAACGGTTAACGCGAAATGTGAGTAAAACTCACCAACTCTGAACAGTTATATTTTTATAACGTATTCTTAGAACTGATAAGTATATGTTGATTGATGTGTGTTAACTATTTGGTTGAATTGCTTATGTATTGGTTGAAATTATAGATAACGATATATATATATATATATATATATAAATCGTTAATCAAATATTGATTCTGTTTAGCAAAATATTTCATATTGAAATGAAATCGATGTTAATTATATTGTTTAACATCTGTGATGCAGGGAAATAGGGTGGAGGGACCCAACTGGGTTCCTCAATATATAAAATACTGTTTTTTTCCATATATTGTGATATATGATGTGCTATATAATCTGTTGTTGATTATGTGCGTTTGAATGATATCGATCATTGTTATTTGGTATTGTAAATACCGTAAGACTGGAATGTAGAAAAGGGAATTTCAAAGTGTATTTTGAAAATAAATTATTTATATAAAATCAATGGATTTTATATATAAAAGGAAAAGGGTTTTATTAAAAGGAAATTTATTTATAAATCAAAGGATTTTATAAAAAGGATAATTGTTTATAAAATGAAGTAGAGTTTACTAAAGAGAAAATATTTATAAAATCAAGGGATTTTATAAAAAGGGAATTTATTTATAAAATCAAAAGGGTTTTATAAAGAGGAATATTTATTGGGATAATTAATAAAATCATATAAGAAATATTTATTGGGAAAATAAATAGAAGTATAAAGGGATTATTTATTTAGAAAATAAATAAAATATAAAAGAGAAATATCTGTAAAAACATTTACAAATGAAATCGAAAAGGAAATTTTGTAAAACATTCACAAATGGAATCAAAAAGGAAATATTTATTTGTTAAATAAATAAAAGGAAGAAAAAAAGAAATATTTATTTGTTAAATAAATAGAAAGATAAAAGGATATTTATATAGAAAATAAATAAGATATCATAAAAGGAAATACTTGGGAAAGTAAGTAGGATTATAAAAGGAATTAGAGATATTCTGTTAGAGTTAACCAGTTGAGTTAAATAAGTCGAGTTAATCAAGTTGACTTAAATAAGTCGAGTTAATCAAGTTGAGTTAAATAAGTCGAGTTAATTAAGTTAAGTTAGTCAAGATGAGTTAATCTAACCGAGTAAATCCAAATGAGTTAATCCAAAGGAGTTTGTCGAATATTAGTTATTCGAATAGAGTTAAAGGAGTATCGAATATAGTTTATTCAAATAGAGTTGAAGGAGTATCGAATATAGTTTATTCGAACAGAGTTAAAGGAAAGGGTATCGATTATAGTTTAATCGAAAGGAGTTATCGATTATAGTTTAATCGAAAGGAGTTATCGATTATAGTTTAATCGAAAGGAGTTATCGATTTATTTAATCGAAAGGAGTTATCGACTAGTTTAATCAAAAGGAGTTATCGATTTTTGTTTAATCGAAAGGAGTTATCGATTTTAGTTTAATCGAAAGGAGTTAATCGAATATTAGTTATTCGAAGAGAGTAAATTGTCGAATTCGATTATATCGAATTCGGGAAAGTACTTATACTTTCCGGTGTTTAAATCAAGATTTATTTATTTCTAAATTAGGTGTTTATTTATTTATTCAAATTTAAGAATAAAGGTTATATTCTGAAGTTAGATATTTCAGAAGAAGGGATTATAACACTATAGTATAATAAATGTTTCCAATAAAAAAAGTGGATTAGTAAATAGAATCCGAGAGTTACGTAAGGAAGTTTGTTAAAGGTTTAAAATTTATAAACTTTGTCTGTCCCGAAGTTAAAACGTTGTTCAGTTAAGGTCTGAGAGGTAATTATACCCCAACTTGATTGACTTCCTTCTTAACTAAGGAATGGCTAAAGTTTGATAGTAAAGGTAGGTTAAGTGAATTTAGGTAATGAGTGTAATCGTTTTCATTGGCGTCGTGATGTTTTATTTAAACATCTGTTTCAACCAAATGAAGGAATTTGGAAATGTTTTCCAAATAAGAATCAGAAATATTTTCTAATATAGAAAATTAGAAATGAGAATAAGTATGGAAATGTTTTCCAGTGATTAATAATGTATATTTTCTAAACATAGAAAATAAGGAAGTATGAATGAATACAGATATATATATATGGTTGATGATTTGATCGATAATTCCATTTGGAAATAAGATCGTTGTGTGTACACGGACAATTTTCATTTGATAGTTAAATCACCGACTATTAAAGTTTGACCATTTTGACATTGTTAATATGGAGAGACCGGCTGGATTATTATCCGAAGAACCACTCTGTATTGGCATAAGCATTGCAAACCAAGTATGCTGAATATATTGAAGACAGAGTAAAGTGCAAGGGCTATTGTATAAATCTTAGGTAGAGATTGCCTAAGAGGGATGTACTGAATAGTGCCTTCGGTTTGTCCAGTCCCAGGACAACTTGTATGGACGAATGTTGGACAGACTATATTTAATAGATCGCGTAAGTTGATCTCTTCAAACGTATTTACGTTTGGTGGCGGAGAAATTTGTTTCTCTTAGCTGTCTACCTATGGTATTTTTGGGTAAATCATTTTGTGATTTGGCGGGTATGACGATTTGACATTTAAAGTGAGTAAATGTGTGATCTGTCAGAGATAAGCGTGGCCTCTAGCCTCACAACCGGGAAATGACAAAAATAGGGAAGGCAGCATAGCTATGTAGGTCGCACCTATTAGGGTGTATAATCACCTATCTAGAGAATATTCATTTGCTTCTTTAATCTTTCAATGCTGTCCCTTATCGGGAAACGGTTGCTGATCCCAACCGTTGGTGATATACGTTCGATACACTCAAGCGAAATGAGTGGTCGGTCATGTGTGGCCGGGTTGCAAGATGTTCTTGTTGAACCTAGTGTATTCCTCTCTTGAGGTACACTAGCGTAAGATGGTTCCATATCTTATCATAGTTGGAAATCCATTATCCAATAAGCGCTCACGGTTTTGATTGTATACTATATATGTAGAATGTGAGATGAAAGCGTTTCTGCTAGATGATTATTATATGGTGGTTGATAGACACTATTATAATATCAATGAGTTTTGATATAAAGATTATTTTGGATTCTCATAAGGGAAAAACCCATTCCGTTATACGGCATGGTCTTATGAGATATCGTTTAATGGCTCAAACTGTTTTAAATTGTTTTACTCATACCAGTCTCATGACTGACCCAGAGTTTATTTTGTTTTGTTTTCCCTAAACTTTTGGGTGCCCAATTTTATACGGGCAGTTAAGTAGTCTGGATTTTACAGATATACTTGGAGAAGGAGGCTTCAGGATTATATAGCTATAGTTATTTCTGCTGTGTTGTAAGCGTTGTATTCTAATAATGTTACTGTATACATATACTGATTTATTTCAAGTATATATTATCTATTATATGTTGTTCGTTCCGCTGTGAGATTTGTGTTACTCTGATGTTGTATCTTCTTCTTCTTCTATTCTAAATTTCTATCTTATCTACTCTCACCCTCTATTTTCTTTCTATTAGTTTCCTGGTTTCCATTGCAATTTGAGTTGGACTTGTGTTATTTGGTCAGCTCAAATTGGACTGGAATTTCGGGACACTACAGTTGGTATCAGAGCTTAAGGTTAAGTTATTACCTTGGCTCTATGGCGTGACTCTGTAGAGATGGGGTTGGCAATACCCTAGATTGAGTTTGAGTGTATATATACGAGAGCGTATTTGTTATTCAATATAAAATTGTTTTATATTGTTGAGATTTATTGGTTGAGTTGTTTATGGATTCTGGTCGATCAGTTTGATCCACTGTATCGATAGGGGTTACTAAACAATTGAATACGATGAACCGACATGGTATGTTTTGAAAAGGGGGTAAAAGAAATAATTTTACCCAAATTATATTTTGATATAAAGGATTTATATTGGAGTGATTATAATATATTGGATATTGGTTGTTATTATAATCGAGTAAGATTTTAATGGAGATGGTTATATATATATATATATATATATATGTAACCCAATAAAATTCGTATAAGTGTTACAAAATGAATTAAATCTGAATTTAAATCAAAATTGAAATTAAAACCCTGGAAGGTTATAAAAGTGTTTGTAAATGAACCCGGGTTAAATATATGAGAATTTTAAAATCTTGGGGAGATTTTAAATTGTTTAGAGAATGATATTTTGAATTGATTTCAAAATGGAAATGTTTAAATATGAGTTTTAAAAAGTGATATAGTATTGAACTCACTTTGATAGCTGAGAAATAACTCTGATGATGATGGCCACATCATCAGTGTTCATTTTCAAGTTCTAAGTGACGGATTACTACCAATGGTATTCTGTAACAACCCGGAATTTTGGGGCCAATTTAAAAATTTTATTTTAAAAATTTTAATGGATTTTTAATATTTAAAATGATTTATTTTAAATAATAACGAAGAAAAATTTATTTAAATCGAGTTAAGAAGGAATAAATTTAATTTAAATATAAAAGGAGTTTGAAATGGCGCGACAGCTCAAAAATTCGATTTCTAATTTCAATTTGATATAACAAATTCATTTTAAATCAGAATTGAGCGAAACAAGAAATATTTGATTCTCTTTAATTATATCTTTCTAACAAATCTGAGAAACTGAAATTTCACTTTATAATTTGAAAGTTATGCCCAGTTTAAAATTTAGAAAAGTTGCTGTAGAATTTATATATATTTTGATTAAATATATAGCCCTTAAAAATAGCTATTCTGTAGACGACCTCTGTTTTCGACGAAACCACTTTTGTTGGAACCGGAATGTCAAATTATTGTTAAGTTCAATTTTCCAGAATTTTTCGAATTAAATTGTGAGCATGGCAAAAGAAAATGTGTTTTGTCAATTTTAGTTAAATTTAATCAACTTGAAAAAGGCCATTTTTCAAACGGTCTCGGAATTCGATGAAATTAGTTTTGTTAGGGCCGTATCGTCGAAACATAAGCAGAAATAATTTTTCTGTAATTTTTAGAGTCCGTATGTGGCCCCGGTAATTTAAAATGTACGCTCAAATTAAATATATATTGTTTATATATTTTAATTTTGGTAAAAACTGATAGTAACAGCCGAATAGGGTTACGAAACATGTTCCATTGTGTCCGGGATGGGGGTTATTAGCTAGGGGCGACACTCGTTGGGTTTGATTTGGAGTTTGTATCAACATACGAATATTTTTAGAAAATAAGTAAATTAAAATATAATTAAATATGCTATACATACTAGTATAAATACGTTGGGAAATACCAAACCCTAATCTAATATATCCCAGCCGCCATCTCTATTGCTCAATGGACGATACACTCTAGGCTTCTTTTCCCTCGTTCTCTCAATCCTTGAAATATCTTCCCAAACTCCAGACACTAAATCGAAGGGCTCGACGAGCTGAGTAGAACCAATGGTTGAGATGGCTTAAGATCTCGTCGTTCGTGAGTTAGGGGGCTAGAAAGCCATGGCGTTCGCAGCGGGTTTTGACGAGGTGGGGGCTTCCGAAGTCAACGGGGTTCGGGGCGTTCGGAGCTGACGCGATGGAGGATGGAGTGCGGCGGTCTGATGGTGGTCCGATCAACTCTGGCGGCGGCGGTTTATGGTCAAAGGATGGAGCTACTGTTCGAGTTGGGTTACAGGGAAACGAGAAAAGAAATGAATAGAACCGGCCAAAATTCAGAAGAAAGTAATTAAGAATTTCTAATTTCAGTTAATTATATTAATTTCATCGTTAAATGTTCGTAACATCATTTCTCCTTCGTTCGAGGTCCATTTGACGAACCGTCAGAAGCATTGGAATCGCCTCTCCAAGGACTACAACACGATACTGATCAGAATAGAAAACGGAGCATAACTGAATTCAGAGAAAATTCCAATCTAATCTGTACAGAAATAAAAATCAGAATAAAACCCATCGGTGATATTTCCATTTTTATAATCGATTAAAGTTTAATTATTTCTCACTATTTGAAATCTACGTATGATAATAAATCAGATCTGTAATGATTGGAGATTAAAATTGATTGACTGTTGGTTGCGTTAAATGTATGGAATGGATTGTGTTGTTCATGTGTGTTAGATTTGGATATACAATAGAAGTTCTTTCTTTATTTGAATCTATAGTTTATTGTTAAGATTTGATTTGTGAAAAAAAAAATCATTCCTTTATGTTGAAACTATGAACACGAATCATTTTCATAATAAAGATCTCATCTTTATGTTGAATCGATGAACATGAAATTTGTTTTCATTAAAAATCACATTTTTGTGAAAACATGATTATAGATATAAAAATCACATTTTTGTGAAAACATGATTATAGAAATAAAAAACACATTTTTGTGAAAACATGATTATAGATATAAAAATCACATTTTTGTGAAAACATGATTATAGAAATAAAAATTACATTTTTGTGAAAACATGATTATAGAAATGAAAATCACATTTTTGGTCAAAACTTGATTAGTGAATAAGAATAACATTTTTTTGTCAAAACTTGATTAGTGAATAAGAATAACATTTTTATATATTAAAATGAATTGAACCAAAATATTCATTTTTTTTGGTTATTTAAAAGGATAACACCAAAATATTCATTTTTGGTTATTTAAAAGAATTGAACCAAAATATCCATTTTTGGTTATTTAAAAGGGTAACACCAAAATATTCATTTTTGGTTATTTAAAAGGATTACACCAAAATAATCATTTTGGTCATTTGGAAGAATTAGACAAAAATTTACATTTTTGTTTATTTAAAAGAATTAGACAAAAATTTACATTTTTGTTTATTTAAAAGGATTAAACAAAAATATCATTTTAATGCAAATAAATACATTAGGATTTGTATGCATAATGAAAATACCTTTTTAATGTAAATGTATACACTAGGATTATATTCTAAAGGAACATATCATCCTAATGTAAATGCATACATTAGAATTTGTATAAAAAACAACAATGACATATATGTTGACTATAAGATTTCATTTATGTTAGTTATTAAATGACATGCTTGTTAATTGTGAAGGTGACATTAAATTAAAATAACATTTTGTTGTAAATTGTGTCATCAGAATAAAAAGACATTTTATTGTCACTAGAATTGAAATTTTAGATTTTTATTGTCATTTGTCAACAATAAATAAGAATGGAAATAAAATACTAGATTTTTATTGTCATTGTTTACAATAAAAAGAATTGAATTAAAAAGACCAGAATTTTATTGTCATTTGTTCACAATAAGAAGAATTGAAATATATGTCTATGATGTTGAAATGTTTGATGTGTTAAATATAATGTTTAGTATATTCAAATTAAATATTGCACTTCCATTTACAAGTCATCCAACTTGTTTATGTGATTGGGATGATAATTTTTACACATCGCCCAAGTGCACAAATAATTTATTATTTGTTTGTTGGACGAACCCCCACACGGGTATTGGGATGATATTGGACATACACTAGTCCCAATATTTAATTGTAAAATCCACTCTGGTTGTTATTTGGATGTTCGATAATTATTTATCATGATTGTTGATTACATGTAATATATGGTTGTTGAGTGAATCACATTCCAATGAAGAATATTCTTAGAAAAAGAATATTTTAGAAAAAGAATATATTTTAGAAAAATATATTTTTATTGAAATGAACTAGTTATTAACTAGGATAAATCATTAAATTTTGATTTAATGAAGTTTTCCAATTTGTTAATATTCAATAGAAAATTAAATTGAATAAATTGGATTTTGGGTTTGTCGTGAATGGTGTCTTCAATAACACCTTTCTTAAACCCCATATGAAAAGAATAAATCTTTTAATTAAGATTATTAAAGTTTTCAGTTATATTTAGTAATTAGAATAAGATGAAATGTAGGTTGGGTTTATTGTGAACTGTGTTTTTAAGTGACATTTGTTCTTTAACCCAACTGATGTTTTGGAATTTATAAAACTTTTATTAAGATTTAAATGGAAATTTTCCAAAAGTAAGGTTTTCCAATTTAATATATTAAATTGGAATTGAGTGGAATTCAAATTAGTAATAACCGAGATAAGGTTCTGTAAAAGAAGACCGATACTACATATGGAATTTAAAAGGCTTTGTCGTTATTCCATTTATATAATTGGTCGGATACATAAATTTATAACGATTATATATTGATTTGATTTCTGTATAGATTCCATATTTCATGGAAGATGATTTTGATTTTACCGTGAACTATGTTTTAAATGGCATTAGTTCTTTAATCCAGTTAAAGATAAGATTAATTTCTTAAATTTAAATAATCATTGAATAATGATTTTTGATATTTAAAACCAAATTGGGGTTTTTATAAATCTTTAAAAGAAAGATTTAAGAATAAATTTAAAGAATTTATCTTTGATAGAATAATGCGAATATTTTATTAGAAGAATAATTCTGAATTGGAATGAGGCGTTGGATGTTTTTTTATAGCACTTGATCTGTAATTTTAAAAATACGCGAGTTATTCGGACAGACCGGGTTTAACCCATTCTGAATGATCACTACGACGATGAAGAGTCGAAGTTGAAGACAGCGATTGAAGACCGACGATCTTCACATCGAATGGATGTGTTGCTACTAAAACCCATGATAGGAGTAGCTACCTTGAAAGGGCCTCAGTGGCAGCCGTCCAGACGTATTGTTGATTGTCCGGATATGCGAGGACCTCTCAAGTGTCTTCGGTTTCGTTCAGACCCAGAACGGACTTGTAAATGGATGCGTGTCTGACATTGGATTTCGTTCCATGTGAACTAAATTGATTTTTATTAATGTATATCTGATTGGTGGTGGAGAATTTATTCTCTGCTTAACACCCTGGCATATATTAATAGTTATCGATAGCATGGCGTGAATTGTCAATGTGGCACGCCAAGATGCAAATGATCAAGGATTTGGTTGAAAAGCAGGGCCTTGTGGGATGATCAAAGAAAAGCCTATTTCGGCATAGCTTTGTGTATATCGTTACTTCGCGAGCCTCACACCTCGATTGGAGTCTAAAACGGGAGAAGGGAACGCAAGGAGTACACACGTTTCTTTCTAGCTAGAAGTGGTGTTAGTGACCTACCAGCCCTGACATTTTTACTTATGTGGTTGATGGATTGAGGCGCCTCGGGTTTATAGGCCGTAAGTGGTCATACTGGAGGTCCAAAAGGACCGGGAAACGTGTGTTCAGGAATTGCCAATCCACTAATGTTAGGTGTGGACCGGCCCTGCTGGATCCAAGGGTTGCCCATAGGTGTGATCTTGAGGCATTTGCTAGAGTGTCTTGAATCGGTAATGAGCTCCACCCTAGCCTTGACTCATGATGGAAACCCAATTTCCAATACGACACCATGCGGTTTTGATTGTAGAACTAGTATGGTGACATAGTAGGATGGGGTACTATGCCGTCTATGATTGATACATTATGATTGAAATGTTTTTGAAATATATATACCCATATATATACACTAATAATAATATCAAATCCTTCTTTATCATATCAAGCATTTTTGACCATTATAAGGTAAAACTCTATCCTCCGGTTTGCTTTACATTGTGTGATGGGACTTGAGTCTTATAATGGTTTCATTTTTCTAAAAAGCATTGCGTTGTTTTAACGATTTACTTTATCTTATGCACTGGCAATCCAATGGAGTAAACCTGTTCCGCGTTAGCGGCATGGTCCTGTGATTAGCCTTATTATTAGATAAGCTAAGTTAAGATTTCTCATACCAGTCCTATGACTGATCTGCAGTTTGTTTCACTGGCAAACTCGGGTGCCCATATTTTCCACATGGGCAGTCGAGTAGCTTTTTGCAGATATACTTACATGATCCTGATTTACAGCTGATGCAATATTCGGAAAGCTCTGTATCCGTGTATTCCTTTCAGTTGTATATTTGTATTATTTTTCCGCTGCTATTTAAATGTAATTTAAATCTCTGATATCATTGTATTTCTATTGTGTAATAAGTATTCATACTCTATTATATTCTTGTACTCTGATGTAATTGTTGTAATCAGCAATAAAATGTTCTTCAGTTTATGTTCTGATGTGTGTTGTTCTCAAAGAAATCCAGCCTTTCCTTTACTAGGAAGTTTGGGTCGTTTCATTTGGTATCAGAGCTTTGGTTTACAGAGCTCGAGAACAAAGCACATTAGAACCGAACGAAAGAATTCATCAGAGATTGGATTAGTAATATCCAATAAGAATTACTCGTTAGAGATGGGATTAGTAGTATCCTAGAACGAGTGTGAAGAGTATTATTTTTTTAATAAAAAAGGAAAACAAATTTAGTTTAGAGAATTTTTATCTTAATATACGTATTTTAGTATATTATTTTATTTTAATTTGGACGATCGAGTTTATAAAGATTTCGAATGTACGAGTAATTAACGGATATTCAAAGTTTTAATATACTGGATAGATATAAAATCACACTCTAGTCGCCCGGAGATGATTCTGATGATGGAGCTCCATCATCAGTATTGGTGTACGAGTTTCAAAAGTGGTATATCTATATATTTCCATTGACTGGTATGAGAACCAAAACTAGATAGGATTCATTTCTGTGATTTGCACTAAAAATATGATTTTTGATTATATATAAAAGTTATATATATTTGAAAAGTTAATCACCTAATTGATTGCCGGTTGTGATGTTTGATTATTAATTTAACTAATAAAATTATTGAAACCAATGAATAAAAATTTAATTTAGTTAGTTAATTAAACAAGTTTTAGCTTCGTTCCTTTTCGAGGACAAAAAGATTTTTAAATGGGGGAGATTGTAACAACCCAGAATTTTGGGGCCAATTTAAAATTTTTATTTTAGAAATTTTAATGGATTTTTAATATTTAAAATGATTTATTTTAAATAATAACGAAGAAAAATTTATTTAAATCGAGTTAAGAAGGAATAAGTTTAATTTAAATATAAAAGGAGTTTGAAATGGCGCGGTAGTTTGAAAATTCTATTTCTAATTTCAATTTGATATACAGTATTCATTTTAAATCAAAATTGAGCAAAACAAGAAATATTTGAATCTGTTTAATTATATCTTTCTAACAAATCTGAGAAACTGAAATTTCACTTTATAATTTGAAAGTTATGCCCAGTTTAAAATTTAGAAAAGTCGCTGTAGAATTTATATATTTTTTAATTAAATATATAGCCCTTAAAAATAGCCATTTTGTAGATGACCTCTGTTTTCGACGAAACCACTTTTTTGGAACCAGAATGTCAAATTATTGTTAAGTTTAATTTTCCAGAATTTTTCGAATTAAATTGTGAGCGTGGCAAAAGAAAATGTGTTTTGTCAATTTTAGTTAAATTTAATCGACTTGAAAAAGGTCATTTTTTAAACGGTCTCGGAATTCGATGAAATTAGTTTTGTTAGGACCATATCGTCGAAACATAAGCAAAAATAATTTTTCTGTAATTTTTAGACTCTGTATATGGCCCCGGTAATTTAAAATGTACACTTAAATTAAATATATATTGTTTGAATATTTTAAATTTGATAAAAACTGATCTTAACAGCCGAATTGGGTTTCGAAACATGTTCCGTTGTGTCCAGGATGGGGGTTATTAGCTGGGGACGTCACACGTTGGGTTTGATTTGGAGTTTGTATCAACATACGGATATTTTTAGAAAATAAATAAATTAAAATATAATAAAATACGCTATACATACTAGTATAAATACGTTGGGAAATACCAAACCCTAATATAATATATCCCAGCCTCCATCTCTATTGCTCAATGGCCGATACACTCTAGGCTTCTTCTCCCTCGTTCTCTCAATCCTTGAAATATCTTCCCAAACTCCAAACACTAAATCGAATGGCTCGACGAGCTGAGTAGATCCAACGATTGAGATGGCTTAAGATCTCGTCATTCGTGAGTTAGGGGGCTCTAAAGCCATGGCGTTCGCGGTGGATTTTGACGAGGTGGGGGCTTCCGAAGTCAACGGGGTTCGGGGCGTTTGGAGCTGACGCGAAGGAGGATGGAGTGTGGCGGTCTGATGGTGGTCCGATCAACTCTGGCGGCGGCGGTTTATGGTCAAAGGATGGAGCTACTGTTCGAGTTGGGTTACAGGGAAACGAGAAAAGAAATGAAGAGGACCGGCCAAAATTCAGAAGAAAGTAATTAAGAATTTCTAATTTTAGTTAATTATATTAATTTCATCGTTAAATGTTCGTAACATCGTTTCTCCTTCGTTCGAGGTCCGTTTGACGAACCGTCAGAAGCGTTGGAATCGTCTCTCCAAGGACTACAATACGATACTGATCAGAATAGAAAATGAAGCATATCCGAATTCAGAGAAAATTCCAATCTAATCTGTACATAAATAAAAATCAAAATAAAACCTACCGGTGAGATTTCTATTTTTATAATTGATTAAAGTTTAATTATTTCTCACTATTTGAAATCTATGTATGATAATAAATTAGATCCGTAATGATTGGAGATTAAAATTGATTGATTGTTGGTTGCGATAAATGTATGGAATGGATTGTGTTGTTCATTGTGTTAGATTTGGATATACAATAGAAGTTCTTTCTTTATTTGAATCTATAGTTTATTGTTAAGATTTGATTTGTGAAAAAAAATCATTCCTTTATGTTGAAACTATGAACACGAATTATTTTCATAATAAAGATCTCATCTTTATGTTGAATCCATGAACATGAAATTTGTTTTCATTAAAAATCACATTTTTGTGAAAACATGATTATAGATATAAAAATCACATTATTGTGAAAACATGATTATAGAAATAAAAATCATATTTTTGTGAAAACATGATTATAGAAATAAAAATCACATTTTTGTGAAAACTTGATTAGTGAATAAGAACAACATTTTTTGGTCAAAACTTGATTAGTGAATAAGAATAACATTTTCAGGTCAAAATTTAATTTATGAATAAGAATAACATTTTTTGGTCAAAACTTGATTAGTGAATAAGAATAACATTTTTTGTCAAAACTTGATTAGTGAATAAAAATGAACATTTTTATATATTGAAAAGAATTGAACCAAAATATTCATTTTTTTTGTTATTTAAAAGGATAACACCAAAATATTCATTTTTGGTTGTTTAAAAGAATTGAACCAAAATATTCATTTTTGGTTATTTATAAGGATAACACCAAAATATTCATTTTTGGTTATTTAAAAGGATTACACCAAAATAATCGTTTTGGTCATTTAGAAGAATTAGACAAAAATTTACATTTTTGTTTATTTAAAAGAATTAGACAAAAATTTACATTTTTGTTTATTTAAAAGGATTAAACAAAAATATCATTTTAATGCAAATGCATACATTAGGATTTGTATGCATAATGAAAATACCTTTTTAATGTAAATGTATACATTAGGATTATATTCAAAAGGAAAATATCATTCTAATGTAAATGCATACATTAGAATTTGTATGCAAAACAACAATGACATATATGTTGATTACAAGATGTCATTTATGATAATTATTAAATGACATGCTTGTTAATTATGAAGGTGACATTAGATTAAAATAACACTTTGTTGTAAATTGTGTCATCAGAATAAAAAGACATTTTATTGTCATTTGTCATTAGAATTGAAATTTTAGATTTTTATTGTCATTTGTCAACAATAAAAAAGAGTAGAAATAAAAGACTAGATTTTTATTGTCATTGTTTACAATAAAAAGAATTGAATTAAAAAGACCAAATTTTTATTTTCATTTGTTCACAATAAGAAGAATTGAAATATATGTCTGTGATGGTGAAATGTTTGATGTGTTAAATATAATGTTTAGTGTATTCAAATTGAATATTACACTTCCATTTACAAGTCATCCGACTTGTTTATGTGATTGGGACGATAATTTTTACACATTGCCCAAGTGCACAAATAATTTATTATTTGTTTGTTGGACGAACCCCCACACGGGTATTGGGATGATATTGGACATACACTAGTCCCAATATTTAATTGTAAAATCCACTCTGGTTGTTATTTGGATGTTTGATAATTATTTATCATGATTGTTGATTACATGCAATATATGGTTGTTGAGTGAGTCACATTCCAATGAAGAATATTCTTAGAAAAAGAATATTTTATAAAAAGAATATATTTTAGAAAAACATATTTTTATTGAAATAAACTAATTATTAACTAGGATAAATCATTAAATTTAGATTTAATGAAGTTTTCCAATTTGTTAATGTTTAATTGAAAATTAAATTGAATAAATTGGATTTTGGGATTGTCGTGAATGGTGTCTTCAATAACACCTTTCTTAAACCCCCGTATGAAAAGAATAAATCTTTTAATTAAGATTATTAAAGTTTTCAGTTATATTTAGTAATTAGAATAAGATGAAATGTGGGTTGGGTTTATTGTGAACTGTATTTTTAAGTGACATTTGTTCTTTAACCCAACTGACAGTGAAAATATGTTTTGGAATTTATAAATCTTTTATTAAGATTTAAATGGAATTTTTCCAAAATAAGGTTTTCCAATTTAATATACTAAATTGGAATTGAATGGAATTCGAATTAGTAATAACCGAGATAAGCTTCTGTAAAAGAAGACCGATACTACATATGGAATTTAAAAGGCTTTGTCATTATTCCATTTATATTATTAGTCGGATACAGAAATTTGTAATGATTATATATTGATTTGATTTCTGTATAGATTCCATATTTCATGGAAGATGATTTTGGGTTTACCGTGAACTATGTTTTAAATGACATTAGTTCTTTAACCCAGTTAAAGATAAGATTAATTTCTTAAATTTAAATAATCATTGAATAATGATTTTTGATATTTAAAACCAAATTGGGGTTTTAATAAATCTTTAAAAGAAAGATTTAAGAATAAATTTAAAGAATTTATCTTTGATAGAATAATGCGAATATTTTATTAGAAGAATAATTCTGAATTGGAATGAAGCGTTGGATGTGTTTTTATAGCACTTGATTTGTAATTATAAAAATACGCGAGTTATTCAGAAAGATCGAGTTTAACCCATTCCGAATGATCACTATGACGATGAAGAGCTGAAGTTGAAGACAGTGATTGAAGACCGACGATCTTCACATCGAATGGAAGTGTTGCTACAAAAACCCATAATGGGAGTAGCTACCTTGAAGGGGCCTCAATGGCAGCCGTCCAGACGTATTGTTGATTGTCCGGATATGCGAGGACCTCTCAGGTGTCTCCGGTTTCGTTCAGACCCAGAACGGACTTGTAAATGGATGTGTGTCTGACATTGGATTTCGTTCTGTGTGAACTAAATTGATTTTTATTAATGTATATCTGATTGGTGGTGGAGAATTTATTCTCTGCTTAACACCCTGGCATATATTAATAGTTATCGATAGCATGGTGTGAATTGTCAATGTGGCACGCCAAGATGCAAATGATCAAGGCTTTTGTTGAAAAGCAGGGCCTTGTGGGATGATCAAAGCATAGCCTATTTCGGCATAGTTTTGTGTATATCGTTACTTCGCGAGCCTCACACCTCGATTGGAGTCTAAAACGGGAGAAGGGAACGCAGGGAGTGCACACGTTTCTTTCTAGCTGGAAGTAGTGTCAGTGACCTACAACCTTGATATTTTTACTTATGTGGTTGATGGATTGAGGTGCCTCGGGTTTATGGCCGTAAGTGGTCATACTGGAGGTCCAAAAGGACCGGGAAACGTGTGTTCAGGAATTGCCAATCCACTAACGTTAGGTGTGGACTGGCCCTGCAGGATCCAAGGGTTGCCCATAGGTGTAATCCTGAGGCATTTGCTAGAGTGTCTCGAATCGGTAAGGATCTCCTCCTTAGCCTTGACTCATGATGGAAACCCAATTTCCAAAACGATACCATGCTGTTTTGATTGTAGAACTAGTATGGTGACATAATAGGATGGGGCATTATGCCGTCTATGATTGATACATTAGGATTGAAATGTTTTTGATATATATATATACACTAATAATAATATCAAATCCGTCTTTATCGTATCAAGCATTTTTGACCATTATAAGGTAAAACTCTATCCTCCGGTTTGCGTTGCATTGTGTGATGGGACTTGAGTCTTATAATGGTTTCATTTTTCTGAAAAGCATTGCGTTGTTTTAACGATTTACTTTATCTTACGCACTGGCAATCCAATGGAGTAAACCTGTTCCGCGTTAGCGGCATGGTCCTGTGATTAGCCTTATTATTAGATAAGCTAAGTTAAGATTTCTCATACCATTCGCATGACTGACCTGTAGTTTGTTTGACTGGCAAACTCGGGTGCCCATATTTTCCACATGGGTAGTCGAGTAGCTTTTTGCAGATATACTTACAGGATCCTGGTTTACAGCTGAAGCGATATTCGGAAAACTCTGTATCTGTGTATTCCTTTAGTTTGTATATTTTTATTATTTTTCTGCTGCTATTTAAATGTAATTTAAATCTCTGATATCATTGTATTTCTATTGTGTAATAAGTATTCATACTCTGTTATATTCTTGTACTCTGATGTAATTGTTGTAATCAGCAATAAAATGTTCTTCAGTTTATGTTCTGATGTGTGTTATTCTCAAAGCAATCCAGCCTTTCCTTTACTGGGAAGTTTGGGTTGTTTCATATTCATTTTGAATTGTTTTGAGAAAAACATGTTGTTTTGAATCCTGAAAAGGAAAGTTTGATTTTTGAGAAAAGCAAAGCTGTTTAAAACTCCCAAGAAAAGATTGTTTGAAATAAAACCAAATTAAATAGAAATTGTGGAAGTAATTTGGAATGAGATTAAAACCAGTGAAGTGGAAATTGAATTGAAAATTGAATGATACTGAGTAAGATTGGATTTTTAATATAATTTGACTCAGGTAAGTAAATGGATTGATTTTTGAATTAAAAATCAGATTTGAGTTATGAGATAAAGGTAACTGATTAGAGGGAATTAATTAGTTAATGAAATATGGAATGATAACTTAACTTGGTTAAGTATATTGAATTGTAAGTTAAGAGTTGAAATCAAGAATGGATCTTGAGTTTCAAACGGATTTGGTTTGGGGTATAAACAGATGAATTGATTTGAGATCAAGTTGGAAATGTATCAGTATATGCGAAGTTGGTAGCAAGTGAAAGTGATATAACGATATGTTTGAAAAAAGGTACAAGTTTATATTATATATGGGTTTGAGAATTTGATGAACCGAATTGGAAAGCCGCTTGGCTGTTTGATTTTCTTTTGGGTTGGAGAAGGCCTAGAGAGGCGAGTTGGAGTTTGTGCTATTGACCAGTACAGAGGTGCTGGCGAAATTTTTCAAAAAGTTAAGGTGTTACAAAATTTTCAGGATTTTTGAAAATTTCGTTAATAGGAATGAATAAATATTTAATTGAAATTAAATTGGTTCAGTCGAAACTGAATTTAAGAAGTGAACAAATAAGTTCTAACCAGTCGATAGGGTTTGTTTTCTACCTTAGAAATTTCGAGGACGAAATTATTTTAAGTGGGGAAGAATGTAACGTCCGGTATTTTTATGGTTGAATAATTAATTTATTTAGTTATTTAAAATATGGTTTGGTAATTTAAGATGGTTTAAAATAAATAACTTTGAATATTTAATTTAAATAATAATTAAATAATATATTTAATTCTGAAATAATTAGAATTAGTGGAATTCAGAATATAATGTGAACTGGACAATTTATATTATATAATTCAGTTTAGAGTTGAATTATATTAACTAATATATTATATAAACGACAGTTGAAAGTATTAATTATATTATAAATATAATCAAGCTCGAAATAGCGCGGCAGTTCGTAATTTGGCGATTCGAACTTTAAACAAATATACAGAAGCCGTTTTAAATTGGATTTCTGTGAAATAAGAAACGTTCAGAGCTGGGGAAGTATATTTTTCTGATGGAAGAGAAAAATGGGGATTTCATCGCGTAGATTTTGATTTATGTCCAAATCAAATTTTCAAATAGTCGCTATGGAATCGTTATCAACCATAATGATATATTTAATTATAATTAAATATTGACCTCGAGTTTAGACAAGCCCTTTGAGACGTAGTGATAATTTAAATTTTAAAATTTTACTGTAATTTTTAATTAATTAAATAAGCACTTTTAATTTTGGAGTACTTTGCACCCTATATCAACATTTCGGGGTTTCACAGAATAAGTTAATGGACCTATATTATTATATTTTTGGGATCGTAGCACATTGTCTGACACGACCATGTTTTTAGTTTTGTCGGTAGCGGTCTGTAAATGACGGAGTTTTTCGTAGTTGGGTATGCTATTCCTTGGCTAACTAGTAATGTTTTTTTTTGGTAAACAAAGCAATCACGTTCACTCAAGATGATTTCTCACTGTACACCGTTTTCCAAGAATGTCTATACGTCCTTTTTCACCCTTTGCAAGTAAGAAACACAGCTTTTATATTATATATATATTATATATTATATTATAAATACCGATCTCTTAGCCCCTAAGCTTTCCCTAACTTAAGTAATGTGCATATGTGTTTAACGTGTACATATGCAGACCTAAGATTTTCACTGATCATAGACTCTCCTATATAAAACTATCGTTCATCTCCAAACAAACGAGCCGCCACCAATAAAGGAAACTCAATTCGTTCATTTCGAAACCCAGAACAAAACCGAATGAAATCCTATAATTTCTGAAACCTTTACACCAGGATTTCAGGACTGGTGCTCTTCCATTTTGGGTAAATTGCTGCTACGTTCGAACCGCTTTAGTTTGCTGTTGGTTCCACTTTGCCACTGAGGATTCACGAATTTGGATATTGAGACTCAAAAGAAGACATTGAGGACAAGTTGTTCTTAAATGGGCTGACGTGTTTAATGGGAGAAAATGGCGGGCGAGATGTGTATTAGAGCTGGCAATTTCCTCTGGAGAAGAAAGACAGAAGGGACGGGTTGTTTATGAAGAGGGGTTGGAGTTGCATTGTAAAGGGCGGGTTCAACAAAATAAGGAGCAGGCGTGGCTTTTCATTTGTGGTGTGGAGATTTGTGAAATAAGGAAGAACGGTAGCGCGGTGGATACCATCAAACTGGGAATGTGCACATATTGTTTCGGTTTTAGGTGCAAGGATGGGAAAAGTTTCACCATCAGGATGTTTGTTTAAGTTTGGGGTGAGCAAAGGAGTGAAAGGGGGGTTCAATGGTTATTATGGTTTTTATGAATGTCTCATGAAGTTTGAGTTCTTTGGAAGCTTGCTGTAATGGGAATTGCTGGTTCCTCCTGAGTGATAGAAAAAGAAGGATGCGGTCAGTTTAAGGATGCAGTTGGGCTGAGTGTCTCAATGGTGAGGCCCAATTTGAAAACGTATTAACCAAGTTTTAAATAAAAATTTATATAAATGTTTATATAATCTTGCGATTTCAATATTTCATTCATATGACGTCAGAATTGGAAACGGTTTGTCATGTTGGAATCGTATAGACGGTGGCTACAGAATGGAACTGACTAGGAGTGAGTTCGAGCTCATTACAATTTATTGCAAAATAAACTATCCGTCTGGATCAACAAACACAAATCGTTATTTAACGGTTAACGCGAAATGTGAGTAAAACTCACCAACTCTGAACAGTTATATTTTTATAACGTATTCTTAGAACTGATAAGTATCTGTTGATTGCTGTGTGTTAACTGTTTGGTTGAATTGCTTATGTATTGGTTGAAATTATAGATAACGATATATATATAAATCGTTAATCAAATATTGATTCTTTTTAGCAGAATATTTCATATTGAAATGGAATCGATGTTAATTATATTGTTTAACATCTGTGTGCAGGGAAACAGGTTGGAGGGACCCAATTGGGTTCCGCAATATATAAAATACTGTTTTGTTTCATATATTGTGATATATGATGTGCTATATAATCTATTGTTGATTATGTGCGTTTGAATGATATCGATCATTGTTATTTGGTATTGTAAATACCTTAAGACTGGAATGTAGAAGAGGGAAATTTCAAAGTGTATTTTGAAAATAAATTATTTATATAAAATCAATGGATTTTATATATAAAAGGAAAAGGGTTTTATTAAAAGGAAATTTATTTATAAATGAAAGGATTTTATAAAAAGGATAATTGTTTATAAAATGAAGTAGAATTTATTAAAGAGAAAATATTTATAAAATCAAGGGATTTTATTAAAAGGGAATTTATTTATAAAATCAAAAGGGTTTTATAAAGAGGAATATTTATTGGGACAATAAATAAAATCATATAAGGAATATTTATTGGGATAATAAATAGAAGTATAAAGGGATTATTTATTTCGAAAATAAATAAAATATAAAAGAGAAATATTTGTAAAAACATTTACAAATGAAATGGAAAAGGAAATATTTGTAAAACATTCACAAATGGAATAAAAAAGAAAATATTTATTTGTTAGATAAATAGAAGGAAGAAAAAAAGAAATATTTATTTGTTAAATAAATAGAAAGATAAAAGGATATTTATTTAGAAAATAAATAAGATATCATAAAAGGAAATACTTGGGAAAGTAAGTAGGATTATAAAAGGAATTAGAGATATTTAGTTAGTGTTAACCAATTAGAGTTAACCAGTTGAGTTAAATAAGTCGAGTTAATCAAGTTGAGTTAAATAAGTCGAGTTAATCAAGTTGAGTTAAATAAGTCGAGTTAGTTAAGTTAAGTTATTCAAGATGAGTTAATCAAACCGAGTTAATCCAAAAGAGTTAGTCGAATATTAGTTATTCGAATAGAGTTAAAGGAGTATCGAATATAGTTTATTCGAATAGAGTTGAAGGAGTATCGAATATAGTTTACTCGAATAGAGTTAAATGAAAGGGTATCAATTATAGTTTAATCGAAAGGAGTTATCAATTTTAGTTTAATCGACAGGAGTTATCGATTTGTTTAATCGAAAGGAGTTATCAACTAGTTTAATTGAATGGAGTTATCGATTTTTGTTTAATCGAAAGGAGTTATCGATTTTAGTTTAATCGAAAGGATTTAATCAAATATTAGTTATTTGAAGAGAGTAAATTGTCGAATTCAATTATATCAAATTCGGGAAAGTACTTATACTTTACGGTGTTTAAATCAAGATTTATTTATTTATAAATTAGGTGTTTATTTATTTATTCAAATTTAAGAATAAAGGTTATATTCTAAAGTTAGATATTTCAGAAGAAGGGATTATAACACATAGTATAATAAATGTTTCCAATAAAAAAAGTGGATTAGTAAATAGAATCCGAGAGTCACGCAAGGAAGTTTGTTAAAGGTTTAAAAGATAAACTTTGTCTATTCCGAAGTTAAAACGTTGTTCAGTTAAGGTCTGAGAGGTAATTATACCCCAACTTGTTTGACTTCCTTCTTAACTAAGGAATGGTTAAAGTTTGATAGTAAAGGTAGGTTAAGTGAATTTAGGTAATGAATGTAATGGTTTGACTTGGCGTCGTGATGTTTTATTTAAACATCTGTTTTAACCAAATGAAGGAATTTGGAAATGTTTTCCAAATAAGAATCAGAAATATTTTCTAATATAGAAAATTAGAAATGAGAATAAGTATGGAAATGTTTTCCAGTGATTAATAACGTATATTTTTTAAACATAGAAAATAAGGAAATATGAATGAATACATACATATATATATGTATATATATATATATGTATATATATATATATATATGGTTGATGATTTGATCGATAAATCCATTTAGAAATAAGATCGTTGTGTGTTCATGGACATTTTTCATTTGATAGTTAAATCACCGACTATCAAAGTTTGAACATTTTAACGTTGTTAATATGGAGAGACCGTTAAGATTGTTATCCGAAGAACCACTTCGTATTCGCATAAGCATTGCAAACCAAGTATGTTGAATATATTGAAGACGGAGTAAAGTGCAAGGGCTATTGCATAAATCTTAGGTAGAGATTGCCTAAGAGGGATGTACTGAATAGTGCCTTCGGTTTGTCCAGTCCCAGGACAACTTGTATGGACGAATGTCGGACAGAGTATATTTAATAGATCACGTAAGTTGATCTCTTCAATTGTATTTACGTTTGGTGGCGGAGGAATTTGTTTCTCTTAGCTGTATAACCGTGGTGTTTTTGGGGAAATCAATTTGTGATTTGGCGGGTATGACGATGTGACATTCAAAGCGAGTAAATGTGTGATCTATTAGAGATAAGCGTGGCCTCTAGCCTCACAACCGGGAAATGACAAAAATCGGGCAGGCAGCATGGCTATGTAGGTCGCACCTATTAGGGTGTATAATCACCTATCTAGAGAATATTCATTTGCTTCTTTAATCTATCAATGTTTTCCCTTATTGGGAAACGGTTGCTGATCCCAACAGTTGGTGATATACATTCAATACACTCAAGGAAAATGAATGGTCGGTCATGTGTGGTCGGGTTGCAAAATGTTCTTGTTGAACCTAGTGTATTCATCCCTAGAGGTACACTAGCGTAAGGTGGTTCCATACCTTGTCATAGTTGGAAATCCATTATCCAATAAGCGCTCGCGGTTTTGATTGTATATTATATATGTTGAACGTGAGATGAAAGCGTTTCAGCTAGATGACTATTATATGGTGGTTGATAGACACTATTATAATATCAATGAGTTTTGATATAAAGATTATTTTGGATTCTCATAAGAGAAAAACACGTTCCGTTATACGGCGTGGTCTTATGAGATATCGTTTAATGGCTCAAACTGTTTTAAACTGTTTTACTCATACCAGTCCCATGACTGACCCGAAATTTATTTTGTTTTGTTTTCCCTAAAATCTTGGGTGCCCAATTTTATATGGGTAGTCAAGTAGTCAGGATTTTACAGATATACTTAGAGAGCTTGGAGCAGAAGGCTTCAGGATTATATAACTATAGTTATTTCCCGTGTGTTGTAAGTGTTGTACTCTGATAATGTTACTGTATACATATACTGATTTATTTCAGGGATATATTATCTATTGTATGTTGTTCGTTCCGCTGTGAGTTTCGTGTTACTTAATGTTGTATCTTCTTCTTCTTCTTCTATTATAAGTTCTATATTATCTACTCTCACCCTCTATTTTCTTTCTGTTAGTTTCCTGGTTTCCAGTGCAATTTGGGTTAGACTTGTGTTATTTGGTCAGCTCAAATTGGATTGGAATTTTAGGATACTACAATGGGGCACCCTTCAGTAGAGTGTGTGATTGAGATCCTATCTTTACGAGCGTGTTTTGGAGGAGTTTGCAAGAGGATGTTGGCACACAGCTATGCTTAAGCACGTCCTATCACCCTCAAACCGATGGTCAGACGAAAAGGGTTAATAGAGTACTAGAAGATCTTTTGAGACTGTGCATTCTTGACTTTGGAGGAACATGGGAGGATCATCTCCCTTTGGTAGAGTTCGCTTACAACAATAGCTACCAAGCCACCATAGGCATGACACCCTTCGAAGCTTTGTATGGAAGATCATGCTGATCACCAACTTGTTGGTAGGAGTCTACAGACAAGCTCATACTTGGACCAAACATGATCAGAGAAACTTCAGAGAAAGTGGACTTAATACGGAAATGACTGAAGACTGCCCAAGATAGACAGAAGTCCTACGCAGACAAAAGGAGGACCGACCTTGAGTTTGAATTGGAGACAAGGTGTTCCTTAAAGTATCTCCTTTGAGGAACGTCATTCGCTTTGGATCCGCAGGAAAGTTCGCACCAAGATTTATAGGCCCGTTTCCTATCATTGAGAAGATTAGGAAGATGGCTTACAGAGTAGAGCTGCCCGAAAGATTGGATGGAGTTCATAATGTCTTTCATGTTTCTCACCTGCGGAAGTGCTTACATGAGTCTGCGGAAGTGGTGAAACCAAGCATACTAGAGGAAATAGAAGTAGAACGAGAAGCAACTGTAAGGAGAGTTCCAACTCATATCTTGGGAACAGAAGTCAAAAAGCTACGCAACCGTGAAGTCAAGCTTGTTAAAGCTCAATAGAGCGACGCCGAGGAAGAAGCGACTTGGGAGACTGAGGCCAAGATACGCGTAGCCTACCCTTTTCTTTCTGAGGGTACATCCTTGATCTCTTTTCCATAAGTTTATGCATGTATCTACCTTTATAAGTATATCTCCTCCATCCTATTCTTTATCATTAGGAAGAAACCAATGGATGTAAACATTTATTTGAAACATGTTATGATTGATGGTTGCAAGTGGTTGCAAGTGGTTGCTAGTGGTTGCTCGTGGATGCATATACACACACATTAGGTGTTAGATCGACTCAGTCACTTTCATATTGCATATGCATATATGTATTTGTATATAGATTGAAACTTGATGTGTTATCATATGGATGTCGCATTTGTATGAATGATTGTGCACTCATGTAGAATTATGAATAGGAATAATTGCATACATCATGGACTCATGGCACTAACATAATTTGCATTAAGGAGGTCAACTGAATCAGTAGACCGCTTGATTTTTGCATTAGATAAGGACATGTACACACACTATGCATATGATCATGAAGCATTAGAAGTCTTTTTAAGGACAATGGATGCCTGTGTTTGATGGATGAGTAGATGGACGATTGGATGGTAGGATATACGTTCTTCTTGACTTGAAGATTTCGGGGACGAAATCCTTTAAGGAGGGGAGAATGTAACACCCCGTATTTTTTGTAAACGTTAAAGTAACGAATTAAAGAATAATTAATTTTAAATGTGAGAATTAAGGGAAACGGGTTACGCCATTGCTTTCGTCTCGGAATTCTGCTTGAGATAGAGTCCGAGTTTGCATGATTTGGACTCCGTATGAAGAAGTTATGGCCTTCGGAAGTTTCAGTAATTTAAATAAAATTCAAACAGCTCAGTTCAGAAATTCAAAATTCGAAATCAAAAGCAGAAGCGGACTGGGCGGGAATTTTCCCGCCCAAGGCCAAGTGGACCAGGGGTCGACCTCCCCCCATAAAGGTCAACCAGGGGGTCAACCTACCCCCCTCGGGCAGATCTGAAAATGTGACGATTCTGACTCTTTACTGAGCCATTATGGCTTATGTGGCTGTTCTATTTTGTCTGGATGGTCTTGATTGCTTCTAGGTTGATGTAACGGCTCTTATTTAATTAAACCTCTATAAAAGCAACCCCAACCCTCAACCCTAAATCACACAAATTCATACCAAGAGCCGTTATGTTGTCAATGGTCAACCTAGAGTAGCCGTCATTCTCCTTCAACTAGAAAGCAAGATAGAAGCTACGAATCAAAATCAAATCTAAATTAGAAGATCAATTAGTCTACATCAAAGGAGAGCAATTCAATTTCAGAATACAGATCCCAGAAAACAAGACTATTCTTTTGTTTGTAAGTGTAGTTATCTTTTATATGTGAACAAATTAAAGACGTGATTTGTAATAAAATGAAAACTAGAATTGTACCAAGTTGTATAGTAATGTTGATTCATGTCTATTCGTGTGATAATTTTGTCATATGTGCCTATGAACAACTGCGGTTTGTTGAACCTATCATGCTGTGTAGAATTTGGTGAATGAAGCTATTTTATTGTATAGGAATTTGGGAATGAAAACTAACATGTTTGGTGATTTTATCATGTTATGTTGCATGCAAGTTTTTAGGCTAAATAATGTTCATATATGCCTAAATGTTTAGATCCACATGCCTACATGTTTAGATCTACAACCTTATATGTTTAGATCCATGTTAATTAAACCCAATTCAATGCAAGTTCACCTTTACATGCCTAATTGGAATTGTAGTTCTATGTAAATTCATATGCTTAGGATTCATGTAAATTGGATCTAAAATGCAAGTTCACATCTACATGCCAAATCAAGTTTGGGTAGTTCTATGTAAACTCCCATTTATATGCTTATGGTTCATGTTGATTAGGTTCAAAATTACAAGTTCATGTATATTGATTCTATGCCAAATTTATGTGACATAAGTTGGATCCATATTATGCTTGTTTGAATACTACATGTTTCTTCCTTTTCCCTGTTGATCTTGAGTTAGGCTAAATTGCGAAGCCTAGCATTCTGTGTAATTTTATGCGAACGTTTAACGGGGGTAACGTTGGGAAAAACATAAGGTTACATGTTGTTGGCATATTGTAAAATGATTAGTGACATTGAAATGGTATAATTTATATACCTAAAATTATGAACATGATTTAGAGGGAAATTGGGCATGAATTCAATTGATTGATAATTTACATATAAAAGATAAATATGTAAATTTAGTAAAAGACGAATATGTCTAACCCGATGTTAGATTGAGTTACGGTATAAGACTGCCCGGAACCGCCCGGCAAATCCAGCAACCATAACAATATAGATCTAATGTGAGAGGTTAGCGCATTGAGCCTAAAAGAACCCGAGATTAGACTGAGTTGCATTGTAAAACTGCCCGGAACCGACCGGCACATTCAATGACCGCAACAATACCTGTCTAATGTGAGCGGTTGGTGCTTTAATGAATGAATTAAAGCTAAGACAGGAATGGTAGGGTTAAGATAATTAAGGTAACACTTAACAAATTCAACATGTTAACTAAACTGATGGGTGGGGTTAGGTTAATTTGGACACTTAACCAATTTAACATGTTGATTAGGAAACCCTAGTAACGAGGACCCATTTCAGCAGTAACCCATATAGATGTATCATGGTACCCTGAACTAGGCAGGGTGGGGCACGATTACTGGGCTGATTATAAGCGGTCAAAACAACGACGGGTGGTGCGTCAGTGTAGGTTCCGACGGAGTACGGGCGTGCACGTACTCCGAAGTGGAAAAAGCAGGCACTGGGCATCAGTAGTTATACGCTGTTCATCTTGAATCGTGTCGGGTTGCCACCATAGGATTTGGTACACCCTATGATGGGGCCAGCACAGGTATCTACAATCAAGCGGGGGCCGAATGACACACGTGAGAAATGCAAGCGAGTAGGAGCCGATCGATAAAGGGGATCATTTTATCATGAACACGTGGTGCTAGTTGGATCAAGTATAGATAGGTGCAGAGAAATAGTTACGAGTGCGATAGTACATTTAGTTATCCTGCCTTATCCTGCTATTTTGGTACTGTCCTATTTTTCATTTTATTCATGTCATGACCATTTTCCTTGTTCACACACTGAAAAATCACTGGACTTACCAAACTTATGTCTGACCCATTTTTCTTTTGTCTTCTTTTCTTTCGTTTCCCCTAGGTCCATAGGGAGGGAATACTCCAGCTTAGTTCAGGTCTTTTGCAAGCTTGAAGAAAGTAGATGTATTGCTTGGACTCTCTTTCCATGGGCTATGGCTTTGGATACACTCTCAATGGGGATTTATGCTATTTTATTATTGTTCTATGCTTCTTTATGTTTTAATCAAGACAGAGATTTTGATGTAATGGTTTGGAAGTTGTTTTTGAGACAGTTTGTTGTAATGTTTTGATGAACCATGTACTTATGAAATAAATTTAGTTTTTTTTCCACTGCTTATATGTCTGTCTTGTAAATTATCTGTGTCTTTTACCTATAATGCTCCACCAAAATTAAGTTATTCCCTTTGTGAGTGACCTTAACGGAGGTGGGGTGTTTCAGTGTTGCATTGTGTGATGGGACCTGAGTCTTATAATAGCTTCATTGTTCTTTATTTAGCATTGTGCTATTTGTTTTATGCACTGGTATTCTTGGGGGTAAACCCGTTTCATGTTATACGGCATAGTCCCTTGATATACCTAACTTTAAAATCAATTTAATAACTATTTTAGTTCTCACACCAGTCACATGACTGACCTGAAGTTTATTGTTTCAACCAAAACTCTGGGTGCCCTTAATTTCCACACGGGCAGCTAGTAGTTTTGGGTTTTGCAGATTATTATTTTCCAGGATCCTTGATTTATAACTGGAGTTGTATTCGGAAAGCTCTATATCCGTGTATTTCTTTCAGTTGTGTCATGTATATTTTTTTTTCCACTGCATTGTAATTTTAAATCTCTGATATTTTTCTGATGTATATTATTTGTTCATACTCTGTTATATTCTTGTACTCTGGTGTAGTTGTTGTAATAAGAAATTAAATGTTCTTCTGTGTGCATTCTGATTTGTCGTGTTCTCAACTCAATCCGGGCTTTCCCGCAAGGGCGAGTTTGGGTTGTGTCAGCTTGGTATCAGAGCTTTGGTTTATAGAGCTCGAGAACAAGATACATTAGAACTGAACGAAAGAATTCATCAGAGATTGTATTAGTAATATCCAATAAGAATGACTCGCTAGAGATAGGATCAGTAGTATCCTAGAATGAGTCCGAAGTGTGTTGTTTTTAAAATAAAGTTGAAAAAAAATTATTTTGAAAATTTAAACCTTATTATACGTATTTGAATATTTTATTTTATATTGATTTGGACAATCAAGTATATGAAGATTTTGTGTATACGCGTCATGAACGTATATGCGAAGTCTCAAATATACTGGATAGATATAGAATCACACTCTAATCGCCCGGAGATGATTCTGATGATTGATATATCATCATCAGAGTTTATGTTCGAGTCTCGAAAGTGGGATATTTATATATTTCCAATTGACTGGTGTGAGAACCAAAACTAGATAGGGTTATTGTTGTGATTTGGCATCAAAAATGGATTTTTAGTATATATAACAATTTATGTGTTTGAAACGATAATCCACTAATTGATTGCTGGTTGTGTTGTCTGATATTTAGTTTGATTAATTAAAATTTTGAACCATTAAGCCAAATTGAATCAAATTTTAAACTAAATTGAAAATTAATTGAAATTGCATGCATATACATGTATATACATTGAACAGGTCAAAGCAAGGAGGCTAGAGAAGAGGAATAAAATTGTATGCTTGACAAATAGGTACATATTAACTATTTTCTTGGGTTTGGATGATTTTATGAGCCGATTGGCTAGCCGCTTGGTTTTTTCTTTTCTTTTGGATTGGTGAGAGCCCTGCATGGCTAGTTGCGGTTTTAATAGTCTCCCCGTACAAAGGAGGTTATGGCGAATTTTTTTGAAAATTTAGAGTGTTAGCCAAATTTTTGAAAAATTAGAAAATTCTTAGAAACTGAAAAACTGAAGAATGAAAGCCAGAATGAAAGTTGAGTTGGCTGGTTGAATAACTTTCAGCTCCGTTCCTTTTCGAGGACGAAAAGAATTTAAGTGTGGGAGATTGTAACAACCCGGATTTTCAGAACCAATTTAAAATTTTTATTTTGGTTATTTTAATGGATTTTAAATACTTAAAATGATTTATTTTAAATAATAACGACTAAAATTTTATTTAAATTGAAGTTAGAACGAATAAATTTATTTTAATTATAAAACGAGCCTAAAATGGCGCGGTAGTTTGAAAATTCGATTTCTGATTTCAAAAGAACTTACAGAATTCAATATAAGTCAGAATTGGACGAAACAAGAAATATTTGAATATGATTGACAATATCTTTCTAACGGATGTAAGAAACTGAGATTTCTTTATATAAATTATAAGTTATGTCCAGTTTAAAATTTAGAAAAGACGCTATGATAATTATTTATATTTTATATAAAATATAGCCCTTAAAAATAGCCATTTTGCAAATGACCTTCGTTTTCAACGAATCACTTTTGTTTGATCCGGAATGTCAAATTATTGTTATATTCCAACTTTCACAATTTTTGGAATTAATATGTGAGCATGGTGAATTTAAACATGTTTGGTAATTTCAGTTTGAATTTAATCAACTGAAAAATGACCTTTTTTCAAACGGTCTCCAAATTCGAAGAAATCAGTTTTGTTAGGACCGTATCGTCAAAACATAGCTTGATTTATTTTTCTGGAATTTTTGGATTAGTATGTGGCCCCAGTAAATTAAAATGTATGTTCAAATTAAAAATATATTGATTTATATTTTAATTTAAATGAAAACTGGTCGTAACATCCGAATTGGGTTACGGGACATATCCCATTGTGTTCAGAATGGGGGTAGTTAGCCAGGAATGACAATCGTTGGGTTCGGTTTGGAGTTCGGATGTGAAATTACTATTTATAAAAATATTATAAAACCTTGGGCCAATCAGAATTTCACAGGTCAAACCCTAATTAATTCAATCAAATCGCCGCTGGTCGAAATCTAGGGCGGAAAACCGCTCGATACTACCTCCTCAATTTACGCAAAATCCATAAAGAATTAGAGCATATTTCTGAAGCAAATTCGGTAAAGATTATCACCATCTAAGCATCCATACCCACTCGATCACCTGTACTTGCGTGGATAGCTCGAATCGAGCGCTCAAAGTGCTCGTCGTCGTCGTCATTTTCCGCGTAATCCAGACCACCGAGTTCGACCAATGGGGGAGGCGCAGGTGCGGTTTTCGAGGCTCTCTCCCGTGGTGTCCTCCGATCGACGTGAAGCTTCACGGTTTGGGTGAAAAGTCGAGACCTAATTTTGAACCACTATTGAGATGTCGGCCTGAACACAAAGAAGGACCAATAGAGGAAACAACAATGGAATTTAAAAAGTGTTGTTAAAGGTAATTAATTAATTAATTTTCTAATAGTGTCATTAATGCGTTAACTCTCATATCTTTTACATACGAAGTCAGAATCGCGTGCAACTGGATCCGTTGCGATCGTGGAGTCGAGAGCTTCAAAAAAGACTAACCGGGTCCAATTTATAGCATGTTAGATTTTCGGGCAGATTTAAATTCAAACCGCCCTTTAAAGCACTACGGAGTGGATCTCAAAGTGAGAACTTCTCACTCTAATCTTGTTTTCTATTTAAATATATACTAGGTTGCAGACGGGGTTTAGTAGCTCCTGACACCGTCGTCCACAGACCATGGACGACTTGTTTGATTCTATTGTGTTGTGGAAATTAATTGTGATTGTGATGTGAAATAAAAAATAAAATACGCATGTGCTGAATAAAATATTTGAACAATAAAAATATCATTTTTATTGAATATATGAACTATATAAAATAGTGATGTGTTGAAATAAATATTCATTTACAAATCGGATGATTTGTTTATGTACACCCATTTGACTAATATTGATTGGGATGATAAATTTTACATATCGCCCAACTGCACAAATATAAACTGTGTTTGTTGATTGAAACCCCACATGGGTATTGGGATGATATTTGACGTACACTAATCCCAATTATTTAGTGGTATGTCAATCGATTGGTTGATAGGCTGTTGTAAGCATTAATTATTTATATTTAATGCTTATGCAGTTGTGTAATGCACTCCGGATGATGGATGATTGTTTATCAATGTTATTATATACATTTGTTGTATGGAATCCATATAATTAACCTTATATGGTAATTAATTGGGTCTCATTCCAATTTGGAAATTGAAGAATATTTTAAAATAATATTCAGAAATGGATTAAAAGTATTCATGTGTTGAATAAAATATTCATGTGTTGAATAAAATATTTAAACAATAAAAATATCATTTTTATTGAATTTATAAACCATTAAAAATATTCATGTGTTGAATAAAATATTCATGTGTCGATTAAAATAAAATAAAGAATATTTTAAAATAATATTCAGTAAAGAATAAGAATATGATTTTGATGTCCGATTTTAGATGGACATGGAAATATTGAAATGTGTGAAGCCGTATTGATTTGATATGCGCCATTTTAACGCGAATGATATTTATATCGATTTTATTCATTTTTATAATGAATATCGAAAAGGAAATGATTTCAAAATATAATGTTTTGAAAATATTATCTTTTATATATTAATGATATGGAATATCCAATTTTGATCTAAAATTGAATATGAAGTTGAAATCGTTTTTAAAACGAATTTTAAAACGATTTATAAAATACATTTTAAATGGAAATCGACGATACAAGTATAATATATATATTATATATATTAAATGGCCTGAATAGAACGCGCCGAGCCACGCCGCGACCGTTCGCGAATTTCGACCGTTGACTTCGAATTGACATTATGGGAGATCCGACCGTCGGATTCTCCTAAAAGCGGAACCGTTGGGTTCGTATCGAAAAGAGCTTTCCAATGAATATAAGGGATTTGAAATCTAACAGTTGCGTTTGGAATTATGTCCAAATCAAATTTGGAAAAGGTCGCTGTAAGTGCATTTTGATGACCGTTTATGGAAATCGACCGAAAGCGCCTTAATAAAATTATTAAAAATATTAATAATTTGTGTAAAACCACAATAAATGATTTGGAAAGAATTAGGATGAAAAATTCCATATTTGACAAGATAAAAATATATTTTTATCGAAATTAACTAATTATTAACTAGAATTATAATCCAATTATTTATAAATAAATAAACTGGATTGGGCATGGGTTTTAGTATAACCAAAATTTCCAATATTTAATTGGAATGGATTTGAATCGAAATTATCTTCGGAATATTTCAATATTGGTTTCCGTGATTATACGGATATTGTGGGGGAATTTGGAAGATATATATATCGTTATTCCCAATACGATATTTGTTGATTTCAGAATTTGATATTGAATATAAGCCGATATAATTTCTATTCAGAGCCTTGTATTTAATATTGAATTGGATTTTGGGTTTGTCGTGAATGGTGTCTTCATTAACACTGTTCTTAAACCCAGTTGAGAAAAGAATAAATCTTTCAATTAAGATTTAGTGAAGTTTTCCAATTAATTAACATTTAATTGGAATTGAATAAAAGAATTAGATTTTGGGTTTGTCGTGAATGGTGTCTTAAATAGCATTGTTCTTAAACCCCGTGTGAAAAGAATAAGTCTTTTAATTAGGATTTAAAGAAGAGTTACCAATTAATTAACATTTAATTGGAATTGAAATGGAATGTGAATTGGGTTTATTGTGAACTGTATTTTTAACGACATTCGTTCTTTAACCCAATTAAAAGTGAAATGTGATTTGGAATTTATAAATCATTTGTTAAGATTTAATGGAAATTTTCCAAAAGAAAAGTTTACCAATTAAAAAATATTTAATTAGATTGGAACGAAATTCGATTTAGTAATACTCGAAATAAGCTTCTGTGGAAGAAGACTGTTACTATATATGGAATTTAAAAGGCTTTGTCGTTATTCCATTTATATTATTAGTCGGATACAGAAATCGATATCGATTATATATATTGATCTGTTTTTCCTTGAAGATTCCATAAATAGTGGAATGTGATTTTGGGTTTATCATAAACTGTGTTTTAAATGACATTGGTTCTTTAACCCAGTTAAAGGTAGGATATGTTTTTCCCAAAGTTAAATAATCATTAATATTGATTTTTGGGAAGATCAAAATTAAGTGGAGTTTTAATAAATCTTTAATTAGATTGAAAAGTGAAAGTGATAATTTAAATTATCAAATTTGAGAAAATGATCGAGAATGGAGTATCACCAGTTTTGCTCCAAGCGATAGTTAAATCTTAAATTAGATTTGAACGTGAAATGGTAATTAGTATTTACTGATAATACCATGGTGTTAGATATGGAGTATTACCAGTTTTGCTCCATGGGATGAATAGGTTGGGATTGGGAAATAAAATAAATGATTTCTTGGGTGTAGTTCGCTAATCCCAACTAGTTTGGATAAACCTTAATATGGTTTGAATTGATATTCAAAGGAAGATTAAAGAATAAATTTAAAAGAATTTACCTTTAACAAAATTAATGGGAACCTTTCCCTAAAAATGCAAATATTTGAATAAAAGATTATTCTGGATTGGAATGAGGCGTATGTTGTGTTTGTGTAGCACATGTTTATAATATACGCGAGTTATTCGGAAAGCCCGGGTTTATACCCATTCTGAATAACTGTTTCGACGATAAGTCGACGACGAAGACGGTGGTTGAAGACCAGTGGTCTTCACATCGTTTGGATGATTACTGATGTCTTGATTGGGCTGTACACCCTAGACAAGGTAATAAGTGGTGATCATCCAGACGTGCTTGGAGATCGACCGGATATGCAAGGATCTCTCTCCTGTATTGGACATATGGGACGAGGAATAAGGTGCCTCCGGTTTCGTTCAGACCTAGAACGAACTTGTAAATGGATATGTGTCTGACATTGGATTTTATTCTGTGTTGATTGATCTCTATTAAATATATATCTGTTTGGTGGCGGAGAGTTTATTCTCTTGCTTAACACCCTTCTCTAAGATGTACGAGCTCAGAGGTTATATATCGATAGACATCAGTCGCATTGCGTGAATTGCCTGTGTGGCATGCTGAGATGCAAATGATCAAGGCTTCTATTGAAAAGCAGAGTCTTGTGGTTGATGATCAAAGCATGGCTTTAATATAGCATAGCTTTGTGTATAGCGTTAATTCGTGAGCCTCACACCTCAGTATGTGTCAAAAATGGGATAAGGGAACCAAGGAGGACATGATGTTTCTTTCTAGCTATGGGTGGTGTCAGGGTTTTGCAAGCCCGGACATTTTTATATTTTTACCTATGTGGTTGCTGGATTGCGAGGCACCTCAGATATATCTTCAACTGCGGGAGCCGATGGATATAGGTCCTATAGGACCGGGAAACGTGTGTTCAGGAAATGCCAATCCACTAACGTAAGTGTGGACCGACCTTGGAGTATCCAAGGTGTGACAACTGCCCATAACCCCCGCGCTATACAAGAGGAAAATTCGCTGAAGGGTGTGCCTGGCAGTCATGGATGATCATCAGAGTAGGTGAACACAAGCGGAACCTGTCGTAAACTCATAGCGCAAGGATAAAATATAATAGAACATATACAACAGGTAGAAATAGTGAAGCAGAAACAGAAGACTTTCATACAACAAGAAAGTAATATCCACAACTTGGAAATAGTGTTTGTACAAAGTTGCCTCAATACATCACTCAGAAAAGCAAACAGCGGAAATCCAATTATTAGATAGTAATAAACTGGTACGTGAGCCTCCTACTCGTCGTCGATCAGCATCATCGTCCTCACTAAAGCATCACTTGTCACCTGCTACTCAGTCTGCCCATCCACAATCCGATGAATAGCCCAAGGTAATAAGAGAAAACATAAAACATAGAGTCAAACAACAGTCTTAGTGAGCGATAAAACAGCTAACAAACTTCAACAATAAAGTATGTGAGAATGGATAGATACACATACTAATCTACCAACAATACCAGAGAAGAACTCAACCTTATCTTCCCTACATCGGACAGTGATAGCCTTTACAATTAACAATCTAGCCATTCATCCATGGAAACCAGAACACCCATTCAATCATGGTGAAGCACTCATAACATCCAGATTATAGGTATCTCAAGTAAATCATCCTAATCGAATTCAACATCCCTCAAGCACAATCCCCAAAGGCCTAAACCAATATCAGACAAGCACCTAAGGAACATCTCTTTCGACGTTAGACAACCTACATGAGACAGTACAAACAGAACTACCAATCGTCCATGACTGACTCTGGCTATCACCGCCAATCCTGCTTTGAAATTGTAACACCCCGTATTTTCTGAGAATATTAAAATAACAAATTAAAGAATAATTAATTTGAAAAAGAGGAATGAGAAAAGAATGATGTTTAGCATTATTCTAAGGTTTGTAAGTAAAAGACTAAGTAGCTCATTTGGTTAGAACATGTGACTTGCAAACAAGAGGTACAGAGTTCGATCCCCGCCGCGCCATATTTTTATTTTAGGGGAATGGCTAAAAAGTGGCTTAGTGTGAACGTAGTTCAAAAAGTGGTTTAGTGTGAAAATGGTTAATTACGAAGAAGTTATTAAGCCATGAAGTTTGTATGCATATGAGAGAAATATATATATATCTATATATATATATAGATATATATATAAATATAGATATATATAAAAATTAAATAAATAAATATTCAAAAAAAGTTCAAAACAGCGAATCGAGAGGGGGAATAGCTAAACCGCACCATTTTTGGAGTCGACCCGAGCCCCGCTGGGTCGACTAGAGGACAATCTAGGGTGTTTGGCTGCCAACCCATGGCCCTATTTGCCCTAAGGGCCGATATGGTATCTGAGTGGTCCAGATCAGTTCTAGGGTTAATCCTAAGGCCTAAATAACTTCCTACACCTATATATACAACCTAATACCTAACCCTAATTCATAAATATTATCTATGGCACCATTATGCTGTTAAATTCTCTCTTAGACCCTAGCTGCCGCCTCTAAATCAAATCTCAAGTGTTCAACTTCAACTCAAATTAAAGATTAGAGCTTCTACAACAATTCAAGAAGATAAATCAGCAACACCGCAACGTTTCTACACCAATTTCAGTGCATAATTCTATTCTTCAACCACGAAACGTGAGTACGGTGATTTTCACAATATAATGGGATTAAAAGTAACATGATGAAGTTGTAAAGAGGATTCATATGTATGTATGTAATTTAAATCTCATCCAAGTCTTCACCTTTTTGATTCATGTCATCATATGCCTATGTTTCTATGTAAAGTTCATACCTTTACCAGTTTATTCATGTTGAATCTGTCATTATGCCTCTATGCCAGTTTACATGCCCCTTTATTTCATGACGTTGTGTTAATTCCAATTTTCTATGATTTGATTCTCTCCTCTTATCCCTATTCCTTTTTTTTGGATCTAGGCTACCTTCGAGCCTATGTTAAAAATACGCGCGAATGCAAATACGTGGGAATATGTGAAATATAAAAAATTGGATATTATTGGATATTTAGGATAATTGGATAATATGTGAAATTGGCATATTTGGGTATGAATTACATGGAATTGATGAAATTGAAGATAATTGTAAATTTGTAATTGAGGCTAATTAATATGTAATTAGTGACAATTTGGAATAGGCAACATTATAAACATGATTATATGTTTAATTGGATATACATGACATGAAAATTGGGTATGGGTGAAATACGATTATTAATAAACCTTTGACACGAGGTTAGACGCAATTGTGGCGTAAGACTGCCCGGAACCGCCCGACAAATCCAGCTACCACAATTGGACGTCTAATGTGAGAGGTCAAAGGAATGAATTGTAGGCGCAACAGTTAATGCCACGAGGTTAGACCCGGTTTGTGGCATAAGACTGCTCGGAACCGCCCGGCAAATCCAGCGACCACAAAGCGTTCGGTCTAATGTGGGAGGTCAAGCATCGTTCGTCATAAGGAATGAATTAAGGAATACTAACCATAATAAGACATGGGTATGGTTAGAGGGTTAAGTGGGGTGACATGTAAATTATGACATGTAAATATGGACTTAACCGGTATAAGATAAGACATGTAAATTATGACATGTAAGTATGGACTTAACCATAGCATGTGTAAGACATGGACATTTAAATTAAAATGGTTAAGTGGGAGAAAAACATAGTGGGGACCAAGCATAGGTGCGAGGCTTGTGTCGGATGGGGGACCCGTTTCAACCAGTAACCCGTTTGAGTATCTAATTGGGCCCGGTACTAGGCCGGGGTTGGGGAACACTTACTATATATATATATATGACTTGAATGTAATAGGTCAAAACGTGAATAGCGGTGGCAACGCGAGTCCAACGGGTTCATGTGCGTGGATGGTTCCGGACTGGTAGGTAAGACGTTGTTGCATCATGTAGGCATGGCCATGCATTTTATGTTGGTATCGGGGTTGCCACTTTGGGGAGTGATACACCCTACTGTGGGGCCAACACGGGTGCCTACTGGGTTTAGCGAGCCGATCGAATGGGTAGGGTAACGGTTCCTTAGCGATGGTAGGAGCAAGCCGGCACCTACGATAGTAGCTAGGTACAAGTAACTACCAAGTTTGTCATGTGGGTACAGTTAGTGGGAAGGGATCAACCTTTAGTAAATAGAGACTAGTAGATGTGCGGTGTAATTAAGTAATGTGGTGTAACTTAACAAAAGTGCGGTGTAACGAAATACATGTTGGTTGAGTTGGATAGTCCTTTGGGTGCTAGTCTGATGTTGACTTCAGTCTTCGGGGTTAGTACTTGGAGGGTTGTTTGCTTAGCCAAGGTGTAGGATTGTCTTAGTACTTAGGAATGGAATCATCTTGTCCATCCTTTTTATCTACCTTATCTATGCTACAGCCATATCATGATACCTATTTATGTCTTGATCATTTACCTCACCTATTATTTGTTAAATTTACTGGACTCGCCAGACTTTATGTCTGACCCGTTTTGTTTCCACCTCTTTTCTTTCCTTTCCCCACCCCTCAGGTTTGCAAGGAGGGAATACTACAGCTTAGTGCCGGTTTCTTTCAGTTGCTTGAAGAGAGTAGATATATCGCTTTGGACTCTCTCATCTTTATGGCTTTGCTTATGCTCAGTGGGGATTTATGCATTTATGTTATTTAAGTATTTTCTTCTTTATGTACTTTGAAGTTTTTGGAAAAGACAATTGATCCTGTTGTAATGGTTTTTGGAGACTACTTATGTAAGCTTGTTTTGAAGTTATGATGCTATGAAATAAGTTTTATCTTCCGCTATGTTTTATTTATTTATTCTTGTAATTTATCTGTTCTATACTACTATAACGCTTCATGACATTAATGCATTCCCTTTGTGAGTGACATTAATGGCCATGGGGTGTTACACGTGGTATCAGAGCTATAGTTACAAGAACAGATAAAAAGTTTTGAAAAGTGTTTTCAAAAGTATTATTTTCATAGAAAATATTTTCAAAAACTTGTTTTAAAGAAGCTATTTTCAAGGAAAGTTTACTTTAAAGAGCATAATCCCCGCAAGCCATACATCTCTCTTTCGCTTCCCTTGTTTTGAAACTCTTTCTTTTTCTTTTTTGCATGTCTGGAGCATCTGAGATACTAGAGGGTGTTCATGTACCCGTTTGGTTTCGTCAATATCTCGAGGCTAGGGCCGATGCCGCGGGTTCGGTCGACGTTCCTCCTCCTCCTCCACCAGCTCCAGTCATTCCTCCGCGTGGAGATGCTTTCTCCAAGATATGTAAAGACTTTCGTTCGATGGGTGGAAAACCTTTTAGTGGGTTTGAAACGTTCGTTGAAGCTAGAAATTGGTTGAAAGAAGTGGAGTATCTGTTTGGCATTTTCGATTTGGACGATTGTAAGAAGGTCTAATTGGCTGCTTGGTTGATGAAGGACGAAGCTTCGTTTTGGTGGGAGGATACTAATGGAGAACGTGCTGTAGAGACGTGGGCAAATTTTAAGGGAAGGTTTGAGTTGAAATTCCTTTCTCAAGCTGAGGAGAATATGTACATGGAGAGGTTCTTGACATTGAAGCAGAAAAACTTGACCGTGAAGGAGTATGTAACCGAATTTAATAAGTTGGCGAGATTCAGGCTAGAGTTGGTGAATACACCTCACAAGAAGGCCTTGAGGTTTGCAAAGGGCCTAAATGAACTGCTTCATAGTTTGGCTATGTCCCACATTCCAATGGGTGCTACGTATGAAAAGCTTGTTGATATGGCATACATGCATGAAGAAGAGAAGGGTGTAAGTACTTTTAGGCTGCAAGGTAAGGAGGATCCAAAGAAAGCCCAACAACAAAAGAAAGGTGGTAAAGAAAAGAGGAAGTGTCACAACTGTGGGATACCCGGCCATTTGAAGAAAGACCATAGGAAAAAGAAGAAGTTCGCTTGTTATCATTGTGGTGATCCAGGTCATACTGTCAAGGACTGTCCTAAGAAGCAAGTGCAGAGGGAAGGTCCTACTTCGAGAGGGCAGGTTAACGCTCTTGTGGCTCCGGGACAGGAAGAAGGTAGAAAAATTTCTGTCGAAAGTTTGATTTTCTTGTTTGATCATCCTGTCCGTACTTTATTCGATTCTAGCGTCACATTCGTTTATCTCTACATCATTAGTTGAAACACTGCACTTAAATTCTAGTCTCGTTGTGGATCCCATTGGAGTCTCAAATCCTATTAGTGGGTCGGCTCATTTATCCATGGTTTGTAGGGATTTGAGATTATCTATCTTAGGTGTTGGTTTTGAATGTAATGCTTTTGTGCTTGGTTTCATGGGCTATGGGTTGATTCTGGGGATGGATTGGCTAGCCAGGTATGGTGCCATCCTAGATTGTGAACGAAGGGTAGTAAAATTGTTGACTCGTAGTGGAAAGACCCTTGTTATTTCTTGTGACCCTAGAGGGTCGGTGATGCTTAGTTATCTTGAGTCACTTGACGCATCCAATGATGATTTACATTATGTTCGTATAGTCCGTGAATATGTTGATGTCTTTAATGAGGTGAGAGGTCTGCCCCCAAAAAGTGAGATAGACTTTCGTATTTATCTTGTAGACAATGCAAAACCCGTTTCTCTTCCAGTACGCCACATGGCTCCTCGTGAGAGGAGGGAACTCAATAAGAAAGTAGGGGAGTTGTTTGAGAAGGGGTTCATAAGACGTAGTATATCGGAGTGGGGTGCTCCAGTAGTATTTGCCACGAAGGCGGATGGGTCCCTTAGGCTTTGTGTGGACTATAGAGAACTTAATAAGCTTACTAAGAAGAATAGGCACCCACTACCGAAGATTGACGATCTTTTCGATCAGTTAGTTGCCGCCTCAGTGTTTTTGCAGTTGGACTTAGCTACTAGTTTCCATCAGTTGAGAGTGGCTGAGGATAGCATAGACAAGACTGACTTTAGGACTCCGGACGGTTTCTATGAGTGGCTTGTGATGCCCTTCCGTTTGACAAACGCCCCCGCATACTTTGTTGACTTGATGAGTAGGGTGTTTAGGGCGTACCTTAATAAATTTTGGTGATCTTTGTGGATGACATCTTGATCTTTTCTAAGAGCGAGGAAGAGCATGCCTTACATCTTAGGGAAATGTTGGAGTCCCTTTGAGCGCATAACCTTAAAGATAAAAATTCTAAATGTCACTTTTGGAGGAAGGAAGTGCGATTCTTAGGGCACGTGGTTTCCAAAGAAGGGATAGTTGTGGATCCCACGAGGATGGTGGCCATCCAAGATTGGAAGGTCCCTAAAAATGCTACTGAGGTGAGGAGTTTCTTGGGGTTGGCTAGCTACTATAGGAAGTTTATCAAGGACTTCGCAAAGATATCAGCCCCATTGACACGCTTGACGAAGAAGAACCTAGTTTTCACGTGGGACGTAGATTATGATAACGCATTCCAACGTTTAAAAAGAGCTTTGACCACAACCCCAGTCTTAGTGTTGCCAGATGGGAGTAAGCCATTTATCGTTTATACCGATGCTTGTGGGACAGGACTAGGCATAGTCTTAATGCAAGAGGGGAAGGTAATAGCATATGGAGAGTGCATGATAAAAATTACCCTACACATGACCTAGATTTGGCCGCTATTGCTTTCGCGCTTAAGTCTTGGCGCCATTATCTTCTTGGAGAGAAATTCGAATTGTTCACAAACCACAAATCGCTAAAATACTTGTTATCTCAGAAGGACTTGAACTTAAGGCAGCAAAGGTGGATGGAATTCTTAGCGTCCTATGATTTCGAGATAGCATGTACCCCTGGCAAGGGTAACACGGTGGCAAACGCCTTAAGTAGGAAAAGGTTGTCCTTGAGTCTGTTGTTTGTTGAGCGGCGAAGCTTAGAGTTCATCTCTACGTTTGACTTTAGACCTTCCATTGACTTTGAACCCGGTTTGCTAGCATCCTTAGAGGTCAGACCTACGCTTTTGGGATGGATTGGTGAGGCACAACGAGATGACTCACAGTTGGTTGAGTCAGTAGAGAAGCTCATAAGGGGGGAGTCATCGAGCTATATCAGTAGGTATAACCTAGATGATAAGGGTTGGTTACGTAGGGACGGTAGACTTTGTGTACCACGAGACGAGAACTTGAGGAAGACCATTCTTAATAATGCACATCGTTCGAAGATGATCACTCATCCCAGCGGGGACAAGATGTACATGGACGTGAGACGAGTTTACTTTTGGGCCGGTATGAAGAGGGATGTGGCCGAGTTTGTCGCTAGATGCTTGGTGTGCCAACAAGTAAAAGCAGAGCAAAAGAAGCCCGGTGGGTTGCTTCACCCATTGGAGGTCCCACAATGGAAGTGGGAAAGTGTCTCGATGGACTTTGTTGATGGGTTACCAAGATCAAGGAAGGGTAATACGGGGATTTGGGTCGTGGTAGACAGACTTACTAAGAGCGCCCATTTCATTCTCGTGAAGAGTAAGAGGACTGCTCCATGGTTAGCCTCCGTATACATTCGAGAGATAGTTCGTTTGCACGGTGTTCCTTCTAGCATAGTGGGCGATCGCGATCCTATCTTTACTAGCGAGTTTTGGAAGAGCTTGCCTAGAGAGGTGGAAATAGAGCGTGATGCGACGATTCGACAAGCTCCTACATGCATTCTTGGGTTGGAGATTAAGAAGTTGAGGAATCGAGGGGTCAAGCTAGTCAAAGTGCAATGGGGAGATGATGAGAGCGACGCTACTTGGGAGACGGAAGAGAAGATGCATTCATTGTACCCTTTTCTTTTCGAGGGTATGTCTTTTAATCTCTCCTTTATCGCTTAGCTTGTACTTGTTCTATCTTTAGTATGTCCTCTCACTAGTATTTTCGACCTTTAGATAGGGTAGTCCTATGGTTGAAACATGTGTTTGAGACATGTTATGTATGGTGGATGCATGTGGATGCAAGTGTTTGCTAGTGGTTGCTCGTGGATGCATATACACACACTTTAGGCACTAGATCAGCTCAGTCACTTTCATATTGCATATTGCATATAAATGGATGTATTTAGTAAAATGAATGTACATTGAATGTGTGTATCATATGGATGTTGCATTTAAATGAGTGGTTGTGCACACATGTGGTAATTGTAACACCCCACCCCCGCCAGTGCCACTCTTGCAAGGACACTAGCTTTGGAGGGGCGTTAAATGAGGTAAACATGCATGCAGATATCACAAGACAGAACATATAAGTAAAACAGAGTAAATAAAGCAGCGGATAAAACTACTATTTCAAAACCATAGTCAAGTTACATCAAGGTATTGTCATTATTTTCCAACAACTACAAGTCTAGAAAATATAAACTGAAAACTGGAAATAACATAAAGTAACTATCCCCAAAGTAGAATAAAGCCATAGCATGCTCAAGTCCAAGCTGTACATGAGCTATCCAGAAAAGTGGCTAAAGATCCAAGCTAGGTACCAGTGTTCCCACCCTGTAAACCTGGGGGGGGGGAACGGAAGTAAAGAGACGAAAGAAAACGGGTCAGTCAAAAGACTGGTAAGTCCTATCTACTATCAGTATAAAAACTAATAAAGTTAACTGGACATGTAAAGCAGAGATGAAACATAGGGTGATCACTGGCATGGTGAAAAGTTAACAAGATAGATCAAGTGTGGCATCGCATATTCAAGGTTAAGTTGCACCAGGTGTGTACTAGTATTCCAATCCATGCCAAGTATAAACAAGAAATGATCCCTTAGCCCAAAGATGGCCCACATCATGAGATGACCTAAATCGAGGTCCAACTACTCGGTCTAGTCGATCGGCTCCCTATAAGCCTAACTCGTCGTGTATCGGTGTCATACGGCTTAATCGTGAAATGTAGTTAACTGTGCTAGGTCCACCCCAGGGTGTATCCATCACTAAGGTGTAAACCACAGACACAATTCAAGCACGCACAGTCTAACCTACTAGTGCCCATGTTCAACTCGGACTTAATGTGCACGACCATGGTTCGCCTGGACAACCGGTGCACCCTTCAGCCGTCTCTTTTGGTCACTTACAATCAGTCCAGTAATCGTGCCCCACCCTAGCCTAGTCCAGGGTACCCATGATACTTCTAAGTAGGTTACTGCTGAAAAGGACCACGTAACTAGGGTTTCAAGCGGGTTAAGTGTGGTTAACCCTATCCTAACCATGTATTGAGTTGGTCAAGTGTATTCAAGCAGTTCATGACTTAACCCTATCAATACATCGGGTTTAATTGGTTAAGTATATTCAAGTAGTTCATGACTTAACCCTACCAATCCATCATGTTTAATTGGTTAAGTATATTCAAGTAGTCCATGACTTAACCCTACCAATCCGTCGTGTTTAATTGGTTAAGTATATTCAAGTAGTTCATGACTTAACCCTACCAATCCATCGTGTTTAATTGGTTAAGTATATTCAAGTAGTCCATTACTTAACCCTACCATGTGGCATTAATTAACTTAATGCACCCCTACCTCTCACATTAGACTTTGTTGTGGTTACTAGTTAAGCCGGGCGGGTCCGGGTAGCTTTACACCACAACCTAGTCTACCCTCGGGTTTTAAGTGCGATATGACCAACTACTCACATTGGGTCCTATTGTTTGTAGCCACTAGTTAAGCCGGTCGTTTCCGGGTAGATTTATGCTACAAACTCAACCCAACCTCGAGTTGGCCACTTTCATGTTTTCTACATGTCATGTCCACGTTCGTGTTTTCAAGCATAAACACATGTCAAACTTTCATGTCATATTTTCACGTCATGTTCTCATGTTATTTAAGTTTGCCCAACTACCCATACGTATTCCCATCGCACGTAAATTCGCATCACGCAAATAGATCAAAGAGGGAACATAACAACATGACAAGGTGGGTATAAGATGGCAAAGCCTATCACAAGTTAAACATGGTGATATTTGAGGCAAATGTGTTCATAAACTTGCATATTACATTATAAGCCTCAAAACATGCATGATATCAAGTCTAGCAAAATAGGTGAAACATGGCCATAAATACCATGGAATGATAGCAAGTGATTCGCATATAACATCATATGCAAGTTAACATAAGGTTTATGAGAGTTTTTATGTTGCTTTATGCAACATTTCAAATCAAAGTTCATAGCTTTCTATGCACAAAGTCAAGGTGATAGCTTTACAAACATGCATCTATGCATAACATGATAGGATCAAAGCTAATAGTTTTCTATGCACAAAGTCAAGGTGATAGCTTTACAAACATGCATCTATGCATAACATGATAGGATCAAAGCTCATAGTTCTCTATGAACAAAGTCAAGGTGATAGCTTTACAAACATGCATAGAATAAATCTATGCATAACATGATAGAATCAAAGCACAAATCATACTTAGGCCCAAACTCAAACTTGCAACATGTCACATTTAACTTCATAGTTAGAATCTAAGAGTAGTATAGGGCTTACAATGCTATGAAGACTTATAAAATAAAATAAGATTGAGACGAAGCCACTAGCAACTCTAAAAACCCCAAATGAATACAAGCTCCAAGTTATCTTGAGAAACAAGAAGCTCCTTTGATTTGTATGAAGAAAGATCCTTGTTTTGATTAAGAAAGGTGGCTCTTTTACTAGATTAGGACACTCAAACTTTCATGAAGAGGATGGAGGCCATGATATGAAGATGGAGGACATGATCAAGAAACATTTTGGCATAGTTTAGTTGTAGGAATGATTAATGAAGGTTTAGGCTAGTTCTAGGGGTCTTTTTATAGAGATTAGGGGTAGTTTAGACCATAGGATTAACCCTAAAACGAATCTGAACCATTAACTCCCGTCAGAAATCAACAAAAGAGGACCCAACATGCCAAAATGGTGCACCAGAAAAATTGGTCCGACTGGGGGGTCGACCCCTGCGTCGACATGGGTGTCGACCCCTGGATCGACATGGGTGTCGACCCATGGGAGGGGAGGGGTCGACACTGGTGTCGACACCTATGTCGACCCTGCCTGGGCGGGAAATTCCCGCCCTGTCTGTTTTGGCTGAAATTCGATTCTGAATTCGAATTTGAACTGTTTTCGGGCTTAGAATTTTCTGAAAACTTCATTGGTCCATAACTTGGTCATACGGACTCCGTTTTTCGAAAACTCGGACTCTATTTCGCGTATTTTTCCGAGATGAACGCAATGGCACAGCCCGTTTCCCTTGATTCAGATTTTAGAATTTAATTCTGCCTTGATTTACCTTATAACATGTTATTAAAAATACGGGTTGTTACATTCTCCCCTCCTTAAAGGATTTTATCCCCGAAATCTCCAAGTTAGGAAGAACGTATCCTACCATCCATCTTCCATCTACTCAAAACATCATCCACAAGTAACCATTGTCCTTAAAAAGATTCTAAATGCTGTATGAACATATGCAAAAGGTGTATGTATATGTACTTATCTAATGCAAAAAAAATCAGGCGGTTACTGATTCAGTAAACCTCCTTAATGCAAAATATGTTAGTGTAATGAGTCCATATGTATGCGAATTCCTAACATAACTTATAGTCTCTACATGAGTGCACATAACATCCATCCATATGCAACATCCATGTGGTAGCATACAAGTTTCATCCATGAATAAGCATAAACACTCATGCATATGCGGTATGAAAGTGTGTGAGCCGATCTTAGTGCCTAACGTGTATCATGCATCCACGAGTATCCACTTGCAAACACTTGCAACCACTGGCAAACATCAAGCATAACATGTTTCAAATACATGTTTCAACCAAGGGTTTCTACCTAAGGTTCTCATGACCAGATTTACGAAACAAGATAAACTAGATAAACATGGATAGCAAAGGAAAGATATACCAACTAGGAAAAGAGATTGAAAATGTATCCTAAAAAAGAAATGGATAAAGCCCACGCATCTTCTCCTCGGTTTCTCAAGTTGCGTCTTCCTCTGCTTCACTCCATTGCACCTTAACAAGCTTAACTTCTTTGCTTCTTAGCTTCTTTGTCTCCGTTTCCATGATACGAATCGGAGCTCGTCTCAGGGTTGCCTCTTTCTCCACCTCCATGTCTTCAAGAATGCTAGGTTCAACCACCTCAGCGGACTCATGTAGGCACTTTCGGAGATGAGAGACATGAAAGACATTATGCACACCGGCCAGTTTCTCGGGAAATTCCACCTTATAAGCCATCTTCCCAATTCTTTCTATGATAGGGAAGGGTCCTACGAACCTTGGTGCCAGCTTCCTCACTGCCCCAAAACGAACCACATTACGCAAAGGAGAAACCTTCACGAAAACCATATCTCCAACTTCGAATTCCAAATCTGTCCTTCGCTTGTCAGCATAGGATTTTTGTCTGTCTTGGGCCTCTTTCATCCGTCTTCTCACCAATTCAACTTTCTCGGATGTGTTCCGTATCATATCGGGCCCAAGTATAAGCCTATCCGTTGTCTCCCACCAACAAGATGGTGACCTACACTGCCTCCCATACAGAGCTTCAAATGGTGCCATCCCTATGCTAGCCTGATAGCTATTATTATAAGCAAACTCTACAAGAGGAAAGTGGTCTTCCCAAGTACCACCAAAGTCAAGAACACAAAGCCTCAAAAGATCTTCTAGCACTCTATTCACCCTTTCGGTTTGGCCATCCGTCTGGGGGTGATAGGCTGTACTCAGATTCAATCGCGTACCCATCGCTTCTTGCAAACTATTCCAGAACTGGCTAGTGAAAATTGGGTCACGATTGCTAACTATGCTAGAAGGAACTCCATGCAACCGCACTATCTCTCGAAGATAAACAGATGCTAGCCATGATACGGTCCTCTTGCTTTTCAGCGGAATAAAATGGGCTCTCTTTGTCAGTCTAGAAATTATTACCCATATCCCATAAAGCCCAAATAGTTTGGTGACGAACATCTTCACCCCAACTATATATCACAAACAGGCGAGTCATACTCCTTATGGGGTTTGCAGCAGAACTAAAATTGAGGATAGGACCGAGAGGATATACTTAAAAGATAGCATGCGAGTAAGCTCTACGGAATAACAGGGATCAAGGATATACTCTTAGAAAGAGATTTAATGCGCGTATCTAGTCTTCAATCTTCTAAGCCGCATTTTCTTGTGCTTAATCCCATCGTGCCTTGACCGTCTTTTAACTTCACAATTTCGTAGTTCTTAATTCTTATTTCCAAAATATGAGTTAGTACTCATTTCACCGTTGCCTCTCGTTCCACTTCCACTTATTCTTTGCCTAAAATACTTGGCTTAAACATAACTGTGTGCTCATGGTTTCATGCAAGCTTTCCAAAATTTGTTAGTGAATCCTGGATCCTGTTTACATACCAGACGGTATTCCACGTAGAAGAACTACCTCTTGAAAACAAATGCCACTCCACGTTGCCAAATGTTCTTACTAGGGTGATTTCTATAACCCATGCTTAAGCGGAATGGACTATCCACCTTAGTGGCGAACACTACTCGATTGGATTACAAATTTCCAAAAAGTGCCAAGGGACTCTAGATAACTAATCATGACGGAACCCTAAAGGTCACACGAGGTTTCGAGGGTATTACCGAGGCGAGTCATGAGCCTCGCAACCCTATGTTCAAAGTCAAGAATGGCTCTATAACTGGACAACCAACCCATGCCCAACATCAACCCGTGTCCCATAAACCTGAGAACATAAGCATCACACACGAATTCTACGCTCAAGATAGAGATTTTCAAATCCATACAAATCGCTGATAGATGGGCGGAACCCCCAACCAGATTTGAAATACTAACGGGATTTTCAACTAGACTAGTACTTAGGTGCACACTTTCAACAAGATCAGAAATAAAACTTATACGATGCGCCAGAATCAAATAAGGTGCTAGCAGGGAAATCAGAAATGTAAACATGAATTTCTATAGAAACACTACCTCGATCAAAAGCTGGAAGAGCGAGGAGAGCCTGCAACTGCCCTCCAGAGGGTCCTGCTCGCTGAGTTTGCCTTTTTCCTTGTTCTCGCTTTTTCGGGCAATCCTTGCTATAGTGTCCAGACTTTCCGCAATGAAAGCATACGCCCAGCTTCCTCTTCTTCTTCTTACAGTCTTTGGCTATGTGCCCAGTGATCCTACAGAAGTTGCACTTTCTTGTCTCTCTTGCCTTGTTGTTGTTGTTGCCCTTGTTCCCCTTCTTGTTGTTCTTGTCTCTTTTCTCGGTATCTTCCTTCTTGCCTTGGGACTCATTCTCCTTGACCTCCTTCTTGCCACTCTTATCTTCCTCTTGAAGTAGGGCCATATTCACCAAACTCTCGAAGGTCGCCACCATGGGCATATGAGACATGGCCAAACTGCGCAATGGCTCATTCAATCCTAGAGCAAAGTGTAGGGCCTTCTTCCGAGCTGTGTTAACCAATTCTAGACCGAACTGAGCAAGTTGATTAAACGTATCCACGTATTCCCTAACTGTCATGTCCCATTGCTTTAGAGATAGGAACCTCTCCATCTGAAGGTTCTCTTCTGTCGATGATAGAAACCTTTGTCCAAACCTTCTCGTAAAGTCATCCCAATTCTGAATTGGCCTAGTAGTGGTGGTGACTACCCACCAATATGCAGCTTCCTCTTTCAATAGCCATACCGCTAACAGAACTTTCCTACGGTCTTCTATATCAAAGATAGCAAAGAGGTCTTCAATTTCCTTCAACCAGTTTCTTGCCTCAACAAAAGTCTCCGTCCCGACAAAATTCTTTCCACCCATCGCCTTAAAGTCCTTGCAAACCTTTGCGAAATCCTCTTGCGGATGCTGAGGAGGAGGAGGAACCTCAGCTACGGGAGGAGAAGAAATGTTAGCGACGGGGGAAGGAGGAGGAATGTTCGCGGGGCCGGCTTCATTCGCCCTTGCCTCCATGTACCTTCTAAACCAAATAGGTACTGGTACGCCCTCCAGAATGGCAAAATTATCGGCCATACTGAAACGAAGAAAAAGATAGATTGAGAACGAGGAAACAAAGGATAGTGCTAATGGCTTTTGGGGAATAGCCCTTTTTTTAAAAAAATAAAAATAAACTAGACTTTTCTTGGAAAATACTTAATTGGTTTTGAAAATAATTTTCCAAAAGGTAAGTTTTAAAAACCTTTTGTCCAATCTCGTAAACCATATGCTCTGATACCAAATGTAACACCCCACCTCCGCCAATGCCACTCTTGCAAGGACACTAGCTTTGGAGGGGCGTTAAACGAGGTAAACATGCATGCAAATATCACAAGACAGAACATATAAGTAAAACAGAGTAAATAAAGCAGCGGATAAAACTACTATTTCAAAACCATAGTCAAGTTACATCAAGGTATTGTCATTATTTTCCAACTACTACAAGTCTAGAAAACATAAAATGAAAACTGGAAATAACATAAAGTAACTATCCCCAAAGTAGAATAAAGCCATAGCATGCTCAAGTCCAAGCCGTACATGAGCTATCCAGAAAAGCGGCTAAAGATCCAAGCTAGGTACCAGTGTTCCCACCTTGTAAACCTAGGGGGGCGGGGCGGGGGGGGGGGATGGAAGAAAAGAGACGAAAGAAAACGGGTCAGTCAAAAGACTGGTAAGTCCTATCTACTATCAGTATAAAAACTAATAAAGTTAACTGGACATGTAAAGCAGAGATGAAACATAGGGTGATAACTGGCATGGTGAAAAGTTAACAAGATAGATCAAGTGTGGCATCGCATATTCAAGGTTAAGTTGCACCAGGTGTATACTAGTATTCCAATCCATGTCAAGTATAAACAAGAAATGATCCCTTAGCCCAAAGCTGGCCCACATCATGAGATGACCTAAATCGAGGTCCAACTACTCAGTCTAGTCGATCGGCTCCCTATAAGCCTAACTCGTCGTGTATCGGTGTCATACAGCTTAATCGTGGAATGTAGTTAACTGTGCTAGGTCCACCCCAGGGTGTATCCAGCCCTAAGGTGTAAACCACAGATACAATTCAAGCACGCACAGTCTAACCTACAGGTGCCCATGTTCAACTCCGGACTTAATGTGCACGACCATGGTCCGCCTGAACAACCGGTGCACCCTTCAGCCGTCTCTTTTGGTCTCTTACAATCAGTCCAGTAATCGTGCCCTACCCTAGCCTAGTCCAGGGTACCCATGATACTTCTAAGTAGGTTACTGCTGAAAAGGACCACGTAACTAGGGTTTCAAGCGGGTTAAGTGTGGTTAACCCTATCCTAACCATGTATTGAGTTGGTCAAGTGTATTCAAGCAGTTCATGACTTAACCCTATCAATACATCGGGTTTAATTGGTTAAGTATATTCAAGTAGTTCATGACTTAACCCTACCAATCCATCATGTTTAATTGGTTAAGTATATTCAAGTAGTCCATGACTTAACCCTACCAATCCATCGTGTTTACTTGGTTAAGTATATTCAAGTAGTTCATGACTTAACCCTACCAATCCATCGTGTTTAATTGGTTAAGTATATTCAAGTAGTCCATGACTTAACCCTACCATGTGGCATTAATTAACTTAATGCACCCCAACCACTCACATTAGACTTTGTTGTGGTTACTAGTTAAGCCGGGCGGGTCCGGGTAACTTTACACCACAACCTAGTCTAACCTCGGGTTTTAAGTGCAATATGACCAACTACTCACATTGGGTCCTATTGTTTGTAGCCACTAGTTAAGCCGGTCGGTTCCGGGTAGATTTATGCTACAAACTCAACCCAACCTCGAGTTGGCCACTTTCATGTTTTCTACATGTCATGTCCACGTTCGTGTTTTCAAGCATAAACACATGTCAAACTTTCATGTCATATTTTCAAGTCATGTTCTCATGTTATTTAAGTTTGCCCAACTACCCATACGTATTCCCATCGCACGTAAATTCGCATCACGCAAATTGATCAAAGAGGGAACATAACAACATGACAAGGTGGGTATAAGATGGCAAAGCCTATCACAAGTTAAACATGGTGATATTTGAGGCAAATGTGTTCATAAACTTGCATATTACATTATAAGCCTCAAAACATGCATGATATCAAGTCTAGCAAAATAGGTGAAACATGGCCATAAATACCATGGGATGATAGCAAGTGATTCGCATATAACATCATATGCAAGTTAACATAAGGTTTATGAGAGTTTTTATGTTGCTTTATGCAACATTTCAAATCAAAGTTCATAGCTTTCTATGCACAAAGTCAAGGTGATAGCTTTACAAACATGCATCTATGCATAACATGATAGGATCAAAGCTCAAGTTTTCTATGCACAAAGTCAAGGTGATAGCTTTACAAACATGCATCTATGCATAACATGATAGGATCAAAGCTCATAGTTCTCTATGCACAAAGTCAAGGTGATAGCTTTACAAACATGCATAGAATAAATCTATGCATAACATGATAGAATCAAAGAACAAATCATACTTAGGCCCAAACTCAAACTTGCAACATGTCACATTTAACTTCATAGTTAGAATCTAAGAGTAGTATAGGGCTTACAATGCTATGAAGACTTATAAAATAAAATAAGATTGAGACGAAGCCACTAGCAACTCTAAAAACCCCAAATGAATACAAGCTCCAAGTTGTCTTGAGAAACAAGAAGCTCCTTTGATTTGTATGAAGAAAGATCCTTGTTTTGATTAAGAAAGGTGGCTCTTTTACTAGCTTAGGACACTCAAACTTTCATGAAGAGGATGGAGGCCATGATATGAAGATGGAGGCCATGATCAAGAAACATTTTGGCGTAGTTTAGTTGTAGGAATGATTAATGAAGGTTTAGGCTAGGTCTGGGGGTCTTTTTATAGAGATTAGAGGTAGTTTAGACCATAGGATTAACCCTAAAATGAATCTGAACCATTAACTCCCGTCAGAAATCAACAAAAGAGGACCCAACATGCCAAAATGGTGCACCAGAAAAATTGGTCCGACCGGGGGGGTCAACCCCTGGGTCAACCCCTGGGTCGACATGGGTGTCGACCCATGGGGGGGCCGACACTGGTGTCGACACCTATGTCGACCCTGTCTGGGCGGGAAAATTCCCGCCCAGTCTATTTTGTCTGAAATTCGATTCTGAATTCGAATTTGAACTGTTTTCGGGTTTAGAATTTTCTGAAAACTTCATTGGGCCATAACTTGGTCATACGGACTCCGTTTTTCGAAAACTCGGACTCTATTTCGCGTATTTTTCCGAGACGAACGCAATGGCACAGCCCGTTTCCCTTGCTTCAGATTTTAGAATTTAATTCTGCGTTGATTTACCTTATAACATGTTATTAAAAATACGGGTTGTTACAGTAATGATATGTATAGGGTTCTTTGCATACATGATGGATACATGGCACTATCATTATTTGCATTAAGGAGGTCGACTGAATAAGTGGACCGCCTGATTTTGCATTAGTATACGGACATATACACCCACTATGCATATGTACATGAAAAGCATTAGAAATCTTTTAAGGACCATGGTTGCTAGTGGTTGACGGTTGAGTAGTTGGATGATTGGATGGTAGGATACGTTCTTCTTGACTTAGAGATTTCGAGGACGAAATCCTTTAAGTAGAGGAGAATGTAACACCCCATATTTTCTGAGAATATTAAAATAACAAATTAAAGAATAAATTATTTGAAAAAGAGGAATGTGAAAAGAATGATGTTTAGCATTGTTCTAAGGGTTTAAGCAAAAGACTTAGTAGCTCATTTGGTTAGAACATGTGACTTGCATACAAGATGTACAGAGTTCGATCCCCGCCAGCGCCATATTTTTGTTTTTGGGGAATGGCTAAAAAGTGGCTTAGTGTGAACGCAGTTCAAAAAGTGGTTTAGTGTGAAAATGGTTAATTATGAAGAAGTTATTAAGCCATGAAGTTTGTATGCAAATGAGTGAAATACATATATATATATATATATATATATAAATTAATTAAATAAATATTCAAAAAAAGTTCAAAACAGCGAATCGGGAGAGGGAATAGCCGAACAACACCGTTTTTGGAATCGACCGAGCTCCGCTGGGTCGACTAGAGGTCAATCCAGGGTGTTTGGCTGCCATCCCGTGGCCTGATTTTCCCTAAGGGCTGATATGGCATCTGAGTGGTCCAGATCAGTTCTAGGGTTAATCCTACGACCTAAATAACTTCCTACACCTATATTACACCATAAGACCTAACCCTAATTCATAAATATTATCTATGGCACCATTATGCTGTCAAATTGTCTCTTAAACCCTAGCCGCCGCCTCTAAATCAAATCTCAAGTGTTCAACTTCAACTCAAATTAGAGATTAGAGCTTCTACAACAATTCAAGAAGATAAATAAGCAACACCGCAACGTTTCTACACCAATTTCAGTGCATAATTCTATTCTTTAACCATGAAAGGTGAGTATGGTGATTTTCACAATATAATGGGATTAATGATGAAGTTGTATAGAGGATTCATATGTATGTATGTAATTTAAATCTCATCCAAGTCTTCACCTTTTTGATTCATGTCATCATATGCCTATGTTTCTATGTAAAGTTCATACCTTTATCAGTTTATTCAGGTTGAATCTGTCATTATGCCTCTATGCCAGTTTACATGCCCCTTTATTTAATGACGTTATGTTAATTCCAATTTTATGTGATTTGATTCTCTCCTCTTATCCCTATTCCTTTTATTTTTGAATCTAGGTTACCTTTGGGCCTATGTTAAAAATACGCGCGAATGCAAATACGTGGGAACGATGGGAATATGTGAAATATGGAAAATTGGATATTATTGGATAATTGGATAATATGTGAAATTGGCATATTTGGGTATGAATTACATGGAATTGATGAAATTGCCTATAATTGTAAATTTGTAATTGAGGCTAATTAATATGTAATTAGTGACAATTTGGAATAGGCAATATTATAAACACGATTATATGTTTAATTGAATATACATGACATGAAAATTGGGTATGGTTGAAATACGATTATTAATAAACCTTTGACACGAGGTTAGGAATTGTGGCGTAAGACTTCCCGGAACCGCCCGTCAAATCCAGCTACCACAATTGGACGTCTAATGTGAGAGGTCAAAGGAATGAATTGTAGGCGCAATGGTTAATGACACGAGGTTAGACCCGGTTTGTGGCATAAGACTGCCCAGAACCGCCCGGCAAATCCAGCGACCACAAAGCGTTCGGTCTAATGTGGGAGGTCATGCACCGTTCGTCATAAGGAATGAATTAAGGAATACTAAACATAATAAGACATGGGTATGGTTAGAGGGTTAAGTGGGGTGACATGTAAATTATGACATGTAAATATGGACTTAACCGGTATAAGATAAGACATGTAAATTATGACATATAAGTATGGACTTAACCATAGCATGTGTAAGACATGGACATTTAAATTAAAATGGTTAAGTGGGAGAAAAACCTAGTGGGGACCAAGCATAGGTGGGAGGCTTGTGTCGGATGGGGGACCCGTTTCAACCAGTAACCCGTTTGAGTATCTAATTGGGCCCGGTACTAGGCCGGGGTTGGGGCATGCTTACTGGACTTGAATGTAAGAGGTCAAAACGTGAATAGCGGTGGCAATGCGAGTCCAACGGGTTCATGTGCATGCATGGGTCCGGGCTGGTAGGTAAGACGTTGTTGCATCGTGTAGGTGTGGCTGTGCATTTTATGTTGGTATCAGGGTTGCCACTTTGGGGAGTGATAACCCCATTGTGGGGCCAACACGGGTGCCTACTGAGTTTAGGGAGCCGATCGAATGCGTAGGGTAAGGGTACCTTAGCGATGGTAGGAGCAAGCCGGCACCTACGATAGCAGCTAGGTACAAGTAACTACCAAGTTTGTCATGTGGGTACAGTTAGTGGGAAGGGATCAACCTTTAGTAAATAGAGACTAGTAGATGTGCGGTGTAATTAAGTAATGTGGTGTAACTTAGCAAAAGTGCGGTGTAACGAAATACATGTTGGTTGAGTTGGATAGTCCTTTGGGTGCTAGTCTGATGTTGACTTTGGTCTTCAGGGTTAGTACTTGGAGGGTTGTTCGCTTAGCCAAGGTGTAGGATTGTCTTAGTACTTAGGAATGGAATCATCTTGTCCATCCTTTTTATCTACCTTACCTATGCTACAGCTATATCATGATACCTATTTATGTCTTGATCATTTACCTCACCTATTATTTGTTAAAATTACTGGACTCGCCAGACTTTATGTCTGACCCGTTTTGTTTCCACCTCTTTTCTTTCCTTTCCCCACCCCTCAGGTTTGCAAGGAGGGAATACTACAACTTAGTGCCGAATTCTTTCAGTTGTTTGAAGAGAGTAGATGTATCGCTTTGGACTCTCTCATCTTTAGCTTATGCTCAGTGGGGATTTATGCATTTATGTTATTTAAGTATTTGCTTCTTTATGTACTTTGAAGTTTTTGGGAAAGACAATTGATCCTGTTGTAATGGTTTTTGGAGACTACTTATGTAAGCTTGTTTTGAAGTTATGATGCTATGAAATAAGTTTTATCTTCCGCTGTGTTTTATTTATTTATTCTTGTAATTTATCTGTTCTATACTACTATACCACTTCATGACATTAATGCATTCCCTGTGTGAGTGACATTAATGGCCATGGGGTGTTACAGAAACCATCGTTAATCGTATGACGGCCAACCTTGCCACATGTCAAGGGCTAATGGTAACCCCAGTTCTAGCATAAACTCCATATGTCCAACCTTGAGAACTAGGCCTTTCCCCATGACCCAGCGTACTCAACGTACCCTTGCTTCGAGCCTGCTAGAACTTATGACAACGACGACTTCTCGGCCTTCGCATCTCTAGTCATCCAACCTTGACGACGTTTCATAGCTCAAGCAACCTTCTTGAGCAACCATTATCCACCAACTCACAACCTTCGAGTTGCCACCTCATTTGTTGTTCCACCTCGATCAATGTACACATTCAACACTTCGAACCTTCCTTCTTGAATTTACTTTGAATTCACACCATTGCTGAGCCAATTACACCACTGCGCTGCGGCTAGGGTTCGGGGGTTTTCCCCTGAAAAATGTTTTTCAGACCTTTTTGGTTCATACCCGGGTCGTACGCGAAAAATGAAATTTTCATAAATGACCCTGGAACACCGATCGGCCTAATTCATATCACCCACCGATCGACTTCTGCAAATCACCCACTAGCCTCCGCCTAGAGCATTACCGATCGGTCTCCCCCTGGAGCACCGGTCGGCCTTCCAAAAGCACCACCGGTCCGCCTCCCCCTGTAGCAGCACCGGTCGGTCATCCTGAAACACCACTAGCCAACTGCCTAGTACACCACCGGTCGACCCTATTGAAACGCCATCGGTCGGTCCTCTGAAGCACTACTGACCGACCGATCACCTGGAGTAACATTTTCAGCACATCGCACACATCTACTTACCGGTCACCTGGAGCATGCCGATCTGTCCTGCTGAAATAGCACTGGTCGATCCTCCTCAAAATATTACCTACCGGTCGGTCCTCCCTGAATCACTACCTACCGGTCGGTCCTCCCTGACTTGTTCCCCAAGTTATGATTTTTGACCGACCGATCCATTGTACAACCCCAATCCAACTCCGATTGCGACCAAGACTTCGCCAAACAACGAATTCAACTAAACCAACACAACCAAAATCATCAAACACAATCATAAACATATCGTAACATTGCTAATCACATGAATATGACGATTACTACAAAAATGATGTAACTCTCACCAAAAACCATTAAAATGAACATATGATCAAAATGAGAGATCTAACTAACATAAACATGAAAAATGACATGAAATTAATGGGTAAAACTTGTTAGATTAGATCATAGGGTGATGCATATGAAAATGGACATGTAATGGTGTAAATCTATGGTAAAACTTTCCAATTTGATGAGAAACATGCACAAACACTCATATACTTCATTGCATTCATGTAAGAGATGTAAATCACTCACCGATTTGCCAAAACAAGCTAAAATCAACGAAAAAGGAATCCGAACAGCAAGCACCTCACACCAATCACCTTGATCCGATGAACTCTTGCTTTGATTGATGTAGATCTAGCCTCAAATGGTGTAGATCTTTGATTTCCCTCCTTAGATTTGGATTTTTAATGGTGGAAAGGTGTTAGAGGAAGAAGGAGATCAAGGCCTCCAAATGAGAGAATGGGAATTTAAAAAATTTTCCCTCCACTCTCACTCCCTATTTATAGGATTCCACCAGCCCACTAATGGGCCTCCCCAATTCAGCCCATTAGGCTCTCCAAACCTGAACAACCAACTGAAAAACCTTAAAACAGCGATTTCTCCCAAACCGCTAAGCCAAATCTTCAATGTAACCACTCTACGGAAAGAGAATCATCAATTCCTTTCCAATGGCACAGGTCTCATTCTTTGATTCGACCTAAGTCAAAAGTTATGACCTGTACAAGACTGACAAGGGAAAAATGATCATAAACAAAATCGGTAAAAATTATGGACATGTCTCACATCCCCATAAGCAACATATTAAAAGATGAGAATGATCTAGCCCTCAGGGAATAAAATAAATTTTTTTACGATATTTCGATACGTAAAATGCGGGTTGTTACACGAGGGTCTACTGCGGGAGATCCTGAGGCATTTGCTAGAGTGTCGCGAAGCCGGCGAGGAGTGCATCTCTTGCCTCGACTCATGACGGAAATCCAATTTCCAATACGACATTTTGGTTTTAGTTGTAATCCTATATATGGTGACATAGTGGGATGGGATGCTCATGCTGCCTATGATTGATACATTTATATTTGAAGTTGATTTCTTCACTTATAGTAATAATAAAAGATTAAATTTCGCGTATCAAGCATTATTTGGCTATTATAAGGTAATACTCTATCCTTCGGCTTGCGTTGCATTATGTGATGGGACCTGAGTCTTATAATAGCTTCATTGTTCTTTATTTAGCATTGTGCTGTTTGTTTTATGCACTGGTATTCTTAGGGGTAAACCCGTTCCATGTTATACGGCATAGTCCCTTGATATACCTAACTTTAAAATCAAATTAATAACTGTTTTAGTTCTCACACCAGTAACATGATTGACCTGGAGTTTATTATTTTAACCTAAACTCTGGGTGCCCTTATTTTCCACACGGGTAGCCAGTAGTTTTGGGTTTCGCAAATTATTATTTTACAAGATCCTGGATTTACAGCCGGAGTTGTATTCGGAAAGCTTTGTATCCATGTATGTAACGACCCAGAAAATCTGAACCAATTTAAAAATTTTAAATTGGTTAAAATAGTGGATTTTAAATATTTAAAATAAATATTTTAAATAATAGCAATGAAAAGTGAGTTTGAATCGACGTTTGAAAAAGAATATAATTAATTCTAATTATAAACAAGGCCTGAAATGGAGCGGTAGTTTCAAATTTTGAATTCAAACTTTGACTGGCCGTACCAGGTGCAAAACAAAGAGGATTTGAGTGGAACCAAAAATATTTAAATCTGTTAGTGAATACCTTTCTAACGAATCTGAAAAATCGAAGTTTCATAGTGGGATGCAAAAGTTATGGCCAAATGAATTTTATGAAAGGTCGCTATGGAATTTATATAACCCGTGAAATTGGCCATTTTGCATACGACCTTGGAATTCGACGAAACCACTTTTGTTGGATCCGTGATGTGAAGTTATTGCTAGGTTTCAAATTTCATAATTTTTGAAGCTAGTATGTGAGCGTGGCAAAGGAAAATGAGTTTTGGTCAATTATAGTTAAATTGGATCGACCAGAAATGGGCGTTTTTGCAAACAGTCTCAGAATTCGACGAAACTAGTTTTGTTGGGACCGTATCATCAAAGCACAGCCAGATTTATTTTTCTGGAATTTTTCGAATCAGTTTGTGGCCCTGGCAAATTGAAATGTACGTTCAAATTAAATATTGAATGTTGTATATTTTAAATTGAAGGAAAATTGACTGAAACAGTCGAATGGGCCTACGAAACATATCCCATTGTGTTCAGAATGGGGGTAAAATGCTAAGGACGACAGTCGTTGGGTTTGGATTGGAGGTCATGTCAGAAAACCCCTTTTTAAAACCATCGGCCAATAGAATTTTTTCTTTCATTAATTTAAAAATATAAAAAAAATCAACCCCCCCTTATCAGCTGCTCTCGATGACGGAAACCCCTTCGCCACTTCCCATCCACTTTCCGGCCAAAACGCTCGTCGTTGACCCCCGACCCATTGCAACTTTTTGAAGATCTCCCCGAGCTCTTCAAATCCATAGCCTGCCATCGCCTGTGCGCGGAGATCAGACGCCCCGAAGTTCGTCACTTCAAGCAGCCGTCGCCGTTAGCCAGGGCCGTCGAACTGGCCCCACCTCCAGGCGAACAGGCGCCTCTCCGTCCTCTTCCACGTGGCATCATCCGATCGTCACCAAACCTCACGGATTGCAAGAAAAACTCCGACCTAGTTTCGAACCAAACTGATGAGGTATCGGCTATGTTTATTTTCAACAGTTTTAACACCTTTAAACCGTTGTACTTTGAAAAATCATATCTTTTTCATGTATTGACGAAATTCGATGAAACAGGAAACATCGTGACCGTGTGGACGTCTTCTACATTTTAGAAGAGACCGCATATTTTTCTGAGCCTTCTGCTATTTTTGGTGGAGTAAAACCCAATGTGAGATTTCTAAATTATAAACGATATGGAAAACGACGATGTATAAATTATATAGTCGATCTATGGGTTATTTAAGCGTTGTACACCTCATGTATAAGCATTGTATAAGTTGTATGTTCGATGTATAAGTTATATATGCATTGTAAAAATTATATATGTGTTGAAATAGAAGTGAATTGCTATATATATATATATATACGCCCCTCGTCCACAAACCATGGACGATATTTATTGGTTGTGATTGGTGTGAAAATTGATTGATAGCAAATGGTTGATTGGAATTGTTTGTGGTTGAAATTGATTGATTGTGGTTGAAAAATACCAGTTTGTGGTTGAGAAGTATTTGGTTGAAACCACATAGGATTAGTTTGTGGAAATGAAAAAAATATACATGCCGCCTGCGTGCGAACTAGATGCATGATTCCCCATTGTCAAAAGCTGCGAGGCTTTAAGGTAGAGCGAGGAGCCGTACTAGGGACGGTCTCGGTTTTAACTACCCTGCCGTTATGCTGCCGAAATTTTGAATAATATTCATGTGTTAGAATTATTTTCTTGTGTTGAAATTATATTCGTCTGTTGAATAGAAAATCTTCATGTGTTGAATTGAAATTCATTCGTTGAATATAAATTCATGTGTTGAATGGTATTCGTGTTTTAAATATAAAAATCAACTTTATATATATATATATATAAGCTATAGAAAACCTTCATGTGTTGAATCGAAATTCATTCGTTGAATTGAAATTCATGTGTTGAATGGTATTCATATTTTGAAAGAATTTGTTTTATAATAAAAATCATATTTTTATCATCAATATGAACTATATAAAATAATCTGGTTTTGAAATAAATTGTTTTATAATAAAAATCCTATTTTTATCACCAATATTACCTATATAAAATAGTCGTGTTTTGAAATAAATCGTTTTACAATAAAAATCACATTTTTACTATATATATGAATTGTTAAAAATAGTGAAGTGTTGAAATAGAAGATAGTTAGATAAAAACATCATTTTTATCAAATGTATGAAAATCATATGGTTTTGAAATCGAAGAATCGATATATATATATAAAAAGAATTGAAATATATCGAATAACGAAGCTGCAGTTCGTATTTTGAAACCGTGATTTCAAACGATTAGTGCGGGAGATCCGACCATCGGATTTTCCCGAAACAGCAACCGTTGGGTTCGCTTTGGAAATATCTTTCCAACGGCACCAACTTTGTAAAAATCCAACGGTTGGATTGTCAGGAATGTTTAATTCAAATATGAAGAAAAATAACGCCAGAATCGATTATATATATATATATATATAAATATAATTATATTTAATCGAATAACGACGCTGCAGTTCTTATTTTGAAATCGAAACTTCAAACGATTGACCAGGAGATCCGACCGTCGGATTTTCCCGAAACTGGAACCGTTGGATTCGTTTTGAAAAGATCTTTCTAATGATGTAAATTTTGTGAAGATCCACGGGTTAGATTTTCAGATATGTGTAAATCAAATCTGAAGAAAAACAGCGCCACGACCGCGTTATGGCCCGAAGCGTCGTTTTGAATATATTGGCTATTTTAAAATAAATAAAAATAGCGATAAATCGTTATAAAATATTATAAACGATATGGATGTGAAATTTATAAACTAACTGAAGGTTGGCTAAGTCGAATGGTTTCTTGGGTATTGATCTGATGTTGGTTTCGGCCTTCGGGGTTAATATTTGGGAAATCGTTCTCTTACTGATTGACGGTTAATGACTAATGAATAGAAATGATGCGTAGTAGTGTTTGTGTAGCACTTGTTTATTATATACACGAGTTGCTCAGAAAGACCGAGTTTATCCCATTCTGAATAACTGAATCGACGATAGAATCGAAGATGAAGACGGTGGTCGAAGACCAGAGATCCTCACCTCGTTTGGATGGTAACCGAGGTCCTGATTGGGAGGCATCCCGAAATATGGATAATGAGTGGTGATCATCCAGACATACGTGGTGAGCGATGGGTTTGCGAGGTATATAGTGCCTCCGGTTTCAATCAGCCCCAGAACGGACTTGCAAATGGACAGTGTGTCTGACATTGGAATTTATTCTGTGTGATTGATAGCCATCAGTTGCACGGTGTGAATTGCCTGTGTGGCACGCAAAGATGCAGTGATCAGGGCTTCTGTTGAAAAGTAAAGTCTTGTGGTGATGATCAAAGCAACGCCTGCGTGGCGTAGCTTTGTGTATAACGTGAAATCGCAAGCCTCACACCCCGGTATGAACCAGAAACGGGAGAGGACCTAAGGGAGGACATGCGTTTCTTTCTAGCTAGAAGTGGCGTCAGTGGTTTTACATGCCCTGACGAGATTGACTTATGTGGTTGTTGTTGTTGCAAGGCGCCTCAGTTATATCGGTCGATCCGAGACCGATGGAGTTATTTATTGGCTCATTTACACCCCAAAGGGCGGGGAAACGTATTGTTCAGGCACTATAATCCACTCCGTGTGGACCAGCCCTGTCGCTCCAAGGCGCAGTTGCGGCTGTTCCGGAGGCTCGGGCTAGAGAGTCTCGAAGTCGGTAAGGACTATCTTTTGCCTTGGTTCATGACGGAAATCCAATTTCCAAATACGTGACTGTGCGGTTTTGATTGTATACCTATATATGGCGACATAGTGGTATGGGGCATTAATGTCGTCTATGATTGATAGTTATGTTTGAAATTGTTTTTGACACTTATAAACACTAGTAATAATATCAAATGCTTTTGTTGTATTCGTATCAAGCATATTTTGTCCATTATAAGGTAAAACTCTATCCTCCGGTTTGCGTTGCATTATGTGATGGGAACTAAGTTTTATAATGACTTCATTTTTATAAAAAGCATTGCGATGTTTAAAAGAATGATTTGTTTTAAAGCACTGGCAATCCAATGGAGTAAACCCGTGCCACGAAAGTGGCGTGGTCCTGTGATTAGCCATATTTTGAATGTGTTGAGTAGATTTCTCATACCACTCCCATGACTGACTCGTAGTTTGTTTCACTTTCAAACTCGGATGCCCCTTTTTCTACACGGGCAGCCTTGTATTCAGGTTTTAGCTGGCTTTCTCTGGATAGCTGGAGTTGAAGGTGGATCCTATTATTTATCTCTTTTTATGTTGTTCAGCTCCTATTGTACATTATGTTTGTTTTCCACTGTAGACATTTATGTATAGCTGAACTGTATTTGTACTAAGTATGATCCTGTATACTGTGTAACTCTGATTATTACGTTTATCCAGTATATTCTATTGTTCATTATCTGGTGTATTTATTTAATTCTGTCCTGCTATTATCTGTTTATGTGTTATATTCCAAGGATTACCCTTGCCACTATCAGTACGGGGTTCGGGGTCGTCTCATTTGGTATCAGAGCTTTGGTTAAGCTTAGTTCTGGAATATAACATATTAATGAACTCGTTAGAAATAGAACCAGTAGTGTTCTAGGACGAGTAACTCATTACAGATAGGATCAGTAATATCTTAGTATGAGTAGCAAAATGAAATAACACCTAGATAGATACATTTACATTCAAGTATTTGTCTCTATATCTTGAAATATCTTTTCTGTTGACCTGACACTTGATCTGCTATTTGCAGAAGTACTAGAAAATGAGTGCCAGAAACAGAAGAAGTAATACTGACCCAGATATAGAAGCTCTATTTATGAAATATAGAAATCTGGGGGGAAAACCCTTCTCGGGCGAAGAATCTATTATGAGCACACAAGCATGGATTCGTTCGGCTGAGAAAATCTTTGAAGGATTAAAGCTGAGGGATGACCAGAAAAGATTACTGGCCTCCTGGGCACTCAAAGACGAAGCTTTGTTCTGGTGGGATTCAGTTGTTAAGGATAATCCAGAAGGTGATATCACCTGGGATAGATTCAAAGTGATTTTCCGGGAAAGATTTACTCCTCCTGAAGTGATTGAGCGACTATGTGATGAGTTTTCTTATCTGATACAAGGAGATATGACCATTCCTGAATATCATAAGAAATTCAATGAACTTTCTCACTTTGCCCCTCATCTAATTGAAAATCCAAAGATGAAGAATTTGAGATTTATCAACGGGCTTTAAAGAAAATATCAGAACAGTGTAATGAGGAACGTGAAGCTCCCCTTTTCTGAAATGATATACATGGCTTACCAGTACGAGGATCTCGACAAGAAAAGTATGTTACAGTACGAAGAGGAAGTCAGCTCTAGTAATAAAATTGAGTCTGAAACTGATCGTCCTGATTCCAGTACAATGTCTAAGGTCAGTAAGAAGCCCAGTGCCAAGAGAAAAAGGGCCAAATCTGAGAAGAAACCAGTAACGACAACTGTATGCTCTAACTGCAATAAGCAAGGACATCTCTCGATAAGTTGCCGATCTCTAAAGAAACAAAGAAAGGAAGGATCTAAGTATAATAAGAAGTTTCAAGAGACCAGAGAATACAACATTTGCCATCGGTTTGGCCATGTAAAGCAGGATTGCCGGCTGTTAAAGGCAAACAAGGAGGCTCAGGTAAATGAAGTAGCAGAAACCTCAACACCCTCAGATAGTCAGGGAAGGTCTGATGTTTTAGAAGGCACGCTTAATGTCAAAAATATTCCAGTTAAAGTACTGTTTGACACAGGCGCATCATAAAGCTTTATTGCCAAGAATGCAGTTAAGAAGTTGGATTTGAAATTGAGGAAGCTTAAAGAACCAATGACTGTCCAAAATCTGGTTGGGGGCTCCATCGATCTCAGTTGGGTTTGTGCAGTACTTGTCTCTTTTTCCTGCTATAAATTCCCTACTATCTCTATCGTCATGAATTTTACTGAATTCGATCTTATTCTGGGATTGGATTGGTTGACCAAATATGAAGCAGATGTCAGATGTGCCGAGAGAGTGGTTAAAGCAAAGGCCCAATCAGGGAATTATATAACCATACCATATGAAGGTCCGAATTCAAATAGAAAAGACTTCTGGGCAGCTCTCGATGTTTCTCCAGCCCAAATAGAAAATATCCCAAAAGTCATAGAGAATATTCCCGACTTAGTGAAAGATATTCCTATCATAAAAAATTATGCGGATGTGTTTGAAGAAGTTGTTCGCTTACCTCCGCAGAGGGAAATAGATTTCAAGATTGCTTTGATTCCGAATGCAAGGCCGGTAGTTCACGCTATTCGAAGAATGTCCTTGAAAGAGAAAGAGGAATTAGACAATCAAACACGACAGCTAGTATGGAAGGGTCTGATCAGGCCTAGTTTCTCTGATCGGGGAGCAGTAGTGGTATTTGTCCCAAAATCTGACGGTACTCTACGGCTATGTGTGGATTATCGTGATTTGAACAAGCAAACAATAAAGAACAAATATCCATTGCCGCGAATAGATGATTTATTAGATCGTCTGAATGGAGCACAATTATTCTCAAGGATGGACCTAGCTAAAGGCTTCCATCAGCTTCGAATTGCCGAAGAGTGTGTTCCAATGACAACATTCAGAGGTCCAGGCTTATTCTACGAGTGGTTAGTAATGTCATTCGGCTTATGTAACGCTCCAACATACTTCGGCGATTTGATGAATAGAGTGTTCAGAGGAGTTTTGAATAAATTTGTTCTGGTTTTTATTGACGATATTCTAATCTTCTCTAAATCAAAGGCCGAACATGAAAAGCATTTGGAACAGGTTCTGGAAATCCTCAGAAGGAATGTATTAAAAGCCAAACTATCCAAACGTATATTCTGGCAAGATGAAGTAAAATTTCTGGGCCATGTCGTATCAAAAGAAGGAATTGCTGTGGATCCAAGTAAAATCACAGCTATTCAGAATTGGAAACAGCCCAGTACTCCTACAGAAGTCCGCAGTTTTCTCGGATTGGCTAGTTATTACCGGAAGTTCGTTAAAAACTTTTCGAAGATATCTGGTCACTTAACGAAGCTTACAAAGAAGCACTCTAAATTCAAATGGACTCCAGAAAGTGGGGAGGCTTTTGAAGAGCTAAAGTTAAGATTAACGACAGCTCCAGTGTTAACCATCATCGATGGCAATTAGGATTTGAAAGTCTGGACTGATGCTTCTAGAGAAGGCCTTGGCGCAGTGTTAATGCAAAGGCGTCAAGTGATTGATTATGCTAGCCGTCAGCTGAAGTCGCATGAGAAAAACTACGTAACTCATGATCTTGAGTTATTGGCTATTGTGTTCGCTTTGAAAATCTGGAGACATTATCTTTTGGGTGAGAGGTTTGAACTGTTTACAGATCACCAGTCGCTAAAGTATCTGTTCACCCAGAAGGACTTGAATCTGAGGCAGCAACGTTGGCTGGAGTTTCTTGCAGCATATGACTTTGAGATTATATACACTCCAGGGAAAGCCAATGTCGTGGCCGATGCGTTAAGCCGAAAGAATGAAATGATCTCCAGTTTTATTATTACGACTTCCTTGATTGACAAAATATCTATTCTTCAGAAGGATGATAACTTTATTAAGGATATGATCAAAAGGATTTAGAAAGGCAAATCCTCGTGTTTTCAAGTAGATAACGATGGGACCCTGAGATTGAAAGGAAGGATTTGTGTTCCCGACATCCCAGAGTTAAAAAGGGAAGTGTTAGACGAGTGTCACAAGTTCAAGTTGAGTATCCATCCTAGTGTGGCCAAAATGTATAACGATCTCAAGAGAACATTCTGGTGGAAGGCTATGAAAAGAGACGTTTCAATATATGTTAGCCGATGCCCTACTTGCCAGCTAGTCAAGAGCGACTAACAAAAACTTGCTGGATTATTGCAACCGCTAGACGTTCCTGGTTGGAAGTGGGAACATATTTCCATGGACGTCATTGATGGTTTTCCCAGAAACTGAAAAGGAAATGACAGTATTTGGGTGATCGTAGATCGCTTTACGAAGACCGCCCATTTCATACCTGTCAGATCAAACAGAACTGCTCAGAGTCTGGCGTAGATATACTTCAAGGAAATTGTCAGACTACACAGAGTGCCGCTCAGTATAGTCAGTGATAGAGATCCAATATTTACTAGCAAATTCTGGGAGGCATTTCAAGTCAAGCTGGGAACGAAGCTGAACTTGAGCACCGCTTATCATCCTCAGACAGACGGTCATACTGAGAGGGTGAATCGTATAATAGAAGATCTATTGCGGGCTTGTGTTCTAGATTTCGGTGGATCATGGGAAGACCATCTGCATTTGGATGAATTCTCATATAGTAACAACTACCAGGCGAGTCTGACAATGTCACCATTCGAAACATTGTATGGTAGACCATGCCGATCTCCTACTTTTTGGGTCGAACCCGGTAATAGACTTGTGTTGGGGCCAGATATGATCCGAGAAGCTGCCGACAAAGTCGACTTTATTAAGAAGCGATTACTCGCTGCTCAAAGCCAACAAAAGAGCTATGCCGATAGAAGAAGAAGAGATATATCGTTTGCTGTTGGCGACTATGTATATTTGAAAGTATCACCGATGAGAATAGTTATCCGGTTCGGTAAAACTGGGAAGTTGGCGCCCAAATTCATTGGTCCATTTCCTATTCTGTAACGGATCGGAACGCTCGCTTATAGAGTTAAATTTCCTGATTGGTTGCCTGGAGTTCATGATGTATTTCACATATCATAACTTAGAAAGCACGTTCATGATCCAGACTTGTTCGTGGAAGAAACAGCTCAACAGGATATTGAAATTACTCCAGAATTGGCTGTGTGAAGAGAGCCGCTAAAGATCATCGGCAAAGAAACCAAAGAGCTGAGGAACAAGAAGGTTCACTTAGTCAAAGTGCAATGGAGTGGAGATCCTCGAGATTGTACTTGGGAAACTGAGGAGAGCATTCAGAAAGCCTATCCTAAGTGTCGAGTAGATATCTCTGATTGACTCCGGTGCAAGGTACATTTACCATACTTTGCATTACCAATTAGTTCTCTGCTCTGTTGTTATTTTCTTTCCATGGATGTGCACTTTTAATTCTATAGTCTGAATGATTTTAAAAGAGTATAGAAATTGATTAATATATTTTTGAAAAGTTAAAAACAATTTGATTGATTGTTTGTGTTGTGTGATTGTAGATTTGATTAATTAAAATTATTAAAACGATAGTTAATTTAATCAATAAGAGAATAATGGTAGAATTTATTCATTTAAATCACACATTGAACTGATTAGAAAATAGATAGAAATATGTATACTTGTGCATTATATATGTTTGAACAGGTAATTGGATAGTTGTTGAGTAAAGATTTTATTTGCGTTCCCGACAAATAGGTAAACCTTAATGAGTTGGATGCGAAATATTATTATATCAACTCCTGTGAATGCCATTGGATGCGGTGTGCTGTTGTTCTGTGTGAAATAATAAATATCGCCATAGGATAGTAACAATTAATTTTGAACTACATTGCATGGCATACTTCTGAAGATAGGCATACTTCATCATATACCACATAAGCATTTGGAGCTTGTGTGACGAGGTGGAAGATTTACCATACGAGCGAGAGGCTTGTATGGCGATGACTATATTTTACAGGTTGAACTGATGAGTGATATGGACTATTTAAATTGTAACGATAAAATTGCCAGATTAATAAAAACCCCACACGGGTCTGGAGTTGACAATAATCACGTCTCTCTAGTTATTAGATACGACACATGGACTATTTACTTCCCACACGGGACGAGGTGACGAGGATTTATCCTCTGGAGCAATTAAAATACACACTTCCTCAGGCTTTGATAGGGTAACGAGAATTTATTCTCTGGAGTTATTATCTATACACGCTCCCTTGTAAACACCAGAATATATCACTATAAATATGTGTATGCTTATTAGGATTTATTGGGTACCTAATACGACCCAATAAATTTCCAAACCTCTCCCAGTACAAAGGAGGTTATGGCGAAATTTTTCGAAAATTCCGGGTGTTAGCCAAATTTTTGAAGAATTTGAAAATTATCAAAAACTGAAAAGTTGGAGAATGGAAGCCAGATTGAACGTAGAGTTGATTAATTAAACCACTTTCGACTTTGTTCCTTTTTGGGGACGAAAAGTTTTAAGTAGGGGAGATTATAACGACCCGGAAAATCTGAACCAATTTAAAATTTTTAAATTGGCTAAAATAGTGGATTTTAAATATTTAAAATAAATATTTTAAATAATAGCAATGAAAAGTGAGTTTGAATCGACGTTTGAAAACGAATATAATTAATTCTAATTATAAACAAGGCCTGAAATGGCGCGGTAGTTTCAAAATTTGAATTCAAACTTTGACTGGCCGTACTGGGTGCAAAACAAAGCGGATTTGAGTGAAACCAAAAATATTTAAATCTGTTAGTGAATACCTAACGAATCTGAAAAATTGAAGTTTCATAGCGGGATGCAAAAGTTATGGCCAAATGAATTTTCTGAAAGGTCACTATGGAATTTATATAGCCCGTGAAATTGGCCATTTTGCATACGACCTCGGAATTCGACGAAACCACTTTTGTTGGATCAGGGATGTGAAGTTATTGCTAGGTTTCAAATTTCATAATTTTTGAAGCTAGTATGTGAGCGTGGCAAAGGAAATTGAGTTTTGGTCAATTATAGTTAAATTGGATCGACCAGAAATGGGCCTTTTTGCAAACGGTCTCAGAATTCGACGAAACTAGTTTTATTAGGACCGTATCATCAAAACATAGCCAGATTTATTTTTCTGGAATTTTTCGAATTAGTTTGTGGCCCTGGCAAATTGAAATGTACGTTCAAATTAAATATTGAATGTTATATATTTTAAATTGAAGGAAAACTGACTGAAACAGTCGAATGGGCCTACGAAACATATCCCATTGTATTCGGAATGGGGGTAAAACGCTGGGGACGACAGTCGTTGGGTTTGGAGGTCGTGTCAGAAAACCCCTTTTTAAAACCATTGGCCAATAGAATTTTTTCTTTCATTAATTTAAAAATATAAAAAAAATCAAAACCCCCTCCCCCCGTATCAGCTGCTCTCGACGGCGGAAACCCCTTCGCCACTTCCCATCCACTTTCTGGCTGAACCGCTCGTCGTTGGCTCCCGACCCTTTGCAACTTTTTGATGATCTCCCCGAGCTCTTCAAATCCATAGCCACTTTGCCTCCTGCCATCGCCTGTGCGTGGAGATCAGACGCCCCGAAGTTCGTCACTTCAAGCCGCCGCCGCCGTTAGCCAGGGCCGTCGAACTGGCCCCACCTCCAGGCGAACAGGCGCCTCTCCGTTCTCTTCCACGTGGCATCTTCCGATCGTCACCAAACCTCACAGATTGCAAGAAAAACTCCGACCTAGTTTCGAACCAAACTACTGAGGTGTCGGCTATGTTTATTTTCAACAGTTTTAACACCTATAAACCGTTGCAAACTTTGAAAAATCATATCTTTTTCGTGTATTGACGAAATTCGATGAAACAGGAAACATCGTGACCGTGTGGATGTCTTCTACATTTTAGAAGAGACCGCATATTTTTCTGAGCCTTCTGCTATTTTTGGTGGAGTAAAACCCAATGTGAGATTTCTAAATTATAAACGATATGGAAAACGACGATCTATAAAGTATATAGTCGATGTATGGGTTATATAAGCGTTGTACACCTCATGTATAAGCATTATATAAGTTGTACGTTCGATATATAAGTTATATATGCATTGTAAAAATTATATATGTGTTGAAATAGAAGTGAATTGCTATATATATATATACGCCCCTCGTCCACAAACCATGGACGATATTTATTGGTTGTGATTGGTGTGAAAATTGATTGATAGCGAATGGTTGATTGGAATTGTTTGTGGTTGAAATTGATTGATTGTGGTTGAAAAATACCCGTTTGTGGTTGAGAAATATTTGGTTGAAACCACATAGGATTAGTTTGTGGAAATAAAAAAATATACATGTCGCCTGCGTGCGAACTAGATGCATGATTCCCCATTGTCAAAAGCTGCGAGGCTTTAAGGTAGAGCGAGGAGCCGTACTAGGGACGGTCCCGGTTTTAACTACCCTGCCGTTATGCTGCCAAAATTTTGAATAATATTCATATGTTAGAATTATTTTCCTGTGTTGAAATTATATTCGTCTGTTGAATAGAAAACCTTCATGTGTTGAATTGAAATTCATTCGTTGAATATAAATTCATGTGTTGAATGGTATTTGTGTTTTAAATATAAAAATCACCTTTATATATATATATAAGCTATAGAAAACCTTCATGTGTTGAATCGAAATTCATTCGTTGAATTGAAATTCATGTGTTGAATGGTATTCATATTTTGAAAGAAATTGTTTTAAAATAAAAATCATATTTTTATCATCAATATGAACTATATAAAATAATCTGGTTTTGAAATAAATTGTTTTATAATAAAAATCCTATTTTTATCACCTATATTACCTATCTAATAAAGTCGTGTTTTCAAATAAATCGTTTTACAATAAAAATCACAATTTTACTATATATATGAATTGTTAAAAATAGTGAAGTGTTGAAATAGAAGACAGTTAGATAAAAACATCATTTTTATCAAATGTATGAAAATCATATGGTTTTGAAATCGAAGAATCGATATATATATATATAAATAGAATTGAAATATATCGAATAACGAAGCTGCAGTTCGTATTTTGAAACCGTGATTTCAAACGATTAGTGCGGGAGATCCGACCATCGGATTTTCCCAAAACCGCAACCGTTGGGTTCGCTTTGGAAATATCTTTCCAACGGCACCAACTTTGTAAAAATCCAACGATTGGATTGTCTGGAATGTTTAATTCAATACTGAAGAAAAACAGCGCCAGAATCGATTATATTTATATATATATATATATATAAATATAATTATATTTAATCGAATAACGACGCTGCAGTTCGTATTTTGAAATCGAAACTTCAAACGAATATACCGGGAGATCCGACCGTCGGATTTTCCCGAAACTGGAACCGTTGGATTCGTTTTGAAAAGATCTTTCTAATGATGTAAATTTTGTGAAGATCCAATGGTTAGATTTTCATATACGTGTAAATCAAATCTGAAGAAAAACACCGCCACGACCGCGTTATGGCCCGAAGCGTCATTTTGAATAAATTGGCTATTTTAAAATAAATAAAAATAGCGATAAATCGTTATAAAATTTTATAAACGATATGGATGTGAACTAACTGAAGGTTGGCTAAGTCGAATGGTTTCTTGGGTATTGATCTGATGTTGGTTTCGGCCTTCGAGGTTAATATTTGGGAAATCGTTCTCTTACTGATTGACGGTTAATGACTAATGAGTAGAAATGATGCGTAGTAGTGTTTGTGTAGCACTTGTTTATTATATACGCGAGTTGCTCAGAAAGACCGGGTTTATCCCATTCTGAATAACTGAATCGACGATAGAATCAAAGATGAAGACGGTGGTCGAAGACCAGAGTTCTTCACCTCGTTTGGATGGTAACCGAGGTCCTGATTGGGAGGCATCCCGAAATATGGATAATGAGTGGTGATCGTCCAGACGTACGTGGTGATTGATGGGTTTGCGAGGTATATAGTGCCTCCGGTTTCGTTCAGACCCAGAACGGACTTGCAAATGGACAGTGTGTCAGACATTGGAATTTATTCTATGTGATTGATAGCCATCAGTTGCACGGTGTGAATTGCCTGTGTGGCATGCGAAGATGCAGTGATCAAGGCTTCTATTGAAAAGCAAAGTCTTGTGGTGATGATCTAAGCACCGCCTGCGTGGCGTAGCTTTGTGTATAACGTGAAATCGCGAGCCTCACACCCCGGTATGAACCAGAAACTGGAGAGGACCTCAGGGAGGACATGCGTTTCTTTCTAGCTAGAAGTGGCGTCAGTGGTTTTTCACGCCGTGACGAGATTGACTTATGTGGTTGTTGCTGTTACGAGGCGCCTTGGTTATATCGGTCGATCCGGGACCGATGGAGTCATTTGTTGGCTCATTTACACCCCAAAGGGCGGGGAAACGTATTGTTCAAGCACTATAATCCACTCCGTCTGGACCGGCCCTGTCGCTCCAAGGGGAAGTTGCGGCTGTTCCGGAGGCTCGGGCTAGAGAGTCTCGAAGTCGGTAAGGACTATCTTTTGCCTTGGTTCATAATGGAAATCCAATTTCCAAATACGTGACTGTGCGGTTTTGATTGTATACCTATATATGGCGACATAGTGGTACGGGGCATTAATGCCGTCTATGACTGATAGTTATGATTGAAATTGTGTTTGACACTTATAAACACTAGTAATAATATCAAATGCTTTTTTTTATTCGTATCAAGCATATTTTGGCCATTATAAGGTAAAACTCTATCCTCCGGTTTGCGTTGCATTGTGTGATGGGAACCGAGTCTTATAATGGCTTCATTTTTATAAAAAGCATTGCGGTGTTTAAAAGAATGATTTGTTTTAAAGCACTAGCAATCCAATGGAGTAAACCCGTTCCACGAAAGTGGCGTGGTCCTGTGATTAGCCATATTTTGAATGTGTTAAGTAGATTTCTTGTACCAGTCCCATGACTGACTCGTAGTTTGTTTCACTTTCAAACTGGGGTGCCCTTTTTCTACACGGGCAGCCTTGTATTCAGGTTTTAGCTGGCTTTCTCTGGATAGCTGGAGCTGAAGGTGGATCCTATTATTTATCTCTTTTTATGCTGTTCAGCTCCTATTGTACATTATGTTTGTTTTCCGCTGTAGACATTTATGTATAGCTGAACTATATTTGTACTAAGTATGATCCTGTATACTGTGTAACTCTGATGATTACGTTTATCCAGTATATTCTATTGTTCATTATCTGGTGTATTTATTTAATTCTGTCCTGCTATTATCTGTTTATGTGTTATATTCCAAGGATTACCCTTGCCACCGTCAGTACGTGATTTGGGGTCGTCTCAATGTATTTCTTTCAGTTGTGTTTTTTTTCGCTGCATTGTAATTTTAAATCTATGATATTTTTCTGATGTATATTATTTATTCTTACTCTGTTATATTCTTGTACTCTGGTGTTATTTTTGTAATAAGCAATGAAATATTCTTCTGTTTGCGTTCTAATTTGTCGTGTTCTTAACTCAATGCGGGCTTTCCCGTATGGGTGAATTTGGATCGTGTCATGTAATGCAGTGTGTTGGTGATAGTGCTATATGTCGTATGCAAATCTATATGAAGTGATATATTGAATGAAATTCAACTTGTGATGTGAATGATTTTAATCTGAGATATACTGTAATTTATAATAATGACATATGATATGAAATAAGATGTGTAATGATAGTATGCAGAATGATTTGGTAATTATATACATTTAGGTAAAATATATTCAAAGTACTATCTAACTATTATGCATATACATATATATTACAAATTATTTGAGTTAAATGAGGATAATATATATTAATTTCTTGACTTAGGTAAATGATACTTACGAAAGAGATTGAAAGGATAGTAAAGATAAAAGTTTTATGGTATTCATAATATAAAATAAAATATTTAAAATAGAGTTAAATAATCTTAGTAGGGTGCTTCTTTAATATAGTAAAAAATGAAGATCTTTTTAAAGAGAATATAGAACTGTATCATATAAAGTAAACATATAGTCATAATTGTATGTACAAAAATTATTTTTAAAAAGGATTTAAAATTTAATCTATTATGAAATATAAATCAATCTTTTAATACAAATAAATTTCAAATTTAAACCTTTAGAAATCAAAATATATTAATTTGTTAAGGAACTACTTATATGTTAAAACTTAAAAAAAAACTATAGTCATAATAAAATTATGAAATCTGGATATAAATTAAACTATAAAACTATAATTTCTTATATTTAAGACATAAATCATATATATATTATTATTATACCAAAATATTGGGTTAAATATTTAAAATTTTATAAATCTTAATAAGAAATCAAAATAAGTATTTAAGTTACAAATAGTATTTGTGATAATGTAACCCAAAATTGTTATGAAATCATATGAATAATATATAAGTTAAACTATGCATGTTTAAACTATAAAAAGATGAATAAAGTTATATTTTATAACAATACAAAAAGTCATATTAACAAGTTTATATAATTTTATTAATTTTTATACTTTTAATATATATGTTTTCAAACAAGATATAAGAAAATAAGTAGACAAACAAAGTTAATAACTAGAGTTTGAACTGGCATTTTCTAATAAAAGAAATGGAGGGAAGATTGAAAGTTTAAACTTTTGAAATTCAAAATTTGAATTTCATTATGTCGACACGACTATTTATGTATGTCGACATACATGTAGAAAATTAAAAAACATATTGTTTTGACTTCTTAGTTTTATTATATAATCGATTTATATTTCAGGTTTAACAATTTCCTGAAATAATATTAATCCTAACAAACATTCAAAATTTATTATTATACTTATTATTATTATAATATTACTATTTTGAATTTCAAATTTTAATTTTAAATTTCAAGTTAGAATTTTAAAGTTTATATTTCAAATTCAAAACTAGGAAAACAAAACAAAGCAAACAAACAAACATCCATTGAACCAAAAAAGAATTTAAAAATTAATTAAGGCATACCCAATTTTTAGATCCATTTCTTCAACATTTTCTGAATTTTGAATTGCTGTGAAACACATATTTGAATTTCCAATTTCTGGCTCTACATCGCTTGATGATGAATCTAAATCGGACACATCCTTTTTACATGGCCGGGTCAACTTGGCATCAAAGAAAACTTCTTTTCCTGCAAAACAACATACATTTTCAAAGAATCAAGTGACTTTTCAGAAAAATTAATTGTAATTTGAGATAATAACATCATGATGATTCTGTGATATACCTATTATAACTTTTCAAGAAATTATATGATGATAACTTGAGTTTTCAATAAAGTTGAATCTTATACTGATGCAATACACGAATTTAAACTAAGTGTTCAAAATTTTCCATTTAATATTTTAAAAAATTAGATTATGAACTATTTGAAAAAACTTGCTCTAATACCAATTGTTAGGGATTGCGGAATGGATCGTTAAGGCAAAACTAACACTAGAGGGGAGTAAATAGTGTTTTTGAGAATTTAAACAAAAATCTAAAACTTATATGATCTACTATATGAATCAAACACCACAGAAGCAATCACAGACATAGAATCAAACACAAACACAATGATAAACAAAAAGAAAATGCAGAAAAGGAAAGAACATGTAACAACCCAAATTCCGACAGACCGATTTTTTATATAAAACCCAGTCCATTGAAACCCGTGTTGGTTTGCCCAGGTATCCTGCAGAAATGACAGAGACATAAAACATGTCAGAGTTCGAAAAACATCTCACAACGGAAGGAATAAAATATAATATAATCAAATCATAGCTTTACCTGAATAACAATACTGCTAAACCAGTATCCAAAGCTTATACAGTCTCTGTCATGAACCTAACCTGCGAATGTTATGAGGAGGGGGTCAGAACATAAGTTCTGTGTGAATGAATTTAAATTACACTTCTGGATAATCCTACATATAGCGTTCAATCACATTTCTTATTTATTAGGTTATCTGTGTTATTAGCGCTCAAGGCTTACACACACGTTGCACCCATCTACTCCTTAGTAGATTAACCTAACATAATGTATATGTTGCTACCCTCAAACTGATGTACGCCCCATGGTATCCCACTCGCATGGTCTCCTCCGTAACATGACATTTATGTGCGCAATCCCTCATCCTATGCCATAGTAACGTACATATCGCTTTACATATATAACAACGCTACATCCGCATAGAACCACTATCGCTGTACTACGTAAGCGTACCGACTGCTATCCTCGAACTTTTTCATCGAGTTAGATTCCTTCATCGAGTAATGCCCCAGAGTCAACCATACACCACCCCGAGCAGACATGCATGTATCAAGACTTTCCCACGTACGTATCGTCAAACGTATTCGATGCCTAACCCGCACACCTATCATGTTCGTTCCCGAGTTCCGAGGCAGGGCTACACAAGAAACAAAGTACTCAGTCGGGAGCTTTCCTCATATCTGTGTAGGCCCACCTTTAAGATCCTCTCACAAAAATATACCTAGGGTCTATTTTCTATGGTGGCTATGGCCCCACCTCAGCCCCTCCCTCAACTAGTAAAGACTACAAGAGCTAAGCGACAAGCCCCTAAGCAAACAATCTAAACATCCATGTAGCATCTCCCCTCAACCACCGTCCCACGATAGTGAATGGTTAATGGCATCTTGGGTCTAGCTCTAGTCTTTCCGCATCCTACTGGTTGTGATGACAGGCACTCGACGACCGACTATCCTTGTTGGCTTGACCCTCCGCCTCCGTTGAGGAAGCCGCCGAATCACCTTTTCCGCCACCGTGTACAACATTCTGACTGCCAAGTTATTCTTGCAGTCAAGGTCCACCCACCTAGTAGTTACGCGCAGACCTAACCAGTGCGGGCACAGCCTTAAACGTTTGCCACAACACAGACGACTACTAGAAGAACCTTTAACATCTCAGGAAGCCGCGTGCTTCCCCTTCCAGTCCGTCGGAGCCGCCAGAATAATCAGATGAACGTGCGCACCCCTCGTGCCTCATGACACCATAATGATCTACCTCGTTGGGCTATTCATCCTATAACGTACGGACTGCTCCAAGCGCCTCAGTTTAATATGCCATTAGACCCTATGTCTAATTATTAATTACGCGCTTACTCTACCTCGTTAGTTTTCTCATTTAACTTGGTTATTCTCATTCACATTGACCTCCTTTTCGAGTTTTCCAAGTTACGCTTTGTAACAACCCGGAAATTCTGAGCCAATTTTTATTTTGGCTATTTTAAAGAGTTTTGATTATTTAAAATGGTTTATTTTGAATAATAATGACTAGAACTTTATTTTCGATGGAGTTAGAACGTATAAATGTAATTTAATTATAAAACGAGCCTGGAATGGCGTGGTAGTTTGAAAATTCGATTTCGAATTTCAAATGAATATATAGAATTCAATATAAGTCAGAATTGAATGAAACAAGAAATATTTGAATCTGATTAATCATATCTTTCTAACGGGTGTAAGAAACTAAGATTTCACATTATAAGTTGAGAGATACGTCCAGTTTAAAATTCAGAAAAGTCGCTGTGGAATATTTTTTTTTAAATATATATAAAGGCCCTTAAAAATGGAAATTTTGCAAACGACCTTCGTTTTCGACGAAACAAACTTTTGTTGGAACCGGAATGTCAAATTATTGCTAGGTTCCAAAATTCATAATTTTCTGAATCAATATGTGAGCGTGGAGAAGTTGAACATGTTTTAACAGTTAAAGTCAATTTCGATCGACCAGAAAATGGCCATTTTTCAAACGGTCTCAGAATTTGACGAAATTAGTTTTGTTAAGACCGTATCGTCAATACGAAGCTAGAAATAATTTTTCGAGAATTTTTAGAGTCAGTATGTGACCTCAGTAAATTAAAATATTCGTTTGAATTTAAAATATAACTATTTATATTTTATATTTAGCGGAAACAGATCGTAACAGCCGAATTGGGTTACGAAACATATTCCATTGGGTTCGGAATAGGGGCAATATGCTTGGGATGACAGTCGGTGGGTCTCATTTAGAGGTCGAATTAAAAAGTTAACTTTCTGGAGATTAAAATATAATTAAATAAAATTATATATATATATAATCCTTTCTCCCCCACGTTTTCTCTCAGATAAAGGGCATCGGTTATCTGAGAGAAAACGTGGGGGGAGGATTTTATATATATATAATTTTATTTAATTTTATTTTAATCTCCAAAAAGTTAACTTTTTAATTCGAGCTCTAAACGAGACCCACCAACTGTCGTCCCAAGTACATTACCCCTATTACGAACCTAATGGGATATGTTTTGTAACCCAATTCGGCTGTTACGATTTGTTTCCGCTAAATATAGAATATAAATAATTATATTTTAAATTCAAACGAACATTTTAATTTACCGAGGTCACGTACTGACTCTAAAATTCTCGAAAAATTATTTCTTGCTTCGTATTGACGACACGGTCTTAACAAAACTAATTTCATCAAATTCTGAGACTGTTTGAAAAATGGCAATTTTCTGGTCAATCGAAATTGACTGTAACTGTTAAAACACGTTTAACTTCTCCACGCTCACATATTGATTTAGAAAATTATGGATTTTGGAACCTAGCATTATTTTGACATTCCGATTCCAACAAAAGTGGTTTCGTCGGAAACAAAGGTCGTTTGCAAAATTTTCATTTTTAAGGGCCTTTATATATATATATATTAAAATATATATAAATTCCACAACGACTTTTCTGAATTTTAAAATGGACGTATCTCTCAACTTATAAAGTGAAATCTCAGTTTCTTACACCCATTAGAAAGATATGATTAAACTGATTCAAATATTTCTTGTTTCGTTCAATTCTGACTTATATTGAATTCTATATATTCATTTGAAATTCGAAATTGAATTTTCAAACTACCGCGCCATTCCAGGCTTGTTCAATTCTGACTTATATTGAATTCTATATATTCATTTGAAATTCGAAATCGAATTTTCAAACTACCGCGCCATTCCAGGCTTGTTTTATAATTAAATTACATTTATACGTTCTAACTCTGTTGAAAATAAATTTCTAGTCGTTATTATTTAAAATAAACCATTTTAAATAATCAAAATTCATTAAAATAGCCAAAATAAAAATTGGCTCAGAATTTCCGGGTTGTTACATTCTCCCCCACTTAAAATCTTTTCGTCCTCGAAAAGGAACGAAGCTGAAAGTTGTTTAATAATCAACTCCACTTTCATTATTTTCATTACGGCTTAAGTCCTTCAACTTTTCAGTTTCTAAGAACTTTTCAAATTTTTCAAAAATTTGGCTAACACCTTAAATTTTCAAAAAATTTCGCCATAAACTCCCTTGCACCGGGAGCATCGGGAAAATCCCCAAACCTCCACACAGGCCCTCTCATCTCAAAAAGAAAAAGAAAAAGCCAAGCGGCTAGCCAATCGACTCATAAAATCATCATCACCCAAGAAATTAGTAAACATGTACCTATTAGTTGGACATACAATTTTATTCCTCTGCTCTAGCCTCCTTGCTATGACCTGTTAAATGTATATGCATGTATGCAACCAGTTCCAAACAATTTTCAATATTCGACACAATTTGGTTAAATTTTCCATTCATTCACATAATGGTTTTATTGGTTAACAAATAATCATACAACACAACCATCAATCAATTAGTGGATTATCGTTTCAAACACATAACTTTTACATAGTAAAAATCATGTTTTTAGTGCAAATCACAACAATAAACCCTATCTAGTTTTTGTTCTCACACCAGCCTAATGGAAATATATCAAAATCCCACTTTCGAAACTCGAACACAAATGCTGATGATGCAGCTGCTATCATCAGAATCATCTCCGGGCGACTAGAGTGTGATTCTATATCCATCCAGTATATTAACACTTCGTATACACGTGGATCAGACGTATATGCATATTCTTTATATACTTGATTGTCCAAATCAATTTAAAATAAATATTCAAATACGAATAATAACGTTTAAATTTTCAAAACAAAGTTTGTTTTCATTTTTATTTTAAAAAAAAACACTCTTTACACTCGTTCTAGGATTCTACTGATCCCATCTCTAACGAGTTATTCTTATTGGTTATTACTAATCCAATCTCTGATGGATTCTTTCGTTCGGTTCTAATGTGTCTTGTTCTCCAAGCTCTGTAAACCAAAGCTCTGATACCAACTGTGGGAACCCGAACTTCCCCAAACTCCGAAGAGAAGATGTAACAACCCGTATTTTCAATAACCTGTAATAACATAAATCGAGGCAGAATTTAATTCTAAAATGGGAATCAAGGGAAACGGGCTATGCCATTGCGTTCGTCTCGGAAAAATACGCGAAATAGAGTCCGAGTTTTCGAAAATCGGAGTCCGTATGACCAAGATATGGCCTCGCGAAGTTTCACGAAAAATTCCCAAATTAAAGTATACTTAATTAAGTGAAATGGGTTGTGTAGATATATATATATATATATATATATTGATATATATATATATATAATTGAAAATTTAATAAATAAATATGCAAAAATGCTCAAAACAGCGAATTGGGAGAGGGGAATAACCGAACCGGCCGATTTTTGAAGTCGACCCGAGCCCGCTGGGTCGACTAGGGGTTAATCCAGGGTGTTTGGCTGTCAACCCGTGGGCCGATTCGCTCAAGTGCAGATTTTGCATTTGAATGGTTCTCATGGTCCATCTTTAATCTAAAGGCCCTAGATGGTTCCTACACTTGACTTCTTCCCCAAGACATGCTTTGATGGCTTGGATTGAATCTAGGGTTAATCCTATGGCCTAAAACACTTGCCTAATCTATAAATAAGACCCTAACCTACCCTAATTCATTCATAATTAAACCTAGTAACTAAACTATGGCAAAATGCTAGCTCTCATGGCCTCCACTAATTTTATGAAGAGGGTTGCATACTAATCACTCTCTAATCAACTTCTAATCCCTTCTTAGCATCTTAATCTTCTTCATTTGGTGTTCAAAGTTGCTAGTTGTGAGTTTCTATCACTTTGATGATCTTTTGGTAAACTAATTAGATGAGATGTGATGAGATTTATGGTTTTGTATGTGGGTTAATGAGCTTTGAATCATATGATATGATGTTAGCATTAATCTTATGTTTATGCATGTTGAGTATGTAAGTTTATGCAAGTTTAATATGATGTATGTTATGTTTGCATGATGCTAAATATGCAAGTTGTGGGCTATGTAATCATATGCATGTTATGCAAGTTCATGGTAATATGCTATGCAAGTTACATGTATGTAAATATGCAAGTTACATGTTTGTTAATATGCAAGTTACATGTATGTAAATATGCAAGTTACATGTTTGTTAATATGCAAGTTACATGTTTGTTAATATGCAAGTTACATGTATGTAAATATGCAAGTTACATGTTTCTTTATATGCAAGTTACATGTTTGTTAATATGCAAGTTACATGTATGTAAATATGCAAGTTACATGTTTATTAATATGCAAGTTCATGATGACACATTATGCAAGTCTATAAGCTAATATGCAAGTTTGTTATGCAAAATGAATATGTAAGTTATGTGACATATTATATGCAAGTTATGTGACATGTTATGCAAGTTCATATGCAAGTTATGTGTTTGTTAATATGCAAGATGGCACCTTTGAAACATGTTCATTCATATGCAAATTGACACCTTTTATATGTGTTATATCATGAACGAAATTACGTGGGAACGATGGGGTAATTAAATGCATAAGTTAATAAGATTGTGTGAAATTAATATAATTATGCATAACACAAAATAAATAAACATAGTATGGGAATTTGCCTATTTGGTTAGGTGTACCCATACTATGTGTTGGGAATTTACCTATTGAGTTAGGTCTACCCCATGGGAATTTACCTATTAAGTTAGGTCTACCCATGTTAAGAAAACTTGATTAATTAGGGATAATTAATATATAATTATGAGGGTGATTAATTAGGTGTAATTAATTGACTAAGACACGAGGTTGGACTCAGTTGTAGCGTAAAACTGCCCGGACCCAACCGGCTTAACCAGTTGCTACAAATGTTAGCCCAATGTGAGAGGTCTTAGGCACAAACTAAATACGTAATTAATGTAAAGACACGAGGTTAGACTCTGTTATGACATAAGGCTGCCCGGACCCAACCGGCTTAACCAGCGGTCATAAAAGACAGTCTAATGTGAGAGGTCTTTACAAAGGTTACGTTCTTAATTAATTAATTAAGAAACACTTAACCACATTAGCATGTAGAGGGACATGAGGGGTTAAGTGGGTGCCTCGGGTGGCATGAGAAAATCTAGTGGTTGCCTTGGGTGGCAATAGAAAATACGATTAGAATACTTAACCAAAATGGAACATGTAATTAAAACATGATTAAAGGGTTAAGTGGGATATACTAGAAAAAGGGACAAGCTTAGGTGGGTAGCTTGTGGAGGCCCATTTCAACCAGTAACCCATACGTATCTTTGTGGGCTCGACCCATGTCGAGGACGGGACACGCATACTGGGCTTGACTGTAAGAGGCAAACGGGTTAGCGGTGGCAACGCAAGTCCAACGGGCTTCATATGCGTGAGTGGGCCCGGGCTGGTAGGTAAGCCGTTGTTGCATCGAGTAGATATAAGCCGTGCACCTTTAGTTTCATCAGGTTGCCACATTGGGGAATGATACATCCCACGGTGGGGCCAGCACGGGTATCTACGTTAGGGAGCCGATCGAATGGGAAGTAGTGTGTACACCTAGTGGATTGTAGGGCCCCGTGGCGCCTACTTGGTCACCTAGGGGTACGCAAGTACTAATTAGTAAATTTTATAAGTCCTTGGGTGGGATCAACCTTTAAGTTAGGAACGACTGGTGTGGTGCAGTTTAGTAATTTACCTTAGGGAGGGTAGATGCGTCTTTATCCTTTATCTTCGTTTAGTTGACTGCTTAGGGTAGCCATTCATCCCTATATGTTACCGTATATCAGTTTATGTCTTCTCTGGTTACTTTAACGATTGTATTGTTAAAGTTATAGGACTCGCTCAGACTTATGTCTGACCCCGTTGTTTTTATCTTTTTCCCAACCCTCAGGTCCTACGGTGGATCCTAGCAGTAGTGGAGCTTGATCGGATTGCTGTTCCAGTCTTTAGGAGCTTGGATAGATGTAAAGCTCCAGTTATCCAGTTATCTTTTCTTTTGTTTGGCTATTGTATGAGAGTGGGATTATGTACTTCTTTATTTTGATGGATATTGTACTTGACCTTTATTGTGGTTTTATGATGTAACCAGACATGTTTTACTTCCGCTGTTATGAGATGATGTTTTAAAATTTCAAGTACTATTTATATCTGTCTTGTTGTAATTTTTCTGTTCTATATTCACTAAAATACTCCACCGATGCTATGGCATTCCCTTAGTGAGTGATCATAGCGGGAGTGGGGTGTTACACGTGGTATCAGAGCTTAAGGTTACCAGAACAGATAAAATTTTTGAGAAAAACTATTTTCTAAGAGTATTTTCGAAAAAAGTATTTTCAAAAGCATGTCTTCTAAGAGAAAAAGTTTTTGAAAAAGAAAAGCATAATCCCCAATAGCCATATCTTTATCTTTCGGAATCTCCTTTTTGAATCTTTCCTCTTTCGTTTCAGCATGGCTGAAGATCTTAACATCCCGGAGGGTTTAGTTATACCACTATGGTATAGGAGGTTGCAAGAGGCTAGGGCCGCGGCTGCGGGTCCGGCCAATGCTACTACACCAGAGACAACCGCTCCTCCTCCTCAGCCTAGAGTGGATAATTTTGCTAAGGTTTGCAAGGAGTTCAAGGCTATAGGAGGAAAACCTTTTCTAGGTTCAGAGACTTTCGTAGAGGCTAGAGATTGGCTTAAGGAAGTGGAAGAGTTGCTAGATATCTTTGAAGTGGAAGAGGGAAAGAAAGTCAAGTTGGCGGCTTGGTTAATGAAGGGAGAGGCCTCATTCTGGTGGGAGGTCACTAATGGAGAACGCCCTGTTGACTCTTGGGCAGATTTCAAGCAAAGGTTTGGGGCTAAGTTTCTCTCAAGGGCGGAAGAGAATCTGTTTATGGAGAAGTTCTTGAATTTGAAGCAAAGGAATCTCACGGTGAAAGAATATGTCAACAAATTCAATCAATTAGCAAGGTTTGGCATAGAGTTGGTGAATACACCGGAGAAGAAGGCTTTGAGGTTCGTTAGAGGCTTGAACGAACCATTGCAAGGAATAGCTATGACTCACATTCCTATGGGGGCCACTTTTGAGAAGCTTGTCTACATGGCACTTATGCATGAGGATGATAAGAATTCTAAGGCACCAGAGAAAAAGGGGGATCAGAAGAAACCGCAACAACAACAACAAGGCAAGGGCGGAAAAGGCAATGGTGACAAAAAGAAGACGAAGAAGAAGTGCTTCAATTGTGGAACACCAGGACACCTTAGTAAGGATTGTCGCAAAAAGAAGAAGACCGGTTGCTTTCATTGTGGTGAAGCAGGGCATCTTGTGAAAAACTGCCCAAAGAAGGGGCAGAAGACGGGGTCTACCTCAGGAGGTCAGGTGCAAGCTCTTATAGCACCACCTCAGTCAGGGGGGCAAGTTCAGGTTCTCTCAGTTCCACCGATTCAGCAGAGAGGTAGAACTATTTCCGTTGAAAGTCTGGTTTTTCTGTTTGATCATCCAGTTCGTACTTTGTTTGACTCTGGCGCATCGCATTCTTTTATCTCATCATCGTTAGTTGAGTCACTGCACTTAGACACCAGTCTAGTTGATGATCCCTTGGTTGTTTCAAACCCAATTGGGGGCTCTATATATCTGTCTATGATATGTTTGGGTTTGAAGATTTCTATACTTAGCGTTGAGTTTAGATGTGATGCTTTTGTATTGGGCTTCACGGGCTATGGGCTGATCTTGGGCATGGACTGGTTATCCAGTAATGGTGCCGTTCTTGATTGCGAAAGGAGAGTTGTCAGGCTCATGACCCGCTTGGGTAACACTCTCGAGATCTCTTGCAATCCCATGGAATCTGTTTTGCTAAGTTATCTTGAATCGCTCGATGCTTCGGTCGAGAGTTTGCATTCTGTCAGAGTAGTCCGGGAATATCCGGATGTGTTTGAAGAAGTAAAGGGTTTGCCTCCGAAGCGGGAGATAGATTTCCGAATTTATTTGGTGGATAATGCCAAACCAGTGTCTTTGCCAGTGCGCCACATGGCTCCTCGGGAGAGAAGGGAACTTCATAAGCAAGTAGGGGAGTTGCTTGAGAAGGGGTTTATAAGGCGAAGTATATCGGAGTGGGGAGCTCCAGTAGTGTTTGCCACGAAGGCGGATGGGTCCCTCAGACTTTGTGTGGATTATAGGGAACTTAATAAGCTCACAAAGAAGAATAGACACCCATTACCGAGGATAGATGATCTCTTTGATCAGTTGGTTGGCGCCTCAGTGTTTTCGCTAATGGATTTAGCTACAGGGTTTCATCAGTTGAGAGTGGCGGAGGACAGTATAGAGAAGACTGCTTTCCGGACTCCGGATGGTTTTTATGAGTGGCTAGTGATGCCATTTGGGTTGACAAACGCCCCTGCATACTTTGTGGATCTCATGAGTAGAGTGTTCAGAGAGTATCTGAATAAGTTTGTAGTAGTTTTTGTGGATGACATCTTGGTCTTTTCCAAGAGTGAAGAAGAGCATGCCTTACATCTCAGAGAAGTGTTGGAGACTCTTCGAGCACATGGTCTTAAAGCTAAATTCTCTAAATGTCATTTTTGGAGAAGAGAAGTGCGATTCTTAGGGCATGTGGTCTCTAAGGAAGGGATAGCTGTGGATCCCGCAAAGATAGTATCTATCCAGGATTGGAAAGTTCCTAGAAATGCTACCGAAGTAAGAAGTTTCTTGGGGTTGGCAGGATATTATAGGAAGTTCATCAAAGACTTCGCGAAGATATCAGCCCCATTAACCCGCTTGACGAAGAAGAATCTGGTTTTCTCATGGGATGTAGATTGTGATGATGCTTTCCGACGGTTAAAGAGAGCTTTGACCACCGCTCCAGTTTTAGTGCTTCCAGATGGGAGTAAGCCGTTTGTTGTTTATACCGATGCTTGTGGAACAGGATTAGGCGCAGTCTTGATGCAGGAGGGAAGGGTAATAGCCTATGGAGGGAGACAATTGAGAGTGCATGAGAAGAATTACCCTACCCATGATCTAGAGTTGGCCGCGATTGTTTTCGCACTTAAGTCTTGGCGCCATTATCTTCTTGGTGAGAGATTCGAGTTGTTCACTGACCATAAATCATTGAAGTACTTATTCTCTCAGAAAGATTTAAACTTAAGACAGCAAAGGTGGATGGAGTTCTTAGCATCCTATGATTTCGAGATAGCATATACCCCTGGCAAGGGTAACGTGGTGGCTGACGCCTTGAGTAGAAAAAGGCTATCTTTAAGTCCATTGTTGGTAGAACGGCGAAGCTTGGAGTTTCTTTCTTTGTTCGACTTCAGACCTTCTGTTGATTTTGTACCTGGTTTGTTGGCATCCTTGGAGGTTAGACCTACTCTTTTGAGACGGATTGGCGAGGCTCAGCGAGACGACCCACAGTTGGTTGTGTTGGTAGAGAAGCTTATAAGAGGGGAGTCGTCCAGCCATTTGGGTAGATACACCATAGATGATAAGGGATGGTTGCATAGAGACGGTAGACTTTGTGTACCGCAAGATGAGGGTTTGAAGAAGGCTATTTTGGATGATGCACATCGTTCAAGAATGACTATTCATCCCGGTGGAGACAAAATGTACCAAGACATGAAGAGAGTTTTCTTCTGGGCCGGTATGAAGAAAGATGTAGCCGAGTATGTGGCTAGATGTTTAGTGTGCCAACAAGTTAAAGCGGAGCAAAGGAAACCCGGTGGGTTGCTACACCCATTGGAAGTTCCGCAGTGGAAGTGGGATAGTGTCTCGATGGATTTCATCGATGGGTTACCGAGATCGAGGAAGGGCAATACGGGAATTTGGGTTGTGGTGGACAGACTTACCAAGAGTGCCCATTTTATACCCGTGAAGAGTAAGAGGACCGCTCCATGGCTTGCTTCGGTCTATGTTAGGGAGATTGTTAGATTGCATGGCGTGCCATCCAGCATTGTGAGTGATCGAGATCCTATCTTTACTAGTGAGTTTTGGAGAAGTTTGCAAGAGGCGGTAGGGACTCAGTTGTGTTTGAGCACCGCATATCATCCTCAGACGGACGGTCAGACCGAGAGGGTGAACCGTATCTTAGAAGATCTCTTGAGGCTTTGTATCTTGGATTTTGGAGGTACATGGGAAGAACATCTTCCTTTGGTGGAGTTCGCATATAATAACAGCTTTCAGTCCAGTATTGGTATGGCTCCTTTCGAAGCTCTTTATGGAAGGCCTTGTCGATCTCCTACATGTTGGTGGGAATCTACGGATAAGATCTTGCTTGGGCCAGATATGGTTAGAGAGACTTCAGAGAAGATTGATTTGATTCGAAGAAGGATGAAGGCAGCACAAGATAGACAGAAATCTTATGCGGATCGGAGAAGGACGGAACTTGAGTTTGAGGTTGGGGATATGGTTTTTGTCAAAGTATCTCCATTAAGAAATGTGGTTCGCTTTGGGTCCGTTGGGAAGTTAGCACCGAGATTTGTTGGGCCGTTTCCTATTAAGGAAAGGATTGGACGAATGGCATATAGGGTGGAGTTACCCGACAGACTTAGTGGTGTTCATGATGTATTCCATGTATCACATTTGAGGAAGTGCTTACATGAGACCGCAGAGGTGGTAGAGCCGAGTTTGCTTAGAGATGTAGAGGTAGAGCGTGACGCGACGATTCGACGAGCTCCTACTCGCATCCTTGGGTCAGAAACTAGGAAGTTGAGGAACAGAGAAGTCCAGCTAGTTAAAGTGCAATGGGGAGATGACGAAAGCAATGCTACTTGGGAGACGGAAGCGAAGATGCGTTCTTTGTATCCATTTCTTTTTGAGAGTATGTCTTTTAACTTCTCCTTTATTGCTTGTCTAGTACTTATCTTATCTTTAGTATATCCTCTCGCTAATACCTATGACCTTTAGATAGGGTAAAACCTATGGTTGAAACATGTGTTTGAAACATGTTATGGTTGATGGATGCATATGGATGCAATTGTTTGCTAGTGGTTGCTCGTGGATGCATATACACACACATTAGGCACTAGATCGGCTCAGTCACTTCATGTTGCATATTGCATAAATGGATGTGGTAGTTAGATTGATGGATGTATCATGGCTGTGTTATCATATGGATGATGCATTTTTGTGTATGGTTGTGCACGCATGTAGAAATTTGTATGTGTCAATAGGGTTTCGCATACATATTGGATGCATGGCACTATCATGGTTTGCATTAAGGAGGTTTACTGTATCAGTAACCGCCTGATTTTCGCATTAGGTAAGTACATATACACACACTTTTGCATATATCCATCCAGCATTTAGAATCTTGTAAGGACAATGATTGCTCGTGGATGATGCTTTGAGTAGATGGATGATTGGATGGTAGGATACGTTCTTCCTAACTTGAAGATTTCGGGGACGAAATCCTTTAAGGAGGGGAGAATGTAACAACCCGTATTTTCAATAACCTGTAATAACATAAATCGAGGCAGAATTTAATTCTAAAATGGGAATCAAGGGAAACGGGCTATGCCATTGCGTTCGTCTCGGAAAAATACGCGAAATAGAGTCCGAGTTTTCGAAAATCGGAGTCCGTATGACCAAGATATGGCCTCGCGAAGTTTCACGAAAAATTCCCAAATTAAAGTATACTTAATTAAGTGAAATGGGTTGTGTAGATATATATATATATATATATATATATTGATATATATATATATATAATTGAAAATTTAATAAATAAATATGCAAAAATGCTCAAAACAGCGAATTGGGAGAGGGGAATAACCGAACCGGCCGATTTTTGAAGTCGACCCGAGCCCGCTGGGTCGACTAGGGGTTAATCCAGGGTGTTTGGCTGTCAACCCGTGGGCCGATTCGCTCAAGTGCAGATTTTGCATTTGAATGGTTCTCATGGTCCATCTTTAATCTAAAGGCCCTAGATGGTTCCTACACTTGACTTCTTCCCCAAGACATGCTTTGATGGCTTGGATTGAATCTAGGGTTAATCCTATGGCCTAAAACACTTGCCTAATCTATAAATAAGACCCTAACCTACCCTAATTCATTCATAATTAAACCTAGTAACTAAACTATGGCAAAATGCTAGCTCTCATGGCCTCCACTAATTTTATGAAGAGGGTTGCATACTAATCACTCTCTAATCAACTTCTAATCCCTTCTTAGCATCTTAATCTTCTTCATTTGGTGTTCAAAGTTGCTAGTTGTGAGTTTCTATCACTTTGATGATCTTTTGGTAAACTAATTAGATGAGATGTGATGAGATTTATGGTTTTGTATGTGGGTTAATGAGCTTTGAATCATATGATATGATGTTAGCATTAATCTTATGTTTATGCATGTTGAGTATGTAAGCTTATGCAAGTTTAATATGATGTATGTTATGTTTGCATGATGCTAAATATGCAAGTTGTGGGCTATGTAATCATATGCATGTTATGCAAGTTCATGGTAATATGCTATGCAAGTTACATGTATGTAAATATGCAAGTTACATGTTTGTTAATATGCAAGTTACATGTATGTAAATATGCAAGTTACATGTTTGTTAATATGCAAGTTACATGTTTGTTAATATGCAAGTTACATGTATGTAAATATGCAAGTTACATGTTTCTTTATATGCAAGTTACATGTTTGTTAATATGCAAGTTACATGTATGTAAATATGCAAGTTACATGTTTATTAATATGCAAGTTCATGATGACACATTATGCAAGTCTATAAGCTAATATGCAAGTTTGTTATGCAAAATGAATATGTAAGTTATGTGACATATTATATGCAAGTTATGTGACATGTTATGCAAGTTCATATGCAAGTTATGTGTTTGTTAATATGCAAGATGGCACCTTTGAAACATGTTCATTCATATGCAAATTGACACCTTTTATATGTGTTATATCATGAACGAAATTACGTGGGAACGATGGGGTAATTAAATGCATAAGTTAATAAGATTGTGTGAAATTAATATAATTATGCATAACACAAAATAAATAAACATAGTATGGGAATTTGCCTATTTGGTTAGGTGTACCCATACTATGTGTTGGGAATTTACCTATTGAGTTAGGTCTACCCCATGGGAATTTACCTATTAAGTTAGGTCTACCCATGTTAAGAAAACTTGATTAATTAGGGATAATTAATATATAATTATGAGGGTGATTAATTAGGTGTAATTAATTGACTAAGACACGAGGTTGGACTCAGTTGTAGCGTAAAACTGCCCGGACCCAACCGGCTTAACCAGTTGCTACAAATGTTAGCCCAATGTGAGAGGTCTTAGGCACAAACTAAATACGTAATTAATGTAAAGACACGAGGTTAGACTCTGTTATGACATAAGGCTGCCCGGACCCAACCGGCTTAACCAGCGGTCATAAAAGACAGTCTAATGTGAGAGGTCTTTACAAAGGTTACGTTCTTAATTAATTAATTAAGAAACACTTAACCACATTAGCATGTAGAGGGACATGAGGGGTTAAGTGGGTGCCTCGGGTGGCATGAGAAAATCTAGTGGTTGCCTTGGGTGGCAATAGAAAATACGATTAGAATACTTAACCAAAATGGAACATGTAATTAAAACATGATTAAAGGGTTAAGTGGGATATACTAGAAAAAGGGACAAGCTTAGGTGGGTAGCTTGTGGAGGCCCATTTCAACCAGTAACCCATACGTATCTTTGTGGGCTCGACCCATGTCGAGGACGGGACACGCATACTGGGCTTGACTGTAAGAGGCAAACGGGTTAGCGGTGGCAACGCAAGTCCAACGGGCTTCATATGCGTGAGTGGGCCCGGGCTGGTAGGTAAGCCGTTGTTGCATCGAGTAGATATAAGCCGTGCACCTTTAGTTTCATCAGGTTGCCACATTGGGGAATGATACATCCCACGGTGGGGCCAGCACGGGTATCTACGTTAGGGAGCCGATCGAATGGGAAGTAGTGTGTACACCTAGTGGATTGTAGGGCCCCGTGGCGCCTACTTGGTCACCTAGGGGTACGCAAGTACTAATTAGTAAATTTTATAAGTCCTTGGGTGGGATCAACCTTTAAGTTAGGAACGACTGGTGTGGTGCAGTTTAGTAATTTACCTTAGGGAGGGTAGATGCGTCTTTATCCTTTATCTTCGTTTAGTTGACTGCTTAGGGTAGCCATTCATCCCTATATGTTACCGTATATCAGTTTATGTCTTCTCTGGTTACTTTAACGATTGTATTGTTAAAGTTATAGGACTCGCTCAGACTTATGTATGACCCCGTTGTTTTTATCTTTTTCCCAACCCTCAGGTCCTACGGTGGATCCTAGCAGTAGTGGAGCTTGATCGGATTGCTGTTCCAGTCTTTAGGAGCTTGGATAGATGTAAAGCTCCAGTTATCCAGTTATCTTTTCTTTTGTTTGGCTATTGTATGAGAGTGGGATTATGTACTTCTTTATTTTGATGGATATTGTACTTGACCTTTATTGTGGTTTTATGATGTAACCAGACATGTTTTACTTCCGCTGTTATGAGATGATGTTTTAAAATTTCAAGTACTATTTATATCTGTCTTGTTGTAATTTTTCTGTTCTATATTCACTAAAATACTCCACCGATGCTATGGCATTCCCTTAGTGAGTGATCATAGCGGGAGTGGGGTGTTACAGAAGAGAAAGGACGAATTACCGTGAGAACAAGACGCATCAGAACACAAACAGAAGAACATATCATTTCTTATTACAATAATTCCATCAGAATACAAGAATACACAAAGTATGAATAAATATTACACACCATAAAACATCAGGGATTTAAATACATTACTGCAGCGGAAAAATAATACAAAACATAACTGAAAGAAATACACGGATATAGAGCTTTTCGAATATCACTCCATCTTTATACTAGGATCCTTTGAATATAAATCTGGAAAACCAAAACTACTAGCTGCCCGTGCGGAAAATAAGGGCACCTAGAGTTTAGGTTAAAACAATAAACTCTAGGTTAGTCATGTGACTGGTATGAGAACTAAAACAGTTATTAATATTGGTTTTAAAGTTGGATAAATCAAGGGACCACGCTGTATAACATGGAACGGGTTTCCTCCCAAGAATACCAGTGCATATAACAACAGCGCAATGCTAAATAAATGAAGCTGTTATAAGACCCAGGTCCCATCACACAATGCAACGAAAGCCGGAGGATAGGGTTTTACCTTATAACAGCCAAATAATGCTTCATACGCGAAATTTAATCTTTTATTATTACTATAAGTGAAGAAAACAACTTCAAATATAAATGTATCAATCATAGACGACATACTATGTCGCCAATACTAGGCTCTACAAATAAAACTGAATGTCACGTATTGGAAGTTGGATTTCCATCTATGAACCGAGGCAAAAGATAATCCTCACCGATTCGAGACTGTATAGCCCGAGTCTCAGGCAAGCGCGCAGGCAAGCCTTGGATCGTCAGGGCCAATCCATACGAAGTGGATTATTATGCCTGAACAATGCGTTTCACCGCCCTATGGGGCGTAAATGAGCCAATGAATGACTCCATCGGTCCTGGTTCGACCGATATAACTGAGGCGCCTCACATTCCCACAACCACATAAGTCAAACTCGTCGGGGCTTGTAAACCACTGACGCCACTTCTAGCTAGAAGAAAACGCCTGTCCTCCCTGAGGTCCTCTCAAGTTTTTGGTTCACACCGGGGTGTAAGTGAAACACCCTACCTCCGTTAGGTTCACTCTCAAAGGGAATGCCCTAATTTTGGTGGAGGTTTATAAGTATAAGTCACAGATACACAAGACATATATAAGAACACATATTTTTGAACAGCGGAAAACAACAACAACTTTTATTTCATTAAAATACGTGTTACACAAACCATGCCATAATTGTCTTACAATACTTCCAAAAGCATTACATCTTTATAACTGTCTTGATTTCATTATTTAAAGAAGCATAAAAACATAAGTAAACTGCATAAGTCCCATAATTGCTGTCCAAAGCCATAGTCCAAAACGAAAGAGATCCAAGCAATACATTCTTTCTCTTCAAGCTGGATGTAAAAACTGGTCAATCTGCGGTATTCCCTCCCAGTGGACCGGGGAGGGGGGGGGGAAACGAAAGAAAAGAAGACGAAAGAAAAGTAGAGTCAGACATAAAGCCTGAGTAAGTCTAGGACTATTCAGTCTATGAATAAAGAATTGGGCATGATAAGTATAAACTGGAAATGGGAAAGCACCATAAACTAAGTTAAGTTGTCTAGAGTCGAATATACTATCGTACCCCATGTTAATCTCTGCACCCCTATAAACTAGTTCCCAACAGGCACCCCATAATCAGGGTGAAGTGATCCATTTCTAATGATCGGCTCCTACTCGCATAGTTACATGTGTCTTACGGCCCCCGTTGTTGTAGTTACCTATGCTGGTCCCACCATGGGGTGTATCAAGTCCCATGGTGGCGGCCCTACACAATTCTAGGATGCACACGTATACTACTGGTGCCCAGTGCCTTATTTTTCTGCGCCGGTGTGTGTGCACGTCCGCACCCCGTTAGAACCTACACTGCTGCACCACCGCCGTCGATTTGACCTCTTACAGTCAGCCCAGTAATCGTGCCCCACCCTGCCTAGTTCAGGGTATCTTGATACACCTTGTAGGGTTACTGCTGAAAAGGGTCCCCCGCTACTAGGTTTTCTATTTCTAGCCAACATGCTAAGTTGGTTAAGTGTTTTGTAAACCTAACCCCCAATCAGTCTGTATAGTTTAGCATGTTCCATTTTGATTAAGTATTAATTCAATTTACTTAACCCTATCAATCCTGACTCAGCCTTAATTGTCTTATTAAAGCCTTGACCTCTCACATTAGACAGGTATTGTTGTGGCTACCTGTTGCTGGTTGGGTCCGGGCAGTCTTACGCCACAACTCAGTCTAACCTCGGGTCTTTATTGGGCTCTGTGTTTAACCACCCATATTGGATAGGTATTGTTGTGACTACTGGACAGCCAGGCGGTTTCGGGCAGGTTTACATCACAACTCAATCCAACCTCGGGTTAAACACATCGTATTTTCTAAATTTACATATTTTGTCTCTTTCTTTTTATATGTAAATATTTGCGGCCCATTATTCAAATTCATCTTTATTGGGTAAAATTAATTTATACCACTTAATTGTTTTTCAAGGTCGTTGGCATGCGTCAAACATGCCAACACATATGTTTTATATTTTAACCCAAACGTCATTACCCCCGTTTTATACGTTCGCTACAATATAACCTATGTTGGGTTTAACATTTAAACCCAACTTAGCCACATGAAAAAGGGGAGGCTTAGAACATGGTGTTTATATATTCTAAGTAACATCAAAAGGGGAGTGTGAACGCATGAACTTGCAACATAGCGAACTAATTAACATAAATTAGGCACTTGTGAACTTGCATTGTAATAGCATATAATCATGGCATAAACATACCTAAACATGAATCATGCTTTTTAATCTGTTCATAGAATCATGGCATAAACATACCTAAACATGAATCATGGTTTTTAATCTATTCTTAGAATCATGGCATAAACATACCTAAACATGAATCATGGTTCTTAATCTATTCATGTAAACTTGCAAGTAGAATGTAAATCTAACTTAATTATGTGTCACATATATTATCATATGATTTTGATAACAACATAGGCCTAAAACATGTTTTCAATTAGGCATAACACCAAACATAGTTTAGTCATGTTCATAGAGTCAACACAAGTTCACAAAGATGCTTACTTTTGTCTCTAATACAAAAGTATGGTTTTAAACTTGAATCATGATGCTAATTCCAACATAAATTCATATGAGTCATAATACCCAAATGGATCATACTACACTAAAAGTGATTATAAAAAATATATATCATGTTGGCATAATAGTGAACCATATACTTGCATGAATCTCAAATAAACTACCACAAACATATAGTCGTTACTTTCAATATGGATCATATACTTTTAATTATCCAATAGGTGTTGTATTAAACTACCACAAACATGTAGTTGTTAACTTTCAACATGAATCACATACTTGCAAATATCCAATAGGTGTTGTATTAAACTACCACAAACATGTAGTTGTTAACTTTCAACATGAATCAATAGGTATTGTACAATTCTATTTCTCATTTTACACAAATCAAAACACAATTATTTATTCACATCGGAATAACACTCTACTTACAACGAATGACGAATCTTCAATTCAGGAATCTGAATTCCGAATTTGGAGATGCTATCCTTTGTTGTAGGCGTTGTTTTGATTTAGTTGTCGTTGCTTTAAGCTTTTGAATTGTATCCTAATCGTCTCTCAATTTTGACGGCTATTTCTAGTCTTTCCTCAACAGCATGACGATCTCATTCTAATTTTTATTTGTATGAATTAGGTGTCCTTTTTAAAGAGTTTGTGAATTGATTAGGACCGTCGATGGAGCCTAGATTAATATTAGCCGTTCGTTTGAAGGAGAGACTAATTAGGAGCTGACACCTAGCCCTAGTGACAAGGCAAGGCTCAGAAATTCGGCCAAGCACAGACCAGGCCAGCCAGGGGGGCTGGGTTCGACCTGGCTCAGGGGCCAGGTCGACTCCCCAGTCGGCCCCCGTGTCGACTTGGCAGTCGACCTGGGTGCCCCAGGTCGACTACCCAGTCGACTTGGGTGCCTTGGGCGGGAAAATTCCCGCCCTGGCCAATCTGGCCCGATTTTTGAATTTTGAATTTGTTTTCTGAGCTGTTTTTGTCTGTTTTAATTTTAAACTGAATTCTAAAACTTCCGGAGGCCATATCTTCTTCATACGGAGTCCGTTTTACGCAAACTCGGACTCTATCCCAAGAAGAATTCCGAGACGAACGCAATGGAGTATCCCGTTTCCCTTAAATCTTTGATTTGAAATTAATTATACTTTAATTTGTGAATTTTACTGTTATAGAATACACAGGGTGTTACATTCTCCCCCACTTAAAAGGATTTCGTCCCCGAAATCTTCAAGTTCAGGAAGAATGTATATCCTAGCATCCAAACGTCCATCTACTCATCCATCAAACACGAGCATCCATTGTCCTTAAAAGACTTCTAATGCTTCATGATAATATGCGAAGTGTGTGTACATGTACTTATCTAATGCAAAATCAGGCGGCCTACTGATTCAGTTGACCTCCTTAATGCAAATTATGTAAGTGTCATGAATCCATTATGTATGCAAATTTTCCTATTCATGATTCTACATGAGTGCACAATCATTCATATATAAATGCAAAATCCATATGACAACACATTAAACTTCAACCATATACAAATATAAATACATATATGCATATGCAATATGAAGTGACTGAGCTGATCTAAAACCTAGATTGTGTGTGTATATGCAACCACGAGCAACCACTAGCAATCACTTGCAACCACTTGCAACCATCATCCATAACATGTTTCAATTACATGTTTTCATCCAAAGGGTTTCTACCTAAAAGATAAGGTCGAGGAGATATACCTAAAAAGATAGATAAAAGCGCAACTTAAGGAAAAAGAAAGATCAAAGATGTACCCTCGAAAAGAAAAGGGTAGGCTGCGCGTATTCTAGCTTCAGTTTCCCAAGTTGCGTCTCCCTCGGCGTCGCTCCACTGAACTTTGACGAGCTTGACTTCGCGGTTGCGTAGCTTTTTCACTTCCGTTCCTAATATACGGGTTGGAACTTTCCTCACGGTTGCTTCACGTTCCACTTCAGCTTCTTCTAGGATATTTGGCTCTACCACTTCAGCAGATTCATGTAGACATTTTCGGAGGTGCGAAACGTGAAAGACGTTGTGAACTCCGGCCAGCTTTTCGGGTAGCTCGAATCTATAGGCCATTTTCCCAATTTTCTCGATAATAGGAAACGGTCCTACGAACCTTGGTGCTAGCTTTCCTGTGGTTCCAAAAATGAACAACGTTCCTTAGCGGAGATACCTTAAGAAAAACTCTGTCCCCAACCTCAAATTCAAGGTCGTTCCTCCTCTTGTCGGCGTAGGATTTTTGTCTGTCTTGGGCTGTCTTCATTCTTCTCCGTATTAAGTCTACTTTCTCTGAAGTCTCTCGGATCATATCTGGCCCAAGTATGAGCTTGTCAGTAGACTCCCACCAACAAGTGGGCGATCAGCACGGTCTTCCATATAAAGCTTCGAAGGGCGCCATTCCGATGGTGGCTTGGTAGCTGTTGTTGTAGGCAAATTCCACCAAAGGAAGATGGTCTTCCCACGTCCCTCCGAAGTCAAGGGCGCACAGTCTTAAAAGGTCCTCCAAAACTCTGTTCACTCTTTCTGTCTGGCCGTCGGTTTGGGGATGATAGGCTGTGCTCAAGCATAACTGTGTGCCTACCGCTTCTTGCAGACTCCGCCAAAAATCACTTGTGAAGATAGGGTCTCGGTCACTAACAATGTTGGAGGGTATTCCATGGAGTCAAACAATTTCCTTGAGGTAAAGAGATGCTAGGGATGAGGCAGTTCTTTTACTCTTGACAGGTAAAAAGTGGGCGCTTTTAGTAAGCCTATCCACTATTACCCAAATGCTAGTGTTTACTCTTCTAGACCTAGGCAGCCCATCAATGAAGTCCATTGAGATGCTATCCCACTTCCACTGCGGGACCTCTAAAGGATGGAGCAGACCGCCGGGCTTTTTCTGTTCCGCCTTAACCTGTTGGCACACCATACACTTAGAAACGAAATCTGCCACGTCCTTCTTCATGCCGTTACAAAAGAAAGTTCTCTTTATATCCTTGTACATTTTATCTCCGCCTGGGTGTATCGTCATCTTGGAGTGATGTGCTTCCTCGAGAACCTTCTTTACTAAATCCCTTGTCTGTGGGACGCATAGTTTTCCGTCTCGCCTTAGCCAACCCTTATCGTCGATGGAGTATCTGCTGAGGTGACTTGAAGTCTCACCCCTAATTAGCCTATCAATCGTCTCCACAAGCTGAGGGTCTTCGCGTTATGCTGTCCCTATTGAGTCCACTAAAGTCGGGCGTACTTCGAGAGATGCTAGCAAGCCCGGTAAAAAATCGGAGGAGGGCCTAAAGTCAAAGCTGGCTATAAACTCTAGGCTTTGTCTTTCAACAAACAGCGGGCTTAGGGTCAGTTTCTTTCGGCTCAACGCGTCTGCCACTACGTTGCCTTTGCCCGGAGTGTAGGAGATCTCGAAATCGTACGAGGCAAGAAAGTCCATCCATCTCTGTTGCCTCAAGTTAAGATCTTTCTACGAGAAAAGATATTTCAACGATTTATGGTCAGTGTAAAGTTCGAACTTCTCACCTAGGAGATAGTGTAGCCAAGACTTGAGTGCAAAGACGATGGCAGCTAACTCAAGATCGTGGGTCGGGTAGTTCTTTTCATGAACTTTCAATTGTCTTCCGCCATAAGCTACAACCCTTCCTTCTTGCATTAAGACAACGCCTAGCCCTGTCCCACATGCATCTGTATAAATTGTGAACATCTTGCTTCCATCTGGCAACGTCAAAACTGGGGCTGTTGTAAGAGCCCTTTTCAGTCCTTAGAAAGCAAACTCGCAATCCAAGTCCCAATTGAACACTAGATTCTTCTTTGTCAGCCTTGTGAGCGGAGCTGATATTTTTGCAAAGTCTCTGATGAATTTCCGATAGAAGCCTGCTAGCCCGAGAAAGCTTCGGACTTCTGTTGCGTTCCTTGGTGTCTTCCAGTCCTGCACCGCTACTACCTTAACAGGGTCCACAGCTAACCCTTCTTTGGATACTATGTGCCCAAGAGACCTTACTTCCTCTTTCCAAAAGTGGCATTTGGAGAATTTGGCTTTTAGCTGATGGACTCGCAGAGTTTCCATGATTGCCCTTAGGTGCTGAGCATGCTCTTCTTCATTCTTTGAGAAGATCAAGATATCGTCTACGAAGACCACTACGAACTTATTGAGGAAATATCTGAACACCCTACTCATCAGGTCCACGAAGTAAGCGGGTGCATTTGTCAAGCCAAAAGGCATGACAAGCCATTCAAAGAAGCCGTCTGGGGTTCTGAATGCCGTCTTATCGATGCTATCTTCAGCCACCCTTAGCTGATGAAAACTGGTCGCCAAATCGAGTTGGGAGAAAACAGATGCTCCTACAAGCTGATCAAACAGATCGTCAATTCTGGGGAGAGGGTGCCTATTCTTTTTCGTTAGCTTGTTGAGCTCCCTATAGTCAACACATAGACGGAGTGAACCATCCGCCTTTGTGGCGAACACCACTGGAGCGCCCCATTCTGAAATGCTCCTCCTAATGAACCCCTTCTCTAGAAGCTCTTTAATCTGTTTACTGAGCTCTTTCCTTTCCCGTGGAGCCATGTGTCTAATGGGAAACACAACGGGCTTTGCATTATCTACAAGATATATGCGGAAGTCTATCTCCCGCTTCGGAGGTAAGCCCTTCACCTCTTTGAAGACATCCGGATATTCCCGGACCACTCTAACCGATTGCAAACTTTCAACAGATGCATCTAGCGATTCAAGATAACTAAGCATAACCGCATACGAGGGATTACAAGTAATTTCCAGAGTGTTACCGAGTTGGGTCAGAAGCCTAACCACCCTTTTCTCACAATCCAGGATGGCACCATTACTGGATAGCCAATCCATGCCCAAAATCAAACCATATCCCGAGAAGCCCAAAACAAAGGCACTACATCTAAATTCTACGCTTAGAATAGAAATTTTCAATCCCACACAGATCATAGACAAATGAGCCGGGCCCCCGATTGGATTTGAAACAATTAAGGAGTCCTCTACCATACTAGTTTCTAGGTTCAGAGATTCTACTAAAGCAGATGAGATAAAGGAGTGTGATGCGCCAGAATCAAATAAAGTGCGAACTGGGTGATCATAAAGATAAACTACACTTTCTACAGAAGTATTTATACCTCGCTGTTGCAGAGGTGGCGCTTCTAGCACATGAACCTGTGGCCCTGAGGTGGATCCAGCCATTTGCCCCTGCCCTCGTTTCTTTGGGAAATCCTTAGCCATGTGGCCTGTCTCACCGCAAGAAAAGCACCCACCATTCATCTTGGCCTTCTTTTTCCTGCAATCTTTCACTAAGTGCCCCACTTTGCCATAGAAATTACACTTCCTCTTCTCTTTGTTGTCTTTCCCGCCCTTCTTAAAGTCTGTCTTCTTAGGCTGTAAACCCTCTTTCTTCCTTTGAGAGCTTTCTGCCTTTGTCTCCTTCTTGCCCTTATCCTCTTCGTTCAGCAATGCCATCTGCACCAACCTTTCATACGTAGCTCCCATGGGTATATGGGTCATGGCCAAACTGTGTAATGGCTCATTCAACCCCTTGACAAAGCGGAGAGCCTTCTTGTGCGAGGTGTTGACTAGGTCCAGTCCGAACCTAGCCAGCTGATCGAACTGATTAACATACTCTTTGACTGTCATATTCCCTTGATTAAGAAATAAGAATTTTTCCAACTGAAGACTCCTTTCAGCTTTTGAGAGAAATTTAGCCTCAAACCTTGCCCTAAAGTCCTCCCATGTTTCCACTGGTCTTTCTGCATTGGTGACTTCCCAACAGTAGGAAGCCTCGCCTTTAAGTAGCCATACTGCCAGTTGTACCTTCTGCCTATCTTCTACCACAAAGATGACGAATAAGTCCTCGGTTTCCTTCAGCCAATTCCTGGCTGCCACGAAGGACTCGGTTCCATGAAAGTCCTTTCCTCCCATAGCTTTAAAATCTTTACATATCTTAGCAAAAGTATTACTCCGCAGAGGAGGTGGAGGAAGAGGTGCTGCTGCAGCTGGATGATTTCCTGCAGCTGGGGGAGGAGGAACGGTAGGACCTGGCTGAGTGGCCCTTGCTTCTAAGAATCGTCTGAACCAACCAGGTATTGGTATACCCTCTGGCAAGTTAAGTTCTTCGGACATGCTGAAACAAAAAGGATAGATTCAAAACGAAGGATAAAAGATAGTACCTATGGCTTTGGGGGACTATGCCTTTTTAAAATAAAATAATATTTTATATTTCAAAATGCTTCTTTAAATTTTCTTTTTGGAAATGAATTTTCAAAACTGTTTATCTTATCTGGTAAACCTATGCTCTGATACCTAGTGAAACACCCCACCTCCGTTAGGGTCACTCTCAAAGGGAATGCCCTAATTTTGGTGGAAGTTTATAAGTATAAGTCACAAACACACAAGACAGATATAAGAACACATATTTTTGAACAGCGGAAAACAATAGCAACTTTTATTTCATTAAAATACGTGTTACACAAACCATGCCATAATTGTCTTACAATACTTCCAAAAACATTACATCTTCATAACTGCCTTGATTTCATTACTTAAAGAAGCATAAAAACATAAGTAAACTGCATAAGTCCCATAATTGCTGTCCAAAGCCATAGTCCAAAACGAAAGAGATCCAAGCAATACATTCTTTCTCTTCAAGCTGGATGTAAAAACTGGTCAAGCTGCGGTATTCCCTCCCTGTGGACCTGGGGGGGAAACGAAAGAAAAGAAGACGAAAGAAAAGTAGAGTCAGACATAAAGCCGGAGTAAGTCTAGGACTATTCAGTCTATGAATAAAGAATTAGGCATGATAAGTATAAACTGGAAAGGGGAAAGCACCATAAACTAAGTTAAGTTTTCTAGAGTCGAATATACTATCGTACCCCATATTAATCTCTGCACCCCTATAAACTAGTTCCCAACAGGCACCCCATAATCAGGGTGAAGTGATCCATTTCTAATGATCGGCTCCTACTCGCATAGTTACATGTGTCTTACGGCCCCCGTTGTTTTAGTTACCTATGCTGGTCCCACCATGGGGTGTATCAAGTCCCATGGTGGCGGCCCGACACAATTCTAGAATGCACAGGTATACTACTGGTGCCCAGTGCCTTATTTTTCTGCGCCGGAGTGTGTGCACGCCCGCACCCCGTTAGAACCTACACTGCTGCACCACCGCCGTCGATTTGACCTCTTACAGTCAGCCCAGTAATCGTGCCCCACCCTGCCTAGTTCAGGGTATCCTGATACACCTTATAGGGTTACTGCTGAAAAGGGTCCCCCGCTACTAGGTTTTCTATTTCTAGCCAACATGCTAAGTTGGTTAAGTGTTTTTTAAACCTAACCCCCAATCAGTCTGTATAGTTTAGCATGTTCCATTTTGATTAAGTATTAATTCAATTTACTTAACCCTATCAATCCTGACTTAGCCTTAATTGTCTCATTAAAGCCTCGACCTCTCACATTTGACAGGTATTGTTGTGGCTGCCTGTTGCCGGTTGGGTCCGGGCAGTCTTACGCCACAACTTAGTCTAACCTCGGGTCTTTATTGGGCTCCGTGTTTAACCACCCACATTGGATAGGTATTGTTGTGACTACTGGACAGCCGGGCGGTTCCGGGCAGGTTTACATCATAACTCAATCCAACCTCGGGTTAAACACATCGTATTTTCTAAATTTACATATTTTGTCTCTTTTCTTTTTATATGTAAATATTTGTGGCCCATTATTCAAATTCATCTTTATTGGGTTAAATTAATTTATACCGCTTAATTGTTTTTCAAGGTCGTTGGCATGCGTCAAACATGCCAACACATATGTTTTATACTTTAACCCAAACGTCATTACCCCCATTTTATACGTTCGCTACAATATAACCTATGTTGGGTTTAACATTTAAACCCAATTTAGCCACATGAAAAAGGGGAGTCTTAGAACATGGTGTTTATATATTCTAAGTAACATCAACAGGGGAGTGTGAACGCATGAACTTGCAACATAGCGAACTAATTAACATAAATTAGGCACTTGTGAACTTGCATTGTAATAGCATATAATCATGGCATAAACATACCTAAACATGAATCATGGTTTTTAATCTATTCATAGAATCATGGCATAAACATACCTAAACATGAATCATGGTTTTTAATCTATTCATAGAATCATGGCATAAACATACCTAAACATGAATCATGGTTCTTAATCTATTCATGTAAACTTGCAAGTAGAATGTAAATCTAACTTAATTATGTGTCACATATATTATCATATGATTTTGATAACATAGGCCTAAAACATGTTTTCAATTAGGCATAACACCAAACATAGTTTAGTCATGTTCATAGAGTCAACACAAGTTCACAAAGATGCTTATTTTGTCTCTAATACAAAAGTATGGTTTTATACTTGAATCATGATGCCAATTCCAACATAAATTCATATGAGTCATAATACCCTAATGGATCCAACTACACTAAAAGTGATTATAAAATATATATATCATGTTGGCATAATAGTGAACCATATACTTGCATGAATCTCAAATAAACTACCACAAACATATAGTCGTTACTTTCAACATGAATCATATACTTTTAATTATCCAATAGGTGTTGTAATAAACTACCACAAACGTGTAGTTGTTAACTTTCAACATGAATCACATACTTGCAAATATCCAATCGTTATACCACAACATCCCAAATCGATTAGAATCATAGCAACATACAATTATGAATTATTATCACAACAAATTAAGTACAATTCTATTTCTCATTTTACACGAATCAAAACACAATTATTTATTCACATCGAAATAGCACTCTACTTACAACGTATGACGAATCTTCAATTCAGGAATCTGAATTCTGAATTTGGAGATGCTATCCTTTGTTGTAGGCGTTGTTTTGATTTAGTTGTCGTTGCTTTAAGCTTTTGAATTGTCTCCTAATCGTCTCTCAATTTTGACGGCTATTTCTAGTCTTTCCTCAGCAGCATGACGGTCTCATTCTAATTTTTATTTGTATGAATTAGGTGGAGTCTTAGGTCCTTTTTATAGAGTTTGTGAATTGATTAGGACCGTCGATGGAGCTTGGATTAATATTAGTCGTTCGTTTGAAGGAGAGACCAATCAGGAGTTGATACCTATCCCTAGTGACAAGGCAAGGCTCAGAAATTCGGCCAAGCACCGACCAGGCCAGCCGGGGGGCTGGGTTAGACCTGGCTCAGGGGCCAGGTCGACTCCCCAGTCGACCCCCGTGTCGACTTAGCAGTCGACCTGGGTGCCCCAGGTCGACTACACAGTCGACCCCCGTGTCGACTTAGCAGTCGACCTGGGTGCCCCAGGTCGACTACCCAGTCGACCTGGGTAGCCCAGGTCGACTACCCAGTCGACCTGGGTGCCTTGGGCGGGAAAATTCCCGCCCTGGCCAATCTGGCCCCATTTTTGAAATTTGAATTTGTTTTCTGAGCTGTTTTTGTCTGTTTGAAGTTTAAACTGAATTCTGAAACTTCCGGAGGCCATATCTTCTTCATACAGAGTCCGTTTTACGTAAACTCGGACTCTATCCCAAGCAGAATTCCGAGACGAACGCAATGGCTTATCCCGATTCCCTTAAATCTTTGATTTGAAATTAATTATACTTTAATTTGTGAATTTCACTGTTATAGAATACACGGGGTATTACAGTAAGGCTCGCAAATTAATGCTACACAAAGCGATGCCGCAAAGGCAGTGCTTTGATCATCAACCACAAGACTTTGCTTTTCAACAGAAGCCTTGATCATTTGCATCTTAGCATGCCACAAATGCAAACCGCTCCATGCAACCGATATCAATCAATCATACAGAATGATATCCAATGTCAGACACACAGTCCATTTACAAGTTCGTTCTGGGTCTGAGCGAAACCGGAGGAACCTTATTCCCCGCATATCCATCGATCTCCAAGTACGTCTGGACGATCACCAACTGATTCCCTCCTCTTGGGTGTACGGCCCAATCCAGATCATCGGTAATTATCCAAATGATGTGAAGAACTCTAGTCTTCAACCACCGTCTTCATCTTCGACTTATCATCGTATCAGTTATTCAGAATGGGATAAACCCAGTCTTTCCGAATAACTCGCATGTTCCATAAACAAGCGTTACAAAAACACAATGTATGCCTCATTCCAATTCAGAATGTTCTTTTATTCAAATATTCACATTACTAGGGAAAGGTTCCCATTAATTTTATTAAAGAAAAATGCTTTTAAATCTATTCTTTAATATTTATTTGGATATTAAACCATACTAAGGTTTTTCAAACTAGTCAGGATTAACGAACCACACCGAACTAATCATCTATTTTATTTCCCAATCCCAACCTTTTAGAGTCAGTATGTGGCCTCGGTAAATTAAAATGTTCATTTGAATTTAAAATATAATGATTTATATTTTATGTTTAGCGGAAACAGATTGTAACAACATAATTGGGTTACGAAACATATCCCATTGGGTTCGGAATATGGGCAATGTGCTAGGGACGACAGTCGGTGGGTCTCGTTAGAGGTCGAATTAAAAAGTTAACTTTTTGGAGATTAAAATATAATTAAATAAAATTATATATATATAAAATCCTTTCCCCTCATGTTTTCTCTCAGATAACCGATCCCCTTTTTAATAAAAAAAAACCGACGCCCTTTTCTCTAGAGTCGCCGCCGGCGATCCCTTCCTCCCTAACTCTGACGATCGCCGCCCCCCCCCCCCTCAAAGCAACCCCGACCACCGCCTTTTCCCCCTTCCTCCCTATCCTCTATTGATTTCTTGAAGGGGAACCCCTATCCCTTTTACCCTAAACCGCCACGTTGAGCTCCACCCTGGCCACAGCCGGCCGCAGTCACCACCCCCAGCCGCTTCCGATCCCATGCCGACCCTAGCCGCCACCTCAGCTGCTGTGCTCCCCCATTATTCGAAAACCCCTTTTTCTTCATTGTTGGAGATGAAAACTGCTGTGATTCCGTCCCCAAAGCCCTGACGCTGATGGGTGTCGCGATACGGCAGTAAAGGAAAATTAACAGATGAAGATGGTGATAAATGTTAAAAAGGTAATTTTTTTTTATTTCAATTTAAATAACCTAGTTATTTTCAAACATGATGAAAGTATAAAAGCTTAGTCATTTTCATAAATTATAAGCATTGTTAAAATATATATATAGTTGTATATAAATAAAAATATGATTTTTATGAAAGGGTTTAAATAAAAATATGATTTTTATGAAAGGGTTTAAATAAAAATATGATTTTTAACACAAAGATGTGATTTTTATTTGAATGGATTTGTTATAAAAATTGAAACATTATTATGAAGTAGATTTATAAAAATGGAGTTTTTATATATGAAGTTGCGAAGTAAAAATACGATTTTTATCTAGAAAACTAAATTATAAAAATATAATTTTTATAATATAAACATCAACATAAAAATATAATTTTTATGTAGGAAGTAAAAGTATAAAAGTGTGATTTTAGATAATATACCGCGTGAAACAGATCTCGTTGGAAACACGACGAAGATTTCCTACATATGAAGAGTCATGGCGTTTGGTTTAGCTTCTCACTGGATTTTCTTTATACAGTTATTTGTTATGTAACTGCATATATAAACTGTTCTCCGTCATCCATAGACCATGGATGACTTGTTTGTTTGGTTGTGTAGATGATTGAATTATTGGTTTGAATTTGGTTGTTTGGGTGAAATGGAATTGATTAGATTGGTATGTGTATGGCGCATGCCATTATTAGACTGGGGATAAGGCTAGGCCTTATCCCGTTTCTACTATCGTGCCGTTATGCCGTCGAAATTTTCTAAAATAAGTTAAAAAAATAAAAATATCATTTTATTGAATAAATGAACTGAATAGAATATCCATAGGTTGAATAAAATATTTTGGTCATTAAAAATAAAATTTTTAACATGTATGTGAATAAAATAAATATTCATTTACAAATCAGACGATTTGTTTATGTACACTGATTTGACTGATATTGATTGAGATGATAAATTTTACACGTCGCCAACTGCACAAATAATATTCAGTGTTTGTGGATTGAAACCCCACACGGGTGTTGGGATGATATTTGACGTACACTTATCCCAATAATTTAGTTGTATGTCGATCGATGGGTTGACAAACTGTGTAAGCGTTAATTATTTATATTTAATGCTTATGCAGTTGTGTGGTGCACTCTGGATGATGGTTGATTATTTATCGTTGCTATTATATACATGTGCTGTATGGAATCCATATAAATAACATTATATGGTAATTAATTGGGTCTCATTCCAATTTAGAAAATAAAGATTATTTTAAAATAATATTCAGAACAGGAAAATAAATATTCATCTGTTGAATAAACAAAATAGTCATGTGTTGACAATACTCATGTGTTGAGAATATTCATGTATTGAAACTATTTATGTATTAAACGAAATATTTATACAATAAAATTCACATTTTTATTGTAAGTAAGAAATAATAAATATTCATGTGTTGAAAGAAATAATAAATATTCATGTGTTGAAAGAAATTTATATTCATGTGTTGAAGAAAATATTCATTTGTTGAATAGATAACGAAGTTATTGAAATATATAAAGCCGTGTTGATTAGATTTGCGCCATTTTGACGCGAACGATATTCATATCGATTATATCCATTTTTATAATGCATATAGAAAAGGATGTGATTTCAAAATATAACATTTTGAAAATATTATCATTTATATATTAATGATATGGAATATTCAATTTTGATCTGAAATTGAATATGAAGTTGAAACCGTTTTGAAAACGAATTTAAACGATTTATAAAATACGTTTGAAATGGAAATCGACGAAGTATATATATAATATGTATTATATATATTAAATGGCCTGAATAGAACGTGCCGCGCCGCGACCGTTTGCGAATTTCGACCAGTGACTTCGAATTGACGTTACGGGAGATCCGACAGTCGGATTCTCCTGAAGCCGAGACCGTTGGGTTCGTATCGAAAAGAGCTTTCCAACGAATATTATAAATTTGCAATTTAACAGTTGGATTTGGAAAAATGTCCAAATCAAATTTTGAAAAGGTCATTGTAAGTGCAGTTCGATGACCGTTTATGGAAATCGACTGTACGGGCCTTAATAAAATTATTAAAAATATCTATAATTTGTGTAAAATCATAATATATGAACTGGAAAGAACTGGGATGAAAAATTCCACATTTGTAAGGATAAAAATATATTTTTATCGAAATGAACTAGTTTATAACTAGAATGATAATCCATTTTTTTTAATAAATAAAATGGATTGAGAATGGGTTTTAATGTAACCAGAATTTCCAATATGTGAATTGGAAGGGATTTGAATCGAAATCCTCTTCAAAATAGTTCGATGTTGGATTTCGTTATTATACAGATATTGTTATGGGAATTTGAAAGATATATTTATATTGTTATTTCCAAAACGATGTTTGTTGGTTTCAAAATTTGATATTGAATATAGGCCGATATATTTTCTATTCAGAGCCTTGTATTTAATATCAAATGGGATTTTGGGTTTGTCGTGAAGAGTATCTTTAATAATATTGTTCTTAAACCCAAATTGTGTTAAGAAAATTAGAAACTAACTGCAAATCAGTTAAGATGAATGATTTCCTGGGTTTTGATCTGATGTTGGTTTCGGCCTTCAGGGTTAATATTTAGGGAATTGTTCTCTTACTAATTTACGGTTAGAGACTGATAGAATGGGATGTGTTTTTGGGTTTATCGTGAACCATGTTTTAAATGACATTGGTTCTTTAACCCAGTTAAAAACAGGATATGATTTTCCAAGTTATATAATCATTAATATTGAATTTTCGGAAGATTAAAACTAAGTGGAGTTTTAATGAATCTTTAATTAGATTAAAATGAGCGAGAATGGAGTATCACCAGTTTTGCTCCAAGCGATAGTTAAATCTTTAATTAGATTTGAACGTGAAATGGTAATTAATATTTACCGATAATACCGTGGTGTTAAATATGGTGTACTACCAGTTTTGTTCCATGGGATGAATAGGTTGGGATTGGGAAATAAAATAAATGATTACCTCGGTGTGGTTCGCTAATCCCGACTAGTTTGGATAAACCTTAATTTGGTTTGATATCCAAAGGAAGATTAAAGTATAAATTTAAAAGAATTTATCTTTGATAAAATTAATGGGAACCTTTCCCTAAGAATGTGAAATTTAGAAACTAACTGAAGATTAGTTAAGATGAATGGTTTCCTATGTATTGATCTGATGTTGGTTTCGGCCTTCGGGGTTAATATTTGGGGAATTGTTCTCTTACTAATTTATGGTTAGTGACTGATGAATTGGAATGAGGAGTATGTTGTGTTTGTGTAACACTTGATTATAAAATGAGCGAGTTATTCAGAAAGACCGGGTTTATCCCATTCTGAATAACTGATACAACGATAAATCGAAGATGAAAACGGTGATTGAAGACCGGACGTCTTCACATCATTTGGATAATTACTGATGATGTTGATTGGTCGTACACCCAAGCGGAGGGAATTAGTTGGTGATCGTCCAGACGTACTTGGAGATCGATGGATATGCAAGGAATAAAGTTCCTCCGGTTTCGTTCAGACCCAGAACGAAATTGTAAATGGACTGTGTGTCTGACATTGGATATCATTCTGTGTGATTGATGGATATTGGTTGCATGGAGTGGTTTTCTTGTATGGCATGGTGAGATGCAGATGATCGAGTCTTTTATTTAAAAGGAGAGTCTTGTGGTTGATGATCAAAGAACGACTTTAATATAACATAGCTTTGTGTAACTTTAATTCGCGAGCCTCACACCCCGGGTATATAACATAGCTTTGTGTGGACATGCGTTTTCTTCTAGCTAGAAGTGGCGTCAGTGGTTTACAATCCCTGACGAGTTTGACTTATGTGGTTGTTGGAATGTGAGGTGCCTCGGTTATATCGGTCGATACGGGACCGATGGAGTCATTCATTGGCTCATTTACGCCCCATATGGCGGGGAAACGCATTGTTCATGCATAATAATCCACTTCGTGTGGACCGGCCCTGACGATCCAAGGCTTTCCTGCGCGCTTGCCTGGGACTCGGGCTAGACAGTCTCGAATCGTTGAGGACTATCTTTTGCCTCGGTTCACAGAAGGAAACCCAATTTCCAATACAAGCTTTGCGGTTTTAATTGTGAACCTATATTCGGCGGCATAGTGGTATAGGGCACTCATGTCGTCTATGATGATACTTATGATTGAAATTCTTTTTGACACTATACACTTATAGTACTATCAAAATAATCTGTTTTAAACGTATCAAGCATTCTTTGGCTATTATAAGGTAAAAACCCTATCCTCTGGCTTGCGTTGCATTGTGTGATGGGACATGGGTCTTATAATAGCTTCATTGTTCTTTATTTAGCATTGCGCTGTTTGTTTAATGCACTGGTATTCTTGGGAGGAAACCCTTTCCGTGTTATACGGCGTGGTCCAATGATTTACCTAACTTTAAAACCAAATTAATAACTGTTTTAGTTCTCACACCAGTCACATGACTGACCTGGAATGTATTGTTTTAACCTAAACTTTGGGTGCCCTTATTTTCCACACGGGCAGCTAGTAGTTGGGTTTTGCAGATATTATATTCACAGGATCATGGTTTACAGCTGGAACTATACTCGGAAAGCTCTGTATCCGTGTATTTCTTTCAGTTGTGTTTTGTTTTATTTTTCCGCTGTAGTAATGTATTTAAAACTCTAAATTTTTCTGATGTATAATATTTATTCATACACTATATATTATTGTATTCTGATGGAATTGTTGTAATAAGCAATGAAATGTTCTTCTATTTGTGTTCCGATTCGTCTTGTCCTTAAAGCAATATGTTCTTTCCTTCACGGGGAAGTTCGGGTCGTTTTTCGCTTGCTTATTAATTCCATTTATAACTTAACCCATTTAAGTTTATTAATAAGCTTACAACATGTTATTCTCATAATATATTCATTATCCCTCTTATGGTTATAATAGCATGTTCTACTTAATTTATAATTAAGTACATCTTAATACACATATACATTGGTTAAGAGAATAACTCCCTAAGTGTCAACCCCGAAGACTGAAATCAACATCAGAATGACACTCAGAGAATTACTCAACTCAACCAATCTTTTGTTATGTCATTCATATAACTTATGTTATCTTCATTTGTAGATTTATTCTTGCCTTTATGGATTACTTAATATACAATTAAGTACATCTTACCTTATTGCATAAGTTATTTCATTTTCCCCTATCGTTCCTTATAACTTACCATATTCCATAAGTTACAATTTCCACTTGTCCCTAGGACAAGTCTACCTATTATATTTCCTTTCCTTATTCAAGTTCATTCATAATAGGTTCTTATCATTCCCCATTTTGGCACTAATTAAGATTAACTTAACCCTTCCAACTTCTTTAACAAGTTTACTTAACCCCTTACTCAATTCAGATGGTTCGTAACACCACTACAAATTTAATTTGGTTAAGTATTCCAATTTAACAAATTATCCATGCTACCCATGTTACCCACTTAACCCCTTTATTATTTCCATGTCAACCTTACATGTGTCGTCTTGGTTAAGTGTTCATTATTATTTATTATGTCCGTAAACACGCAAGACCTCTCACATTAGATTGCCGTTTGCTGTTGCTGGATATGTCGGGCGGTTCCGGGAAGACTTCTACCGCATTCGAATCTAACCTTGTGTCTTGACACCATTACGGGTCCAATTTCCGCCTAAGACCTCTCACATTAGATTACCGTTTGCGGTTGCTGGATATGCTGGGCGGTTCCAGGCAGACTTATACCGCAAACCAAATCTAACCTCGTGTCTTAGGCGTTCAATATCTTTCTCTTAATTCATGACCAATTTCAAGTCTTGGATTATTATAATGAATACTAATTACCCATAAACTCCAAATTCAATTTATGCCTATGATTCTAATCCAAGTTATGCCTATAAGTTATACCAAATTAAACCAATTTCATAATTGTCAACAATCTTATGCCAATTACTTTTTATTACATATTTCCCAAACCTTTCCAATTGTTCATATTTATTGCAATTATCCCTATTTCATTATAGGTTTTCATACCCTTTTTCCAAGTCATATATTATTATGCATATTATACCCTTTCTTCCAAGTCATAAATCATCATATATATTATGCCCAAGTTAATCTTTCCTAAATGTTTCCCAATTTCGCGCGTTCGCATATTTCAGCGTTTGGCCTAGGCTCGAAGGTAGCCTGGCTATAGAAATAAAAAGGCAAGGAGTAGAAGAACAGAAAGATCATATAAATAAGACTGCAATTATAACATGTTTATTGTGTTCATTACTGGGGAATGTCAAACGATATCTATACTATTATTCAGAATTGTAATTTAAACCCACTCACCGTTGATTTACTTTCCCAATTCTGAATAATCCCGAAACTAATCCATATCTACTCTTCCATGTCTTTCCTAACTGATTTGGAACCTCATACGCAACACAAATCTAGGCGCTTTTATCGCAAAATATGAATTCTTTTCTCTAACTTTGAAGAAGAAGACTAGATTTAATCTTCATTATATTTTATTTTTAGAATATGTTTTGGAGGAGAAGAGAAAAGGTCAGAGCTTTCTCAAGTTAAAGAAGAAGAGTAAGAAGAATAGGTTTGGAGGCAGAGTTTTGGCGTCGCCTAAGAAATTGTGAGGATGAAGTAACCCTAACCACCTTATTTATAGGCATGCTAAACTAATCAAGCCCTTTAGATTTAATTTAAAACCCCATCCAAGCTAACCACGTCATCCGACCAATAGAAAATAGCCATGTTGCGAAAAAAACAAATATTAGCCAATAAAAACGCGCCATGTGTGCAACATGATGCGCAGCAGCAGGGGGTGTCGACACCCACACGTCATATATATATACATATTATATTTATTTATTTATTGATTTGAAGTTTGATTTATCAATAATCAAATTTCAGATATCCTCTTTTGTTCGTGCGCAACCCTTGTTCTGAATTATGTTTATCTGCATATAACCCTTATGCATATATTAAGCTCTTGTGCGCAAACAATTATTTATTTGGTTCCCAATATAATTCTCTTAAATCAATCATACCATTTATTTCTCTTTTTAACCATCTTTCCAATTAATCCTCCAATTAACCCTTTTCACACCAAACCGCTTTTTAATTGAATTGCGTTCACACTAAGCCACTTTTTAGCCATTCTCCCGAAAACAAAAATATAGCACTGACAAGGATCGAACTCGGTACCTCTTGTATGCAAGTCACATGCTCTAACCAACTGGGCTACTTTGTCATTTGTTAACAAGACTTAGAACAATGGTAACCATTATTCTTTTCTCATTCCTCTTTTTCATGTTTTGTTGCAATATATAATTAAAGATATCTTTTTCATCTTAAATCAGATTTCTGCAACCCATAGGTTTAAATTGACTAGAAAATCGCCACGAACGCAATGGTGCTAGTTTCGTGACCAAATTCTAGAAGCTCTTCAAATTTCTCTTTTTCTTTTCAAATGTTTGCACTTCATGTATTGCATGTAATTTCTTTTATTAATCTTTTTCTTCATTTCACTGCATTAACTTATTACATGCAATTTTATTGTCATTATTTAATATTCTCTTAAATATATCTATGCATACAATATAAATACATATTTCCACATTTTTAATTTCATTAAAAATGCGGGGTGTTACATTCTCCCACCCTTACGAAATTTTGTCCCCGAAATTTGATAGGGATTAAATAGCTAATCCCTCGCATAATATACATCCATCATGCGTGCATCCAATTTTTGCAAACATTGTGCACATGTGCAAAGTGAAATACATCATAGTAATGCATGTATGCCTAATTGGTACCACCTATATGTATGCAAACTTTTAAAATCTCTTTTAAAACATGATGCTCACATCCTAAATATACTTGCAGTTCTATATGAATGCAATATTTTTGAAAAATCAAAACATTTTCCACCCTAATTTTCCCATACTCTTACAGAATAAGAGCATAGTTCATCCAATTGTTCCATCCAAAACCCTACCAACCATCTTTAAATTTCGAAATTTAGAAAAAAAATCTAATTTTCTAAATTCGATTTCTTATGTTACAAAAAGTTATAAAACGTAAAAATTCACATCTTATGTTTTTCTTTTATGTACCTTTTCTAAATGTACTGGGATCTTATGTAACTATTCTATAAAGATTTCCTATTTTTCCTATCCAAGCACAACCCACATAAGAAAATTTTCTTTTCTTTTTCAACTTATCTTGGAAAAAAAATTCATTTTCATTCATCTTTTCTTAAGATTTTCATTTTCTTTTCCCGTCACGTATTGTTACTTCACTTATTTTGTTGTTTTCTTCTTAGTTAGGCTATTTTCTTTCTTAGCTTATTTTTCCATTAAGCCTTTCCATCTTTCAACATCCTAAACAGCTACTACCAAGGGCCAAGAATCATAAGACTATTTCACTAAAGAAAAGTCCAACCACAAACTCTCAACACTTACTTGCCCTTCCACTATCTAGTAGTCACTACTAGTCTTTGCTGTGTATTACTAGCCTACATTTTTTTTTCAAGCAACAATCCTAGGCTTCACAATGCTTATTTATGCATTCTACGAGAATTCATTTTTATTATTCCAAGATGGTCTGTGCTATTTACTTCCTAACCTCTAACCTTTGCCGCCTTTCCTAGGTACTAATCCTTGTCCACTCCATTTTTTTTTTCAAATCACAAAACTGGAGTAGATAAGGACAACTATCGGGTTACATTGTTTCTACGTACAATGTTAATTTTGGCTGCTTTCTACAAGGTTCAAATGTCTACTCTATTCTTATTCTCTACAATTTATTTTGTCCACCCAACAAAATTTCTTTTTAAAACAATAAACAAAATTTATTGTTAACAGAATAGAGATTTCAAAACTTCCTTTTACAAAGTGCAACATTTTGTATGCTTTACTTTTTAATCCTTTCATATATTAAAATATGAAAACTAGTGAGCTATACATGCTTTGTAACATACATTTTTTTCGTGAGAGAATTATTTTAAAACAAGAAATTATTAATTTACAAAGTATACCCCACTTGAACCCAATATACATTTTCAAATATGTTTTTCTACATATTTTCTTCAAACATCAAAAATACATTTAAGATTAAGACTTGAAAACACCACAAACCCTTTCGCTAAAACTTTTATAATTTCAAGTTCTTAAAAGTTAATCATTGGGTTAGACTCAAAGTGGGTCTATAACTTATCTAGGCTTTCCTAGGCACTTTCCCAAAGTCAATTCTCTCAACTATATATATTCCTAATCCATTTTTCGCTTCTAAACTCACTAATCTGAAATACTAACATTTCAGTTACTATCATATGGGATTCGTCTTTCCCTAAAACATATTGTACACATTCCACCCAAACCACCTAAGGGTCCCAAGAATCCTATGTTCATTACTTTAGTGTACAAAACCGACATCCCAATACTTTCATATTTTATTCTTTCTACTTAGTGGGCCCCTTTATGGATCTAGGTTTATATATATATATTTATATTTTTGAAAATACAAATACGTTCACTCATTATCTATATAGGAATCGTAAACCTATGCTCTTATACCAAGTGTAACAAACCGAATTCCGACAGACCGACTTTTTTTCTAAAACCCAGTCCATTGAAACCCATGTTCGTTTGCCTTGGTATCCTGCGGAAAAGACAAAGACATAAAATATGTTGGATTTCGAAAAACATTTCACAGCGGAAGGAACAAAATATAATATAATCAAATCATAGCTTTACCTTAATAACAATACTGCTAAACCAGTATCCAAAGCTTATACAATCTCTGTCATGAACCTAACCTGCGAATGTTATGAGGAGGGGGTCAGAACATAAGTTCTGTGTGAATGAATTTAAATTACACCTATGGATAATACTACATATAGCGTTCAATCACATTTCTTATTTATTAGGTTATCTGTGTTATTAGCGCTCAAGGCTTACACACACACGTCACACCCATCTACTCCCTAGTAGATTAACCTAATATAATGTATATGTAGCTACCCCCAAACTGAGGTACACCCCATGGTACCCCACTCGCGCGGTCTCCTTCGTAACACCACATTTATGTGCGTAGCCCCTCATCCTATGCCATAGTAACGTACATATCTCCTTACATATATAACAACGCTACATCCGCATAGAACCACTATCGTTGTACTACGTAAGCGTACCGACTGCTATCCTCGAACTTTTTCATTGAGTTAGATTCCTTCATCGAGTAATGCCCCAGAATCTACGATACACCACCCAGAGCAGACATGCATGTATCTAGACTTTCCCACATATGTATCGTCAAATGTATTCGATGCCTAACCCGCACACCTATCGTGTGCGTGCCCGAGTTCCGTGGCAGCGCTACACAAGAAACAAGGAACTCGGTCGAGAGCTTTCCTCATATCTGTGCAGGCCCGCCTTTAAGAGCCTCTCACACAAATATCACTAGGGTCTGTTTTCTATGGTGGCTATGGCCCCACCTCAGCCCCTCCCTCAACTAGTAAAGACTACAAGAGCTAAGCGACAAGCCCCTAAGCAAACAATCTAAACATCCATGTGGCGTCTCCCCTCGACCACTGTCCCACGATAGTGAATGGTTAATGGCATCTTGGGTCTAGCTCTAGTCTTTCTGCATCCTATTGGCTGTGGTGATAGGCACTCGATGACCTACTATCCTTGTTGGTCCTGACCCTCTGCCTCCGTTGAGGCAGCCGCCGAATCACCTTTTCCGCCACCGCGTACAACATTTTGACTGCCAAGTTATTCTTGCAGTTAAGGCCCACCCACCTAGTAGTTACGCACAGACCCAACCACTGCGGGCACAGCCTTAAACTTCTGCCACCACAAAGAGGACTACTAGGAGCACCTTTAACGTCTCAGGAAGTCGCGTGCTTCCCCTTCTAGTCCATCGTAGCCGCCAGAATAATCAGATGAACGTGCGCTCCCCTCGTGCCTCATGACACCGTGATGATCTACCTCGTTGGGCTATTCATCCTATAACGTACGGAATGCTCCAAGCGCCTCAGTTTAATATGCCATTAGACCCTACGTCTAATCATTAATTACGCGCTTACTATACCTCATCAGTTTTCTCATTTAACTTGGTTATTCTCATTCACATTGACTTCCGTTTCAAGTTTACCAAGTTACGCTTGCTTATTAATTCCATTTATAACTTAGCCCATTTAAGTTTATTTATAAGCTTACAACATGTTATTCTCATAATCTATCCATTATCCCTCTTATGGTTATAATAACATGTTCTACATAATTTATAATTAAGTACATCTTAATTCATGTATACATTGGTCAAAAGAATAACTCCCAAAGTATCAACCCCGAAGACCGAAATAAACATCAGATTGACACTCATAGAATTACTCAACTCAACCAATTTTATGTTATGTCATTCATATAACTTAGGTTATCTTCATTTGTGGATTTATTCTTGCCTTTATAGATTACTTAATTTACAATTAAGTACATCTTACCTTATTACATAAGTTATTTCATTTTCCCCTATCATTCCTTATAACTTACCGTATTCCATAAGTTATAATATCCACCTATCCCTAGGACAAGTCTACCTATTATCTTTCCTTTTCTTATTCAAGTTCATTCAAAATAGGTTATTATCATTCCCCATTTTGGCATTAATTAAGATTAACTTAACCCTTACCACTTCTTTAACAAGTTTACTTAACCCCTTACTCAGTTCAGCTGGTTCGTAACACCACTACAAGGTTAAGTATTCCAATTTAACAAATTATCTATAATAACCCGGAAATCCGAGCCAATTTAAAATTTTTATTTTGGCAATTTTAGTGAATTTTGATTATTTAAAATGAATTATTTTAAATAATAACGACGATAAATTTAGTTTGAATGGAATTAGAACGTATATATTTATATAGCTCGACGTTAGAATATAAATAATTATTTATAATTATAAAAGGAATTGAAAATGGCAAGGTAGTTCGATAATTCGATTTCAAAGTTCAAATGAATGTACCGAGTGCAAAATAAACCGGATTTTAGCGAAACGAAAAATATTAGAATCTAATTGAGAATATCTTTCCAACGAATCCGAAAAATTGAAATTTCATAGCGGGGATAAAAAGTTATGCCCAGTTGAAAACTCAGAATAGTCGCTATGGAATTCTGGCCCTTAAAAATGGAAATTTTGCAAACGACCTCGGTTTTCGACGCAACCACTTTTGTTGCATCCGGAATACCTAGATATTGCTAGATTCCAAAATTCGTAATTTTTCGAATCAATATGTGAGCGTGGAAAAGGAAAATGCGTTTGACCTGTTTTAGTTGATTTTAATCGACTGGAAAATGACCATTTTTCAAACGGTCTTGGAATTCGATGAAATTAGTTTTTTTAGGACCGTATCGTCAATATGAAGCTAGAAAATATTTTTCGGGAATTTTACGAGATAGTATGTGGCCCCGTTAAATTGAAATGTGCGTTCAAAATAAATATATAGATTTATATTTTGATTTTGACGGAAACTAATCAAAACGATCGAATCAGCTTACGACATATCCCATTGTGTTTGGAATGGGGGTAATTAGCTATGGACGACAGTCCGTGGTTTTGATTTTGAGTTCGAAAATAAAAGTTGCTTTTTGGAATTTTAAAATAATAGAAATTTTCATAAACCCTCCCTCTCTATTTTCTTTCCATCTCCTTAACCCCCCCCGTTCATTTCGACTTCAAAAATAAAGGGGTAAAAAGAAAAAAATACCGACTCCTCAGGTCGAGGGCGACCATCGCCACCATAGGTGCACCCCCCCTCTTCGCCTGGCTCGCCTCTAACGCAGTCGCCCTCCTCCGTTCACGCCACCACCGTCCCCAAAACCCTAACCCGTTCGAGCCTCCCCCCAATCGAGCCCTACATCGCCTGAACCGCCATCGCTGCGCTGCCTCCACCCCCTGCTGACCCCGACGCGCTGACGGACCCCCTTCCTTAGCGAGCGAAGTGAGTTTCTTCTTCCTTTTTCTTTTATTATGTTATTTTATTTTGTTTTAATTATTACGTAATCAGTTATTTGAATTAGTAAATAAACTGTAATCGGATTTTTTATAAATTAAAAGAGCATGAATTTTTATATAGGTGAAAAGTTAGTAAAGGTCGGATTGTTATATGATATTAGTGAAGAAAGGTCGGATTTTTATATAGTTAATCGAATAGAAAAGGTCGAATTTTTATATTAGAAAAGTTTGAATCTTTATATAGTTGAAATGGTGGAGTAAAAATGAGATTTATATATATGAAGACATAGAGAATAAAAATATAATTTTTATATAGTGAGAAGAATAAAAATAGAATTTTTATCCATATAGTAGTAATAAAAATATGATTTTTATCAATATAGCGTAGTTATAAAAATATGATTTTTATATACATAGCAACAATATAAAAATGTGAATTTTATATATATAGTGGCTACGGGCAATGAAACTGACAAAAGGCGAGAACGGCGAAGACTTCTACATATGAAGAGTCGTGGCGTTTGGTTTAGCTAGTCGGTGAGAACTCCTCACCTTTAATTTATTTCTAGTTTGAAATATATACTAGGATGCAGACGGCGTTTAGTAGCACCCGACACCCGTCATCCACAGACCATTGATGACTTGTTTGTTTGATTGCTGTGTTGTGAAATTTGATTGTGTGATGTGAAATGAAATGAAATATTTTATAGTGGAAAATATTTTATAGTTAAAAATATAATTTTTAACGTGGATATAAAATAAATATTTATAAACAAATCAGACGATTTGTTTATATACACTAATTTGACTGATATTGATTGGGACGGTAAATTTTACACAACGCCCAACTGCACAAATAAAATCTGTGTTTGTTGATTTGAAACCCCACATGGGTATTGGGATGAGATTTGACGTACACTAATCCCGATTATTTAGTTGTATGACAATCGATGGACTGACGGACTGTGTAAGCGTTGATTATTTATATTCAATGCTTATGCAGTTGAGTGGTGCAATCTGGATGATGGTTAACTATTTATCGTTGTTATTTTATACATGTGTTGTAGAAAATCTATATAATTAACATTATATGGTAATTGATTAGGCCTCATTCCAGTTTTGAAATAGAATATTTGAAAATAGAAATATATGAAGCCGTGTTAAGTAGTAAAACGCCATTTCAACACGAATGGGAATTTTGTCGATTTTATTTGTTTTTTTTAATGAATATTGAAAAGTGATTTCAAAATTGAATAGAAATGAATTCGAGTTAAAATTAAATAGAAATGAATTCGAATTAAAATTAAATAGAAATGAATTCAAATTGAAATTAAATAGAAATGAATTCGAATTGAAATTAAATAGAAATGAATTCGAATTGAAATTAAATAGAAATGAATTCGAATTGAAATTAAATAGAAATGAATTCGAATTGAAATTGAATTGACATGAATTCAAATTGAAATTAATTAGAAATGAATTCTAATTGAAATGAATTTGAATTGAAATCAATTTGAAATGAAATTAAAATGAATTTATAAGGAAAAATTCAATTTTGATTTGAATTTGAAATGGAAGTTGAAATTGTTTTTGAAACGAATTAAAAACGATTTATAAAATTCGTTTTAAATGGAAGTCGACGAAATATATATTATATATGTATATTATATAATGGCCTGAATAGAACGCGCCGCGCTGCGGCAGTTCGCGAATTTCGACCATTGACTTCGAATTGACGTTACGGGAGATCCGACCGTCGGATTCTCTTGAAACCGGAACCATTGGGTTCGTATCGAAAAGAGCATTCCAACGAATATTAGAAATCTGAGATCTAACGGTTGGATTTGGAATTATGTCTAAATAAAATTTGGAAAAGGTCGTTGTAAATGCAGTTCGATGGCCGTTGACGGAAATCGACTGTACATGCCTTGATAAAATTATTAAAAATAGTAATAATTTGTGTAAAATCATAAGAAATGATTTGTGAAGAATTGGGATGAAAAACTCCATATTTGAAAAGATAAAAATTGATTTTTATCGAAATGAACTAGTTTTGAACTAGAATTATAATTCTATTTATTTTTAAAATAAATAAAGTGGATTTGAATTGGTTTTGAAAATAACCAGAAATTCCAATAATTGAATTGGAATGGATTTGAATCGAAATTATCTTTGGAATATTTCGATGTTGGATTTCGTGATTATACAGATATCGGTAGTGAAATTTGAAAGATATATTTATATTGTTATTTCCAATAAGATATTTGTTGGTCGTAGAATTTGATATTGAATATAAGCCGATATATTTTCTATTCAGAGCCTTGTAATTAATATCAAATGTGATTTGGGTTTGTCGTGAATGGTGTCTTCATTAACACTGTTCCTGAACCCAGTTGAGAAAAAGATTAAATCTTTTTATTTAGATTTAATGAAGTGTACCAATTAAATGGAATTTAATTGGAATTGAATTTGAATTGATTTTTGGGTTTATCGTGAATGGTGTTTTAAATAACACTTGTTCTTTAACCTGATAATTAATGGAATGTGATTTTGTGTTGTCGTGAATGATATCTTCAATAATACTGTCCTTAGACCCAACTGAGTTAAGAAAATTAGAAACTAACTGGAGGTTAGTTAAGTTGAATGGTTTCTTGGGTATTGATCTGATGTGGGTTTCGGCCTTCGGGGTTGATATTTAGGGAACTGTTCTCTTGCTAATTTTACGGTTAGAGACTAATAGAATGGAATGAGATGTGGGTTTATAGTGAACCGTGTTTTAAATGACATTGATTCTTTAACCCAGTTAAAGATTAAAACTAAGTGGAGTTTTAATGAATCTTTAATTAGATTGAAAAGTTCGAGAATGGAGTATCACCAATTTTGCTCCAGGCGATAGTTAAATCTTTAATTAGATTTAAACGTGAAATGGTAATTGAATTTACCGATAACACCGTGGTATTAGATATGTAGTATGGCCAGTTTTACTTCATGGGATGAATAGGTTGGGATTGGGAAATTAAAACAAATGATTACTTCGGTAAGGTTCGTTAATCCCGACTAGTTGAATCGATATTCAAAATAAGATTAAAGAATAAATTTGAGGAATTTATCTTTGATAAAATTAATGGGAACCTATCCCTAAGAATGTGAAGTTTAGCAACTAACTGAAGATTAGTTAAGTTGAATGGTTTCTTGGGTATTGATCTGATGTTGGTTTCGGCCTTCGGGGTTAATATTTAGGGAACTGTTCTCTTACTAATTTGTGGTTAGTGACTGATGAATTGGAATGAGGTGTATGTTATGTTTGTGTAACACTTGTTTATTATATACGCGAGTTATTCGGAAAGACCGGGTTTATCCCATTCTGAATAACTGATACGACGATATGTCAAAGATGAAGATGGTTGTTGAAGACCGTAGGTCCTCACGTCATTTGGGTGATTACTGATGATCTTGATTGGGCCGTACACCCAAGAGGAGGGAATCAGTTAGTGGTCGTCCAGACGTACTTGTAGATCGATGGATATGCGGGGTAATAGGTGCCTCCGGTTTCGTTCAGACCCAGAACGAACTTGTAAATGGACTGTGTGTCTGAAATTGGATTTTATTTTGTGTGGTTGATTTCTATTAAATATATATCTGTTTGGCGGCGGAGAATTTATTCTCTTGCTTAACGCCATTCTCTAAGACGTACGAGCTCAGGGGTTATATATTGATGGATATCAAACGCACGGAGTGAATTGCCTGTGTGGCATGCCTAAGTGGCAATTGATCAAGGCTTCTATTGAAAAGCAAAGTCTTTGGTGATGATCAAAGCACCGCCTATGTGGCATCGCTTTGTGTAGCGTGAATTCGCGAGCCTCACACCTCGGTTATGAACCAGAAACGGGAGAGGACCTCAGGGAGGACATGCGTTTCTTTCTAGTTAGAAGTGGCGTCAGTGGTTTTACACGCCCTAACGAGTTTGACTTATGTGGTTGTTGTTGTTGCGAGGCGCCTCGGATATATCGGTGACTATGTGAAGCCGATGGAGTCATTTGTTGGCTCATTTACGCCCCAAAGGGCGGGGAAACGTAGTGTTCAGGAATTTTAATCCACATCGGTGGACCGGCCCTGTCGCTCCAAGGGTCGATGCGCTCTGACCCTGAGGCTCGGGCTAGAGAGTCTCGAAGCCGGTGAGGACTATCTTTTGCCTCGGTTCACAGATGGAAATCCAACTTCCAATACGTGACTTTGTGGTTTTGATTGTAGAGCCTAGTATTGGCGACTTGTTATATGGTACCCATGCCGTCTATGATTGATATTTATGATTGAAATTGTTCTGACACTATACACTTATAATAGTATCAAATGATTTATTTTTAATGTATCAAGCATGCTTTGACTATTATAAGGTAAAACCCTATCCTCCGGCTTGCGTTGCATTGTGTGATGGGACCAGGGTCTTATAATAGCTTCATTTTTCTTTATTTAGCATTGCGTTGTTTGTTTTATGCACTGGTATTCTTGGGAGGAAACCCGTTCCATGTTATACGGCGTGGTCCCTTGATTGACCTAACTTTAAAATAAAGATTAATAATTGTTTTAATTCTCACACCAGTCCCTATGACTGACCTGGAGTTTATTGTTTTAACCTAAACTCTGGGTGCCCCTATTTTGACACGGGCAGCTAGTAGTTTTGGTTTTGCAGATTTATATTCACAGGATCCTGATTTACAGCTGGAACGATACTCGGAAAGCTCTGTATTTGTGTATTACTTTCAGTTGTGTATTGTATTATTTTTCCGCTGCTATGTAATTTAAATCTCTGATATTTTCTGTATAATATTTATTCATGCTCTGTATATTCTTATATTCTGATGGAATTGTTGTAATAAACAATGAAATGTTCTTCTGTCTGCGTTCTTTTGTGTGTTGTTCTCGAAGTATCCGCTCTTTCCTTACCAGGGAAGTTACGGGTTCTTACATTATCCATGCTACCCATGTTACCCACTTAACCCCTTTATTATTTCCATGTCAACCTTACATGTGCCATCTTGATTAAGTGTTCATTATTATTTATTATGTCCGTAAACGTGCAAGACCTCTCACATTAGATTGTCGTTTGCGGTTGCTGGATATGCCGGGCGGTTTCGGGCAGACTTCTACAACATCCGAATCTAACCTCATGTCTTGACACCATTACGGGTCCAATTTCCACTTAAGACCTCTCACATTAGATTACCGTTTGCAGTTGCTATATATGCCGAGCGGTTCCGGGCAGACTACTACCGCAAACCAAATCTAACCTCGTGTCTTAGGTGTTCAACATCTTTTTCTTAATTCATGCCCAATTTCAAATCTTGGATTATTATAATGAATACTAATTACCCATAAACTCCTAATTCAATTTATGCCTATAATTCTAATCCAAGTTATGCCTATATGTTATACCAAATTAAACCAATTTCATAATTGTCAACAATCTTATGCCAATTACTTTTTATTACATATTTCACAAACCTTTCCAATTGTTCATATTTATTGCAATTATCCCTATTTCATTATAGGTTTTCATACCCTTTTTCCAAGTCATATATTATTATGCATATTATACCCTTTCTTCCAAGTCATAAATCATCATATATATTATGCCCACATTAATCTTTCACAAATGATTCCCAATTTCGCGCGTTCGCATATTTCAGCGTTTGGCATAGGCTCGAAGGCAGCCTGGCTATAAAAATAAAAAGGGATGAGGGAGAAGAACAGAAAGATCATATAAATAAGACTGTAATTATAACATGTTTATTATGTTCATTACTGGGGAATGCCAAACGATATCTATACTATTATTCCAAATTGTAACTTAAAACCACTCACCTTTGATTTGCTTTCCCAATTCTGAATAATCTTGAATCTAATCCATATCTACTCTTCCATGTCCTTCCTAACTGATTTGGAACCTCATACGCAGCATAAATCTAGGCGCTTTTATCGCAAAATATGAATTCTTTTCTCTAACTTTGAATAAGAAGAAGCCTAGATTTAATCTTCGTTTTATTCTATTTTTAGAATATGTTTTGGAGGAGAAGAGAAAAGGGCATAGCTTTCTCTAGTTGAAGAAGAAGAGGAAGAAGAATAGGTTTGGAGGCAGAGTTTTGGCGTCGCCTAAGAAATTGTGAGGATGAAGTAACCCTAACCACCCTATTTATAGGCATGCTGAACTAATCTAGTACTTTAGATTTAATTTAAAACCCCATTCAAGCTAACCACGTCATCTGACCAATAGAAAATAGCCATGTTGCTAAAAAAAACAAACATTAACTAATAAAAACGCGTCATGTGTGCAACATGATGCGGCGTAGCAGGGGGTGTCGACACACATACGTCATATATATATATATATATTATATATTTATTTCATTATTGATTTGAAATTTGATTTATCAATAATCAAATTTCAAATATCCTCTTTTGTTCGCGCGCAACCCTTATTCTGAATTATGTTTATCTGCATATAACCCTTATGCATATATTAAGCTCTTATACGCGAACAATTATTTATTTGGTTCCCAATATAATTCTCTTAAAGCAATCGTATCATTTATTTCTCTTTTTAACCATCTTTCCAATTAATCCTCCAATTAACCCTTTTCACACTAAGCCGCTTTTTAATTGAACTGCGTTCACACTAAGTCACTTTTTAGCCATTCCCCCAAAAACAAAAATATGGCACTGGCAGGGATCGAACTTTGTACCTCTTGTATGCAAGTCACATGCTCTAACCAACTGGGCTATTTGTCTTTTGTTAACAAGACTTAGAACAATGGTAACCATTATTCTTTTCTCATTCCTCTTTTTCATGTTTTGTTGCAATATTTAATTAAAGATATATTTTTCATCTTAAATCAGATTTCTGCAACCCATAGGTCTAAATTGACTAGAAAATCGCCACAAACGCAATGGCGCTAATTTCGTGACCAAATTCTAGAAGCTCTTAAAATTTTCCTTTTTCTTTTCAAATGTTCGCATGCATTTCTTCGCACTTCATGTATTGCATGTAATTTCTTTTATTAATCTTTTTCTTCATTTCACTGCATTAACTTATTACATGCAATTTTATTGTCATTATTTATTTTTTCTCTTAAATATATCTGTGCATACAATATATATACATATTTCCACATTTTTAATTTCATTAAAAATGTGGGGTGTTACAGAACACACCGGATTTTACACTGGTTTGGAATTGCTCCTACGTCCAGTCCCATGCAACACTGGATTGCACAAAGTTTTATTACTATATCAATATCCAATTACAATCCTCCTTGATTTCACGACTACAAGGGATACCACCGATTCCACACACTCACTTGATCAAGTATACCCTCCTTGATTTAATGGCTACAAGGGATGCCTCCTATTACCCTCCTTGATTTCACAACTACGAGGGATACCACCGATTACCAAAACACTTCCCAAATATTTACAATAGCCTAATAACTCATCAATAGCACTATGATTCAGAGTGTAATGAGTAAAGAGTGAGAAGAGAAGAAGTTTAATGAAAATATAACTGAATTCAACAGAGTATAAGTGTAGAAATCATAAAAATGAGAAGATATAATGGTGTAAAGAAAGGAGATGAAGATGGAGAAGAAGAATGATGAAGTTTTTTGAAATCAACCCCTATTTATAACATTTGAAAGGTTGCAATGTTTCTGAAGTGTCACAATTATTGAAAAGACACTTCCTTTCAAGTTTAAATCTCTGACAGTTATATGTCGATATAGCCATTAATGTATGTCGACATATCCATCATTTTTTTGATTTTAAAGCATTTTTTAAAGTATTTAAAATAATGTTTAAATTCTAGAAATTCCTAAAAGAAAACTAGTTGATACAACATTATTTTTCAAGTATAAAAACATAAGAAAATATTATTTAAACATATGATTAAGTACTTAATATATATTTGATATGAAAACTATATATAATATAATTATAACTGTCTATAATATAATTATAAACATATATATTACAATTATAAACATATATATATATAGGAATTTATAAAGAAATATTTATAAACTATATATAAACACAAGGTTATTTGAAGAATCAAATATAAACTTAGTAAAATATATTTAATAAAACTATAAAAATAATAAAGCTTATAAATTAGTAAATATATTTGGAATCATAAGTTTGAAATTCTTTAATCAAAACTTAATAATATAAATAAATTTTCTAAAGCATAAAATCTTTTTATACTTATAAAGTTATAAGGTTTAAAACTATATAGCTATATAAACTTATATAAACATATGTAATATAATTAAAACTTTAAACCTGTATGTTTGAAATCATAAATAAAATAGAATTTGAAATTTGAAAATTTGAAAATTGAAAATTTGAAAAAAGAGAATTTGAAATTTGAAAAACAGAATTTGAACCTAGAGTGCTATTCAAAGTCTTACATAATCTAGACTCTATTAATATATTTATCTTGAACTCTTGAAATCTTGATTACTCATGAGTCTTGAATCTTAAATCTCTTGAATCTCTAAAACACTAAAACTGTACAGTCTTTAGTATTTAAGTCTTGTATACAAATCCTACATATATATGTCTATATATTCTATATAGAGATATTAGTGTGTATATATATTTATATATTATAATCGATGATAATTGAAATAAGGTTGTTGCTGTCAAAACTCTATTCTCTAATAGTTTCCCCATATATTCATTGAAATATGTAAATCCTTATAGGAGATTATTCCACCTGACTATAAAAAGAATTGATTGCCAAATATAAAATTCCATGTATCCTCTTGCTTGCCATGTGCGTCTCTGTCCATGTAAACACTAAAATTGTACTCGAGTTCCTTGCCTTATACGTAGAATTGAATATTTACCAAATATGTTTGCAATTCAGTTGAAAACCCTATTGAACTCTTGCATGGTTGAAAAGAACATATTTGTGTCAAAAAGTTGTTTGCCAAATTTAACACAACACAAATTGGGAAGCTATAAAATTGTCTTTGAGGCCCCTTGGAAATTTCTGGAAATAAATGACTAATTTCTTGCCAAATATTTTGATTGAAACTCTTCCAAAAACTGAAAGCACACAATACCATATATGAGTATATTTATGAACTAATTTTCAGGAAGATTTTATGCCCATTGAAACATGAATGAGAAAATGAATTTTTGAATTTCCTGTTGATTTTCTAAAATAGTTCACGCAATAAATTGCTACTTGAATTCCCCGTTTTGGCTTATATTTTACTGTCATGAACTGCCATAAAAGATGTTGCATTTTGGAAATCAAAACAGATCATTTCTTACCATGTATGTACTTCTGTGATTTACTTGCCAAACAATAACTTGGATACCTAAGACTTGAACTTTGCTTTAAAAAAATCTGTTACATAAAACAATTTTTGTGTGCACCTGAATACATGCGTATGTGAAGCCAAACTGGCTCGACTGTGTGATCACTTGGCTTGCTTTTCTTGTGTATATTTACTGACTTGAATTTGAATCTTGCTGCCTAGAACATGTTTGAGCTGTACTGTGCTACCATTTTAGTGTTGAGCTTGAACTTGTAGTATGTTTGCATTGGCACCATGTATTCGAGTCTGTGTTTAAGTCCACTTACAGCTCCATTTATATACATGCAACTTGAGTACGTTTATGTTGGATTGATTCTTGTGATATCTGGTTGAACTTTTGCAAGTGTATATGTATAATCTAGTTTCATTTTGGCATGTCATGAACACTGAGTATTGTTGTAGCCTCGTCGATGCCATGTTTTGTGCTCGACCAGATCTTCATATTATCCATGCTGCCTTGACATTGATCTTCTTGGTTGACTTGATGGTTATACCTTGTTGCACTTGAACTTCGAACTGGCTCGACCACTTTGACCCTGTCATGTTGGTATTTCATTGTTCCTCATTTCTTGAACTGTGTGAATTTTGATTGTGAACATGTAATTCCAAACAGTCTTGATTTACATGCATGTATTGCCATTTATATATGTATGTGTCATGCCACCATATACATACATATGTATATATACACATATGTGTATATATGTGTATGTTTGTATTTGTTGCTTGAGTGTTTATGGATACTTACGGCATGAAAATCTTGTCAAGCTTTACCTGACACATCATATTCAATATATTTGTCCCTTTCTGACCATATTGCCTATGCACAGAAATATCATACAATGTATGTGTATTTATGTATAGTGCACGCGCAGTTTATATATGTGAGCACTAGAAATATTGTCTACTAGTGGTATTTACAGTGTATCACTGTGAATATCACAAGCTATATAGACACAGATGGATGTCCACTTAAATGAGATTAAGTTATGAAAAATGATGAGAAGCACACTAAAATTTTGAGATAAATAAAATTTTAAAAATAAAAATATATTTGCTAGAATATAAAATATTTTTATTCTAGTTTGCTATGTGTTTCTTCTGTGATAGGTAAACAGAAGACTGGACTGACTGTGAAGCTGGCAGAAGATAGAAGACAAGAGAATGTGTCAGTGAGTGAATGTATGAATATCTGTAATAATGTGACTGAGAGAACTATAGTGAGGAGCAGTGTATACAAATGAAAATTAATATGAAACGTAACGTATTGTATTTCAGTGAAATGTACAAATGGCGGAGTTATAAATTTGTACTGTTGAGATGTTGAAATAAAATATTATATTTAAATAAAATACTGTTTAAATATTTACATTCTTGTGCAACAGTATTCTATTTACATATAAATATTATATTTTGTCTGTGATGTAATATAACAATACAATCACAAGCGCATTTATAATAATAAATATATGTTTGTTATCATCAAACAAAAATCATAGAATTGTTAAATATAACAATCTCCCCTTTTGATGATGACAAACAAATAAAAAGATTTTGAATATAATATTATAATAAATGTGTTTGACAATGAATTATTGAACTCCCCCTATTTGTTTGCTCCCCATATAACGAAACTCCCCCTAGATATGTGCATGAGTGAAAAAACAATAATTGAAACTTCAATATTAAAATATTCAAAGAATATCCACTCATCGATCAAAATCTTAACCCATTCTCCCCCTTTTGTTATCATCAAAAGGGTACATAAATTAAAATAATGATGAAATAATTGACTAAAAATATAATATCATCTTAAGACGAAGAACGTTCATTATAAATCTCAATCAGTCAAAAAAAATCCTAATATTCCAAGAACTAGAGTCAAATTTCACATTTTAGAATGATAGATTTACGATGAATTCTATAAAAATGGAGAGAGAGTTAAAAAAATACAATTCCAATTATTTTTAAAAAAAATTAAAGATGAATCATAGAACAATGATGGATTTGGATAACGATTGTAAATTCAATTTAAGTGACGCAATCAAATAATCTCAAATCCCAATAGCTATCAATCAACAAATCAAAAAACATCATAATATGTAACAAACCGGAAAATCCAAGCCAATTAAATTTTTTTATATTGGCGATTTTCATGAATTTTGAATATTTAAAATGCTTTATTTTAAATAATAACGACGAAAAATTTATTTTCGACGAAGTTAGAACGAATAAATTTATTTTAATTATATAATGAGCCTGAAATGGCGCGGTAGTTTTAAAATTCGGTTTTGAATTTCAAATGAATATACAGAATTCAATATAAGTCAGAATTGAACGAAACAAGAAATATTTGAATCTGTTAAACAATATCTTTCTAACGAAGTTAAGAAACTGGGATTTCACCTAAGAAATGAAAAGATATGTCGAGTTTAAAATTCAGAAAAGTTAATGTGGAATTTATAAATATTTTAATATATAAATAGCCCTTAAAAATGGCCATTTTTCAAATGGACTCAGAATTCGACAAAATTAGATTTATTAAGACCATATCGTCAAAACATAGACATATTATTTTTTCTGGAATTTTTCGAGTCAGTATGCGACCCCGGTGAATAAAAATGTACGTTTGAAATTCAACATAATGATTTACATTTTGATTTAGGTGGAAACTGATCGTAACAGCCAAATTGTCTTATGATACATATCCCATTGTGTTCGGAATGGGGGTAATTAGCTAGGAGCGATAGTCATGGGGTTTGAATTGGGTTCGTATCAATGAACGGGTATTTTTGGAAATAAAATATTATTATATATATATATATATTAAAACTTTGGTCAACCGTTTAACCCCATCCTCCACCGTCACTTTTCAAAGGAAAATAAAAAAAAAAGAAAAGGAGGGGGAATCGCGATCTTCCCCAGGCGATCCATCGCCCTCGCCGCCGCGTCAGGCGGAGCCGCTGCCGGCCTCCCCATCGACGATCTCCCCCTCCCTCATTCTCTCTCCCCCTATAGTCCCAAACCGTCAAGACCCTAAACCCCCTTACCCAAAACTGCCATTCCCACACCCGTAGGGCTCACCTCCGACGCCGGTACACCACGCCACCGGAGAGCGCCACTGCCAGCGACGGTGAACTCCCGATTGCGACAAAGGGTTAAGCAGATTCTAGATTTTAACAGTGAAAAGGTTTTATTTTTTTTCCCTCTTTTCTTAAGTAATTAAAACTAGTTTTTTTAATATAAAAACGTGGATAAAAATCTGATTTTCTATATAATTAGCATTGAATTTAATTTCAGATTTAGTTATATATAGCATATGAAAAGGTTTGATTTTTAACATTAAAATGATTAGATTTTTAACATTAAAAAGATTAGATCTTTATTTCTAGAAAGACATGAATTTTTATATGTTAGTAAGTTTGAATCTTTATATTAGAAAAGATTGATTTTTTTATATGTATGAAGAGATAAGAAAGATTAGATTTTATCATAAGAAAGATTAGATTTTTATTTATAAAAAGATATGAATTATATATATATATATATGAAGTAGCGATAAAAATTCGATTTTTATATATATGAAGTAGCGATAAAAATTCGATCTTTATATAAGAAGTAGAGATATAAAAATATAATTTTTATATAGAAAGAAGCGTTGTAGAAATATATGATTTTTTTATATATGAAGTGCTATTATAAAAATTTGATTTTTAAATTAAACATCATATTAAAAATGCGATCTTTATTTATGAACATCATGGAGAGATGGAGTTGGAATGTCGGGTAAATCCAAACCATCATTCAATATAGAACCGACGGAGTGGAACACAAAGGTGAGAACTTCTCACTTTAATTTATTTTCTAGTTAGAAATACATACTAGGATGCAGACGGTGTTTAGCAGCACCCGACACCCGTCGTCCACAAACCATGGACGACTTGTTTGATTTAAATAGATTGGATTGTTTGGTTGAATTTGGTTTGGGAAATGAAATGGAATTGATTAGATTGGTATGTGTATGGCATAGACCATTATTAGACTGGGGTTAAGGCTAAGCCTTATCCCGTTTCTAGTATCGTGCCGTTATGCGCCAAAATTTTCTAAAATATGTTAGAACAATAAAAATATCATTTTTATTGTATAAATGAACTGAAGAGAATATTCATATGTTGAATAAAATATATTATTGTTAAAAATATAATTTTTAACGTTGACATGAATAAAATAAATATTCATTAACAAATCAGACAATTTGTTTATGTACACCTATTTTCTGATATGGATTGGGACGACATATTTTGCAAATCGCCCAACTACACAAATAATATTCAGTGTTTGTGAATGGAAACCCCACACGGGTGTTGTGATGATATTTGACGTACACTAATCCCAATTATTTTGTGGTATGTCGATCAATTGGTTGACAGACTGTTGTAAGCGTTAAATATTTATATTTAATGCTTATACAGCGTAGAATGCACTTTGGATGATGGTTGCTTGTTTATCATGGTTGTTGTATACATGTGTTGTATGAAATCCATATAATCACATTATATGGCAATTGAGTGTGTTTGATTCCAGTTCAGAAAGAAATAAGGAATATTTTAAAATAATATTCAGAAAAGAATCAAAATCTGATTTTGATGTCCGATTTAGGATGGACACGAATATATTTAAATATATAAAGCCGTGTTGATTAGATTAACGCCATTTTGACGTGAACGATATTTGTATCGATTTTATTCATTTTTATAATGAATATTGAAAATGAAGTGATTTCAAAATCTGATGTTTGAAAATATTATCATTTATATGTTAATGATATGGAATATTCAATTTTTGATTTAAAATTGAGTATGAAGTTCAAATGGTTTTGAAAACGAATTTAAAACGATTTATAAAATATGTTTTGAAAGGAAATCGACGAAATACACAATACATATATATTATATATATTTAATGGCCTGAATAGAACGCGTCGCGCCGCGGTAGTTCACGAATTTCGACCATTGACTTTGAATTGACGTTACGGGAGATCCGACCGTCGGATCCTCCTGAAACCGGGAATGTTCGGTTCATATCGAAAAGAGCTTTCCAACGAATGTAAGAGATTTGAAATCTAATGGTTGAATTTGGAAATATGTCCAAATCAAATTTGGAAAAGGTCGCTGTAAGTGCAGTTCGATGACCATTTATGGAAATCGACTGTACGGGCCTTGATAAAATTATTTAAAATATCAATAATTTGTGTAAAATCATAATAAATGATTTGAGAAGAATTGGGATGAAAAAAATCCTTATTTGGAAAGATAAGAATATATTTTTATCGAAATGGACTAGTTATGAACTAGAATTATAATCTAATATTTTTGAATAAATAAACTGGATTTGAAGTGGTTTTAAAAATAACCAGAATTTTCCAATGAATAGATTGGAATGGATTTGAATCGAAAACATCTTTGGAATATTTCGATGTTGGATTTCGTGATTATACAGATATGGTTATGGGAATTTGAAAGATATATTTATATCGTTATTTCCAGTACGATATTTGTTGGTTTCAGAATTCGATATTGAATACAAGCCAAGATATTTTCTATTCAGAGCCTTGTAATTAATATCAAATGGGATTTTGGGTTTGTCGTGAATGGTGTCTTAAATAACACTGTTCTTGAAACCAGTTGAGAAAAGAATAAATCTTTTAATTAAGATTTAGTGGAATTTTCCAGTTGATTAATATTTAATTGGAATTGAATTTAAATTGAGTTTTTTGGGTTTATCGTGAATCGTGTTTAAAAGGATATTGGTTCTTTAACCCGATTAACAATGGAATGAGATTTTGGGTTGTCGTGAATGGTATCTCTAAAAATACTGTTCTCAGACCCAATGAAGTTAAGAAATTAGAAACTAACCGGAGATTAATTAAGTTATATGGTTTCCTGGGTATTGATATGATGTTTGTTTCGGCCTTCGGGGTTAATACTTCGAGAATTGTTCACTTGCTAATTTACAGTTAGAGACTAATGGAATGGAATGTGATTTTGGGTTTAACGTGAACCGTGTTTTAAAGGACATTGGTTCTTTAACCCTGTTAAAGACAGGATATGATTTCCCAAGTTATATAATCATTAATATTGATTTTTGGGGAGATTAAAAGTAAGTGGAGTTTTAATGAATCTTTAATTAGATTGAAATGATCAAGAATGGAGTATCACCAGTTTTGCTCCAAGCGATAGTTAAATCTTTAATTAGATTTGAACGTGAAATGTTAATTAATTTTACCGGTAACACTGTGGTGTTAGATATGGAGTATTACTAGTTTTGCTCCATGGGATGAATAGGTTGGGATTGGGAAATTAAACAAATAATTACTTCGGTAAGGTTCGTTAATCCCGACTAGTTTGAAAAACCTTAATTTGGTTTGAAATGATATCTAAAGGAAGATTAAAGAATAAATTTTAAAGAATTTATCTTTGATAAAATTAATGGGAACCTTTCCCTAAGAATGTGAATATTTGAATAAAAGAATATTCTGAATTGGAATGAGGCGTATGTTGTGTTTGTTTAGCACTTGTTTATTATATACGTGAGTTATTCAGAAAGGCCGGCTTTGTACCCATTATGAATAACTGATTCGACGATAAGTCGAAGATGAAGACGGAGGTTGAAGACCGGAGGTATTCACATCGTTTGGATGATTACTGATGTCTTGAGTGGGCTGTACACCCAAGGCAGGGTAATAAGTGCTGATCGTCCAAACGTACTTGGAGATCGACGGATATGCGAGGGCCTCTCCCTTGCATTGGACATATGGGGCGGGGGAATAAGGTTGAAACACCCCACCTCCATTAAGGTCACTAACAAAGGGAATGCTTTTACTTTGGTGGAGGGTTATGGGTACAAGGCATAGAAAATTCACAAGACAGATATAAATATAAGCAGCGGAAAAACAAACATTTATTTCATACGTAGTTCAATACTAAAACATTACAGTAAGTTGTCTCACAATAACTTTCAAAACATTACATCATCATCTCTTTCTTGATTATTAAATAAAGAAGCATAAAACATAATTAAAACTGCAAGAATCCCCATAGAATGCATCCAAAAGCCATAGCCAAGGAAAGAGAGTCCAAACCATACATCTACTATCTTGAAGCTTGCAAAGAGTCTGACTAAGCTGGGTTGTTTCCTCCCTGCGGACCTGGGGGGACGGGGGAATGGAAGAAAAGAAGACGAAGGAAAAATAGAGTCAGAAAAAAATCCTGGTAAGTCTAGTGACTCTTCAGTATGTGAATAAGAAAAAGGGCATGATAGGAATAAACTGAAAATAGGAAAGTACAATAAACTAAGATAAAGTAGTTTAGAACCGAATATACTATCGCACCCCACACTATATCTCTGCACCTACTTGTATTTGTTCCGACTGGCACCCCATGATCGGGGTGAAGTAATCGCCTTTCTAAAGATCGTCTCCTACTCGCAAAATCATATGTGTCATACGGCCTCCAATGATTGTAGATACCTATGCTGGTCCCACCATGGGGTGTATCAACTCCCATGGTGGCGGCCCAACACAATTCTAGAATGCATAGTGTATACTACTGATGCCCAGTGCCTGCTTTTTCTGCTCCGAAGTGTGTGCACTCCCGCACTCCGTTAGAACCTACAATGCTGCACCTCTCGCCGTCGCTTTGACGGCTTATAATCAACCCAGTAATCGTGCCCCACCCTGCCTAATTTCAGGGTACCATGATACACCTATGTGGGTTACTGCTGAAATGGGTCCTCGTTACTAGGGTTTTCTAGTCCAACATTTTAAGTCGGTTAAGTGTCTGTATTAACCTAACCCCACCCATCAGTTTAGTTAAAATGTTGAATTGGTTAAGTGTTTTAGTTAGCTTCACCCTATCAATCCTGACTTAGCTTTAACTCGTTCATTAAAGCACCAACCACTCACATTAGATAGATATTGTTGCGGTTACTGGATGCACCGTTCGGTTACGGGCAGGTTTACACTGCAACTCAATCTAACCTCGGGTCTTTATTGGGCTTAATGCCTTAACCTCCCACATTGGATAGGTACTGTTGTGATTACTGGGAAGCTGGGCGGATCCGGGAAGGTTTACAATACAACTCAATCCAACCTCGGGTTAAGCATATTCGTATTTTCTAAATTTATATATTTGTTCTTTATATGTAAATGTGTTAACAATTAAATGTTACGGCCCATTTTCCAAGTTCATCATTTTTGGTATAAAAATTTATACCATTTAAATGTCACCAATTATTGGCATGTGCCAAACATGCCAATTACATATATTTTTATGTCTAACCCCACGTTATCCCCCGTCTGTACGTTCGCAAGATTATAATGAATGTTGGGCTCGATATTTTAGCCCAACTTATAAACATAGAAGGGGAACGCGATAAACATGAAGTATTCTAAATAACATAAAGGGTGTGTGACATATGAACTTGCAACTTTGAGATCTAACTAGCATAAATCATGGGTTTCAACTTGTCATGTGAACTTGCATTGAAATGGGGCTTTAACTAAATAGGTGTCACATGAATTTGCATATGATTTAGACAACATAAGCCTAAAAATATTTAGATCTAGGCATAAATTTAAATGTAAGCTATCATATGACAAGATTATGACATATCCATAAAGTATGTATAATTTTATCACACAGTTGTGAACTAGATCAAATCATGTATCCAATTCTAACATAAAACTTATATTAATCGTGTGAACCCAAACGGATCTTGGCATGGATCCAATTATAAACTCGTAATGAACATATGAATATATGTATGAATTAAATCGGGTAGGCATAAAGCATATGTATGTATGGACCTAGCATAACACATACAACCTATATTAATCATATAAACATATAGGTGTAGATCCATATAACTTGCATGTGATGTTGTTTTCATTCTAAATGTTCAATAGATCCAACACTAAACAAATTAAACCACAAACATTCCAATACCATTCATGATAAAGCCATTGCCATAAACAAATATGAATTAGCATCGTTAATATTATACAATCATAGTATAGTTCTGTTTTCACTTTACATCAAATCACATCTTAATTTTATTCGCATTGGAAGAGCAACCATACTTACAACAAACGACGAACTTGAATTCTGGATTCTGAGTTCTGGAATTGAGATGCTTTCCTTTGGGTAGATAAACGTTGTTTTGATTTTTAGTTTTGAATTAGATTTGTTCATCTCTAAGCTTTCTTCAAGTGGAGGCTACTCTTGGCTTCCTACCAGTAGCAAGATGGCTCTAGGTTCTATTTCTTATGTGAATTTAGGTTGAGCCATAGGTTGTTTATATAGAATTTCAATTTAATTAGAGTCGTCAGATGATCATAGATGAATCTAGACCATTCACATCGAGAAGAGCCAACCAGAAAGAGACAAATCAGCCCAAAAGACAGAACATAACTTTGAAAATCGCTTAGAACCCGACCAGGACAACCAAGACCTGACCAGGTCGACTGGGTAGGTCGACCCATAGGTCGACCCCGTGGTCGACTTGGGTACTCGGGTCGATCCCCTGGTCGATCTGGGTCCTGGGCGGGAATTTTCCCGCCCAACCCATTTTCAGGTCCAGTTTCCAAATTTGAATTTCGTTCTGAGCTGTTTGAATTTTAAATTGAATTCTGAAACTTCTAAAGGCCATAACTTCTTCATACTGAGCCCGATTTACGCAAACTCGGACTCTATCTCAAGCAGAATTCCGAGACGAACGCAATGGCGTAACCCGTTTCCCTTAATTTTTATATTTTGAATTAAGTATACTTTAATTTGTTGACTTAATGCTAACCGAATATTCGGGGAGTTACATTCTCCCCTCCTTAAAGGATTTCATCCCCGAAATCTTCAAGTCTAGAAGAACATATATCCTAACATCCAATCGTCCATCTACTCAACCAACAAACACAGGTGTCCATTGTCCTTAAAAGATTTATATTGCTTCATGTTCATATGCATAGTGTGTGTAATGTCCTTACCTAATGCAAAATCAGGTGGTCTACTGATTCAGTTGACCTCCTTAATGCAAATCACGTAGGTGTCATGAATCCATTATGTATGCAAATTTTTACTTACTCATAATTCTACATGAGTGCGCAACCATTCATACAAATGCGACATCCATATGACAACACATTAAGTTTCAACCATAAACAAATATGAATACATATATGCATATGCAATATGAAAGTGACTGAGCCGATCTAATACTTAGGGTGTGTGCGTATATGCATTCACGAGCAACCACTAGCAACCACTTGCAAACACTTGCAGCCATCAATCATAACATGTTTCAAATACATGTTTGCATCCATTAGTTTCTACCCTAATAATAAAGATATGACCGAGGAGATACACTAGAAAGATAGATACAAGCAATGCAAAATTTTAAGGATAAAGAGATTTAGGATGTACCCTAAAAAAGAAATGGGTAGGCTGCATGTATTTTGGTCTCAGTCTTCCAAGTCGTGTCTTCCTCGGCGTCGCTCCACTGAAATTTAAAAAGTTTGACTACACGGTTGCATAGCCTCTTAATTTCCATTCCCAAGATATGAGTTGGAACTCTTCTCACAGTTGCTTCTCGTTCCACCTCGACTTCCTCTAGCATGGTTGGTTCCACCACTCCCGCAGACTCATGTAAGCACTTCCTTAGTTGAGGGACATGAAAAACATTATGGACTCCAGCTAGTCTCTCAGGCAGCTCTACTCTGTACGCCATCGTCCCAATCCTTTCAATGATGGGAAAGGGTCCTACAAATCTCGGTGCCAACTTCCCTACGAAACCAAAGCGAATGACATTCCTCAAAGGAGATACTTTAAGGAACACCTTGTCCCCAACCTCAACCTCAAGGTTGGTCCTTCTCTTGTCTACATAGGATTTCTGTCTGTCTTGGGCAGTATTCATTCTTCTTCGTATCAATTCTACTTTCTCTGAAGTCTCCCTAATCATGTCCGGCCCAAGTATAAGCTTGTTTGTAGACTCCCACCAACAGGTTGGTGATCGGCACGGTCTTCCATATAAAGCTTCAAAGGGCGCCATGCCGATGCTGGCTTGGTAGCTATTGTTGTAGGAAAATTCCACCAAAGGAAGATGATCCTCCCATGTCCCTCCAAAGTCAAGAACGCACAGTCTCAAGAGGTCTTCTAATACCCTGTTCACGCTTTCCGTCTGACCATCGGTTTGGGGGTGATAGGCCGTGCTCAAGCATAACTGTGTGCCTACAGCTTCTTGAAGACTCCTCTAAAACTCGCTTGTAAAGATAAGATCTCGGTCACTCACTATGCTGGAGGGTATTCCTTGGAGTCAAACTATTTCCTTAAGATAAAGAGATGCTAGAGATGAGGTGGTCCTTCTACTCTTGACAGGTATAAAGTGGGCGCTTTTTGTGAGCCTGTCCACTATTACCCAAATGCTAGTATTGCCCTTTCTTGACCTAGGCAACCCATCAATAAATTCCATTGAAATGCTATCCCACTTCCATTGTGGGACCTCTAAAGGATGGAGCAGACCACCAGGCTTCTTCTGCTCCGCCTTGACTTGTTGGCATATCATGCACTTAGAAACGAAATCTGTCACGTCCTTCTTCACGCCGCTCCAAAAGAAAACTCTCCTTATGTCCTTGTACATCTTGTCTCCCCCTTGGTGTATGGTCATCTTGGAATGGTGAGCTTCCTCGAGAACCATATTTACCAAATCCCTTGCTTGTGGGACGCATAGTCTTCCATCCCGCCTCAGCTAACCCTTATCATCGATGGAGTACCTGTTGTGGTGACTGGAAGTCTCACCCCTAATTAACTTATCAATCACATCAACGATCTGAGGGTCTTCACATTGTGCTGTCCATATTGAGTCCAAAAGAGTGGGCTGCACTTCTAGTGATGATAACAAACCGGGTACAAAATCAGAGGAGGGCCTAAAGTCGAAAATGGCTATATGCTTCAAGCTTTGCCTTTCTACAAAGAGAGGGCTTAAGGTCAGCTTCTTTCTACTCAAGGCATCTACCACTACATTGCCCTTGCCAGGAGTATAGGAAATCTCAAAATCATACGAGGCAAGAAACTCCATCCACCTTTGTTGCCTCAAGTTAAGATCTTTCTGCGAGAAAAGATACTTCAACGATTTATGGTCAGTATACAATTCGAATTTCTCACTTAGGAGATAATGGCGCCAAGACTTAAGCGCAAAGACGATGGCAGATAACTCAAGATCATGGGTTGGGTAGTTCTTTTCATGAACTTTCAATTGTCTTCCACCATAAGCTACTACCTTCCCTTCTTGCATCAGAACAACGCCTAGTCCCGTACCGCATGCATCCGTGTATACTGTAAACATCTTGCTTCCATCTGGAAAAGTCAGAACTGGGGCTGTTTTAAAAGCCCTTTTCAATCGTTGGAAAGCAAACTCGCAATCCAAATCCCAAGCGAATGTCAATTTCTTCTTTGTCAACCTTGTGAGTGGAGCTGAGATTTTTGCAAAATCTCTGATGAACTTTCGATAAAATCCTGCTAGCCCGAGAAAACTTCAAACTTCGGTTGTGTTCCTTGGTGCCTTCCAATCTTGCACCGCCACTACTTTCGCGGGGTCCACAGCTAACCCCTCTTTGGACACTACATGCCTAAGAAACATTACTTCTTCTCTCCAAAAGTGGCACTTGGAGAATTTGCCTTTTAGCTGATGCGCACAGAGAGTATCCATGATTTCCTTTGAATGCTGAGCATGCTCTTCCTCATTCTTTGAGAAGATCAAAATATTTTCTACAAAGACAACCACAAACTTGTTGAGGAACTCTCTGAACACCCTGCTCATTAGGTCTACGAAATAAGCAGGTGCGTTTGTCAAGCCGAAAGGCATGGCGAGCCACTCAAAGAAACCATCTGGGGTTCTGAACGTCGTCTTATCTATGCTATATTCAACCACTCTTAGCTGATGAAACCCGGTAGCCAGATCAAGTTGGGAGAAAACCGATGCACCTACAAGCTGGTCAAACAAATCGTCTATTCTGGGAAGAGGGTGCCTATTCTTCTGGGTCAGCTTGTTTAGCTCCCTATAGTCAACGCATAGGCAAAGTGAGCCATCCGCTTTAGTTGCGAACACAACTGGAGCACCCCATTCTGAAATGCTCCGTCTAATGAACCCCTTCTCGGGAAGCTCTTAACTTGCTTACTGAGCTCCTTCCTCTCCCTTGGAGCCATGTGTCTAACAGGCAAAGCAACGAGCTTTGCATTATCAACAAGGTATATGCGGAAGTCTATTTCCCGCCTCGGAGGTAAGCCCTTCACCTCTTCAAAGACATCCGAATATTCACGGACCACTCTAACCAACTACAAATTCTCAACAGAAGCGTTAAGTGACTCTAGATAACTAAGCATAACAGCATTCAAGGGATTACAAGAAATTTCGAGAGTGTTACCGAGCCGAGTCAAAAGCCTAACCACTCTCTTCTCACAATTTAAGATGGCACCGTTACTGGATAGCCAATCCATGCCTAAGATCAATCCATATCCCGAGAAGCCCAAAACAAAGGCACTACATCTAAACTCAATGCTTAGAATAAAGAATTTCAAATCCAAACAAACCATTGACAAATAAGCTGAGCCCCCAATTGAATTTGAAACAATCAAGGGATCCTCTACCGTACTAGTGTCTTGTTGCAGAGATTCTACTAAAGCAGATGAAATAAAGGAGTGTGATGCGCCAGAATCAAAGAGAGTGCGAACTGGATGATCATAAAGATAAACTACACTTTCTACAGAAATATTACTACCTTGTTCCTGTGGAGGTGCCACCAGTGCGTGAACCTGTCCCCCTGAAGTGGATCTAGCCCTCTATCCCTGGCCTCGCTTCTTTGGGCAGTCCTTAGCCATGTGTCCAGTCTCTCCGCAATGGAAGCAACCACCATTCATCTTCGCCTTCCTCTTTCTGCAGTCTTTCACAACATGTCCAACAATGCCATAGAAATTACACTTTCTCTTTTCACCGGATTTATTGTTCTTCCCGCCTTTCTTGAAGTCCGTTTTCTTAGCTTGTAAACCCTCTTTCTTTTCTTGAGGCACTTCCACCTTTGCCTCTTTCTTGCCCTTGTCTTCCTCGTGTAGCAGTGCCATGTCCACCAAGCTCTCATAATTCGCCCCCATGGGCACATGGGTCATAGCAACGCTGTGTAGTGGCTCATTTAGACCTTTGACGAAGCGAAGAGCCTTCTTGTGTTGGGTGTTTACTAAATCCAGCCCAAATCTGGCCAACTGATTAAACTGATTGACATACTCCTTGATCGTCGTAGTTCCTTGCTTAAGAGATAGGAACTTCTTCATCTGCAGGCTTCTTTCAGCTTGGGAGAGGAATTTCATCTCAAATCTCATCCTAAAATCTTCCCATGTTTCCACCGGTCTCTCAGCATTGGTGACCTCCCGCCAATAAGAAGCTTCATCTTTAAGCAACCACACTGCTAGCTGTATCTTTTGCCTGTCGTCAATTTCGAAGATGATGAACAAATCTTCGGTCTCCTTCAGCTAGTTTCTTGCTGCCACAAAAGATTCAGTTCCAAAAAATCCTTTCCACCCATAGCCTTGAAGTCTCTACATGTCTTTGCGAAAGCATTTCCACGAGGAGGAGGAGGAGGAACCGCTGCCACTGGGGGAGTAGGGATGTCTACTGGGCAAGCGCTATTGGCCCTAGCCTCTAGGTACCTTCTGAACCAACCAGGTACCGGTACACCCTCACGAAGGTTAAGATCCCCAGACATGTTGAATCAAAAAGGAAAGATTCAAAACGAAGGATGGAGAGATAGTGCATATGGCTTTGGGGGATTATGCCTTTTAAAATATAACACTTTTCTTAAAAAATGCTTCTTTAAACTTCTATTTTTTTTTTTGAAAATAGTTTCAAAATTTTTTATTTGATCTGGTAAACCTATGCTCTGATACCAAGTGAAACACCCCACCTCCGTTAAGGCCACTCACAAAGGGAGTGCCTTAACTTTGGTGGATGGTTATAGGTACAAGAAAAAAAAATTCACAAGATAGATATAAATATAAGCAGCGGAAAAACGAACATTTATTTCATACGTAGTTCAATACCAAAACATTACAGTAAGTTGTCTCACAATAACTTTCAAAACATTACATCATCATCTCTTTCTTGATTATTAAATAAAGAAGCATAAAACATAATTAAAACTACATAAATCCCCATAGAATGCGTCCAAAAGCCATAGCCAATGAAAGAGAGTCCAAACCATACATCTACTATCTGAAGCTTGCAAAGAGTCTGACTAAGCTGGGTTGTTTCCTCCCTATGGACCTGGAGGGGGGGAACGGAAGAAAAGTAGACGAAAGAAAAATAGAGTCAGACATAAAGCATGGCAAGTCTAGTGACTCTTAAGTATGTGAATAAGAAAAAGGGCATGATAGGAATAAACTGAAAATAGGAAAGTACCATAAACTAAGATAAAGTAGTTTAGAACTGAATATACTATCGCACCCCACACTATATCTCTGCACCTACGTGTATTTGTTCCGACTGGCACCCCATGGTCGGGGTGAAGTGATCCCCTTTCTAAAGATCGGCTCCTACTCGCAAAATCATGTGTCATACGGCCCCCAATGATTGTAGATACCTATGCTGGTCCCTCCATGGGGTGTATCAAGTCCCATGGTGGCGGCCCGACACAATTCTAGAATGTATAGTGTATACTACTGGTGCCCAGTGCGTGCTTTTTCTGCTCCGAAGTGTGTGCACGCCTGCACACCGTTAGAACCTTCACTGCCGCACCACTCGCCGTCGCTTTGACCGCTTATAATCAGCCCAGTATTCGTGCCCCACCCTGCCTAGTTTCAAGGTACCATGATACACCTATGTGGGTTACTGCTGAAATGGGTCCTCGTTACTAGGGTTTTCAAGTCCAACATGCTAAGTCGGTTAAGCGTCTGTATTAACCTAACCCCACCCATCAGTTTAGTTAACATGTTGAATTGGTTAAGTGTTTTAGTTAGCTTCACCCTATCAATCCTGACTTAGCTTTAACTCGTTCATTAAAGCACCAACCACTCACATTAGACATTTATTGTTGTGGTTACTGGATGTGCCGGTCGGTTCCGGGTAGGTTTACACCGCAACTCAGTCTAACCTCTGGTCCTTATTAGCCTTAATGCCTTAACCTCCCACATTGGATAGGTATTGTTGTGATTACTGGACAGCCGGGCGGATCCGGGCAGGTTTACATCACAACTCAATCCAACCTTGGGTTAAGCATATTCATATTTTCTAAATTTACATATTTGTTCTTTATATGTAAATGTGTTAACAATTAAATGTTATGGCCCATTTTCCAAGTTCATCATTTTTGGTATAAAAATTTATACCATTTAAATGTCACCGATTATTGGCATGTGCCAAACATGCCAATTACATATATTTTTATGTCTAACACCACGACATCCCCCGTCTGTACGTTCGCAAGATTATAATGAATGTTGGGCTCGATATGTCAGCCTAACTTATAAACATAGAAGGGGAAAGCGATAAACATGAAGTATTCTAAATAACATAAAGGGTGTGTGACATATGAACTTGCAACTTTGAGATCTAACTAGCATAAATCATGGGTTTCAACTTGTCATGTGAACTTGCATTGAAATGGGGATTTGGCTAAATAGGTATCACATGAATTTGCATACGATTTAAACAACATAAGCCTAAACATATTTAGATCTAGGAATAACTTTAAATGTAAGCTATCATATGACAAGATTATGACATATCCATAAAGTATGTATAATTTTATCGCCTAGGTGTGAACTAGATCAAATCATGTATCAAATTTTAACATAAAACTTATATTAATCATGTGAACCCAAACGGATCTTGGCATGGATCCAATTATAAATTTGTAATGAACATATGAATATATGTATGAATCAAATCATGTAGGCATAAAGCATATATATGTATGGACCTAGCATAACACATACAACCTATATTAATCATATAAACATATAGGTGTAGATCCATATAACTTGCATGCGATGTTGTTTTCATTCTAAATGTTCAATAGATCCAACACCAAACAAATTAAACCACAAACATTCCAATACCATTCATGATATAGTCATTGCCATAAACAAATATGAATTAGCATCGTTAATATTATACAATCACAGTACAGTTTTGTTTTCACTTTACATCAAATCACATCTTAATTTTATTCGCATCGAAAGAGCAACTAACAACAAACAACGAACTTGAATTCTGGACTCTGAGTTCTGGAATTGAGATGCTTTCCTTTGGGTAGATAAACGTTGTTTTGATTTTTAGTTTTGAATTAGATTTGTTCGTCTCTAAGCTTTCTTCAAGTGGAGGCTACTCTTGGCTTCCTTCCAACAGCATGACGACTCTAGGTTCTATTTCTTGTGTGAATTTAGGTTGAGCCTTAAGTTGTTTATATAGAATTTCATTTTAATTAGAGCCGTCAGATGATCATAGATGAATCTAGACCATTCACATCGAGAAGAGCCAACCAGAAAGTGACAAATCAGCCCTAAAGACACACTAGAACTCAAAAATTGCTCAGAACACGACCAGGCTAGCCAAGACCTGACCAGGTCGACTGGGTAGGTCGATCCCCGGTCGACCTGGGTACCCAGATCAACCCCCAAGTCGACCCCTTGGTCGACCCGGGTCCTGGGCGGGAATTTTCCTGCCCAGCTCATTTTCAGGTCCAGTTTTAAAATTTTGAATTTCGTTCTAGGCTGTTTGAATTTTAAATTGAATTCTGAAACTTCTGAAGACCAGCCAAGACCTGACCAGGTCGACTGGGTAGGTCGACCCATAGGTTGACCCCCGGGTCGACCCCTTGGTCGACCTGGGTCCTGGGCGGGAATTTTCCGCCCAGCCCATTTTCAGGTCCAGTTTTCAAAATTTGAACTTCGTTCTGTGCTGTTTGAATTTTAAATTGAATTCTGAAACTTCTGAAGGCCATAACTTCTTCATACTGAGCCCGATTTACGCAACCTCGGGCTCTATCTCAAGCAGAATTCCGAGATGAACGCAATGCCGTAACCCGTTTCCCTTAATTCTTACATTTTGAATTAAGTATACTTTAATTTTTTGATTTAATGCTAACCGAAAATTCGGGGTGTTACAAAGGTGCCTCCGGTTTCGTTCAGACCCAGAACGAATTTGTAAATGGACTGTGTGTCTGACATTGGATATCATTCTGTGTGATTGATGGATGTTGGTTGCATGGAGTGGTTTGCCTGTGTGGCATGCTGCGATGTAGATGATCGAGGCTTCTGTTGAAAAGCAGAGTCTTGTGGTTGATGATCAAAGGACGGCTTTAATATAGCATAGCTTGGTGTAGCGTTAATTCGCGAGCCTCACACCCCGGGTATGAACGAGAAACAGGAGAGGACTTCGAGGATACATGTGTTTCCTTCTAGCTAGAAGTAGCATCCATGGTTTACAATACCTGACGAGTTTGACTTATGCGGTTGTTGGAATGCGAGGCGCCTTGGTTATATCGGTCGATCCGGGATCGACGGAGTCATTGGGCTCATTTACGCCCCATAGGGCAGGAAAACGCATTGTTCGGGCATTTTAATCCACTCCGTGTGGACCGACCCTGTCAATCCAAGGCTTGCCTGGGCGCTTGCCTAAGACTCGGGCTAGACAGTCTCGAAGCAGTGAGGACGATCCCTAGCCTCGGTTCATAGATGGAAATCCAGTTTCCGAATACGACATTTTGCGGTTTTAAATGTAGAACTAGTATGGCAACATGATATATGGTACCCATGCTGTCTATGATTGATACATTTATATTTGAAGTTGTTTTCTTTACTTATAGTAATAATAGAAGATTAAATTTTGCGTATCAAGCATTATTTGGCTATTATAAGGTAAAACCCTATCCTCCGGCTTGCGTTGCATTATGTGATGGGACCTGGGTCTTATAATAGCTTCATTGTTCTTTATTTAGCATTGCATTGTTTGTTTTATGCACTGGTCTTGGGAGGAAACCCGTTCCATGTTATACGGCGTGATCCCTTGATTTACCTAACTTAAAAAAATTAAGAATAATAACTGTTTTAGTTCTCACACCAGTCACATGACTGACCTGGAGTTTATTGTTTTAACCTAAACTCTGGGTGCCCTTATTTTCCAAACCGGCAGCTAGTAGTTGGGTTTTGCAGATTTATATTCATAGGATCTTGGTTTAAAGCTGGAATGATATTTGGAAAGATATGTATTCGTGTATCTCTTTCAGTTGTGTTTTGTATTATTTTTCCGCTGTAGTAATGTATTTAAATCTCTGATATTTTCTGATGTATAATATTTATTCATACTTTGTAATATTCTTGTATTCTGATGTAAATTGTTGTAATAAGAAATGAAATGTTTTTCTGTTTGTGTTCTGGTTTGTTGTGTTCTCATCTCAATCCGGGCTTTCCTTTACGGGGAAGTTCGGGTCATGATAACGTGGTATCAGAGCTTTGGTTTACAGATCTCGAGAACAAGATACATTAGAACAAAACAAAAGAATTCATCAGAGATTGGATTAGTAATATCCAATGGGACTGACTCATTAGAGATGGGATCAGTAGTATCCTAGAACGAGTGTGAAGAGTAATGTTATTTTTAAAATAAAAATTAAAACAAATTTTGTTTTGAAAATTTGAACCTTATTAAACGTATTTGAATATTTTATGTTAAATTGATTTGGACAATCGAGTATATAGAGATTTTGCGTATACGCCTGGCTAGTGCGTATTCGAAGTTTTAATATACTGGATAGATATAGAATCACACTCTAGTCGCCTGGGGATGAAACCATTGATGACTATATAGCATCAGTAGTTTGTGTTCGAGTTTCGAAAAGTGGGATATTTATATATTTCCAATTGACTAGTGTGAGAACCAAAACTAGATAGGGTTTAGTTGTTGTGATTTGGCACCAAAAACATGATTTTCTATATATGTATTAAAGTTATGTGTTTGAAACGTTAATCAACAAATTGATTGCCGGTTGTGTTGTTTGATTATTAGATTCACTAATTAGAATAATGAAACCAATATGAACATGAATGGTAAATTTAGCCAAATTGAGTCAAATTTGAACTGAATTGCAAATTGTTTGAAAATTGCATGCATGTACATATATATGTGTGAACAGGTCATAGCAGGGAAGCTAAGCAGAGGAATAAAATTATATGCCCGACAAATAGGTACATGTTTACTAATTTCTTGGGTGGTGATGATTTTATGAGCCACTTGGCTTTTTCTTTTTCTTTTTGAGATGAGAAGACCGGTGTGGCGGTTTGGGGATTTTCCCGATGCTCCCCGTGCAAAAGAGATGTTATGGCGAATTTGTTCAAAAATTTATGGTGTTAGCCAAATTTTTGAAGAATTTGAAAATTCTAAGAAACTGAAAAGTTGAAGAACGAACGTCAGATTGAAAGTTGAGTTGACTAGTTAAACAACTTTCAGCTTCGTTCCTTTTCGAGGACGAAAAGATTTTTAGTTGGGGAGATTGTAACAACCCGGAAAATTTGAGCCAATTTAAATTTTTTATTTTGGCGATTTTCATGAATTTTGAATATTTAAAATGCTTTATTTTAAATAATGACGACGAAAAATTTATTTTCGATGAAGTTAGAACGAATAAATTTATTTTAATTATATAACGAGCCTGAAATGGCGCGGTAGTTTGAAAATTCGCTTTTGAATTTCAATTGAATATACAGAATTTAATATAAGTCAGAATTGAACGAAACGAGAAATATTTGAATCTGTTAAACAATATCTTTATAACGAAGTTAAGAATCTGGGATTTCACTTGAGAAATGAAAAGATATGTCCAGTGTAAAATTCAGAAAAGTCGCTGTGGAATTTATATATTTTTTAATATATAAATAGCCCTTAAAAACGGCCATTTTTCAAATGGACTCAGAATTCAACGAAATTATTTTTGTTACGACCGTATCGTCAAAACATAGCCAGATTAATTTTTTTGGAATTTTTCGAGTCAGTATGCGACCCCAGTGAATTGAAATGTACGTTTGAAATTCAATATAATGATTTATATTTTGATTTTGGTGGAAACCGATCGTAACAGCCGAACTCGCTTACGATACATATCCCATTGTGTTCGGAATGAGGGTAATTAGCTTGAAGCGACAGTCATTGGGTTTGACATGGGGTTCGTATCAATAAACGGGTATTTTTGGAAATAAAATACTATTAAATAAATATATATTAAAACTTTGGTCAACCTTTTAACCCCATCCTCCACCGTCAGTTTTCAAAGGAAAATAAAAAAAGAAAAAGGAGGGGGGAATCCCGATCAACCCCAGGCAATCCATCGCCCTCCCCGCCGCATCAGGTGGAGCTGCCGCCGGCCTCCCCATCGACAATCTCACCCCCCCCCCCCGTTCTCTCTCTACTCCTTCTATAATCCCAAACCGTCAAGACCCTAAACCCCCTCACCCAAAACCGCCATTCCTATACCCGTAGGGTCCACCTCCAACGCCGCTACATCCCGCGACCGGAGAGAGCGCCACTGCCAGCGATGGTGAACTCCCGATTGCGACAAAGGGTTAAGCAGATTCCAGATTTTAACAGTGAAAAGGTTTTAATTTTATCCCTCTTTACTTAAGTAATTAAAATCAGTTTTTTCAAATATAAAAACATGGATAAAAATATGATTTTCTATATAATTAGCATTGAATTTAATTTTAGATTTAGTTATATATAGCATATGAAAAGGTTTAATTTTAACATTAAAAAGATTAGATTTTTAACATTAAAAAGATTTGATCTTTATTTTTAGAAAGACATGAATTTTTATATGTTAGAAAGTTTGAATCTTTATATTAGAAAAGATTGGTTTTTTTATATGTATGAAGAGATAAGAAAGATTAGATATTTATCATAAGAAAAATTAGATTTTTATTTATAAAAAGATACAATTTTTATACATATGAATTAGCGATAAAATTTCGATTTATATATATATGAAGTAGCGATAAAAATTCAGTCTTTATATAAGAAGTAGAGATATAAAAATATAATTTTTATATAGAAAGAAGCGTTGTAGAAATATATGATTTTTTTATATATGAAGTGCCATTATAAAAATGTGATTTTTAAAATAAAAATCATATTAAAAATGTGATCTTTATTTATGAACAGCGTGGAGAGATGGAGTTGGAATGTCGGGTAAATCCAAACAATCATCCAATATAGAACTGACGGAGTGGAACCCAAAGGTGAGAACTTCTCACTTTAATTTATTTTCTAGTTAGAAATATATACTAGGATGCAGACGGTGCTTAGCAGCACCCGACACCCGTCGTCCACAAACCATGGACGAATTGTTTGATTGTTTGGTTTAAATAGATTGGATTGCTTGGTTGAATTTTGTTTGGGAAATGAAATGGAATTAATTAGATTGGTATGTGTATGGGGCAGGCCATTATTAGACTGGGGATAAGGCTAGGCATTATCCCGTTTCTAGTATCGCGTCGTTATGCCACCAAAATTTTCTAAAATATGTTAGAACAATAAAAATATCATTTTTATTGTATAAATGAACTGAAGAGAATATTCATATGCCGAGTAAAATATATTATCGTTAAAAATATATTTTTTAACGTTGATATGAATAAAATAAATATTCATTTACAAATCAGACGATTTGTTTATGTACACCTATTTTCTGATATGGATTGGGATGATATATTTTGCACATCCCCCAACTGCACAAATAATATTCAGTGTTTGTGGATTGAAACCCCACACGGGTGTTGGGATGATATTTGACGTACACTAATCCAAATTGTTTAGTGGTATGTCGATAGATTAGTTGACAGGCTGTTGAAAGCATTAAATATTTATATTTAATGCTTATACAGTGTAGAATGCACTTTGGATGATGGTTGCTCGTTTATCATGGCTGTTGTATACATGTGTTGTATGAAATCCATATAATCACATTATATGGTAAGCGACTGTGTCTGATTCCAGTTCAGAAAGAAGGAATATTTTAAAATAACGAATATTTTAAAATAAGGAATATTTTAAAATAATATTCAGAAAATAATCAAAATCTGATTTTGATGTCCGATTTAGGATGGACACGAATATATTTAAATATATAAAGTCGTGTTGATTAGATTAACGCCATTTTAACGTGAATGATATTTGTATCGATTTTATAATGAATATTGAAAATGAAGTTATTTCAAAATCTGATGTTTGAAAATTTTATCATTTATATGTTAATGATATGGAATATTCAATTTAAAATTGAATATGAAGTTGAAACCGTTTTGAAAATGAATTTAAAACGATTTATAAAAAACGTTTTGAAAGGAAATCAATGAAATATATATAATATAAATATTATATATATTTAATGGCCTGAATAGAATGAGCCACACCACGGCAGTTCGCGAATTTCGACCATTGACTTCGAATTGACGTTACGGGAGATCCGACCGTCCGATCCTCCTAAAACTGGGACCGTTGGGTTCGTATCGAAAAGAGCTTTCCAACGAATAAATGAGATTTTAAATCTAACGGTTGGATTTGGAAATATGTCCAAATCAAATTTGGAAAAGGTTGATGTAAGTGCATTTCGATGACCGTTTATGGAAATCGACTGTACGGGCCTTGATAAAATTATTAAAAATATCAATAATTTGTGTAAAATCATAATAACTAATTTGTGAAGAATTAGGATGAAAAAATTCCATATTCGAAAAGATAAGAATATATTTTTATCGAAATGGACTAGTTAAGAACTAGAATTATAATCCAATATTTTTAAATAAATAAATTGGATTCGAAGTAGTTTTAAAAATAACAGAATTTTCCAATGAACAGATTGGAATGGATTTGAATCGAAATCATCTTCAAAATATTTCGATGTTGGATTTCGTGATTATACAGATATGGTTATGGGAATTTGAAAGATATATTTATATCGTTATTTCCAATATGATATTTGTTGGTTTCAGAATTTGATATCGAATATAAGCCGAGATATTTTCTATTTAGAGCCTTGTAATTAATATCAAATGGGATTTCGGGTTTGTCATGAATGGTGTCTTAAATAACACTGTTCTTGAACCCATTTGAGAAAAGAATAAATCTTTTAATTAAGATTTAGTGGAATTTTCCAGCTGATTAATATTTAATTGGAATTGAATTTAAATTGGTTTTTTTGGGTTTATCGTGAACCATGTTTTAAAGGACATTGGTTCTTTAACCCGATTAACAATGGAATGAGATTTTGGGTTGTCGTGAATGGTATCTTTAATGATACTGTTCTTAGACCCAATGAAGTTAAGAAAATTAGAAACTAACTAGAGATTAGCTAAGTTTAATGGTTTACTGGGTATTGATCTGATGTTGGTTTCGGCCTTTGGGGTTAATACTTCGGAAATTGTTCACTTGCTAATTTATGGTTAGAGACTGATGGAATGGAATGTGATTTTGGGTTTATCGTGAACCGTGTTTTAAAGGAATTTGGTTCTTTAACCCAGTTAAAGACAGGATATGATTTCCCAAGTTATATAATCATTAATATTGATTTTTGGGGAGATTAAAACTAAGCGGAGTTTTAATGAATCTTTAATTAGATTGAAATAATCGAGAATGGAGTATCACCAGTTTTGCCCCAAGAGATAGTTAAATCTTTAATTAGATTTGAACATGAAATGGTAATTAATTTTACTGATAACACCGTGGTGTTAGATATGGAGTATTACCAGTTTTGCTCCATGGGATGAATAGGTTGGGATTGGGAAATTAAACAAATAATTACTTCGGTAAGGTTCGTTAATCCCAACTAGTTTGAAAAACCTTAATATGGTTTGAAATGATATCTAAAGGAAGATTAAAGAATAAATTTTAAAGAATTTATCTTTGATGAAATTAATGGGAACCTTTCCCTAAGAATGTGAATATTTGAATAAAAGAATATTCTGAATTGGAATGAGGCGTACGTTGTGTTTGTGTAGCACTAGTTTATTATATACGCGAGTTTTTCGGAAAGGCCAAGTTTATACCCATTCTGAATAACTGATTCGAAGATAATTTGAAGATGAAAACGGTGGTTGAAGACCGGAGGTCTTCACATCGTTTGGATGATTATTGATGTCTTGATTAGGATGTACACCCAAGGAAGGGTAATAAGTGGTGATCGTCCAGACGTACTTGGAGATCGATGGATATGCGAGGGCCTCTCCCCTGTATTGGACATATGAGGGGGAATAAGGTGCCTCCGGTTTCGTTCAGACCCAGAACGAACTTGTAAATGGACTGTGTGTGTCTGACATTGGATATCATTCTGTGTGATTGATGGATATTGGTTGCATGGAGTGGTTTGCCTGTGTGGTATGCTGAGATGCAGATGATCGAGGCTTCTATTGAAAAGGAGAGTCTTGTGGTTGATGATCAAAGCACGGCTTTAATATAGCATAGCTTTGTGTAGCTTTAATTCGCGAGCCTTACACCTCGGGTATGAACCAGAAATGGGAGAGGACTTCAAGGAGGACATGCGTTTCCTTCTAGCTAGAAGTGGCGTCATCGGTTTGCAATCCCTAACGAGTTTGACTTATGTGGTTGTTGGAATGCGAGGTTCCTTGGTTATATCGGTCGATACGGGATCGATGGAGTCATTAGGCTCATTTACGCCCCCATAGGATGGGGAAACACATTGTTCAGGCATTTTAATCCACTCTGTGTGGACCGGCCCTAACGATCCAAGGCTTGCCTACGCGCTTGCCTAAGACTCGGGCTAGACAGTCTCGAAGCGGTGAGGATGATCCCTAGCCTCGGTTCATAGATGGAAATCCAATTTCCAAATACGACAATTTGTGGTTTTAATTGTATAACTAGTCTGGCGACATGATATATGGTACCCATGCCGTCTATGGTTGATACATTTATATTTGAAGTTGTTTTCTTCACTTATAGTAATAATAAAAGATTAAATTTCACGTATCAAGCATTATTTGGCTATTATAAGGTAAAACCCTATCCTCTGGCTTGCGTAGCATTGTGTGATGGGACCTGGATCTTATAATAGCTTCATTGTTCTTTATTTGGCATTGCGTTGTTTGTTTTATGCACTGGTATTCTTAGGGAGAAACCCATTCCGTGTTATACTGCGTGGTCCCTTGATTTACCAAACTTAAAAAAATAAAGAATAATAACTGTTTTAGTTCTTACACCAGTCACATGACTGACCTGGAGTTTATTGTTTTAACCTAACCTCTGGGTGCCCTTATTTTCCACACGGGCAGCTAGGAGTTGGGTTTTGCAGATTTAGATTCACAGGATCCTGGTTTACAGCTAGAATGATATTCGGAAAGCTCTGTATCCGTTTATCACTTTCAGTTGTGTTTTGTATTATTTTTCCGCTGTAGTAATGTGTAACAACCCGTATTTCGATAACATGTTAAGACGAGAATCAAGGCAGAATTTAATTTTAAATTCTGAATCAAGTAAAACGGGCTATGCCATTGCGTTCGTCTCGGAAAAATACGCGAAATAGAGTCTGAGTTTTCGAGAATCGGAGTCCGTATGACCAAGTTATGGTCCGACGAAGTTTTCAGAAAATTCAAGTTCAAAAACGAGTTCTAATTTCGAAAATTAGGGCTGGAGGGCTAGGAGGGAAAAATTCCCGCCAGGCTCCCCAAGTCGACAGCCCTGTCGACTTGGGAGTCGACATGGCTTGACCCAAGTCGACAGCCCTGTCGACTTGGGTGTCGACATATGGTGGCCGGGCAGTTTTGCCTGGTGCACCTATTTTCTGTCTTGGCTAGGTTTTTGGGCCTGGTTTGAAATCTGATGGTTCAGGTTGATCCTAGGGTTAATCCTAAGGTCCTAATCACTCCTAATCTCTATAAATAAGCCTCTAACCTACCCCTAAACCCTCATTATTCATTCATGCAACTAAACTATGGCAAAAAATTTACTCTCATGGCCTCCACTCTCATTCTAAAATTCCTAAGTAAATTTCTATGAGAGGTTTCATGATCATGTGAGTGTTAGAGAGTCTCTATGTTAGTATGAGAGCTTCTCAAGTTGATTTCAAGGTTAAAGCTTTGATCTTGGTTCATCAAGATGGGGTTTTTATTGATTTGGAGCTTTCATCTTTGGGTTTTTGGATGATGGCATGCATAGGCTTTGTCTCAATCTTTAATTTAATCGATTTGTGCCTTCATAGCAATGTAAGTCCTTTCCCTACTCTTAGATATTAACTATGAAGTTAAATGTTCATGTTGCAAGTTTGAGTTTGATCATTGAGTATGATACATGCTATCATGTCATGCAAGTTTATGAAGTCATTATCTTGATCTTGTGGGCTAAAAGCTACAACCTTTATGTTGAAATGTTGCATTATGCAACATGAGAACCCTCATAACCTTTATGTCAACTTGCATATGAAGTCATAACCCTTATATGATGATATATGCGAGTTACTAGTCATCATTCCATGTCTTTTGTCACCATGATTCGCTTATGTGCCAAGTTTGGGTTTATGCATGTTTTTTAGGCTTAAGAATGTAACATGCAAGTTAATGAACACATTTGTGCCTCATTTGCCACCATGATTAACTTGTGGCTTAATATCCATTTTTGTCATGCCTTTGCCAAGTCTCTTCTTTTAATCCATTACATTGTTGCGAACGTATATGCGAGTTTAAAAGCGTTGGGTTATGTTATGGGTAATTTCTAATGACATGAAAATACAACTTGAAAACATGACTTGAAATATAACATGGAAGTTGACATGTTAGTATGTTTGAAAATATGAAATTGGGAATTTACCTATTAAGTTAGGTCTACCCATACTATGGAATTGGGAATTTACCTATTAAGTTAGGCCTACCCATATTCTTAAAAACTTGAATATGAACATGACACTAGACTAAACATGAAAGTGACCAACTCGAGATTGGGTTGAGTTTGCAACGTAAAACTACCCGGAACCGACCGACCTAACTAGTAGTTGCAAACAATAGGACCCAATGTGAGAAGTTTGTCATGTTGTGCTTGAACCCGAGGTTAGACCAAGTTGTGGTGTAAAGCTACCCGGAACCGACCGGCTTAACTAGTAACCACAACAAAGTCTAATGTGAGAGGTTGAGGTGCATTAAGTAATTAATGCCACATGATAGGGTTAAGTTAATTTGATTAATGACTCTTAACCAAATATGACATGGACAATGGGTTAAGTAAATTGATTAGGCCAATGATACCTAACAAAACATGACAAGGTTGGGTAGGTTAAGTAACTTGATTTGCCTAATGACACTTAACCATTTTTATATGACTAGTGGACGGGGTTACGTTAACCAACACTTAATCAATCCAACACGATAAATTGGTAGGGTTAAGTAAGTTCTTAATGACACTTAACCGAAAAATACAGTTAATGGATGGGGTTAAGAGTGGACTCAACTAGTCTAAACATGGAAATCGGATGGGGTTAAGTTAGCCTAGGCTTAATTAATCCCACTTGGCAGTTTAATGGGGTTAAGTCAAACACTTAACTAATCTAACATGATGATTTGATGTGGTTAAGTGACCTATACTTAACCAATCTAACTCGTTAATTTATTGAGGTTAAGTTAACCTATACTTAACCAATCTAACGTAAAAACATGATAAGGCTAAGTCACGAATCGCTTAAATACGCTTGACCGATTCGACTCAGTAATTTGATAGGGTCAAGTTAATATATACTTAACCAACTTAAGCATGGTTTGTAGGGTTAAGTCTTGAACTTGGATACTTAGCCAATTTTGACATGATTTGTAGACGGGTTAAGTCATGAACTTAAGTGACACTTAATCCATTATATAAACCCTAGTTCGGAGAATTAGGTGGATAAACCGTAATTAACAGGGATAACGGGAATGAGGCTAAGTGGTAAACCTTAGTTGAAGAATAACTAAGTAATAATTCTTAGTCAAGAAAATTTAGACCAGTTCATAGATAGATGAGTAACCTGATACGGTAGGTCATCGTTTAAGCACACGAGTAGGAGCAAGTTATCTGATTTAGATAAAGGCTCCAGCGAACTGGGTAACGAAGCAGCGGCTTCGGGTAACGTGAGGATATTCTTGGTATCCCTCTATGAGCTTCCAGGTGATCGTACTAGGCTCATGAGAGGTTAAGGTATGCATTAGAAGAACCAAGAGTATGCCTTGGTTGCTATACGAGCGACCTAAAGACGGGGATGGATAGGGGATAGTTGACGATACACGGTCGTGCCCTAGATAGCATTTCGTCAGGCTACCTACCATCTTTGGTCAAGCGTGTACGTACGGAAAGGCAGAGAACACCCAAAAGACCATAATTGCTATCTAATTATGGTTGCGGTAAGGCTAGGATTGTGGGTTGGCCAGTAGTGTGTTCTCATACAGGATTTATCCTGTCTTGTCTTTCACTAGTTGAGGGAGTGGTCTCGTGGGACCATAGCCACGTATAGAAAAAAACAGACCTTAGCATCTGCATCGGCAGATAAATCGAAAGCTCCCGACCAAGTCCTGTATTTCTGGATCTGCCCTGTGACAGGACTCGGATGGCACGATGTGATACATGTGCCTACAGTCATGGAAAAACGATTCACGATGAATGCGTGGGAAAAAGGGCGCGGTTGACGGTTAGCGTAATCCCTAGTGGCCCTAGGTAGTTGAACCCAAACCGAGATTCGAAAACGTGCAATAGGTAAGCATAATCCCTAGTAGTCCTAGGTTGCATAAGTCCTGGTTGTACAAACAGTGATTCTTATGAAAGAACCTAGCTAGACCTAGGGTAACAGTCCAAAACGATCTTAAGGATCATGGAATTACGTTGGAGTAGTATAGAACCTCATGGGAAAGCCCGTACGGTCTACGGCAAGGGACTGAACATTTACATGGAATGAAACATACGAGTTGAGTAACCTATATATGCGATATATTAGGTTGACATGGACCATTACACGACTTTTGAGTAAGGGTCATTCATGGTTAACACATGATAAGGTGGGGATACTGGTACGGTAGGTGCAGGGTTAAAAGACAGGATAGATACCATGGGATGTTAAACGTGATAGATATCTTGGGGATATTATTCTTGATAGGAACCTGACGATGGGATACCTTGTTTTATCTTGATATCGTAATTTATCATGACACCTTAGTTTATCTGAGTTCAGTAGTTCACCCTGTTATTTTGATTTAGCTTATCTATCATGTCATCATGCTTATGTTCATCTCAGTTTCTCATGTCAGTTAACTTTACTAGTTTTTATGCTGATAGTAGATAGGGCTTGCTCAGTCTTTTTGACTGACCCGTTTTGTTTCGCCTCTTTTCTTCCGTTTCCCCCCCAGGTTACAGGGAGGAAATACTGTTGTTTAGTTCGGACTTCTTCTGCTTGAAGGTCATCATGGATGGCTTGGACTTTACTTGGCTATGGCTACTTTACTGTTTTTACTTGGGGAATAATTTACGAAAATGTCTTTATGCTTCTTTACTATTGCAAGACAGGTTTTGATGTACTCTGATGTAAAAGGCTTTAGACCTTATTTATTCATGTTATGAAAGTTTGATTTTACTTCCGCTATTTTATATGTTCTGTCTTGTGATATTTCTGTGCATGTTTACCAATAATGCCCCTCTAAAGCTAGTGCATTCCTTTGCGAGTGACCCTAGCGGAGGCGGGGTGTTACATTTGATATCAGAGCAGAAGGTTACCAGACTGGGCAAAAGTTTTTAAAGACCTTCTGAAAACTATTTGAAAATCGTTTACAAAGAAGCATTTTTTAAGAAAAATTTTCTTTTAAAAGAAAAAGGCTATTCCCCAAAGGCCATTAGCACTATCCTTGTTTCCTTAATTGAATCTCTTTTCCTTTCTTTCCTCCATCTGTAGTCACAGTGGTTTTAACTGCGACTAGTCTTTTCTATCTACGAAAGTGCTTTCCATGCGATGGAAGTGGTTCTCGAGAGACCAGTGGCCGCGTTATAAGAAAGAGGATAAAGGATACGAGCTTAAGGATGAGCAACTTGTTGGTATGGCTTAGTCCTCAAAGGAGGGAGAAAGATGAACAATGAAACCCATGACGAGAGAGTACCTTTGACATGGTAAAACGGGGCGGATAGTTAAGTATTATGGGACAAGGACAAGATCATCGGGAGGGCAATAGTATGCTCTCATTTCTAAGGTACCTCGGAAGGAGGGTAACGATCTTGTTAAAGGTTTAGCTTTTCTTCTCTATCATCCCGTTAGGACTTCGTTTTTCGTATCATTTAAGTCTGCTTCGATAGTTGAGTCTCTGCACCTTAAGTACTAGCGTAATAGAGAATCCCATTTTTGTCTCAAAGTCCTATTGGAGAATCAGTCCATTTATACATGACTTGTTTGGATTTGAGAATGTCTATGCCAAGTGTTGAGTTTGGAAATAATGCTTATGTTTATAAGCTATGGATGGATTCTAGGGATGAAGTGGTTATCTAGTAGGGGATGCCACCCTCGGTTTTGATAGGAGGGTAGTTAGACCTTTTGACTAGCCTTGGTAATACCCTCGAAGTATCGTGTAACCTTTTTGAGGTTCTGTCATGACTAGTTACTTAGAATCCCTTGATGCCTTTATTAGAAATTTGAAGCCCGATCGAGCGGTGTTCGCCGATAAGACGGATGGTTTACTTCATTTATGCATGGGTCATAGAGATCACCCTAGTAAGTGCGCTTGATAACCTGGTTGACATCTGTTTACTTTCAAGAGAAAGGTCTTCTACATGGAATACCTTATAGTATATAAACGAGATCCAAGATTCACTAGTGAATTTTGGAAAGCTTGCATGAGAACATGAGTACGCAGTCATGGTTGCGCCAAGTATTCTAGAAAAAGGATAAGTGCAAGTGGAACGAGAGGCGACGAAGAAATGAGTTCCAGCTCATGTTATGAAAACAGGAAATAAGAAGCTACGAAATCGCGAAGTTAAAAGACGGTCAAGGCACAATGGAATTAAGCCCAAGGAAATACGACTTTGATGGTCAAAGACTAGATACGCGCATGATATCTCTTTTTGGGAGTGTATCCTTGATCCCTGTTTTCTGTAGAGCTTACTTGTAAGCTATCTTTTGTGGATATCCTCTCGGTCCTATTTTCTGTTACAAACCCCATAAGGAGTTTGTCTTGTTTATCTTCTCGACCCTGTTCCAGGGAATCCTAGGTAGAACCCTATGGATGTAAACATGTATTTGAAACATGTTATGATTGATATGGTTGCAAGTGGTTGCAAGTGGTTGCTCGTGGATGCGCGAATACACATTAGATACTAGCTCGACTCGGTCACATTTCATATTGCATATGCACGAGTATTTATACTTGTTTATGGATGAAATCGAATGTATTATCATGCGGTTGTTGCATATGAATGAATGATTGTGCACACATATAGTATCTATATGACTAGGACTATTTGCATACATGTTGGATTCATGGCACTATACATATTTTGCATTAGAAAGATTATTCAGGCCTGATCATTAGCATTAGCTAAGGAACATGTACACACACGTTTTGCATATATTCATACAGCATTAGAAATCATCTAAGGACAATGGTTGCTTGTGGATGATGTTTTGAGTAGATGAGTGATGGATGGTAGGATATGTTCTTCCTAACTTGGAGATTTCGGGGACGAAATCCTAAAAGGTGGGGAGAATGTAACAACCCGTATTTCGATAACATGTTAAGATGAGAATCAAGGCAGAATTTAATTTTAAATTCTGAATCAAGTAAAACGGGCTATGCCATTGCGTTCGTCTCGGAAAAATACGCGAAATAGAGTCTGAGTTTTCGAGAATCGGAGTCCGTATGACCAAGTTATGGTCCGACGAAGTTTTCAGAAAATTCAAGTTCAAAAACGAGTTCTAATTTCGAAAATTAGGGCTGGAGGGCTAGGAGGGAAAAATTCCCGCCAGGCTCCCCAAGTCGACAGCCCTGTCGACTTGGGAGTCGACATGGCTTGACCCAAGTCGACAGCCCTGTCGACTTGGGTGTCGACATATGGTGGCCGGGCAGTTTTGCCTGGTGCACCTATTTTCTGTCTTGGCTAGGTTTTTGGGCCTGGTTTGAAATCTGATGGTTCAGGTTGATCCTAGGGTTAATCCTAAGGTCCTAATCACTCCTAATCTCTATAAATAAGCCTCTAACCTACCCCTAAACCCTCATTATTCATTCATGCAACTAAACTATGGCAAAATTTTTACTCTCATGGCCTCCACTCTCATTCTAAAATTCCTAAGTAAATTTCTATGAGAGGTTTCATGATCATGTGAGTGTTAGAGAGTCTCTATGTTAGTATGAGAGCTTCTCAAGTTGATTTCAAGGCTAAAGCTTTGATCTTGGTTCATCAAGATGGGGTTTTTATTGATTTGGAGCTTTCATCTTTGGGTTTTTGGATGATGGCATGCATAGGCTTTGTCTCAATCTTTAATTTAATCGATTTGTGCCTTCATAGCAATGTAAGCCCTTTCCCTACTCTTAGATATTAACTATGAAGTTAAATGTTCATGTTGCAAGTTTGGGTTTGATCATTGAGTATGATACATGCTATCATGTCATGCAAGTTTATGAAGTCATTATCTTGATCTTATGGGCTAAAAGCTACAACCTTTATGTTGAAATGTTGCATTATGCAACATGAGAACCCTCATAACCTTTATGTCAACTTGCATATGAAGTCATAACCCTTATATGATGATATATGCGAGTTACTAGTCATCATTCCATGTCTTTTGTCACCATGATTCGCTTATGTGCCAAGTTTGGGTTTATGCATGTTTTTGAGGCTTAAGAATGTAACATGCAAGTTAATGAACACATTTGTGCCTCATTTGCCACCATGATTAACTTGTGGCTTAATATCCATTTTTGTCATGCCTTTGCCAAGTCTCTTCTTTTAATCCATTACGTTGTTGCGAACGTATATGCGAGTTTAAAAGCGTTGGGTTATGTTATGGGTAATTTCTAATGACATGAAAATACAACTTGAAAACATGACTTGAAATATAACATGGAAGTTGACATGTGAGTATGTTTGAAAATATGAAATTGGGAATTTACCTATTAAGTTAGGTCTACCCATACTATGGAATTGGGAATTTACCTATTAAGTTAGGCCTACCCATATTCTTAAAAACTTGAATATGAACATGACACTAGACTAAACATGAAAGTGACCAACTCGAGGTTGGGTTGAGTTTGCAACGTAAAACTACCCGGAACCGACCGGCCTAACTAGTAGTTGCAAACAATAGGACCCAATGTGAGAAGTTGGTCATGTTGTGCTTGAACCCGAGGTTAGACCAAGTTGTGGTGTAAAGCTACCCGGAACCGACCGGCTTAACTAGTAACCACAACAAAGTCTAATGTGAGAGGTTGAGGTTGTAATAACCCGAAAATCTGGGCCAGTTTAAAATTTTTATTTTGGCAATTTTGGCGGATTTTGATTATTTAAAATAGATTATTTTAAATAATATCGACGAGAAATTTATTTTAAATAGAATTCGACGTATATATTATACGCGTCGTCGTTAGAATATAAATAATTATATATAATTATAATAGAATTGAAAATGGCGCGGTAGTTCGATAATTCGATTTCAAACTTCAATTGAATGTACCGGGTGCAAAACAATCCGGATTTTAGTGAAACCAAAAATAATAGGATCTAATTGATGATATCTTTCTAACGAATCCGACAAATTGAAATTTCATGGCGGGAATCAAAAGATATGTCCAGTTGAAAATTCTGAATAGTCGCTATGGAATTCAGGCCCTTAAAAATGGACATTTTGCAAATGACCTCGGATTTCGACGAAACCACTTCTGTTGGGTCCGTGATGTAAAGTTATTGCTAGGTTTCAAATTTCATAATTTTTCGAATCAATTTGTGAGCGTGGCAAAGGAAAACGTGTTTTGACCATTTCAGTTGATTTTAATCGACTGGAAATTGGCCATTTTTCAAATGGTCTCAGATTTCGACGAAACTAGTTTTGTTAGGACCGTATCGTCAATACGAAGCTAGAAAATATTTTTCTGGAATTTTTAAAGTTTGTATGTGACCCCGGTAATTTGAAATGTACGTTTAAAATTCAATATAGTGATTTAAATGTAAATTTAACGGAAACTGATTCAAACAGTCGAATCAGCCTACGATACATATCCCATTGTGTTCGGAATGGGGGTAAAACGCTATGGACGACAGGCGGTGGGCCTAGTTTCGAGGTCGTATGTAAAAGTCAACTCTTTAGGATAAAATAAATAAATTAATTAATAAAAAAATAATAATAATAATAATATCTCTCTTCCTATATCCCCTTTGCCCCCCCCCCCCCGATATTTTCAATTCAGAAAGAATAAAAAAAAAAAAGGGGGGAAACCAAACGAACGCCGACGGCCAGCCTCCCCGCCCCCAATCACCGTCGCGCGCCCCTCCCGCCGGCGCTCCCTCTCGCGAGGCGCTCCCCTCCTTCGTCCCTCCTCATCGAAGCCCCCCAAGAAACCGCCGAACCCACATCGAACCCTAACCCTCCCCTGCGATCGAACCAGCGCGCCCCTTTTTACCGCCACCCCACCGCTCCGACGAACTCCCTCCTCCGACCACCTCTCAGCCACGTGGACCCCCCTCTCTCCAACAGTAAAAAGTAAGTTTTTTATTATTTATTTTAATTTATTTTAAATACTCGGATTTATTATATAGGAATTAGCATATAAATGGCAATAAAAAGGTTTGGTTTTTTTTTATTTGATAAAAATAAGGATTTTTATTTAATGAAGAGATAGAATTTTTATTCGATAAAGAATTAAAATATAATCTTTCATATTGTAGAAGTATAAGAATATGATTTTTATATTTTTAAAGTAATAAAGATACGATCTTTATATTTTTAAAGTAATAAAAATATAGTTTTTATATTTTTAAAGAATAAAAATATGATCTTTATATTTTTAAAGTATTAAAAATATAATCTTTATGAGATAGAGAATATAAAAATATCATCTTTGTATATGTAGCGAAATAAAAATCTGATTTTTATTTTATATACGTTGAGATAAAGTGGTAATTTTTATAAAGGCGAAAACTTTATTTTTATAAAGGCGAAAAGTTTATTTTTATAAAGGCGAAAACTTTATTTTTATAAAGGCGAAAACTTTATTTTTATAAAGGCGAAAACTTTATTTTTGAAATGGAATTTTATCTATATGACACCAGAGTAAAAATTCGATTTTTAAATATATGAAGTGATTATAAAAATATGATTTTTAAATCGAAAGTAAATAAATAAAAATGTGATTTTTATTTTAAAGACATCGAAATATAAAAATGCGTGATTTTTTATATATGTAGTGACTACGGGCAAAAGAAGATGATAAAAAGGCGAGGATGAAGAAGATTTCTATAAATGAAGTGTCGTGAAGTTGGATAGCTTTCGGTGAGAACTTCTCACCTTTCAATTTAAATTTTCTAGTTATATATATATACTAGGATGCAGACGGTGCTTAGTAGCACCCGACACAATCGTCCACAGACCATGGACTTGTTTGTTTGGCTGCATAGATTAGTTAGATGATTTGATTGGAAATTGAATTGTTTGGTGAAATTGAATTGTTTGGTGAAATGAATGGATTGATTTATGTGTGAATGGCGTGGGCCTTCACTAGACCGGGGATAAGGCTAGGCCTTGTCCCGTTTCTAGTATCGTGCCGTTATGCCGCCGAAATTTTCTAAAATATGTTAGAAAAATAAAAATGTCATTTATTGAATAAATGAACTGAAAAGAAAATTCATGTGTTGGAATAAATATTTTATCGTTAAAAATATAGTTTTTAACGTGAATGTGAATAAAATAAAATATTCATTTACAAACCAGACGGTTTGTTTATGTACACTGATTTGACTGATATTGATTGGGACGATAAATTTTACACATCGCCCAACAGCACAAATAAAATATGTGTTTGATTGTTTGAAACCCCACACGGGTGTTAGGATGAAATTTGAAGTTCACTCATCCTGATTGATTAAATATGTCGATCGATTGATTGACATGCTGTTATAAGCGTTAGATATCTTTATTTGATGCTTATACAGTGTAGTGCACTTTGGTTGATGGTTGATTATTTTTCAATGCTATTATATACATGTGTTGTATGAAAATCCATATAATTAATTTTATATGGTAATTGATTGGGCCTCATTCCAGTTTAGAAATAGAAATATTTGAAATAGAATATTTGAAAATAGAAATTTATGAAGCCGTGTTGATTAGATTGACGCCATTTTGACGTGAACGATATTTATATCGATTTTGATCGATTTCAAAGTGAATTGAATTGAAAACGATTTCGAAATGAATTGAATTGAAAACGATTTCGAAATGAATTGAATTGAAAACGAATTCAAAGTGAATTGAATTGAAAACGATTTCGAAATGAATTGAATTGAAAACGAATTCAAAGTGAATTGAATTGAAAACGATTTCGAAATGAATTGAATTGAAAACGAATTCAAAGTGAATTGAATTGAAAACGATTTCGAAGTGAATTGAATTGAAAACGATTTCGAAATGAATTGAATTGAAAACGAATTCAAAGTGAATTGAATTGAAAACGATTTCGAAATGAATTGAATTGAAAACGAATTCAAAGTGAATTGAATTGAAAACGAAATTGAAATGAATTCAAATTGAATTGAAATTTGAATTGAATAGAAATGAATTTTAAAACGAATTTATAGAGAAGAATTCAATTTTGCTTTGAATTGAGATGGAAGTTGAAATAGATTTTGAAACGAATTTTAAAACTATTTATATAATTCGTTTTAAATAGAAATCGACGAAGTATATATTATATATATTATATATATAATATAATGGCCTGAATAGAACGCGCCGCGCCGCGGCAGTTCGCGAATTTCGACCATTGATTTCAAATGGACATTACGGGAGATCCGACCGTCGGATTCTCCTAAAACCGGAACCGTTGGGTTCATATCGAAAAGAGATTTCTAGCGAATGTTAGAAATTTGAAATCTAACGGTTGGATTTGGAATTATGTCCAAATCAAATTTGAAAAAGGTCGCTGTAAGTGCAGTTCGATGGCCATTGATGGAAATCGACTGTACGGGCCTTGATAAAATTATTAAAAATAGTAATAATTTGTGTAAAATCATAAGAAATGATTTGTGAAGATTTGGGATGAAAAACTTCATGTTTGAAAAGATAAAAATAGGTTTTTATTGAAATGAACTAGTTTGGAACTAGAATTATAATTCTATTTATTTTTAAATGAATAAATTGAATTTGGAATGGTTTTGAAAATAACCAGAATTTCCAATGATTGCATTGGAGTGGATTTGAATCGAAATTGTCTTCGGAATATTTCGATGTTGGAATTCGTGATTATACAGGTGTTGTTATGGAAATTTGAAAGATATATATTTATATCGTTATTTCCAATACGACATTTGTTAGTCGTAGAATTCGATATTGAATATAAGCCGATATGTTTTCTATTCAGAGCCTTGTATTGAATATCGAATGTGATTTGGGTTTGTCGTGAATGGTGTCTTCACTAACACTGTTCTTGAACCCAGTTGAGAAATGATTAAATCTTTTTATTTAGATTTAATGAAGTGTACCAATTAAATAATATTTAATTGGAATTGAATTGATATTGATTTTTGGGTTTATCGTGAACAGTGTTTTAAATAACACTCGTTCTTTAACCCGATAATTAATGAATGTGACTTTGGGTTTATCGTGAACCGTGTTTTAAATGACACGGATTCTTTAACCCAGTTAAAGATTAAAACTAAGTGGAGTTTTAATGAATCTTTAATTAGATTGAAAAGATCGAGAATGGAGTATCACCAGTTTTACTCCAAGCGATAGTTAAATCTTTAATTAGATTTGAACGTGAAATGGTAATTGAATTTACCGATAACACCGTGGTGTTAGATATGAAGTATAACCAGTTTTACTTCATGGGATGAATAGGTTGGGATTGGGAAATAAAATAAATGATTACTTCGGTGTGGTTCGCTAATCCCGACTAGTTTGAATTGATATTCAAAGGAGATTAAAGAATAAATTCAAAGAATTTATCTTGGATAAAATTAATGGGAACTTTTCCCAAAGTATAGGAATATTTGAATAAAAGAATATTCTGAATTGGAATGAGGCATATGTTGTGTTTGTGTAACACGTTTATAATATATACGCGAGTTATTCAGAAAGACCGGGTTTATCCCATTCTGAATAACTGATTCGACGTGGTGTCGAAGATGAAGACGGTGGTCGAAGACCAGAAGTCTTCACGTCGTTTGGGTGATTACTGATGATCTTGATTGGGCTGTACACCCAAGAAGATGGAAACAGTTGGTGATCGTCCAGACGTACTTGGAGATCGATGGATATGCGGGGTACTAGGTGCCTCCGGTTTCGTTCAGACCCAGAACGGACTTGTAAATGGCCTGTGTGTCTGACATTGGATTTTAGTCCGTGTGATTGATCTCTATTAAATATATATCTGTTTGGCGGCGGAGAATTTATTCTCTTGCTTAACGCCCTTCTCTGAGACGTACGAGCTCAGGGGTTATATATTGATGGATATCAAACGCATGGAGTGAATTGCCTGTGTGGCATGCCTAAGTGGCAATTGATCGAGGCTTCTGTTGAAAAGCAAAGTCTTGTGGTGATGATCAAAGCACAGCCTGTGTGGCACAGCTTTGTGTAACGTGAATTCGCGAGCTTCACACCCCGGTTGTGAACCAGAAACGGGAGAGGACATCAGGGAGGGCATGCGTTTCTTTCTAGCTAGGGTGGTGTCAGTGACCTACCAGCCCTGACATTTATATACTTTTCACCTGTGTGGTTGTTGCTGTTGCGAGGCGCCTCGGTTAGATCGGACGATCCGGGTCCGATGGAGCCATTCGTTGGCTCGTTTACGCCCCAAAGGGCGGAGAAACGCAGTGTTCAGGCACTATAATCCACATCGGTGGACCGGCCCTGACGATCTAAGGGGCAGTTGCGGCTGCTCCGGAGACATGGGCTAGATTGTCTCGAATCGGTTGAGGACTATCTTTTGCCTCGGTTCATAGATGGAAACCCAATTTCCAAATACGTGACATGTGCGGTTTTAATTGTAGAACTAGTATGGCGACATGATATATGGTACCCATGCCGCCTATGATTGATACTTATGATTTGAAGTTGTTTTATACACTATGCACTTATAATAGTATCAAATGATTTGTTTTAAACGTATCAAGCATTCTTTGGCTGTTATAAGGGAAAACCCTATCCCCCGGCTTGCGTTGCATTGTGTGATAGGACCTGGGTCTTATAACAGCTTCATTTTTCTTTATTTAGCATTGCGCTGTTTGTTTTATGCACTGGAATTCTTGGGAGGAAACCCGTTCCGTGTTACGGCGTGGTCCCTTGATTTACCTAATGATTTAAAATAAAGATTTATAACTGTTTTTAGTTCTCACACCAGTCACATGACTGACCTGGAGTTTATTGTTTTAACCTAAACTATGGGTGCCCCTATTTTGACACGGGCAGCTAGTAGTTTTGGTTTTGCAGATTTATATTCACAGGATCCTGGTTTACAGCTGGAACGATATCCAGAAAGCTTTGTATCCGTATATCTCATTCTAGTTGTGTATTGTATTATTTTTCCGCTGCTATGTATTTAAATGTAATTTAAATCTCTGATATTTATGTGTATATTCATTTATATTCTTGTAATCTGATGCATTGTTGTAATATACAATGAAATGTTCTTCTGTATGCGTTCTATTTTGTCGTGTTCTCAAACGATAGGGCGTTTCGAGCGGTCTGGGTCGGTTTAGCGACTGGTTCGGACCGAGCGAAATTCCTGTTCGTCACACGTGGTATCAGAGCTTTGGTTTACAGAGCTCGAGAACAAGACACATTAGAACCATACGAAAGAATTCATCAGATATTGGATTAGCAATATCCGATTAGAATAACTCGTTAGAGATAGGATCAGTAGTATCCTAGAACGAGTGTGAAGAGTATATTTTCCAATTGAAAACAATTTTGTTTTAAAATTTAAATCGCTTTATACGTATTTGAATATTTATTTATTTTGAATATGGACAATCGAGTATATATAGATTTCGCGTATACGCGTCATGAACGTATATTCGAAGTTTTAATATACTGGGTAGATATAGAATCACATTCTAGATATCCGGGGGTGATTCTGATGATGGTGCATCATCATCAGTATTCATATTCGAATTTCGAAGGTGTGATTTCTATATATTTCCATTAGACTGGTGTGAGAACCAAAACATATATAGTTAGAACACATTGTTGTGAATTGGCATCAAAAACATGATTTTTATATATATATATCAAATTTATGAATTTGAAACTCTAATTCACTAATTGAGTGCTGTTTGTGTTGTTTGTTTATTTATTTGATAAATTTAAACCATTTGGTCAAATTGTACCCAATATTGAATTGTATTGAAAATTGGTCGCATTTGCTTGCATATACCTATACTTACATTGAACAGGTCATAGCAAGGAGGCTAGAGCCGAAGAATAAAATTTGTTTGCCCGACAAATAGGTACATGTTTACTACATAATTTCCTGTTTTGTTTGGGTGATGATGATTTTGTGAGCCTATTGGCTAGCCGCTTGGCTTTTTCTTTTTCTTTTTGAGATCTGAAGGACCGGGGAAGCTATTTGAAATTCCCCGATGCTCCCGGTGCAGGGGAGGTTATGGCGAAATTTTTCAAAAATTTAGGGTGTTAGCCAAATTTTTGAAATTTTGAAAATTCTCAGAAACTAAAGAGTTGGAGAATGGAAGCCTGATCGATCGTAGAGTTGAATAATCAAACCACTTTCGACTTTGTTCCTTTTCGGGGACGAAAAGTTTTAAGTGGGGGAGATTGTAATAACCCGAAAATCTGGGCCAGTTTAAAATTTTTATTTTGGCAATTTTGGCGGATTTTGATTATTTAAAATAGATTATTTTAAATAATATCGACGAGAAATTTATTTTGAATAGAATTCGACGTATATATTATACGCGTCGTCGTTAGAATATAAATAATTATATATAATTATAATAGAATTGAAAATGGCGCGGTAGTTCGATAATTCGATTTCAAACTTCAATTGAATGTACCGGGTGCAAAACAATCCGGATATTAGTGAAACCAAAAATAATAGGATCTAATTGATGATATCTTTCTAACGAATCCGACAAATTGAAATTTCATGGCGGGAATCAAAAGATATGTCCAGTTGAAAATTCTGAATAGTCGCTATGGAATTCAGGCCCTTAAAAATGGACATTTTGCAAATGACCTCGGATTTCGACGAAACCACTTCTGTTGGGTCCGTGATGTAAAGTTATTGCTAGGTTTCAAATTTCATAATTTTTCGAATCAATTTGTGAGCGTGGCAAAGGAAAACGTGTTTTGACCATTTCAGTTGATTTTAATCGACTGGAAATTGGCCATTTTTCAAATGGTCTCAGATTTCGACGAAACTAGTTTTGTTAGGACCGTATCGTCAATACGAAGCTAGAAAATATTTTTCTGGAATTTTTAAAGTTCGTATGTGACCCCGGTAATTTGAAATGTACGTTTAAAATTCAATATAGTGATTTAAATGTAAATTTAACGGAAACTGATTCAAACAGTCGAATCAGCCTACGATACATATCCCATTGTGTTCGGAATGGGGGTAAAACGCTATGGACGACAGGCGGTGGGCCTCGTTTCGAGGTCGTATGTAAAAGTCAACTCTTTAGGATAAAATAAATAAATTAATTAATAAAAAATAATAATAATAATAATATCTCTCTTCCTATATCCCCTTTGGCCCCCCTCCCCGATATTTTCAATTCAGAAAGAATAAAAAAAAGAAAAAAAAAAAGGGGGGAAACCAAACGAACGCCGACGGCCAGCCTCCCCGCCCCCAATCACCGTCGCGCGCCCCTCCCGCCGGCGCTCCCTCCCTCTCGCGAGGCCCTCCCCTCCTTCGTCCCTCCTCGTCGAAGCCCCCCAAGAAACCGCCGAACCCACATCGAACCCTAACCCTCCCCTGCGATCGAACCAGCGCGCCCCTTTTTACCGCCACCCCACCGCTCCGACGAACTCCCTCCTCCGACCACCTCTCAGCCACGTGGACCCCCCTCTCTCCAACAGTAAAAAGTAAGTTTTTTATTATTTATTTTAATTTATTTTAAATACTCGGATTTATTATATAGGAATTAGCATATAAATGGCAATAAAAAGGTTTGTTTTTTTTTATTTGATAAAAATAAGGATTTTTATTTGATGAAGAGATAGAATTTTTATTCGATAAAGAATTAAAATATAATCTTTCATATTGTAGAAGTATAAGAATATGATTTTTATATTTTTAAAGTAATAAAGATACGATCTTTATATTTTTAAAGTAATAAAAATATAGTTTTTATATTTTTAAAGAATTAAAAATATGATCTTTATATTTTTAAAGTATTAAAAATATAATCTTTATGAGATAGAGAATATAAAAATATCATCTTTGTATATGTAGCGAAATAAAAATCTGATTTTTATTTTATATACGTTGAGATAAAGTGGTAATTTTTATAAAGGCGAAAAGTTTATTTTTATAAAGGCGAAAACTTTATTTTTATAAAGGCGAAAACTTTAGTTTTATAAAGGCGAAAACTTTATTTTTGAAATGGAATTTTATCTATATGACACCAGAGTAAAAATTCGATTTTTAAATATATGAAGTGATTATAAAAATATGATTTTTAAATCGAAAGTAAATAAATAAAAATGTGATTTTTATTTTAAAGACATCGAAATATAAAAATGCGTGATTTTTTATATATGTAGTGACTACGGGCAAAAGAAGATGATAAAAAGGCGAGGATGAAGAAGATTTCTATAAATGAAGTGTCGTGAAGTTGGATAGCTTTCGGTGAGAACTTCTCACCTTTCAATTTAAATTTTCTAGTTATATATATATACTAGGATGCAGACGGTGCTTAGTAGCACCCGACACAATCGTCCACAGACCATGGACTTGTTTGTTTGGCTGCATAGATTAGTTAGATGATTTGATTGGAAATTGAATTGTTTGGTGAAATTGAATTGTTTGGTGAAATGAATGGATTGATTTATGTGTGAATGGCGTGGGCCTTCACTAGACCGGGGATAAGGCTAGGCCTTGTCCCGTTTCTAGTATCGTGCCGTTATGCCGCCGAAATTTTCTAAAATATGTTAGAAAAATAAAAATGTCATTTATTGAATAAATGAACTGAAAAGAAAATTCATGTGTTGGAATAAATATTTTATCGTTAAAAATATAGTTTTTAACGTGAATGTGAATAAAATAAAATATTCATTTACAAACCAGACGGTTTGTTTATGTACACTGATTTGACTGATATTGATTGGGACGATAAATTTTACACATCGCCCAACAGCACAAATAAAATATGTGTTTGATTGTTTGAAACCCCACACGGGTGTTAGGATGAAATTGGAAGTTCACTCATCCTGATTGATTAAATATGTCGATCGATTGATTGACATGCTGTTATAAGCGTTAGATATCTTTATTTGATGCTTATACAGTGTAGTGCACTTTGGTTGATGGTTGATTATTTTTCAATGCTATTATATACATGTGTTGTATGAAAATCCATATAATTAATTTTATATGGTAATTGATTGGGCCTCATTCCAGTTTAGAAATAGAAATATTTGAAATAGAATATTTGAAAATAGAAATTTATGAAGCCGTGTTGATTAGATTGACGCCATTTTGACGTGAACGATATTTATATCGATTTTGATCGATTTCAAAGTGAATTGAATTGAAAACGATTTCGAAATGAATTGAATTGAAAACGATTTCGAAATGAATTGAATTGAAAACGAATTCAAAGTGAATTGAATTGAAAACGATTTCGAAATGAATTGAATTGAAAACGAATTCAAAGTGAATTGAATTGAAAACGATTTCGAAATGAATTGAATTGAAAACGAATTCAAAGTGAATTGAATTGAAAACGATTTCGAAGTGAATTGAATTGAAAACGATTTCGAAATGAATTGAATTGAAAACGAATTCAAAGTGAATTGAAAACGATTTCGAAATGAATTGAATTGAAAACGAATTCAAAGTGAATTGAATTGAAAACGAAATTGAAATGAATTCAAATTGAATTGAAATTTGAATTGAATAGAAATGAATTTTAAAACGAATTTATAGAGAAGAATTCAATTTTGCTTTGAATTGAGATGGAAGTTGAAATAGATTTTGAAACGAATTTTAAAACTATTTATATAATTCGTTTTAAATAGAAATCGACGAAGTATATATTATATATATTATATATATAATATAATGGCCTGAATAGAACGCGCCGCGCCGCGGCAGTTTGCGAATTTCGACCATTGATTTCAAATGGACATTACGGGAGATCCGACCGTCGGATTCTCCTAAAACCGGAACCGTTGGGTTCGTATCGAAAAGAGCATTCTAGCGAATGTTAGAAATTTGAAATCTAACGGTTGGATTTGGAATTATGTCCAAATCAAATTTGAAAAAGGTCGCTGTAAGTGCAGTTCGATGGCCATTGATGGAAATCGACTGTACGCGCCTTGATAAAATTATTAAAAATAGTAATAATTTGTGTAAAATCATAAGAAATGATTTGTGAAGATTTGGGATGAAAAACTTCATGTTTGAAAAGATAAAAATAGATTTTTATCGAAATGAACTAGTTTTGAACTAGAATTATAATTCTATTTATTTTTAAATGAATAAATTGAATTTGGAATGGTTTTGAAAATAACCAGAATTTCCAATGATTGCATTGGAGTGGATTTGAATCGAAATTGTCTTCGGAATATTTCGATGTTGGAATTCGTGATTATACAGGTGTTGTTATGGAAATTTGAAAGATATATATTTATATCGTTATTTCCAATACGACATTTGTTAGTCGTAGAATTCGATATTGAATATAAGCCGATATGTTTTCTATTCAGAGCCTTGTATTGAATATCGAATGTGATTTGGGTTTGTCGTGAATGGTGTCTTCACTAACACTGTTCTTGAACCCAGTTGAGAAATGATTAAATCTTTTTATTTAGATTTAATGAAGTGTACCAATTAAATAATATTTAATTGGAATTGAATTGATATTGATTTTTGGGTTTATCGTGAACAGTGTTTTAAATAACACTCGTTCTTTAACCCGATAATTAATGAATGTGACTTTTGGTTTATCGTGAACCGTGTTTTAAATGACACGGATTCTTTAACCCAGTTAAAGATTAAAACTAAGTGGAGTTTTAATGAATCTTTAATTAGATTGAAAAGATCGAGAATGGAGTATCACCAGTTTTACTCCAAGCGATAGTTAAATCTTTAATTAGATTTGAACGTGAAATGGTAATTGAATTTACCGATAACACCGTGGTGTTAGATATGAAGTATAACCAGTTTTACTTCATGGGATGAATAGGTTGGGATTGGGAAATAAAATAAATGATTACTTCGGTGTGGTTCGCTAATCCCGACTAGTTTGAATTGATATTCAAAGGAGATTAAAGAATAAATTCAAAGAATTTATCTTGGATAAAATTAATGGGAACTTTTCCCAAAGTATAGGAATATTTGAATAAAAGAATATTCTGAATTGGAATGAGGCATATGTTGTGTTTGTGTAACACGTTTATAATATATACGCGAGTTATTCAGAAAGACCGGGTTTATCCCATTCTGAATAACTGATTCGACGTGGTGTCGAAGATGAAGACGGTGGTCGAAGACCAGAAGTCTTCACGTCGTTTGGGTGATTACTGATGATCTTGATTGGGCTGTACACCCAAGAAGATGGAAACAGTTGGTGATCGTCCAGACGTACTTGGAGATCGATGGATATGCGGGGTACTAGGTGCCTCCGGTTTCGTTCAGACCCAGAACGGACTTGTAAATGGACTGTGTGTCTGACATTGGATTTTAGTCCGTGTGATTGATCTCTATTAAATATATATCTGTTTGGCGGCGGAGAATTTATTCTCTTGCTTAACGCCCTTCTCTGAGACGTACGAGCTCAGGGGTTATATATTGATGGATATCAAACGCATGGAGTGAATTGCCTGTGTGGCATGCCTAAGTGGCAATTGATCGAGGCTTCTGTTGAAAAGCAAAGTCTTGTGGTGATGATCAAAGCACAGCCTGTGTGGCACAGCTTTGTGTAACGTGAATTCGCGAGCCTCACACCCCGGTTGTGAACCAGAAACGGGAGAGGACATCAGGGAGGGCATGCGTTTCTTTCTAGCTAGGGTGGTGTCAGTGACCTACCAGCCCTGACATTTATATACTTTTCACCTGTGTGGTTGTTGCTGTTGCGAGGCGCCTCGGTTAGATCGGACGATCCGGGTCCGATGGAGCCATTCGTTGGCTCGTTTACGCCCCAAAGGGCGGAGAAACGCAGTGTTCAGGCACTATAATCCACATCGGTGGACCGGCCCTGACGATCTAAGGGGCAGTTGCGGCTGCTCCGGAGACATGGGCTAGATTGTCTCGAATCGGTTGAGGACTATCTTTTGCCTCGGTTCATAGATGGAAACCCAATTTCCAAATACGTGACATGTGCGGTTTTAATTGTAGAACTAGTATGGCGACATGATATATGGTACCCATGCCGCCTATGATTGATACTTATGATTTGAAGTTGTTTTATACACTATGCACTTATAATAGTATCAAATGATTTGTTTTAAACGTATCAAGCATTCTTTGGCTGTTATAAGGGAAAACCCTATCCCCCAGCTTGCGTTGCATTGTGTGATAGGACCTGGGTCTTATAACAGCTTCATTTTTCTTTATTTAGCATTGCGCTGTTTGTTTTATGCACTGGAATTCTTGGGAGGAAACCCGTTCCGTGTTACGGCGTGGTCCATTGATTTACCTAATGATTTAAAATAAAGATTTATAACTGTTTTTAGTTCTCACACCAGTCACATGACTGACCTGGAGTTTATTGTTTTAACCTAAACTCTGGGTGCCCCTATTTTGACACGGGCAGCTAGTAGTTTTGGTTTTGCAGATTTATATTCACAGGATCCTAGTTTACAGCTGGAACGATATCCAGAAAGCTTTGTATCCGTATATCTCATTCTAGTTGTGTATTGTATTATTTTTCCGCTGCTATGTATTTAAATGTAATTTAAATCTCTGATATTTATGTGTATATTCATTTATATTCTTGTAATCTGATGCATTGTTGTAATATACAATGAAATGTTCTTCTGTATGTGTTCTATTTTGTCGTGTTCTCAAACGATAGGGCGTTTCGAGCGGTCTGGGTCGGTTTAGCGACTGGTTCGGACCGAGCGAAATTCCTGTTCGTCACAGAGGTGCATTAAGTAATTAATGCCACATGATAGGGTTAAGTTAATTTGATTAATGACTCTTAACCAAATATGACATGGACAATGGGTTAAGTAAATTGATTAGGCCAATGATACCTAACAAAACATGACAAGGTTGGGTAGATTAAGTAACTTGATTTGCCTAATGACACTTAACCATTTTTATATGACTAGTGGACGGGGTTACGTTAACCAACACTTAATCAATCCAACACGATAAATTGGTAGGGTTAAGTAAGTTCTTAATGACACTTAACCGAAAAATACAGTTAATGGATGGGGTTAAGAGTAGACTCAACTAGTCTAAACATGGAAATCGGATGGGGTTAAGTTAGCCTAGGCTTAATTAATCCCACTTGGCAGTTTAATGGGGTTAAGTCAAACACTTAACTAATCTAACATGATGATTTGATGTGGTTAAGTGACCTATACTTAACCAATCTAACTCGTTAATTTATTGAGGTTAAGTTAACCTATACTTAACCAATCTAACGTAAAAACATGATAAGGCTAAGTCACGAATCGCTTAAATACGCTTGACCGATTCGACTCAGTAATTTGATAGGGTCAAGTTAATATATACTTAACCAACTTGAGCATGGTTTGTAGGGTTAAGTCTTGAACTTGGATACTTAGCCAATTTTGACATGATTTGTAGACGGGTTAAGTCATGAACTTAAGTGACACTTAATCCATTATATAAACCCTAGTTCGGAGAATTAGGTGGATAAACCGTAATTAACAGGGATAACGGGAATGAGGCTAAGTGGTAAACCTTAGTTGAAGAATAACTAAGTAATAATTCTTAGTCAAGAAAATTTAGACCAGTTCATAGATAGATGAGTAACCTGATACGGTAGGTCATCGTTTAAGCACACGAGTAGGAGCAAGTTATCTGATTTAGATAAAGGCTCCAGCGAACTGGGTAACGAAGCAGCGGCTTCGGGGAACCTGAGGATATTCTTGGTATCCCTCTATGAGCTGCCAGGTGATCATACTAGGCTCATGAGAGGTTAAGGTCTGCGTTAGAAGAACCAAGAGTATGCCTTGGTTGCTATACGAGCGACCTAAAGACGGGGATGGATAGGGGATAGTCGACGATACACGGTCGTGCCCTAGATAGCATTTCGTCAGGCTACGTACCATCTTTGGTCAAGCGTGTACGTACGGAAAGGCAGAGAACACCCAAAAGACCATAATTGCTATCTAATTATGGTTGCGGTAAGGCTAGGATTGTGGGTTGGCCAGTAGTGTGTTCTCATACAGGATTTATCCTGTCTTGTCTTTCACTAGTTGAGGGAGTGGTCTCGTGGGACCATAGCCACGTATAAAAAAAAAACAGACCTTAGCATCTGCATCGGCAGATAAATCGAAAGCTCCCGACCGAGTCCTGTATTTCTGGATCTGCCCTGTGACAGGACTCGGATGGCACGATGTGATACATGTGCCTACAGTCATGGAAAAACGATTCACGATGAATGCGTGGGAAAAAGGGCGCGGTTGACGGTTAGAGTAATCCCTAGTGGCCCTAGGTAGTTGAACCCAAACCGAGATACGAAAACGTGCAATAGGTAAGCATAATCCCTAGTAGTCCTAGGTAGCATAAGTCCTGGTTGTACAAACAGTGATTCTTATGAAAGAACCTAGCTAGACCTAGGGTAACAGTCCAAAACGATCTTAAGGATCATGGAATTACGTTGGAGTAGTATAGCACCTCATGGGAAAGCCCGTACGGTCTACGGCAAGGGACTGAACATTTACATGGAATGAAACATACGAGTTGAGTAACCTATATATGCGATATATTAGGTTGACATGGACCATTACACGACTTTTGAGTAAGGGTCATTCATGGTTAACACATGATAAGGTGGGGATACTGGTACGGTAGGTGCAGGGTTAAAAGACAGGATAGATACCATGGGATGTTAAACGTGATAGATATCTTGGGGATATTATTCTTGATAGGAACCTGACGATGGGATACCTTGTTTTATCTTGACATCGTAATTTATCATGACACCTTAGTTTATCTGAGTTCAGTAGTTCACCCTGTTATTTTGATTTAGCTTATCTATCATGTCATCATGCTTATGTTCATCTCAGTTTCTCATGTCAGTTAACTTTACTAGTTTTTATGCTGATAGTAGATAGGGCTTACTCAGTCTTTTTGACTGACCCGTTTTGTTTCGCCTCTTTTCTTCCGTTTCCCCCCCAGGTTACAGGGAGGAAATACTGTTGTTTAGTTCGGACTTCTTCTGCTTGAAGGTCATCATGGATGGCTTGGACTTTACTTGGCTATGGCTATTTTACTGTTTTTACTTGGGGAATAATTTACGAAAATGTCTTTATGCTTCTTTACTATTGCAAGACAGGTTTTGATGTACTCTGATGTAAAAGGCTTTAGACCTTATTTATTCATGTTATGAAAGTTTGATTTTACTTCCGCTATTTTATATGTTCTGTCTTGTGATATTTCTGTGCATGTTTACCAATAATGCCCCTCTAAAGCTAGTGCATTCCTTTGCGAGTGACCCTAGCGGAGGCGGGGTGTTACATAATGTATTTAAATCTCTGATATTTTCTGATATATAATATTTATTCATACTTTGTAATATTCTTGTATTCTGATGTAAATTGTTGTAATAAGCAATGAAATGTTCTTCTGTTTGTGTTCTGGTTTGTCATGTTCTCATCTCAATCCGGTCTTTCCTTTACGGGGAAGTTCGGGTCGTGATATAACATATTAACACATTTCACAAAATAGAAAATGGATTGATAGGCTGATTTTTACACACCAAGCAGAAGTTCATATAATAAATTATTTATAGCAAATTGTTTTCTTTTCTTTTTCTTTTTATTTAAGAGCACACTGACCACACATAACCAGATCTTGGATTTTTGAATGAGGTTAGTTGCAGCTTAAAAATAAGTAATCTCATAACCATGCATGACCAGAGCTTGGATTTTTAAACAGGGTTAGAGAAACGCTTATAAATATTATATTTTTATTATCTTATGTTCCAAAAGAAAAACTCCTCAGTGTATAAAGCTAATATGGATGATAGAAATGTGGTAGGTACAGAATGGTTAGTGAAATAAATTTCTTAATTAATCATATTATGAAATATGCTCGACTGTATTAGGATTCTTGAACATTTTCAATTATCACTAATTCTGAAAAATAATATAATCACAATTCCATCACAAATATTTCCACTAATTATTCAAGATGATTTTTTAAAAAAATATTAAACTCTCCACATTAATATAAAGTCATGATGGATGGCAGAAATATGGTAGATAAAGGTGATGTTCGTGAAATAACCGCCAATTCAAAGATATTATAATAATTGTCCAATCATTGTGAAAATTTAAATAAAACTCCTCTTGTTGTGAAATATACTATAGTCACAACTCATCACAATTTCAATAATCTAATAATTTGATGAGTTCTAAATATAGTCATTTTTGGTTATTGATTTCAATTTCTAAATAAATAATCAATAAATGATTTTGAAATAGAAAAATCAATTACAAGAGGGAATTTAAAAGATATATACAAGACAAGGGGAGTTTAAAAAGATCTATACAGGTTGAATCAAAACAGATGAGGGAGAAAACTATAATACACTTCTGATATCACTTGTTGTCTCTACTAACAGGGATTTTAATACCACCTTGGTGGCTAACAACGGTAACTCGAAGACTAATATCCAATCTAAGCCCAAGCTATTATATCCAATAATTCAGTTCCATCAATCAAAGCAGCAAGACACAATCAAAATAAGTTTCACAAGAAAGTTTTTAGAAAATTTTCAACAAGTCCAAGAAGACAAATCATGATACAATATTTAAAGAAACGATTTAGTTGAAATCACTTGAAGGCATGTGAAACTTTAAGATTTAACGAATCAATCACACAAGATTATTAATTTCTAATTCAAGAAGTGTGTGAGATTCACGATATTAAACAATATTCAAATGATTTCAAACAAAACAATATCTAAGTAAGTGATCATGATTTCAGAATGAATTTCAGTATGTAGCACAAGAAAGATTTACAATCAGTGTAGTTTAGTCAATCAGAAAATCTTTGAACCTTTTATCAGGGTAGCAGATGATACCAAAAACAAGCAATTATCAAAAGTCATTTGCAAATTAGTTCCTTTTATCAGAGCAGCACGAACAATCAATTTCAAAGCAGATTTGTCACGAGATTTTTTCACAGATATTTTTGATAGACTCAAAAGATGATTCATGAGCTAAAAACAATTTATTTGAAATCATTTGTGGGAATATGAAAATTTCAGGATTTAATGGATCGATCACACCAGATTATAAATCTCAAATCCTAGATATGTGTGAGATTCAAGAAATCAATAATTCCAAATGATTTCAAACAATCAAATATTAAACCCAAATTATAATGAAAAAAATAGTGAGTTTCAAGACCGGTTTTTCAAAGAATTTTTCACAATTATTTCTGACAAGTACAAGAGAAATTTTCAGAATCTTTACATTAAGCTTGAGAGACATTCATGATACAAAATTAAAAATAATTTATTTGAAATCACTTAAATAGATGTAAATTTTGAGATACAAAGAATCAATCACACAAATTTATTAATTTCAACTCAAGGAGGTGTGTGAGATTCAAAATATAAAAAATTCAGGTGATTTCAGGCAAACAAAATGTCCAACCAAGATGATCATGAATAAAGATGAATTTCAAGATATAACTCAGTGATTCAAGTCAAAAAAATTCAATTCAGAAATAATCAAACCAATCCAAAAATCAATGAAATCATCACAATTGAAAAATAGCAGTGTGCTGTATTGAGTATAAATTTTCAAATCTTTCTAAAATGAATTAGAAGAAACTCAAAATAGCAGAGATGCGTGAAGTTTCATTAAATTTTCATAACTTCAAAAATTTAGAATTCAAAAATAACAGTGTTCAAGATATAACAAGAATGCTTCAGCGCTCACTACAAGAAAATGTTCAATTAATAGCAAGCAAGGATTGCACGAAAATTTAACTTGCTATGCTTAAGTATGCTAGTCAGTGCTTAAGCTAAAACATAGCTTTAATTAGTAAAACATTGCTTTGAACGATGCAATGGTTAACCGATGCCCTGAAATTTTAGCGGTCAAAATTTTACGGTTCCCACCAATTTCTGTGCCGCTAAATTTTCCTTTTCGTTTCAGTTCTGCACTGTCAAATCAGTCACTCCAAATTCCTTCTACACTCACGAACTCTTCAATCTCCATTCCTTTCACCCCAGATCCCTTCGCCCAAAATCCCTTTTCCACTCATGAAAACTGTTCTCTCTTCAATCGCCACTCCCTTCGATTCCTGAGTCGAAGAAGCTCCCGTGCGATTGCCACGGAAATGGATATGTCGACACAGCGAAGAGCGATTCCTGTTTTGAAGCGATTCCTGGTTCGAATAAGCTCGTGTGTGATTGTTAGGGAAGTAGATTCCTCGACTGCCGAACTTGATTTTAGGTATAAACTTTCAAACTTGATTTTTTTTCTTCGTTGAATCATTCAGCGATCATTAAATTTGCGACCTGAATTTAGGTTGGTCTTAGTGAATTTAGTTTGTAGACTTCAGTTTGATTTAATTTATAACCATTTAGATTTAGGCAATAAATTAATCATCTTTTCTTGATTTCTTGATGCTAGAAAGACATATGCTGTCCGAAGTAGTATTAATGATCCGATTGTTATGACAACTTATAGTATATCCCTATCTTTTATCAATTTATAGTTATTGCCAACTCTAATCCATCTTGTTTGTTCCAATTCCTAATCACGAGTTAGTCTCTCTATTTTTTTGCTGGTTAGTACTTTATAGTTATCTTTTTTCCATTCTTTTGTGAGTAGTATTTGTAAATATTTTCAATCGTCTAGTTAATCCAATTGTAACCTACTAACTAACAGTCCACTATCATAAACTTCACAATGTTTAATTATTTTAAAAGAAGGTTTTCAAAATAGGATTCGATTTATATTTCTTAAAATTTGAACTTAAAATTGAAACTGTATTTAATCGTGAACTATCGATTCATTTTCAGTGAATAAGAGTCGATTCATTATTATTTTCCTATTGGGTTTCTAATTGTTGGAGTATTTTCTCAAAAAAATAAATGATGCAGTATTGAATACTAAATGATGCAGTATTGTTTTCTTTTCAATGCTTGTATTGGTTCTTTAGTAAATTCGTTATATTTTCCTGTTGCATTTCTAATTATTAGAGCATTTTTTCAAAAAAATAAAATAAAAAATAAACTGGTTTCACTTGCATATGTTTCTCAGAAACTATTGCACTAAGTTGTATATGGGAAAAAAATCTAACATTTTGAACGAAGCAGCACATGCTATAGAGCATAATCTAAGATAGCTCATAGCGCAAAACTTGTGCTATTTTGCACTATTTTTAATTAACTGTTTTTGTTTGTATATGCCAATGGTATATATATGTGTGTGCGCGCGCATGTGCTTATGTGTGAGCGTGCGCATGCGCTTATGTCTGAGCGAACTGGTGAAAAACTGAATGGTGATAAAACTATCAAAGCCTTGTCTAATTCGACATTGTACCAGTATGTTCTAGTCTAATACATTATTGCAGATCAATCACATCCTGCCGTATCGTACCTTTGTTTGTGTATATGAACATACTGTGTGTGCTTGTGTGACAATTTATAATGTGATATGGTCGCAAAGAGAATACCATTGGATCATTATGGACTTCATCAGTTGTTATCTAGATCATCCTATCATTTAGGTATTGTAAAGAAAGAGGATTGGAAAAATAGTGTGTACGTAAAATGCCTATTATGTAAACTTAGGGAGTAGTTCTGGTTTGCAACTGAGTCAAAGGAGAAGAGAATAATCAAATCAATATACTAGTAATGCAAAAAGTAAGAACAAAATAACTTGTTTTGATTTTGAGAACTAATATTTTGCTGATACTTTGTAAGTTCATCTGAACAAGCTTTTTGTTTTTGTTGTTTAGCTATACATGAAGTCAAGCACAAATACTAATTTATACAGTTTGAAGGATGATATATCAGACTAAATGATAATCTTCGATATAATCTTCTTTAATAGTATGGGACAACATTGATCTCAACCACAATTGAGGATCATGTACAACATATTCTAAGATGTTTTGACATAGCTCATATGCTAGTAATTGGTATATGAGACTTATTATTTCAGCGTTTGTTTAATCAGACTAGCTATCATATGTCAAATATTACATCACATTCTATTGAGTACTATACCAAATTATCATTTTTTACTGCAATGTTTAGTCCCAAAGGTAAAACGAATAAATAAAACATTGAGATATTCAGTCTAAATTTTCAATTTGCAGGGGAGTGTGCCAGTATTCCATTTCATGAATTATGCAGGCGACATCGTATTTAGAAAATTCTATTGAAGAGTCGGAGAATGAAATCACATCACTTCCTAAAGTTTTTTTTTTTTGAAATTATCTTTTATCTTAACCCATTTACTTTTGGTTATAATTTTGGTGTGAAATAAGCAACCATTTTCTGATGGATATTCTCTAACAATATGGTAGTTTAACTAGAGAATATGGTAGTTTAACTAGGGATGTATTAGCAATTTATGAAAGTTATTTAAATGCAGATACTTAATTTTAGTGGTAGTTGATTTCTGGGAATTTGACGTAATTGATGAATGTTCAAGTGACATTTAATGTTAGAAACACACATAATGGGAATGGAATAAATGTGTCCATTTTGCTAAATTCACGGTGTTAATTATTTAAACCTGGCATGTATTTAATACTAAGCATTTTTATCCGTATAGCCGTAGAATCCAGTGGATGTGTATCAAAATTTTGCTTCCTTTGCGTTGTAATTTACAATTTTTTTTGTTGTGACCTATGGACAGTTTCAATGTGCTGTCTAATGCAACATGGACGTCATATGTTGGAACTAAAGAAATGTGGTTTATAAACACAAAGTTTACATCAACATTGAGATCGAGTCAAAAGCAAAAACTAATTTTTTTAGCATTGGCATTGGATTTTCTACTGTATTAGACATGAAGCTATTGCGTAAATATGGTTAGTATTATTTGTTCAATATTTTACGTACTGGACTTGATCATATAGGTGGTCCACAGTGCATTTCATAATTGCAATAAACCAAAAGTTTATTTTTCTCTATTATTGAAAAATTATCCACCCCATCATTAAGTTTTTTTCGCCTAGGGACTGGTAGGTTCTTTATTTTTCAATGCCTGGGCTGAGTGTTTCTCATGGTGGATGGGAGAATGCAGATGTCCAGGTTGAAAAGAAAGGTTAGGATACATGTGGACTGTGGAGTTAACAGAAAAAGGGAACATAATAGCAGAAGGAAGACGAAGAAGGTGAAACATAGAATATTACATAAGTAATATAAGAGAAAAATGCAAGAACAAGAACCACGAAAATCTGGTAATTTTTTTATCACAATCTGATATCTCTTACATGCTTTAATCTCTATCTATACATGTTATTCATGAAGGACTTATCACACTAGTCGTCACTAACGACGGTTCATTTAATCTCATAACATGGGTATTTTATAATTAAAATTGTTACTACTCCCTTTGCTTCAGAAAATAAATTGTTAGGCATGGAATATTATGATTTAATTGTATCTTTCCTTATGTTTTTGGTGCTTTGATATTATCTTTATCGGCTTTATATCTATTCAATAAGACGTGCACATTAAGAATGAGCTTTTAATTGTAACAAGGTACAGGTTGTGAGATTTCTTAATTTCTTATGCAAGTACATGCTTGAGACCTGATGTAATCTGTTGTTAGTAATGAAATACTGTTTGAATGTTTTTTAATCTAGGTAGGTTGCAGGAACCAGCCAAAATGTATGGAGAAGTTTTTGTGAATGGGGTGAAGTCCAAGATGCCATATGGTTCCTATGTAAGCAACAATGCATATATGTTCTGTTCGTATGCCCATATGATTACATAAATAATGATTAGTAGTTGATAATATTTAGAAGAATCCTATTATGAGCTATCCCATCATCTATTGATGTTTCTGAAACTCACAACTTACCTCAAGCAACTCTAAGTATACCTAAAAATTCTCCTTTCTTTTGCTATATTAATGACTTGAATTAGTTTTCCCGCACTATTTTATCTTGTACTTTCAGCATATCAACACCGAATGATACAGAATAATCAATGACATCATGCTTGCTCTTGATGTTTATGTTTATTCCTTTATAGAAAAAACAAATGGTTTCATTATGCGGAATGGAACTTACGAGTATTCACCCATACTTGCTTTCATTCTGTAAAGTCGAACTTGTGATGTATTAGTAGTGAAACCCCATTTTCACAACACATGTTAAAAATGATGACATCGTGCATGTTCCTGTTTCCTACAGGTGGTTAATAATGATGTATTACTTGTGATGTATTACTAGTGTTACTTAAGAGCAGTCGATTGGGAAATGTGATGAAAGCAGCTGTTTGGAAGAGGAGCAATGTAATGTTTCCTGTAGAGATAGGAGGAAAATTCATTGGACAGATGCATATGGAAGAGAAATTGCTGAGACAAAAGAATTCAAACCCAGGTACTAAAATATGGATTAACTAATAAATTACTTGATGTTTTATTCACATTCATTCATTCATCTATTATATTTTAATAGGAAAATCCTTAGTTTTTGCTAAAACAATTCCAAAAATGTTAAAAGGAGAAAACTTGCTGCAGATGCCTCTTTCGATGGCCTTCTAAAGTTGCCAATTTTCTTTGTAGATACAAAGGTGGACAAATTATATTGAATGTAAAAAAAAATATGACTTAAAAAGATATTCTTTAGGAAAAAAAATGCAAGCATTTCTTTTTTACTAGTTGCTGTAGGCAAATTTGTTCTCATTACATTTGCCTACTCTTATCATCATCGTGCCATTATGCATTTACGGATTATTTTTGCATCAAATTGTTTTTTGGTGGCTATTAAAAAACAAAAACGCTTTTGCTGAACTGCAAGATGTCATGGTCTTATTTGATGCATTTTTACATGTCTGAAAAGCTAAACAACCATACATATGTTGATCATAAGAAAATTGGTGGAAATATGCATGCGCACACATGTATGACTGTGCAAGTTACACACATATTAAGTGAACATTAAAAAGGACTCATGGTTTATGCATGTATTCTGGTGAATAATAGCTGTGAATTGCATTACTCCAAGTATATTTTTTTTCTTCACAATTATTAGAGAAGAATTTTTTATTTTAGTTTGATTCAAGTAGTAAATAAAGGTTCACTTGAAATTTACAATTCTGCAGAAAAAATTAACTGTTGGATTATAATTATATATAGAATATATTGATGGATTTCTTTATCATGTTGGTAAAAAAAATCTGACATATCTTGTCTTCTAATGTAGACCCAATGGAGATGAAACAAAGCATACTCATATCATAAGAAGCAGAAGAAGGATGCCATTGTTACTCAGTGTAGGTGGAGAGGATGGGTTGCTAAGAAGGAACTTCAGAAGCTCAAAATGGTCGGTATCTCAATATCATAGCAAATCTAACACACACTAAGTAGGCATATGTAAATATGGCGAAATATTCTTTACTTTGGTACCCTTTCCGCTCATGTGCCGACATGTTATGTTGTTCCAACCCGAGTTAGTATTATTAGATGCCAAAATAAAATCTTTTACACGAAGCATGTAGATGGTTATTGCAGAAGTCTGAAACATGAATGCATGTATTGTCTTAATTAATCGGCCTTGCATTATACCATTGTCAGTCTAAGATAATAATGATTTGTGTACGTTTTAGCTATGCACACACAGGAAGCAAGGGAAACTGGTGCCCTCAAGGATGCAAAGGATAAGCTCGAAAAGACAGTGGAAGAGCTTACATGGCGCTTGGAGTTAGAGAAAAGAATAAGGGTACATTTTTCTAGCTTTCATACTTGATAGCACTTTCAGAATCTACTAGTGTGAACTTGTGCTTTGCACACGAGTTTTGAAAAATAAATGCAATTACATTGCTATTTGCATGTACAATGACAAGGAAGCGTTACATCAAAATATTTATCAGAGTAGGTAGGACATTTTGAGCCTAAAAACTAATTTATTTGAAATTTTCAATTATAATGTGTACATATTTGTATGCTTAGCCTCTATGAAGTGAGAATAAAAATGAACAAATGATTCAAGACAAAAATTACATAACCAATCACCATCTTATTTGGCAATCCAACATGTTGAATGCTCTTCTGTCAGTGGCCTAGCTGTAGGATTTGAGCGTTGGTTTCCTAAGATATTTTGTTTCGAAGCAAGATGGTTTTTCTGAGGTAATTGGTTTGGCAGTATGCACGATCTGTTGCTGTTATGGTACGTGTATGATGAAAGTGGCCATCGCATTATTTTGTCTTTCACCTTAAGTGACTTTGATAGTAGATTTTTCCCTGACCCTTCACGGTGAATGTCAGTTTTGGAATAGGAATATTTCTCTACATTATAACATATCGAAGGCATAGTCTATTTCTAACAAAAAGACTGTTTCTTTGGAATAGGAATATTTCACTACGTTATACGTTATCCGGCTCAATAGTAATAAATTAGTAATTATCTTGTAAAACAACTTTTAATTATTCATAATTCATCTAGCAAAACATGAATTTAATGTCATATTTGGATCTTAATTAAACTAAGAAATTGTCCGTAAATTGATATTTTATTCGTTCTTTTAAATGATAGGTAAATGAATTAATTACCATTAATATCATACTTTTATTACAATTAATTAATTATCAAAGATGAAAAAATATGACTGTTTTATAGCATACATGCCGTAATAATTGTACATGATAATATCATACATTGTTGTTGGAGAATGACAATAAAATAATTTAGTTATGAGACTGTTATTGTAAATCATGCACATAATAAAAAAGGCTGAAATTATAGTTTGTTCCCTCTATTTAAAATACCAGAAAAGCCTTTCCTAAAATCATGATTTACAAAATGCTCCGTCATTATTTCCATTGAAACTATCTAGTCTATATTGCAGATATTTGCAAAACTTAAAACTGCAAATCTTTGCACTTCTAATTATTGATTTCCTAGAATAAATATATTCTGTGTGAAGTATAGATATTTAGTAAATAAAAATTTACATTGTAGACTACAAAATATTTATAGTGTAGATTCGGTATTTTTTTCTGAAAATGAACGTAGAGAATTTTCATGAAAATAACATCAATAAACCAAAAACACTGAAAAAAAATATTATTTGGAAAACATAATGAAATATTTTATAGCAAGAAAAAACTTTCTTTCAAGAAGGTCACAATATGCTTTACTAAAAAGCAAAAAAACACAGCTACAACTGTTTTAAAATAATTTTTAACTCATATTTCCACAGATTAAGAATAAAACAACATTTGGACGATAAGGTTTAATAAAATTACAAAAAAAACTTTGAAAGTGTCTCATTAATTAAATTTGTATGACTAATTCTATTACCTATTTTGAACTTGGTTATTATATGTGCTTACGTATTGGAATGTAGGACATCTACAAATAACAAAAAATAACCACAATGCACATGTGCATGAAATTGAATAATCAACGTTCTAAATTTGTGAACTAATTTTGCAAGAATATGGTTACATAGTACAACATCCGATTTTCACTGTAACCAAGATAATATTCTGATTAATTACCATAGTGGTTTGCCTAAATAAAATTGAGTATAAGAAACAAAAAGGAAGTACTTACTTTAAATTCAAGGTTTAGTCAACAGTGTATTCCTTGGGGAAAATATTCAAAACAAATGTACATACAAATTGATCAATTTCCATAATTTAATGGGAGCATTGTTCTACAATGTCTTCCATGGCTATTTTACCATTTCCTAGATTCACCACTTAATCATGTAGATACAAACCACCACTTAATTATATATCTTAGCGTTGGTTCAGACCCAAAAAAATATACTATTGCCATGATTGCTAGTACTTTATCAATGGCTTGTTGGTTGTCTTCCTAGTTAAACAACCTAAGTTTGAGCTTGTAGCGTAAGCTTCTGATCCATCGTTGTCTAGATGACCAACTCATTTTTCCTTGTATTCCAGGCTGCTGCATGACCAATACCTGAAGTTGATGATAGGCACAACTCTTGCAAAATAGTCAGATTGTCCTGTAAAAGAAGAAGTATGCAAGATCAACACACAGAATGCATGAAACATTCCCCTGTATAAAATGCAAATAAATGAACCAAAGAAAGCCATTGGTAACAGAGGAATTTGGGTAATGCTGCATAAGAATTGTTTCCAGCAGTTTTGTGATGTCGCATGCATTCTCTGATGCTTTGATGAAGAGATGATTGAGCTAATTGAGCACCTATGATGAATTTGATGTATTTCAACTTTGTTTGATAAGAGATAACTTTCACCTTGCCCATTCTTCTTAAGACGCTACAAAGGTTTCTTAAAGAGATCGAGTATGCAAAGTGTACATTAGCAAATGTGATGCAACAAGCAACTGCACTTTTCGGGTAATCTACAAAGGTTTCTTAAAGAGATCGAGTATGCTCTATAAACTTCTGCACATTTGTTTATTTTATTATTATTGACCGATAGAATATTGAATTAGGAATGATAAAATCTGTTATTGTGGTCTTCATTTTTTATCATGTAATACCACTGATTCAACTGTGAATTTATGTGATTTTCTGGTCTTTTATGTTTAGTGACAAATCTAAAAGCAAGCTGTTTGGGTTAATAGTAGATACTGTGATATCGATATCGACTAACCTCCTGTGTTTGATTATTATAGGATATCTGGTTGCCTTACTATTACGTTATGAACTGCTAGCATCCGGTTTTTTCGAACAAACTGCATTTATCTCAACTTACATCAGGGTATGCTATTTTACTTTCTACCCGACCATTATTTCTTTGTTCTTGTAAGTCTGGATGACTCCTACTTACATGAATTTCAGCTCATGTATCGGAATTCTATTTATTTATTTATTTATGTATGTATGTTGTGACCATCATTTCTTTGCTGGACTCCTACTTTCTACTGTGACCATCATTTATTTATACATATCACATTATAAAATAAAAAAATGTCTTTTTTTTTGAAAGCTCAGTTTATAAAGTAAATTCAGTAGTTGGAAACTCGGTTACAAACCGAGTCCAGCAACTCAGTTCGAATCTAAGTTTTTCAGAACTCGTTTTCAAACTATTAAATTATTAAGATAGACGTTTAGCCCTGATGTCCTTGCACTTCTAATATAATTATCTATTATCACAGTGTTAAAACTGCATTGATCATAGCTCAGTGAACTATATTTCCAATAATCACGGCATATCTTAATAGTATCCCCCTACAGTTTCTTAGCACCACGAATATTTTTCCTTGATTGTCATCAACTGTTTTGTGTTATTGAAGATTTGTCAATACTGATTTAATTATCTTTTTGGTATTTATCAATTATCTTATTCACTGATAAACCTGTAGCATATCTCAAATGGAGTATAAATGTTGTGATGACTGACATGTTGCAGTATTGATAAGCTATGTATGTGTTTTTCACTTTTTTCACCGGCTTAAATGCCGTAACTCGCCTCCAGTTACTCTTGAATTTATTAACACCTTGGCACACCTTCTTTTACAGACATCTATTATGGGATCTTCAAGGGAATACAGAAGAAAATTAGTGTTGTTAACTGCAAATTACGATGACCATGGTACTATTATACATGCAGTATATCTCAGGTGGAGTGCAGAGCCGTGAAGACTAGCATGTGTATTGGTAAGGTGAGTTCCATGTTTTTGTGTTTTTTTTTTCAATGCTTAAATACAGAAAACTGCCTTAATTGACTTCCGATTTTGCTAACACCCTAGCGTGCAATCTTTTACAGACCTCTATTTTGGCATCTTCCATGTTTAAGTAAAAGTAATTTTGTACTGTTAATTAATAAGAATGTTTTCTTGTTTCTATTATTTACAGTGTTCTTTCAAATAGTTCAATAACTCGATGAACAGATGCACTAAATATGAAATCAAGAGCAGTGGAAACCGTTAAACTTGATTTTTATTGTTTTGTCATCTACTGTTCCAGTAATTAATTACCGGCAATTGTGCAAAACAATAATTTAGAACCTTAGCCTGATTGTGACTTCTGACAATAATACAGTTCAAGATTGTATTGCCTCTTGGGTGCAAAAACTAAATTATGATTTTTTGTTCTCAGTTAAACTATAACATTTCTTAATGCACTTGCCTTTCTGTTCCTGAACTAGTTTATGATATTTGTGTGGTATCTACATTCAGTTTCAGGATTAGAGAATGGAACCATTGGTTTTGGCACTACATCTATGGAATAGATCTTGTATCAACATATTTTAGGATTGGGCATGAGAACTAAAAGAGATAGACTTGAACTTTAAAAAACATGGCCAAAAAGGTGCACTTTTTATTCTTTTTGCACAATTTTTTAAAATACATGCATTTGCTATAAAAACTAAACTTGCAGATAATTGACACTCTATTTTTCACTATGTAAAGGTTTGTGTATTGAAAACTTCTTTTGTGCCCCGTAAACTAAGTTAACAGCGCTCCATAAGTTGAAGTGTGTTTTAATACTGAAATGCTTGCTAGTCCCATATTAGATCTGCTAGCTAACGTAATTTAGTTATTCTACTATTTAGGTGCATGCTCGACCTTGTTTATGTGCAGTGCACATATATGATTACATTAGTGTGGTATTGAGACGAAATGACCGTTCTGCTTAAATTGTGGTATTGAAATCATTTTATATGTTATATATTTGAAGCCTCTTCTTCACACTGTTGCTGCCTATTTGTGCAAAAAATAAAAGTAACATCCAACACATGATTTGTTTATGTAGGATGAATGGACATGAGAGAAGAAGCTAGAATATGGAGATGTTCCTGAAGATACCGAGCCTGAAGATATCCAACTACTGGGAAATGATGTTGTTTTCATATCATGGCCTGATGGATTTAGTCAGGTATACCATTATATATTGAGTGTTACCTAAAGCATCGAAAAATTTCCTTTCTAATATGGTGTTAGGAAATGTAAAATTGGATGTTTTAAGCTACATGTCGTGTAGTGTTAAAAGCACTTGGTTTTACACTTTTTAATACCATTCATGTATTCGAAAGAAAAAATTGATCGCTTTTAGCAAGACACTATATTTTTACAGCAATAACAACGATAACAATAACAACAGCCATTCATGTATTCAAAAGAAAAAATTGGTCGCTTTTAGCAAGACACTATATTTTTACATTAACAACAACAACAGTAATAATAATAGTAATAGTATAATAATATTAATGATAATAATATAATAATAATAGTAATATGATAATAAATAGTAATAATAGATTTATAAACTAATTTTATAAATATTTAACTAATAATATAATAATAATAATATAATAATAGTAATATGATACTAATAATGATAAATTTATAAATATTTAATTAATAATATAATAATAATTTTATAAATATGTAACTAATAATAATTTAATAATGATAATAATATGATGATAATAATAACAAATTCATAACTAATTATATAAATATTTAACTAATTATATAATAATAATAATATAATAGTAATAATGTTCGTTAGTACATTTTTTCTTTCAGGGAGTAATATCCTAAGTTCACACTCGAACTGCACTTGATAAGAGGAAAACAATCAATGAATTCGAACGTTACACAACTTGTCGTATTGTGTCCATATGTGCGTGAATTTTGCATGTGTGGTATGAATATGTTGAGTTTTGGGGTATACTTGTGTGAATGTGTTGTGTTTATTATTTGTATGTTGTTCTATGCACATGTTGAAAAAAGTAGCTGTATTGGTGTTTTAATTATACTAACCATTAATCCTTGCATGTTCGGATTTTATGATTAAAAGATTTTTTTTTTTTTGGACAGGCATTGTATGATGCTCTAGGTTTACGCTATGGTGAAAGGCATGAAAAAAATATGTTGTCACACCCATGCTCCTTCAAATGTATTTTGCGTCGATTTTCATACACCTTTACCTTTCTTGTATATCGTTTTGGTTAGATAACGTTGTATGAATTGTTCTTTTTAGTAATGCATTGTTTTGGGTGGCAATGATTGTAATAATTTTTATTTTTGATCATGAATATTTATGTGCTTCGAACTTTGTATGACATAATTTTTGATCATAAATATTTATATGATATTGTGCATGAAATACTTTTAATAATGGTTATACGTACCGTAGCATTATGATAGTGCAATAAAAATATTCTGCAACAATTCAACAGCTTTCATGGTAAGTAAATAATGCTATAAATACTAAATTAAACTTTCTATAGCGTTTTTATAGTAATCGGGCTATGAAATTTTTATAGCGTTTGTAGTTGCTATAATAATCAAGTAATATTATAATTATTTCTTTAAATAGCAATTAAATGATGTCATAACTCTGTGTGAAAATTTTATAGCAAACAACAAACGCTATAGATAGGACTTTGTATGTTACAAATCGTCCATTTAATAGCAAATTTGAAACGCTATAAGTAACATCGATTATAGCATGTTTTTTATAGGGATTATTAGGTTGTTATTATATACCTTAGACATATTACAACATGTAGATATACAGCGTTTATAAAAACTCCATCGTATCCTTTAATAGCGTTTTTTAAACGCTATAAAAAGGTCTTTTTCTTGTAGTGGCTGTTATGAATTCAAAAATAAAAAAACAAGCTTCAAAACAATTGCAGATACTTACAAGTTTAAATTCATGATTAGGAAATGATTAAAATATGTGAGTCTTATTCAAATGAAGCAAATTTCCAGAAAAACAAGAAATCTGCAATTGGAAGTTAAGAAACCCGAAACAAGAGGAAAAGTAATATGGCAATGTTAAATCAGATCAGAATAATCAAAATAAAATAAACAAAAGGTATAGAAGCAGGAATAAACAAAAAAAAATTCACAATAAAAATGTGAGTATAGAGATCATGCCTGAATTCAATGTGAGCAAATGAATCTCTAACTCAGAACAATCTTGGCTAAGGAACTTTGAATGATATAGAAACATGGAATAACTTGATTCAATTCTCTTTTGCCAAGTAGTTTCCCAGCCAACTTCGGTACCTAAGAATTTAGGGAATCGAGTGGTCTAACAAAATTTGTAAAACCACCCTGAAATGTGTTCACGACTTTCGATACCCAAACTTGCTTGTTTAACAAACCATTTCAATTTATCTTTGTACCTTTAGGAATCCAGATCTGTTTAAATTTAGTTGAATTCATTTTATTTCTTTTTGTGGTCCACGATGATTTGAATCGATTATTACACAACCAGTTTCCATCTCGTTAATGATTTAAAAATCATTTAGATAGATTTTCAAATCGATTCTTTTCAAAGCAGTTTGAAGGATTTTTAAAACCATTTCAATTTCGATTTTCAAAAACATTTATTTTCCTAAAGCCTATACCACATTTATTTCCAATAGAGACTTGCTTTGTAACAACATTTTCAATGATTTTTCCCCATTATAGAATTTCTCCAAAGTTGATTCTAATCGTTGAATTTTGGATTTAAGATCGCTATTTTTGTTTATCAAATTTGAGCAATGATTTGTAGCGATCTTCTGTTCAACATTGGACTGTTTCAAAACCAAATTCTCATTTCAAGTAATTTAATTTTGGCTTGAGACTCAGAGATTTCAAATCCAAAATGTTTTTACTTTTCAAACTCAGGTTTTTTGAAGATCTTGAATTTGTCAATCTCACTTTCAAGCTCTTTCAAAATAGATTCGGTTTTCAACAAATTTTGTTTTTCAGCAAAATCATATTCGGAAATTTCAACCATCTAAAAATTTTTAAATTCCTTTTGCAGAAGATTGTTTGAACTTAATAACTCAATCTCGTTTTCTTTTAATATCATAATTTCATTCCTAAGTTTTTGAATATTTTCATTGAGATAAAAAAGATCGATTTTCAATTTCAAACAATTTTTACAACTAGAATTTTCAAATTTCCTGATGTTTTCAAGCTTTAATTCCAAATCATGATTTTTGCTGGTCAACTCAAGATTTTTAGATTTTAGAGATTTGTTTTTCAATTGGAGTTTATTAACAGATTCAGTTAAATCAACACACATATAAACTAAATCTTCATAGGAGAAATTTTCTATCTCATCTTCTGTTGAGTCTCCATCGTCTGATCCATCTGAAATTTTATCTATATCTCCTTTCAAACATATATCCGAATCTGAGCTGACTTTCTGGGGTTTGAGCTACTGTTGTCAATTCTTCCATACTTCGTATCGAGAGTATTCTAGATTTTGTAACGACCCAGATTTTTAACCATTTAATTCTGAATATTTAAATTAGTTTTAAATATTATATTTTAAATATAAAACGATCATTATAAGGAAATTATTTAATTAAACGATGTTATAACATATAATTTATAATATAACTTAAAACGAGCTCGTAAAGTTGCGGTAGTTCGTAATTTAATGTTTTGGAGTTTAATTGAATATACAGAATCCAATATAAGTCAGATTTCTTTGAAACAAGGAAAATTTGAATGTACTAAACAGTTTCTTTCTAATGGAAGTGAAAAATCGAGATTTCGTGTTATGGATTGTATGTTATATCCAAATCAAATTTCAGAAAGTCGTTATGGCGTCTCGTATAAGCGATAACAGTTTATTTAATATAATTGAATATTGATTTTGAATTTGAACAAGATTTTTGAGATGTAGTTATAATTTAATTTATAAAAAATTCTGTAATTTTTATTTTGAAAAATGGGCAACTATATATTTGAAGTATTTTACACCCTATGTTAGTGTTTTGGGATATCACAAGATTAGTTAATTTGTTTACTTAATTATATATCTGAAATCGTAGCACATTGCTTGATACAACGGTATTTTTACTTCTGTCATTGTGGCTCATATATAAATGAAGTAGTAATAGTAACCATATTTTTCAAACTTAAATATACACTAATAAATAACGCGTGCTTCGCACACAGATGATGATTAGTGACGTAGTTGCATATATATTGACTGGCTTGTGTTACTTTTATTTTCTACCTTCTTTAGATAGGTGTCTATACTAGGTAATTTTATTGTAGATAGAAGGCATGCATAGGAAACAAAAACAACAATACAGAACATCAAGTTAAATAAAGAATGCTTGGAAATAGGAGTATAAGATGGATATAATTCAAGCACAAATGGTCTGAAAAGGGGGTAGGCACGATTTTAAGTCCTTATCAAAATTAAATGAGTGCATGAAAACGTACCGATAAAGGAAAATAAATATTACAAGCCTACCTTAGCCAGAAACTCCCCACATTTCCTAAACCGTGTCACTCAAGCATTTTAAAACCGTGCAAAGTACGCTTTCAAAACCGTGCGTAGCACTCTTCAAATATCTATAAATAAAACAAGCTGACACTCCTCTTTTTCTTTCTTCAGCAAACTAAAATGAGAACTCTTCCTCAAAATAGAAAACCGATCCTCTCAAAAATTAGAAGAAATCATGCTAAAATTCTAAAATATTGAAATCAATCTTAAGAGCTCGTGGAAGCAAAACCATTTCACAGGCATAATTCTCTCTGTGTGCGATTAACCAAGGTGAGAAGTAAAACTAGGGCATCGGTTCGGGGGATTCAAACTTCAACAGTACGGCTCACTGTCGCCTAGTGGTACTGGGGTCAAGTCGAAGGGAGCGAGTTTCTCCTGGAGGAAAGGCAGACGATTGGAGATAGTTTTGTGTGAGTCGGTGTTGGTCTGCGCCAACATTCCACCGTAGCAACCCGAAGTGGTTCATAGTCACTTTCTCGGGGGGCGTTCGAAAGTCTGATGGTGGTGTTAAGGAGATTCAGTTGTAAGATTTTGTTTTGATTTGGGAACATTTGAGGTCGCTGTTTCCTGTAGTGTCGTAACACAAGGGCTGGATGGAAGCTTTGGCGAAGTACGAGTTTGAAATGAAGGAGCCAAGGAGGATGAGTTTGCAAAGTAATGAAGCCAAGTGATTTCGGTTTGAGAATCAGTGGAGAGAAGAAGCTGTAGCATGCTGGAAAGGTTGGGGTCATTTTGCGGCAGTGGAGGAGTTTGTTAAGAGGAGGACGGGTTGAGTAGTTCTACGGTGAGTCTGGTCAATGAACTGTATAAGGTGGGAAGTTTTGGTCCACCGTGAGTTTATGGAAGCAGTAAGGACGTTGAATGAGCGGATGGTTGTATGGTGTTTATGCATTAGTTTCTAACTGTGCAGGGACAATGGAGTTGTCTGCGTTGCGATTGGCAGAAGGGCTTTCGAGCTTAGTAAGTTGAGGATTGCCAAGAAAGTATTTCGAAGGGAAGTTTTGTAGAGAAATCGAATTGTAGTATTGTTGATTAGTGAAGAAGTTAAGGGTAAGAAAAGGGTGCGCCATGATGGAAAGTTTTCAGGGGGGTCCTTACTGCTGTGTTCAAACGGGATAGTGGGAAGAAGAAGTTGCAAGGGAGATTACGCTATTGGTTATTATTGAAATGTGATTAAGTCTAATGGTGGACGTGCGAGCTGTAGTTAATATGTGCTGTGAAGTGATGATGAGAACAATGGTGACGAAGTGGTGGGATAAACTAAATTTCATGAAAGAACAGTGAAGCAGGAATAAGGATGGATTCAATTAAATATTCGGTCATGGCAAAGGACTGTTTAGTAGTTTTCATTTTAAATTGATGAATAGCAAAGAAGAAACAAAAACGCTACCTAAACTGAATCAGTCAACGTGAATTGATGCGGCAACAATACTAGCCGTACGATCGAGTTCAGACCGTGAATTACATCCATTCATTTTTGGATCCGACAGTTTCACCGTAAATCCTTGGTCGTTCTAGCACTGCTCAAGAATTCGTGTTTTAAATCCCTATTTCAGCGGCCGAATCTTCTTGTTAAGGTAAACTAATAAGATGATAATAAAAATAAATGGTCAACAATAGTTAGAATATAATACTTGTTTAATCTTTTAAAATGTATGATTTGTTCGTTCATCATCAGAATCTGACAAAACTGATCATGTTAGATCGTAACATCAAGATCTACATTGTGATACTATTGTGGCAGAGAATAAAGTTAATGGAATTTCGTAGCAAGATTAAACGTATGTTTCATTTTAAATGAAACAAAAATGCAGAACCGCCAACCGCGAACCAAGGTGAGTAAACTCACTATCTCTGGCTCATTTATATTTTCATATATACGAGTTTTAAATTTATTTATAGTAATTTTATACTGTGTGAGGATTGTTTGAATGAATGGTTGATAAAATTGGTTGAAATGGTTGATATAGTTATATCGTTGATCATTCATTAATTTTGTTTACTAGGATATTTTATACTGATGTGAAATTAATTGATGTTGATTAACATCTGTGGGTGGAGGGAAAAAAAGTTGGAGGGATCCAACTGGATTCCTCAAAATTTATATGACTATTTATCGTTTATTGTGATATATGTTGTGAAATATAATCATTGACTGACTATGTTGTGTTTGAACTGCACTGGCCCTAATATTTTGGTATTTAAATACCATAAAATAATTTCAAATGTTGAAAAGGATTTTGAGACTTTAAAAAGGAAATTTATTTCCAAAATAGAAGTTAAATTTCGAATAGATTAGAGAATAGAAACTTGTTTAATGAATAAAACGAGTAATTAAATTTATAAATGATATTTATAGATTATCATTGTATAGTAAATACTTGGCTTAAAATCGATAATTTTTTTTATTGAATTTAAAATCGTTATAAGGTTTTAAAAGGAGATTTTAAATATAAATCTTCCTTTTAGCAGATAAATTGAGAAGAATAATTCAGTAAATACTTATTTTGAAATAAGATGAAATGTAAATTCAAATTTGAATTTACATGGAAAAGTGGAAATCAGTTTTGAAACCAATATTTGAAATGAGAAGTTGAACTTAGCAAATGAAGTATATATAAAGGAAATTTAGATTTTAAATATGAATCCAAATTGGATTTGAGATGTTATTTGCAGGTATAAAATCAAACTGATTTGATTGTATAAAAAAGAAGTATTATTCACGATTAAAGTGAATAATGGTTTAAAGAAAATATTTTGCAATTGAAATATTTAAAATGGAAATGTGAATTTGGAAATATAAATTCAAATGGAAATTTAAATGAGAAATGGAAACGAGAATTCGTTTTCAAAGGAAAACGGTAGATCTTATTCCAATATTTATAATTATGTAAATAATACACTATGGTTTTGAAATATTTTAATATTATTTTAAGTTAGATAAAAAGATTTTGGGAATGTGTTTTTTAAAATGTAATCAGAAATGTTTCTACACATAGAAAATGGAATGGTGTGAATAATATAGAAATTAAGAAATTGAAATTGGAAAATATTTTCCAATATCAAAATGTATATTTCTAAATATAGAAATAAGAAATGTGTAGAGACAGAAATGTTTTCTGACGTTAATAGCGTAGACTTCTTGGGATATGGGAAAATAAAGAGTTAATATAATTTGGAAATGTTTTCCAAAAATATGTAGGCTGAATTAGTTTTATGAGATATCTGGGGAAGATAAGGAAATGGTAAAATGGGAAAAATGATAATTTAATAAGGAATTAATTTAAAAAGGGTCCAGTGTTGTTTGATGCTTGATTGGTAGAATATCCATTTGGAAATAAGATCATTGGTTGTCTTGATGTTTCCTGTAACGACCCAGATTTTTAGCATTGAAATTCCAAATATTTAAATGGGTTTAAATAATTTATTTGAATTATATATAGAAATATTTATTTAAAATGGAGTTTTAACGTATAGTTTATATATATAATTTAAACGAGCTCGAAATAGTCGCGGTAGTTCGTAATTTACGATTTGAACTTTAATTGAATATACAGGATTCAATATAAGTCAGAATTCTTTGAAACAAGAAACGTTTGAATCTATTAAACTGTATCTTTCAAATGGAAGTGAAAAATCAAAAGTTCGTCTTATAGATTGTAAGTTACGTCCAAATCAAATTTTCAAATAGTCGCTGTAGAATCGTATATAGGCCATAACGGTTATTTAAATATATTTGAATATCGGTCTTGAATTTGGACAAGATTCTTTTGAGACGTAGTGATAGTTTAATTTTTAGAATTTTACTGTAATTTTTAATAAATAAAATATGCAACTTTTATTTAGAGTATTTCGCACCCTATATCAATATTTTGGGGTATCATAAAATAAGTTAAACTACCGATATTATTATATTTTTGGGATCATGGTATCTCGTGGGATACGACCGTACTCTTATTCCTGTCCGTAGCAGTTCGGATATGAACGAAAACCTCAATTTCTACAAGTCTAAAAAAAAAAAAAAAAAAAAAAAACAACACATGCTATAACATCTTTTTGCAGATCACGCAGCAGTGATTAAATTTCAAACCCAGCAAGCCTAACCTACTCTAAATTATGAGCTGTACCTAAACGTATCTGCCCAACCTACCTGTCATGCTGTCATGTATTTAATTAAATATGTCCAGTGGAAGAAAACTTAAGTCTACCCAAATTAGAACGTGCCTACGGTGGTACTAAGAACGAATGAGATCCTTTCTTCATTTTTAAGTTTCTTTGAAATTGTACACCGTATCTACATGTGGAAAACTGTACACGCTAGGTCCCTAAAGCCTGCATTCTTCAACTCAGTACATGCTAGTGCAATACATTGAAAAGAAAGCACGTAAGGTCTCTTCTAACACATGAAGCCTGAAGCAGAAATGCCTACCCTAACACATTCCTATCGCACTACGGTTACACCCCTGTACATATTTTAATGCTCGTACTTGATAGATTAAATTAAATTAATACTGAGACTATAACCTACCCTATTATTCTATAATACGTGCTCGCCAAACCATCAGAGCCGTGTTATACAAGTCACTTCTTTACCGTGGTAGCCAAGCTAATGTATTCCGTGGTCCTCACGTTATTCTCCTATAAAATACTGTTATCCCCAATATCTTTTTTTTTTCATTTCTTCTCGTCTTGAACTGGTCTGTCTCCTTCATCCTATTTACACAACGCAAATTAGCAGCCACGTTTTTCCCAAACTCCTTCACGTCCGAGCTCCTCTTTCAAATCTTATTTTGTATAAGGCTCAACGGCAAACTTGGTCCATTTGGAGGAAGGGAAGTATGTGGTCTGTCGTTTTTACTGGAAACGGAGGAGGGGTGGCTGAGGACCCGCGAGTTGATGCTGAGTGGCTTGGCGTGGTCGTCGACGGAGATGGATGGCTATGGTGGTGGCGCGTTTATAGATGGAGGGTCGGAGAATCTCCGATGGGAAGAGCCGCCAGTACTGGTAGCTTGAATAGGAGGAGTTCGAACCAAAATTTCTGGACATGGGGTAGTCTCGACAGCATGGGGTGAAGTTCAGTTTATTTATTTTTTTTTTTTTACTGTGAGAAGGTGGATACCATGAATTAAGTGGAGTGTTTGGGAAGAAGCCGAAGTTTAGTTGATGCCTGGACGTTGAAGACATCATTGATCGGATTCTGGTAAGGCTGATTACATGAGAACTAATTAACGTGTATTTGGTTCTGATAAAAGTGATTAAGGAGAAATCATTATTGCTATTGGGTTTCCTGTAAGGAAGAAATGTGTTCTCAGAGTAAATGGGCGGTCTTGAATGGAACCGGGAGTAGACTTTAAGGAGGAATGGGAGATGTAGCAGGTTTAAAAGGAGATAAAAGTCTGGGTTCAAAATATAATTGGGTGAGTTCAACGTTGGGTATTGTTATTGAGGGTAGTAATCTTTTAAGGATATACTGGTAATATAATATTGTGGGACGTGGAAGATACGGGAGAAGGGGATGTAGTTCGTGTTTTCACCGAGGAGAAGTGATGGAAAATGTTCACCATAGTGAAGAACAATAGTGTGGGGGTGAACAGTGGTTAAAGAAGTTCAACACTTTGCTTCTGGGTGCGTGGTGTGTACGAACAAATTCAGTTTGAAAATAGAAGTCTGATGACGCATTTTAAATGGTTGGTGTGGGCGTGGTGGTGAGCTGAAGATGTTACAGTGGGTGATAACCGATGATGACGGCTTATAACCGATTATAGTGCATTGAACGTGACTGGTCATGTTGGAATTATTGCGACAAAGTCTTCGTTGAGGAATTGATTTCGATGTGAACAGAGCTACTGGTATTTCGTGAAATCAAACGCTGTTTGATTTTAACAAAACAAAGCAGAATCGTCAACTGCAATCGAGGTGAGTAAACTCACTAACTCCCTCTCGTTTATATTTTTATATATAAACGAATTTTAAATTATTTTATAATGTGAAATGGTTGCTTGGTTGAATAGTTGATAAATTGGTTGATATAATCATCGTTGATTGATTTATTTCATTAATGCGATATTTTTGATGTGTCTAACATCTGTGGATGCAGGGAAACAGGTTGGAGGGATCCAACTGGATCCCTCAACATTTTATTTACTGTTTTATTTGATGGTTATATATGTTATGCTACATTATCCATGGTTGAATTTGTGTGTTTGATTTACCCTGGCCTTAGGAACCTGGTATTTTAGATACCGTAAAATATCATCGAATGTGAAAAAGAAATTAGAATTTAAAAGCAGAGTTTATTTCCAAATTAGAAATAATTTCTTTTTCATTGAGTTGCAAATGGAAACCTATTCCATTGGATAAACCAAGAAAAATGTTATAAATAAAGATATAAATTAAGTGGATCATTAACCATTGGATAAATTAAAAGGTGAGTTCAAATATGAATGTATATTTGAAAGTGAGTATCGGTTTTGAAACCAATATTTGGAAATGGATCCGAATTTAGAAAATTACAGAGAAAAGTTTAAAGAAAGATTTTCAAATGCTTAAAATAAAAGAATAAATGCTTTAAAACAAGGAAATATTTTGTAAATAAAATAAGGGGATTTATAGAAATCGAATTAAGTGGTCAGAAGAATGTATAGTTTATAAATATGTTTAAAGGAGAACTTGAATTGTTTAAAATAAACAGAGTTTATAAATGAACAACGGAAGCGTGTGCGCCGCACACGGTATTTTATTCAAACAGCAATACTAACGCTGTTGTTATAAGAAATGCTTTTAAACAGCGACTATAACGCTGTCTTTGTAAGAAATGCTTTTATAAAACTAAACAGAGATTTTAGCGCTGTTGTTATAATAGATGTTGTAAATATATATACAGCAATTTTAGACGCTGCTGTTATAATAAATGTCTTGGTAAATCTAAATAGCAATTTTAACGCTGCCGTTATAATAACTGTTTTAATAGCAATCTTAATGCTATGGTTATGATAAGTGTTCTATAATGCTAAGACAGCGGTTTTAACGCTATTGTTGAAAGCAATGTTTGGTTTAAAGTTGTGAGCTCTGATTATTTCAAAGTTAAGAATGTCGTTCAGTTAAGGTCTGAGAGGTAATTATACCCCAACTTGACTAACTGCATTATTGACGGAGAAATGGTTAAGGCTCGATAACAAGGGTTGGTTAGTGATATCGTTAGTTAACGAATGATTTATGATTTGAGTTATAATAACGATGTTTTTAACATCAGTTAATTCAAGGGATTTAGAAATGTTTTCTAACTGGAGAAAAAGATATTTTCTCAAGAAAGGAATTATAATATTGGAAATGTTTTCCAATGATCGAGAGGGAAAATAGTGCTTTGAAAGAACACGAAAGATGGGAAATGGGAATGGGAAATGATAATGTAATAAAGAACTAATATAAAAAGGGCCCAGTGTTGAATGATGTTTGGTCGATAGAATTTCCCCCTGGAAATAATATCATTGTTTGCACACCGACATGTTTTCATTTGATAGTTAATCACCGACTATCAAAGTTTTGACCATTTTAACGTTGTTAATATGGAGAGACCGGTTGGATTATTATCCAGAGAACCACTCCGTATTGGCATAAGCGTTGCGAATCAAGTATGCTGAATATCTTGAAGACGGAGTTATGCAAGGGCTATCCTGTTTACGGGTTAGTGCCTTCGGTTTGTCCAGACCCAGGACAACTTGTATGGACGAGTGTCTGACAGAGTATTTCCAAAGGGGGTTACGTACGTTGATTCCTTCAAACGTACGAAGTTGGTGGCATAGAAGGGAAACTTCTTTAGCCTAACAATCTGAGTATTTTTGTGGGAATCAATTAGTGATTTCCGATGGATCTGACGATGTGGCATTCAAAGTGAATGATGGCCAGATGTGCTGGAAGATAATGAAAACCTCAAGCCTCACAACCCGGAAGTGGACAAAAAATCGGGCAGGCAGCATGGCTATGTGGGTCGCACCCATTAGGATGTATGATCACCTATCTAGAGAAATTCTTTTGTTCTTTAATCTATCGATGCTGTCCCTTGTCGGGAGGCGGTTGCTGATCCCAACCGTCGGTGGTATACATTCGATACACTCAAGCGAAATGAGTGGTCGGTCATGTGTGGGCCGGGTTGCAAGATGTTCTTGTTGAACCCAGTGTATTTGCCTCTAGAGATACACGTTCGGAAGGTGGTCCCATACCTTGTCAAGTTGGAAATCCAATCTCCAATAAGTGCCTGCGAGTTTGATTGTATATTATATATGTAGAGCGTGAGATGCAAGCGTTCTACTAGATTTTAATTACTTGTGATTAGACATTATTATAATATCAGATAATATATGATTTCCAAAGTGTTTTGGGTTATCGTAAGGTAAAAACCATCCGTGTTTATGTGTGGATCGGTCTTACGATTATCATTTCTTTTGAAAGGATTTTTGAAAGTTAAACAAATGGTTGGAGTTTACTCACACCAGTCCCATGACTGACCCAGAGTTTATTTTGTTTGTTTTCCCTAAACTCTTGGGTGCCCAAATTTGTACGGGCAGTCAAGTAGTCGGGATTTTACAGATTCACTTGAAGAAGCTTGAAGCAGGAAGCTTCACCAGTTAGCTATAGACTATCATATTTTCCGCTGTGTACTATGTTGTATCTGGAAACAGGTGTTTATAACTGTTCCAGGGATAATCGTTGTGCTCTGATAATGGTATGTATATATGAATACTGATTTGTGCTTCAAAGTTATATTATCTAATATATTTTATTCGTTCCGCTGTGAGTTTGTGATCTTCGTTTTCTCCTATTCTAATATTTCTTTCTTTCTATTTCTCATCCTCTAACTTCTTTCTAAAAATGGTTCGTATTTCTGTGCAATTTGAGTTGGACGTGTGGTGTTATTAGTCGACTCAAAGGGTACGGATTTGCGGGTCGTTTCATTTGGTATCAGAGCTGAAGGTTAAGTGATTACCTTGGCTCTGTGGCGTGACTCAATAGAGATGGGGTTAGTAATATCCTAGATTGAGTTTGAGTGTATATATATGAGCGCGTATTTGTAGGGTTGATATAAAATTGTTTTATATTGTGTTGACTGGTTTGTTGAGTGGTTTATGAATTCTGGTCGATACAGGAAGTACAACCGTATCGATAGGTGTTTCTAAACTCTCGAACAGAACAAATCGACTCAGTATTGTTTTAAAGTGGGTAAGTGATATAATTTGCCCAAAAGTTATTTTGATATAAAGGGATAATTTTCTGAAATTATCGAATGTGTTGATTGTTATTACAATCAAAGGAAATTATAAAATATTGAAATGGTTATATAAAACCAAATTGAATTTATATAAGAATAGGATATACAAATAAGCTGAACTGAAATTTAATTCAAACCATAAGTTGGAATTTAAATCCCGGAAGTTTTGAAATATTCCTTGAAGTATTTTAAAGGTAATATGGCATTAGTTTGAAGAGATTTTTAAATTAGAAAGGTTTAAACGGATTTGAAAGTGATTAAGCACTGAAATCACTTCAGTGGCGAGAAAATAGTACTGATAATGGGTCGCGACATTATCGGTATTCATTTTCGAGTTTCTGAGTGACGAATTGCTACCATAGTAATTTGGAAATGAAAATCTGTTTGAAAAGGACAAGATGATTTAGAAATTCAAATGTTTTGAATTGATTTGATTATAAATATATATGTACATATATATGATTTCAAACTAGTTGAAATAAAACCCGGGAATTTGAATTCTGAAATTAAAAATTTAACTTGTCTAAGTTAAATAAGTTGAAATGGTAAAAATGTATCAAATGGATGGAAATTTAACTTAAGTTAAATGGAAATTGAAACTCAAACCGAATAAGTGGATTGATTCTGAAATGGAGATCAAGTAGAATCGATAGAATGGATGTGAACTGATCAGAAGTTGATTTGATTTGAAACCAAGTGGAAATGGATATATGCATGCTGAGCAGATATAGAATGGAAGGAAGTGCAGGAGATAGAATTATGCCCGACAAAAAGGTACATGTTTACAATATTGTTTGGATTGATGATTTTATGAGCCTATAGGGGCAAGCCACTTGGCTTTTTGATTTTCTTTTGGATTGGAAAGGCCTAAAAAGGCAAGTTGTGATTGTGCCGATTGAGCCGTGCAGAGGAGATGCTGCCGGAAATTTTCAGAATCTAAAGTGTTAAAAGATTTTCAGAATTTTTGAAAATGTTCGTTAGTAAGAATAAATTAATATTTAAATTGAAATAAATTGGTTCAGTTAAGCTGAAATTAAGAAGTGAACAAAAAGGATTTTTGGACCTAGTTAATAGAGTATGAAGCGTCTTTTTCTACCTTAGCAATTTCGAGGACGAAATTATTTTAAGGGGGAAGGAATGTAACGACCCAGATTTTTAGCATTGAAATTCCAAATATTTAAATGGGTTTAAATAATTTATTTGAATTATATATAGAAATATTTATTTAAAATGGAGTTTTAACGTATAGTTTATATATATAATTTAAACGAGCTCGAAATAGTCGCGGTAGTTCGTAATTTACGATTTGAACTTTAATTGAATATACAGGATTCAATATAAGTCAGAATTCTTTGAAACAAGAAACGTTTGAATCTATTAAACTGTATCTTTCAAATGGAAGTGAAAAATCAAAAGTTCGTCTTATAGATTGTAAGTTACGTCCAAATCAAATTTTCAAATAGTCGCTGTAGAATCGTATATAGGCCATAACGGTTATTTAAATATATTTGAATATCGGTCTTGAATTTGGACAAGATTCTTTTGAGACGTAGTGATAGTTTAATTTTTAGAATTTTACTGTAATTTTTAATAAATAAAATATGCAACTTTTATTTAGAGTATTTCGCACCCTATATCAATATTTTGGGGTATCATAAAATAAGTTAAACTACCGATATTATTATATTTTTGGGATCATGGTATCTCGTGGGATACGACCGTACTCTTATTCCTGTCCGTAGCAGTTCGGATATGAACGAAAACCTCAATTTCTACAAGTCTAAAAAAAAAAAAAAAAAAACAACACATGCTATAACATCTTTTTGCAGATCACGCAGCAGTGATTAAATTTCAAACCCAGCAAGCCTAACCTACTCTAAATTATGAGCTGTACCTAAACGTATCTGCCCAACCTACCTGTCATGCTGTCATGTATTTAATTAAATATGTCCAGTGGAAGAAAACTTAAGTCTACCCAAATTAGAACGTGCCTACGGTGGTACTAAGAACGAATGAGATCCTTTCTTCATTTTTAAGTTTCTTTGAAATTGTACACCGTATCTACATGTGGAAAACTATACACGCTAGGTCCCTAAAGCCTGCATTCTTCAACTCAGTACATGCTAGTGCAATACATTGAAAAGAAAGCACGTAAGGTCTCTTCTAACACATGAAGCCTGAAGCAGAAATGCTTACCCTAACACATTCCTATCGCACTACGGTTACACCCCTGTACATATTTTAATGCTCGTACTTGATAGATTAAATTAAATTAATACTGAGACTATAACCTACCCTATTATTCTATAATACGTGCTCGCCAAACCATCAGAGCCGTGTTATACAAGTCACTTCTTTACCGTGGTAGCCAAGCTAATGTATTCCGTGGTCCTCACGTTATTCTCCTATAAAATACTGTTATCCCCAATATCTTTTTTTTCATTTCTTCTCGTCTTGAACTGGTCTGTCTCCTTCATCCTATTTACACAACGCAAATTAGCAGCCACGTTTTTCCCAAACTCCTTCACGTCCGAGCTCCTCTTTCAAATCTTATTTTGTATAAGGCTCAACGGCAAACTTGGTCCATTTGGAGGAAGGGAAGTATGTGGTCTGTCGTTTTTACTGGAAACGGAGGAGGGGTGGCTGAGGACCCGCGAGTTGATGCTGAGTGGCTTGGCGTGGTCGTCGACGGAGATGGATGGCTATGGTGGTGGCGCGTTTATAGATGGAGGGTCGGAGAATCTCCGATGGGAAGAGCCACCAGTACTGGTAGCTTGAATAGGAGGAGTTCGAACCAAAATTTCTGGACATGGGGTAGTCTCGACAGCATGGGGTGAAGTTCAGTTTTTTTTTTTTTTTTTTACTGTGAGAAGGTGGATACCATGAATTAAGTGGAGTGTTTGGGAAGAAGCCGAAGTTTAGTTGATGCCTGGACGTTGAAGACATCATTGATCGGATTCTGGTAAGGCTGATTACATGAGAACTAATTAACGTGTATTTGGTTCTGATAAAAGTGATTAAGGAGAAATCATTATTGCTATTGGGTTTCCTGTAAGGAAGAAATGTGTTCTCAGAGTAAATGGGCGGTCTTGAATGGAACTGGGAGTAGACTTTAAGGAGGAATGGGAGATGTAGCAGGTTTAAAAGGAGATAAAAGTCTGGGTTCAAAATATAATTGGGTGAGTTCAACGTTGGGTATTGTTATTGAGGGTAGTAATCTTTTAAGGATATACTGGTAATATAATATTGTGGGACGTGGAAGATACGGGAGAAGGGGATGTAGTTCGTGTTTTCACCGAGGAGAAGTGATGGAAAATGTTCACCATAGTGAAGAACAATAGTGTGGGGGTGAACAGTGGTTAAAGAAGTTCAACACTTTGCTTCTGGGTGCGTGGTGTGTACGAACAAATTCAGTTTGAAAATAGAAGTCTGATGACGCATTTTAAATGGTTGGTGTGGGCGTGGTGGTGAGCTGAAGATGTTACAGTGGGTGATAACCGATGATGACGGCTTATAACCGATTATAGTGCATTGAACGTGACTGGTCATGTTGGAATTATTGCGACAAAGTCTTCGTTGAGGAATTGATTTCGATGTGAACAGAGCTACTGGTATTTCGTGAAATCAAACGCTGTTTGATTTTAACAAAACAAAGCAGAATCGTCAACTGCAATCGAGGTGAGTAAACTCACTAACTCCCTCTCGTTTATATTTTTATATATAAACGAATTTTAAATTATTTTATAATGTGAAATGGTTGCTTGGTTGAATAGTTGATAAATTGGTTGATATAATCATCGTTGATTGATTTATTTCATTAATGCGATATTTTTGATGTGTCTAACATCTGTGGATGCAGGGAAACAGGTTGGAGGGATCCAACTGGATCCCTCAACATTTTATTTACTGTTTTATTTGATGGTTATATATGTTATGCTACATTATCCATGGTTGAATTTGTGTGTTTGATTTACCCTGGCCTTAGGAACCTGGTATTTTAGATACCGTAAAATATCATCGAATGTGAAAAAGAAATTAGAATTTAAAAGCAGAGTTTATTTCCAAATTAGAAATAATTTCTTTTTCATTGAGTTGCAAATGGAAACCTATTCCATTGGATAAACCAAGAAAAATGTTATAAATAAAGATATAAATTAAGTGGATCATTAACCATTGGATAAATTAAAAGGTGAGTTCAAATATGAATGTATATTTGAAATTGAGTATCGGTTTTGAAACCAATATTTGGAAATGGATCCGAATTTAGAAAATTACAGAGAAAAGTTTAAAGAAAGATTTTCAAATGCTTAAAATAAAAGAATAAATGCTTTAAAACAAGGAAATATTTTGTAAATAAAATAAGGGGATTTATAGAAATCGAATTAAGTGGTCAGAAGAATGTATAGTTTATAAATATGTTTAAAGGAGAACTTGAATTGTTTAAAATAAACAGAGTTTATAAATGAACAACGGAAGCGTGTGCGCCGCACACGGTATTTTATTCAAACAGCAATACTAACGCTGTTGTTATAAGAAATGCTTTTAAACAGCGACTATAACGCTGTCTTTGTAAGAAATGCTTTTATAAAACTAAACAGAGATTTTAGCGCTGTTGTTATAATAGATGTTGTAAATATATATACAGCAATTTTAGACGCTGCTGTTATAATAAATGTCTTGGTAAATCTAAATAGCAATTTTAACGCTGCCGTTATAATAACTGTTTTAATAGCAATCTTAATGCTATGGTTATGATAAGTGTTCTATAATGCTAAGACAGCGGTTTTAACGCTATTGTTGAAAGCAATGTTTGGTTTAAAGTTGTGAGCTCTGATTATTTCAAAGTTAAGAATGTCGTTCAGTTAAGGTCTGAGAGGTAATTATACCCCAACTTGACTAACTGCATTATTGACGGAGAAATGGTTAAGGCTCGATAACAAGGGTTGGTTAGTGATATCGTTAGTTAACGAATGATTTATGATTTGAGTTATAATAACGATGTTTTTAACATCAGTTAATTCAAGGGATTTAGAAATGTTTTCTAACTGGAGAAAAAGATATTTTCTCAAGAAAGGAATTATAATATTGGAAATGTTTTCCAATGATCGAGAGGGAAAATAGTGCTTTGAAAGAACACGAAAGATGGGAAATGGGAATGGGAAATGATAATGTAATAAAGAACTAATATAAAAAGGGCCCAGTGTTGAATGATGTTTGGTCGATAGAATTTCCCCCTGGAAATAATATCATTGTTTGCACACCGACATGTTTTCATTTGATAGTTAATCACCGACTATCAAAGTTTTGACCATTTTAACGTTGTTAATATGGAGAGACCGGTTGGATTATTATCCAGAGAACCACTCCGTATTGGCATAAGCGTTGCGAATCAAGTATGCTGAATATCTTGAAGACGGAGTTATGCAAGGGCTATCCTGTTTACGGGTTAGTGCCTTCGGTTTGTCCAGACCCAGGACAACTTGTATGGACGAGTGTCTGACAGAGTATTTCCAAAGGGGGTTACGTACGTTGATTCCTTCAAACGTACGAAGTTGGTGGCATAGAAGGGAAACTTCTTTAGCCTAACAATCTGAGTATTTTTGTGGGAATCAATTAGTGATTTCCGATGGATCTGACGATGTGGCATTCAAAGTGAATGATGGCCAGATGTGCTGGAAGATAATGAAAACCTCAAGCCTCACAACCCGGAAGTGGACAAAAAATCGGGCAGGCAGCATGGCTATGTGGGTCGCACCCATTAGGATGTATGATCACCTATCTAGAGAAATTCTTTTGTTCTTTAATCTATCGATGCTGTCCCTTGTCGGGAGGCGGTTGCTGATCCCAACCGTCGGTGGTATACATTCGATACACTCAAGCGAAATGAGTGGTCGGTCATGTGTGGGCCGGGTTGCAAGATGTTCTTGTTGAACCCAGTGTATTTGCCTCTAGAGATACACGTTCGGAAGGTGGTCCCATACCTTGTCAAGTTGGAAATCCAATCTCCAATAAGTGCCTGCGAGTTTGATTGTATATTATATATGTAGAGCGTGAGATGCAAGCGTTCTACTAGATTTTAATTACTTGTGATTAGACATTATTATAATATCAGATAATATATGATTTCCAAAGTGTTTTGGGTTATCGTAAGGTAAAAACCATCCGTGTTTATGTGTGGATCGGTCTTACGATTATCATTTCTTTTGAAAGGATTTTTGAAAGTTAAACAAATGGTTGGAGTTTACTCACACCAGTCCCATGACTGACCCAGAGTTTATTTTGTTTGTTTTCCCTAAACTCTTGGGTGCCCAAATTTGTACGGGCAGTCAAGTAGTCGGGATTTTACAGATTCACTTGAAGAAGCTTGAAGCAGGAAGCTTCACCAGTTAGCTATAGACTATCATATTTTCCGCTGTGTACTATGTTGTATCTGGAAACAGGTGTTTATAACTGTTCCAGGGATAATCGTTGTGCTCTGATAATGGTATGTATATATGAATACTGATTTGTGCTTCAAAGTTATATTATCTAATATATTTTATTCGTTCCGCTGTGAGTTTGTGATCTTCGTTTTCTCCTATTCTAATATTTCTTTCTTTCTATTTCTCATCCTCTAACTTCTTTCTAAAAATGGTTCGTATTTCTGTGCAATTTGAGTTGGACGTGTGGTGTTATTAGTCGACTCAAAGGGTACGGATTTGCGGGTCGTTTCATTTCCTTTGATAGTTAAATCACCGACTATCAAAGTTTTGGTTTATTTTACCTCCATTGTCAATACGGAGAGACCGAGATCAGGTTATTATCTGAAAACCACTCCGTATGGGCATAAGCGTTACAAATCAACTTATGCTAAAGATGACTAAAGGAGTAATGTGCAAGGGATGTTCTATTAATCCTAGGTAGAAATTACCCAAGATGGATTAATAGAATGGTGCCTTCAGTTTGTCCAGTCCTAGGACAAAGTATATGGACGAATGTCTAATGATGTGGCATTCAAGGTAAATGATGGCAAGATGTTCTGAAAAGAAAATCGTGACCTCAAGCCTCACCAACCGAAAAATGATAGAAATCGGGCAGGCAGCATGGCCAAATGAGTCATTCCCATTAGGGGTATTATCACCAGATCTAGAGAAATTCAATTTGCTTCTTATTCTATTCGTTGTTGCATGCTTTTGGTAACGGTTGATGATCACAATCGTTTGTGATAATATGCTCGGTACACTCAAGTTAAATGAGTGGCCAGCCATGTGTGGCCGGGTTGCAAGATGTTCTTGTTGAACCTAAGTGTATCCCCTTTAAGTACACTGATCAGAAGGTGGTCCCATAGCTTTTCATAATTGGAAATCCAATATCCAACAAACGCACTGCGGTTTTTGATTTTATATTATATATGGAGCGTGAGATGCAAGCGTTCCGCTAGATTGCTATTTACCGGATTTAGACACTATTATAATATTACCGGATTTGATATCAAAAATATTTTTGGCTGTGAGGACCCATTATGAAATTTCGATTTTTCGGATTCGTTGGAAAGATATCATCAATTAGATCCTAATGTTTTTGGTTTCACTAAAATCCGGATTGTTTTGCACCCGGTACGTTCAATTGAAGTTTGAAATCGAATTATCGAACTACCGCGCCATTTTCAATTCCTTTTAAAATATTCGATTTCAAAATCAATATTCATTTTAAAATGAATAAATCGATATAAATATCGTTCGCGTCAAAATGGCGTCAATCTAATCAACACGGCTTCATATATTTCTATTTTCAAATATTCTATTTCAAATATTTCTATTTTCAACAAATGAGTATTTATTTTTGTCAACACATGGCTAATCTCAACGAATGAGTACTGTCCACGTGTGACTATTATTGTTAAATTATTTCGTTCAACACATGACTAATCTCAACGGATGAGTACAGTCAACACATGAACCTTTATTTTATAGTGATAAAGATATAAAATTTATTGTTAAAATATTACGTTCAACACATGACTAATCTCAACGGATGAGTACAGTCAACACATGAACCTTTATTTTATAGTGATAAAGATATAAAATTTATTGTTAAAATATTACGTTCAACACATGACTAATCTCAACGGATGAGTACAGTCAACACATGAACCTTTATTTTATAGTATTCTTTATTTTCTAAATTGGAATGAGGCCCAATCAATCACCATATAAAATTAATTATATGGATTTTCATACAACACATGTATATAACAGCATTGAAAAATAATCAACCATCAACCAAAGTGCACTACACTGTATAAGCCTCAAATATAGACATCTAACGCTTATAACAGCCGGTCAATCAATCGATCGACATATTTAATCAATCAGGATGAGTGAACTTCAAATTTCATCCCAACACCGGCGTGGGGTTTCAAATCAACAAACACAGATTTTATTTGTGCAGTTGGGCGATGTGTAAAATTTATACGTATTTGAATATTTATTTTTATAAAGATGTGATTTTTATAATTATATTTTTATAAAGGCGAAATCTTTATTTTTATAAAGGCGAAATCTTTATATTTGAAAAGGCGAAATCTTTATAGTTGAGAGGGCGAGATCTTTATATAGAGAATAGCGAGGTAGAAATAGAATTTTTATCTATATAGTAGCGGTGTGAAAATGGAATTTTTATCCATATAGCGAGGTAATAAAAATTTGATTTTTATATATGGAATAGCGAAGTAAAAATTCGATTTTTACATGTTGAATAGCGAAGTAAAAATTCGTTTTTTACATATGTAGTGGCTACAGCAACGAAGATGACAAAATTGCGATAACGATGAAGATTTCTATCAAAGAAGAGTCAACATGATTGGATAGCTATCGATGAGAATTTCTCACCTTTCAATTTCTTTTTCTAGTTATATATATATACTAGGATGCAGACGGTGTTTAGTAGCACCCGACACCCATCATCCACAGACCATGGATGGCTTGTTTGTTAAATTGTTTGGTTGTGTAGTTAGTTAAATAATTTGGGTTGAATTGATTTGTTTGGTGAAATGAAATTGATTTGATTGATGTGTGAATGGCGTGGGCCTTCACTAGACTGGCGATAAGGCTAGGCCTTGTCCCGTTTCTAGTATCGTGCCGTCATGCCACCGAAATTTTCTAAAATATGTTAGAAAAATAAGAATATCATTTTATTTAAAGAATGAACTGAATAGAAATTCATATGTTAAAATAAAATGTTTTATCGTTAAAAATATAATTTTTAACGTGAATATGAATATAGTGAATGTGAATAATGTGACGGCCGGGAATTTCGCTCGATCTGAATCAGTCGTTAAACCGATCTAGACCGTTCAAAACCCCTGATCGTTTGAGGACAAGACAAATCAGAACGCAGACGGGAGAACATTTCATTGTTATTACAACAATTCCATCAGAATACAAGAATATACAGAGTATAAATGAATAAATTACATTCGATAAATATCAGAGATTACAATAAATTACATAGCAGCGGAAAATAATACAAAGCACAACTGAAGGTGATATACGGATACAGAGCTTTCCGGATATCATTCCAGCTGTAAACCAGGATCCTGTGAATATAAATCTGCAAAACCAAAACTACTAGCTGCCCGTGCGGAAAATAGGGGCACCCAGAGTTTAGGTTAAAGCAATAAACTCCAGGTCAGTCATGTGACTGGTGTGAGAACTAAAACAGTTATTTAAAATTTTACTTTAAAAGAGAGTAATTCAAGGGACCACGCCGTATAACACGGAACGGGTTTCCTCCCAAGAATACCAGTGCATAGAATAAACAACGCAGTGCTTTTTCGAAAAATGAAGCTATTATAAGACCTAGGTCCCATCACACAATGCAACGCAAGCCGGAGGATAGGGTTTTACCTTATAACAGCCAAACATGCTTGGTACGTTTAAAACAAATCATTTGATACTATAATAAGTGTATAGTGTCAAAACATTTTCAATCATAAATATCAATCATAGACGGCATAGCATCCCATGCTACTATGTCGCCATACTAGGCTCTACAAATAAAGCCGAAATATCTCGTATTGGAAATTGGATTTCCGTCATGAGTCGAGGCAAGGGGCAAGCTCCTCTCCGCGTTCGAGACACTCTAGCAAATGTCCCAGGGTTACGCACTCTGGGCAACCCCTGGATCTTCAGGGCCGGTCCTCACTTACGTTAGAGGATTAGTTATGCCTGAACACACGTTTCCCGGTCCTTACAGACCTATAATCGAGGCGCCTCATTCCAACAACCACATAGGTGAAAAGTATATAAATGTCAGGGCTGGTAAGTCACTGACACCACCAAATCTAGAAAGAAACGTCGTGCTCTCCCTGCAGTCCGTATCCCGTTTTTGACTCATACCGAGGTGTGAGGCTCGCGAATTCACGTTATACACAAAGCTGCCACGTAGGCGTGCTTTGATCATCAACCACAAGACTCTGCTTTTCAACAAAACCCTTGATCATTGCATCTTAGCGTGCCACACAGGCAATTCATGCCATGCGACTGATGTCCATCGATATACAACCCCTGAGCTCGTACGTCTCAGAGAAGGGCGTTAAGCAAAAGAATAAATTCTCCGCCGTCAAATAGATGTATATTTAATAGAAATCAATCAACACAGAATAAAATCCAATGCCAGACACACAATCCATTTACAAGTCCGTTCTGGGTATGAACGAAACTGGAGGCACTTTCCTCGCATATCCATCCATCTCCAAGTACGTCGGGACGACCACCAACTATTTCCATCCTCTTGGGTGTACAGCCCAATCATGATCGTCAGTAATAATCCAAACGATGTGAAGACTTCCGGTCTTCGACCACCGTCTTCATCTTCGACTTATCGTCGAATTGGTTATTCAGAATGGGTATAAACCCGGACTTTCAGAACAACCCGCGTATATTAAAACAAATGTTACACAAACACAACATACGCCTCATTCCAATTCAGAATATTCTTTTATTCACAAAATCACATTCTTAGGGAAAGGTTCCCATTAATTTTATCCAAGATAAATTCTTTAAAATTTATCCTTTAATCTTCCTTTGGATGTCATATCAAACCAAATTATGGTTTTCCAAACTAGTCGAGATTAGCGAACAACAACGAAGTAATTATTTATTTTATTTCCCAATCCCAACCTATTCATCCCATGAAGAAAAACTGGTAATACTCCATATCTAATACTATGGTGTTATCGGTAAAATTAATTACCATTTCACGTTCAAATCTAATTAAAGATTTAACTATCGCTTTGGAGCAAAACTGGCGATACTCCATTCTCGCTCATTTCTAAATTTGATAATTTAGATTATAGATTCATATTTCAACCTAATTGCAGATTCGTTAAAACTCCTTTTACGGGGTTAAAGAACTAGGTGTTATTTAAAACACAGTTCACGACAAACCCAAATCACATTCTAATTATTATCGGGTTAAAGAACTAGTGTTATTTGAAACACCGTTCACGATAAACCCATTTCAAATCCAATCAAATATATTAGAAATTCCGATTATTTAAAACCCCTTTTTAAATCTAATCTATTTATTTAAAAATAATTGGGTTTTAAATTTAGTTCAAAACTAGTTCATTTCGATAAAAATCCTTTTTTATCTTTTAAATATGGAGTTTTTCACCCTAATTTTTCTCAAATCATTTCTTATGATTTTACACAACTTATTGATATTTTAATAATAAATATCCATCCATCTCCAAGTACGTCTGGACGACAACCAACTATTTCCATCCTCTTGGGTGTACAGCCCAATCAGGATCGTCAGTAATTATCCAAACGATGTGAAGACTTCCGGTCTTCAACCACCGTCTTCATCTTCGACTTATCGTCGAATCGGTTATTCAGTATGGGTATAAACCCGGCCTTTCCGAACAACCCGCATATATTAAAAACAAATGTTACACAAACACGACATACGCCTCACTCCAATTCAGAATATTCTTTTATTCATAAAATCCCATTTTTAGGGAAAGGTTCCCATTAATTTTATCCAAGATAAATTCTTTAAAATTTATCCTTTAATCTTCCTTTGGATGTCGTTTCAAACCAAATTATGGTTTCCAAACTAGTCGAGATTAGCGAACCACACCGAAGTAATTATTTATTTTATTTCCCAATCCCAACCTATTCATCCCATGAAGCAAAACTGGTAATACTCCATATTTAGCACCACAGTGTTGTCGGTAAAATTAATTACCATTTCACGTTCAAATCTAATTAAAGATTTAACTATCGCTTTGGAGCAAAACTTGTGATACTCCGTTCTCGCTCATTTTCTAAATTTGATAATTTAGATTATCAGTTCACATTTCGATCTAATTGTAGATTCATTAAAACTCCTTTTTCTGGGTTAAAGAACTAGTGTTATTTAAAACACAGTTCACGACAAACCCGAATCATATTTTATTTAAAACCCATTTGAAATCCAATTTATTTATTTAAAAATAAATGGGTTGTTATTTTAGTTCTAAACTAGTTCATTTCGATAAAAATCTATTTTTATCTTTTCAAATATGGAGTTTTTCACCCTAATTTTTCTCAAATCATCTGTTATGATTTTACACAAATTATTACTATTTTTAATAATTTTATCAAGGCCCGTACAGTCGATTTCCATCAACGGCCATCGAACTGCACTTATAGCGACCTTTTTCAAATTTGATTTGGACGTAACTCCAAATCCAACCGTTAGATTTCAAATTCCTAATATTCGTTAGGAAGCTCTTTTCGATACGAACCCAACGGTTCCGATTTTAGGAGAATCCGACGGTCGGATCTCCCGTAATGTTCGTTTGAAATAAATGGTCGAAATTTACGAACTGCCGCGGCGCGGCGCGTTCTATTCAGGCCATTATATTATATATATAATATATATAATATATATTTCGTCGATTCCTATTTAAAACGAATTTTATAAATCGTTTTAATTTCGTTTCAAAAACAATTTCAACTTCCATTTCATTTCAAATCAAAATTGAATTCTTCCTTATAAATTCGTTTTAAAATTCATTTCTATTCAATTCAAGTTTCAATTCAATTTGAATTCATTTCACTTCGTTTTAAATTCAATTCGAATTCGTTTTATATTCAATTGAAATCAAATTCGTTTTCTATTCAATTGAAATTCGTCACATATGCAATTGAAATCAAATTCGTCATATATTCAATTGAAATCAAATCCGTGTAGTGTTTAGTAGCACCCGACACCCGTCATCCACAGACCATGGATGGCTTGTTTGTTAAATTGTTTGGTTGTGTAGTTAGTTAAATTATTTGGGTTGAATTAAAGGTGAGAAATTCTCACCGATAGCTATCAAATCATCTTGACTCTTCTTTGATAAAAATCTTCATCGTTATCGCAATTTTGTCATCTTCGTTGCTGTAGCCACTACATATGTAAAAATCGAATTTTTACTTCGCTATTCAACATATAAAAATCGAATTTTTTACTTCGCTATTCCATATATAAAAATCAAATTTTTATTACCTTGCTATATGGATAAAAATTCCATTTTCACACCGCTACTATATAGATAAAAATTCTATTTCTACCTCGCTATTCTCTATATAAAGATCTCGCCCTCTCAACTATAAAGATTTCGCCTTTTCAAATATAAAGATTTCGCCTTTATAAAAATAAAGATTTCGCCTTTATAAAAATATAATTATAAAAATCACATCTTTATTTTGCTACTCATATAAAGATGATATTTTCAATATTCCTATCATGTAAAAATTATATTTTTAATTTTCTACATAAACAAAAATCATATTTTTACATCTTTTATATAGTAAAGATTATATTTTTAACACGTTGTTTAAACAAAAAAGATTATATTTTTAACACGTTGTTTAAACAAAAAAGATTATATTTTTACTTCGCCATCTCAACAATAAAAATCGTATCTTTATTGTTGAGATGGCGAAGTAAAAATATAATCTTTTTTGTTTAAACAACGTGTTAAAAATATAATCTTTTTTGTTTAAACAACGTGTTAAAAATATAATCTTTACTATATAAAAGATGTAAAAATATGATTTTTGTTTATGTAGAAAATTAAAAATATAATTTTTACATGATAGGAATATTGAAAATATCATCTTTATATGAGTAGCAAAATGAAGATGTGATTTTTATAATTATATTTTTATAAAGGCGAAATCTTTATTTTTATAAAGGCGAAATCTTTATATTTGAAAAGGCGAAATCTTTATAGTTGAGAGGGCGAGATCTTTATATAGAGAATAGCGAGGTAGAAATAGAATTTTTATCTATATAGTAGCGGTGTGAAAATGGAATTTTTATCCATATAGCAAGGTAATAAAAATTTGATTTTTATATATGGAATAGCGAAGTAAAAAATTCGATTTTTATATGTTGAATAGCGAAGTAAAAATTCGATTTTTACATATGTAGTGGCTACAGCAACGAAGATGACAAAATTGCGATAACGATGAAGATTTCTATCAAAGAAGAGTCAAGATGATTGGATAGCTATCGGTGAGAATTTCTCACCTTTCAATTCCTTTTAATTATATATAAATATTTATATCCTAACGACGCCGTATATAATATATACGTTCTATTATATTCAAAATAAATTTTTCTTCGTTATTATTTAAAATAATCTACTTTAAATGTTCAAAATTCGTCGAAGCTACCAAAATAAAAAATTTAAACTGGTTCAGAATTTCCGGGTTATTACATTGGCTATCGTAAGGTAAAAACCATCCGTATTTATGTATGGACTGGTCTTACGATCATCTTTTCTTTCGAAATGATTTTTGATAATTAAACAAATGGTTGGAGTTTACTCACACCAGTCCCATGACTGACCCAAAGTTTATTTTGTTTTGTTTACCCTAAACTCTTGGGTGCCCAAATTTGTACGGGCAGTCAAGCAGTCAGGATTTTACAGGTTCATTTGGAGGAGCTTGAAGCAGGAGGCTTCACTAGTTAGCTATAGACTATCGTATTTCCGCCGTGTACTATTTATGTATTTGGAAACAGGTGTTTATAACTAATCCAGAAATAGTTGTTGTGCTCTGATGATGGAATGTATATACAGTTACTGATTTGTATTTCAAAGTTATGTAATTTAATATATTTTATTTATTCCGCTGTGAGATTTGTGTTCTTCGTTTTCTTCCATTCTAATTTTTCTTTCTTTCTATTTCTCATCCTCTAACTTCTTTCTATTAATGTTTCATATTCCTGTGCAATTTGGGTTGGACGTGTAATGTAATAAGTCAACTCAAGGGTACGGAAATTCAGGCCATTACAGATTTCTTGCACAGTTAAACAATGGGAGATAAGGCTATATTAACATCATCAGTATAAGAATATAAAATATGTATAACACGAGAATTAAACCTAGTATAACCATATCATACCCATTTATAATAATATTTCAACATTTAATATCAACAGTTTTTAAATAGGATTCCATTCCTAATTTCCAATTTAAAAAATCTATACCATTAAAAATAGTTGGAATACGACTGGACTGACTCTTAGAGGGTTGACAACTAGGGAACACCATGACTCTAGAGTTAACAAAAAAACACCTGCTCTGATGCCACTTGTTGGATCTAGGTTAACCTTTGAGGGGGGTGGATATGGTTTATTGGATTTTATTAAGAATATTAAACAAATCGCAGCACAGAATAATAATTACAGCACATATAAGAGAGGAGTAAATAAGTGTGGAAGTAAATGACACAAAATTTTTACCTAGCTTCGGCAAACCCTGCCTACTGCTGCATTCCCCAAGGTTTCTACTAGGAATTAAATAGACCCCCGCATACAAAAACTAATAAACTCACGAACCCCTCGCTAACCACCAATACAATTTTGGATACTCGCACAATATGCTGTTTTTCTAATCCTACACTAAAAACCCTGCACTGATTTCAACCCCAAAAATCAGATTTTCCCCTAGCTACAAACTCGTAGCTAGTAAACCCTAGTTATTATAGACACTATAAAACTGCTAGTTAAAATCCTATAACTAGATGACCTAATTTTTACAGAAAAACTAGAAAACACAAACAATGATTTTACAGCAAGTAAAAGTAAAAAACATTATAAAAAATAAAACACCCTTTCTTCAAATAAACTAGGCCAACTCAAATTTCTTTTTTCCTTTGAAAACACTCTCCCTTCTAAGCAATGTTGACTGAACCAAATATTAAGGTTTTTCCCTGGGCACCAAATCGAATCACGATTATGAAAAAATTTGATAGAGGTCACTGGTGCATGAATTTATTCTCCCTTTTTGCACTGGGATTCGTTTGGATCTTGCGATTGAAACAATGAGTAATTTCTAATTGATTTTTTGTTGACCTCTTGTATTGTTTTTATTTGCATGTTTCGGTCTATCCCACTTTGCATGTGATGAATTACCGTGTATAAATAGTGTTTTAAAAATAAAACCAAACTTCTCTGATTTCCCTAAATGGCTTGTTCTAATTGCTTGCATGATTGTTGTGAGATTTCCTCTTTGTTTCTTAGGCTTTGAGCAATTCTGGAATTAGAAATATTATTTATGGCCCCTTGAATTTCCCCTTGCTTGATTGTTTCCATGATTCTTTTTTCTTTGATAAAAATTGCCGTGGGTATCTCATTGGGTTGCTGGAAAGATTCGAATTGATTTTTGGCAACACAGATTTGCAAATTACACATTGCTATCATTGATTCTTTGTAAATTCGACGCTGAAATTCTGGAAAACAAACAAAATTGTTTCTTGCCATTTATGTTCTTGCTGAATATTGTCCACTGAATTTTTGGAAATAGTTTTCCCATATATTCATTGAAATATGTAAATCCTTATAGAAGATTATTCCTCCTGACTATAAAAAGAATTGATTGCCAAATATAAAATTCCGTGTATTCTTTTTCATTCCATGTGTGTCTCTGTCCATGTAAACACTGAAATTGTATTCGAGTTCTTTGCCTTATATGTAGAATTGAATACTTACCAAATAGCTTCAAACAGTTGAAAACCTTCTTGAACTCTTGCGTGGTTGAAAAGAACATTTTTGAGTCAAAAAGCTGTTTGCCAAATTTAACACAAAACAAATTAGGAAGCTATAAAGTTGTCTTTGAGGTCCCTTGGAAATTTCTGGAAATAAACGACTAATTTCTTGCCAAATATTTTGATTGAAACTTTTCCAAAAACTGAAAGCACACAATACCATAAATTAGTATATTTGTGAACTGATTTTCAGGAAGATTTAATGCCCATTCAAACATGAATGAGAAAATGAATTGTTGAATTTCCTGTTGATTTTATGAAATAGTTGTAGAGGCCATAAATCCGTACAAATTTGAGCTGAATAATATCCTACAAATTCAACTCAAAATGCATGAAAATACATATCTTTAATGGAAAGAAATTAGAGGCTGAGAGAGATAAGATAGAACTAATAGAATAGAAAAATAAGAAGAACATCAAAATCAGAGTAAACACGAAACTCATAGCGGAACAAATAAAATGTATTATGTAACATAACTTTGAAATACAAATCTGAATTTTTATATACATACCATATCAGAGTATACTCATACACATCAAAGCGGAAATATTCTTTAAATAACTGATGGTGAATTCTCTTGCTTCGAGCTCCTCCAATGTATCTGTAAAAGCCTGAAACACTTGACTGCCCATACAAATTTGGGCACCCAAGAGTTTATGAAAGGCAACATTTTATCCACAATTCACAAACACAATTACAAACATTCACAGTTAATTACAAATAACCAACTGGCTATCTACAAAAACAAAGACTAGAAACTCTAAACATTACAGAGCAATACATGAAACTGGATTGAGAAAAAAACAATAAAGAAAAGAATTAAGCGCAGAAAAAACTCAAGCCAAATCCCATGCAGGCAACTCCATAAAGCAAGAGTATCCAATCAAATCTTCACATCATTGTTCTCTTTTCAGAAGGTCTCTCAAAATTTCCTTATGAATCATAGTATATAAAGAGTTGAAATTCTTTGAATCCTGTGCAAATATCCTTCTATTGCGCTCAGACCAGACCTCAAACATGAACACTTTTAAAATTCTGATCAAATTCTTAGTTCTACTGTTTTTCCATCTCATCGATTTGTAAATATTAAACCATTCCTCAACACTATTTCTAACAGGCCTATGAAAATTACCATTTGAAAGAAGCCTCAAACAAATACCAAAAACAAATGAGCAATTAAAAAAAAGATGAGTATTACTTTCCTCCTTAACTCTACAGAACTCACACAATCCATTAGGAATCAATCCTATTCTATTCAACTTCTGTTTTGTGTTAAGAGCATTTGCCATTACTTTCCACATCAAAAAATTCTTCTTAGCTGATGATCCCAAATTCCAAATATGAGCCGCCCAAGGGAATGAATAATCTTCACACTTTAAACCTTATAAACTGTTTTAATGCTGTGAGAACCACCACTCCACAAAACTGGAAATTTGGCCAAATTATTGAAATTGCATTCATTTATTATAGACCATAATTGCCTTAATACTGCTGAACTTGAATGAGGAAAAATAGCTCACCATCAACCATAAAATCTTCAAATAAAGCCTTATCATGAATGCCAGAATTCTGCTTAACATTGTAATCAACCACATTGTTAAGAATAAAATCATTTTTAACCCAAGGGTCATACCAGAATGAGCAACTCCTCAGCATTGGATTACATTGAATAATTGGAGGAAAAACTTCCCTTAACTTCAAAATACTCCTCCAACACCAGCCACAATTATTATTATTAATTTGTTTACTCCAGAAGTTCTTTGATCCAATCTTATGCTTAAGCATCCAGTTAGTCCATAAGCTATCATCCTTACTAAGAAGTTTGTTAACATAAACTGAAATTGCAGATTTATTCCGAAGAAATAAATTTGTAATACCAAGTCCACCACTCTTTTTATCAGCATACAGTTTATTATATGCTATAGGAATCAACTTCTTGGAAAAAGGATCACCATGCCAGAGGAATCTATTTAAAGCACTTGTAATTATCTTAATAACCTTTACAGGTAGAATGAAGTGCCTTGACCAGTAGGTAGTTATTGCCGTAGCAATAGACTGTACAATGATTAACCTACCTGCATGAGACAAACTTGTTGATGGCCAAGATAGTAACCTACCCAAAATCTTTTCAATAAGAGGGGTACAACTTGTTTTAGTGATTCTGGAGCAAATTAAAGGTAATCCTAAATAAGAAGCATTTGTGTTCAGCTTAGAAAGAACAAAGACCAAAACTACCTCTTTTCTTTTATCATCATTTAACCCAGCAATTAAAATAGAAGATTTACTCACATTGATCTGAAGTCCAATAATAAGAAAAAACTCTTGCAAAGCAGACAAGACAGACTGAATATTCTGAACTGTTAGTTTGGTAAAGACAATCAGGTCATCTGCAAATAGAAGGTGAGTAATGCAAGGATCCTTACAATTAGGATGAAGTTCAAGTTCCTTATTATTTACCTTATTCAACAAAATGGAGTTTAATAATTCCATAGCCACAATGAATAGGTAGGGTGAAATAGGATCACCTTGTCTAACTCCATTAGTACCCTTAAAGTAACCATGTAATCTTCCTTTTCTAGAGATAGATTAAACTGGAGATGAAATGCAAGTATAAATCCAGGCCATGAATGGTTTGGGAAAATTCATCCTTGATAAAATTGCCATGATTGCATTCCAGGAAATAGTATCAAAAGCTTTCCTAATATCAAGCATCATCATACATCTAGGTGATACATTCTTTCTATTATAACCAAAAAGTAATTCTTGTGTTAAAAAAATGTTATCACTAATGGAACGACCACTAACAAAAGCTGCTTGATTTTTCGAAATAATTGAAGGAAGACTGTCTTTCATTCTATTGGCAATAAATTTAGTAATGACTTTATATACAACATTACAACAGCTGATTGGTCGATAGTCCGAGACTGAGCAAGGGTTATCTACTTTTGGAATGAGAGAAATTGACGTAGCAGATAAGGATGCAGGTAAATAGTTGTTTAAAAAGAAAAACTTAACTGCATGCAGAATATCATCTCCAATAAAATCCCAGCATTTTTGCAAGAAAAAACCATTAAATCCATCAGGCCCACCACAGCTCTCAGCATCAAGACTAAAAACTGCCTCTTTGACCTCTAAATCAGTTACAAGCTCCACCAATTTATCAGATTGTTCATTGGAAATAAAAGGAAGCTTTATATTGAACAGTGGTGAAATATCTGAGGAGAACCCATTATTGGAAGCTAAAATTGAAGAAAAATAATCAACAAAAGCATTGTTGATATCATCATCATTTGATTGTACAACACCATGTTTGTCCTGAATCATAAAAACCTCAGAGAAAGCTATTTTACTCTTCAAGGATTGATGGAAAAATTTTGTATTCCTGTCACCGTCTAAATCCCTTCTTAAAAAAGCTAATTGTCTTAAAGCTTGAATCTCAGACTCTAAAGCAGATCTCAAATTGTCTCTCATAGCATCCTCCAAATTGATAAGATAATCATCATTAGGCTGAAGATTCCTAGCCTCTTGAATATTCATTAATTCACCTCTTATTCTGCAAGAAATTAAATTCCCTTTGCCAAAAGTAGAAGAAGCCCAGCCTCTTAAATGAAATTTCAGAGCCTTTAATTTCTTCACAAGAGATAAAAGAGGATTAAGGTTGCAATGATAACTCCAAACCTGCAGCAAAACACTAGAAAAAGAAGAGTGATTAACCAAAAATTAAAAAAAATTAAAAGAGGATTTACCCAAGTTAATATTGCCAGTGATACCCTAATAAAAAATCAAAAGATTATGATCTGATAAAGATGGAGGTAGAACTTGATAATAAGAATTTTGCCAAGAATTGATAAAATGGTAGTTGACAAAAACATGGTCAAGTTTACAAAAGGTGAAGTTGCCAGCCTTGCTTTTGTTGGACCAAGAAAAAGGAGAGCCAAAAAATCTTAGAGCAGAAAGATTTGAAGTTAATAGAGATTGAACAAGAGGGGCAGTATCAGATAATGATAGAGGGCAACCACCAGTTTTTTGTTGACAGGAAGACATGCAGTTGAAATCACCCCCCACTATCCAAGGTTCAGAAGAAGGATTCAAAGAATATAAATTACTTAGAAAATATTGCTTGAGAGAGACAGCATTATGAGAATAGACAACAGTCAAATAGAAAGTAAAATTTGAAGGAATGTAAATACATTTAAAGTGGATAAACTGATCAGAAGAAGAAATTTAGAAAGCTGAAAAGCAATAGGATTCCACATGACAAGAATTCTACCAAAACAAGCCTCCTGCAAATTATGATCAAAATACCAAGCAGAAGAGATAAAAGCAGCAGCTTTGATAGTGGATTGAAGGTCTAATTTGGTTTCAGATAAACAAATTAACTGAATATCATTCTCTTTGATTCTGGCTTTGATATCACTTTGCTTAGAAGCATGATTCATGCCTCTAATATTCCAGAAAGCAATATTGTGTCTCATTTAAATGATAATGGACTACTCAAAGGAGTAGGATGCTTCCTAGTGTGCCTGGCAGATGCATGAGTTCCTACAGGCATTACTTCATTAACTGAAAAATTCTTGCCTTCATTTAAATCTTCCATTTCTATTTCATCAGATTTCTTTGCTTTCTTCTTCTTACCTTTCTTCTTCTTCTTACTACCAAACGAAGAAGAAACAGTGTCAATTTGTGGGGAAGATGGGGAAGTGATATTTTGAATAAGAGAAGGAGAGAAAGTGACATTTTGATATGGTGGAGGAGGGAGGATAATATGAGGAGGGACAGAGAGGTGAGCATAAGGAGATGAAGACTGATTACCAGATCGAAATGGAGTATCAAAGCTAAAAGAGTCACTGGTAGTAGGTTTATCAAGAGAGGGGGAAGATGATGTTGAGGCTCCTAAATTTGAAACATTACTTATAGGATCATCATCAAGAACAGAGAAAGGATTTTGCACATTCAAACTTTCCTCTTAATGGTCAGATTCAACCAATACTTATTCACCTTTATCCAATTGACTCTTCTTAGAATTGTTACCATCATATTTTTGTCCAAATTTCATAAAATCATTCAAGTTGTTTTTCCTTAAACCAAATTGATGTACCACTCCATCATTGTCTACAAAGAAAACTTTCCTTTTATCCCCATAACTATGGCCTTCATTAATAACACTCTTTCCATCCAAAGATTTTCCCTTAGTTGAATTGACTTTATGCAGATTTTAATCCTGTTCCTTGTTAACCTTCCTCTGCCACATTAGTTTATTCCTTGTAACAACACTTGTCCATTCATTCTTCTTTGCATAAAAATTATTCCCTGTCCTTGCCTGATTTAAATTGCTGTTAACTTGCACTTCCTGGATCGGTTCATTCACCATTTGCTTAGTTCTTTGTTCCTATGTAATTTTTCACATTCACAAGTATTATGGCCAAACAACTTACAAAGTGTGCAGATTTTAGGAACCCAATCATAAGAAATTCTCACTGGGGGACAATTAATTCCAAGCTCCTCAACTGGAATGAAATCTGGTAACTCAAAATCTGTAGAAATCTCCATAAGAGCCTTTGCATACCTAATCCTTTGTAATTTTTCCATACTTTCATCAAAACAAAGTAATTTCCCAACATGGCAAGCCAACTAGTTGATGCCTTCTAGTGTCCAAAGAATAAGTGGGATCCTTTCAAGATGAATCCAAATAGGAACACTTTTAATTTGAGCTACATAATTACCAATTGAAGAGTCCCAAGAAGTGATTATAAACATTCTGCCTCTAATGAAAATAGGATCTTCCCTAAGAACTTTCTGCCCGTCAAAATCATTTGAGAAGTTGAAGAGAAAATAAAACCCGTCTGTTTTTATATCAACTTCACCTTGCAACTTCTAATGCTTATGAAGAAAATTAGCTACCGACAGATAAGAAAGGGAACCATCTAAGAAAAACCCAACAAGATGATTTTTCCAGTAATTTGTACCTACCTCTTTTACTTGAACAGGAATAGCTTGCTTACGACCATCTTTGAATATTTCATACTGAACAAGTTTAAAATATCCAGCATTCCTTGGGAGAGATTTAAAAAGAGAAGAAAAATCAGCTTTGACTGGCAAATTTGAATTAGAAGTATCAACTTGATTTGAAGGATCAAAATGCTTAGAAGCTAGATTGGAATTTGAAGTTGATGGATTAGAAACATCATTCAGATCCGAATTAACATCAGTATTAGAATTGAACAAAGAATCCTTATCAAGAACTGATGAAGGAGGAAATTTCCTTAATGTGTTTGACGAAATGTCACAACCGGATTTAAAAGAATTATCCAAATTCAACCCTGAATTCAGAGTAGAAGATGGAGGATTAGATTCATGGCATCTAAAATCTTGCCATTATCAAGAAATGAATTATTCACAGGAGGATCTGAAATACACGAAGAAAAGAAATTTGTGGTGATGTCAGAATTTACAAGATCCGAATCAAGCATCTTGACACCCTCAACAGAAGGATCTGGATCAACATTAAACTCAGAAACAGACGAATCAACAAACAACGGGTTCACAAGGGATGAAGGAGGAAAAGGACGAGGAAAAGGAGGAGGAAGAGGAGGAGGAGGAGTAGGAGGAGGTGGCGGAGGAGAAGGAGGAAGAAGAGAAGGAGGCCGAAACGAGTCAAGGGAGAGATTCACGGACGCCATTAACGAGGGTCTTCTTTTTGTTAAATTTGAAGTATTTTTAAAAATTATTTAATTTTGAAAACACAAACAAAATAAACTCTAGGTCAGTCATGGGACTAGTGTGAGTAAACTCCAACCATATTGTTTAATTTTGAAAACCCTTTTGAAACAAAAGGATAATAGTAAGACCAGACCACACATAAACATCGACGGTTTTTACCTTACTATAACCCAAAATACTTTGATATAAAAACCAAGTGGTATTATAATAATGTCTAATCAAGTAAATAACCAAATAGCAGAACGCTTGCATCTCACGCTCCACATACATAATATAAAGTCATAAACCACAGGGCGCTTATTGGAGATTTGATTCCAATAAACAGTGTATGGGATCACCTTCTGATCAGTGTATTCTAGAGGGTATACACCTAGGTTCAACAAGAACGTCTTGCAACCCGGCCACACATGACCGACCACTCATTTAGCTTGAGTGTATCGAATATATTGTCACACACGGTTGTTGGCCATCCAACCATAATCTGAAGATACAGAATCGAAAAGAAGAACAAATATGAATTTTCTCTAGATTGGTGACAAAACACCCTGCTTGGGTATGACCCAACTAGCCATGCTACCCGCCCGATTTCTGTCATTTCCTGGTTGTGAGGCTAGAGGCTATGTCTATCTTCAGAACATCTGATCACCATTCACTTTGAATTCCACATCATCAAACTCGTCAATTCACTAATTGATTTCCAAAAATATCACGGGTATAAAAAGCTAAGAGGAACGAATTCCTCCGCCACCAGACATAATACCTTTAAGAGATCAATCGTACGTGATTTGTTAGGTATACTCTGTCAGACTCTCGTCCATACAAGTTGTCCTGGGACTGGACAAATAGAAACACCATTCTGGAACAGAACGACCCTTGCATTTCACTCTGTCTTCAATTTTCTTCAGCATAATCTAATTCGCAACGCTTATGCCTATATGGAGTGGTTTTCGGATAATAAATCCAACCGGTCTCTCCTTATTGACACCGATGGTCATAACACTTTGATAGTTGGTTATTTAACTATCGAAGTAAAAACAAAACATACATTCAAATTTACACTAAGCATCAAACAAATCACTGGCCCTTTTATTTAACATTACTTTCCCAATTTTCCATATCTTCCCAGATATTTTTCAAAACCCGTTTAGCCCTTCACATTTCTTGGAAAACATTTCCAGTTATTATAAACCTTTATTCTCCCATATTCCAGATATATATATATTGTTAATGTTCAAAAGCATTCTCATCCTCTCACATTTCTTATTTTCGGTATATTAAAAAATATACGTTATTTATATTTGGAAAACATTTCCAATTTCCATTTTAACTACTTAATTTGCAAACATTTGCATTTTAAAACCTTATTCACTTGGAAATGTGAATATTTATTCCTTATAGAAATCTGATTTCATTTATCAAATAATTCTTTATTTAGATAATAAATACCTTTATAACTTAATGTCGACCTCCTATTTGATTAAAACTCGTTTAGCCTTCCTTTAGTTCGGAGATAACAATATATATTATTTGTTCAATATTCAGTTATCATTTCTTATATGATCCCGAACAATGTCGAATGACACGTTATATAAACTCAATATTTTTATCACATTCTCATATTTTAAAGAGTTCCCTTCAGTACGGGTAATATATATCAAATCTTAATTATTTACTTCTACTTCCAACTTCGTATAATTCATTTACACTTCTTCGGGGAAAAACATAATTATTTTCTTATTACTTGGGATAAGTGAATTTCCAACCTTTCTAGTGAATAGTGTTGTATATAATAATCACGCTTAAGCTTGGTTAACAATGTTAATTTATCGTTATAGTAAAAACTTGCAATACGTTGTAATATTCCCTTTTATAACTAATCTCGACATCACAGTCACGTTTAAGCTTGGTCAACAACGTTATTTTATCGTTATAGTTCAAAAACTTGCAATACGCTGCTATATTCCACTTTATAGCTAATCTTGGCATCTCTTTCCGTTACACACTCATAACATCCCTCGATAATAGTGAAGTCATTCAAGTTGGGGTATTTTATTTACCTCTCAGACCTTGATCGACGACGTTCTTACCTTAGAATAGATATAAGCCCATACTCTAAACTCCTTATTACCTATAATATTCGTTAACCCGTGTTTCTTGCTTAATTTGAATATGTTTTTACGACGCCATATCCTTATTTTGAAAGCTCGGTTGTTTACAACTATTTATATTAAGCATTAACTCTTCGCTTTGTCTTCATTATACAATTATATTTATAACTTCTTTTACCAAAATCCATTTACGTTCTTTGTCTTCTCACACTTTACTTTTATTTGAATCATTGTTCTTAATGCATGTAACATCTCATTACCAACTCAATAATGTCTTAAATGAGATCTATTTAAGAAACAATTATTTAATTAAAACTAATTAAATAATAATTTACTTCCTCATTGTTGAAGTAAAACAGTTTACTTCATCAAAAATAACTAATTATATTAGTTCAATAATTCTTTATAAATTAAAAATAATTAATAAGAAATCTTATTAATTTTGATCGACTTATTGCTAAGCTATTTTCATTAGATGAATTTAAGGCCAATTAATCTAGTAATCAATTTCTAATAAAACAATTGATTTGATCAACTTCAAACCATCCGTTAATTCGTTAACTGACTTTAATTACTTCTCTTCATTTGATTAATATTATTAATACAATAATATTCTTTTATTGATTGTCTTAAAATAATTATCTAATATTTACTGTAGGATAATTATTGCTTTATAAACTTATTTAAATGTCAAACAATCGTTTATCTTTAATTTATAAAAACTAACAACATAATGTTTATAATAAAACTTCTATTATAATTTTAACTTCGCTTTAATTATAAAAATATAATTTTTTATAATTTAACTTCGTTGATTCGTGTGGCGATAATTCAATGTCTTAACTAAAAGATGAATTTACGGTCGTCTGCTACCACTTTCTTAATCGATATCGTTTATTGATTTAATCAAAATAAATGTTGAATTTCCATTCAACATCAATATCCACACAGGGTTTCAATGTCATTTGGGTTCTGTAACGACCCATATTTTAGTGATATAATAATCAATTTATTTAATTATTTAAATAGTGATATAGAGATTTAAATAGCTATTTAATTAAATAATAGTGAATATTTAATTAATATAATAATTAAATAATATATTTAATTTTGAAATAATTAGAATTAAGTTGAATTGACAATATCGTGTGAACTGGACAATTCAAAATATATAATTCTGTTTAGAGTTGAATTATAATAATGAATATATTATTTAAATGTTGTTTAAACGTATTAATTTATTATAAATATAATCGAGCCCGAAATGGCGCGGTAGTTCGCTATTTGGCTATTCGAACTTTAAACGAATATACAGAAGCCGTTTTAAATCGGATTTCTATGAAACAAGAAACGTTCAGAGCTGGTGAAGTATATTTTTCTGATGGAAGAGAAAAATTAGGATTTCGTTGTGTAGATTGTGAGTTGTGTCCAAATAAATTTTAAAATAATCGCTATAGAATCATTTATCGACCGTAATGGTTTATTCGATATAACTAGATACCGGTTTCGAATTTAGACAAGATTCTTTTGAGACGTAGTGATAATTTAATTTTTATAATTTTATTGTAATTTTTAATTAATTAAATAAGCAATTTTTTATTTGGAGTATTTTGCACCCTTAATCAACAATTTAGGGTTTCAAAATATAAGTTAATCTACGATATTATTACATTTTTGGAGTCGGGACACCTCGCTCGTCACGATGGTGTCTTTATTTCTGTTCGTAGAAGTACGTAACTAGATAAATAACAATGGGAGGATTCACGTATTGTTTGCACCATCTTCATTACCTTTCTCTGATTAAAACAACAAGCCACGTTTCCAAAATCTTCTCAGCCGCCCACTTCTCTTTGGCCTCAAAACCACATTCGTGGCCTTTAGAAAATCCACAAGAGAAATCATAATTAAATGATATAAATACCCTTAACACTCCTTCTAACCTGAATTTCATTTTCTCTAGTCATTTTCGTTTCCACCATCATGCTTTTCTTTGTCTTCCAGCAAAAACGTGGACGCCAGTTTCTTCAAGCAGTAAAGGATTTTGATCCTTCCAAAAATCAAATAAAATCAAAATAAATTCCTAAATTCTCAAAACAAAGATCTTTGAATTCATCAAGCTTCCTGTTCAATTTTGTATGTCTTGTAGCGACCCAGCGGATTTCGACCCCGAAAATCGACATAAAATCACCATGTCGACCATTCAAGCATCGAAAACACTGGATTGTCATAAGAAAGAAATTAGAGGGCGTGGAAAGAAAGAAAGAAATATTAGAATAAAAGAAAGAAGAAGAACACATCAGAATCTCACAGCGGAATGAACAAAATATAATATCAAATACCTTTATATAAAGTAACTGTATATACATACCAATCATCAGAGTACAACATATAACTGCACAGCGAAAATAACTTTATATATAACTAGTGGTGGAGCCGCCCTTCTAGCTCTTGAAACTCCAAGCGAATATAACCTGTAAATACACTCGGTCTGACCCGAGCACATTTGATTTAAAACAAAATACACCGGGTCAGTCTGGAATACTATCAATGATAAATTCACATAACACACACTTGTTTAACTTTGGAAAATCCCTTTGAAATCTAAGGATAATAGTAAGACCAGCCCACACACAAACACAAACGGTTTTTACCTTACTATAACCCAAACCATTTCTTAAAATCATAACTTGTTCTGATATTACCATAATGTCTAAATACAAGTAATTTAGAATCTAGTGGAACGCTTGCATCTCACGCTCCACATATATAGTATACAATCAAAACCACGGGAACTTATTGGATATTGGATTTCCAACCTTGACAAGGTATGGGACCACCTGCCGATAGTGTATCTCTAGAGGCGAATACACCGGGTTCAACAAGAACGTCTTGCAACCCGGCCCTCACATGACCGACCACTCATTTCGCTTGAGTGTATCAAATGTATATCACCGATGGTTGGGATCAGCAACCGCCTCCCGAATAGGGACAACATCGAAATAGATTAAAGAAGCATATGGATTTTCTCTAGATAGGTGATCATATATCCTAATGGGAGCGACCCACATAGCCATGCTGCCTGCCCGATTTTTGTCATTTCTCGGTTGATGAGGCTTGTGGTCAGAACTTAACTTTAACATCTGGTCATCATACACTTTGAATGCCACATCATCAGATCCGCTAGATTACACTTGATTGACATCCATCAAAAATACTCTAGTTATCAGGCTAGAGAATAACCATTTCTCCGCCATCAACTATGATATGTTTGGAGAAATCAATGCGTGTAATTCCTTTTGGAAATACTCTGCCAGGCATCCGTCCATACAAGTCATCCACGAACAAGATGAACCGAAGGCACCCTACTACTGCATCTCATATAGGAATCACCCCAAGGATCAGCATCGAGAAGTCCTTGCAAACCGTAAAATCTCAACCACGACCGAATCACGTCAGAATAACTCTGTGTTGCAACACAAAAGATATTCGTCAAGTAACCCTTCCGCTAATGAAGATCTACGGCCTTCACCTACTCCGTCTTCAATCGACGTCTTCACGTATTTGCTGGTCGGAATGGTTTTCGAATATAAATTTGATCCCGGTCTTTCTGTACCAACAATCATATTGGTCTGGTTTGATAGTCGGTGTTTTAACTATAAAATCAATAGTGTAAATGAAATGGGTTCACTGATTCGGTACTTGGAATGACTTGGCCTGTTTAAATATATTTGACAAACTCGTTAATAACTTCTAATCCTTCCAATATATTCGAAAACATTTTATTTTGACAAAACTATCTTATACATTTCAAGATATGAAATGCTTAACTTTCCATCCCCTTTCATATTGGGCATATCATTATTATTTCAAAATTTCGCACTTATGTTCAATATTCCTCGTATAGAATATCATACCAATTACAACATCTTTCACTCGTTTCAAACTAATACCATTCCTTGATAATAACGAAGCCGTTCAAGTTGGGGTATTTTATTTACCTCTCAGACCTTGATCGACAACTTCTTTATCTCAGAATGAATACTAATTTGTCACTTAACCACTTCACAAAAACTTTATTTACCATCTCGATTTCAATTCTGGTTTTATACACCTTTTCTTACTTTGAAATCTACGTTCGATAAGATCTTTACTTAATTCCTTTAAAGTATCATTCCATTCGAATTCATCTTACTTAACTTGAAACATTAAGTAAAACTTTACTTGAATTCCCACATTCACTTAAAAATCTTATTTACAAATCTCGTTTGAACCCTTTGATTATAAATCTCTCATAAAACTCTTATCGCCCTTTTAGATTAAACTTCATCGTCACTTAAAACCTTTCTTAGTTGAATTCCAATTAAAAACCATCATTTTAATTATTGATAATTAAAATATTAAACAACTTTATTATTTCCCATATTAGATATAATAAACTTTGCTATTAACAAAGAGTAGGATCATTATCACTTCCAAAAGCTTATTGAATAATAATTAACTATGTTAACACTAAGAAATTCAATAATTACTTTAATTAATAGTTAACTTAAGATTAACCAATATTTTACACTATTCATTAATTTAACGACTATCCAGAATATCAAATTAATTCAATTATCAGTTTTGATTACAAACTGTTGATTTTTGTCAACCGTGCCTATCAATTAAGTACTAACTGATTAAATCGTCATTTCCCCTTTTTAAATTTATTAAAAAACTTTCATTAATTTCAAAACACCGTTTAATTGTTCTAAAAATAATTAACCCCTTTTGCCAAACCCGTAGGTAAATAACTTGGGTTTTCCCGCTTTATAACTCATTTGCATCACATGATTTTACAACAGAAACCATTTAAACAATTCTTTTATAACCTTGATTTAAAATATATATTTATAAATCTCTAATTTATATAAAATGATGGAAAAAAACTCAAATTCAGTTATAAAATAATTTATAACTTTAAACTGCGTCGTTTCACCGAATGTTCAAACGACGTTTAAACAACACATTTTAGGCCATTCACTGCCAATTACCCAATCAACACTGTCGATTGATTTTAAACACAACACAGGTGAATATTAATTCAACCATCAACATACAGACAGGTTTTTGTGTCAGTCAGGGTGAACAATTCATATACATGTACAACAAACAAAAATACAGTTTATTTGAGGAATCTGGTCGGATCCCTCCAACCTGTCCTTCTCTGCATCACATATATCAGTTGATAAAAATATACGAATTAAATAAATGACGGAATATAAATAACTGCAACAAATCAAACCATAACAATCAATTTGCATCCAATCAAACAATTTATACTATAAATTGTAGATTATATTTTTCTATGGATTTACCACATCGCAGGACTCCAGAAGGTGTGAGAATTAACTCACTAGAGTTTGTTCTGGTCGACGGTTAACGTGTTTGTTGCATTTAATTTGAGTCGAGCGTTCAAAATTTGCTGAAATTTTAACTACGTCAGATCGACTTCTAGTCAGTGCCATCAGATAGGTCTTGTCCCAACGATCCCAACGGATCTAGTTTCGTCAGATTTCGATAACGTATGCGAAAGTTATGCTAATTTGAAGTTTGGTATATAAATACAATAATTAATTAACTAATTATATTTAAATTAAATAATTTAAAACTGAATACCTTATTTAACAACTGCCACGTCATTAATGGTTTAAACATCCACGTCAGCCTCCCTTAAATCCATATGCGTTTTCCCCTTTGCAACTTTCTCAAATCCCGATCCTCCTTTTTTTTTTTACCGTGAACCCAACTTGCTCCAACCCTTCAAGCCACCACCGATCAACCTTCCGGCCACCAGACGCCACCGTGTAACCACCAACAGAGCCGCCATCCATCGCCTCCCATTCACCTGAAACCCCGACTCTCCTAGTTCACCGTTGACGCCGGAAAAAGTCCACCATCGAAACAGTTTTGCCCCCCAATTGCGACCGCCTCCGACCGAGATTGATGACCGGACCACGTCCAGTCGACTTGGCCGACCATCCATCATCGAATCCCCCCAGGACGCGACCTCATCTCCGCCCCCATCGCCGGAAAAATGGATAAAACCGCCGGCAACTTCAAAAACCAACCCCAAAAACTTCATCCACGTTCATCTCGTCACCACGACCACCACAGACCACTAGACAACCTGAGACCGCCACCAAAACCTCCGTCTGACTCTCCTCTACAAAACCCCTAAGGTCCGATCACCTCAAATCAATCCATTTTCTCGAATTTTGGGTAAAAACAAAAATGATTTCTTGCCGTTCTTCGTGATTTCCCGTCACCTCAGGCCACCGTTCGCCCCCAACTTTTTGCTGAAGCTAGATCTCAGCCCGATCTACCACTTTTGCTTTGGAACCCCCCTCAAATTCATCACGGATGTGGAGATATAATTGATTTTGTGTTTTGGGGTGTTTTTGCAATTTGCCTGATGAAAATGAAGATGGCTGATTTTTTTCCGATCTAAAGGGGTTTATATAAGCGGTAAATAATATAATTTATTTTGATTTGACGAGCGACGCTGACTAACGATTTTTATTTCGTACCTATCGCTATTTCGAATGTCGTTTATTCATTCCTGCGCTCACGTACAAACCCCGTTCGAGACGCGAATCGACGGCATAGTATAATTTGACGATACGGTCCTAATGAAACTTGTTTCGTCGAATTCCGTGTCCGTTTTCTCTAATAGCGTTCGTACACGTCCAAATTGATCAATTTATTTTACATTTTATTTTGCCACGCTCACAGAGTAACACCGTTTGACGTGTAGTTTGAAAATCTAGCAATAATTTACTGTTGCGGTCCCAACAAAATTTGTTTCGTCGAAAACAGAGGTCGTTTGAAGAAAGTCCCTTTTATAACTGGCTAATTCAAAGAAAATAAACCAATTTTAATATATCTCAATATAATAATATTAAAATATTGAAATTGGCCATACACGACCAGAATAATGTATATAACCAAGATAAAATATCACAGGTTGAAATTGAAGCAAATCGATAATAAAAATAATTAAAAAACCCTTATTTAATATAAATAACGATAAATTATATAAAGGAAATCCACAGTGACTTTTTCAAAATTTGATTTGGATATAAAATAAAATCTATGTGACAAAAATTTGATTTTTCTCTACCATTGGAAAGATATCGTCAAACCGGTCCCGACGTTTCATGTTTCGAGGAAATCCGACTTATTTTGAACCCGATACGACCAATTGAAGTTCAAAATGCCAAATCACGAACTGTCGCGTCGCTGTAGCTCGTTATTTAATTAAATTATAAACCATATCGCTCGACCGTCGTTAAATAAACGAAATCGTCGATATATTTCAAACATAACCAATATTTGACAAATTTAAACTGCCCGAACCCAATATACGACAATTTCTATATTTTCCCAAATATTTCGGAAATTAAAATATTATTTATTTAAATAATATATTCCAAATAAATCATTAAATTCGATCATTTAAAGTCAAACAAATATTTTAAATAATTAGAAATAATTAAAATAATCCAAATAAATAGGCGGAAAAACACAGGTCATTACATTCCTTCACCCTTAAAATAATTTCGTCCTCGAAATTGCTAAGGTAGAAAGAACGCTAAATCCCTTTTATCTTTTCCAAAAATAATTAATTTTAAAACTCGAATTTATTTTCAAACAGACCCAATTGGTTTTAAAACCAATTTATTTCAAATAAAAAAATTTCCCAAAATTCTTCAAAAAATTTCTAACACCTTAAATTTTGGAAAAAATTTCGGTGGAGTCTCACCTGCACGGAGGACCATCTGCAATATCGCAGGTTCAAAAGATATGTATACATCGACTCTCATGGTGGGAAGAATAAAAATCAAATCCCAAAATCCCAAACAAATCCAAAATTTCATATTTGCGTAGGCGTACCTTTTGGGGAGCATTATTATGCGATAAGCGATAATTTATTCGAGCTTGCTTAATTGTTATGCAGCTCTAGATTCGATTAACTCCAGAATTTCCTCTTTTGATGTGATTTTAAAACTGAACTGGTACTTCTGCACCTGTTCTCAACTCAAACCAATTCATTAGTCCTCAAAACAATAGCAATAAGGTTCAAACATCCATATCCTACATATCATCCATACCACACACAATTTAATCCATACGGGATTTATAACCAAGCTATAACAATCCATTTATCTCTTATAATTATCTATTCAAATTTATTTAACTGAATTGATTTATTCGAATTATTTATTGGTCTTAACCAAGTCGATTCATTTCCAAGTTTATATCCATGAGATCGAGCACACCATCCCAACATACCACACAATCAACATCAACAAATCAAAATAATTTGCCTATACTATAATAATCATTACCTTTGTTATATTATAAAATAAATTAGGCAAAAATAATTTCAAAAATAATTTTATATCAAATTACAAATACGTGCTCTCGTATATATACACAAACTCAATTTAGGGTATTATTAACCCATCTCTATTGAGTCACGCCACAAAGCCAAGGTTATCTCTAAACCAACAGCTCTGATACCACTGTAGCGACCCAGCGGATTTCGACCCCGAAAATCGACATAAAATCACCATGTCGACTATTCATGCATCGAAAACACTGGATTGTCATGAGAAAGAAATTAGAGGGTGCAGAAAGAAAGAAATATTAGAATAGAAGAAAGAAGAAGAACACATCAGAATCTCACAACGGAATGAACAAAATATAATATCAAATACCTTTATATAAAGGAACTGTATATACATACCAATCATCAGAGTACAACATACAACTGCACAGCGGAAATAACTTTATATATAACTAGTGGTGGAGCCGCCCTTCTAGCTCTTGAAACTCCAAGCGAATATAACCTGTAAATACACTCGGTCTGACCCGAGCACATTTGATTTAAAACAAAATACACCGGGTCAGTCTGGAATACTATCAGTGATAAATTCACATAACACACACTTATTTAACTTTGGAAAATCCCTTTGAAATCAAAGGATAATAGTAAGACCGGCCCATACACAAACACGGACGATTTTACCTTACTATAACCCAAACCATTTCTTAAAGTCATAACTTGTTCCGATATTATCATAATGTCTAAATATAAGTAATTTAGATTCTAGTGAAACGCTTGCGTCTCACACTCCACAAATATAGTATATAATCAAAACCACGGGCACTTATTGGATATTGGATTTCCAACCTTGACAAGGTATGGGACCACCTGCCGATAGTGTATCTGTAGAGGAGAATACACTGGGTTCTACAAGAACGTCTTGCAACCTGGCCCTCACATGACCGACCACTCATTTCGCTTGAGTGTATCGAATGTATATCACCGATGGTTGGGATCAGCAACCGCCTCCCGAATAGGGACAACATCGAAATAGATTAAAGAACCAATTGGATTTTCTCTAGATAGGTGATCATACATCCTAGTGGGAGCGACCCACATAGCCATGTTTCCTGCCCGATTTTTGTCATTTCTCGGTTGATGAGGCTTGAGGTCAGAACTTAACTTTAACAGCTGGTCATCATACACTTTGAATGCCACATCGTCAGATCTGCCAGATCATACTTGATTGACGTCCACCAATAATACTCTAGTTATCAGGCTAGAGAATAACCATTTCTCCGCCATCAACTATGATATGTTTGGAGAAATCAACGCGTGTAATTCCTTATAGAAATACTCTATCGGACATCCGTCCATACAAGTCATCCAGGAACAGGATGAACCGAAGGCACCCTCCTACTGCATCTCATATAGGAATCACCCCAAGGATCAGTAGCGAGAAGTCCTTGCATACCGTAAAATCTCAACCATGACCGAATCACGTCAGAATAACTCTGTGTTGCAACACAAAAGATATTCGTCAAGTAACACTTTAGCTTATGAAGATCTACGGCCTTTACTTACTCCGTCTTCAATCGACGTCTTCACGTATTTGCTGGTCAGAATGGTTTTCGAATATAAATTCGATCCCGGTCTTTCCGTACCAACAATCGTATTGGTCTGATTTGATAGTCGGTGTTTTAACTATCAAAATCAATAGTGTAAATGAAATGGGTTCACTGATTCGGTACTTGGCATGACTTGACCTGTTTAAATATATTTGACAAACTCGTTAATAACTTCTGATCCTTCCAATATATTCAAAAACATTTTATTTTGACAAAACTATCTTATACATTTCCAGATATGAAATGCTTAACTTTCCATCCCCTTTCATATTGGGCATATCATTATTATTTCAAAATCTCGCACTTTTGTTCAATATTCCTCGTATGGAATATCATACCAATTACAACATCTTTCACTCGTTTCAAACTAATACCATTCCTTGATAATAATGAAGCCGTTCAAGTTGGGATATTTTATTTACCTCTCAGGCCTTGATCGACAACTTCTCAGAATGAATACTAATTTGTCACTTAACCACTTCACAAAAACTTTATTTATCATCTCGATTTCAATTTTGGTTTTATACACCTTTTCTTACTTTGAAATCTACGTTCGATAAGCTCTTTACTTAATTCCTTTAAAGTATCTTTCCATTCGAATTCATCTTACTTAACTTGAAACATTAAGTAAAACTTTACTTGAATTCCCGCATTCACTAAAAAAAATTATTTACAAATCTCGTTTGAACCCTTTGATTATAAATCTCATAAAACTCTTATCGCCCTCTTAGATTAAACTTCATCGTCACTTAAACCATTTCTTAGATGAATTCCAACTAAAAACCATCATTTTAATTATTGATAATTAAAATATTAAACAACTTTATTATTTCCCATATTAGATATAATAAACTTTGCTATTAACAAAGAATAGGATCACTATCACTTCCAAAAGCTTATTGAATAATAATTAACTATGTTAACACTAAACAATTCAATAATTACTTTAATTTATAGTTAACTGAAGATTAACCAATATTTTACACTATTTATTAATTTAACGACTATCCAGAAAATCAAAGTAATTCAATTATCAGTTTTGATTACAAACTGTTGATTTTTGTCAACCGTGCCTATCAGTTAACTAATAACTGATTAAATCATCATTTCCCCATTTTAAATTTATTAAATAACTTTCATTAATTTCAAAATGCCATTTAATTGTTCTAAAAACAATTAACCCCTTTTGCCAAACCCGTAGGTAAATACCTTGGGTTTTCCCGCTTTATAACTCATTTGCATCACACGATTTTACTACGCAAACCATTTAAACAATTCTTTTATAACCTTAATTTAAAATATTTATTTATAAATCTCTAACTTATATAAAATGATGGAAAAAAAACTCCAATTCAGTTATAAAATAATTAATAACTTTAAACTGTGTCGTTTCACCGAATGGTTGGACGACGTTTAAACAACACATTTTAGGCCATTCACTGCCAATTACCCAATCAACACCGTCGATTGATTTCAAACACAACACAGGTGAATATTTATTCAACCATCAACATACAGACATGTTTTGGTATCAGTCAGGGTGAACAATTCATATACATGTACAACAAACAAAAATACAGTTTATTTGAGGAATCCGGTCGGATCCCTCCAACCTGTCCTTCTCTACATCACATATATCAATTGATAAAAATATACGAATTAAATAAATGATGGAATATAAATAACTGCAACAAATCAAACCATAACAATCAATTTGCATCCATCGCATCCAATCAACCAATTTATACTGTAAATTATAGATTATATTTTTCTATGGATTTACCACATCATAGGACTCCAGAAGGTGTGAGAATTAACTCACCAGAGTTTATTCTGGTTGACGGTTGACGTGTTTGTTGCATTTAATTTGAGTCGAGCGTTCAAAATTTGTTGAAATTTCAACTGCGTCAGATCGACTTCTAGTCGGTGCCATCGGATAGGTCTCGTCCCTGCGATCCCAAGGATCAAGTTTCGTCAGATTTCGTTAACGTATGCGAGAGTTATGCTAATTTGAAGTTTAGTACATATATACGATAATTCATTAACTAATTATATTTAAATTAAATAATTAAAAACTGATTACCTTAATTAATAACTGCCACGTCATTAACGGTTTAAAAATCCACGTCACCCTCCCTTAAATCCATACGTGTTTTCCCCTTTGCAAATTCTCAAACCCCGATCCTCCTTTTTTTTTACCGTGAACCCAACTTGCTTCGACCCTTCAAGCCGACACCGATCATCCTTCCGGCCACCTAACGCAACCATGTGACCACCAACAGAGCCGCCATCCATCGCCGCCCATTCAGCTGAAACCCCGACTCCCCTAGTTCACCGTTAACGCCAGAAAAAGTCAACCATCAAAACAGTTTTGCCCCCGAATTGCGACCGCCTCCAACCGAGATTGATGACCGGACCACCTCCAGTCGACTTGGCCGACCACCCAGCGTCGACTCCCCCCAGGACGTGACCTCATCTCCGCCCCCATCGCCGGAAAAATGGATAAAACCGCCGGCAACTTCAAAAACCAACCCCAAAAACTTCACCCACATTCATCTCGTCACCACGGCCACCACAGACCACTAGACAACCTGAAACAACCACCAAAACCTCTGCCTGACTCTCCTCTACAAAACCCCTAAGGTCCGATCACCTCAAATCAACCCATTTGCTCGAATTTTGGGTAAAAACGAAAATGATTTCTTGCCATTCTTCGTGATTTCCCGTCACCTCAGGCCACCGTTCGCCCCCAACTTTTTGCTGAAGCTAGATCTCAGCCCGATCTACCACTGGAACCCCCCTCAAATTCATCATGGATGTGGAGATATAATTGATTTTGTGTTTTGGGTTGTTTTTGCAATTTGGCTGATGAAAATGAAGATGGATGATTTTTTCCCGATCTAAAGGGGTTTATTTAAGTGGGAAATAATATAATTTATGTTGATTTGACGAGCGACGCTGACTAACAATTTTTATTTCGTACCTATCGCTATTTCAAACATCGTTTATACGTTCCTGCGCTCACGTACAAACCCCGTTCGAGACGCGAATGGATGACATAGTATAATTTGACGATACGGTCCTAATGAAACTTGTTTCGTCGAATTCCGTGTCCGTTTGCTCAAATAGCATTCGTACACGTCCAAATTGATCGATTTATTTTACATTTTATTTTGCCACGCTCACAGAATAACGCCGTTTTACATGCACTTTGTAAATCTAGCAATAATTTATTGTTGCGGTCCCAACAAAATTTGTTTCGTCGAAAACAGAGGTCGTTTGAAGAAAGTCCCTTTTATAACTGGCCAATTCAAAGAAAATAAACCAATTTTAATATACCTCAATATAATAATATTAAAATATTGAAATTGGCCATACACAACCAGAATATCGTATATTACCAAGATAAAATATCACAGGTTTAATTTGAAGCCAAACCGATATTAAAAATAATTAAAAACCCCTTTATTTAATATAAATAACGATAAATTATATAATGGAAATCCACAACGACTTTTCAAAATTTGATTTGGACATAAAATAAAATCTATACGATGAAAATTTGATTTTTCTCTGCCATTGGAAAGATATCGTCAAACCGGTCCCGACGTTTCTTGTTTCGAGGAAATCCGACTTATTTTGAACCCGGTACGACCAATTGAAGTTCAAAACGCCAAATCGCGAATTGCCACGCTGCTGTAGTTCATTATTTAATTAAATTATAAACCATATCGCTCGACCGTCGTTAAATAAACGAAATCGTCGATATATTTCCAACATAACCAATATTTGACAAACTTAAACTGCCCGAACCCAATATATGGCAATTTCAATATTTTCCCAAATATTTTTGAAATTAAAATATTATTTTATTATTTATTTAAATAATATATTCCAAATAAGTCATTAAATTCAATCATTTAAAGTAAAACCAATATTTTAAATAGTTAGAAATAATTCAATTAATCCAAATAAATAGGCGGAAAAACACGGGTCGTTACACGAACCCTTCCCCTTTCACTGGAGTTTTGTAGAAGTAGCCGTAAGGTTTGGGTTTCGACGCATGCAGGGAAGGAGCTCGAGTTGAACTTTGGCATTGGTAGTTTGGGGTTTGGATGAGTTCAGCGGGGGCGTACCAGCGATGGTCAGGGGATCGGCCCCGGTAGCCTACCGTGACAGCAGCGTCGGTTTTCATTTATTGGAGTTCATGTTTTCATTGGTAAAAGGAAGAAGATGTAGGTTCTCTTGGTTAACAGCTGACGTCTTGCATTAAGGGGCTGAGGAGGTGCGAATTAAGGTGAGGGTTACGGACTGTTTCGAGTGGAAATGGCAGGGTAGTGTTTGCGTTGAGAAGTCCAATGGTGGCCTTGGCGTGTGAAACGGTGAAGTGTGATTGTGTTGAGAGGAAGGTGGCATGTGTGTTTGCGGATCTCGATCACAAGGTGGGAATGGATTTTTGTTTAAACTATGAAAAAAAAATTATATAAAGAGAGACAAAAAGAAGTCAGTGGGATGGTGGTGAAATATTGAAGGGGCTGAGGTGGATGTTGGTTGGTCTAGAAAATAGGTTGAGTTTGGTTGTGTTGGAGCAGAGTTGATATTTTCAATAGGAGCATTTAGAGAGGACGCAGTTGTGTGAGCGAATGGGTTTGCTAGCTGGTCGTTTCAAAAAGGGGTAATGGGCCTTAAGTAAGGTGAAGACCATTTTTGAAATTTAACTAAGTTATTTCAAATTAAAATATCATGCAACTTATAATCGTTATAACTTGAGCATTCGTTATCAGAATTTCGAACGGTCGGATCCATTGGGATCGTGTGGACGGTGGCTCCACAATGGAACTAACTAGGAGCGAATCGAAGCTCGTTGAAATCTATTGCGAAATAAATTGTCCGTTTGGATCAACAGACGCAAATAGTTATTTAACGGTTAACGCGAAATGTGAGTAAAACTCACCAACTCTGAATAGTTATATTTTTATAACGTATTCTTAGAACTGATAATTATCTGTTGATTGATGTGTGCTAACTGTTGAATTGCGTATGTATTGGTTGAAATTATCGATAATGATATATATATAGAACTTGTTAATCAAATATTGATTCTGTTTAGCAGAATATTTCATATTGAAATGAATTCGATGTTAATTATATTGTTTAACATCTGTGATGCAGGAAAACAGGTTGGAGGGACCCAACTGGGTACCTCAATATATAAAATACTGTTTTGTTTCATATATTGTAATATATGATGTGATATATGATCTTTTGATGATTATGTGTGTTTAAATGATACCGATCATTGTTATATGGTACGTTAAATACCATAAGGAATACTGGAATTTAAAAAGGGGATTTTCAAAGTATATTTTGAAAATAAATTAGTTATATAAAATCGATGGATTTTATATGGAAAAGGAAAAGGGGATTTTATAGAAGAAAACATTTATAAAATAAAAGGATTTTGAAAAGGAAATATTTATTGAAAATAAATATGATATAACGGGAAACATTTATTGAAAATAAATATGATATTATAAAAGGAAATTTATTTATAAAATCAACGGATTTTATAAAAAGGACATTTGCTTATTAAACGAATTAGAAAACATAAAAGGGAATTATTTATAAAATCAAGGAATTTTATAAAAAAGGAATTATTTATAAAATCAAAGGATTTTATAAAGAGGAATATTTATTGGGATAATAAATAGAAGTATAAAAGGATTATTTATTTAGAAAATAAATAGATAAATATAAAAGGAAAATAATTGTAAAACAAATATAAAAAGAGAAAGATTTGTAAAACATTTACAAATAGAATAGAAAGGGAAATATTTGTAAAACATTTACGAATAGAATTGAAACGAATTATTTATTTAGAAAATAAATAAAGATAATAGGGGAATTATTTGAGAAAATAAATAGAATTATATAAAGTAAATATTTATATGAAATAAATATAGACAAATAGAAAAGGAAGTATTTGTAATCGAATAGAGTTAGTCGATTAGAGTTAATCAGTTAGAGTTAACAAGATAGAGTTAATTAAACGCAGTTAATCGAATTAGGATTAATTGAATATTAGTTATTCGATAGGAGTTAATCAAGTTGAGTTAAATAAATCGAGTTAGTCAAGTGGAGTTAAATAAGTCGAGTTAATTAAGTTAAGTTAGTCAAGACGAGTTAATCAAACTGAGTTAATCCAAATGAGTTAATCCAAAGGAGTTAATCGATTATAGTTTAATCCAAAGGAGTTAATCGATTAGTTTAATCGAAAGGAGTTATCGATTAGTTTAAATTGAAAGGAGTTATCGAATAATTTGTTCGAAAGGAGTTATCGAATTTAGTTATTCGAAAGGAGTTAATCGAATTTATTTATTCGAAAGGAGTTTATCGAACTTAGTAATTCGAAAAAGAGTAATCGAATATAGTTTTTTTCCGAAGAGAGATTAATCGAATATAGTTTACTCGAAAAGAGAGATTATCGGATATCGTTTATTCGAAAAGAAGAGTTATCGAATAAAAGTTATTCAAAGAGAGTTAATCAAATATAAGTTATTCGAAGAGAGATAATCGAATATAATCTATTCGAAAGAGATAATCGATTGTAAATCATTCGAAAAGAGTTAATCGAATGTAAGTCATTCGAAGAGAGTTAATCGAGTGTAAATCATTCGAAAAGAGTTAATTGAATGTAAGTCATTTGAAGAGAGTTAATCGAATGTAAATCATTCGAAGGAAATTTATCGAATAGAAGTGATTGGAGAGAAAATTATGCATTATATTTCGACTGTATCAAATGTCGGAAAGCACTATTTACTTTTCGGGTTTTAAATCAAGATTTATTTATTAAATAAATCGTTTATACAAATTAAGGAATAAAAGTTATACTTAAGTTAATATAGTTCGGAAGCATAGGATTATAACACTAATGTATTATCAAATGATTTCTGTAAAAGAAGTGGATTCGTAAATAGAATCCGAGAGTTACGTAAAGAAGTTTGTTAAAGATTTAAAAGATAAACTTTAACTATTTCAAAGTTAAAACATTGTTCAGTTAAGGTCTGAGAGGTAATTGTACCCCAACTTGATTGAATTCCTTCTTAACTAAGGAATGGTAAGGTTTGATAGTGAAGGATAGATAAGTGAATATAGTTAATGAGTGAAATGGTTTGAGTTGGCATGGCGATGTTTGATTTAAGCATCAGTTTAAATCCAGTAAAGGAGTTTTGGAAATGTTTTCCAAATAAGAATCAGAAATGTTTTCTGATAATAGAAAATAAGAATTTAGAAGATATGGAAACAGGAGATAAGTAAATAAATGAACTAAAGAGATAAATGTTAAATGATGATTGATCGATATAATTTCAATCTGGAAATAATATCGTTGTTTGCACACGTGTTTTCTTTGATAGTTAAATGACAGACTATCAAAGTTTTGACCATTTTTTCGTCGTCAATACGGAGAGACCGGTTGGATTATTATCCGAGAACCACTCCGTATGGGCGTTAGCATTTCGAATCAAATAGATCGAAGATAAATTGAAGACGGAGTTTATACAAGGGTTATTCTGGCAATCCTAGGTAGAAATTGCCTAAGATGGATTTACAGAATAGTGCCTTCGGTTTGTCCAGTCCCAGGACAACTTGAATGGACGAATGTTTGACATAGTATATCTGGTAGATCACGTAAGTTGATCGTTTCAAACGTATTTACGTTGGTGGCGGAGGAATTCATTTCTCTTAGCTTATACCTGTGGTATTTTTGGGGAAATCAATTTGTGATTTGACGGGTATGACGATGTGACATTCAAAGTGAATGAATGAGTAATCTGTTGAAAGATATGTTATGACCTCCAGCCTCATCAACTTGGAAATGACAGAAATCGGGCAGGCAGTGTAACACCGTGCATTTTTTTATAATTTAAAAATAAGAGATTTATGTATATATTCTCAGATATAAAATGAAATGGTGATACGCGAGTGGATTAATTAAAGAACTATGGTAATAAAAGGTATTCTGTTTATATCTTAAGAATTAAGTTAAACGGATTCCACAATTTCGTTCGTCTTGGAATTCTACGTGGAATCGAGTCCGAATTTTCTTAAATCGGAATCCGTATGTGTAAGCTATGGCCATTCGAAGTTTTAGATTTCAATATAAAACCAAACAGTTCAAAAATTAGAAGCCAAATTTGAACACACAGGGGGACAAGGCGGGAAAGTTCCCGCCAAGGCCAGGTCGACTGCAGTGTCGACTATGCAGTCGACACCCCCTACACCAGGTCGACACTACAGTCGACCTAGGGGATCGACCTTGTCTCTTTTTCCCAAACTTGGTTCTGGGTGCATTCCAATGTATTTGGACGAGTTTTTGAGTGAGATTCGTAGTTTGGCTCCTATATAAACAACCATAAGCTCATTGTAAACTCCAAAAACAATTCATGGCGAAGCCATGGCTCCCTGCTCTCTCTCTATCTTCTTCAAAAGATCTCAGATCTATTCTTCACTCTTTCCTCTACAACATCTATTCTTATAAATTTAAAAGAATAAGATCTAGAACAATGAATAAAATAGAAAAGAGGTCTAAAGGGAAGACGATGGATTCAGATTCACATACGTTTGCCACAAAGAGAAGTCAAATATGATTCAATAACTGTAAATCAAGCCGAGGAAGTAACGGCAACAAATCAAGAATTGTCTAGTCCTTATTTTGAAGATGACAAGCAAGGTGAGTGGAGTTATAATACACTTTTTGTGTAAAATTATGATTTATCGTTCAAACATTCCCTATGTAAATGCGAAATGAAATTATTGTGGAAATTGGATCTGTAATGTTTAATATTGTCATGTATTCGCTTTGAATTAATATGCCTACGATTATGACCTCTTTTATTCTCCCTCTTTTATCTTTTTATGACTACGCTATCACGAGCCTAGCTTTATTATGAAATTAATACGACGGAATGATAATTGCGAACTAAAAACGAGAATGCTTGATTTTGGGACATGACATGGATTGGAAGGCGTAGCAATAAATTACAATTGGATTTGAGTATAATATAATCTTAATAAGATTTGAATGGGTAGGACCTAGTTTGAAAACTATAAGCATGAACTTGATTTAGGGTATGGCATATGCTTGATATCACTGAAACGGCTTTAACATGAATTTGCTTACAAATTTGTTTATGGGTACATGACGCTTGAATAAGACATAAATTGTAACTTGGACATGAATAAGAGTGTGGGATTTACATCTAGAACTTGACATGAAATCTTGGCACCCAAAATTTGAACATGGACATGATTTTTAGATAAACTTGAACGTGGCCAACTCGAGGTTGGGTTGAGTTTGCAGTATAAACCTGCCCGGAACCGCCCGGCGAATCCAGTAACCGCAAAAAATAAGACCCAATGTGAGTAGTTTGTCATACCACGCTTTAAACCCGAGGTTAGGCTGAGTCGTGGTGTAATTCTGCCCGGAGTAGCCCGGCATATCCAGTGACCACGACAACAGGCCTAATGTGAGAGGTTGAGGTGCGTTAATAGTGAATTAATGTCACACAATAGGATCAAGCTATGAATTTGATGTATTACGTGGGTGGGTTAAGTCAAGAAAATGTTAGAAATTACTTGACAAGTTTGACATGATTCTTAAATGGTTAAGTCAACGTGAGCGGCTAGATAAAGCATAGCCAAAACAGAAATAGGGAATGTTAACCGCATATTATAAACCAAAGTTGGGGAAATCGAAGGATTAAATATTGAATAAATCTGTCCTAGGGATAGGGATTAAGACTTTGGGTATAACGCGGGGTTCGAAGGGTGGGATGACTTATAGTATAAAGTGAGCAAGAACTGGGGGAGAAAACACCCGCGTACTATCGTCGATTAAGAGGAAACTTAAGTCATGTTTGAGTCCATGAGAAAATCTTAGTCAAACATGTGAATTATGAAACAAGAACATATAGTCTGATGACCCAGATATTAAGAGTTGACTAAGTAAAGCAATGAAAATTGATAACTAAGTAACAAGCCTTAGTTAATAAGAACTAAGCAATAAACCATAGGTAAGAAAACGATCGAGAACGGAACTAAGTTATAATCCTTAGTCAAGGGGACCAAGGGGAAAACTTTAGTTAAACAAGACTAATAGGCAAGGAAACTAAGTGGTAAAACTTGGTTAGGAGTAACTAAGTGAAAATTCTTAGTCAAGAAAACTAGGCTAGTCCCTAAGTAGATGAATAACCCGATACGGTAAATCATCGCTTAACAAATATACGGGGAGGAGCAAACGCTTATCTGACTTCGAAAAAGGCTCCAGCGGATTGGGTTACGAAGCACGTAGCTTCGGGGACGAAAGGGTACTCTTGGTATCCCTCTGTGAGGTTGCAGATGATCCGCCTGGGCTCACAGTGGTTAAGGTCTGCGGTAGAAGAAACAAGGGTATGCCTTAGTTGCAATATTGGCAACCTAAAGACTAGGGTGGACCAGCGTGGGTCGGCGATACTTAGTTTAGCCCTGTGATAGCACGTCGTTGACTACCTACCATCTATAGTCAATCGTAGTACGCATGCGGAAAGGCAGAGAACTCCCAACAGACTATACACTTGCTATCTAATTATGGGTGAGGCTGGCCAATAGGAAAGTAAGGCATAGGTGGTGGCAGAAGTATAGTTCTCGTGCTTGATTTTCTTGGATTGCCTTTCATTAGTTGAGGGAGGGGTCACGTGGGACCATAACCATTGGTAGAAAAATAGACCTTAGCATCTACATCGGCAGAAAACTTAAAGCTCCCGACCGAGTCCCATATCTCTTGATTAGCCCTGTTACGGGACTCGGGCCGCACATATGGTGTGCATGTGCATTTAGACAACGAAAACGATTCACGATACATGCATGGGAAAAGGGCGCTGTTCGATAGGTAGCATAATCCCTAGTGGTCCTAAGTGGCATAAATCCTAGTTGAATACTCAAAAGTTCGTGATAAAGAAACCTAGCCAGTCAAGGGTGACAGTCCAAACAATTTTCAAGAATGGCGGCACTACGTCGCCGTTGCATAGAATTACGTAGGGAAGCCCGTACGAGATACGGCAAAGGACTGTACAAATACATGGAAAGAATTACGAGTTGGGGAAAATTTTCATGTATGATGTAATAGGTTAAAACTACAAGTAAGTGGACGAGAATAACATGGGTTTGGCCTTGGGTGCCAATATTGTGAATAACCTAATAAGACAAGAAAACTATATCTGAACGGTATAAGTAGGTTTATACAAGAGTTTATTATAGACCACTCACACAGAACTTATGTTCTGACCCCCTCCTCATTACATTCTTCCAGGTTAGGTGCAAGACCGGGATGGTTTAGCTTAATACCTGGCTTAGCTGTATTATTACAATGGCACAGTTATTTTTAATAAGCTATATTTTATTTCTTCCGCTGTGAGTTGTTATACGAACTCTGACCTGTTTTTCTTTCTGTCTTTCTGCAGGATACCAGAATACTCAACTCGGGGTTCGAGAGATTGGATTTTTTTTGAAAAATTTAGTCAGTCGGAACTTGGGTTGTTACATTTGGTATCAGAGCATAGGTTTAGTTTTCCTTGGGAAAAATTATGAGAGAGCATATTTGTATTTTTGAGAAAATGTGAATATATTATAACTTATAAACTTAGAATGATGTGGGCCCAAAAAGGAATGGAAATTTACCCCCGTACACTGGAAATGGAATCTAAGGAAATCTTTGAACCCGCAAGAGAAAATAAAAAGTGTACGTAATTATGGATAATTAAGATTGTATGTTCCGCTTAAGTTTATATTCCATGGAATCGGAACGGACATAGGAAGAAACTTAAGAGTCTCGAATGGACACGGCCAACAGTACATAAGAATGGAGGTGGACCATCGCAAAGGAGGACGAAGAATCGTTGCATGGAGTCGAAAAAAAAAATTGCAAGGGGAGGTCGACGGCGCAGTCGATACATCCCTGGGCAGGTCGACTGCCCAGTCGACACCCCCCCTGTAGCAGAAAAAAAAATATAAAAGGCACGAAGGCCGACGGCCTCCAGCTCCCCAGCACAATTTTGTGCATTCTCCCTTCCAGCACCCAATGAACCCAAAACCCCTTCTCTTCCTCCACCTCCCACCGCTTCGTTTCTCCGCTTTTTTCTATAAAACCGGTCTCAAATCGAAGCTAGAGCCATCCTCTATCCAGATCCATAATTCTCCTCTCTCAATTTGTGCTCAAATCGCCATGGCCAACCAACCGTCCCTTCTTGAGCTTTACCCTCAACTAATACCACAAGAGAAAGAATGGTGTGACGGGCGATAAGAGATAGTCGAGCAATACGTGAAGAGCACTAACATGAAGTTACTATTAGGCCGTCCGGTGAGATTCGCTGATTTTGCTGGAACCCCCGTGGAAGCTTTATTTGCGGAGGCGGGTTTGATTTCTATCTTGGACTCACGCACCGCCGAGAGAAAAGGCCTCAAGCGTCTGGTAAGGCTTTTTGACGCTTATTTAGAAATTGGTATGGATGATGAGGGTCAAGTAACCTATAGTTCGAAGGTTAAGGGTACTCATATATAGATTAATGAGGTCCAGTTTGGTGAAATGTTAAATATCCGCGGTACGGGACTAGATACAGCAGATCTTGAGATGGATGATGTTACTGTATGGCGTAGGATTTTTTAATGAGTTTGACAGACAATGGGATTATGTGCATCTACGCCCACTTGCTAGATTTGTTATCAGAATATTGCAGTATAATCTTGCAGGGCAGAACGCTGGGTTCGATAGAATTCCGCACATCGTTAAGCTTGCTACCTATGCTATATTTGGGGGTATAACAATGAACTGGGCACGTACTATCTTACAGCAGTACCATGCTACTGGGGAAGTAAGACAGTCCGATATTTGTTTTGGACATTTATGGACTACGGTTTTTATACGGAGTGGAGTTGGCATACACGACGAGGATTTTGTAGTACTTTCTTCTCATCCCTCTAGTATTATTAACGTGACTGCACTGACGAGGATGGGTATAAACTTACAACAGCTGCAAGAGCCACAGCCTATGGTACATGATGGAGAGGATGAGGGTGAGGAGGAGGAAGAGCAAGAGGATGAGCCACATGATAGTCAACCCAGATATTACGAGGAGCACCAGCAGACACCGCAGGAGGGGTTTGAGCAAGCACAGGCAGAGCAGGCTTGGGAAGGAGCTTGGACTTCCCAGACCACGAGACAGGGGGTTTCAGATATGTCCGGGTGGGACCCATGGGTTACTAGAGATCCAGATTGGAGGACTGAGTTGAGGTATGTTTCCGAGCAGCAAGCTCGTATAAAAAGGGGCCATCATGGCATACTGAGGACACAGAAGGAGATGCTACAGGCACAGGTGGACCTAGCTCAGACTCAGCAGCAGATGCTACAGGATATGGGCACTTCTTATGATCAGTTGGGAGCTGGGCTACAGGAACTGCTGTTAGAGGTTAGGCAGGGAAATCGACAGTATAGAGAAAAGCTTGATAGCATAGAGGAGCTCATTCGTAGCTACTTCCGTTAGACATGACCTCTATTTTAGTAATGCTTAACTGTTCTCTTTGTTGTCTAGTTGTAACAATGTACTAAAATTATCTTAATGTAATCCGCACGTTGTTTGCTTAATGAAATTTGTTGTGCTTAAAGTAACCATGAAAATATTGCATGGTAATATATATATAAAGTAAAGCAAGAAAGTGATAAAACGGGAAAAAGGAAAATTTTTCCGTTACATAAAATTTAGAAAAATTAGATTTTTCTAAAATTAATGATGGATGGTAGGATCTTGGATGCGACAATTGAACGAACTTCACTCTTATTCTGTAAGGGTGTGGGAAAAATTTGGATGAAAAATGTTTTCTTAAATTTTTGCATTTCATTTAGAACTGCAAGTATATTTAGGGTGAGAGCATCATGTTTTGGAAAAGAAATTTTTGCATCCATATAGGCGGTACCACAAGTTAGGCATACATATTTTACTACAATGTAATTCACTTTGCACATGTGCACATGGTTGCAACAATTGGCTGAACACTTTTTGGATGGTAGTAAGGGGGACATAAATCTTACTCTTATTGAATTTCGGGGACGAAATTCCTTAAGGGTGGGAGAATGTAACACCCCGCATTTTTTTATAATTTAAAAATAAGAGATTTATGTATATATTCCGAGATATAAAATGAAATTGTGATACGCGAGCGGATTAATTAAAGAACTATAGTAATAAAAGGTATTCTGTTTATATCTTAAGAATTAAGTTAAACGGATTCCACCATTTCGTTCGTCTCGGAATTCTACGTGGAATCGAGTCTGAATTCTCTTAAATCGGAATCCGTATGTGTAATCTATGGCTATTCAAAGTTTTAGATTTCAATATAAAACCAAACAGTTCAAAAATTAGAAGCCAAATTCGAACACACATGGGGACAAGGCAAGAAAGTTCCCGCCAAGGCCAGGTCGACTGCAGTGTCGACTATGCAGTCGACACCCCCCACACTAGGTCGACACTACAGTCGACCTGGGGGGTCGACCTTGTCTCTTTTGCCAAGACTTGGTTCTGGGTGCATTCCGATGTGTTTGGACGAGTTTTTGAGTGAGATTCGTAGTTTGGCTCCTATATAAACAACCATAAGCTCATTGTAAACTCCAAAAACAATTCATGGCGAAGCCATGGCTCCCTGCTCTCTCTCTATCTTCTTCAAAAGATCTCAGATCTATTCTTCCATCTTTCCTCTACAACATCTATTCTTATAAATTTAAAAGAATAAGATCTAGAACAACGAATAAAATAGAAAAGAGGTCTAAAGGGAAGACGATGGAGTCAGATTCACATACGTATGCCACAAAGAGAAGTCAAATATGATTCAATAACTGTAAATCAAGCCGAGGAAGTAACGACAACAAATCAAGAATTGTCTAGTCCTTATTTTGTAGATGACAAGCAAGGTGAGTGGAGTTATAATACACTTTTTGTGTAAAATTATGTTTTATCGTTCAAACATTCCCTATGTAAATGCGAAATGAAATTTATGTGGAAATTGGATCTGTAATGTTTAATATTGTCATGTATTCGCTTTGAATTAATATGCCTACGATTATGCCCTCTTTTATTCTCCCTCTTTTATCTTTTTATGACTAGGATATCACGAGCCTAGCTTTATTATGAAATGAATACGACGGAATGATAATTGCGAACTAAAAAGGAGAATGCTTGATTTTGGGACATGACATGGATTGGAAGGCGTAGTAATAAATTACAATGGGATTTGAGTATAATATAATCTTAATAAGATTTGAATGGGTAGGACTAAGTTGGAAAACTATAAGCATGAACTTGATCTAGGGTATGGCATATACTTGATATCACTGAAACGACTTTAACATGAATTTGCTTATAAATTTGTTTATGGGTACATGACGCTTGAATAAGACATAAATTGTAACTTGAACAGGAATAAGAGCGTGGGATTTACATCTAGGACTTGACATGAAATCTTGGCACCCAAAATTTGAACATGGACATGATTTTTAGATAAACTTGAACATGGCCAACTCGAGGTTGGGTTGAGTTTGCAGTATAAACCTGCTTGGAACCGCCCAGCGAATCCAGTAACTACAAACAATAAGACCCAATGTGAGTAGTTGGTCATACCACGCTTTAAACCCGAGGTTAGGCTGAGTCGTGGTGTAATTCTGCCCGGAGTAGCCCGGCATATCCAGTGACCACGACAACAGGCCTAATGTGAGAGGTTGAGGTGCGTTAATAGTGAATTAATGTCACACAATAGGATCAAGCTATGAATTTGATGTATTACGTGGGTGGGTTAAGTCAAGAAAATGTTAGAAATTACTTGACCAGTTTGACATGATTCTTAAATGGCTAAGTCAAGGTGAGCGGCTAGATAAAGCATAGCCAAAACAGAAATCGGGAATGTTAACCACATATTATAAACCAAAGGTGGGGAAATCGAAGGATTAAATATTGAATAAACCTGTCCTAGGGATAGGGATTAAGACTTTGGGTATAATGCGGGGTTCGAAGGGTGGGAAGACTTATAGTATAAAGTGAGCAAGAACTGTGGGAGAAAACACCCGCGTACTACCGCCGATTAAGAGGAAACTTAGGTCATGTTTGAGTCCATGAGAAAATCTTAGTCAAACATGTGAATTATGAAACAAGAACATATAGTCTGATGACCCAGATATCAAGAGTTGACTAAGTAAAGCAATGAGAATTGATAACTAAGTAACAAGCCTTAGTTAATAAGAACTAAGCAATAAACCGTAGTTAAGAAAACGATCGAGAACGAAACTAAGTTATAATCCTTAGTCAATGGGACCAAGGGGAAAACTTTAGTTAAACAAGACTAATGGGCAAGGAAACTAAGTGGTAAAACTTGGTTAGGAATAACTAAGTGAAAATTCTTAGTCAAGAAAACCGGGCTAGTCCCTAAGTAGATGAATAACCCGATACGGTAAATCATCGCTTAACAAATATACGGGGAGGAGCAAACGCTTATCTGACTTCGAAAAACGCTCCAGCGGATTGGGTTATGAAGCACGTAGCTTCGGGGACGAAAGGGTACTCATGGTATCCCTCTTTGAGGTTGCAGATGATCCGCCTGGGCTCACAGAGGTTAAGGTCTGCGGTAGAAGAACCAAGGGTATGCCTTGGTTGCTATATTGGCAACCTAAAGACTAGGATGGACCAGCGTGGGTCGGCGATACTTAGTTTAGCCCTGTGATAGCACGTCGTCGACTACCTACCATCTATAGTCAATCCTAGTACGCATGCGGAAAGGCAGAGAACTCCCAACAGACCATACACTTGCTATCTAGTTATGGGTGAGGCTGGCCAATAGGAAAGTAGGGCATAGGTGGTGGCAGAAGTATAGTTCTCATGCTTGATTTTCTTGGATTGCCTTTCATTAGTTGAGGGAGGGGTCACGTGGGACCATAACCACTGGTAGAAAAACAGACCTTGGCATCTGCATCGGCAGACAACTTAAAGCTCCCGACCGAGTCCCATATCTCTTGATTAGCCCTGTTACGGGACTCGGGCCGCACATATGGTGTGCATGTGCATTTAGACAATGAAAACGATTCACGATACATGCATGGGAAAAGGGTGTTGTTCGATAGGTAGCATAATCCCTAGTGGTTCTAGGTGGCATAAATCCTAGTTGAATACTCGAAAGTTCGTGATAAAGAAACCTAGCCAGGTCAAGGGTGACAGTCCAAACGATTTTCAAGAATGGTGGCACTATGTCGACGTAGCATTGAATTACGTAGGGAAGCCCGTACGAGATACGGCAAAGGACTGTACAAATACATGGAAAGAATTACGAGTTGGGGAAAAATTTCATATACGATGTAATTGGTTAAATCTACTAGTAAGTGGATGAGAATAACATGGGTTTGGCCTTGGGTGCCAATATTGTGAATAATCTAAAAAGACAAGAAAACTATATCTGAATGGTATAAATAGGTTTATACAAGAGTTTATTATAGACCACTCACACAGAACTTATGTTATGACCCCCTCCTCATTACATTCTTCCAGGTTAGGTGCAAGACAGGGATGGTTTAGCTTAATACCTGGCTTAGCTGTATTATTATAATGGTACAGTTATTTTTAATAAGCTATGTTTTATTTCTTCCGCTGTGAGTTGTTTTACGAACTCTGACCTGTTTTTCTTTCTGTCTTTCTGCAGGATATCGGAATACTCAACTCGGGGTTCGAGAGATTGGATTTTTTTTTGAAAAATTCAGTCAGTCTGAACTTGGGTTGTTACAGGCAGCATGGCTAAGTGGGCCGCACCCAATTAGGGTGTATTGTCACCATCTAGAGAATATTCATAATTGCACTTCTTTCAATTCTGTATCTCCCGGGAATGGTTATGTCGGAATACTAACTGAGGGGTGGCAATATATTCGATACATTCAAGATAATGAATTGTCGGTCATGTGTGGCCGAGTTACAAGATGTTCTTGTTGAACTCCAGTGTACCGCTTCTAGAGTACACTGAGCGGAAGGTGGATCCATACCTTGTCATAGATGGAATCCATTACCCAAATAAGAGCCCGCGATTTTGATTTTATATTATATATGTAGAACGTTAGATGCAAGCGTTTCTACTAGATTTTTATTTATTTGATTTTAGTCATTATTATAATATCAGAAGAGCCTTGATATAAAGAATCATTTGGGTTATCGTAAGGTAAAAACCCATCCATGTTTATGTGTGGATCGGTCTTATGACTATTCTTTCTTTTAAAGGGATTTTAAAAGTTAAATCGAGTGATTTGAGTTTACTCACACCAATCCGTGTCACTGGCATAAGTTGGGAGACGCATGATAGGGGGTTATCGCTTCACGTTAGGTGGCGAACGGGAGACTCTTACCCTTACATGTCCCGAAAATGGGAGTTGGTCTAATCGAGAGGCTGGCCGTAAAACTTGGTGCTGGGGTACTCTGTAGGTCATTGTGGGAGGGTAACCCGCTACCTTGGTGGAGGGAGGATGGTTGAAAAGCCTACTCGCGAAAATCCGGGTCTTTACAGTGGTATTAGAGCTTAAGGTTAAGTGAATTACCATGGCTCTATGGCATGACTCAGTAGAGATGGGGATAGTAATACCCTAGATTGAGTTTGAGTGTATATATACGAGAGCGTATTTGTTATTCAATATAAAATTGTTTTATATTGTGGAAATTTATTGGTTGAGTTGTTTATGTGTTCTGGCAGATCAGTTTGATCAACTGTATCGGTAGGAGTATATAAACACTCGAATACGATAAACAGACACTATATGTTTTGAAAAGAGGGTAATGAAATAACTTTACCCAAATTATATTTTGATATAAAGAAGATATATATATATATATTGGAAATATAGTATATTGGATGTGTTGGTTGATTATAATTGAAATGGTTACATATATATAAACAAATAAAATTCGTATAAGTGTTACGAAATGAATTAACTGAATTTAAATCAGAAATGAAATTAAAACTCTTGAAATTTGTAAAAGTGTTTGTAATGGACTTGGATTAAGTATAAGAGAATTTTAAAATCCTGGGAGATTTTAAATTTTTTACAAATATTGAGAAGGATATTTTGAAATATATTTCAAATGAAAGTGTTTGAAGAATGAGTTTTGAAAAGTGTTATAGTATTGAACTCACTTTGATAGCTGCGAAATAACCCTGATGATGAATCGCGACATCATTAGTGTTCATTTTCGAGTTTCTAAGTGATGGATTACTACCAAAGATTTTGTTTTTGAATTGATTTGAGAAAAGAAAGTTGTTTTGAATCCTGAAAAGGAAAGTTTGATTTTTAAAATGGAAAACTGTTTAAAACTCCCGGGAAGAGACTGTTTGATTTAAAAACAAATTTGAATAGAAATTTGTGAAAGCAAATTGGAATTATACTAAAACCAGTTAAGTGGAAATTGAACTGAAATTTGCAAAAGCAAATTGAAGTTGAATTGGATTAGAATGTTATCGAGAAATTTGGATTTATGTGATCAGAATTTAAAATGGATTAGAATGTTATCGAGAAATTTGGATTTATGTGATCAGAATTTAAAATGGAACCAGATTAGTGGAGTTAAGAGTTTGGAATCAAAATGAAACTCGAGTTTGAAATGAAATTCGACTTTGGTATAAGCGAATGATTTGGTTTGAGAATGAATTGATTGGAGTTTGGTTGGGATAACATTGGTATATGATGAATTAACAACAGGTGGAAATGATAAAGTTGACATGCCCAACAAAAAGGTACAAGTTTATATTTCATATGGCATGAGATTTTTATGAGCCGATTTAGCAAGCCACTTGATTTTCTTTTGGGATGGAGAAGGCCCAAAGAGGTGAGTTGTAGTTGTACCGATTGACCCGTAGAAAGGAGGTGCTGGCGAAATTTTTCAGAAATTTCGAGTGTTAGAAAATTTTCAGGACTTTCGAAAATTTTATTGGTAAGAATAATTTGATTGAAATTAAATTAGTTCAAGGGAAACTGAAGTTAAGAAGTAAACAAATAATTTTAACTAGTTAATACGGTTTGTTTCTACCTTAGCAATTTCGAGGACGAAATTATTTTAAGTGGAGAAGAATGTAACGACCCGTATTTTAGTGATATAATAATTTATTTATTTAATTATTTAAATAGTGATATAGAGATTTAAATAGCTCTTTAATTAAATAATATTGAATATTTAATTAATATAATAATTAAATAATATATTCAATTCTGAAATAATCAGAATTAAGTTGAATTGATAATATCGTGTGAACTGGACAATTCAAAATATATAATTCAGTTTAGAGTTGAAATATAATAACGAATATATTATTTAAACGAAGTTTGAACGTATTAATTATATTATAAATATAATCGAGCTCGAAATTCCGCGGCAGTTCGCTGTTTGGCGATTCGAACTTTAAACGGATATACAGAAGCCGTTTTAAATCGGATTTCTGTGAAACAAGAAACGTTCATAGCTGGTGAAGTATATTTTTCTAATGGAAGAGAAAAATCAGGATTTCGTCGTGTAGATTGTGAGTTGTGTCCAAATCAAATTTTAAAATAGTCGCTATAGAATCGTTTATCGACCGTAATGGTTTATTCGATATAACTAAATACCAGTTTCGAATTTAGACAAGATTCTTTTGAGACGTAGTGATAATTTAATTTTTAGAATTTTATTATAATTTTTAATTAATTAAATAAGCAACTTTTTATTTGGAGTATTTTGCACCCTTAATCAACATTTTAGGGTTTCAAAATATAAGTAAATCTACTGATATTATTATATTTTTGGAGTCGGGACACCTCGCTCGTCACGATGGTGTTTTTATTTCTGTCCGTAGAAGTACGTAACTAGATAAATAACAATGAGAGGATTCATGTATTGTTTGCACCATCTTTTTCACCTTTCTCTGATTAAAACAACAAGCCACGTTTCCAAAATCTTCTCAGCCGCCCATTTCTCTTTAGCCTCAACACCGCATTCGTGGCCTTCAGAAAATCCACAAGAGAAATCAACATTAAATGATATAAATACCCTTAACACTCCTTCTAACCTAACTTTCATTTTCTCTGGTCATTTTCGTTTCCGCTGTCATGCTTTTCTTTGTCTTCCAGCAAAAACGTGGACGCCAGTTTCTCCAAGCAATAAAGGATTTCGATCCTTTCAAAAATCAAATAAAATCAAAATAAATTCCTAAATTCTCAAAACAAAGATCTTTGAATTCATCAAGCTTTCCTGTTCGATTTAGTATGTCTTTCTGAGGGTCTGAACCCTTCCCCTTTCGCTGGATTTTTGTAGAAGTAGCCGTAAGGATTGGGTTTCGATGCGAGCAGGGAAGGAGCTCGAGTTGAACTTTAGCACTGGGAGTTTGGGGTTTGGATAAGTTCAGCAGGGGCATACCAGCGATGGTCAGGGGATCGGTTCCGGTAGCCTACCGTGTCAGCAGCGTCGGTTTTCATTTGTTGGAGTTTGTAACACCCCACGTCCATTAATGTCACTCACAAAGGGAATGCATTAACTTCTATGGAGCGTTTTAAGTGAGTATAGAATAGAAACTTAACAACAAGACAGATATAAACAATACTTAAAACTTCAAAACTTAATTCATTGCAGCGGTAAACCCATATGTTTGATTACATCATCAAAAACCAGAGTCAAAGTACACAATATCCATCTTGACTAAATCAAAGTAAATAAATTGAAAGACATAACCCTAGTACAAAATAGCCATTAATAAGAGAGGCTGAACTTCACTTCAGCGATCCAAGAAACTTCTAAAAGCAAGTGATACAGCTGTCCAAAATCAAGCTCCATTGGTGCTAGTTCCAACCTGAGCACCTATGGGGGGGGAGGAAGAAAAGAGGTGGAAACAAAGGGGGTCAGATGTAAAGTCTGCGAGTGCGATAACTTTAATAATATAATTACCAAAATAACTAGGCTAAGGCATAAGTTGAAAAATATGGAAATGAATGTGAACAATTGGGTATGACAGAGTAAACAAGGAAACAAGATTGAACAAAGATAACGTTAAAACGCATCTAAACCACTATAAGATAGTTACTATACTGCACCACCACTACTGTACTGCACCACCACTAGTCACCCTAAGGTTGACCCCGCCTACAAAACTTAATAACGATTATGGTAGTTTCGTGCACCCCTAGCTGCCTTAGGTGCCGCCTTCCCCTATCTCCACTAGGTGTACCCACTACCCCCATGCGATCGGCTCCTTAACTCGTAGATACCTTTGCTGGCCCCACAGTGGGTTGTATCACTCCCCAAAGTGGCAACCCGATACCACCAATAATGCACGGCTTATACCTACACGATGTAACGTCTTACCTACCAGCTCGGGCCCACACACGCATATGAACCCGTTGGACTTGCATTGCCACCGCTAACCCATTTTGGCCTCTTACAGTCAAGCACAGTATGCGTGTCCCGTCCTCGACTTGGGTCGAGCCCACAAAGATACGTATGGGGTACTGGTTGAAACGGGCCCCCATTATTTGACACAAGCTATCCACCTAAGCTTGGTCCCCTCTAGTACATCCCACTTAACCCTCTTCTTATTCATGTTCACTTACATGTTTCAAATTTTGGTTAAGTGTTTCTAATCGTATTTCAAATGCCACCCAAGGCACCCACTAGATTCCACATGCCACCCAAGGCACCCACTTAACCCCTTCATGTCCCACTACATGTTTATCTGGTTAACTGTTTCTTAATTCATTAAGACCGTAATCTGATAAAGACCTCCCACATTAGACTGGCATTTGTGGCAGTTGGATTTGCTGGGCAGGTCCGGGCAGTCTTACACCACAAAAGAGCCTAACCTCGTGTCTTTACAACTATTACGCATTTAATTTTTGCCTGAGACCTCCCACATTAGACTAGCATTTATGGCAGCTGGATTTGCCGGGCGGGTCCGGGCAGTCTTACACCACAAAAGAGCCTAACCTCGTGTCTTAGACGATTAATTACACCTAATTAATCATTCCCCAGTTTGAATTAATTTCCCTATTCAAATTATCAATCAATTCCAAATTTAACTATGGCCATAATTGACTCAATTATGTCCATCTCTTTATGGTATGTTAAATCATGCTAATTTTCACCATAAATTTATTTTAAGCCATTTAAGGCATTTATGCCAATTCTCAATATTAAATCTTCTAATATTATCCCATTATCCCACGTTGTACGTTTGTTCGTTTAACGTAAAATATATGTTAGACTCGAATAGTCTAACTCGTGGAATAAAGAGAAAACATCACAACATATATATAATTAAAACTAGATCTAAACATAAGGGGTGAACTTGCATGTGTGAATGATGTTCTACATCTAAAACTTGCATAGGCTAAAGTTACAACTTGCATAAAACTACATATGTCACATATCCAAATCTAAAGTTGTAAACTTGTTTAGGTAATGGTCACAACTTGCATAACATGATTCATATTCCAAACTCATATGTTTATATAAACTTGCATATGTGATTTATGCAACATAACAATGGTGTAAACTTACATCTAAACATTTAAACTAGCATGTAGAATTTAGCATATAACTCACACATGTCATAGCCTAACTTTAGATCTAAAATAGATGTCATGAAACATATAAGGTTATACATAATCTTTACTAACTTGCATATGGTTCATGTTTAAATCAATATCTAAACTTGCATACATACATATGATTTATCATATGAATCTACATAACCAAACTAGCATATGAACAACATGATGATTTGATTATACATAAGCCAATCATAGAATTACAACATAGATGATAGCATCATAACTTTACAACATAGATGATAATATCACAACATAACATCATAGAATTTACAACATATATGATAACACCAAAATTTTACAACATATTTATAACATGCGGTCAATAATTCACATCATATCCATGTAATCCACATCATAACTTAATCCAATTAAATTGCTAATTATTTTATTAAAGAAATCGAACTCACAACTCAAAGAAGGTCTTGATTTCTGAATTCTGAGTTCTGAAGTTGTATTCGCTTTCCTTTGAAGAAGATTCGTTGTTAGAGTTGAAAAGAATTGAATTAGATTAGCTTTCTTCCTCTCTAATTGGTGGCGGCTATTCTGAGTTACAAGGTGACGGCATGGAGGCCATGAATCTAATTTTTAATTTGATTTTAGGGTTTGAGTCTACATATCTTTTTATAGAGTTTAGAATTAGCTTAGGCCGTCCGATCAACCCAGAATTAATCCCAGCCAATCAGAGGAGATTAGAAATCCTAATGAGTCAGCATACAGTCATAAACAGGTCACTAATCAAATCTGCCCAGGGGGGCAGGTCGACCCTATGGCCGACTGGCCCTGGCGGGAAATTTCCTGCCTAGCCCATTCTGATTCTGAAACTTGAATTTTCTGAAATCTGTTTTGAATTTTCTGAAACTTCTAATGGCCATAACTTCTTCATACGAAGTCCAATTCACGCAAACTCAGACTCTATCTCAACCATAATTCCGAGACGAACATAATGGCACAACCCATTTCCCTTAATTCTCACATCTTAGATTAGTTATTCTTTAATTTGTGAATATTAACATTAAAAATTACGGGGTGTTACATTCTCCCCTCCTTAAAGGATTTCGCCCCCGAAATCTCCAAGTTAAGGAGAATGCATATCCTAACATCCAAACAACCATCTACTCAACCATCAAACACAGGCAACCATTGTCCTTATAAAATTTCTAATGCTGTATGAACATATGCAAGAAGTGTGTGTATATGTTCCTTATCTAATGCAAAATCAGGCAGTCTACTGATTCAGTTGACCTCCTTAATGCAAACCATGATAGTGCCATGCGTCCATTATGTATGCGAAAGAACCTTATCGATCCATATCATTTCAACATATGTGCACAACCATTCACCAAAATGCAACATCCATATGATGGTACAACCATTATTCATCCATTAACTTAAATATGCACACACATTTATATGCAATATACAATATGAAGTGACTGAGCCGATCTAGTGCCTAAAGTGTGTGTATATGCATCCACGAGCAACCACTAGCAAACACTTGCATCCACATGCATCCATCATATATAACATGTCTCAAAACACATGTTTCAACCATAGGACTATCCTATCTAAAGGTCAAAGATACTAGCGAGAGGACATACTAAAGATAAGATAAGTACAAGCTAAGCGATAAAGGAGAAATTAAAAGACATACCCTCGAAAAGAAAAGGGTACAATGAACGCATCTTCTCTTCCGTCTCCCAAGTAGCATTGCTCTCATCATCAACCCATTCCACTTTGACTAGCCTGACCTCTCGATTCCTCAACTTCTTAATTTTTGACCAAAGAATGCACGTGGGAGCTCGTCGAATCGTCGCATCACGCTCTATCTCCACCTCTCTAAGCAAGCTCGGCTCTACCACTTTCGTGGTCTCATGCAAGCACTTCCTCAAATGTGATACATGGAATACATCGTGTACCCCACGAAGTCTCTCGGGCAACTCCACTCTATACGCCATCTGTCCAATCCTCACTTTAATAGGAAACGACCCTACGAACCTTGGTGCTTACTTCCCAACGGACCCACAGAGAACGACATTCCATAATGGAGACACCTTGACAAAGAACATGTCCACAATATCAAACTCAAGATCCATCCTCCTCTTGTCCGCATAAGATTTCTACCTATCTTGCGCCGCCTTCATCCTCCTTCGAATCAAATCGATCTTTTCCGAAGTCTCTCTGATCATATCGGGTCCAAGCAAGATCTTATCTATAGATTCCCACCAACATGTAGGCGAACGACACGGCCGTCCATAAAGAGCCTCGAATGGTGCCATGCCAATGCTAGACTGAAAGCTATTATTATATGCGAACTTTACCAACGGAAGATGTTCCTCCCATGTACCTCCGAAGTCTAAGACACATAGCCTCAAAAGGTTCTCTAGAATACGATTCACCCTCTCAGTCTGGCCGTCCGTCTGAGGATGATATGCGGTGCTCAAACATAACTGAGTCCCTACCGCCTCTTGCAAGCTCTTCCAAAACACACTAGTAAAGATAGGATCGTGGTCGCTCACTATGCTAAAGGAACACCGTGCAAACGAACAATCTCTCGAATGTATACGGAGGCTAACCATGGAGCGGTCCTCTTACTCTTCACTAGAATGAAATGGGTGCTCTTAGTAAGTCTGTCTACCACGACCCAAATCCCCGTATTACCCTTCCTCGATCTCGGAAACCCATCAATAAAGTCCATCGAGACACTTTCCTACTTCCATTGTAGGACCTCCAATGGATGAAGAAACCTATCGGGCTTCTTTTTCTCTGCTTTTACTTGTTGGCACACCAAGCATCTAGCGACAAACTTGGCCACATCCCTCTTCATGCCGGCCCAAAAGTAAACTCGTCTCATGTCCATGTACATCTTGTCCCCGCCGGGATGAATGGTCATCTTCAAACGATGTGCATCATCAAGAATGGTCTTCCTCAAATACTCGTCCCGTGGTACACAAAGTCTACCGTCCCTATGTAACCAACCCTTACCATCTAGGGTATACTTACGGAGATGGCTCGATGCCTCCCCTCTTTTGAGCTTCTCTACTAACTCAACCAACCGCGGGTCATCTCGTTGTGCCTCACCAATCCGTCCCAATAGCGTAGGTCTGACCTCTAAGGATGCTAGCAAACCGGGTACAAAGTCAATGGAAGTCTAAAGTCAAACATAGAGATGAACTCTAAGCTTCGCCGCTCAACAAACAATGGACTCAAGGACAACCTTTTCCTACTTAAGGTGTCTGCCACCACGTTACCCTTGCTAGGGGTATATGCTATCTCGAAATCGTAGGACGCTAAGAATTCCATCCACCTTTGCTGCCTTAAGTTCAAGTCCTTCTGAGAGAATAAGTATTTTAGCAATTTGTGGTCAGTGAACAGTTCGAATTTATCGCCAAGAAGGTAATGGCGCCAAGACTTAAGCGCGAAAACAATAGCGGCCAACTCTAGGTCATGTGTAGGGTAACTTCTCTCATGCACTCTCAACTGCCTTCCACCATAGGCTATTACCCTTCCCTCTTGCATTAAGACTACGCCTAGTCCTGTCCTACAAGCATCGGTATAAACGTTAAATGGATTACTCCCATCTGGCAATACTAAGACTGGCGCTATGGTCAAAGCTCTCTTTAAACGTTGGAACACATCATCACAATCTACGTCCCATGTGAAAACTAGGTTCTTCTTCGTCAAGCGTGTTAATGGGGCTGATATTTTTGCGAAGTCTTTGATAAACTTCCTATAGTAGCCAGCCAACCCTAAGAAACTCCTCACCTCGGTATCATTTTTAGGGACCTTCCAATCTTGGATGACCACTACCTTCGCGGGATCCACACCTATCCCTTCTTTGGAAACCACGTGCCCTAAGAATCGCACTTCCTTCCTCCAAAAGTGACATTTAGAAAATTTAGCTTTAAGGCTACGCACTCGAAGAGTCTCCAACACTTCCCTAAGATGTAAGGCATGCTCTTTCTCACTTTTAGAAAAGATCAAGATGTCGTCCACAAAGACTACCACGAATTTATTAAGGTACTCCCTAAACACCCTACTCATCAAATCAACAAAGTACGCGGGGGTGTTTGTCAAACCAAAGGGCATCACAAGCCACTCGAAGAAGCCGTCTGGAGTCCTAAAGGCAGTCTTGTCTATGCTATCCTTAGCCACTCTCAACTGATGGAAACCCGTGGCTAAGTCCAACTGCAAAAAAACTGAGGCGCCAACTAATTGATCGAAGAGATCGTCAATCCTCGGCAGTGGGTGTCTATTCTTCTTAGTAAGCTTATTAAGTTCTATATAGTCCACAATAAGTCTAAGGGACCCATATGACTTTGGGGCAAATACTACTGGAGCACCCCACTCCGATATACTACGTCTGATGAACCCCTTCTCAAGCAACTCTTTCACTTGCTTACTGAGTTCTCTTCTCTATCTAGGAGCCATGTGGCGCACTGGCAATGCAACTGGCTTTGCATTATCTACTAGATATATTCGAAAGTCTATCTCGCGTTTTGGGGGTAAACCCCTCACCTCATCGAAGACATCAACATATTCACGGACTATACGAACAAAATGTAAATCATCATTGGATGCGCCAAGGGATTATAGGTAGCTAAGCATTACTGGACCTCTAGGGTCACAAGAAATATCAAGGGTCTTTCCACAACGAGTCAACAATCTAACTACCCTTCTTTCACAATCTAGGATGACCCCGTATCAAGTTAGCCAATCCATACCTAGAATCAAGCCGCAACCCATGAAGCCAAGAACAAAGGCATTGCATTCAAACTCAATGCCAAAGATAAACACTCTCAAATCCCGACAAATCATAGAAAGATGAGCCGAACCACCAATAGGATTTGAGACTACTAAGGGATCTGTAACTGTAACACCCCGTAATTCTGTAACACTAAGATTCACTAATCAAGGCAGAATTATACATTAAAATCAAAATCAAGGGAAACGGGCTGCGCCATTGCGTTCGTCTCGGAATTCCGCATGAAAGCGAGTCCGAGATTGCGTAAATCGGAGTCGGTATGAGGAAGATATGGCCTCCGGAAGTTTCAGCGAAGTTCGAATTTCAAAACAGTTCAGAAAAGCGAATTCAAATTCAAATTCAAAATCAGACCCAGTTTGGGCTGGGCGGGAATTTTCCCTCCCTAGGCACCCAGGTCAACTGGGTAGTCGACCTGGGGCACCCAGGTCGACTGGGTAGTCGACCTGGGGGTCGACCCCCCTGCTTTTTCCAGCTTTCTGCACCTGGTTCGTTCTGATGTATTTAGTCACGTTTTCTGACCAGGTTCGTCCGCCTAACACTATATAAACAGCCCTGGTCTTCTTCTCTATTCACAATTCTTTTCTATCCTTATGCTGCCTCTGAGAAAAATGTATAAATAAATAATATATAAAATAAATCAAGACGAGGAGATGCTGCTAATGATTTTCAAGAAGAGGTTCAAATCAAGCTAGGATTCAAGAGGAGGTTCAAACGACTTCAACGACTGTTTTTCTACGAATCATAGCAACGTCATCTTTCTATTCTAATCTAACCTCTGTAAGTCAGTTATTTCTAGATTTGAACGTTTTCTCTGTTCGTGACATGAAATTAACGGAATAAAAGAATATGCCAAATCTTTCCATTCGAATCTGTGCCTATATCTTTGGACTTAACTAAGAACTGTTATGATTCGATGACCGATAAGACTGTGACTATGAAACTATGGACCTTAAAACCATATGCCTCTTTGACTATGAACATTGCCTATGACTATGGACATTGCCTATGACTATGGACATTGCCTATGACTATGAACATTGCCTATGACTGTGACTGTGACTATGAGAATTATTTCCTTGACCATGAACACAAGCCTATGCCTTTGATTAGGAAACATAAACTATTGCCTATGACATAACAAGAACAACTGTGATTCATGACTAGGAAAGTGTTGCTTAAGTTTTGTGGCTGTGAAATTGGGTCTAAACCCGTTTATCTATTCTGTCTGTTCTTGGTTTTCTTTGGTTTTAGACCTTGGGAATTTACCTATTAAGTTGGATCTACCCAGGTTCTTGGACCTACGTCTCTATTCTGTCTAGTCTTGGTTTTAGACCTTGGGAATTTACCTATTAAGTTAGGTCTACCCATGTTCTTGAACCTACGTCGTTATTCAAACCTTTTTATGCCAGTTATTATGTCCATCCTTTTTCATAGCATCTTTGGTTCATTCCCTATTTTCTACGAATCTAGATTTATCTATAATCTAGATTGAATCACGATCATACGAACGGTGGGAATACGATTTAGGCAAAATATGAAATTTACTAAGAACGTAGTTTTTAACTTGGAAATTAGCATAAATTGGGAACATGTGTTATGGCATGTTTATAGAAATGCAAAGTGGATAAATTTGACATGAATTATAGGATGTGTAATTTGAATCCAGTGTTGACTTGTAAATCTAGCATTTACAAGAATCGTGAACTAGAATAATAAGTCTAGTTTGACATGAACTGTAATTAGAATGTTAAATCAGAATTGGATTAGCTAATCCTGCTCTTCCTGGCTAACCCTAACTGATCTGACGGACGGGATGGTTACTTTCAAAACCTGATTTGAAAATTAATCAAAACCCTTTGAACTAGAAAACACGAATAGGCCTAACCCGAGGTTAGACTGAGTTGCGATGAAAATCTGCCCGGAACCAACCGGCACATCCAGTAATCGCAACAATATCTGTCTAATGTGAGTGGTCGTGGCTTTAATCTATTTAATTAAAGCTAGAACAAGAATGGCAGGGTTAAGTCAACTAAGGCACTTAACTGATTCAACATGATAACCAGACCGGTGGGTGGGGTTAGGTTCTTAACACAGTTAAGCTAGAATGGGAGGGTTAAGTCCATAGGAACACTTAACCAACTTAACACAGTTAAGCTAGGATGGGAGGGCTAAGTCCATAGGGACACTTAACCAACTTTACATGGTAACAAGACAAGATTTGTAGGGGTTAAATAACCAAGAAAACACTTATCCAAATTAACATGTTAACAAGACTAGAAGGTGGGGTTATGTAAAGTTAATACACTTAGCCAAATTAACATGTTAACTAGACTAGAGGTTGGGGTTAAGTAAATATACTTAGCCAATTTGGCATGTTAGCTGGACTAGACCGTAGGGTTAAGTAAACTTGAACACTTAACCGTCAGATTGTGATAAAGGAATAGGGCTATGTCTAAAACGTGAAGGGATAATACTTAACCATTAATAACAAGTTAGTTAAAACAGACGGGAAGGGTTAAGTTAAAAAGGAACACTTAACCAATACAGGATGAATGGGTAGGGTTAAGTAATAAGAAATACTTAACCAATGTAACTTGGTTTGTGGTAGGGTTAAGTCATCATGAATTACTGATAACACTTAACCGGTTTAACAGGATGAATGAAGAGGGTTAAGTTGGCTTGAATTGTCTAATGACACTTAACCAATCCAAATTGACGGGAAAGAGAACTAAGTAGTAAACCTTAGTTAAGAAAACAACGATTCTGGAAACTAAGTGGTAAATCTTAGTTAGTAAAACTAAGTAGTAATTCTTAGTATAACACGGGAAGGAGCGAATGTCCGTCTGAGTAAAAAGGAGGCTCCAACGAATTGGGTTATGAAGCCCGAGGCTTCGAGGGGACGTGAGGGTACTCTTGGTATCCCTATGTGAGGCTGCAGATGATCCTCCTGGGCTCACAGAGGTTAAGGTCTGGGTAGAAGAACCAGGGGTATGCCTTGGTTGCAATATATGGCAACCTAAAGACTAGGATGGACCGGCGTGATTCAGCGAGAAAACGGTAGCCCTGTGATAGCAACTCGTCGTCTCCCATCCTTCTTGAGTCAATCGAGATACGTGAAGCGGAAAGGCGGAGAACTCCAAAAGACCATATACTTGCTATCTAGTTATGGGTGAGGATGGCCATAGGATAGTGGGGGCACCGGGGGCCGGCGTATAGTTCTCGTTTTTCTAGGTGTGCCTTTCATTAGTTGAGAGAGGGGTCAAGTGGGACCATAGCCACTGGAATAAAAACAGACCTTAGCATCTGCATCGGCAGATACCTGAAAGCTCCCGACCGAGTTCTGTATTCCTTGATTTGCCCTGTCACAGGACTCGGACCGCACATTACAGGACATGTGCATCTAGACAAGCGATAATGATTCGCAATACATGCGTGGGGAAGTATAGGAACATATACCACTCTAGGTTGTGTGTCCTAGACTTGGGGGCATCGTTCGTCAGGTAGCATAATCCCTAGTTGGACTAGGTGGCATAAACCCTGAATCCGAGAAGCGTTCAGTAGATATTGTAGACTCTAGTAGAATTTAAAAGGCACTTGGTAGAAAACCCTAGATTTGGTCTAGGTAATAAATAATGAATGTATGCCTGAAGGCAATGGAAAATACAGGGATTGGGATCACGTTATCCTTACTAGTTGGGACACTAGATAGGCGGTGCAGAGATATAGAAACCAGTATAACAAGGGAATAACGAAGTGGCGAACGTATTAGAGCATATCCAGTTTATCTTAGCTTGGCATATCTTGTGATTATCTTGTCTAAACTTGTTGACCCTATCGTCCTGGTGTTATCTTGTATTCAGTTAATTCATGTCGTTTGTTTTTCCATGTTCACATGCTAGAAGTTACTGAGCTTACTCAGGCTTTATGTCTGACTCTGTTTTTCTTTCGTCTTCTTTTCTTTCGTCCCCCCCCCCCAAGGTAGTAAAGGAGGGAATAGTATAGCTCAGGTTAAGTTGGACTGTCACTCTTTCCCAGCTTGAAGATTTGTCGAAGTTTTGCTTGGATTCTCTTTTCAGATGCTATGGCTGGCTATTGCTAAAACTGGGGAATATAAATATTGTTTTATGCTTCTTTATTTTGTAAGATAGATGATACTCTGATATTGTAAAGAAATCATTGTACAAACTATTTTATCAATAAAGCAAAGTTTTATTTTCCGCTGCTTAATTTCTGTCTGTCTTGTAATTTATCTGCATCTTTTACCCTAAATGCTCCACAGAACTTAGTGCATTCCCTTTGTGAGTGACACTAATGGACGTGGGGTGTCACACGTGGTATCAGAGCTGAAGGTTACCAGATCAGATAAAGGATTTGAAAAATTATTTTCAAAACGGTTTTAAAAGAAGCATTTTCAAAAGAAAAAGATTTGTTTTAAAGGCATATTCCCCAAAAGCCATATGCACTATCTTCTCTTCCTCTGTTTGAATTCTTTTCTCCTTCTTTCTTGTGTCTCTGGGGCTCCTGTCTTTCTGGGAGGAAACCTCATCGAAGGGCAAAGTAGTGCCTGGCTTCCATCCATAGCCGTAGTTGTTTTACCTACGGCCAGTTTTCTTTCAAGCTTATAGGGTTTTCTGTACGATGGAAGCAGCTTTCGAGAGATTGGTCAACATGACTACACACGGAAGGGGATGAGGAGTTTGGCTAGGGAACACAACCCTAGGATGAAGAATTCATGGATGTGGATTTAGCTCACGAAGGAGGAAGAAATTATAAAACCTAAGACTAGAGGAAGTATCTTTACTAGGGTATGATAGGGCATATAATTAAGGACAAGGGCAAGAACGAGGAACAAGATTTTCAGAAGGGCAAGTACCTACTTTTGCCACCAAGTGTACCTAGGAGAAGAGTAGTAAAATTTTGTTGGAAGAACCTAGTTTTGCTGTTCGTACTCTTTCCTTTGGTTTTAGCGCTTCGCATTTGTTCATATCCACTTCCATAGTTGAGTCTCTGCACCATAGTACATGTATGGTAGAAAGATCCCACTAGGGTCTCAAATCCAATTGGTGGTCCGACCAGTTTATTTTTGGTTAGTAGGGATTTGAGAATAGCTATCGAGTTTGCTTATATCATCTCACGTAGATCGTCTAAAATTCAGAGGAGATATTCCTTGGGTGCTTGTCTGATATTGGTTTAGGCCTTTGGGGCTTGCACTTGAGGAATGTCGAGTTCGACTAGGATGGTTTGCGTGAGAGATGAATAGTTGTGGCAGGCACTCTAAAAAGCACATAGTAACCTTTCGACCCTTATAGTTATGGCGTGATGGATAAACTAAGAGGAGAGACCTCAAACCATCTTAGTGCATACACTTGGTACCGGGATTGACATCTGTTTATTTTGGAAATGGAGATCGGAAACTTCACAATCGTGAAGTAAAACTAGTTAAGATACAGTGGGGTAAAGCTCAAGAAAGCTAGACACTAGCATCATACCCTTTTCCTTAGGGGTGCATCCTTGATTTCTTTGTTTAGGAGCTTTACGCATAATTGTTTCTCTCTTTCCAAAGTATATCCTCTAGGTCGTATCTGCGATCCTTAGGTAGAAGCCAATGGATGTAAACATGTATTTGAAACATGTTATGGTTGATGGTTGCAAGTGGTTGCTAATGGTTGCTTGTGAATGCATAGGCATACGTATTAGGCACTAGATCAAGTTCGGACGCTTTCATCTTGCATTTACATATATGTATTTGTTTGTAAGTTGAACTTGATATGTTATCATATGGATGTTGCATATGGATGAATGGCTGTGCACGCATGTAGTATTAGCATAACTAGGGATGATTGCATAAATGATTGGACGCATGGCACTGACATGATTTGTATTAAGGAGGTCAACTGAATCAGTAGACCGCCTGATTTTGCATTAGATAAAGACATATACACACACTATGCATATGAACATGAAAGCATTAGAAATCTTTTAAGGACAATGAATTCCTGTAATTGAATGGTTGAGTAGATGGGTGATTGGATGGTAGGACACATTCTTCCTAACTTGAAGATTTCGGGGACGAAATCCTTTTAAGTGGGGGAGAATGTAACACCCCGTAATTCTATAACACTAAGATTCACAAATCAAGGAAGAATTAAATATTAATTCAAAATCAAGGGAAACGGGCTGCGCCATTGCATTCGACTCGGAATTCTGCATGAAAACGAGTCCGAGTTTGCGTAAATCGGAGTATGTATGAGGAAGATACGGCCTCCGGAAGTTTCAGCGAAGTTCGAACTTCAAAACAGTTCAGAAAAGCGAATTCAAATTCAAAATCGGACCCAGTTTGGGCTGGGCGGGAATTTTCCCACCCAGGTCGACCGGGTAGTCGACCTGGGGCACCCAGGTCGACTGGGCAGTCGACCTGGGGGTCGACCCCCCCTGCTTTTTCCAGCTTTCTGCACCTGGTTCATTCTGATGTATTTAGTCACGTTTTCTGACCAGGTTCGTCCGCCTAACACTATATAAACAGCCCTGGTCTTCTTCTCTATTCACAATTCTTTTCTATCCTTATGCTGCCTTTGAGAAAAATGTATAAATAAATAATATATAAAATAAATCAAGACGAGGAGATGCCGCTAATGATTTTCAAGAAGAGGTTCAAATCAAGCTAGGATTCAAGAGGAGGTTCAAACGACTTCAACGACTGTTTTTCTACGAATCATAGCAACGTCATCTTTCTATTCTAATCTAACCTCTGTAAGTCAGTTATTTCTAGATTTGAACGTTTTCTCTGTTCGTGACATGAAATTAACGGAATAAAAGAATATGCCAAATCTTTCCATTCGAATCTGTGCCTATATCTTTGGACTTAACTAAGAACTGTTATGATTCGATGACCGATAAGACTGTGACTATGAAACTATGGACCTTAAAACCATATGCCTCTTTGACTATGAACATTGCCTATGACTATGGACATTGCCTATGACTATGGACATTGCCTATGACTATGAACATTGCCTATGACTGTGACTGTGTCTATGAGAATTATTTCCTTGACCATGAACACAAGCCTATGCCTTTGATTAGGAAACATAAACTATTGCCTATGACATAACAAGAACAACTGTGATTCATGACTAGGAAAGTGTTGCTTAAGTTTTGTGGCTGTGAAATTGGGTCTAAACCCGATTATCTATTCTGTCTGTTCTTGGTCTTCTTTGGTTTTAGACCTTGGGAATTTACCTATTAAGTTAGGTCTACCCAGGTTCTTGGACCTACGTCTCTATTCTGTCTAGTCTTGGTTTTAGACATTGGGAATTTACCTATTAAGTTAGGTCTACCCATGTTCTTGAACCTACGTCGTTATTCAAACCTTTTTATGCCAGTTATTATGTCCATCCTTTTTCATAGCACCTTTGGTTCATTCCCTATTCTCTACGAATCTAGATTTATCTATAATCTAGATTGAATCACGATCATACGAACGGTGGGAATACGATTTGGGCAAAATATGAAATTTACTAAGAACATAGTTTTTAACTTGGAAATTGGCATAAATTGGGAACATGTATTATGGCATGTTTATAGAAATGCAAATTGGATAAATTTGACATGAATTATAGGATGTGTAATTTGAATCCAGTGTTGACTTGTAAATCTAGCATTTACAAGAATCGTGAACTAGAATAATAAGTCTAGTTTGACATGAACTGTAATTAGAATGTTAAATCAGAATTGGATTAGCTAATTTGGCATAAGAAGTATGTTGGCATAAATTTGAAATTGGCCATAATTGTGAGTAATTGTCACGTTTAGCAAAATCATGGTTAGTGACATTTAATTTGGTATAGTTCACATGCCAAAAGGCATAAATATGATATAGAGGGGAAAATGGGCCGTTAGAATAAATGTTGACAATTTACATTAAAAGAGGAATTAGGAAATAAGCAAATTAGGAATAATTTACTTATAGAGTTTGTCCTAAACGAGAAAATATAAATTTAGACAAATTAAAGATTTATTAACGACATCTCTTATAATAACACACCAGAAAGTTCTAGGGTGACAGAGAGGATAGTGTCTAGGCTTGGGTTTGGAAAATACAAGTTTCCTGCTCTCCCTGGCTATCCCTAACTGATCCGACGGACGGGATGGTTACTTTCAAAACCTGATTTGAAAATTAATCAAAACCCTTTGAACTAGAAAACACGAATAGGCCTAACCCATGGTTAGACTGAGTTGTGATGTAAATCTGCCTGGAACCAACCAGCACATCCAGTAATTGCAACAATATCTTTCTAATGTGAGTGGTCGTGGCTTTAATCTATTTAATTAAAGCTAGAACAAGAATGGCAGGGTTAAGTCAACTAAGGCACTTAACTGATTCAACATGATAACCATACCAGTGGGTGGGGTTAGGTTCTTAACACAGTTAAGCTAGAATGGGAGGGTTAAGTCCATAGGAACACTTAACCAACTTAACATAGTTAAGCTAGGATGGGAGGGCTAAGTCCATAGGGACACTTAACCAACTTCACATGGTAACAAGACAAGATTTGTAGGGGTTAAGTAACCAAGAAAACACTTAGCCAAATTAACATGTTAACTAGACTAGAAGGTGGGGTTAAGTAAAGTTAATACACTTAGCCAAATTAACATGTTAACTAGACTAGAGGTTGGGGTTAAGTAAATATACTTAGCCAATTTGGCATGTTAGCTGGACTAGACCGTAGGGTTAAGTAAACTTGAACACTTAACCGTCAGATTGTGATAAAGGAATAGGGCTAAGTCTAAAATGTGAAGGGATAATACTTAACCGTTAATAACATGTTAGTTAAACAGACGGGCAGGGTTAAGTTAAAAAGGAACACTTAACCAATACAGGATGAATGGGTAGGGTTAAGTAATAAGAAATACTTAACCAATATAACTTGGTTTATGGTAGGGTTAAGTCATCATGAATTATTGATAACACTTAACCAGTTTAACAGGATGAATGAAGAGGGTTAAGTTGGCTTGAATTGACTAATGACACTTAACCAATCCAAATTGATGGGAAAGAGAACTAAGTAGTAAACCTTAGTTAAGAAAACAACGATTCTGGAAACTAAGTGGTAAATCTTAGTTAGTAAAACTAAGTAGTAATTCTTAGTATAACGCGGGAAGGAGCGAATGTCCGTCTGAGTAAAAAGGAGGCTCCAACGAATTGGGTTACGAAGCCCGAGGCTTCGAGGGGACGTGAGGGTACTCTTGGTATCCCTCTGTGAGGCTGCAGATGATCCTCCTGGGCTCACAGAGGTTAAGGTCTGCGTAGAAGAACCAGGGGTATGCCTTGGTTGCAATATATGGCAACCTAAAGACTAGGATGGACAGGCGTGATTCGGCGAGAAAACGGTAGCCCTGTGATAGCAACTCGTCGTCCACCATCCATCTTGAGTCAATCGAGATACGTGAAGCGGAAAGGCGGAGAACTCCAAAAGACCATATACTTGCTATCTAGTTATGGGTGAGGATGGCCATAGGATAGTGGGGCACCGGGGGCCGGCGTATAGTTCTCATTTTTCAAGGTGTGCCTTTCATTAGTTGAGTGAGGGCTCAAGTGGGACCATAGCCAATGGAATAAAAAAAGACCTTAGCATCTGCATCGGCAGATACCTAAAAGCTCCCGACCGAGTTCTGTATTCCTTGATTTGCTCTGTCACAGGACTCAGACCGCACATTACAGGACATGTGCATCTAGACAAGCGATAATGATTCGTGATACATGCGTGCGGAAGTATAGGAACATATACCACTCTAGGTAGTTTGTCCCGGACTTGGGGGCATCGTTCGTCAGGTAGCATAATCCCTAGTTGGACTAGGTGGCATAAACCCTGAATCCGAGAAGCGTTCAGCAGATATTGTAGATTCTAGTTGAATCTAGAAGGCACTTGGTAAAAAACCCTAGATTTGATCTAGGTAATAAATAATGAATGTATGCCTGAAGGCAATGGAAAATACAGGGATTGGGATCACGTTATCTTTACTAGTTGGGACATTAGATAGGCGGTGCAGAGATATAGAAACCAGTATAACAAGGAAATAACGAAGTGGAGAATGTATTAGAGCATATCCAGTTTATCTTAGCTTAGCATATCTTGTGATTATCTTGTCTAAACTTGTTGACCCTATCGTCCTGGTGTTATCTTGTATTCAGTTAATTCACGTCGTTAGTTTTTCCATGTTCACATGCTAGAAGTTACTGAACTTACGCAGGCTTTATGTCTAACTCTGTTTTTGTTTCGTCTTCTTTTCTTCCGTTCCCCCCCCTCCCCAGGTAGTAAAGGAGGGAATAGTATAACTCGGGTTAAGTTGGACTGTCACTCTTTCCCAGCTTGAAGATTTGTCGAAGTTTTGCTTGGATTCTCTTTTCAGATGCTATGGCTGGCTCTTGCTAAAACTGGGGAATATAAATATTGTTTTATGCTTCTTTATTTTGTAAGACAGATGATACTCTGATATTGTAAAGAAATCATTGTACAAACTATTTTATCAATAAAGCAAAGTTTTATTTTCCGCTGCTTAATTTCTGTCTGTCTTGTAATTTATCTGCATCTTTTACCCTAAATGCTCCACAGAACTTAGTGCATTCCCTTTGTGAGTGACACTAACGGACGTGGGGTGTCACAGTAACTATACTAGTATTTAGGTGCAGTGTTTCAACTAATGATGTAGAGATAAATGAATGTGATGCGCCAGAATCGAATAAAGTACGGAAAGGATGATCAAACAGAAAAACTAAACTTTCAACGAAAATTGCTCTACCTCGTTCTTGCAGCGGTGGGACCACAAGAGCCTGAACTTGTTCCCTTGCCTGCCCTGGTGCCATAAGAGCCTGCATCTATCCTCCCGAGGTTGACCCTGCCCTCTGCCCTTTCTTTGGGCAGTCCTTAATTAGATGTTCTGCTTCGCTACAGTGGAAACGACCAGTCTTCTTTTTCTTCCTACAATCTTTGCTTAGATGGCCTGCTGTCCCACAATTAAAACGTCTTTTCTTTCCCTTACCATTGTTGCCTTTACCACCTTTCCTGTTTTGTTGTTGCTGCGGTTTCTTTTGATCCCCTTTCTTCTCGGGTGCCTTATTAGCATTGGCGCCCTTCTCCTCTTCATGCATAAGCGCCATGTCAACTAGTCTCTCAAAGGTAGCCCCCATGGGGATGTGGGTCATAGCCAACCCATGAAGTGGCTCGTTCAAACCCTTAACAAATATTAGGGCCTTCTTTTCTGGAGTATTCACCGAGTCCAAGCCAAACTCGCCAACTGATTGAACTTGTTGACGTATTCTTTCACCGTAGATTCCCTTGTTTCGGTGCCAAAAACCTTTCCATGTATAGATTCTCTTCAGCCCGTGAGAGAAACTTCGCCTCAAACCTCCACCTAAAATCTGGCCATGTATCGACTGGACGTTCTCCATTAGTGACCTCCCACCAAAACGAGGCCTCATCCTTCATTAGCCAGGCGGCTAACTGGACCTTTCTTCCATCTTCCACTTCAAAGATTCCAAACAATTCTTCCACCTCCTTTAGCCAATTTCGAGCTTCAACAAATGTCTCCGTCCCGTGAAAAGGTTTTCCACCCATTGCCCAAAAGTCCTTACATATCTTTGCGAAAGTATCGACACGAGGAGGAGGAGGAGGAGCATTTACTAGACCTGCAGTGGTGGCCCTAGTCTCCAAATACCTCCTAAACCATCCTGGTATCGTTATTCCCTCGGGTATCTCGGGAATTCTAGACATACTGAAACGAAAAAGAAAGATTCAATACAAAAGAACCGAAGGAAAGATATATGGCTCTTTGGGTTATGCTTTCTAAAATAAGCTTTTCTCTTGAAAATACTTTACTTAAAATATACTTTTGAAGGTACTTCTTTATAAAAGCTGTTTTTCAAAATTCATATCTGTTCTGGTAACCTTCAACTCTGATACCATGTGTAACACCCCACATCCATTAATGTCACTCACAAAGGGAATGCATTAACTTCTATGGAGCGTTTTAAGTGAGTATAGAACAGAAACTTAACAACAAGACAGATATAAACGGTACCGAAAACTTTAAAACTTTATTTATTGCAGCGGTAAACCCATATGTTTGATTACATCATCAAAAACCAGTTCAATGTACACAATATCCATCTTGACTAAATCAAAGTACATAAATTGAAAGACATAACCCCAGTACAAAATAGCCATAAATAAGAGAGGCTGAACTTTACTTTAGAGATCCAAGAAACTTCTAAAAGCAAGTGATACAGCTGTCCAAAATCAAGCTCCACTGGTGCTAGTTCCAACCTGAGCACCTATGGGGGGGAGGAAGAAAAGAGGTGGAAACAAAGGGGGTCAGACGTAAAGTCTGGCGAGTGTGATAACTTTAACAATATAATTACCAAAATAACTAGGCTAAGGCATAAGTTGGAAAATAAGGAAATAACTGTGACCAGTTGGGTATGACAGAGTAAACGATGAAACAAGATTGAACAAAGATAACGTTAAAGTGCACCTAAACCTCTATAGGATAGTTACTATACTGCACCACCACTACTATACTGCACCACCACTAGTCACCCTAGGGTTGATCCCGCCTACAAAACTTAATAATGATTATGGTAGTCTCGTGCACCCCTTGCTGCCTTCATAGGTGCCGCATGCCCCTATATCCACTAAGTGTACCCACTACCCCCATGCGATCGACTCCCTAACATGTAGATATCTGTGTTGGCTCCACAGTGAGGTGTATCACTCCCCAAACTGACAACCCGATACCACCAATAATGCACGGCTTATACCTACATGATGAAACAACGTCTTACCTACCAGTCCAGGCCCACACACACATATGAACCCGTAGGACTTGCATTGCCACCACTAACCCGTTTTGGCCTCTTACAGTCAAGCCCAGTATGTGTGTCCCGTCCTCGACTTAGGTCGAGCCCACGAAGATGCGTATGGGTTACTGGTTGAAACGGGCCCCCATTATTTGACACAAGCTATCCACCTAAGCTTGGTCCCCTCTAGTACATCCCACTTAACCCTCTTCTTATTCATGTTCACTTACATGTTTCAAATTTTGGTTAAGTGTTTCTAATCGTATTTCAAATGCCACCGAAGGCATCCACTAGATTCCACATGCCACCCAAGGCACCCACTTAACCCCCTCATGTCCCACTACATGTTTATCTGGTTAAGTGTTTCTTAATTCATTAAGACCGTAACCTTATAAAGAACCTCCCACATTAGACTGGCATTTGTGGCAGCTGGATTTGCCGGGTGTGTCCGGGCAGTCTTACACCACAAAAGAGCCCAACCTCGTGTCTTTACAACTGTTACGCGTTTAATTTATGCCTAAGACCTCCCACATTAGACTGGCATTTGTGGCAGCTGGATTTGCCAGGTGGGTCCAGGAAGTCTTACACCACAAAAGAGCCTAACCTCATGTCTTAGACGATTAATTACACCTAATTAATCATTCCCCTATTTGAATTAATTTCCCTATTCAAATTATCAATCAATTCCAAATTTAACTATGGCCATAATTGACTCAATTATGTCCATCTGTTTATGGTATGTAAAATCATGCTAATTTTCACCATAAATTTATTTTAAGCCATTTAAGGCATTTATGCCAATTCTCAGTATTAAATCTATTAATATTATCCCATTACCCCACGTTGTACGTTTGTTCGTTTAACGTAAAATATATGTTAGACTCGAATAGTCTAACTCATGGAATTAAGAGAAAACATCACAACATATATATAATTAAAACTAGATCTAAACATAAGGGGTAAACTTGCATGTGTGAATGATGTTCTACATCTAAAACTTGCATAGGCCAAAGTTACAACTTGCATAAAACTACATATGTCACAGATCCAAATCTAAAGGTGTTAACTTGTTTAGGTAATGGTCACAACGTGCATAACATGATTCATATTCCAAACTCATATATTTATATAAACTTGCATATGTGATTTATGCAACATAACAATGGTGTAAACTTACATCTAAACATGTAGACTAGCACGTAGAATTTAGCATATAACTCACACATGTCATAGCCTAACTTTAGATCTAAAATAGATGTCATGAAACATATAAGGTTATACATAATCTTTACTAACTTGCATATGGTTCATGTTTAAATCAATATCTAAACTTGCATACATACATATGATTTATCATATGAATCAACATAACCAAACTAGCATATGAACAACATGATGATTTGATTATACATAAGCCAATCATAGAATTACAACATAGATGATAGCATCATAACTTTACAAAATAGAATATAACATCATAACATAACATCATAGAATTTACAGCATATATGATAACATCACAATTTTACAACATACGGTCAATAATTCACATCATATAAATGTAATCCACATCATAACTTAATCCAATTAAATTGCTAATTATTTTATTAAAGAAATCGAACTCACAACTCAAAGAAGGTCTTGAGTTCTGAATTTTGTGTTCTGAAGTTGTATTAGCTTTCTTTTTAAGAAGATTCGTTGTTAGAGTTGAAAAGAATTGAATTAGATTAGCTTTCTTCCTCTCTAATTGGTGGCGGCTATTCTGAGTTGCAAGGTGACGACATGGAGGCCATGAATCTAATTTTTAATTTGATTTTAGGTTTTGAGTCTACATGTCTTTTCATAGAGATTAGAATTAGTTTAGGCCGTCCGATCACCCCAGAATTAATCCCAGCCAATCAGAGCAGATCAGAAACCCTAATGAGTCAGTATACATTCATAAACAGGTCACTAATGAAATCTGGCCGGGGGGCAGTTCGACCCCCAGGACGACCCTATGGTCGACCTGGCCCTGGCGGGAAATTTCCCGCCTAGCCCATTCTGGCTCTGAAATTTGAATTTTCTGAAATCTGTTTTGAATTTTCTGAAACTTCTGATGGCCATAACTTCTTGATACGAAGTCCAATTCACGCTAACTCGGACTCTATCTCAACCAGAATTTCGAGATGAACACAACGGCGCAACCAGTTTCTCTTAATTTTCAAATCTAATATTAGTTATTCTTTAATTTGCGAAAATTAACATTAAAAGTTATGGGGTGTTATAGAGTTCGTGTTTTCATTGGTAAAAGGAAGAAGATGTGGGTTCTCTTGGTTAACAGCCGACATCTTGCATTAAGGGGCTGAGGAGCTGCGAATTAAGGTGAGGGTTGCAGGACTTGGCCTGTGAAACATTGAAGTGTGATTGTGTTGAGAGGAAGGTGGTGTGTGTGTTTGCGGATCTCGATCACAAGGTGGGATTGGATTTTTGTTTATACTATGAAAAAATATATATAAAGAGGGACAAGAATAAGTCAGTGGGATGGTGGTGAAGTATTGAAGGGGCTGAGGTGGACGTTGGTTGGTCTAGAAAATAGGTTGAGTTTGGTTGTGTTGGAGCAGAGTTGATATTTTCAATATGAGCATTTGGGGAAGACGTAGTTGTGTGAGCGGATGGGTTTGTTAGCAGGTCGTTTCAAAAAGGGGTAATGGGCCTTAAGTAAGGTGAAGCCCATTTTTGAAATTTAACTAAGTTATTTCAAATTAAAATATCATGCAACTTATAATCGTCATAACTTGAGCATTCATTATCAAAATTTCGAACGGTCGGATCCGTTGGGATCGTGTGGACGGTGGCTCCACAATGGAACTAACTGGGAGCAAATCGAAGCTCGTTACAATTTATTACGAAATAAATTGTCCATCTGAATCAACAGATGCAAATCGTTATTTAACGGTTAACGCGAAATGTGAGTAAAACTCACCAACTCTGAATAGTTATATTTTTATAACGTATTCTTAGAACTGATAATTATCTGTTGATTGATGTGTGCTAACTGTTTGATTGAATTGCGTATGTATTGGTTGAAATTATAGATAATGATATATATATATATAAATCGTTAATCAAATATTGATTCTGTTTAGCAGAATATTTCATACTGAAATGAATTCGATGTTAATTATATTGTTTAACATCTGTTATGCAGGGAAACAGGTTGGAGGGACCCAACTGGGTTCCTCAGTATATAAAATACTATTTTGTTTCATATATTGTAATATATGATGTGATATATAATCTTTGGTTGATTATATGTGTTTAAATGATACCAATCATTATTATATGGTACGTTAAATACCATAAGGAAAACTGGAATTTAAAAAGGGGATTTTCAAATTATATTTTGAAAATAAATTAGTTATATAAAATCAATGGATTTTATATAGAAAAGGAAAAACAGATTTTATAGAAGAAAACAGTTATAAAATCAAAAGGGTTTTGAAAAGGAAATATTTATTGAAAATAAATATGATATAACGGGAAATATTTATTGAAAATAAATATGGTATTATAAAAGGAAATTTATTTATAAAATCAAAGGATTTTATAAAAAGGATATTTGCTTATTAAATGAATTAGAAAAGATAAAAGGGAATTATTTATAAAATCAAGGAATTTTATAAAAAAGGGATTTATTTATAAAATCAAAGGATTTTATAAAGAGGAATATTTATTGGGATAATAAATAGAAGTATAAAAGGATTATTTATTTAGAAAATAAATAGATAAATATAAAAGGAAAATAATTGTAAAACAAATATAAAAAGAGAAAGATTTGTAAAACATTTACAAATAGAGTAGAAAGGAAATATTTGTAAAACATTTACAAATAGAATTGAAAAGAATTATTTATTTAGAAAATAAATAAAGATAAAAGAGGAATTATTTGAGAAAATAAATAGAATTATATAAAGGAAATATTTATATGAAATAAATATGGACAAATAGAAAAGGAAGTATTTGTAATCGAATTGAGTTAGTCGATTAGAGTTAACCAGTTAGAGTTAATCAGTTAGAGTTAACTAGATAGATTTAATTGAACGCAGTTAATCGAATTAGGATTAATTGAATATTAGTTACTCGATAGGATATAATCAAGTTGAGTTAAATAAGTCGAGTTAGTCAAGTGGAGTTAAATAATTCGAGTTAATTAAGTTAAGTTAGTCAAGATGAGTTAATCAAACCGAGTTAATCCAAAGGGGTTTATCGATTATAGTTTAATCCAACGGAGTTAATCGATTAGTTTAATCTAAAGGAGTTATCGATTAGTTTAAATCGAAAGGAGTTATCGAATAAGTTATTATAAAGGAGTTATCGAATTTAGTTATTCGAAAGGAGTTAATCGAATTTAGTTATTCGAAAGGAGTTAATCGAACTTAGTTATTCGAAAAGGAGTAATCGAATATAGTTTTTTTTGAAGAGAGATTAATCGAATATAGTTTATTCGAAAAGAGAGATTATCGAATATCATTTATTCGAAAGGAAGAGTTATCGAATGTAAGTTATTCGAAGAGAGTTAATCGAATATAAGTTATTCGAAGAGAGATAATCAAATATAATCTATTCGAAAGAGATAATCGAATGTAAATCATTCGAAAAGAGTTAATCGAATGTAAATCATTTGAAGAGAGTTAATCGAGTGTAAATCATTTGAAAAGAGTTAATCGAATGTAAGTCATTCGAAGAGAGAATGTAAATCATTCGAAGGAGAGTTATCGAATAGAAGTGATTCGAGAGAGAATTATGCGTTAGATTTCGACTGTATCAAATGTAGGAAAGTACTATTTACTTTTTGGGTTTTAAATCAAGATTTATTTATTAAATAAATCGTTTATATAAATTAAGGAATAAAAGTTATACTTAAGTTAATATAGTTCGGAAGCAGGGGATTATAAAACTAATGTTATTATCAAATGATTTTTGTAAAAGAGTGGATTCGTAAATAGAATCCGAGAGTTACGTAAAGAAATTTGTTAAAGATTTAAAAGATAAACTTGGACTATTTCGAAGTTAAAATGTTGTTCAGTTAAGGTCTGAGAGGTAATTATACCCCAACTTGATTGACTTCCTTCTTAACTAAGGAATGGTAAGGTTTGATAGTGAAGGATGGATAAGCGAATATAGTTAATGAGTGAAATGGTTTGAGTTGGCATGGCGTTGTTTGATTTTAACATCAGTTTAAATCCAGTAAAGGAGTTTTGGAAATGTTTACCAAATAAGAATCAGAAATGTTTTCTGATAATAGAAAATAAGAATTTAGAAGATATGGAAACATGAGATAAGTAAATAAATGAACTAAAGATATAAATGTTAAATGATGATTGATCGATATAATTTTCATTTGGAAATAATATCGTTGTTTGCACACGTGTTTTCTTTGATAGTTAAATCACAGATTATCAAAGTTTTGACCATTTTTCCGTCATCAATACGGAGAGATCGGTTGGATTATTATCCGAGAACCACTCTGTATGGGCGTTCACGTTTCGAATCAGATAGATCGAAGATAAATTGAAGACGGAGCTTATACAAGGGTTATTCTGGCAATCCTAGGTAGAAATTGTGTAAGATGGATTTATAGAATAGTGCCTTCGGTTTGTCCAGTCCCAGGACAACTTAAATGGACGAATGTTTGACAGAGTATATCTGGTAGATCACGTAAGTTGATCGTTTCAAACGTATTTACGCTGGTAGCGGAGGAATTCGTTTCTCTAAGTGTAACACCCTGTATTTTTGAATAATCGAATTAACTAAATTAAAGAATAATTAATCTCAGACATGAGAATTAAGGGAATGGGGTTGCGCTATTGTGTTCGTCTCGGAATTCTGGTTGAGATAGAGTCCGAGTTTGCGGGAAACGGATAACGGATGTAGGAGACATGGACGAACGAAGTTTGGTGGAAAGAAAAATTGCACTGGCGCACTTGGGAAGTGCGCCAGTACAAATTTGCACTGGCGCACCTGCCAACTGTGCCTAAGCCGAGGCAGCTGGCCTGCACAGCTTTCTGGTTCAGACTGACCCATGTTGCTGAGTCCTTTCTAACTCCTTGCTGAGTCATTAGGGCTGAGGTGTCACCCTATTCTGACTGAATGGTTTTGATTAACCCTAAGATCATCCGACGGCTTAAATTAATTCAAAACTCTATAAAAAGACCCATAGACTCAAACCCTAAATCCGAATTAAAACTGAAACTATGGCCGTCAAGCTGTCATCTTGAACCCTAGAGTAGCCGCCACCAATTAGAGAGGAAGAACAGCAAATCAAATCAGTTCTATTCAACCCTAACAACGAATCTTCTTCAAAGGAGAGCTAATACAACTTCAGAAATCAGATTCAGAACTCAAGACCGCTTTTGAGTTGTGAGTTCGATAGTTTTAATAAAATAATTAGTAAATTAATTGGATTGAGTTATGATGCGGATAATCTGGATATGATGTGAATTATTGACTGCATGTTGAATTATGTTGTAGAATTGTGTTGTAATTTCTATGATGTTATGTTATGATGATATCATTTACGATGTAAAGTTATGATGCTATCACCCATGTTTTAATTCTATGATTGGCTTATGTCTAGTTGAATCATCATGTTGTTCATATGCTAGTTTGGATATGTTGATTCATATGATAGATCACAAGTTTGTATGCAAGTTTAGATATTGATTTAGACAAGAATCATAGGCAAGTTAGTATAACCTTACATGTTTCGTGACATCAATTTTAGATCTAAAGTTAGGATATGACATGTTTGAGTTATATGATAAATTCTACATGATAATTTACATGTTAGATGCAAGTTTACACCATTGTTATGATGCATAAATCACATATGCAAATTTATATAAATATATGAGTTTGGGATATGAATCATGTTATGCAAGTTTAGGGTTATTACCTATGCAAGTTTACACCTTTAGACGTAGATCTATGACATACATGATTTATGCAAGTTTGTGACCATTATCTCAACAAGTTCACACCTTTAGATTTGGATCCATGACATATGTTGTTTATGCAAGTTGTAACTTTGGCCTATGCAAGTTTAGATGTAGAACATCATTCACACATGCAAGTTCACCCCTATGTTTAGATCGATGTTTTAATTATGTGTATATTGTGATGTTTTCTCTTTAATCTATGAGTTAGACTATTCGAGTCTAACGTATATTTTACGTTAAACAAACGAACATACGACGTGGGGTAAAGGGGATAATATTAAAAAGATTTAATTTGCATAAATGACTTAAATGGCGTAAAATAAATTGTGAAGAAAATTGGTATGATTTTGCATACCATAAATAAATGGACATAATTGAGTCAATTATGGCCATAGTTAAATTTGGAATTAATTGATAATTGAATAGGGAAAGTAATTCAAATTGGGGGATGATTAATTGGGAGTAATTAATCGTCTAAGACACGAGGTTAGGCTCTTTTGTGGTGTAAGACTGCCCGGACCCGCCCGACAAATCCAGCTGCCACAAATGCCAGTCTAATGTTGGAGGTCTTAGGCATAAATTAAATATGTAACAATTGTAAAGACACGAGGTTAGGCTCTTTAATGGTGTAAGACTACCCGGACCCGCCCGGCAAATCCAGCTGCCACAAATGCCAGTATAGTGTGAGAGGTCTTTATTAGGTTACGGTCTTAATGATTTAAGAAACACTTAACCAGATAAACATGTAATGGGACATGAGGGGGTTAAGTGGGTGCCTTGGGTGGCATGTGGAATCTAGTGGGTGCCTTTGGTGGCATTTGGAAATACGATTAGAAACACTTAACCAAAATTGAAACATGTAAGTGAACATGAATAAGTAGTGGGTTAAGTGGGATGTACTAGAGGGGACCAAGCTTAGGTGGATAGCTTATGTCAAGTAATGGAGGCCCGTTTCAACCAGTAACCCATACGTATCTTTGTGGGCTCGACCCAAGTCGAGGACGGGACATGCATACTGGGCTTGACTATAAGAGGCCAAACCGGGTTAGCGGTGGCAACGCAAGTCCAACGGATTCATATGCGTGTGTGGACCCGGGATGGTAGGTAAGACGTTGTTGCATCGTGTAGGTATAAGCCGTGCATTCTTGGTGGTATCGGGTTGCCACTTTGGGAAGTGATACACCCCACTATGGGGCTAGCACGGGTATCTACGAGTTAGGGAGTCGATCGCTTTGGGGTTGTGGGTACACCTAGTGGAGATAAGGGCAGGCGGCACCTATGAAGGAAGCTAGGGGTGCACGAAACAACCAATATCATTATTAAGTCTGTAGGCGGGATCAACCTTAGGGTAACTAGTGGTGGTGCAGTATAGCAATTATCCCATAGTGTTGGTGTAGTTTAGTAATTATCTTATAGTGGGTTAGGTGCGCTTTAATGATATCGTTGTTCATCTTGTTTCCTTATTTACTCTGCGATACTCAATGGTTCATGGTCGTTTCCTTATTTTCCAACTTATGCCTTAGCCTAGTTACTTTGTTAATTATATTGTTAAAGCTATCGCACTCGCCAGACTTTATGTCTAACCCCCTTTATTTCCTCCTCTTTTCTTCCTTTTCCCCCTAGGTGCTCAGGTTGGAACTAGCACCAGTGGAGCTTGATTTTGGACTGCTTTTAGAAGATTGCTTGGATCGCTGAAGTAAAGTTCAGCTTCTCTTTTATTTATGGCTATTTTGTATTGGGGATTATGTCTTTCAAATTTACGTATTTTGATTTAGTCAAGATGGATATTATGTACTTGACTCTGGTTTTGATGATGTAACCAAACTTATGTATTTTCCGCTGCAATGAAATAAAGTTTTTAATTCTTCAAGTACTGTTTATATCTGTCTTATTGTTAAGTTTCTATTCTATACTCACTTAAAACGCTCCATAGAAGTTAATGCATTCCCATTATGAGTGACATTAATGGACGTGGGGTGTTACACGTGGTATCAGAGCTGAAGGTTACCAGAACAGATATGAATTTGAAAAGTTGTTTTTCCAAACCACTTTTATAAAGAAGTGCTTTCAAAAGTATGTTTTAAGGAAATTATTTTCAGGAGAAATTTTTTTTTTTAGAAAGCATAACCCCAAGAGCCATATATCTTGACTTCGGTCCTTTTTGTGTTGAATCTTTCCTTTTTCCTTTCTCGAGGCAAGGGCCACCACTGTAGGTCCAGCAAATGCTCCTCCTCCTCCCCCTCCTCCTACTCCTCGTGTCGATACTTTCGCGAAGATATGTAAGGACTTTCGAGCAATGGGTGGAAAACCTTTTCACTGGACGGAGACATTTGTTGAAGCTCGTAATTGGCTAAAGGAGGTGGAAGAATTGTTTGGAATCATTGAAGTGGATGATGGAAGAAAAGTCCAGTTAGCTTCCTGGCTAATGAAGGGTGAGGCCTCATTTCGGTGGGAGGTCACTAATGGAGAACGTCTAGTCGATACATGGCCAGATTTTAGGCGGAGGTTTGAAGCGAAGTTTCTCTCACGGGCTGAAGAGAATCTATATATGGAAAGGTTTTTGGCGCTGAAGCAAGGGAATCTATCGGTGAAAGAATACGTCAAAAAGTTCAATCAGTTGGTGAGATTTGGCTTGGACTTGGTGAATACTCCAGAAATGAAGGCCCTAAGATTTGTTAAGGGGTTGAACGAGCCGCTTCATGGGTTAGCTATGACCCACATCCCTATGGGGGATACCTTTGAGAGATTATTTGACATGGCGCTTATGCATGAAGAGGAAAAGGGCGCCAATGCTAATAAGGCACCCGTGAAGAAAGGGGATCAAAAGAAGCCGCAACAGCAACAACAGAACAAGAAAGGTGGTAAAGTCAACAATGCTAAGGGGAAGAAGAGAAGCTTTAACTGTGGGACACCAACCTATCTAAGCAAAGATTGTAGGAAGAAAAAGAAGAATGGTTGTTTCCATTGTGGCGAAGCGCGACATCTTATTAAGGACTCCCCAAAGAAAGGGAAGAGGGCAGGGTCTACCTCGGGAGGACAGGTGCAGGCTCTTATGGCACCAGGGCAGGCAAGGGGACAAGTTCAGGCTCTTGTGGTCCCGCCGCTGCAAGAACGAGGTAAAGCAATTTCCGTTGAAAGTTTAGTTTTTTTATTTGATCATCATGTCCGTACTTTATTCTATTCTGGCACATCACATTCGTTTATCTCTACATCATTAATTGAAACACTACACCTAAATACTAGTCTTGTTACTGATCCCTTAGTAGTCTCAAATCCAATTGGTGGTTCAGCTCATCTTTCTATGATCTGTCGGGATTTGAGAGTGTTTATTTTGGGCGTTGAGTTTGAATGCAATGCCTTTGTTTCATGGGATACGACTTGATTCTAGGTATGGATTGGCTAACTAGATATGGGGCCATCCTAGATTGTGAAAGAAGAGCAGTTAGATTGTTGACTCGTTGTGGAAAGACCCTTGATATTTCTTGTGACCCTAGAGGTCCAGTAATGCTTAGTTACCTAGAATCCCTTGACGCATCTGATGATGACTTACATTCTACTCCCATATTCTGTGAATATGATGATGTCTTCGATGAGGTGAGGGGTTCACCCCAAAAACGTGAAATAGACTTTTGAATATATCTAATAGATAATGCAAAGCCAGTTGTATTACCAGTGCGCCACATGGCTCCAAGAGAGAGAAGAGAACTCAGTAAGTAAGTGAAAGAATTGCTTGAGAAGGAGTTCATCAGAAGTAGTATATCGGAGTGGGGTGCTCCAGTAGTGTTTTCCATGAAGGCAAATGGGTCCCTTAGACTTTGTGTGGACTATAGAGAACTTAATAAGCTTACTAAGAAAAATAGACACCCACTGCCGAGGATTGACGATCTCTTCAATCAGTTAGCTGGCGCCTTAGTGTTTTCGCAGTTGGACTTAGCCACGGGTTTACATCAGAAGAGAGTGGCTGAGGATAGCATAGACAAGACTGCATTTAGGACTCTAGACGGTTTCTTCGAGTGGCTTGTGATGCCCTTCGGTTTGACAAACGCCCCCGCATACTTTGTTGACTTGATGAGTAGGGTGTTTAGGGAGTACCTCAATAAATTCGTGGTAGTCTTTGTGGACGACATCTTGATCTTTTCTAAGAGCGAGGAAGAGCATGCCCTACATCTTAGGGAAGTGTTGGAGACTCTTCGAGCGCACAGCCTTAAAGCTAAATTTTCTAAATGTCACTTTTGGAGGAAGGAAGTGCGATTCTTAGGGCATGTAGTTTCCAAAGAAGGGATAGCTGTGGATTCCGCGAAGGTAGTGGACATCCATGATTGGAAGGTCCCTAAAAATGCTACTGAGGTGAGGAGTTTCTTTGTGTTGGCTGGCTACTATAGGAAGTTTATCAAAGACTTCGCAAAAATATCAGCTCCATTAACACGCTTGATGAAGAAGAACCTAGTTTTCACATGGGACGTAGATTGTGATGGTGCATTCATACGTTTGAAGAGAGATTTGACCACAGCCCCAGTCTTAGTGTTGCCAGATGGGAGTAAGACACTTACCGTTTATACCGATGCTTGTGGGACAGGACTAGGCGCAGTCTTAATGCAAGAGGGAAGGGTAATCGCCTATGGTGGAAGGCAGTTGAGAGTTCATGAGAGAAATTACCATACACATGACCTAGAGTTGGCCTCTATTGTCTTCGCGCTTAATTCTTGGCATCATTATCTTCTTGGCGAGAAATTCGAATTGTTCACTGACCGCAAGTCGTTAAAATATTTGTTCTCTCAGAAGGACTTGAACTTAAGGCAACAAATGTGGATGGAATTCTTAGCGTCCTACGATTTCGAGATAGCATATACCCCTGGCAAGGGTAACGTGGAGGCAGACGCCTTAAGTAGGAAAAGGTTGTCCTTGAGTCCGTTATTTGTTGAGCGGCGACGCTTAGAGTTCATCTCTACGTTTGACTTTAGACCTTCCATCGACTTCGTACCCGGTTTTCTAGCATCCTTAGAAGTCAGACCTATTTGGGACGGATTGGTGAGGCACAGCGAGATGACCCACAGTTGGTTGAGTTAGTAGAGAAGCTCTAAAGAGGGGAGTCATCGAGCCATCTTCGTAGGTATACCCTAGATGATAAGGGTTGGTTACGTAGGGACGGTAGACTTTGTGTACCACAGGACAAGGATTTGAGGAAGACCATTCTTGCCGATGCACATAGTTCGAAGATGATCATTCATCCAGGCGGGGACAAGATGTACATGGACATGCGACGAGTTTACTTTTGGGCCGGCATGAAGAAGGATGTGGCCGAGTATGTCGCTAGATGCTTCGTGTGCCAACAAGTAAAAGTAGAGCAAAAGAAGCCCGGTGGGTTGCTTCACCCATTGGAGGTCCCACAATGGAAGTGGGAAAGTGTCTCGATGGATTTTGTTGACGGACTACCAAGATCGAGGAAGGGTAATATGGGGATTTGGGATGTGGTAGACAGACTTACTAAGAGCGCCCATTTCATTCCTGTGAAGAGTAAGAGGACTGCTCCATGGTTAGCCTCCGTATACATTCGAGAGATAGTTCGTTTGCACGGTGTTCCTTCTAGCATAGTGAGCGACTGCGATCCTATTTTCACTAGCGGATTTTGGAAGAGCTTGCAAGAAGCGGTACAGACTCAGCTATGTTTGAGCACCGCATATCATCCTCGGACGGACGGCCAGACCGAGTGGATGAATCGTATTCTAGAGGACCTATTGAGATTGTGTGTCTTGGACTTCGGAGGTACATGGGAGGAACATCTTCCGTTGGTAGAGTTCGCATATAATAATAGCTTTCAGTCTAGCATTGGCATGGCACCGTTCGAGGCTCTACATGGACGGTCGTGTCAATCGCCTACATGTTGGTGGGAGTCTACGGATAAGATCTTACTTGGGCCCGATATGATTAGAGAGACTTCAGAAAAGATCGATTTGATTCGAAGGAGGATGAAGACGGCGCAGGATAGGCAAAAATCTTATGATGACAAGAGGAGGACAGAACTTGAGTTTGATATTGGGGAAATGGTCTTTGTCAAAGTGTCTCCATTAGGGAAAGTCGTTCACTTTGGGTCCGTTGGGAAGTTAGCTCCAAGGTTCGTAGGGTTGTTTCCTATTAAGGAGAGGATTTGACAGATGGCGTATAGAGTGGAGTTGCCCGAGAGACTTAGTGGTGTACGCGATGTATTCCATGTATCACATTTGAGGAAGTGCTTGCACGAGACCGCGGAGGTGGTAGAGCCGAGCTTTCTTAGAGAGGTGGAGATCGGGCGCGATGCGATGATTCGACGAGCTCTTACGTGCATTCTTGCGTTGGAAATTAAGAAGTTAAGGAATCGAGAGGTCAAGCTAGTCAAAGTGCAATGGGGAGATGACAAGAGCAATGCTACTTGGGAGACGGAAGAGAAGATACGTTCATTGTACCCTTTTCTTTTCGAGGGTATGTCTTTTAATTTCTCCTTAGCTTGTACTTATCTTATCTTTAGTATGTCCTCTCGCTAGTATCTTTGACCTTTAGATAGGATAGTCCTATGGTTGAAACATGTGTTTGAGACATGTTATGTATGATGGATGCATGTGGATGCAAGTGTTTGCTAGTGGTTGCTCGTGGATGCATATACACACACTTTAGGCACTAGATCGGCTCAGTCACTTCATATTGCATATTGCATATAAATGTGTGTGCATATTTAAGTTAATGGATGAATAATGGTTGTACCATCATATGGATGTTGCATTTTGGTGAATGGTTGTGCACATATGTTGAAATGATATGTATCGATAAGGTTCTTTCGCATACATAATGGATGCATGGCACTATCAGGGTTTGCATTAAGGAGGTCAACTCAATCAGTAGACCGCCTGATTTTGCATTAGATAAGGAACATATACACACACTTCTTGCATATGTTCATACAACATTAGAAATTTTATAAGGACAATGGATGCCCGTGTTTGATGGTTGAGTAGATGGTTGTTTGGATGGTAGGATATGCATTCTCTTTAACTTGGAGATTTCGGGGGCGAAATCCTTTAAGGATGGGAGAATGTAACACCCTGGATTTTTGAATAATCGAATTAACTAAATTAAAGAATAATTAATCTCATACGTGAGAATTAAGGGAATGGGGTTGCGCCATTGTGTTCGTCTCGGAATTCTGGCTGAGATAGAGTCCGAGTTTGCGGGAAATGGATACCGGATGAAGGAGATATGGACGAACGAAGTTTGGTGGCAAAACAAGAAAAAAAATTGCACTGGCGCACTTGGGAAGTGCGCCAGTGCAAATTTGCACTCGCGCACCTGCCAAGTGCGCCCCGGCCGAGGCAGCAGGCTTGCACAGCTTTCTGGGTCAGACTGACCCATGTTGCTGAGTCCTTTCTGACTCCTTGCTGAGTCATTAGGGCTGAGGTGTCACCCTATTCTGACTGAATGGTTTTGATTAACCCTAAGATCATCCGAAGGCTTAAATTGAATCAAAACTCTATAAAAAGACCCATAGACTCAAACCCTAAATCAGAATTAAAACTGGAACTATGGTCGTCATGCTGTCATCTTGAACCCTAGAGTAGCCGCCACCAATTAGAGAGGAAGAACAGCAAATCAAATCAGTTCTATTCAACCCTAACAACGAATCTTCTTCAAAGGAGAGCTAATACAACTTCAGAAATCAGAATTCAGAACTCAAGACCGCTTTTGAGTTGTGATTTCGATAGTTTTAATAAAATAATTAGTAAATTAATTGGATTGAGTTATGATGCAGATAATTTGGATATGATGTGAATTATTGACTGCATGTTGAATTATGTTGTAGAATTGTGTTGTAATTTCTATGATGTTATGTTATGATGATATCATTTACGATGTAAAGTCATGATGCTATCACCCATGTTGTAATTCAATGATTGGCTTATGTCCAGTTGAATCATCATGTTGTTCATATGCTAGTTTGGTTATGTTAATTCATATGATGGATCACAAGTTTGTATGCAAGTTTAGATATTGATTTATACAAGAATCATAGGCAAGTTAGTATAACCTTACATGTTTCGTGACATCAATTTTAGATCTAAAGTTAGGATATGACATGTGTGAGTTATATTATAAATTCTACATGATAATTTACATGTTAGATGCAAGTTCAGACCATTGTTATGATGCATAAATCACATATGCAAGTTTATATAAATATATGAGTTTGGGATATGAATCATTTTATGCAAGTTTAGGGTTATTGCCTATGCAAGTTTACACCTTTAGATGTAGATCTATGACATACATGATTTATGCAAGTTTGTGACCATTATCTCAACAAGTTCACACCTTTAGATTTGGATCCATGACATATGTTGTTTATGCAAGTTGTAACTTTAGCCTATGCAAGTATAGATGTAGAACATCATTCATACATGCAAGTTCACCCCTATGTTAAGATCGATGTTTTAATTATGTGTATATTGTGATGTTTTCTCTTTAATCCATGAGTTAGACTATTCGAGTCTAACGTATATTTTACGTTAAACGAACGAACGTACAACGTGGGGGTAAAGGGGATAATATTAAAAAGATTTAATTGGCATAAATGCCTTAAGTGGCATAAAATAAATTGTGAAGAAAATTGGTATGATTTTGCATACCATAAATAGATGGACATAATTGAGTCAATTATGGCCATAGTTAACTTTGGAATTATCTAATAATTTGAATAGGGAAAGTAATTCAAATTGAGGGATGATTAATTAGGAGTAATTAATCGTCTAAGACACGAGGTTAGGCTCTATTTTCGTGTAAGACTGCCCGGACCCGCCCGACAAATCTAGCTGCCACAAATGCCAGTCTAATGTGGGAGGTCTTAGGCTTAAATTAAATATGTAACAATTGTAAAGACACGAGGTTAGGCTCTTTTGTGGTGTAAGACTGCCCGGACCCGCCCGGCAAATCCAGCTGCCACAAATGCCAGTCTAATGTGAGATGTCTTTATGAGGTTACGGTCTTAATGAATTAAGAAACACTTAACCAGATAAACATGTAGTGGGACATGAGAGGGTTAAGTGGGTGCCTTGGGTGGCATGTGGAATCTAGTGGGTGCCTTTGGTGGCATTTGGAAATACGATTAGAAACACTTAACCAAAATTGAAACATGTAAGTGAACATGAACAAGAAGTGGGTTAAGTGGGATGTACTAGAGGGGACCAAGCTTAGGTGGATAGCTTGTGCCAAGTAATGGGGGTCTGTTTCAACCAGTAACCCATACGTATCTTTGTGGGCTCGACCCAAGTCGAGGACGGGACACGCATACTGGGCTTGACTGTAAGAGGCCAAACCGGGTTAGCGGTGGCAACGCAAGTCCAACGGGTTCATATGCGTGTGTGGACCCGGGCTGGTAGGTAAGACATTGTTGCATCGTGTAGGTATAAGCCGTGCATTCTTGGTGGTATCAGGTTGCCACTTTGTTGAGTGATACACCCCACTGTGGGGCCAACACGGGTATCTACGAGTTAGGGAGCCGATCGCTTGTGGGTAGTGGGTACACCTAGTGGAGATAGGGGCCAGCGGCACCTATGAAGGCAGCTAGGGGTGCACGAAACTACCAATATCATTATTAAGTCTATAGGCGGGATCAACCTTAGGGTGACTAGTGGTGGTGTAGTATAGCAATTATCCCATAGTGTTGGCGTAGTTTAGTAATTATCTTATAGTGGGTTAGGTGCGCTTTAACGATATCGTTGTTCATCTTGTTTCCTTATTTACTCTGCCATACTCAATGGTTCATGGTCATTTCCTTATTTTCCAACTTATGCCTTAGCCCAGTTACTTTGTTAATTATATTGTTAAAGTTATCGCACTCGCCAGACTTTATGTCTGACCCCTTTGTTTCCTCCTCTTTTCTTCCTTTTCCCCCCAGGTGCTCAGGTTGGAACTAGCACCAGTGGAGCTTGATTTTGGACTACTTTTAGAAGATTGCTTGGATCGCTGAAGTAAAGTTCAGCTTCTCTTTAATTTATGGCTATTTTGTATTGGGGATTATGTCTTTCAAATTTATGTACTTTGATTTAGTCAAGATGGACATTATGTACTTGACTCTGGTTTTGATGATGTAACCAAACTTATGTATTTTCCGCTGTAATGAAATAAAGTTTTTAATTCTTCAAGTACTGTTTATATTTGTCTTGTTGTTATGTTTCTGTTCTATACTCACTTAAAACGCTCCAGAGAAGATAATTCATTCCCTTTATGAGTGACATTAATGGATGTGGGGTGTTACACTTAGCTTATACCTGTGGTATTTTTGGGGAAATCAATTTGTGATTTGACGGGTATGACGATGTGACATTCAAAGTGAATGAGTAATCTGTTGAAAGAAACGTTATGACCTCCAGCCTCATCAACTTGAAAATGACAGAAATCGGGCAGGCAGCATGGCTAAGTTGGCCGCACCCAATTAGGGTATATTGTCACCATCTAGAGAATATTCATATTTGTACTTCTTTCAATTCTGTATCTCCCAGGAACGGTTATGTTGGAATACTAACCGACGGGTGGCAATATATTCGATACATTCAAGAGAAATGAATGGTTTGTCATGTGTGGCCGAGTTACAAGATGTTCTTATTGAACTCCAGTGTATCGCTTCTAGAGTACACTAAGTGGAAGGTGGATCCATACCTTGTCATAGTTGTAATCCATTACCCATATAAGAGCTCGTGTTTTGATTGTATATTATATATGTAGGATGTTAGATGCAAGCGTTTCTACTAGATTTCTACTTATTTGATTTAGACATTATTATAATATCAGAAGAGCCTTGATATAAAGAATCATTTGGGTTATCGTAAGGTAAAAACCCATTCGTGTTTATGTGTGGATCGGTCTTACGACTATTCTTTCTTTTAAAGGGATTTTAGAAGTTAAACCAAATGATTTGAGTTTACTCACACCAGTCACATGACTGACCCATAGTTTATTTTGTTTTGTTTTCCCTAAAGTCTTAGGTGCCCAATTTTGTACGACCAGTCAAGTAGTCAGGATTTACAGATATTTGAAGAGCTGGAGCAGGAGGCTTCAGGATATATATAGCTATTGTTATTTTTGCTGTGTTGTAAGTGTTATACTCTAATAATGGTATTGTATACAGATACTGTTTTATTTCAAGGATATGTTATCTATTATATGTTGTTCGTTCCGCTGTGAGATTTGTGTTACTCTAATGTTGTATGTTCTTCTTCTTCTTCTATTCTAAGTTCCTATCCTATCAATTCTCACCCTCTAATTTCTTTCATGGACTATCCGGTATTTTCCGACGCTTGGAGTGTCGACATTGAGTATATGTCGGTAACCAAGGTCGACAAAATCCCCGGGTCGTTATAGGTTCAAACAGTGCATACATAAAAATATATAAAACAAATAGTACATATAAATATTGAGGAATCCGGTTGGATTCCTCCATCCGGTTTCCTACATCCACAGATGATAGTCAACACAATTTACACTAATTCAATACTAGGGAATATTATAATCGATGGAATCAGTATCCAACCAACGATGTGTACATATGTAACGGTATGTATTACTTAACCAATTTAACTGTAATTTATCTAAACGACCATCACACAGCATTCAACCATTATTAAAATATAATTATAATATTTTAAAATAGATTAGAGTCAGTGATTTTACTTACCTTGGCGCGTTAACTGTTAAATAACGATTTGCGTCGGTTGATTTGATCAGCCGTTAAATTAGCCTTGAAATTCAACCGAGTTCCAACCCACTCCGGATCCATTTTTCCATTTCCATTTGCTTCCAGTACCATGCATGAAGCTTTCCAGCCTGATACCTGCCACTCCACTACACTGTCTGACAAACGGACATAGCCATTAAACTCCACCCCACAAGCTTCTTAGTCACCTTCCCACGAACTAGAGCATACCCTCTCGCTATGTTTTCCGACCTCAACCACCAATGTATAGTAGCATGAAAGTACGAATTGAGTTGGCACAACCAATGACAAAACTCAGCGCCTAGTACACTTCCATTCTCGTTCCCAAAATCCCTTTATCATCACCACTTTCAACTGATTCCAAATGTTAAATGGTAATTTTTAAGGGTGTGGAGGCAATTTTGTAGGATCAGATAACCATTGCCAGCATCCGTCTCCGATTACAGCAGAATAATGTTGTACAAGGAAGGAACAACATACTTGAGAAACATTTCGATTAATGTAACACCCCGTATTTTCTGAGAATATTAAAATAACAAGTTAAAGAATAATTTATTTGAAAAAGAGGAATGCGAAAAGAATGATGTTTAGCATTGTTCTAAGGTTTGTAAGCAAAATACTTAGTAGCTCATTTGGTTAGAACATGTGACTTGCATACAAGAGGTATAGAGTTCGATTCCCACCAACGCCATATTTTTGTTTTAGGGGAACGGCTAAAAAGTGGCTTTGTGTGAACGCAGTTCAAAAAGTGGTTTAGTGTGAAAATGGTTAATTATGAAGAAGTTATTAAGCCATGAAGTTTGTATGCATATAAGAGAAATATATGTATATATATATATAGACATATAGATATATATAAAAATTAAATAAATAAACATTCAAAAAAAAGTTCAAAATAGCGAATCGGGAGGGGGAATAGCCGAACCGCACCATTTCTGGAGTCGACCCGAGCCGTGTAGGAGTGGGTTCCTGCCTTACCCGGACCTTCCCATAGCTCGGAGATCTGATAGAACTACTATAGAATCATAGGAGTGAGAAGATTTTTGTATGTGGATGCGCCTGAGAATCTAGGTAGTGCCTGTCGGGAGTTGGTGCTAAGTGCCCTCTAGCCCTTTATGTCCAATTCGGCAAAGAGAAGGCGTAACATCCATAGCTAGACTTGAGGCTGGACTTAACCTTGTGATGCTAGATCACAAATGATTCAGCTATGAGGCTAGAAATATCTACAAGCTGAATAACTAAAGTATCGAATGCTGCCAATGTTTCTACTGGGAGCTATTAAACTAATTAATATAATAGAGTTCTTACTGAGGTTGGTACGGTCCTATGGGTATGGAAGGAAAGTATAAAAGTCCCTCTATTAGCTAGGGCTATACTTTCACTCATTTCTTTTTATATATATTAGCCTTAATATTATCTTCGAATTTCTCTAATTCACTCTGTTCACTGGATTTATGAAATGATAACAAGCCATCTTTCTTTCATCTCTTCTTAAACAACCTATATCCTCCTTCCCCACCATAACATTTCATTTTTGATTTCATTCAGAGTACCACTACTTTTTCCACATCTTCCTTTGGGCATAACAGTATAGAAGATGATTTTATGAAATAAATTCAAAAATGCGACTCGACATCGGAAGTGGCCCAAACCTAGGTTGTGATGCTTCCTGTTGAGTCAACCCGAGCCCCGCTGGGTCGACTAGAGGTCAATCCAGGGTGTTTGGCTGCCAACCCGTGGTCCAATTCCCCTAAGGGCTGATATGGCATTTGAGTGGTCCAGATCAGTTCTAGGGTTAATCCTAAGGCCTAAATAACTTCCCACAACTATATATACACCCTAAGACCTAACCCTAATTCATAACTATTATCTATGACACCATTATGCTATCAAATTCTCTCTTAAACCCTATCCGTCGCCTCTAAATCAAATCTCAAGTGTTCAACTTCAACTCAATTTAAAGATTAGAGCTTCTACAACAATTCAAGAAGATAAATCAGCAACACTGCAACGTTTCTACACCAATTTCAGTGCATAATTATATTCTTTAACCATGAAAGGTGAGTACGATGATTTTCACAATATAATTGGATTAAAAGTAACATGATGAAGTTGTAAAGAGGATTTATATGTATGTATGTAATTTAAATCTCATCTAAGTCTTCACCTTTTCGATTCATGTCATCATATGCCTATGTTTCTATGTAAAGTTCATACCTTCATCAATTTGTTCATGTTGAATCTGTCATTATGCCTCAATGCCAGTTTACATGCCCCTTTATTTCATGATGTTGTGCTAATTCCAATTTTCTGTGATTTGATTCTCTCTTCTTATCCCTATTCCTTTTAATTTTGGATTTAGGCTAACTTCGAGCATATGTTAAAAATACGCGCGAATACAAATACATGGGAATGATGGGAATATGTGAAATATGGAAAATTGGAAATTATTAGATATTTTGGATAATTGGATAATATGTGAAATTGACATATTTGGGAATGAATTACATGGAATTGATGAAATTGCCTATAACTGTAAATTTGTAATTGAGGCTAATTAATATGTAATTGGTGACAATTTGGAATAGGCAATATTATAAACATGATTATATGTTTAATTGGATATACATGACATGAAAATTGGGTATGGGTGAAAAATGATTATTAATAAACCTTTGATAAGACTGCCCGGAACCGCCCAGCAAATCCAGCTGCCACAATTGGACCTCAAATGTGAGAGGTCAAAGGAATGAATTGTAGGCGCAACGGTTAATGACACGAGGTTAGACCCGGTTTGTGGCGTAAGACTGCCCGGAACCGCCCGGCAAATCCAGCGGCCACAAAACATTCGGTCTAATGTGGGAGGTCATGCACCGTTCGTCATAAGCAATGAATTAAGGAATACTAACCATAATAAGACATGGGTATGGTTAGAGGGTTAAGTGGGGTGACATGTAAATTATGACATGTAAATATGGACTTTACCGGTATAAGATAAGACATGTAAATTATGACATGTAAGTATGGATTTAACATAGCATGTGTAAGACATGGACATTTAAATTGAAATGGTTAAGTTGGAGAAAAACCTAGTGGGGATCAAGCATAGGTGGGAGGATTGTGTCGGATGGGGGACCCATTTCAACCAGTAACCCATTTGAGTATCTAACTGGGCCCGGAACTTGGCCGGGGTTGGGGCACGCTTACTAGACTTGAATGTAAGAGGTCAAAACGTGAATAGAAGTGGCAACGCAAGTCCAACGGGTTCATGTGCGTGCATGGGTCCGAGCTGGTAGGTATGACATTGTTGCATCATGTAGGTATGGCCGTGCATTTTATGTTGGTATCGGGGTTGCCACTTTGGGGAGTGATACACCCCACTATGGGGCCAACACGGGTGCCTACGTGGTTTAGGTAGCCGATTGAATGGGTAGGGTAAGGGTATCTTAGCGGTGGTAGGAGCAAGCCGACACCTACGATGGCAGCTAGGTACAAGTAACTACCAAGTTTGTCATGTGGGTACAGTTAGTGGGAAGCGATCAACCTTTAGTAAATACAGACTAGTAAATGTGCAGTGTAATTAAGTAATGGGGTGTAACTTTGCAAAAGTGCAGTGTAACGAAATGCATGTTGGTTGAGTTGGATAGTCCTTTGGGTGCTAGTCTGATGTTGACTTCGGTCTTCGGGGTTAGTACTTGGAGGGTTGTTCGCTTAGCCAAGGTGTAGGATTGTCTTAGTACTTAGGAACAAAATCATCTTGTCCATCCTTTTTATCTACCTTATCTATGTTACAACCATATCATGATGCCTATTTATGTCTTGATCATTTACATTACCTATTATTTGTTAAAATTACTGGACTCGCCAGACTTTATGTCTGACCCGTTTTGTTTCCACCTCTTTTCTTTCCTCCCCCCCCCCCTCCTCAGGTTTGCAAGGAGGTAGTACTACAGCTTAGTGTCAATTTCTTTCAGTTGCTTGAAAAGAGTAGATGTATCGCTTTGGACTCTCTCATCTTTATGGCTTTGCTTATGCTCAGTGGGGATTTATGCATTTATGTTATTTAAGTATTTGCTTGTTTATGTACTTTGAAGTTTTTGGAAAAGACAATTGATCCTGTTGTAATGGTTTTTGGAGACTACTTATGTATGCTTGTTTTGAAGTTTGGATGCTATGAAATAAGTTTCATCTTCCGCTATGTTTTATTTATTTATTCTTGTAATTTATCTGTTCTATACTACTATAACGCTTCATGACATTAATGCATTCCCTTTGCATTCTTGGGTCGGAGATTAAGAAGTTGAATAATCGAGAGGTCAAGCTAGTCAAAGTGCAATGGGGAGATGATGAGAGCGACGCTACTTGGGAGACGGAAGAGAAGATGCGTTCATTGTACCCTTTTCTTTTCGAGGGTTTGTCTTTAAATTTCTCCTTTATCGCTTAGCTTGTACTTGTTTTGTCTTTAGTATGTACTCTCACTAGTATCTTTGACCTTTAGATATGGTAGTCCTATGGTTGAAACTTGTGTTTGAGACATGTTATGTATGGTGGATGCATGTGGATGAAAGTGTTTGCTAGTGGTTGCTCATGGATGCATATACACACACTTTAGGCACTAGATCGGCTCAGTCACTTTCATATTGCATATTGCATATAAATGGATGTATTTAGTAAAATGAATGTACGTTGAATATGTGTATCATATGGATGTTGCATTTAAGTGAATGGTTGTGCACACATGTAGTAATGATATGTATAGGGTTCTTTGCATACATGATGGATACATGGCACTATCATTATTTGCATTAAGGAGGTCGACTTAATCAATGGACCACCTGACTTTGCATTAGTATACGGACATATACACACACTATGCATATGTACATGAAAAGCATTAGAAATCTTTTAAGGATCATGGTTGCTAGTGGTTGATGGTTGAGTGGATGGATGATTGGATGGTAGGATACGTTCTTCTTGACTTAGAGATTTCGAGGATGAAATCCTTTAAGTAGGGGAGAATGTAACACCCCGTATTTTCTGAGAATATTCTAATAAAAAATTAAAGAATAATTTATTTGAAAAAGAGGAATGTGAAAAGAATGATGTTTAGCATTGTTCTAAGGTTTGTAAGCAAAAGACTTAGTAGCTCATTTGGTTAGAACATGTGACTTGCACACAAGAGGTACAGGGTTCGATTTCCGCCAGTGCCATATTTTTGTTTTAGGGGAATGGCTAAAAAGTGGCTTAATGTGAACGCAGTTCAAAAAGTGGTTTAGTGTGAAAATGGTTAATTATGAAGAAGTTATTAAGCCATGAAGTTTGTATGCATATAAGAGAAATATATATATAGATATATATATATATAAATTAAATAAATAAATATTCAAAAAAAAGTTCAAAACAACGAATTGGGAGGGGGAATAGCCAAACCGCACCATTTTTAGAGTCGACCCAAGCCCCGCTGGGTCGATTAGAGGTCAATCCAGAGTGTTTGGCTGCCAACCCGTGGCCCGATTCGCTCTAAGGGCTGATATGGCATCTGAGTGGTCCAGATCAGTTCTAGGGTTAATCCTAAGGCCTAAATAATTTCCTACACCTATATATACACCCTAAGACCTAACCCTAATTCATAAATATTATCTATGACACCATTATGCTGTCAAATTCTCTCTTAAACCCTAGCCGCCGCCACTAAATCAAATCTCAAGTGTTCAACTTCAACTCAAACTAAAGATTAGAGCTTCTACAACAATTCAAGAAGATAAATCAGCAACACCGCAACGTTTCTACACCAATTTCAGTGCATAATTATATTCTTTAACCACGAAAGGTGAGTACGGTGATTGTCACAATATAATGGGATTAAAAGTAACATGATGAAGTTGTAAAGAGGATTCATATGTATGTATGTAATTTAAATCTCATCCAAGTCTTCACCTTTTTGATTAATATCATCATATGCCTATGTTTCTGTGTAAAGTTCATACCTTTATCAGTTTATTCATGTTGAATATGTCATTATGCCTCTATGCCAGTATACATGCCCCTTTATTTCATGATGTTGTGTTAATTCTAATTTTCTGTGATTTGATTCTCTCTTCTTATCCCTATTCCTTTTATTTTTGGATCTAGGCTACCTTAGCCTTCGAGTCTATGTTAAAAATACGCGCGAATGCAAATACGTGGGAACAATGGGAATATGTGAAATATGGAAAATTGGATATTATTGGATATTTTGGATAATAGGATAATATGTGAAATTGACATATTTGGGTATGAATTACCTGGAATTGATGAAATTGCCTATAATTGTAAATTTGTAATTGAGGCTAATTAATATGTAATCAGTGACAATTTGGAATAGGCAATATTATAAACATGATTATATGTTTAATTGGATATACATGACATGAAAATTAGGTATGGGTGAAATACGATTATTAATAAACCTTTGACACGAGGTTAGGCGCAATTGTGGCATAAGACTGCCCGGAACTGCCCGACAAATCCAGCTGCCACAATTAGACGTCTAATGTGAGAGGTCAAAGGAATGAATTGTAGGCGCGACGGTTAATGACATGAGGTTAGACCCAGTTTGTGGCGTAAGACTACCCGGAACCGCCCGGCAAATCCAACGGCCACAAAGCGTTCGGTCTGATGTGGGAGGTCAAGCACCATTCGTCATAAGGAGTGAATTAAGGAATACTAACCATAATAAGACATGGGTATGGTTAGAGGGTTAAGTGGGGTGACAAGTAAATTATGACATGTAAATATGGACTTAACCGGTATAAGATAAGACATATAAATTATGACATGTAAGTATGGACTTAGCCATAGCATGTGTAAGACATTTACATTTAAATTAAAATGGTTAAGTGGGAGAAAACCTAGTGGGGACCAAGCATAGGTGGGAGGCTTGTGTCGGATGGGGGACTCGTTTCAACCAGTAACCTGTTTGAGTATCTAATTGAGCCTGGTACTAGGCCGGGGTTAGGGCACGCTTACTGGACTTGAATGTAAGAGGTCAAAACGTGAATAGCGGTGGCAACGCAAGTCCAACGGGTTCATGTGCGTGCATGGGTCCGGGCCGGTAGGTAAGACGTTGTCGCATCGTGTAGGTATGGTCGTGCATTTTATGTTCGTATCGGGGTTGCCACTTTGGGGAGTGATACACTCAACTGTGGGGCCAGCACGGGTGCCTACGAGGTTTAGGGAGCCGATCGAATGAGTAGGGTAAGGGTACCTTAGCGGTGGTAGGAGCAAGCCGGCACCTACGATAGAAGCTGGGTACAAGTAACTACCAAGTTTGTCATGTGGGTACAGTTAGTGGGAAGGGATCAACCTTTAGTAAATAGAGACTAGTAGATGTGCAGTGTAATTAAGTAATGTTGTGTAACTTTGCAAAAGTGCGGTGTAACGAAATACATGTTGGTTGAGTTGGATAGTCCTTTCGGTGCTAGTCTGATGTTGACTTCGGTCTTCGGGGTTAGTACATGGAGGGTTGTTCGCTTAGCCAAGGTGTAGGATTGTCTTAGTACTTAGGAACAAAATCATCTTGTCCATCCTTTTTATCTACCTTATCTATGTTACAGCCATATCATGATGCCTATTTATGTCTTGATCATTTACCTTACCTATTATTTGTTAAAATTACTGGACTCGACGGACTTTATGTGTGACCCGTTTTGTTTCCGCCTCTTTTCTTTCCTTCCCCCCCCCCCCCCCCCTCAGGTTTGCAAGGAGGGAAAACTACAGCTTAGTGCCGATTTCTTTCAGTTGCTTGAAAAAAGTAGATGTATCACTTTGGACTCTCTCATCTTTATGGCTTTGCTTATGCTCAGTGGGTATTTATGCATTTATGTTATTTAAGTATTTGCTTCTTTACGTATTTTGAAGTTTTTGGAAAAGACAATTGATCCTATTGTAATGGTTTTTGGAGACTACTTATGTATGCTTGTTTTGAAGTTATGATGCTATGAAATAAGTTTTATCTTCCGCTGTGTTTTATTTATTTATTCTTGTAATTTATCTGTTCTATACTACTATAAAGCCTCATGACATTAATGCATTCCCTTTGTGAGCGACATTAATGCATTCCCTTTGTGAGCGACATTAATGGCCATGGGGTGTTACATTGAGTATATGTCGGTAACCAAGGTCGACAAAATCCCCGGGTCGTTATAGATACAAACAGTGCATATATAAATAATATAAAACTAATAGTACTTATAAATATTGAGGAATCCGGTTGGATTCCTCCAACCGGTTTCCTACATCCACAGATGTTAGTCAACACAATTTACACTAATTCCATACTAGGGAATATTATAATCGATGGAATCGGTATCCAACCAATGATGTGTACATATGCAACGATATATATTATTTAACCAATTTAACTATAATTTATCTAAACGACCATCACACAGCATTCAACCATTATTAAGATATAATTATAATATTTTGAAATAGATCAGAGTCAGTGATTTTACTCACTATGGCGCGTTAACCGTTAAATAACGATTTGCGTCAATTGATTTGATCAGCCGTTAAATTAGCCTTCAAATTCAACCGAGTTCCAACCCACTCCGGATCCATTTTTCCATTTCCGTTTGCTCCCAGTACCACGCATGAAGCTTTCCAGCCTGATACCTGCCACTCCACTACACTGTCTGACAAATCGACATAGCCGTTAAACTCAACTACGCAAGCTTCTTAATCACCTTCCCACGAACTAGAGCCTAACCTCTCGCTATGTTTTCCGACCTCAACCTCCAATGTACAGTAGCATGAAAGTACGAATTGAGTTGGCACAACCGATGACAAAAATCAGTGCCTAGTACACTTCCATTCTCCTTCCCAAAATCCCTTTATCACCACCACTTTCAACTCATTCCAAATGTTAAATGGCAAATTTTAAGGACGTGGAGGCAATTTTGTAGGATCAGATAACCATTGCCAGCATCCATCTCCGGTTACAGCAGAATAATGTTGTACACGAAAGAAACAACAAACTTGAGAAACATTTCGATTAATATAACAGTTAATGCACCGTCATCCATGCCACGTGTTGACCGATGATTGCATGATATCCCTTTAACTTAGCCTTTGATACTCCCTTCACAGCAAACAAATGCCGCAAATACTTGTTGTGCCATACACTATCATGAAATCCAAATCTTCACATCATTATTTTTGTTTTTGTCTTCTTCTCTTTCTTTCGGTTGGGATTTATCCTTTAAAGTCAGTCAGCCTATTGCCCTTATTCTCCTTCTTCCACTTATAACACGCTCCATCCGTGCATGCTGAGCTTATCAATTCAACATATACAACGTGTCTGCTCCAAACATTCATGCAAACACCTCACTAAAATTCAAAACCCAAGCTACCCCTTTTATCACGTTCTTTCTCTAGAAATAACCCTCAAACATAATGAACCTTTAACCAATTCCTGAATTATGTTACCTCACCGTTTCATCTTCCACCCAGTTAAACTCGCATACCCCTTCCCTCATGCATGTGTTTCATTCACTTCCTAAGAGCCAAATTTAACCCACAAAGTTTGGTTACATTCATTTCTCCAAAATGAAAAGCTTCTTCCTCCTGCTAACAACACGCTTCAGCTCTTCTCAACTTAAACTCTTTCCATCTTCCTTATTTTGCTACAGCAAATCCACAAGAACACCACCATCTTCCCGTTCTACTCGATGGCTTTGCAATGATTCATATAATAAACAAATCACAGTTAAAACAGTTGAAATATATACATTTGGTTATAACATAAAATGATGATCAGAGTTACACATATACAGATGTACATAACAATTAGCGGAAATATATATATAATAAGGTATACCAAGTCTTCGTCTTCGCTCGCCAAGGCAAGGAAATCTTCTTTAACTGCAACTTCTGTTGACCCGAGCGTATTGCATAAAAGAAAACACAACAAACACTCGGATTAGCACTAAATCATTCTCATATTAGTCAAATTAAAATATGAAATAACATGGGTTTCATGGACGTAGTAACTCAGGAGATGTTACGGGATTTTTCCATCTCTCGTGGATCCGTTAAACTAATACATACATAGTATAATATGCTATTACGATGGTGTTTATTCGGTAAAGTAAATATCATTAAAATAACGTAAGCGGGATTACATTTTTACCCGTACACCGTTTACATTACCATATTCTATACAGTACCGTAAACCCACCATAAACTGATGGCATCAGAGGGCACTCCATAGGTGTGGTACAAATCAAAATCGTATAGGGCTCGATAAGGATAAATATGAAAAGGCACTCGAGGTAATACCCAGGGTAGGATTCTACCAATTGCACTCCCGGACCAGTGGTAACGCATAGTAGCCACTACCGTCCACCTCGAAACACACTCCAAAATCAAATAGGCCCAAATCATCATCATAGTCATAGAATAGTATCGAAGAAGTGTGTCCGATCAAAGGTGCTACCTCTATTAGTCACGGTATAGCTCCTGTTTTACTCATCTTAATTCTGACCCGAAGGTCAGGGCTATTTTGTCATCATTCGCATTCCTCGATCCAAACATTTCCTCCCAGTCATCATACTTCGTTCCGGATACTTCAACACGTGCACAGTTGTTAAAGTGGTATGGGTACTGGCAGAGAGTATGCCACTTACCGACTCCGGTCTCTTTAACAACCAACGCCTACATTTTCCACATCGGTCGGTTCTTTTACATTTCACAAAGGTTCGCTTTATATCCGAAATATCATGTTTTGTTTCGAACCCAATTTATATTCAAAAATAATAAAATTTTCATATCAACATATCATAATAATTCCAAACCGATTTATATTCCAAACTAGAATATTATTTCTATATCCATACATCATAATCCTATAATATCCCAAAATTGATTTATATTCAAATAGAATACACTTCATATCAAAGATCATAATTATTTCAAAAATCATTTTATGTTCGGAATCCATTCATATTCAAATAGAATATACCTGTCTATATCAACCCCTTTCAATCATTTCAGAGATCCCATTCATATTCAAATTGAATATATTTACATTGAAATGTTATAATCGTTTACAATCGATTCGTATTCAAGAATATAACTTCATATCAAAACTCCATTTGAATCACGATTCAAATCAAAATCAATCTCCATTTAGGAAGAAATTTACAATTATATAATATAATTATGAAAATACTTATAAACGAAAACCTTTATATGAAATTTATATATAATAAAATAGTTAGAGTATAATAAGATAATTTAAAATACTATGTATAGACATAAAATAAAAGTTTATTAAATAGTTTAAATAATAAAATATAGGAAAATTTTGTTTATAATAAACTAGTATATAGGTTGCAAAAGCTACTAAAATAATTTTTTAGCAATAGAATATAGTCTTATTTGTAAAACAAATGGTGCAAATATATATAAATAGTTTTATAAATTAAAGTAAAATTTTAAACCATAATTGTTTCTTCCTTCCAAATTTCAAAACATGAAATCTATATTCAAATCTCAATTGAGTTCATTTAATTTCCATATCTCATTTCAACATTGTTCAAATTAACCGCTCGATTTAAAGGATTCAATCCACATGCGTATTGGGTTAAAAGAACTCCGAGTATCCTCGGTTACCTTTATTCAAAATTAAATTCAACGAGAATTTATAAGCTTCACATCTGCACCATTTATTTGAAAATATCAAATCATATTCAAATCTCAATTTACGAATTCTCAATTTGTTTTGGAATAATTCCCTTAACCATTTTCAATAACATTCAAAGTTCAGATCTTAAGGAAAATGGATTTATCGAGTATCGACATATTACCTTTTAAATAAAATTTCCAATAATAGAATTTTCCGAATATTTAAAATCATTTAACCAACCGATGTCCGTATATAATTTTCTATCGTATGACCAAGTGATCTTGAATTTAATTTCTCGATATTCCAGGAATGGATATCTATCATTTCAACATGTGTTCTTAATTCATTTTAAATCGATTAATCCCGGGTTTATTCGATGCCCGTAACATCAAGGGTAAAATGGGATTAATCATCACAATAAGCATACAACATCATATACTAAATAATGTAACATTAGCAATATCAATACAATAATCAATTTCAAACCAAACATCCATCACAACCATTTCACTCAAATGATGAGCATTACACCTTTCACTGGTCAACAAGTAATAGGTTTCAACTAGAAATTTAACTTAATTAACTAATGATCGACTTATTTTGCATGTAACACACTTGCATGTCAATTTTAAGCAACCAGTCACAGCCAATCACAACCATGCAACCAAAATTATTTCATAATTTAATAAACATGGGAATAATTTAGTTAATCGTGAGTGACAAAATCACTCACCTTTGGGTCTCAAATTGGTTGAACGTCCAACCAAAACCCAAAAATTTTCAGTCACCAAACGTAGGCAAACCAGTTTCAGATCGTCCGCAATTTCTCCACGATTCCAATGCACCCAACCGCGTCCAAATCCGAGTTCGCATGTAAAAGTTATCGGCGTTTTACTATTTGAATTTTGAAAATATATAAATTAATAAAATAACTACCCACCCTATCACGCTTTGACACGTCAGCAACTAAATTTCTTCTTCCCACTCAACCCCAAATCGCATGAACAGTTACCACGCTGAAAACCCATCGACACAGCAAATTTGACCGGCCAAATCCGCGAGCTTCGAGCACCGGAGACCGAGTGACCACCTCCACCCGCAAGCCCATCCAAAACCACACCATCCAGGCCTGAAGCCACCACCTCCGGCGAACCCTCGCTCCGCCAAAGCAAACCTTAAAACCGAAAACCGAGGCTTCCATCACCAAACTCGCACGTCACACTTGATGATAGAACCTCCAATCACCACCAACGAACTCGTGTGACTCTCCTCTACAATACCCAAAAGTCAATTTCTTCGATCGATGTAGGAATCGAAAACACCCACTTTCGGTTTATGGTTTTGAAAATCTGCCTCTTTGACCATGATTTTCTGCAAGATTAAGCACTGCATGTCGAAAATGATGGCACCCATAGCTTCGTATCATCGAGAGCTTCGATTCGATATGTAATATGTTAGTTTTTGAAGAGATTTGAATCTGAAGCTTGTATTTTATTTTGAATAGGGTTGAGAATGTTATTTCAGCCATTAAAGAGAAAAAAAAATGATGGAGAAGGTGTATGTGTAATGAAAATGGCTGATGGAGTGGAATGGAGATTAAGTTATATATATATAGTTATATATATAAGGCCCAACATAAGAACCAAACAATTATCATATTACGCTGATTCCATTTGCGTTTTCTCCTGTATGATTAAATTACAAGTCCGATTGTACCGAAACTTAAAATCCCACCATAATTCACTATTCCGGATCCGATGAAACTGGTTTCATCGGATTCTGGGACAGTTTGCCAAAATAGTTAAATTTCATAGTTAATTAATTAATAAAATATTCAATTATTCATTTAACTGTTTTAATCCAATTTAAATATTCATCAAATTTCATTTTTTAATCCAATTATAACTTAAACAATTTTTATACATTGATTTCGTAAATTCTTAAGTTCTCGAATTTTATTATTTACAAATTTAAATCTAAATTTCAAATTTTACTTAAACAACTTAAATTTTATTTAATCATTTAAATATTGAATCCCAAATTACAACATTTCTAAATAAAACTAAATTTGAAAATCTATTTATACTCAATTCAAACGATCATCATTATTATAATCAACATCATTATTATAATCAATAAATTTGATTTTTATCTAATATTATTCCATTTATCTATTTTAAATCTAAATTTAAATATAAAGAAAATTATGGGTTGTTACATAGGGTGTGGGCTAAGATTACTTTGCTGTGAAGTAATAGGGGAAGGCTATAGCCATGTAGTACGTGAGGTTAAGTTTAGGGTAAGGTAAGTATTTGTTTTTATTTTATTTTACCCACTACTCATGTATTTGTTTTTATTTTATTTTACCAACTACTCATTAATTTATTTAGAATGGATATGGATCAATACTTACACGGATGAATGTAAGTGGTATGGATTTTCCTATTCATCTTGTTGACAAATTTTTAGCTGGCAACCATTCCGTACTGTGGAGTCTTTAGTTTCTAGCTTGAATATACTTTGTGTCTTAAAATTTTAGTGTACCCATTTCGTAAGATATTTTTTATATCTGAGTTGCTACAAACAGAAATAAAAATACAGTCGTGTCCAGTGAGTTGCCATGATTCCAAAAATATAATAATATCGGTAGGTTAACTCATATTGTGAAACCCCAAAATATTGATATAGGGTGCAAAATACTCCGAATAAAAAGTTGCGTATTTAATTAATTAAAGATTACAGTAAAATTCTAAAAATTAAATTATCACTACGTCTCACAAGAATCTTGTCCATGTTCGAAACCGATATTTAAATATATTTAAATAACCGTTATGGCAAAAACGTTTATGCCACTGCTTTTCTGAATATTTAATTTGGACATAACTTACAATATATAATCCGAAATTTCGATTTTTCACTTTCATTAGAGAAATATGGTTCAAGGGATTCAAACGTTTCTTGTTTCGATGAAATCCAATTTATAACGAATCGTGTACACTCAATTGAAGTTTAGAACGTTAAATTACGAACTTCCATTATATTACGGGCTCGACTATATTTAATATATATTTTTATACGTTCCAGTTCGTTTTAATTAATATATAAATACACTTATATTATGAATTCAATATTTAAACTGATCTAAATATTCAAATATAAACCGATAAAAATGCGGGATGTTACATTCCTTCCCCCTTAAAAGAATTTCATCCCCGAAATTACTGAGTTGGAAAAATACTGCAATTAGATAAACCATTTGTTTTATATCTTAACTGCAGCTTCAACTGAATCAATTAATTCCAATTAAAATATTAATTTCTTCTTATTAACGAATATTTTCGGAAATTCTGAAATTTTACCAACAGCTTAAAATTTTGGAGAATTTTGCCAGCATCTCCTCTGCACGGCTCATTCGGTACTACTACAACTTGCTTCTTTGGGCATTTGCCAATTCCAAATGAAAATTAAACAGCCAAACGGCTTGCCAAAATAGCCCATAAATCTCATACTGAAATATAATGTAAACTTGTACCTTTTTGTTGGGCATTCAACCCTTTTCTCTTCCATCACTTCAGCATATACCCATGCATCTCCAATTGATCACCAATCATCCGCTTATACTTAAGCTGAATTCCTTTTCAAATTTTCAAGTTCCAACCTCAATTCCGAACTTCAACTCACAATCTAATTCTTATATAATTTCCACTTGTCTGGCTTCAATTCAATTCCAAATTTATTTAACATAGTTTTAAGTTAAATTCTAATCTATTCATTCACGTTTATCAATTTAACTCCATAAGTTAAATTTAAATTTCAAAATTTCAAATTCTTGGGTTTTATCTCAGATCAGTTGAAATCATATATATTTACGTATAATAGTAGCAATTCACAACTTATTTCCTCAAAACAATTCAAAATAAAATCTTTGGTAGTAATCCGCCACTTAGAAACTCGAAAATGAATACTGACGATGCTGTCAGAATTATTTTCCAGAATTCGAAGTGAGTTCAATACTATATTACATCCAAACTCGTTTTAAAACACTTCCATTTGCAAATTTCTTCAAATTATCTTTCATAGCGCTTGGAAAACAATTTGAAATCACCCAGGATTTTAAATTTTCCATATATTCAATTCAAAATTCATTTACAACACCTTTCCAAGTTTCTAGAATTTTATTTCAATTCTAGCTTTAATTCCAGATTTAATCCATCTGATTCTAGATATTATATTACAGTATACGAATTCTGATTGGTTATTTATATAACCATCTCAATTATAATATTATGCGATTATAATAACAACCAACACATCCAATGTATATAATAATGATTCCAATATATTTTACTTCTTTTATATTAGAATATATTTGGGTAAAATTATTTCATTTTTCCAGCTTTTTAAAATAGTACTATGTCGAATTCCTTTATCCAAGCGTTTATAAATCCCTATGGACCACGTCAGCTAAACTCGTCGATCTCGAATTTATATACCACTCAACAGATCAATCAACACAGTATAAAACAGTTTTATAGTAATTTACAAATACGCGCTCGTATATATACACTCAACTCAATCTAAGGTATTACTAACCTTATCTTTATCGAGTCACGCCACAGAGCCAAGGTAATTACTTAACCTTCAGCTCTGATAACTGTATAGGCCCGTAAATCCGTACCAATTTGAGCTGACTAATATCCTACACATTCAACTCAAAGTGCACGAAAATATAGATCTTTAATGGAAAGAAATTAGAGGGTGGGAGAGATAAGATAGAACTAATAAAATAGAAGAATAAGAAGAACATCAGAATCAGAGTAAATACGAAACTCACAACGGAACAAATAAAAGTATTATATAACATAACTTTGTAATACAAATCTGATTTTGTATATACAAACCATATCAGAGTATACTCATATACATCATAGCGGAAATATTCTTTAAATAACTATTGGTAAAGTCTCCTACTTCAAGCACCTCAAAATGTATTTGTAAAAGCCTGAAACATTTGACTGCCCTACAAATTTGTGCACCCAAAATTTTAGGAAAAACACAAACGAAATAAACTCTAGGTCAGTCATGGGACTGGTGTGAGTAAACTCCAACCATATTGTTTAATTTTGAAAACCCTTCTGAGACAAAAGGATAATAGTAAGACCAACCCACACATAAACATGGACGGTTTTTACCTTACTGTAACCCAAAATACTTTGATATCAAAACCAGTGATATTATAATAATGTCTAATCAAGTAAATAACCAAACAGCAGAATGCATGCATCTCACGCTCCACATACATAATATAAAATCATAAACCGCAGGGCGCTTATTGGAGATTTAATTCCAACAGACAAGGTATGGGATCACCTTCCGATCGGTGTACTCTAGAGGGTATACACACGGGTTCAACAAGAATGTCTTGCAACCCAGCCACACATGACCGACCCCTCATTTAGCTTGAGTGCATCGAATATATTGTCACCCATGGTTGTTGGCCATCCAACAATAATCTGAAGATACAAAATCGAAAATAAGAACAAATATGAAATTTCTCTAGATCGGTGACAATGAACCCAACTAGGGTATGACCCAACTAGCCATGCCTCACGCCCGATTTCTGTCATTTCCCAGTTGTGAGGCTAGAGGCTACGTCTATCTTCAGAACATCTGATCACCATTCACTTTGAATGCCACATCGTCAAACCCGTCAATTCACTAATCGATTTCCAAAAATATCACGGATATAAAAAGCTAAGAGGAACGAATTCCTCCGCCACCAGACACAATACCTTTAAGAGATCAATCGTATGCAATTTGTTAGGTTTACTCTATCAGACACTCGTCCATACAAGTTGTCCTGGGACTAGACAAACAGAAACACCATTCTGGAATAGAACGACCCTTGCATTTCACTCTGTCTTCAATTTTCTTCAGCATAATCTAATTCGCAGCGCTTATGCCTATATGGAGTGGTTTTCGGATAATAAATCCAACCAGTCTCTCCGTATTGACACCGATGGTCAAAACACTTCGATAGTCGGTTATTTAACTATCGAAGTAAAAACAATACATACATTCAAATTTACACTAAGCATCAAACAAATCACTGTCCCTTTTATTTAACATTACTTTCCCAATTTTCCATATCTTCCCAGCTATTTTCCAAAACCTGTTTAGCCCTTCACATTTCTTGGAAAACATTTCCAGTTATTATAAAACTTTATTCTCCCATATTCCAGATATATATATTGTTAATGTTCGAAAGCATTCTCATCCTTTCACATTTCTTATTTCCGGTATATTAGAAAATATACGTTATTTATATTTGGAAAACATTTCCAATTTCCATTTTAACTACTAAATCTACAAACATTTGCATTTTAAAACCTTATTCACTTTAAAATGTGAACATTTATTCCTTATAGCAACCTGATTTCGTTTATCAAATAATTCTTTATTTAGATAATAAATACCATTATAACTTAATGTCGACTTCCTATTTGATTAAAACTCGTTTAGCTTCCTTTAGTTCAGGGATAACAATAAATATTATTTGTTCAATATTCAATTATCATTTCTTATATGATCCCGAACAATGTCGAATGACATGTTATATAAACTCAATGTTTTTATCACATTCCCATATTTTAAAGAGTTCCCTTCAGTATGGGTAATATATATTAGATCTTGATTACTTACTTCTACTTCCAACTTCGTATAATTCATTTACACTTCTTCGGTGAAAAACATAATTATTTTCTTATTACTTGCGATAAGTGAATTTCCAACCTTTCTAGTGAATAGTGTTATATATAATAATCACGCTTAAGCTTGGTTAACAATGTTAATTTATCGTTATAGTAAAAATTTGCAAAACGTTGTAATATTCCCTTTTATAACTAATCTCGACATTACAGTCACGCTTAAGCCTGGTCAACAATGTTATTTTATCGTTATAGTTCAAAAACTTGCAATACGCTGCTATATTCCACTTTATAACAAATCTCGACATCTCTTTCCGTTACAAACTAATACCATCTCTCGATAATAGTGAAGTCTTTCAAGTTGGGGTATTTTATTTACCTCTCAGACCTTGATCGATGACGTTCTTACCTTAGAATAGATATAAGCCCGTACTTTAAACTCCTTATTACCTATAATATTCGTTAACCTGTATTTCTTGCTTAATTTGAATATGGTTTTACGATGCCATATCCTTATTTTGAAAGCTTGATTGTTTACAACTATTTATATTAAACATTAACTCTTCGCTTTGTCTACATTATACTATTATATTTATAACTTCTTTTACCAAAATCCATTTACGTTCTTTGTCTTCTTACACTTTACTTTTATTTGAATCATTGTTCTTAATGCATGTAACATCTCATTACCAACTCAATAACGTCTTAAATGAGATCTATTTAAGAAACAGTTATTTAATTAAAAATAATTAAATAATAATTTACTTCCTCATTGCTGAAGTAAAACAGTTTACTTCATCTAAAATAACTTATTATATTAGTTCAATAATCCTTCATAAATTAATAATAATTAATAAGAAATCTTATTGATTTTGATTGATTTATTGCTAAGCTATTTTCATTAGATGAATTTAAGGCCAATTAATCTAATAATCAATTTCTAATAAAACAGTTGATTTGATCAACTTCAAACCATCAGTTAATTCGTTAACTGATTTTAATTACTTCTCTTAATTTGATTAATATAATTAATCTAGTAATATTCTTTTACCGACTGTATTAAAATAATTATCCATTACTTACTCGTAGGATAATTATAGCTTTATAAACTTATTCAAACGTCAAACAATCGTTTATATTTACTTTATAAAAACTAACAACATATTGTTTATAATAGAACTTCAATTATAATTTTAACTTCGCTTTAATTATAAAAATATAATTTTTTATAATTTAACTTCATTGATTCGTCTGGCGACAATTCAACGTCTTAAAAAAACGATGAATTTACGGTCGGTTGCTGCCACTTTCTTAATCGATATTGTCTATTGATTTAATCAAAATAAATGTTGAATTTCCATTCAACATCAATATCCACACAGGGTTTTAATGTCATTTGGGTTCAAGCAATGCATATATAAATAACAGGGAAATAGTGTGAAGGACAAAAAGTAGGCAAAATTTGCCCAAAAGGACAAGGCACAAAAAATTTGCTTAAAAGGACAATTTGTAGTGCAAAGTGGGAAAACATGGGACCCCCCTGAATTCCACCATTTGCACTAAAAGTTGTCCTTTTGGACAAGTTTTTCGTTGACCGTCCTTTTGGGCAAATTTTTAGTTGACTTTGTCCTTATGGGAAAAAAACCCTATAAATAATATAAAACAAACAGTACATATAAATATTGAGGAATTCGGTTGAATTCCTCCAACCGGTTTCCTGCATCCACAGATGTTAGTCAACACAATTTACACTAATTCCATACAAGGGAATATTATAATTGATGGAATCAGTATCCGACCAACGATGTGTACATATGCACTGATATGTATTATTTAACCAATTTAAGTGTAATTTATCTAAACGACCATCACACAGCATTCAACCATTATTAAAATATACTTATAATATTTTAAAATAGATCATAGTCAGTGATTCTACTCACCTTGGCGCGCTAACCGTTAAATAACGATTTGCGTTAGTTGATTTGATCAGCCATTAAATTTGCCTTAAAATTCAACCGAGTTCCAACCCACTCCGGATCCATTTTTCCAGTTCTGTTTGCTCCCAGTACCACGCATGAAGCTTTCCAGCCTGATACCTGCCACTCCACTGTTCAACGAATGGACATAGCCGTTAAAGTCCACTCTGCAAGCTTCTTAATCACCTTCCCACTAACTAGAGCCTACCCTCTCGCTATGTTTTCTGACCTCAACCTCCAATGTACAGTAGCATGAAAGTACGAATTGAGTTGGCACAACCGATGACAAAACTTAGTGCCTAGTACACTTCCATTCTCCTTCCCAAAATCCCTTTATCACCACCACTTTCAACTCATTCCAAATGTTAAATGGATTTATAATTTTTAAGGATGTGGAGGCAATTTTGTAGGATCAGATAACCATTGCCAGCATCCATCTCCGGTTACCACAGAATAATGCTGTACACGGAAGAAACAACATACTTGAGAAGCTTTTTGATTAATATAACAGTTAATGCACTGTCATCCATGACATGTTTTGACCGATGATTGTAGGATATCCCTTTAGCTTGGCCTCTGAAACTTCCTTCATAGAAGACAAATGCCGCAAATACCTGTTGTGCCATCCACCATCACGAAATCCAAGTCTTCACATCTTTATTTTTGTTTTTTGTCTTCTTCTCTTTCTTTCAGTTGGCCTTTATCCTTTAAAGTCGGTTAGACCTCCTTCTTCAAATTATAACACGCTCCATCCATGCATGCTGAGCTTATCATTTCAACGCATACTATGTGTCCGCTCCAAACATTCATGCAAACCCCTCACCGAAATTTAAAACCCAAGCTACCCCCTTTTATCACATTCTTTCTCCAGAAATAATCCTCAAACATAATTAACCTTTATCCAACTCCTTGATTATGTTACCTCGCTGTTTCATCTTCCACCCAATTAAACTCGCATACCCCTTCCCTCATGCATGCGTTTCGTTCACTTCCTGAGAGCCAAATTTATCCCACAAAGTTTGGTTACATTCATTTCTCCAAAATGAAAAGCTTCTTCCTCCTACTAACACCATGCTTCAGCTCTTCTCAACTTAAACTCTTTCCACCTTCCTTATTTTGCTACAACAAATCCACAAGAACACCACCATCTTCTCGTTCAACTCGATGGCTTCGCAACTCATGCTTTAGTTCGCAAGCCAAAACATCGCTCCTTTCATACACCGCATTTTGCGTTCTTCTCTCCGACTTGCTTCCAGTGCATGCGACTTTTTTTTGTGGAGTGATTAATTTACTTTTAAAGTTTCTTACGCCATTGAAATGTTTGACATTCTGGAACTAGAAGAATGATGATCGGATGGTCTATTTAAAACATAGGAAAACTTAATAGTTAAGTTTTGGTAGTTTAGAGTAGGTTACATAGGCTGACGCGTTTTCTTTGCTTAGGGTGTGGGCTAAGATTACTTTGCTGTGAAGTAATAGGGTAAAGCTACAACCATGTAGTATGTGAGGTTAAGTTTAGGGTAGTATTTGTTTTTATTTGATTTTACCCGCTACTCATTAATTTATTTAGAAAGGATATAGATCAATACTTACACGGATGAGTGTAAGTGGTATGGATTTTCCTATTCATCTTGTTGATAATTTTTGAGCTGGCAACCATTCCGTACTATGGAGACTTTAGTTTCTAGCGTGAATATATTTCGTGTCTTAAAATTTTAGTGTACCCATTTCGTAAGATTTTGCTTATATCCGAGTTGCTACAAATAGAAATAAAAATACAATCGTGTCTAGTGAGGTTCCATGATTCCAAAAATATAATAATATTGGTAGGTTAACTCATATTGTGAAACCCCAAAATATTGATATAGGGTGCAAAATACTCTGAATAAAAAGTTGCATATTTAATTAATTAAAAATTACTGTAAAATTCTAAAAATTAAATTATCACTACGTCTCAAAAGAATCTTGTCCGAATTCGAACCGATATTTAAATATATTTAAATAACCGTTATGACCAAAAATGATTATGCTACTGCTTTTCTGAATATTTAATTTGGACATAACATACAATATATAATCCGAAATTTCGATTTTTCACATCCATTAGAGAAATATGGTTCAAGGGATTCGAACGTTTCTTGTTTCAAAGAAATCCAATTTATAACGAATCCTGTACACTAAGTTGAAGTTCAGAATGTTAAATTACGAACTGCAGTGATATTACGTGCTCGATTATATTTAATATATATTTTTATACGTTCATCTTCGTTTTAATTAATATATAAATCCACTTATATTACGAATTCTATATTTAAAGTGATCTAAATATTCAAATACAAACCGATAAAAATGCGGGACGTTACAATAGTTCATGCAATAAATTGCTACTTGAATTCCCTGTTTTGACTTCTATTTTACTGTCATGACCTGCCATAAAAGCTATTGCATTCTGGAAACCAAAACAAATCAATTCTAACCATATATGCACTTCTGTGATTTACTTGCCAAACAATAACTTGGATACATGAGACTTGAACTTTGCTTTAAAAAAAAACTGTTACGCAAAACAGTTTTTTGTGTGCATCTGAATATACGCATATGTGAAGCCAATATGGCTCGACTGTGTGATCAATTGGCTTGCTTTTCTTGTGTATATTTACTAACTGGAATTTGATTCTTGTTGCCTGGAACATGTTTGAGCTATATTGTGCTACCATTTTGGTGTTGAGCTTGAACTTGTAGTATGTTTGCATGTGCACTATGTACTCGAGTTTGTGTTCACGTCCACTTGCAACTCCATTTGTATACATGCAACTTGAGTACTTTCATGTTGGCTTGATTCTTGTGATATCTGGTTAGAACTTTTGCAAGTGTATATGTATCATATAGTAACATTTTGGCATGTCATGAACACTGAGTATTGTTGCAACCTTGTCGATGCCATGTTTTGTGCTCGACCATACCTTAATATTATCCATGCTGCCTTGACATTGATCTTCTTTAATGACTTGATGGTTGTACCATGTTGTACTTTATCTTCAAACTGACTCGACCACTTTGACACTGTCATTTTGGTATTTCATTATTCCTCATTTCTTGAACTATGTGCGTTGGACTGTGAACATGTGATTCCAAATAGTCTTGATTTACATGCATGTATTGCCATGTATATATGTGTGTGTCGTGCCATATACATATATGTATATATACACATGTATGTGTGTGTATATATGTGTTTGTATTTGTTGCTTAGTGTTCATGGATACTTGCGGCATGAAAATTTTGTCAAGCTTTACCTAGCATGTAACGACCCGGATTTTCGAACAGTTTATTTCAAATATTTAATATGATTTTAAATATTGAATTGATAATATAAATGAATTTTTATATTAAATTATGGATTTAATAATCAATTTCGATTTAATATCTAATATATTAAATCATCATAATATGAAATATATTTATAATTGTGGTTTAAATATATTGATTTATATAGACTTTTAAAACATTAATTAAAAGAATCAATAAACAATGTATACTAGAATGCTTATAAAATTGTGTCGCCTGTTTTGAGCACATTTATACTTTGGTTTAGTAATTCAGATTTCATTAGTGATCGAGGAAGCCGGTTAGTGTTAACTATTCATTGGTTATGTCCTAAAATAAATCTAGTAGCTTATTAAATAACTTCAGTAATCTTCCTTAGGAATACAACCTCCAATCTTCCCTTGGAAGCCCATTCACTTCTATATATCTGCTTCTTCATTTTGTTCAATTCCTGTTAACAACAAGCAATAAAAATCAAGGCCAACCTTTTCTTTGAAATCGAAATAACCAAACGAAAATTCCCTTATTTTGAAATCAAAAACCATTCTTTTCTTAGTCTAGTTTTCTTTCCCATTAGACGAAAAAAGAGGAAATCACTCCCTTCTAAATCATTTAATTCCGAAGTTCAGAAATCGATTTCTGAAATCGCGAGCTAGGGCTTCAACCCTAGGGTCTCGACGTTGGTGCACAGCAGTTAGGGAAGTTCGAATCCGAATCTGACCATCTAGGTGAGGCGCGAGTGAGTAAAAATGACCAGATTGAAGCTAGGAATCGATTTGTTTTGTCTAGGCTCGAGTGTAAATGAGGTTTGGATGGTTCGATGCGAAGTGGTATCGGGTATCCCGGGATCGCGATCATGTTTTCTGGACTTTGCGAAGTACTTGAGTTCGATAAAGGAGGTGATTTTGAAGACGTTCGATGGGAGTGGTTTTCATGGAGAAGAACATTGATAGTAATATCGCATGATTTCATTTTGCTATGTGAGGTCTTGTGAAGTTGCGATTTGGGCGAGAGATTTGAGGGTGCGATATTGAGGGTGGTTTTGGAAGGCGACAGCAGCGAGTAAAGGAAGGTCGGTGCTCTGTTTGTTTGGGAACGGTGAAGAGGTCGGAAAGCTGTTGAACATAGAGGAGGTTGGGTTTTGACAGTGAGAGGAATGGTTAGCAAAATCATCGGGTTAATTAAGGTAATTCAAAATTTTAGTTTAGTAGTTTTCTCCTTATTTAAATTTAATTAGTTTAAATTTTATTAAACTTATATAAATCACCAATGAATCCATGCGAGGTCCATGAGTCATGTAGTCGGACAAATGAGATTTGTAGATGGAGGAGAAAGTATTCAAGTCAATTCAATATTTTTCTGAAGCCAGGTTAAATAAAGAAATTGTAAATGGATCGAAAACTAAAATCACGGTAGGTAAATCTCACTCACCGTTTATTTAGAATTATTTTTATTTGTTAAAAATAATTGTTGTTGCTTGTTTGAATGCTTTCTGATTGTTTGAAATATATTAGTTATTTAGGGTGACTATTATATATATATATATATATTGGTTTGGTGGTTGGATTCCCGCAGTATTATTAGCGGATGCCCGCAGTATCATTAGTGGATGACCCTACGCTCCACGTATATAAGTGGATCCCCTTTCTATACCGCGATATCCTGCCTCGAAGCAGGATGGGTATTATTTCTGTTGACTAATGTCTGTGGATGCAGGAAAAACAGGTTGGAGGGATCCAACTGGATTCCTCAAAAATATATTATCTGTTTGTTTGTTTGCTTGATTTCGTATATATTCATACATGACGTGTTAAAAATCAAATGATTGAAAATTGGATGATTTGATTGTTTTAAATATCACTGGGCTAAGTGTTAATTTACAAAAATATCCTGAAAAAGATATTTGAGATTTAAAAAGGAAAATTTTATTTTTAAATTAGAATTTGAAATTTGAATAGAATAAAAATATTCACTTGTTTTAAATAAATTAAACAAGTAGTTCCTTTATAAACGAAGTTTATAAATAGTTCTTTTATAAACAAAGTTTATAAATGAAGTGAAAAGAATTATCATTGGATAATTCAGAAATAAATATACTAGTGTGAAATTGAAAAGGGAAACCTATTTTCCAAAAGGAGAAATATCGATTTCAAAAGGAATTGAAATCGAGACTTGTTTAACGAATGAATAAAGAAAGTTTGAAATAGAATTTGAATATAGGAAACTCAATTTGAATGGAAATGGAATTTGAATATAGAAATTCAAATGGAAATCAAATATAGAATTTGAATGTAGAAAATATAAAGGGATTCAAATATAGGATTTGAATATCGAAAGTGAAATGGAATTTAAATAAAGAAATTTAAATATGGAATTTGAATATAGAATTCAAATAGTTTGAAATGAAATCTGAATATAGAATTCAAATAGATTGAATGGAATTTGAAAAAAAATTTGAAATGGGAATTTGAATATTGAACTCAAATAGAAATTGAAATGAGAATTGGAATATATAAATTCAAATGGGGTTTGAATATAGAGAATTCGAAATAAAATTGAAATAGAATTTCAATATGAAATTCAAATAGATTTGAAAGGGGAATTTGAATATATATAATTTGAATAGAATTGAAAATAGAGAATTCAAACAGAATAGAAAAATAGAATTTGAATATAGAGAATCCAAATAGAATTCGAATATAGGAATTTCAAAGAGAATTGAAAAGAGAATTTGTAATAGAAAATTTGAAATCATTTCGAAATGGGAACGACGAAATATATTTCGAAATGTGGATTTTTAAACAGAATAGTAATAAATCCAAAGGATTTATTATTTATAAAAGGAATTGAAATTTAAATATAGAAGATCGAAGTATAAATAAATATATTACCGAGTAAGTGAAAATCGACGATTTTAGATAATTCAGAATTTTTGAGTTGAATTGGGAAAAAATTGATTTGATATATATTAAAATATATTAGAATGGAGTTGAACTTATTTTAAACGAAGTTTTAAAACGTTTATATATTAAGTATAATTAAACCGAACTCGCCGCAGCGATGCAGTTCGTAAATTGTCGTTTCGAACTTCAATTGAGTAAACAGAACTAAATTGAAGTCGGAATTCTTTGAAATAAGAAACGTCAGGACCGATTTGATAATAGTTTTCTAATGGAGGAGAAAAATCTGGATTTCGTCGAATAGATTTTGAGTTATGTCAAAATAAAATTTTCAGAAAAATAGCGCCATAACCATTTAAAAACCATAACGGTTTATTTAATTTAAAAAAGGATTTTAAGCGAATAAAATCTGAATTTCTATTTAGAAAATTTCAGATTTTGAGTTGAAAATTATATGTGAACTCAAGTAGAGTGATAAATTGATTTTTGAAACAGAAGTCGAAATTTTGATTATTGAATATAATTAACTAATTTGAATAATAATTAGTTAATGGGATTTTTGAATTGTTACTGGGCTTTGAATAAGTGAATTCAATTTGGAAATTCATATTCGAAATCGAAAAGGAAACTAGAATTGAAATTGAATTTCAATTTGGTTATGAGCAAGTTAAATATTTTGTTTGAACATGTCATGTTCAAACAAAGAAGTGAAATAGCCAAAATAGCTAATTAAAGAATAAATGAGTGAAACTGAATCCAAACGAATGGATTGAGTTGAATTGAATTGAAAACAGGTAAGCATGTGTTAGACAGGTATGGGATAGAGTATATGAAGATTTTAATTTATGTGCCTGACAAAAATGTACATGTTTAAATTCATATATGAGATTTTATGCGCCGTATAGGCAAGCCGCTTGGCTTTTTCTTTTTCTTTTGGATTGGTGAGGGCCATGGGAGGCTATTAGAAATATTCCAAAGCTCCCGGTACAAAGGAGGTTATGGCGAAATTTTCTGGAAATTTAAGGAGTTAGAATATTTTTAAGATAATTTGATAGTTAGAAATCAATGTATCGATATATATAGAATTCGATAAGGAAACGAAATCAAAAATAGAATGTTACAAACAAAAAGGGAAATCTATAAATTAAAAATAGAAAGCGAACCATATACATGTTTTAAAAATGAATAATTGGGTTTATAGTGTGTTTATTCGAGGTAAGTGGTTTTGCCGTTTTGAAGTTGAGGGTGTTCTCAGTCTATGTCTGAGAGATAATTTTACCCCAACTTGATTGATTTCATTTTTAATCGATAAATAGCAAGATCCAGTCTCGAAGAGAAGTGTTGAATAAGAGTTAGTTGAATAAAATAATTTGGGTTGTTGTAACGATGTTTTACACGACATTCGTTTTAACCCAGTAGTGGAATTTTAGAAATATAAAAGTAAATATTTCCTGAGTATAATTAAAGTAGTCGGGAAAGAGATAAGTGATTGAAATTGTTTTCAATTTCAAATAGAATATATTTTCTAAGTGTACAAAATAAAGAAGGTGAGATATGGAAATGTTTTCCAAATGGGTAAGAGGCCAAGATGATAATTGAAATTACTTAGTTAATAAATATTGATAAAGGAAGTGGAGAAGTATTTTAATTAATGAAATATAAATTAAAGGGCCCAGTGATTGTTTGATGTTTTGAATGGATGGTTGTTTTCTTCGATAGTTAAATAACCGACCATCGAAATGTTTGCCAATAGCGTTGTCAATATGGAGAGACCGGTTGGATTATTATCCGTGAACCAATCTGTATTGGCAGTAGCGTTGCAGATCAGATTATATAAAGATAATCAAATATGATGTAAAGTGCAAGGGCTTTTTCTATTAATAGGATTTGTTCCATCGGTTTCATTAAATCCCAGAACGAACGTATATGGACGAATGTCTGACAAAGTATTTCCAATGATCGAATACATTTGTATGTATAAATATATATGGTTGCAACGGATTTATTCCCTTAGCATGACATCCAGAATACTTGTGCAAATCAAATAGTGATTAACGGATCTGACAATGTGGCATTTAAAGTGATTGTGCTATCAAGGAATAGAAAGTAATCGTAGCCTCAGGCCTCAACAACCGGGAAATGACAAAAATCGGGTAGGCAGCATGGCTATGTGGGTCGCTCCCATTAGGATGTATAATCACCTATCTAGAGATTCATTTAATTTCTTATTCTATTCGATGTTTTCCCAATCGGGAGACGGTTGCTGATCCTAACCGTTGGTGATATACATTCGATACACTCAAGCGAAATGAGTGGTCGGTCATGTGTGGGTCGGGTTGCAAGATGTTCTTGTTGAACCCAGTGTATTCCTCTCTAGAGATACACTATAGGAAGGTGGTTCCATACCTTGTCATGTTGGAAATCCAATCTCCAATAAGCGCCATGCGGTTTTTGATTTTATACTATATATGTGGAGCGTGAGATGCAAGCGTTCCGCTAGATTCTATTTATTTGATTTAGACACTATTATAATTTCATTGGATTTTAATATCAAAGTGTTTTAGGTTATAGTAAGGTAAAAACCGTCCATGTTTATGTGTGGGCTGGTCTTACTATTATCTTTTCTTTCGAAAGGCTTTTGAAAGTTAAACAAATGGTTGGAATTTACTCACACCAGTCCTATGACTAACCCATAGTTTATTTGGTTTGTTTTCCCTAAACTCTTGGGTGCCCCAAATTTGTATGGGCAGTCAAGTAGTCGGGATTTTTCAGATTCACTTGGAAGAGCTGGAAGCAGGAGGCTTCACCAGTTAGCTATAGACTACCATATATTCCGCTGTGAACCATGTTTGTATCTGGAAACAGGAGTTTATAACTGTTTCAGGAATAACTGTTGTGCTCTGATGATGGTATGTATATAAAGTTACTGATTTGTATTTTCAAAAGTTATGTTATATAATATATTTTATTCGTTCCGCTGTGAGATTTGTCTCCTTTGTTTTCTTCTATTCTCATATTTCTTTCTATTCTCATCCTCTAACTTCTTTCTAATAATGATTCGTATTTCTGTGCAATTTGGGTTGGACATGTGGTGTTATTAGTCAACTCGGATAGTATGGATTTGCGGGTCGTTTCATGGCACATCATATTCGACATATTTGTCCCCTTCTGACCATATTGCCCCTGCTCAGAAATATCATACAATGTATGTGTATATATGTATAGTGCACGCCTACTTTATATATGTGAGCACTAGAAACATTGTCTACCTTGTGGTATTTACAGTGTATCACTGTGAATATCATAAGCTACATAGACATAGATGGATGTCTATATAAATCAGATCAGGTCATGAAAAATGATGAGTAACACACCAAAATTCTAAGGCAAATAAATTTTTAAAAGTAAAAATTATATCTAATAGAATATAAAATATTTTTTTCCAGTTTATTGTGTGTTTCTTCTGTGACAGGTAAACAGAAGATTGGACTGACTGTGAAGTTGGTAGAAGACAGCAGACAAGAGAATGTGTTAGTGAGTGAATGTATGAATATCTGTAACAGTGTGACTGAGAGAACTGTAGTGAGGAGTAGTGCATACAAATGAAACTTAATATGAAATGTAATGTATTGTATTTCAGTAAAATGTACAAATAGTGGATTTATAAATTTGCATTGTTGAGATGTTGAAATAAAATATTATATTTAAATAAAATAATGTTTGAATATTTAGATTCTCGTGCAGTAGTATTCTATTTAAGTATAAATATTATATTCTATCTGTGATGTAGTATAGCAGTACAATTACAAATACATTTATAATAATCAATGTATGTTTGTTATAATCAAACAAAAATCATAGAATTGTTAAATACAACATTAAATGACTCTTGTGCCTTAACGCAAGGCCGTTTGACCTATGATTCTAGACTAGACTGACTATGGGAGAGTATAAAGGATGATACAAGGACATCCATACAAACTCTGTCACCCTCCAACTGAGGGTAAGAGTATAAATGCTTAAGGACTGGACATCCAAATTGGCTTGCTCAGATTCCCACAAACGCTGGACACACGAGTAACCTCATAAATCAACTTCGAATGCAACTTGGACGCAACTTGTGGTTCAAAGTTGATTGGGGTCATATACACTATACCTCTGAGTGTTAGCATACTACTTAATTGATTTAGTAATATTTAAATTGCAAGTACATTTAATGGACAGAAATATACAAAACCTACAAATAAATAACATTGTTTATATCAAAGAAAACAGTGCTTCATATACAAAAATGCAGGTTTTATATACATATTTACAAGCAAAAAATGCGAGGGCTGCACTCACAACAACATCCAAAGGGCCCAGAAACAACTTAAATGCTTAATCGACTAAGTTATCAATGACTCGTCATCGGTTTTCTTCTTACTTGCTATCGAGGTGTCCATGGGAGTAGTAGGAGTACCATCTTCTTGAGTAGGAGTGAGAGGCTTTCTTGGGATCAGACTTGGCTCATCTGGGTTGTCTTCCTTTACTACTCCTGAAGATTGGACCGGAGGAGGAAGAATAATTGGTTGATCTACAGGAGGATGCGCAGTAGGAGTAAGTAGACTAGTGGATTGTGTAGGGTATGCATTATCTTTTCTTTCCATTGTTGATTTCCCTTTAAGCCTATTTTGTTTGGCATCCTCCTCCTCTTTTAGCAACTGCCTTCCCTCAGCCAGGACCTTTGGTTCATTTCCTCTCATAAACTGGGTTGTCAACGCATCTTTGTTCACATTGTGCCTGGTAGCTACCCTCTTCTCCTCATCCATAAACACCATCCAAGTGTCAGCCAGAATTTGTGGATAATTAAGGACCAAAGATATGTCCAAGTTGCTGAAAAGTCGAGCATAAAACATGAGCACGTTGCCACCAAATTCCTGACGCATCTATTATATCTTCTATGCATGGTCTACCTTAAGAGTTTGAACCTCTATTTCTTACGAAAGTTGGGAGTTAGAGGCATTCTCCTGGAGAGCATGGGGATTCTCTTCTGCCTTCTTCCTAGCCTCTTTGGAGGCGGCGAGTTAGGCTTTATGATTTTCGACCTCCAGTTCCCGTTGCCCTTCATCCTTCCTCAAACTTCTATTCTCGGCACTGAGGAACTCACATTGCTAACCCATCAGCTTCACATTGTCCTAGGCAGGCTTGGTTAAGAGCGACCAGTGGCTGAGCTCTGATTCAAATCGATTACAAAGGTCATCTAGATCTTCTTTGGTTTTACTATAGTGCTCTTTGAGGGAGTCTAGTTCAGTTGTGCTCAGTTAGCTCTTTCTTCGTATGCTCAAGAACACTCTTCTCGAAGCCCCATTCTAGCTTCATCCCCTCAATCTCGACCTCCACACTCTTGATTAATTCACACAATATCCTTGGATATATGACATTTCATTATATTGAGTCAAAATCAATGTCTGACTTAGCCTAACTTCCAAAAATTCGGGAAAAAGTCTGCAAGTTGGGATGAATTTTATACGAGCGTAGTTATGCCGAGGAAAAGCTTTCTCAATTTCTTTCACCCTTTCCACTAGGCTTGTATCATGTGCGGATGATATCGACAGCTGAGGCCTTTTGACTGTACGCTAACTAGAAATAGGAGGATCTAAGCCTTAGGAAGTAGTTAAATGTGACTTTTGAAGGGGATTAACAGGGAGTTTGTGGTAAGAGGTCATGGTTTGGGATTGTTCACTGACTATCTTGCCATCGCCCTAGGAAATTTTGTCATGAGCGTGGAAGGCAGAGTGACGTTTTTCCCCTTCACGTTCTTAATCATTCTCCCAGGATCTTTCCCTCTCTCTTTCTTATCCTTTTATTTTTTCTTCTGATCCTTCTTCTCACGCCTCTGCTAATCACGCTCTCTCTGTTCTCACTCGTAAGTGCGCTTCTCGTCATATTCAGGGTCCCGCTTTTTTAGGAGGAGGCTGGGTTAACAGAACCACATCTATGAAGATCATAACCAAATCGATCGTAGTAGTGCCGTCCTTTCTTCATGGGACCTGTAGTTCAAGAAAAGGGTTGAGTTAGCACTTGGCTTATGCAAACAGAAAGAGTGTTGTGACGTGTAGTGCTTGTGTGTATGTCCTAGTTCTCCCACAGTAATGGACCAGAGCCTAGAGTTTGGCATATTGTCATTGCCTCCTTGGTCCTTATAGGAGTTGTATCATCACCAGACTTCACGAAGAAAGAAGCAGAATCCAGATTCTGAGACAAAAATATAGTATTTGTGAGATCCAAGTATTCCAAGTCTTGGTATGGATACTCCACTTCCTCTTCTTGACTGCCCCAAGTGGACGGTTTTCCTTCTCTACAGCAGAACCCCTAGGTTGGGGGACCCTGAGACTTTTTCTCAACCACCTTTTCGGGAGATGGTTCCTTCTCCCCTTCCACGAGATCCTGGTTGGACCCAGGAAGATCCACCTCCTTAATAATTCTCCTTCTTCTTTTATCAACCTTCTTGATCTTGCTTAGAGATCAGTTCCCAACGACTGCAGACCCTCCGACTGAGGTTCGACTTGGTTTCCCTTGACTTGGGGAACATTGGCAACCTTAGCCGAAGGCTACCTGAATAGGGGCACGATTACTGGCGGTATGACGATTGGTGGGTCAAGAAGGTGGTAACGATAAAGAAGTGTGTCTATGAGTAAACTCTTGAAGCTTCGATATTTCTTGGAGATGCTAAATAGAGTAGACAAACACTCTTAGTATTCTTTTCTGATGGGTTTAACCGGAGTGCTACCTGTAAGGAGTAATAGATATTAGAAATCATTTGATGTAGTCAATATAACAGTAAGCTGGGTTTCAATGCTTACTACATTCAAGCCTTCTACAAGCACACCTCGGCTTTTGGGGAGTGTATAACAACTCATGCCTGATGTCCCCTTCTTTGCTCGACACATCCTCGGCAATCTTTCTCCCACGAGCTACCTCAAAGAAGAGAAGTGAAGGAGTTAAGTTCTCTATGCTTTTGAATTTGAAAAAGGAGACCACATCACTGATGGTTGGGGCCTAATGAAGATGCTCCATTTACAAGACATACATCGAAATTAAGTTGACATCAGCGATGGGATTAAGCTGCATCGGTGCCAATTTCACGCATCTAAGAAATTCGACGATGAAAGGTTGGAAAGGATGAATAATCCTGACCATGCCCATTTGATGACTCACCATCATAAATTCCTTAGGCGGGTTATGAGAAAATTCCTTTTTTTGGGAATTTGATTCTCCCCCGGGAATTCTGTGTTTGACACTTAACTTCTTCAGCGTTCATTCATCTGTGGTACACGGCCAAGAGTCAATGAGATTGTTTAAAGTTATCATGCCTGGAAGTGTATCAGGAGCTCCCTCCCCAGTTACCATTTCCTACACAGCTTCCTCTTCTTTAAAGGATGAAGCATTTGCCCACTAGTCATGAGGCTGGACTTCGAATTTAGGATCAATATCCGACTTCGTAGAAGTGCTATGTTTAGTGTCCGGGTTTGGAGGAAGTACTTTTCCCTCGCCAGCTCCAAATACTCTAGTATCGTATCTTCTATTCATGTTCACTATGCTATTTGAGAAAGATCATTGGTTAGAAAATTAAAATTGATATCCCCTCTACGGTGTGTGTACTAGTGCAGGTGCGTGAAGTGGGAGTGCACAAAAATAATTGCAAAAAATGAAAATATTAAAGGCAGAAATATGCTTAAGTCCATATAAGTTTAGTTCATATGCAACCTCAAATTTACATGTCCAAGGCACTATCCTAACTATCCAAGTATGCAAGTGACGCATGTTCTTTGATTGTTGATATATATGAAGGTATGGAACCAGGCAAGATTGCTTTGAAATTCAGTCTTAAAGTTCAGGTCGAATGACCCTGGGTCGACATCCCCCGGGTCAGGGTTCCTGGGATCGAATGGCCCTAGTGTGATCAACTATAGAATGTATAAATAACTCTAAAGGTCCAAATCGACCAGTCCTTGTTCGATCTGACCTGCAACTTCATACTTCCTTGACATTTGATTCTCCCTTCGGGTTGACAAATTCTGATCAGTGTACCTCCTCTTTGACCCAAAATTCCCTCACATCTGCCATCTCCCATCTACTTCATTCTACTTCATGACTCCTACACTCCTCGGCTTGATACACCCACTCTTCGAACCGGAACTGCACCGCTCCACTTCAATACAAGGCCTCTCCTCGACTCTGGTTCAGCTAATGCCATCACCGACCTGACTTTGGACACTCATTTCCACAGCAAACTCGTGGATCCAAAAAAGAGGTTCTCGAACCACCTACACGTATTCATCTTCCTTTCCATGACTCAAGCAAATACTCCCATAATCAAGATCTCGAATTCTGCTCCGAAATCCAAATCCCGCTCATTCCTCCTCGAGCGTCACCCACAACTCCTAATCCAACTCACTCCTCTTCGAGTGTCACTTGCGAAATCCTCATGGTTACCATACACCACACTGGCTTTGAAAATTCCACCTGCGATGGACCCAACTATGAATTCATCTGAGTTTGGGTTAAACCAATAAAAGAAAAAAGGGATGGATTTATGGCTTAAATTGTATGAAATTATGGCTGAAAACGTGGGATGGATGAATCAAAACTTACTAACTTTCAAATCTAGATAGAAATTAATGGGTTTTGTTTGATTCAATTGATTTGTAATACTTGGAAGGAGCTCGGCTCGAATAGCCGTTAAAAAATAAAAGTAAAATAATGGGCGTGGTCCAGCTTTATGTAGTAAAATGGAGAGGCTCTTCATATTCTGTCTGACGATGCATTTCCCGGACAAAAATGCTATATGGTTGACAATGTCGACCCGAGATGGGTTGATCTAGAATATTGGGCCTTAATTCAGTTTGATCATCGACCCGAGAGTCTACGTTTGAAACTACTCCTTTACCCTTTCAAGATTTTATGACTTTGATTAACGTCAACTTTTGTGTAATCCCAATAGGGACTCGTGTTGATTTACATGTAATCACCTGGTCTGGCTTAACCACATGCTCAACTTATGTGAAACGACGACATCGCTTGGCAATGACCTGTGTGTTATCGGTCTTGGGAGCCAGTGATTCGGCATGAAAAATGACAAGCTACTCATGTAGACAAGATAATCCGAGTACGATGGCATCACAAATGGACATGTTCATCACCACCATTCACAGACTGAACGACTTCCATGGGATCGCTGCTCAACAAATTACAAAGTGCATCCCGTCTACAGCGCAACGTACATTGCGGGACAAAGTGTTGACTATTCTTTCTTCAAGGCCGTCAAGACCATGCACATACCAGAAATCCAAGACAAACCAAACATGGAGGCATGCCACCACAAACTTGGGCTCGAAGACCTTCGAGTCGACCAAGCAACTTGTTGACTCGAACCACCATAATGCAAGACAGTGCAAAGAATCCACAAGGCTCGACTTGAAAAGTTTTCGGGTCGACTAAAGACCTAAATCGACCCGCCTTAGGAAGCTCCTCCCATCTCCAAAGTAGCTCGAATACGATGACAGCTAGGTTCCCAAAATCTCGTGTTGAATAGCTCTCGGATCGAATAGGTCGAACCAGACCTAGTCAATCCGAGAATATCTTCCCAAAAACTCACTCCAGCTCTGATTTGACTTCTTCCAACACTTTTAACGTTGGATTAGCTGCCACCTTTCCATATCTAGCCAGGCTGGGCCTTTTACACGAGAAGAAAGCTCCCTCAACCATTTCTACAGTCATGGGACGGATGCCACGTGTACTAGTCGACCCGAGAACTGGACCATCTATAAGTTGACGTCCAAAGCTTCAGAAAAAGGTCCTTTGGCCAATCTCTTGTCATTTTATTATTATTACAACATTGTACTCGGGTTTAACACAAAACTATCATTTGTACTCAAGGTTTACACATAATCAAGAGATTATAAAGTGGACGTAGGTTTGTTAATGCTGAACCACTATAAATTTGTGTGTGATTGCATTTTCTCTCATTTTCATTTATATTTCTTCATTTTTATTCTCTACATTATCTCTATTTGGGTATTGTTACCACTTTTTGGTGTCAACAATTACTAAGTAATTAGCAAATCAAAATATCATTTACAAACCAATCCTTAAGTTTTAAACCATCGTTAATGAGTAATTACTAACTTTAACACTTGATTAATAAAGTTAGCCTTAAATAGTTAGATCAACTTAATTTTTTTTTTAATAAAACTTAATTAATTCTTGAAATCTTCGATAAGCACTTTTTAAACATTTCTAGATGGAATATGTAGTTATTAAACCAATTCCTTTAAGAAATTTAAACAATTGAAAACCAGATTCAAATTTTTAGGCTTAGCGATTGAAATGGTACTTCAATAAGTTATCATACATTTCCGCATCCAAATTGGCTCACATGTTAATGTCACATACAATATTGTCAAGATTCTAAGGTTCTGATAATTAATAGTTCACAAACAACATTTAAATAACACTTTAATTCATATCAATCATATTGATAGCAATTAATCACACAATTTAAAATGACACTTTACAAGCATAAAATGAGGCTTTAGTATATTCAATAGATGTCCATAATGATCTACAAAATTTAATTTCACTTGATAGTATTTTATTTAGCCTAATAAACAAACAAATTAAGTATGCAATTTCAAATGATGTTATTATTGAAAATAACATCATTCAAAACTAATCCATTTTCAAATGCAACAAATTTTAACTTATCTAGACTTATCGATAAATTGTGCTATGATGTTATAGACATTGACACGAGTCTAATGCAAAAAACCGTTTGCAAAAGGATTAACAATGAGCAAGATATGAATTTATCAACTAGCACATTTATTCATATAAAATATAAATCAAATTACTTTAAGTATCTCACCATAACTTTGTGTCGAGCCCAACTTCCCTAAACCTGCATCACACATACATGAACTTTGTGTCGAGCCCAACTTCCCTAAACCTGCATCACACATACATGACCGGACTCGCAAGCACAATATCTTCTCCCTCCTCCCTCATTCAAAATTTAGAGCAAAATTATGCTTGTTTAATGTACACGCACACCTCGATCCTACAACAAATTGACAAACTAACTGTACCATCAAATCCGTTGTCACTTCCTACATCATCCTAGTGCCCTCCTTAACTTTGGTTTCGCAGTTGAAATTCCAACCACCTCATTATGGCCCGACCCTCTCTAAAGTCATGCGACAATTTTCCTTTCCATTTTCCACCAAAATCCACCACATGAAGCATCTCGAGCACACAAACTTGGTGTTGATCTCTGATCGAACCAATATCTTCACTAGCTCAAGTAAAAGCAAACTATAATTTCATCTGCAAACTGCCATGGCCTACTACCAGCTGCTCAAAACACCCCATAACCATTTGATCATCTCCAATTCTATTAATAAGGTGATCGATCCTCCAAAAACCCATTGAAGCACATTATGAAAATTTAGAAGAGTAGTGAACATGAATTGATTTTTTTGGGCCCACTGTAAGGTTATAATATTTGAGAAAAAGCTATAAGTTTGTTTTATAGTGGTTTTGAATTATCCTGTACACTCTTTATGAACACAGCTTGTTTTCGCTCTTTTTTCATTTTATTTGAATGGTAGTGAAGAGAAGGGCATAGGTTTGAGAAGAGCAATGGAAAAATACCAAAGGATGCATAAGAAATGAAGTAGAAAGAAGAAGTAAAGCATATGTATATATTTATATATGATCATATAAATAATATTAGAAAATACCATATTTTCCCTTATCAACTCAAACCTTTCTTTACAATCCATTTTGTATAATAGCATTTAATGCTCACCTTTGAAATGACCTTATACATGGTACTTACACATCATTGTGCTTCTTCTTTTCTTAGACAAATCAAAATGTATTAACATTATTATACTAATACACTATATATACAAATTAATAATTGAGTACAAATTTGTAAAGTATATTTTTGCTTATTTTATAAACAAACATCAAATCATGCATTTTAAATTATTAACCATCAAATCAAGTATTTTTAAAACATAATTCAGGGATAAATTACTTAATTTATTATAAACATCCAAACATGTGATTTAAAATATAATTATTTAAATGTTATTATTATTATATCAGACAATATTATTTATTAAATACAAATAAAATTTTGTGATATAAAGTATAGTATTTAAAATTTTACTGGTATATCAAATAACTTATATAAACATATCAATATACTTTCAAAATAAATTTTGGTTTAAAATACATTTGTATATTCACAACAGAAATAAGAACAAAGTTTTGTATTTTAAATTGTATAAATTTGAAAAGTATATCGAACCATTAAAATGGTTATTTGAATGATTACAGATAAATTTTCTATCATAAACTAACGTTTAGAATGGATTAAGTATTTAAAACATAAATCAAATATTTAAATCAATTAAATATTCATAAACTAAAATAAAATTCTATGTTATAGCATTCTTTCACCATAGAAGAATTTTGTCCTCGTAATTTCACCTCCATCCAATCTAGAAACAAAACTCAAATTGAACAAACACTTTTACTTATCAGTTTAATGAGTCTATATGATGAACACAAATCATTTATACACAATATCTAGTTCGATCAATTTTCGAATGTATAACTTCCTTTCTGCACTAGTATCGTTCACTCGACGTCTCTAGTATGGACATTAATTAGGCTTCTTGATTAAGAATCTCTATTCTCCTTGCAAAGCCAAATAATATAATAGAGAATTTCAGTCTCATACTAAGAACTTTCACCAAGTGTTCGCCGTCAAGGATTGAGTAATTGATTCCTATTCGGAACAGTGTAAAAAACTTTTAAGTCATATACTCGAATCTTAAATTGAAGCAAAACTACAGACAGATTATCCAAGTAGCACTTACGTGCTCAACCAATTGGTTATAACTATACTAATTTCTATTTTGCATCTCCACAAATTTAATCAAGTTTTTAAAACTTAATCCCTTATAACTTTCAAACACTTAGTTAAACTCTATTTTTAACTTGGAAATCTCGATTGTCCAAAATTTTCCATTTTATTTTATCTAATAAAAACTGTAAACAAATTCTATTTATTTAAGATGCCAAACTTGCCTATTCGATGCATATGCCAAATAATTCTTAACTAAAAATTTAAGAATTTAAACACATAGGTTTTATTTCAACATTATTTAAAATTATAATTCATATATATGTATATATGTATATATATATATATAACACAAGAAAGCAAGATATCTATACCAAAAACGGAGAAAAATAGCCTTTTTGGAGTGGCTAACAAAAGCAGACTAATGGATCGAAGAAGACCACTTGGCCATGTACCAAAACTAAGATTAGCCACAACAAAAGAGAGGAAAACAAAAAGGCAAAAATTTGAGATGTAAACAACCCAACAACATGCATAAAGAAACACAAAACACCATGCCATAAGTCAGAAGGCTATCGAGGTCCTAGATCACCAAAAAGCAGGGTGAGCCAAAGAGATAGGTAGAAAAAACTCTATAGAGCACCAGACCACCCAACAACAATCCAAAAAAGATGCCACTCCACCGCTCCGAAGAAAAGGATCTCAAGCGAGGCCAACTCTAGCTGTGGAGAACATTCGTCCACAATACAGAAAGCTTCATAAAAAAATCCTAAACACAAGTAGCTCTAAATCCCAATAAAAACCAACAATCTAAACTTGCACCTCGAACAATGGTGAGACATGCCTGAAAAAAGGAATGGAAATCAACTACCCCTGATCGAGGCCTAGGTTCCAAAGAGATACCTAACCCTCAACTTAGAGTGAGTGTGAAAAATAGAGCGACCCAGTGATGGGTCTCCCTCTGAATACGAAATGGGTGCCAGACATCACCTTTCAAATGATGGAGCCAATAACCATAAGGAAATCATCAAAGACCACCTTATTTTTGGAACACCAACGATGCCAACAGATAAGACAAAAAATAAGCGATGGAGAATAGAACAGAGGTCCTTCCTAGGGCCCGTGCCAACCAGGAATGAAGCATACATAGAAAAGTAGAGGAGTGATTGAGGACACTTCATAAGAACCCGAAGTGTGACCAAGTCACCTCCGCCGACTCTGTATCCCAAAAAATACAAGCAAGAATTTCCGTTGAGTTAGAACAACATCGCTACAATGGTAAGCTAGGGGAATGACAATTGTAACACCCCGTATTTTCTGCTAATATTAACATAATGAATTAAAGTATACTTAATTCAAAATGTAAGAATTAAGGGAAATGGGTTACGCCATTGCTTTCGTTTCGAAATTCTTCTTGAGATAGAGTCCGAGTTTGCGTAAATCGGACTCGTATGGAGGAGATATGACCTTCAGAAGTTGCAGAATTAATTTAAAATTCAAACAGCCTAGAATGAAATTCAAAATTCAAAAACAGGGTCAGAATTGGGCCTGGCGGGAAAATTCCCGCCCAGGACCCACATCGACTTGGGGTTCGACCTACGCAGTCGACCTGGTCAGGTCTTGGTCTGCCTAGTTGGGTTCTGAGTGATTTTCTGGGTCCTTGTGTGTTGTTAGGGTTGATTTGTCACTTCCTGGTTGGCTCCTCTTGATGTGAATGTTCTAGATTTATTCTATGATCATCTGACGGCTCAAATTAATATGAAATTCTATATAAACAACCTAACACTCACAAAAATTTAGAGACAAGGGCCATCATGCTGTCGGAGTCAAATTGAAGAGAAACCGTCATCGCAAATTAAAGATTAAAGCAACAAAAATGAATCAAATCAAATTAAAACTAGGACAACTCATTAGTCTACTTCAAAGGCGAGCTTACCAACTTCAGAATACAGATTTCAGAACCAAGAATTCCTTTTAATTGCAAGTTTAGTTACGTTTTGGGGTGCGAATCAAAATTAATATCATGCCTTGAAATAAAATGATAATATAACTATGTTTATTATGTTATTTATGAAATGGGATGATATTGATCTATGTCCATTGTTCTATTTTATTATCATGTTGAATTGGGGATTAATGGATAAGCCTATTCATATGTATATGAACTTAGAGTATAACCTGTTATGACAAGTTGTGTAGTTTATCATGTTATGTAAGTTTTAGGTTGAAAAATCCTACCATATATGTGATCAAATGTTAGATCTAAATATTTATGTGTATATGTTAAACCTATGTCATATTTCAAGTTCACACTTATCCATATGTTCATGATAGATTTGCAAGTTCACATATATGTATGTTGATTTAGTTTATGTTGCAAATTCACATATATGTATGTTGATTTAGCTTACGTTGCAAGTTCACACCTATGATATTCATGTTGACTATGTTGCAAGTTCACACCTATGATGTTTATATTGACTATGCCAAAAATGCCAAGTTTACACCTATATCATGTTTATGTTAATGAATTATTTTATGCCAATTTTGTGTACGCTAAATTAGGCTAAGTTTTTAGCCTAATATTATATGTCAAAAATCATGCGGACGGAAAATTAGGCTAAGATTGGTAGCCTAATATTTAGACGGGGTAACGTTTGGCAAAATTGGTAATTATAGGAAACTTGACATAAATTGGTTAAAAACCACATAAGTGATTTATGACATGAAACGGTATAAATTATATACCTAAATTAATGAACTTGATTAGAAACAAATTTGGGCAGTGACATGAATTCTGGATAATATACATAAATAAAAATGTAGATTAGAAAATACGAATATGCTTAACCCGAGGTTAGATTGAGTTGTGATGTAAACATGCCCGGACACGCCCGGCTGTCCAGTAATCACAACAATACCTATCTAATGTAGGAGGTTAAGGCATTGAGCCCAATAAGGACCCGAGGTTAGACTGAGTTGCGGTGTAAACCTGCCCGGAACCGACCGGCACATCCAGTAACCATAACAATACCCGTCTAATGTGAGTGGTTGGTGCTTCAAGTAATTAAGGCTAAGGACAGGCAAGCAAGATTGGAAGGGTTAAGTCAATTAAGGAAACACTTAACCAATTCAAACGTGTTAACTTAACTTTTGGGTGGGGTTAGGTAAATTGGGATACTTAACCATTTTGACACGTTGGTTAGAAACCCTAGTAGCAGGACCCAACTCAGCAGTATCCCACTTAGATGTATCAAGGGTACCATGAGCTAGGCAGGGTGGGGCACGATTACTGGGCTGAGTATAAGCGGTCAAAAAGACGGCGTTGGTGCGTCAGTGTAGGTTCTGGTAGAGTACGTTCATGCACGTACTCCGGAGTGTGAAAAAGCAGGCACTGGGCATCAGTAGTAATTCTCTGTGCATCTTGATCCATGTCGGGTTGCCACCATAAGGTCTTGATACACCCCGTGGTGGGACCAGCACAGGTATTCTACAATCATGTGGGGCCGTAGGACGCAGGAAGAAACGTTGCGAGTAGGAGCCGATCGAATAAGGGATCACCTTGTCATGAACACGTGGTGCTAATTATACTAGTTAGTAGGTGCAGAGAAGTAATAATGAGTGCGTTTAGTATAGTTAGTATTTCCTGTCATATCTTGTCTTATATTCCGGTATCGTCCTATTCTCAGTTTATGCAAGTCATGATCTTTTTATTGTTCTCATGTCCGAAAATAACTAGACTTACCAGACTTATGTCTGACCCATTTTCCTTTCGCTTTCTTTTCTTCCATTCCCCCCTCAGGTCCACAAGGAGGAAACACCTCAATTTAGTCAGATTTTTCATCCATCTTGAAGAGAGAGAATGTATTGCTTTGATCTCTTTCATTTGGACTATGGCTTTGGATTTCACTATGGGGATTTTTGTTGCTCTATTTACGTTTCAGGCTTCTTTAAGTTTTAAATCAAGACATTATTATGGTTGTAATAATTGGAAGTTTGTTTTGAGTCAATTACGGAAATGTTTTGTATGAACACGTATTTATGATATGAAAGTTTGTTTGTTTTCTGCTGCTTATATATGTGTGTTTACATCTATCTTGGGTTTTATCTGTGACTTCTACTTATAAACTTCCACCGAAGTTAAGGCATTCCCTTTGTGAGTGACCTTAATGGAGGTGGGGTGTTTCACTTGGTATCAGAGCATAGGTTAACTAGGAGAAAAAAAAATTTGAAAAACTATTTTCAAAAAGATATTTAAAGAAGCACTTTTCAAGAAAAAGTATTGTTTTTACTTTAAAGAATCATAGTCCCCCAAAGCCACATGCACTATCTTTCTATCCTGTGTTTTGAACCTTCCTTTTTCGTTTCAGTATGTCTTGGGATCTTAACCTTCCGGAGGGTGTACCAGTACCTGGCTGGTTTAGGAGATATCTTGAAGCTAGGGCTAATGAGGCGGACCCAGCAAACGCTCCTCCTCCCCCAGCTGCAGCCGCTCCTCCTCCTCCTCCTCCTCCTCCTCCCCGGGCAAATACCTTCTCAAAGACTTGTAGAGATTTTAGAGCCATGGATGGAAAGAGCTTCAATGGAACCGAATCATTTGTGGAAACTAGGAATTGGCTCAAAGAAACTGAGGATCTGTTCATTATCTTTGAGGTGGATGACATACAGAAGTTACAATTAGCAGGATGGTTGCTTAAGGATGAGGCCTCCTATTGGTGGGAGGTCACTAATGCTGAAAGACTGATTGAAAATTGGGAAGACTTTAGAAGGAGATTTGAAATGAGGTTCCTATCACAAGCTGAACGGAGCCTTCAACTAGAGAAATTCTTGGCTCTCAAGCAGGGGAGCATGACGGTTAATGAGTATGTCAACCAATTTAATTAGCTGGTTAGGTTTGGGCTGGAGTTAGTGGACACTGCACACAAGAAGGCTCTCCTCTTTTCTAAAGGATTGAACGAGCCACTTCACAGCTTAGCTATGCCCCACATACCTATGGGGGAACTTTTGAGAGGCTGGTGGACATGGCACTGCTTGAAGAGGAAGACAAAAATGGCAAGAAAGAGGCTACGGTGGAAGCCCCGCAGGATTAGAAGGTAGATGGTTCTCAGAACAAGAAAGCTGACCCCAAGAAAGGCGGGAAGAACAACAAGTCTAGTGAAAAGAGGAAGTGCAATTTATGTGGCATTCAAGGACATCTGGTGAAAGACTGTAGAAAGAAAAATAGAAAGATGGGTGGTTGTTTCCATTGTGGAGAGACAGGGCACATGGCAAAGGATTGCCCTAGGAAGCAAGGGCAAGGAGCAGAGGACTGGGTCTACATCTGGAGCATAGGTTCACGCTCTCATGGCACCTCTGTAGGAACGAGGTAGAACTATTTCTGTTGAAAGTTTAGTTTATCTTTTTGATCATCCAGTCCGTACACTCTTTGATTCTGGTGCATCGCACTCTTTTATTTCTACTACGTTAGTTGAGTCTCTGCACCTAGACACCTGTATAGTAGAGGTTCCCTTGGTTGTTTCCAATCCAATTAGGGGCTCAGCTTATTTGTTGATGATTTGTTTGGATTTGGAAATTTCTATTCTTAGTGTTGGGTTTAGATGTAATGCCTATGTTTTGGCTTCACGGGCTATGGGCTAATACTAGGCATGGATTGGTTAGCCAGTAATGATGTCGTCCTCGATTGTGAGAAAAGAGTGGTTAGACTCATGACTCGCCTTGGTAACAAACTCGAAATTTCATGTAACCCCATGAATTCTGGCATGCTTAGCTATCTTGAATCTCTTGATTCGTCCGTCGAGAATTTGCAATCTGTTAGGTTAGTCCGTGAATACGCAGATGTGTTTGAGGAGGTGATGGGTTTACCTCCGAAGCGAGAGATTGACTTCCGTATATATCTCATGGATAACGTAAAACCTGTTGCTTTACCCATTAGACACATGGCTCCATGGGAGACAAAGGAGCTAAGTAAGCAAGTTAAAGAGCTTCTCGAGAAGGGGTTCATTAGATAGAGCATTTCGGAATGGGGTGCTCCAGTGGTGTTCGCAACCAAAGCGGACGATTCGCTTCGCCTGTGTGTTGATTATAGGGAGTTAAACAAGCTGACTAAGAAGAATAGGCACCCGCTTCCAAGAATAGACGATTTATTCGATCAGCTTGTGGGTGCATCGGTTTTCTCCTAACTAGATTTGGCTACCCGGTTCCATCAGCTAAGAGTAGCTGAAGATGGCGTTGATAAGACTGCGTTCAGAACCCCGGATGGATTCTTCGAGTGGCTGGTCATGCCTTTCAGTTTGACAAACGCACCTGCTTATTTCGTCGATTTGATAAGTTGAGTATTCCGGGAATTTCTCAATAAGTTTGTGGTGGTCTTCGTGGACGATATCTTGAGTGAGGAAGAGCACGCTTTGCATTTAAGGGAAGTTATGGATACCCTTCATGCACACCAGATAAAATCCAAATTTTCTAAGAGCCACTGCTAGAGAGATGAAGTGAGGTTTCTTGGGCATGTGGTGTCTAAAGAAGGAATAGCCGTGGACCCCGCAAAAGTAGCTGCGGTGCAAGATTGGAAGGTCTTATGGAATGCAACCGAAGTCTGAAGCTTTCTCGGGCTAGCAGGTTTTTGCAGGAAGTTTATTAAAGATTTTGCAAAAATCACAGCTCCACTTACAAGGTTGACGAAGAAAAATCTAGCTTTCAATTGGGATTTGGATTGCGATTTTTCTTTCCAACGTTTGAAGAGGGCTCTGACAATAGCCCCAGTTCTGACATTGCCTAATGGGAGTAAGACATCCACAGTATACACAAATGTGTGTGGTACCGAGTTAGGCACTGTTCTGATGCAAGAAAGGAAGGTAGTAGCTTATGGTGGAAGGCAGTTGAGAGTGCATGAGAAGAACTACCCAACACATGATCTAGCGTTGGCTGCTATTGTTTTTGCGCTCAAGTCCTGGCGCCATTATCTCCTAGGTGAGAAGTTTGAATTATATATCGACCAAAAATCATTGAAGTACCTCTTCTCGCAGAAAGACCTCAGTCTAAGACAGCAGAGATGGATGGAGTTTCTTGCCTCATATGACTTTGAGATTTCCTATACTTCTGGCAAGGGCAATGTAGTGGCAGATGCCTTGAGTAGGAAGAAGCTGACCTTAAGTCCTCTCTTTGTAGAGAGGCAAAGCTTGGAGTTCATTGCAGACTTCGATTTTAGACCCTCAGTTGATTTCGTGACTGGTTTATTTGCTTCGCTAGAGTTCCGGCCTACTTTGTTGGACTCAATAGGAACCGCGCAACGTTAAGACCCTCGACTAGTTGATGTAAGGGATAAGCTAATTAGGGGTGAGACTTTGAGCCACCTCATTAGATACTCCATTGATGATAAGGGTTGGTTGAGACGGGATGGAAGGCTATGCATCCCACAAGCAAGGGACTTGGTGAAGAAGGTTCTCGAAGAGGCACACCATTCCAAGTTGACCATACACGCAGGTAAAGACAAAATGTACCGAGACATCAAAAGGATTTTCTATTGGAATGACTTAAAGAGGGATGTAGTTGAATTTGTTTCTAAGTGCATAATATGCCAGCAAGTCAAGGTGGAGCAGAAGAAGCCTGGAGGATTGCTTCATCCTCTAAGGGTCCCACAGTGGAAATGGGATAGTATTTCGATGGACTTTGTTGATGGGTTGCCTAGGTCAAGAAGGGGCAATACTAGCATTTGGGTAATAGTAGACAGACTCACGAAAAGCGCTCATTTTGTACCTGTCAAGAGTAGAAGGACTTCCTCATCGCTAGCATCCATTTATATTCGAAAGATAGTTCGACTCCATGGGATACCCTCCAGCATAGTGAGTGATCGAGAGCCTATTTTTACGAGCGAGTTTTGGAAGAGTCTGCAGGAGGTTGTAGGTACATAGCTATGTTTGAGCACGGCCTATCACCCTCAGACTGATGGTCAGACAAAAAGGGTAAACATAGTACTGGAAGATCTTTTAAGACTGTGTGTTCTTGACTTTGGAGGAACATGGGAGGATCATCTTCCTTTGGTGGAATTCGCATACAACAACAGCTACCAAGCCACCATAGGAATGGCACCTTTAAAAGCTTTGTATGGAAGACCATGTCGATCACCTATGTGTTGGCGGGAATCTTCAGATAAGCTCATACTTGGACCAAACTTGATCAGAGAGACGTCATATAAAGTAGACTTGATACGAAGAAGAATGAAGACTTCCCAAGACAGATAGAAATCCTATGCAGACAAGAGAAGGACCGACCTTGAGTTTGAGGTTGGGGACATGGTGTTCCTTAAAGTGTCTCCTTTGCGGAATGTCATTAGCTTTGATTCCGTAGGGAAGTTGGCACCGAGATTTGTAGGACCCTTTCCCATAATTGAAAGGATTGGGATGATGGCGTATAGAGTGGAGATGCCTGAGAGACTAGCTGGAGTCCATAATGTTTTTCATGTCTCTCAACTAAGGAAGTTCTTACATGAGTCTGCGGAAGTGGTGGAACCAAGCATACTAGAGGAAGTCGAGGTGGAACGAGAAGCAACTGTGACAAGAGTTCCAACTCGTATCTTGGGGACAAAAATTAAGAAGCTACAAAACCGTGAAGTCAAACTTGTTAAAGTTCAGTGGAGCGACGCCGAGGAAGACATGACTTGGGAGACTGAGACCAAAATACATGCAGCCTACCCTTTTCTTTATGAGGGTACATCCTAAATCTCTTTCTCCTTAAGATTTTGCATTGCTTGTATCTATCTTTTTTATGGTATCTCCTCGATCATATCTTTGTTATTAGGTTATCAACCAATGTATGTAAACATGTATTTGAAACATGTTATGATTGATGACTGCAAATGGTTGCAAGTGGTTGCTAGTGGTTGCTTGTGGATGCATTCACACACACACATTAGGTGCTGGATCAGCTCAGTCACTTTCATATTGCATATGCATATATGTATTTGTATATATGGATTGAAACTTGACGTGTATCATATGGACGTTGCATTTGTATGAATGATTGTGCACTCATGTAGGATTATGGGTAGGAGAGTTGCATACATAATGGATTCATGACATTGACATGACTTGCATTAAGGAGGTCAACTGAATCAGTGGACCGCCTGATTTTGCGTTAGATAAGACATATACACACACATTGCATATGATCATGAAGCATTAGAATTCTTTTAAGGACAATGTATGCTTGTGTTTGATGGTTGAGTAGATGGACGATTGGATGGTAGGATATATGTTCTTCCGGACTTGGAGATTTCGGGGACGAAATCTTAAAAGGAGGGGAGGATGTAACACCCCGTATTTTCTGATAATATTAACATAATGAATTAAAGTATACTTAATTCAAAATTTAAAAATTAAGGAAAACGGGTTACGCCATTGCGTTCCTCTCGAAATTCTACTTGAGATAGAGTACGAGTTTGCATAAATCGGACTCCGTATGAAGGAGATATGACATTTGGAAGTTGCAAAATTAATTTAAAATTCAAACAGCCTAGAACGAAATTCAAAATTCAAAAACAGGGTCAGAATTATGCTGGGCGGGAAAATTCCCGCCCAGGACCCAGGTCGACCAGGGGGTCGACCAAGGGGTCAACCTGTGGGTCGACCTGGGTACCAGGTCGACCAGGGGGTCGACCAGGGGGTCGACCTATGGGCCGAACTACCCAGTCGACCCGGTTAGGTCTTGATCGACCCGGTTGGGTTCTGAGCGATTTTCTGAGTCCTTGTGGTTGTTAGGGCTGATTTGTCACTTCCCGGTTGGCTCCTCTTGATGTGAATGGTCTAGATTTATTCTATGATCATCTGACGGCTCAAATTAATATGAAATTCTATATAAACAACCTAACACTCAAACCTTAATCACAAAAATTTAGAGACAAGGGTCGTCATGCTGTCGGAGTCAAATTGAGGAGCAACCTTCATCGCATATTAAAGACTAAAGCTACAACTATGAATCAAATTAAAACTAGGACAACTTGTTAGTCTTCTTCAAAGGCGATCTTACCAACTTTAGAATACAGATTTCAGAACGCAAGGGTTCCTTTTAATTGTAAGTTTAGTTACGTTTTGGGATGCGAATCAAAATTAATATCATGCCTTGAAATCAAATGAAAATATAACGATGTTTATTATGTTATTTGTGAAATGGGATGATATTGATCTACGTCTATGGTTCTATTTTATTATCATGTTGAATTGGGGATTAATGGATAAGCCTATTCATATGTATATGAACTTGGAGTATAACCGGTTATGACAAGTTGTGTAGTTTATCATGTTATGTAAGTTTAGGTTGAAAAATCCTATCACATATGTGATCAAATGTTAGATCTACATGTTTATGTGTATATGTTAAACCTATGTCATATTTCAAGTTCACACTTACCCATATGTTCATGATAGATTTGCAAGTTCACATATATGTATGTTGATTTAGTCTATGATGCAAATTCACATATATGTATGTTGATTTAGCCTACGTTGCAAGTTCACACCTATGATATTCATGTTGACTATGTTGCAAGTTCACACCTATGATGTTCATATTGACTATGCCAAAAATGCCAAATTTACACCTATGTCATGTTTATGTTAATGAATTATTTTATGCCAATTTTGTGTACGCTAAATTAGGCTAAGTTTTTAGCCTAATATTATATGTCAAAAATCATGCGGACGGAAAATTAAGCTAAGATTGTTAGCTTAATATTTAGACGGGGTAACTTTGGGTAAAATTGGTAATTATAGGAAACTTGACATAAATTGGTTAAAAATCACATAAGTGATTTATGGCATGAAACGTTATAAATTATATACCTAAATTAATGAACTTGATTAGAAACAAATTTGGGCAATGACATGAATTCTGGATAATATACATAAATAAAAATGTAGATTAGAAAATACGAATATGCTTAACTCGAGGTTAGATTGAGTTGTGATGTAAACATGCCCGGACCCGCCCGACTGTCCAGTAATCACAACAATACCTATCTAATGTGGGAGGTTAAGGCATTGATCCCAATAAGGACCCAAGGTTAGACTGAGTTGCGGTGTAAACCTGCCCGGAACCGACTGGCATATCCAGTAACCGTAACAATACCTGTCTAATGTGAGTGGTTGGTGCTTTAAGTAATTAAGGCTAAGGACAGGAAAGCAAGATTGGTAGGGTTAAGTCAATTAAGGAAACACTTAACCAATTCAAACGTGTTAACTTAACTATTGGGTGGGGTTAGGTAAATTGGGACACTTAACCATTTTGACACGTTGGCTAGAAACCCTAGTAGCGGGACCCAACTCAACAATAACCCACTTAGATGTATCAAGGGTACCCTGAGCTAGGTAGGGTGGGGCACGATTACTGGGCTGAGTATAAGCGGTCAAAAAGACGGCGGTTGGTGCGTCAGTGTAGGTTCCAGCGGAGTACGGTCGTGCACGTACTTCGGAGTGTGAAAAAGCAGGCACTGTGCATCAGTAGTAATTCTCTGTGCATATTGATCCATGTCGGGTTGCCACCATAGGTCTTGATACACCCCGTGGTGGGACCAGCATAGGTATTCTACAATCATGTGGTGCCGTATGACACAGGAAGAAACGTTGCGAGTAGGAGCTGATCGAATAAGGGATCACCTTGTCATGAACACGTGGTGCTAGTTATACTATTTAGTAGGTGCAGATAAGTAATAGTGAGTGTGTTTTGTATAGTTAGTATTTCCTGCCATATCTTGTCTTATATTCTAGTATCGTCCTGTTCTCTGTTTATTCAAGTCATGATCTTTTTATTGTTCTCATGCTAGAAAATAACTAGACTTACCAAATTATGTCTGACCCATTTTCCCTTCACTTTCTTTTCTTCCGTTCCCCCCCAGGTCCACAGGGAGGAAAACACCTCAGCTTAGTCAGATTTTTCATCCAGCTTGAAGAGAGAGAATGTATTGCTTGGATCTCTTTCATTTGGGCTATTGCTTTGGATATCACTATGGGGATTTTTGTTGCTTTATTTATGTTTCATGCTTCTTTAAGTTTTAAATCAAGACAGTGTTATGGTTGTAATAATTGGAAGTTTGTTTTGAGACAATTATGGAAATGTTTTGTATGAACACGTATTTATGATATGAAAGTCTGTTTGTTCTCCACTGCTTATATATATGTGTTTATATCTGTCTTGTGTTTTATCTGTGACTTTTACTTATAAACCTCCACCGAAGTTAAGGCATTCCCTTTGTGAGTGACCTTAATGGAGGTGGGGTGTTTCAACAATCCTCCTTATATAGTCATCCAAAGGAAGGGCGTCATGAAGAATTTTCCACATATGGATAGAGACCTTAGAGTAAATGCATTTGTTCTAGATAAACAAGAAGTTAGGGTTCCTCATCATTCGAGTCCTAACAGAGTTCCACATAGCCCTGAGGGAAAAGTGCCACCATTCCAAAAAAAGCCATGATCTTATTGTCCGCGGTGGCCTTAACTGACTACATACAGTTCCCAGTCTCACCATCATAAGGCGATGACCTAGAAAAGTTAGAAGAAGAAGCCTTCTATAATTAGCATGGAGGAAAGATATGACAACCCACGTCCGTTAATGTCACTCACAAAGGGGATGCATTAAGTTTCGTGAAGCGTTATAGGTAAACAGACACAGAATATTACAAGACGGATGTATAGAGTAACAACGGAATAAAAACTTTATTTATCATAAGATACCATGGTCCAAAAACATGACATGTCTGAAACATAAAAGCCTATTACAACATAAAAGTTAGTGTCTTGTACTTCAAAAATATCAGAGTACATAAAAGAAGTAAAATTCCCCAAGAACAAAATATATCCATAGCAACATGGATAGGAGCTTGAGACATACATATCAACAGCTTCAGCAAAGTAAGCAGAGCCACGTTCAAGCCTGAGTGTTTCCTCCCTGAGAACCTGGGGGAGAAACGGAACAAAGAAGGAGAAACAAAAAGGGTCAGACATAAAGTCTGGCGAGTCTATTTACTTTTAGCAAGTAAATAAATAAAATTAGCATGACAGGCATATAAAGTGGATAAGAGAGATCCTACATAGATGGCAGGTGTGACAAGGTAGGCAGGATAAGGTGTATATGCTTCCCTAATGATTACTCTGCACTATTACTAGTACAACTAGAATGAGATGATCCCTTCCACTATAAGGTGGTAGACTTGGTCATATTTCCAAATATACCCTAAGTACTACCCTACTCGATCGACTCCTTACTCGATCGACTCCCTACTCGGTAGATACTCTGCATCGGCCCCACAGTAGGATGTATCATGTCCTAAAGTAGCAACCCCTCACTTGTATGCACAACCCCATATCTATAGGTGTCACAGTCGTCTTATCCCCCTCTGCCTGGCTCATGCACGCACATGGCCCACTCGGTTTGCGCCGCCCACACCGTCCTCCACGTTTGGATCTCTTACAATCAGTCAGTAAGCGTGCCCCTTCTCTGCCTAGTACGGAGTACTTTATTTGATACCTACTCTGGGTTACTGACTGAATTTGGTCCCACACAATGTGGTATAAGCTCTCCCCTTTATCTTGCATCCCCCACTAGGTTTTCACTGACTATGTATACCACTAGGTATCTTTAATTACATAGCCCTATTCATTTCTACTAGTTATGCTTACCCTAAAATTTGTCTTTAATTACATAACTTTATCATTTTCCACCGATTATGTATAACACTAGGTGTCTTTAATTATATAACCTTATTGGGTTAAGTCCGTGGGCCTATATGTAAATATTACCCACCCCCTCAAACTTCTTAACCCACCCACTATCCATCCAATTTTACTTAACCCTAACTTAAATTCATAATCATACAATCCCTATGGATTAAATTAGGTTAAGTAGTCCAATTCATTACCATGTCCATTTATGGTTTATAATGGGCTAGACCACCCACATTAGGCATACAACTTTGTGGATGTTGGATATGCTAGTCGGGTCTGGGCAGACTTCCTCCACAAGTTGGGCCTAACCTCATATCATAGCCCGATTTGTATTTGTGCACTTAGACCTCCCACATTAGGTTAAACATTAGTGGCTACTAAATATGCCGGTCGGGTCCTGGTAGACTTCCACCACTAATGTAACATAACCTCGTGTCATAAATGCAATTACAATTCCTAATTGTAATTACTAAGACATTTCATAATTAATTAATCAATTAATTAAACTTATGCCTTTATAGGTTTTAATGCTCATTTACCCCCATTTATTAAATTACATGCCCAATTTATGTTTATATTCAAATTATGCTAATATTAACCCTTTTTCCCCCGTTCCCTAATTAGCGTGTTCACATAATTCGCGACATGTCTAGGCTAGATAATAGCCTAGTCATAAACGATAAGATAAAAGGGAAAGGAAATGGGAATATGAGAAAAGTGATTGCTTTAACATAACTTGGCATAAGAATATACTAACATGGTGATAAGGTGAACATACATACCGACATGGTCATGTAATTTAACAGTATAACCAGGTGGACATATAAACATAATTCTAGTGAACTTGTAGCAGTTACTAGTTCTATCATAACTGTGCTGTCATAGTGAGCATAATAAGATCTAAATTAATCATTCAGATGTCCAACTATTTAGATCTAACATAGTAGGCACAAGATGATAAACTAGATCTGATGAACAAGTTAAATGTCCACATAACTTAGATCCAACAGTTTAAAGGTAGATCTACACAACAGGATTTAAGATTCACATCATGAAATGTCATAAGGATTACACCAGATCCAACACGATAGAGATTTAGATCCAAATCCTAACCAATTCAGAATGTCGTATGTTTATAATTTACAATGGATCTGATATAATTTAGGAACATGAACAATTCCAAGTCATAGTCGTGTCATATTTGCTTTTAAATATTCAAATCTAAAAGCAACTAGGGACTCACAGAGTTTGGAGAAAATAGAGAAAGAATGGAACTTGAATCCCTAGATTTGATTTTCAAAACTGATAGTTGAAGAAGATAACTAATCCAGATTAGTTCAGATACCGGTAGAGTTTGGTCACCATGAATTCTCAATGAAGAAAACAAGTGAAATGACCACGTATATATAGCTGCCAAACCCTCTGAAACCGACTACCACCTCAGTCCTAGGGGTGTCGACACCCCTGTGGGTGGGTCGACCCTGGTGTCGACACCCCTTAAGGGGGATTGACCCCGGTGTCGACACCCCTCTAGGGGGTCGACCCCCTAGAGCGGGAAACTTTCCGCCTTCTGCCATTTTGATTTTCGAATGATCCTGGATAAGGTGTTGACTCATATCTGACTCCTATATGGCTCATATATATATATATATATAATCTTTCTACGCTTATACAAACTCAAAACCCTCATAACTTCTTCATACGGTGTCCATTTTACGCAAACTAAATGTCTATCTTGACCAGAATTTCGAGATGGACGCAATGGCATAGTCCTTTTTCCTTAATTCTGAATATTAAGTTAATTATTATTTAATTTGTCCTTCTTTAGTGTCGTTAAAAATTCGAGGTGTTTCAAAAGAAGCCCAAAGTGAATCATTCATTTGAAAAATGATCTTGCACCATACAAGCACAAGCCCTACCAATCATCATTGGTCTTATGAAACCCCAGTACATCCTCCCACCTCGAAAGATAGACAGCCTCCCAAAACACAAAATGGTGTTTTTATATATTGTCTCTACTTCCCGAGAAAAAGGACAATGCAAGTGACCTATAGGACCAAAACAGAAGAAGTTGGCGTCGTGGCTGCCAACACATGAGAACCAAGAGAATCAAGCACAAACTTGACCAGAACAAGCCTACAAGCTTAGGATAGAGTGGAAGATTTCCATCTGGAAATTTTTCAGGCATCATGGTTGTAGATACATGAGAACTAAGAGAAATAAGCATAAACTTGACCAGATCAAGCCTACCCGCTTAGGGCAGAGTTGTAGAGTTCATCTAGAAATTTTCCCTTGGCTTTTTCAGCAAGCAGGTCGAAAAGAAAATTTATCTTGTGCCATGATAAAGCTGGATACTAAGATAGGTAAGAGGAAGACTGGCTTGTCTGAACCCAGTGAAAGACAATATCCACAAAGCCCTCCATTTATCGATGAACCATGAGGGGCGAATTAACTATTTGCGACATTAACCAATTTCCCGGACCATTATTCGTAATGATGGAGAAGAGACAAGAGATAACGAATAGACTACAGATGATCGTTAGTGAAAATCCTGAAGTAATCTGCGAAAGATAAAGATGAAATTATAGGCAAGCCATGAGGAATTCCAGAGTGCATAATTTGGTCATCGGTCATAAGAGAATGAATCCCTTGGACTAGTGCCTCTGCTGTAATAACAAAAAGCAATGAAGATAAAAGATCTCCTCGGCGCAGTCCTCTCCTAGAAGAGAAAAAGCCCTTGGTCGAGCCCTTAACGAGTATAGTGAACCAACAGTTGGAGATTAGATGCCAAATAAAATCATTGAGAGGTTTGGGGAACTCGAAAGCATGAAGAGACCAAATAACAAAAACTAAGACATGCCATAAGCCTTTGCCATATTGATTCTGATGACAATGTTATGACCACACACCTTCTTTTCGATTTGAGAGATCAACACCTGTGCAAGGAGGATTTTATCAATGATGATTCTTGTAATGACCTACCTTTTTAACTGCTCTAGTCGGTAATTAAACCAACTTGAACCGTTTAAAATGGCATATTGTTATTGCTTGTAGGGTTTAAATAGTACCAACACATAATCACAGAATAAACAGAAAGCACAATATCTCCTAGCAAAATAATGTTTTATAAAAATATCAGAGTTTATACAATATTCTTACGTCGGAATTTTTAATATGTACATTTTAATTAAAAAAGATTTACAAAATTACATATTTGATGAGAGAGTGCGCGTGCATCTTCACGTGACCCTCTAGCTTTGAGCTGAAATCTTGAAATCTGCAACACTCGATCAGACCCGAGCGTTTCATGCAAAACACAAAACACTTGGGTTAGGATTATCTTTATTCTAGTAAGTAAACTTCAATAACATAATTAAATAAAATATTTAATCCTAACATTATCATTATTTCGAGTATGCCAAAAACCCATGTAAATTGTCGAAAATGTATTTTGACAAAAATAAAGCAATTAGGAACCAAATGAAATTGCAGCATATATATGTGTATATATATATATATTAGTTTTTGTAACAACCCTTCTGGAATGGGCCTAAATTTCGACCTAGAAAAGGCCCATCGAAACATAAAGCCACTCTAAATGGGTCGTTCGTTCCTATAAGGATTACATTTGCACAGTGAACAATAATATATACCTTGAATGGAAATCTCATACAACGGAGAGAGAAAATATAATATTCAAATAAGATGTACCATTATTTCAAAAATCTAAGAAATATATAGTCGCAGATACATTTATTCAATAAGTACATCAAATAGTTCAATCTCATAGGATTCTTAAAGAAGCAAGGCAATAACAACTAATAATATCATAATAACTTCGTCTTCTTCACCGGCTTCGATCATGACTTCATTTATAGCTTTGCCCCATTTACTAACCTGCTGGATGTTAAGGAGACGGGGGTCAGAACATACATTTTCGTGTGACTGAAATACAACGTTACTTAATGTCCATGCCCTATATTTTTAGAAGGTTACATATGTCAAGGTATGCCTACGCAGCACACAACAAATATCAAGTTTCTAACCAATGGGGTGGATATCCAAGTCAATCGCTCATTAGTGTTTTTAGGGTAAAGACCAAACGAGGTGGCATTCTCGGTCACTTATGGCCCTACTAAAGGTAGATGCTTACAATCTCATATGACCCTAAGGCAGACCCTTACCCCTTTAAAAACCCTGTCCTAGTACATTAACATTCTTAAGTCTAATCTCTCATTTGTACTATAAGAAGTAGTATTCTGAACGCTATTACTTAACTGATATCACCTGATAGGACACCTATGTCTCTTACGACTTCCCTTAGACAGTGGTGAGCATGCAATGGAAACATCTATTTCAATTACAAATCTGTCCCTAGTTGAGCCCTTATAATCTTCTAGAGGAAGTGGACATCCCTGTGAACTGCTTTATTCTGTTACCCGTTTTATGCCCAACCACTCTTAAAGAAGGAGGACCTAAAGACCTACCTTAATACTAATAAAGGTGGGTCCCATGACTTGTGTTCCTCTCCAAGGAATAAACCTTCGGAGGGATCCTAGTCCGAACCACTTAAAACCTAAACTAGATAAAAAGGTAAGTCATCCACTTAAGATCTTCTTAAGGCGTAGTAAGCCTATTTATTTTCACACGTCAACTTATCTATATATAGTTATATATAGACACACTAGAGCTCTCACATTAAACCATATACTTGTAGATGTTGGATATGTCAGTCAGTTCTGGGCAGACTTCTACTACAAGTCGGTTTAACCTCGTGTCTAGTGTACTAAGTTTATGAATGGCCCATGGCACCTAGACATCTCACATTAGTTGGGCCCACTTGTGGTTGCTGGACATGTCGGTCGGTTCCAGGCTGGCTTCTACCACAAATGGCAGCTAACCTCATGTCTTTGTGTCATTTATTTATATATATATATTTAGGCCACTCTAAATATACGCACACACAAGCAAACAAATATATATTTATATTTGTTAAGGGGACATTTCAAATTCAAACTCTAAGCATTAATTATGCTAATATAACGTTAATTACGTTGATTACGTTTAAATAAGTAATATAATAATAGCACCTAATTAACGTAACATTCTTACAAACGGGGAAACGTTCTAACGAGGTGGCAATTGTCATCTTATCCAAGTTAAAGCATGCAAGATAGATTTTTCCATATTTTACCGCTACACGAAAACATGATGGCATAATGAACGTATAACAAATAACAGTGAATGGAAAACATATATATATATATACACATAAAAATTATAACTTGTATCCTAGGCATGCAGAAATGGTTTAAATATTAAATTAAAAGTAGAGTGATATATGCATTCTCACATTATGTTTATAATCTATATTTCACCCAATTCACCCTTTTTGTGGTGTTTTACACCCAAAACGGTTTACATTTGACTTATTCCAATTTATGAATGCGTTTACACCCGCATTAGGATGTAAACCCAATTCCACTATGAAACAAATTCGAATCCAAATCTTTTTAGGCTAAATCAAACGATAATAACGGTGAATTGCATAAAATGTGAATAATAGTGCAACACTCATATTTACCTATAATTCCATACAAAAGCCACAATTACACAAAACCAATTCAACATGACAATTTCGTACGTAATTACGAATTAGAAGATTCGGGGATTTTTCATGTTACATTATTGCATAACCAAATCTTCACAGGCATAACAATTTATATGGAAAACTGTTAATAATATGAAGATGTCTTTAAGCAAACCTAGATTCCACTCACTAATTAGGTGGAGATGTGGAGAAATTCAAGATCTGCAATGGTTCTCAACGTTCAAGCGAACTCCGATCGATCTCCTAATAATATCCATATAAGAAATGTATAATTAGATTCTTATATATATACGGTTTATGCTAAATTCCAAATCCCTAAACTTATATAGATTGAAATAGAAAGATAAAGAAAAGGATTAGAGAAGTAGAAGAAGCCTTCACTCTATTCTCTTTTTTTTCTATGGAATTCAGCAGCATAGAGCCAGAGGTATAGAATAATTAGGGTTTCTAGTGTGGGGTTTGAGAGGTTGTTTATACTTGCTCGTGTGAGAAGGAGCCATCGGGTTAATGAAAACTATTCCAAGCCATCCATATAAACATATCCTCTTAGAAAACCGTAATCTGCGTAGGTGGAATTGGGTCACCAACCGCATAGCGGTCGACCCCTTCGGGGTTGGAACGCCCAATTTTGCTGCGTTGATGAGCTGTTAATTTTATTAATTATGCTCTTAATTTGCTTCATTCTATTCCATATATTTAATATATGTTATCCCCTATATCTTATCTCCAATTTCAAATTTTGAATTTCCCTCTCTTTATTAATTATTATTATTTGGACAATATATAATATTCACATAATTATATAAATATATATATATATATATATATATTGTGCATGCACTGTCCGAATTCATCCGTTCATAACTTCTTTATACATTGACCATTTTCAGCATATTATATATGAAAACGATTCAGAGTTTTGCCACGAATCCAAGTAAAAGTGTTTCATAGCCAAATTCCTAAAGCTGCAAAATCATATTTTCCAGCCATATCATTTAATAACTTGTTTTTAATTATTTAATCTATTATTGATACTTACGATTATTACAGGGTGTTACATTCTCCCTCCCCCCCTTAAAATATGTTTCGTCTCGACATCTGTTTAAGGGGTGAAAGATACGTTTTGCTCTAAACATCCATGTTGTATGTAATAACCCGAATTCCGACAGACCAAATTTTTTTCAAAATTCTAATCTATCGAAACTCGTGTTGGTTTTGTTTTGGTATCCTCTAGAAAAGATAGAGGCATAAAATATGTCAGAGCTCAGAAAATCTCACAACGGAATGGATGAAGTATAATATAATAAAAGTATAGCCTTACTGTTTTAATAATACTGCCTAACCAGTATCCAAAGCTATCATGTCTCTGCCACAAATCTAACCTGCGAGTATGTTATGAGGAAGGGGTCAGAACACAAGTTCTGGTGACTGGATTTAAATTATACACTTTGGATAATCCTACATATACCGTTCAATCACATTTTGTTATTTATTAGGTTACTTGGGTTAACATCACTCAAGGCTTACACACACGTCGTATCCATTTACTTCCCAATGAATTAACCTAATGCAGTATATATGTAGCTACTCCTCAATATTGAGGTAGATCCCGTGCTACCCTACTCGCACGGTATCCACCGTAATGCCATAGAAATAAACGTAGTCCCTCATCCTACGCCGGAGGGATCTCTACATAACAATGTTACGTTCCGCACATATCTGTCATTACTATGCTACACAAGCGTACGGACTTCCACCTTCGGTCGAATCAAATTCCATACCAGAGTAATTCCCTCGAATCAGATTCCATACCAGAGTAATGACTTCATGTCTACGATACACTACCCAGAGCAGACATGCATGTATCTAGACTTTCCTACGTATGTATCGTCAATCGTGTTCGATGCCTTAACCGCACATAATGTGCACCGAGTTTCGTGGCAGGGCAATACAAGAAACATGGAACTCGGTCGGGAGCTTTTCCATATCTGTATAGGCCCGTCTTTAAGAGCCTCAAAATACAGATATCCCTCGGGTCTATTTTTCATGGTGGTCATAGCCCCACGTCGACCCCTCCCTCAACTAGTAAAGACTACAAGAGTTAAGCAACTTGCCCCTAAAAAATAGTCTAAACATCCAGTTGGCGTCTCCCCTCAACCACCGTACCTCGATAGTGAAAGGTGAATGGTCTATTGGTTTTAGCTATAGTCTTTTTGCATCCCACTGGCTGCCGATGACGGGTACCTGACGATCAACTATCCTTGTTGGTCCTGACCTCTGCCTCCCATTGAGCCGATTGACGAATCAACCTAGTGTCACCTCGTCATAGCATTCTGACTGCAAATTTACTTTTGCAGTCAAGGACCACCCACCTATTAGTTATGCGTAGAGCCAACCTCTGCGAGCACAGCCTAAACATCTGCCACCACACAGAGGACTACCAGGAGCATCTTACGTATCTCAGGAAGCCGCATGCTTCCCCTTCCAGTCCTCCAGAGCCGACAGAATAATCAGATGAACATGTGCTACCCTCCTGCCTTATGACAGCACGATGATCTACCAGTTGGGTTATTCAGCCTCAAACGTGTGGACTGGTCCAAGCGCCTCATTTTAATGTGTCATTAGACCCTATGTCTAAACATTCTTTTACGCACTTTCTTTACCTCACCAAGTTTCCATTTATCTTGGTTATCCCCGTTCACATTGACTTCTTATTCAAGTTACCAAGTTTCTCTTGCTTATTAATTTCAGTCATATAACTTAACCCATTTAAGTTTAAAAATAAGCCCACAACATGTTATTCTCTAGATTGTGGTCCAAGGTATGTAACCCACAATCCCTTTATATTCTTGTTTGATTTCATCATTACAATAACATGTTCTACTCAATATGTAATTAAGTATATCTCAATTCACAAGTTTTCTTTTTAACATGTCAGTCATTATTTATGATTAAATATAACTTATTTCATTCATAAATTATCCTTATTCTTCCTTATTTAGTCATAATTCCATTTTACACCATCACCACAACTTATCGTTGTTTGCTTATTAACTTAGTTCCCTTAACTAAGGTTTACTGATAAGTCCCCTTTCCATTTATTATAACCTATGTTATAATTTTCTCTTGTCCTTGGGACAAGCCTAAACATGTTATTTTTATCAGTAGACTTCAAACTTCCAAGTTTACATATTACTTAATTTATATAATTAAGTGCCACTTCTTACATTTCATAAACTTCCCCCTTTTCTCTACTTATTACAAACAACTGGTTTCAGGTTTTCCCCATTTACTGATGACTTAATTTACAATTAAGTGCCACTTATCTCATTTCACTAGTTATCTCATGTCCTTACTAGTTTATTATAACCTAAGTTATAAACTTCACTTGTCCCTAGGACAATTCTACCTATTACACAACATTCTCATTAATGTAATTTATTTATAATAGGTTATTATCATTCTTCGTTAATTCAATTCCTTTATAATGTTGTAACTTTCTTTCAGTTCTATTTATTTCCATTAATTACAATTATTGTTGTTTATCAGTCCTGCTATATATATATATATATATATATATGCACTAGACCTCTCACAATAAGCCTACACTTGTGGATGCTGGATTTGCCGGGCGGTTCCGGACAGACTTCTTCCACAAGTTGACTTAACCTCGTGTCTTAGCACCATTACATGTTTTATTTATGCATTTAGACCCTTACACTAGATTTAACACTTGTGGATGCTGGATGTGTCAGGCGGTTCCGGGCAGACTTCTACCACAAGTGTAATCTAACCCCGTGTCTAAGCGCGGTTACAGTTTCCTATTTACTATAAATTTCCTATATTTTACATGTTATTATATTAAACCCATTTTATGTCGCATGTTCTTTCTAACATATAATAAATTCTATTCTAACATGTAGTCGTTTAATTGGTAATTGTTCAAATCAAACAAACTAACATGTGATTTTATCAATTTCTACTATTAATGGTCTAGGTACATAAATGTCACAAGTTAACATGGAATTCAAACAACAGTAATTGCTACACATATTTTGACAAGTTTATATTTCAACATATGAATTTTCCAACATGTTAATATCTTAACATATTAACATTCCAACATGTCATATTGTCACTTTAATCTTTTTAATGTATGTTTAAACATTTCAACATATCATATTTCAACATGTCATATATAACATTTCAATGCTTTTTTATTATTCTAGCAAATTCACATCGTATAATAACAGGGAATGTTAAATCATAATATATCATTATCAAAAATGATATAACTTAAATCCACTCACCTCATTTGCTTTCCAAATCTTGGATCTGGTCCAGATCTAGCATTCCATGGTTTTCCCTCAATTGAATTTAGAACCTAACAACCATGGATTCATAATTTTTACTAAAAGAAAAAGGGAGGAAAGAGGAAGAAAATTGAATAGATCAGATCTAGAAAATTAACTCACTTCGCATATGATTCTGAACACCTTTTTATTAATGTTAATTCTTTTCTTCTAGATTTTAATTTTTGAATTTTTCTAGACTAATAATCATAATTTTTAAAGAGATTTGAGGAGGAAGAAGAATGGCAGAGCTTCTGCATTGTCTCAGAAATCTGAGATTTAGCTAGGCTCTGCTAGCCTATTTATAGGTGCTCAGAATCTTATTGTACACGCAGCACTAAGTCAGCAACTGTTTTGGTGTAGAAATTTGAATTTCGATTGTTTGAATTTCTGGAATTTACTTAACTGTTATATTCACATGCAATCTTCTTATGCATATACAATTCTTCTAACGATCGTTTTACGTGTACATATGTACACACAACTTTCGTTTCGTTTTCAAAATTCAAACGGTATTGCACCATTATTTAATTCATGCCATATTTCTATGATTTCAGCCTTATCTTGAATTTTATATCTTATATATATATATATATATATATATATATATATATTACTACACATATATACGTGTACATTCTCATATACATATATTTTCTTACTTTCTTATATGTATATTTTTCCTTATATGCGTGTTTATACATATTTTTCCTCATGAACATGTGTTGTTTCAGCCATTCCCTTAAAACTAAGATATGACGTCGGCGGGGATCGAACTCTGCACCTCTTGTATGCAAGTCACATGCTCTAACCAACTGGGCTACTAAGGCTATTGTTAATAAGGCCTAAAACAATGGTAATTATTGTTCTCCTCTTACTCATCTTTTCCAGGTTTGTTACAATATTACATTTAAACCATTGCATGAATTTCTTTCTTTTATTTCTCTTTTATTATTAATGCATAATCAGTGCATGTAACATATTTACACCGCATGCAACCAATTCTTTCTTTCTTTTAATGTATGCATTACATTTTTATTTGCATTAATATTTCCTTCTTTTAAATATATATATATCAATGCATATATATACATATATGCATTATTTAATAATTGTTACAAAAATGCGGGGTGTTACATTCTCCCACCCTTAGGAAATTTCATCCCCAAAATTTGATAAGGGTAAAAATCAATTAACCCCTCGCATAATATACATCCATCAAATGTTCATCCAATTTTTGCAAACATTGTGCACTTTTGCAAAGTGAAATACAACATAATAATACATGTATGCCTAAGCGGTACCTCCTATGCGTATGCAAGTTATTCAAAAATCCTTTTAAAATATGATGCTTACATCCTGAATATACTGGCAGTTCTACATAAATGCAATATTTTGAAAATCAAAATACATTTCATCCAAATTTTACTGTACCCCTACTGAGTAAAAGTGTAGTTCATTCAACTTTTTGCATCTAAAACCCTACCAAGCAACGTTATTTTTCAAATTTATGAAAAAACTAATTTTCTTAATTTGATTTCTTATGTTACAAAAAGGTGGAAAAAGGAAAATTTCACACCTTCCATTTTTCTTTTATGTACCTTTTTCCAACCGTACTTGGATTTTATGCAACAATTTATAAAGATTTCCTATTTTCCTATCCAAGCACAGCCACATAAGAAATTTTCTTTGTTACAGATTTTCTTTTTCATCTTATCTTGGAAAATTTTACTCTTATTCGCCTTTTTCTCATAATTTTCATCTTTCTTTAATTGTCATGTTTATTGCTTTACTGAATTTTTTGTTTCCTTTTTAGTTGTACCATTTCTCTTTTCTTAACTTATTTAATTATCTGATCTAAGTTTAGTTTTCAAATAAGCCTTCTAGTCTTTCAACTAAAACAAGAAAACTGACACTCTACACAGCTACTACTAAGGGCCAAGAATCTCGAGACTATGTCCCCCTCAGATAGAAAAGTCCAAACCATGGGATCCACGATAGGTTTAGGGGTTACCCTAACTACCCAACAAGAACAAAATAAGGCAATGATCCCAACAGAAATGCAGTAACGGGTTTTACCCCTAACATGAAAATTAGCAATAGGATCTAAATAGTTACTTGTCCTTTATTATCTAGTAGTCACCACTAGTCCTAGCAATGTAACAACAGTCATTTCAAGCAACACCCTAGGCTTTTCAATGCTTACGCATTCTACGGGAACTTACCATTTTTTTCCAAGATAATTCTTGCTATTTACTTCATAGCCTCAAAACTTTTCCCGTCTTCCCCAGGCACTAATCCTTACCTACTCCATACTTTTAAAACACGGTTTGGCCTTTTCATTTAAGTTTTTTTCTTTTAAAAAAAAATCTGAAGTGTCAAAATTTTATTTTCCTCATGAAAACTTACTTTTGCCAAACCATAAAAACATGTCATCTTAAAAAATGCAAATCATCATTTTTTTTTCAAATCACAAAACTGGAGTAGATACAGACAACCTTTTCTCAATTGGGTTTATGGCTTGTTTTTTCCTATAAGGTCTGTTCAGTTTCTTACTACAAGGTGCAAACATCATCTCTATTCTTAATTTCTACACTTTTGTTGTCCATCCAACAAAATTCTCTTGTTAAAACAATTTATCAAAAATGATTGCCAAAAGAATAGAGACTTCACAACTTTCTTTACTAGAAGTTCCGGTTTTCAACAAAATGCAACTTTTTCCAAGTTTTGCTTTTAAATCCTTTCATGTAATATAACAAGAAAACTAGCGAGCTATTCATGCTCTATAATATGCACCTTTTACTGAGAGAATTTTAGTTTAGACAAAATTTTCATGAGAAAACATTGCTTCCAAAATATACCCCATTTTACTTTAAAACCCAATATGTACTTCTTTACATATTTCAAAATTATGACTTTTAAGATTAAAACTTGAAAACACCATAAACCCTTTTCCCAAAACTTTTACAATTTCAAGTTCTTAAAAGTTAACAATGGAGTTAGACTCAAAGCAGGTTTCCAATTTTCTAGGCTTTCCTAGACACTTCCCAAGGTTAATTCTCTCAACTATATATATTCCTAATCCATTTTTTCTCTTTTTTAACCTTTTCCAATTTATAAGGTTTCACTGCCAAACCCACTAACCAAAAATACTAATCATACAGGACTCACTTTCCTTCCATACAAGGTACATTGTACACTTTCCACCCAAATTACCTAAGGGTCTCAAATTTCCATATTCATTCCTTTAGTGTACAAAACCAACATCCCATTTTTTACCATATTATACTCTTTCTATTTAGTGGGTTCCTCTATAAATCTATGTATATATATAACATATTTATATTTTTTAAAAATACAAATATGTTCACTCACTATTTATACAGGAATCCTAAACCTAAGCTCTGATACCATATGTAACAACCCGAATTACAACAGACCGATTTTTTTTCAAAATTTTAATCTATCAAAACTCGTGTTGGTTTGCTCTGGTATCCTTCAGAAAAGACAGAGACATAAAATATGTCAGAGCTTAGAAAATATCTCACAGCGGAATTGATAAAATATAATGTAATAAAAGTATAGCCCTACCGTATTAATAATACTGCCTAACCAGTATCCAAAGCTATCATGTCTATACCAAAAATCTAACCAGCGAGTATGTTATGAGGAGGAGGTCAGAACACAAGTTCTGGTGACTGGATTTAAATTATACACTTTGGATAATCCTACATATACCGTTCAATCAATTTATTAGGTTACTTGGGTTAAAAGCACTAAAGGCTTACACACATGTCGTACCCATTTACTTCCCAATAAATTAACCTAATGCAGTATGTATGTAGCTACTCCTCAATACTGAGGTACACCCCGTGGTACCCCACTCGCACGGTCTCCACCATAATGCCATAGAAATAAACGCAGTCCCTCATCCTACATCGGAGTGATGTACAGATCTCTACATAACAATGTTACGTTCTGCATATATATGTCATTACTATGCTACATAAGCGTACGGACTGCCACCTTCGATCGAATCAGATTCCATACCAGAGTAATGCCCTCGAATCATATTCCATACAGAGTAATGCGATCAATTCTACGATACACTACCCAGAGCAGACATGCATGTATCCATACTTTCCCATGTATGCATCGCCAATCGTATTCGATGCCTTAACCGCACATAATGTGCACTGAGTTTCGTGGCAGGGCTATACAAGAAACACGAAACTCAGTTGGGAGCTTTTCCAAGGTCTGTAAGCCAACAACATGTTATTCTCTAGATTGTGATCCAAGGTCTGTAATCCACAATTCCTTTATATTCTTGTTTGATTTCATCGTTACAATAACATGTTCTACTTAATATGTAATTAAGTTTATCTCAATTTACATGTTTTCTTTTTAACATGTTAGTCATTATTTATGACTAAATATAACTTATTTCATTTCATAAGTTTTCCTCATTCTTTCTCATTTAGTCATAATTCCATTTTACACTGTCACCACAACTTATCGTTGTTTGCTTATTAACTAAGTTCTCTTAACTAAGGTTTACTGACAAGATTCCTTTCCATTTATTATAACCAACGTTATAATTTCCTCTTGTCCCTAGGAAAAGCCTAAACATGTTATTCTTATCAGCAGACTTCAGACTTCCAAGTTTACAGATTACTTAATTTATAATTAAGTACAACTTCTTACATTTCATAAACTCCCCCCTTTTCTCTACTTATTACAAACAACTGGTTTCAGGTTTTCCCCATTTACTGATTACTTAATTTACAATTAAATGCCACTCATCTCATTTCACCGGTTATCTCATGTCCTTACTAGTTAATTATAACTTAAGTTGTAATCTTCACTTATCCCTAGGACAAGTCTTCCTATTATACAACATTCTCGTTAATATAATTAATTTATAATAGGTTATTATCATTCCCCGTTCATTCCATTCCTTTTTACTGTTGTAACTTTCATTCAATTCCATCTATTTCCATTAATTACAATTAATGTTGTTTATCAGTCCTTCTATTTACACACATATATATATATGTATGTATGTATATATTTATGCACTAGACCTCTCACATTAAGCCTACACTTGTGGATGCTGGATTTGCAGGGCGGTTCCGGGCAGACTTCTTCCACAAGTTGACTTAACCTCGTGTCTTATCACCATTACATGTTTTATTTATGCACTTAGAGCCCTCACTTTAGATTTACCACTTGTGGATGCTAGATGTGCCGGGCGGTTCCGGGCAGACTTCTAAGCGCGGTTACATTTTCCTATTTACTATAAATTTCCTATATTTTACATGTCATTATATTAAATCCAATTTATGTCGCATGTTCTTTCTAACATGAAATAAATTCTATTCTAATATGTAATCGTTTAATCATGTAATTTTTAAAATCAAACAAACTAACATTTGATTTTCTCAATTTCTATCGTTAATGGTCCAGGTACATAAATGTCACAAGTTAACATGGAATTGAAATAACAGTAATTGCTACACGTATTTTTACAATTTTATATTTCAACATATGAATTTTCCAACATATTAATATCATAACATATTAATATTCCAACATGTCATATTTGTCACTTTAATCTTTTCAACATATGTTTAAACATTTCAACATATCGTATTTCAACATGTCCTAAATAACATTTCAATGCTTTTTTATTATTCTAGCAAATTCACATCGTATAATAATAGGGAATGTTAAACGATAATATATCATTATAAAAAATGATATAACTTAAATCCACTCACCTCATTTGCTTTCCAAATCCTGGACCTGGTCCAGATCTAGCATTCCATGGTTTTCCCATAATTGAATTCAGAACCTAACAACCATGGATTCATAATTTTTACTAAAAGAAAAAGGGAGGAAAGAGGAAGAAAATTGAATAGACCAGATCTAGAAAATTATCTCACTTCGCATATGATTCTGAACACCTTTTCATTAACGTCAATTCTTTTCCTCCAGATCTTGATTTAGAATTTTTCCTAAACTAATAATCTTAATTTTCTGAAGAGATTTGAGGAGGAAGAAGAATGGCAGACCTTCCGCGTTGTCTCTGACATATAAGATTTAGCTAGGCTTTGCTAGCCTATTTATAGTTGTTCAGGATCTTATTGTACATGCAACGCTGAGTCAGCAACTGTTTTTGCGTAGAAATTTGAATTTCGAATGTTTGAATTTCTGAATTTCGAATGTTTGAATTTCTGGAATTTATTTAATTGTTTTATTCACATGCAATCTACTTATGGGTATACAATTCTTTTAACAATCATTTTACGTGTATATATATATATATATACGTACAACTTTTATTTCGTTTTCAAAATTCAAAAGGTATTGCACCGTTATTTGATTCTTGCCATGTTTCTATGATTTCAGCCTTATCTTGAATTTTATCTCTTATATATATATATATATATATATTCCTACACATATATATGTGTATATTCTCATATACATATATACATATATTTTCTTACTTCCTTATATGTATAGTTTTCCTTATATATGTGTTTATTCATATTTTCCCGCATGAACATGTGTTATTTTAGCCGTTCCCTTAAAACAAAAATATAACGGCAGCGGGGATTGAACTCTGCACTTCTTGTATGCAAGTCACATGCTCTAACCAAATGGGCCACTAAGGCTATTGTTAACAAGGCCAAGAAAAATGGTAATTATTGTTCTCTTCTTACTCCTCTTTTCCATGTTTGTTACAATATTACAGTTAAACCATTGCATGAATCTGTTTCTTTTATTTCTCTTTTATTATTAATGCATAATCAGTGCATGTAACATATTTACACCGCATGCAACCAATCCTTTCTTTCTTTTAATGTATGCATTACATTTTTATTCGCATTAATATGTCCTTCTTTTAAATATATATATCAATGCGTATATATACGTATATGCATTATTTAATTATTTTATTTGTTACAAAAATGAAGGGTGTTACAATGTACACCCATGATATTTAATTCATCCATAAGCATCCATGACTCGTATAGATTATGAACTACATACTCACTAAAGTGAGCTCTATCCTAGCATGTAGGTGTAAAAGTAATGAAATATGTATGCAAACAACCTAAATATGCGTATATTTCTATATGTGTACTCGGTGCGATGGTGTTGCATCCATTCCCTAACATCCAATATAGAAATCCTGATGCATCCATAAACGGAAATTTGAGGGGAAAATTACCTGTGAAAAAATCTGGGGGGGGGGGGGGTCTTTCTTATCCTATTCTGGGTCTCCCTTGTGCTTCCACAGGGTCATTTCCCCATTGTACTCGAACGAGGCAAACGGTTTTGTTGGGGAGCCTCTTGATTCTGTGCTCTACAATGCTTGCAGTTGCATAGGGCACCCTGGACTCCAACTCGAGTTTCTCTATGTCCCCAATTTCATTAAGCTTAAGTCTGATAGAAGAATCATGAAGGCATTTCCTTAGATGAGATACATGGAAAACATTATGGATTCCCGATAGACGCTATAGGAGATCCACTCGATAAGCCAAAGATCTTGTCTTCTCGATGATACTAAAAGGCCCAATAAATCTGGGAGCCAACTTCCTAGTCTTTCCAAACCGAACAATCTTCTTAAGAGGGGATACTTTGTAACACCCCACATCCGTTAGTGTCACTCACAAAGGGAATGCACTAAGTTCTGTGGAATATTTAAGGTAAAAGATGCAGATAAATTACAAGACATATAATTAAAGGAGCGGTAAATAAAAACTTTACTTTATTGATAAAATAGCTTGTACAAAGATTGTTTTCTGATACCATAATATATGTCTTACAAAATAAAGAAACATAAAATAACATTTATATTCTCCAATGTAGCGTGAGCCAACCATAGCAATGAAAAAGAGAATCCAAGCAAAACTTCGACTAATCTTCAGCTTGGAAAGAAAACTGGGCTAAGTAGTAATATTCCCTCCCTGCAAATCTAGGGGGGACGGAAGACAAGAAAGCGAAAGAAAACAGAGTCAGATATAATGCCTGGTAAGTTCACTAACTTTCAGCATGTGAACAAGTAAAAAGCAACATGGCATAAACTAAATGAATACAAGACTACACCACGATGATGGGAATCATAAGGTTTGCACAAGATATGATAAGGTAAGATAAACTGGATGCACTTCTATACTTTCTCTGCTTCGCCACTACCCTGTTATTCTAATTTCTATATCCCTGCACCACCTAACTAGTAATCTGTATAAACTGATAAGAACAGATACGTGGTCCCAATTCCCGCAATTGTGGTTGTTTCAGGTGTACATCTATTACTTATTACCTAGATCTAATTTAGGGTTTTCTATCGAGCGCATTCTAGATCCAACCAGGGTTTACGCTACCCAGGGCTACAACAGTTTATGCTACCTATTGAACGTTTCTCGGATTTTACGGTTTACGTGACCTAGGTCCAACTAAGGATTATGCTACCTATCGAGCGACGCCCCAAATCTAGGACACACTACCCAGAGTGGTGTATGTTCTTAGACTTTCCCCACGTATATGTCGTGGAATGTTATCGCTGTCTAGATGCACATGTCCTCTATATGTGCGACCCGAGTCTCGTGGCAGGGAAAATCAAGAAACACGGAACTTGGTCGGGAGCTTTCAGATATCTGCCGATGTAGATGCTAAGGTCTGTTTTTCCAATGGAAATGGTCCCACTTGACCCCTCCCTCAACTAATGAAAGGCTCACCTTGAAAAATGAGAACTATACGCAGGCCCTCTATGCCCCACTAACCTATGGCCATCCGCACCCATAACTAGATAGCTAGTATAAGGTCTTTTGGAGTTCTCCGCCTTTCCGCTGTACGTATCTCGACTGACTCAAGATGGTAGGTAGACGACGAGTTGCTATCACAGGGCCACTGGTCTCGCCGAATCACGCTGGTCCATCTTAGTCTTTAGGTTGCCTTATATTGCAAACAAGGCATACCCTTGGTTCTTCTAACGCAGACCTTAACCTCTGTGAGCCCAGGTGAATCAACTGCAGCCTCACAGAGGGATACCAAGAGTACCCTCACGTCCCCTCGAAGCCACGTGCTTCGTACCCCAGTTCGTTGGAGCCTTCTTTAAGATCAGATGGACATTCGCTCCTTCTCGTATTCTACTAAGATTTACTACTTAGTTCCCTTAACTAAGGTTTACTACTTAGTTTCCTGAACCGTCATTTTCTTAACTAAGGTTTACGACTTAGTCCTCTCTACTTACTTCTCTTTCTCGTCAAGTTGGATTGGTTAAGTTTCATTAGTCAATTCAAGTTAACTTAACGCACTCATTTGTCATGTTAAACTAGTTAAGTGTTATCAGTAGTTCATGTTGACTTAACCCTACCACAAATCAAGATATATTGGTTAAGTATTTCTTATTGCTTAACCCCACCCCTTCATCTTGTATTGGTTAAGTGTTCCCTTAGTTAACTTAACCCTAACATCTGTTTAACTAACACGTTATAACAGTTAAGTGTTCTCTTAGTTAACTTGACCCTAACATTTGTTTCATTCACATGCCCTAATGGTTAAGTATTGTCGCTTCATGTTTTAACTTAACCTTGTTCATTTGTCACACTATGATGGCTAAGTGTTCTAAGTTTACTTAACTCAACCTTCTAGTCTAGTTAACATGTTAAATTGGCTAAGTGTATTTTACTTAACCCCACCTTCTAATCTAGTTAACATGATATAAGGTTGTACCTTTTCTTAACCTCACCCACTTGTCTAGTCAACATGTTATAACGGTTATTTAACCCCTCCAAGTCTTGTCTTGTAAACATGTTAAGTTGGTTAAGTGTTCCTATGGACTTAACCCTCCCATTCTAGCTTAACCGTTTCTTAGCTTTAAATTATTCATTTAAAGCACCAACCACTCTCATTTGACAGATATTGTTGTGGTCACTGGATGTGCCGGTCGGTTCCGGGTAGATTTACACCGCAACTCAGTCTAACCTCGGGTCCTTTTTTTGGGCTCAATGCTCTAACCACCCTCATTAGATGGTGTTGTTACGGTTGCTGGATTTGCCGGGTGGTTCCGGGCAGTCTTATACCGTAACTCAATCTAACCTCGGGTTAGGCATATTCGTCTTTCCTAGATTTACATATTTATCATTTTTGTCTATATGTAAATTGCTAACAATTCTTTTAAACAAATTTGGCCTATATCATATTTATATTTCATGCCCACTAACATACCTATATTCTAGGCCCAAATCTTGATTTACCTATCAATGAACCCAACTTGCAGTTTATGCCAAATAAGATCAGTTCATGTCAAAACAAGATTTAATATTCTAGTTTACAGTTTATATCCAAACTTGGCTTACATGCCAATTACATACTTTGTGGCCAATTAACAATTTTCTATTTTACGCCCAAGTCTAATATGCATGTAAATTATTTACTATTATAGCCAAATTAGATTATGCCAACGTATTTGTTTGTCCAAATTATCTTAATTAAGCTACGCCCGAATTCCCCCACCGTAGTCGTACGTATAACATGATTTCACAAGTTTCTAGGTACTCATGACATGAAACTAACAAAAGGAATAGGGTATAAGCACGAGAATTTACGTAAGAGGATAGGCATGAAAAAGCGAACCAAAATACAAAAATACAAAGATAATGGATCCAATGGGTTTGGTGTACGTAATAGCGAACAGGAATAAACTAAGCAAATTACACCCTAAGTATGAGATCCAACATAATCAAGGTAGACATAGGTGATTTGATCCAACATAATGCCAGTTCGGTATACAATCATGATTTGTAACTATAATGTTATGGGCATAAGCCACTAACCATAATAGTCATAGGCAAATAAACCATAATATCCTAGACAATTAACCGCAAAATAGTCCTAGGCAATTAACCATAAAATAGTCCCAGGCAATTAACCACAAAATAGTCCTAGTCATGGTCTCATAGTTACGAATCATAGTCATAGGCAGTAGTCTTATGTTCATAGTCATAGGCGTAGTCTTATGTTCATAGTCATATGCAATAGTCTTATGTTCATAGTCATAGGCAATAGTCTTATGTTCATAGTCATAGGCAATAGTCTTATGTTCATAGTCATAGGCATAGGCGTAGTCTTAGGCAAAAAGTCCCATAATCATTGTCATTGACAAATTGCCATAATAAGTTCTAGGCCATAATCGAGAATCAGATCCAGAGGCATATACAAGCACTGATTCAAATGAAAGGATTAGGCATATTCTCATATCCATTTAATTACATGTCACAAATAGATCTAGGAATTCAAATCTAAAGAGTAACTGACTTACATTGATCGGTTTTAGAAAAGGATAATAAGATAACGTTGAGGTGATTTGCTATGATTCGCGCGACGTTGCTCGAAGCCGTTGAATTAGCCTTTGCTTCCCTTCTTGAAGCTTTAACTTTATTTGAATCTCCAATATGCAATTCCTAGCCATAGTCTTCAAGAATAGTCTTCGTGTTTTATTTTAATTTATTTATTTCAATTATTCCAGAGGCAGCATAAGGAGAGAATAAAATGGTGTAAAGAGAATGGGTCTAAGGGGTTGTTTATATAGGATTAGGCGAACGAATCTAGACTGAAAACGAGACCAGAAACATCAGAATGAACCCAGGCTCAAAACTGGGTTTCAGCACCAGGTCGACCCCCAGGTCGACCTGGTCCCTGGGAGGTCGATCATAGTGTCGACCCCTAGGTCGACCTAGCCCTGGGTGGGAAAATTCCTGCCCAGTCTGCGCTGGGGTTTGAAATCGAATTTCAAATTAGAATTTGATTTTTTTTTGTTCTGAAAATCCTTGAAACTTTGGAGGGTCATATCTCCCTCATACGGACTCCGTTTCTCGAAAACTCGCGCTCGTTTCCAAGAAAAATTTCGAGGCGAATGCAATAGCGCAACCCATTTCCCTTGATTCTTATTCGAAAATTTAATTATACTTTAATTTGCGAAACTTAATGTTACAGAATTACGGGGTGTTACATTCTCCCCTTCCTAAAAGGATTTCGTCCCCGAAATCTTCAAGTTAGGAAGAATGTATCCTACCATCCAATCACCCATCTACTCAACCATTCAATCATAGGCATTCATTGTCCTTAAAAAGATTTCTAATGCTTTCATGTTCATATGCATAGTGTGTGTTTATGTCTTTATCTAATGCAAAATCAGGCGGTCTACTGATTCAGTTGACCTCCTTAATGCGAATTATGTCAGTGCCATGCATCCAATCATGTATGCAAGCATCCCTAGTTACGTAAACACTACATGTGTGCATAGCCATTCATCCATATGATAACATATCAAGTTAAATCTATTAAGAAAATACATATATGCGAATGCAATATGAATGTGACTGAGTCATTCTAGCGCCTATGGTGTGTATATGCATCCACAAGCAACCATTTGCAACCATCAATCATAACATGTTTCAAATACATGTTTCAAATACATGTTTACATCCATTGGCTTCTACCTAAGGATCGATGATACGCTCTAGAGGATATACCTTAAAAGCTAGAAAGTATGCATAAAATTCCTAGAAAAAGAGATCAAGGATGTAACCCTAAGAAAAAGGGTATGATGCATGTGTCTAGTCTTCAGTCTTCTAAGTTGCATCTTCTTGAGCTTCACTATTCTGTACCTTATCTAATTAATCTTCATGATTGCGAAGCTTCTTTACCTTCATTTCCAAAACTGTCGTTGATCGGATAACTGGTTTTGCATTGTCAACTAGATATATGCGGAAGTCTATCTCGTGTTTTAGAGATAAACTCCTAACCTAATCAAAAACATCTACGTACTCATGGACTACCCTGACAGATTGCAAATCGTCGATAAATGCATTAAGTGATTCTAGCTAGCTAAGCCTAACTGATTCTTTACAAGGAATCTTGAGGGTATTTCCAAGGCAAGTCAAAAGTCTGACTACCCTCCTTTCAGAATTACTAGCCAACCAACCCATGCCTAGAATCAACTCATAGCCCATGGAACCAAAAACATAAGCATTACGCTTAAACTCAACACTTAATATAGTTATTCTCAAACCCTTACAAAGAAAAGGTAAACGGGCCGTACCACCAATTGGTTTTAAGACCCTAATGGGATCTTCTACTATACAAGTACTAAGGTACAGAGACTCAACTATGGAATTAGATATGAACAAATGTGAAGCGCTAAGATCAAAAGAGTACTAATTGGTTGATCAAAACGAAAAGCTAAACTTTTCCGACAGAGACTTTTACTATCTCTCTCTCAGGTATTCTGGTGGTGGAATCATGCACTCTCCCTTCTGAAAATCCTGTCCCTTGTCCTTGTCCTTAATTATATGCCCCATTATACCTAGGAAAAGATACTTCCTCTCGTCTTAGGTTTTATAATTCCTTCTTTCTTCGTGAGTCGAGTTTATATCCACGAATTTCTCATCCTTGCGTTGAGCTCCCTAGCCAAACTCCCTCATCCTCATCTTTACCATCCCTATGTAATCATATTGACAAGTTTCTCAAAAGCTGCCTCCATCGCACGGAAAACCCTTCAAAGCTTGAAAGAAGACTAGCTGCAGGTGAAACTACTATGGCTATAGATGGGAGTCGTGCACTACTTTGCCCTTCGATTGGTATAGTAGTCTTATCAAGCCTACGGAACCGTGCCGGGTTGAGGTTACCTCCCAGAAAGCCAGGAGCCCCGAAGACTTAAGAAAGAAAGGGACAAAAATTCAAATAGAGGATCAGAAGATAGTGTGTATGGCTTTTGGAGAATATGCCTTTAAAACAAAACTTTTCTTTTGAAAAATGCTTTTTTAAAAACCTTTTTGAAAATAATTTTTTTTTTTCAAATCTTTTATCTTATCCAGTAACCTTCAGCTCTGATACCACATGTAACACCCCACATTCGTTAGTGTCACTCACAAAGGGAATGCACTAAGTTCTGTGGAGTATTTAGGGTAAAAGATGTAGATAAATTACAAGACAGATAATTGAAGCAGCGGTAAATAAAAACTTTACTTTATTGATAAAATAGCTTGTACAAAAATTGTTTTTTGATACCATAATATCTGTCTTACAAAATAAAGAAGCATAAAATAACATTTATATTAGCCAATGTAGCGTGAGCCAACCATAGCAATGGAAAAGAGAATCCAAGCAAAACTTCGACTAATCTTCAGCTTGGAAAGAAAACTGGACTAAGTAGTAATATTCGCTCCCTGCGAACCTGGGGGGAGGAACGGAAGACAAGAAAGCAAAAGAAAACAGAGTCAGACATAAAGCCTGGTAAGTTCGGTAACTTCCAGCATGTGAACAGGTAAAAAGCAACATGGCATGAATTAACTGAATAGAAGACTACACCATGATGATGGGAATCATAAGGTTAGCACAAATATGATAAGGTAAGATAAACTCGATGCACTTCTATACTTTCTTTGCTTCGCCACTACCCTATTATTCTAATTTCTATATCCCTGCACCACCTAACTAGTAATCTGTATAAACTGGTAAGAACAGATACGTGGTCCCAATTCCCGCAATTGTGGTTGTTTCAGGTGTACATCTATTACTTATTACTAGATTTAATCTAGGGTTTTCTATCGAGCGCATTCTAGATCCAACCAGGGTTTACGCTACCCAGGGCTACTGGGGTTTATGCTACCTATTGAACGTTTCTCGAATTTTAGGGTTTACGCGACCTAGGTCCAACTAGGGATTATGCTACCTATCGAACAACGCCCCTAATCTAGGACACACTACCCAGAGTGGTATATGTTCTTAGACTTTCCCCACGTATGTGTCCTGGATCATTATCGATGTCTAGATGCACAGGTCCTCTATATGTGCGACCCGAGTCTCGTGGCAGGCAAATCAAGAAACACAGAACTCGATTGGGAGCTTTCAGATATCTGCCGATGCAGATGCTAAGGTCTGTTTTTCCAGTGGCTATGGTCCTACTTGACCCCTCCCTCAACTAATGAAAGGCACGCCTTGAAAAATGAGAACTATACGCAGGCCCTCTATGCCCCCACAAACCAATGGCCATCCGCACCCATAACTAGATAGCAAGTATATGGTCTTTTGGAGTTCTCCGCCTTTCCACTGTACGTATCTCAACTGACTCAAGATGGTAGGTTGACGACGAGTTGCTATCACAGGACCACTGGTCTCGCCGAATCACGCTGATCCATCCTAGTATTTAGGTTGCCTTATATTGCAACCAAGGCATACCCTTGGTTCTTCTAACGCAGACCTTAACCTCTGTGATCCCAGGCGGATCATCTGCAGCCTCATAGAGGGATACCAAGAGTACCCTCACGTCCCCTCGAAGTCGCATGCTTCGTAACCCAGTTCGTTGGAGCCTTCTTTAAGATCAGATGGACGTTCTCTCCTTCTCGTATTCTACTAAGGTTTACTACTTAGTTCCCTTAACTAAGGTTTACCACTTAGTTTCCTGAACCGTCGTTTTCTTAACTAAGGTTTACAACTTAGTCCTCTTAACTAAGGTTTACTACTAAGTTCTCTTTCTTGTCAAGTTGGATTGGTTAAGTTTCATTAGTCAATTCAAGTTAACTTAACCCATTCATTTGTCATGTTAAACTGGTTAAGTGTTATCAGTAGTTCATGTTGACTTAACCCTACCACAAATCAAGTTATATTGGTTAAGTATTTCTTATTGCTTAACCCCACCCCTTCATCTTGTATTGGTTAAGTGTTCCCTTAGTTAACTTAACCCTAACATCTGTTTAACTAACACGTTATAACGGTTAAGTGTTCTCTTAGTTAACTTGACCCTAACATCTATTTCATTCACATGCCCTAATGGTTAAGTATTGACCCTTCATGTTTTAACTTAACCTTGTCCATTTGTCACACTATGTTGGCTAAGTGTTCTAAGTTTACTTAACTCCACCTTCTAGTCTAGTTAACATGTTAAATTGGCTAAGTGTATTTTACTTAACCCCGCCTTCTAGTCTAGTTAACATGTTATAACGGTTATACCTTTTCTTAACCTCGCCCACTTGTCTAGTCAACATGTTATAACGGTTATTTAACCCCTACAAGTCTTGTCTTGTTAACTTGTTAAGTTGGTTAAGTGTTCCTATGACTTAACCCTCCCATTCTAGCTTAACCGTTATTTAGCTTTAATTTATTCATTTAAAGCACCAACCACTCACATTAGACAGATATTGTTGCGGTCACTGGTTGTGTCGGTCGGTTCCGGGCAGATTTACACCGCAACTCAGTCTAACCTCGGGTCCTTTTTTTGGGCTCAATGCTCTAACCACCCAAATTCGATAGGTATTGTTACAGTTGCTAGATTTGTCGGGCGGTTCCGGGCAGTCTTATACCGTAACTCAATCTAACCTCGGGTTAGGCATATTCATCTTTCCTAGATTTACATATTTATCCTTTTTGTCTATATGTAAATTGCTAACAACTCTTTTAAACAAATTTGGCCTATATCATATTTATTTGTCATGCCCACTAACATACCTATATTCTAGGCCCAAATCTTGATTTACCTATCAATTAACCGAACTTGCAGTTTATGCCAAATTAGATCAGTTCATGTCAAAACTAGATTTAATATTCTAGTTTACAATTTATATCCAAACTTGGCTTACATGCCAATTACATACTTTGCGGACAATTAACAATTTACCATTTTAAGCCCAAGTCTAATATGCATGTAAATTATTTACTATTATAGCCAAATCAGATTATGCCAACATATTTGTTAGTCCAAATTATCTTAATTAAGCTACGCCCAAATTCCCCCGCTGTAGTCGTACGTATAACATGATTTCACAAGTTTCTAGGTACTCATGACATGAAACTAACAAAAGGAGTAGGGGATAAGCTCGAGAATTTACATAAGAGGATTGGCATGAAAAAGCGAACCAAAATACAAAAATACAAAGATAATGGATCCAATGGGTTTGGTGTACATAATAGCGAACAGGAATAAACTAAGCAAATTACATCCTAAGTATGAGATCCAACATAATCAAGGGAGACATAGGTGATTTGATCCAACATAATGCCAGTTCGGTATACAATCATGATTTGTAACTATAATGTTATGGGCATAAGCCACTAAACATAATAGTCATAGGTAAATAAACCACAATAGTCCTAGGCAATTAACCGCAAAATAGTCCTAGGCAATTAACCACGAAATAGTCCTAGGCAATTAACAAAAAAATAGTCCTAGTCATGGTCTCATAGTTATGAATCATAGTCATAGGCAATAGTCTTATGTTCATAGGCATAGTCTTATGTTCATAGTCAAAGGCAATAGTCTTATGTTCATAGTCATAGCCAATAGTTTTATGTTCATAGCCATAGGCAATAGTCTTATGTTCATAGTCATAGGCAATAGATTTATGTTCAGAGTCATAGGCATAGGCATAGTCTTAGGAAAAAAGTCCCATAATCATAGTCATTGACAAATTGCTGCAATAAGTTCTAGGACATAATCGAGAATCAGATCCAGAGGCATATACAAGCACCGATTCAAACGAAAGGATTAAGCATATTCTCATATCCATTTAATTACATGTCACCAATAGATCTAGGCGTTCAAATCTAAAAAGTAACTGACTTACATTGATCGGTTTTAGAAAAGGATAATAAGATAACGTTGAGGTGATTTTCTATGATTCGCGTGACGTTGCTCGAAGCCGTTGAATTAGCCTTTGCTTCCCTTCTTGAAGCTTTAACTTTATTTGAATCTCCAATATGCAATTCCTAGCCATAGTCTTCAAGAATAGTCTTCGTGTTTTATTTTAATTTATTTATTTCAATTGTTCCGGAGCCAGCATAAGGAGAGAATAAAATGGTGTAAAGAGAATGAGGCTAGGGGGCTGTTTATATAGGATTAGGCGGACGAATCTAGACTGAAAACGGGACCAGAAACATCAGAATGAACCCAGGCTCAAAACTGGGTTTCAGCACCAGATCGACCCCCAGGTCGACCATAGGGTCGACCTGGTCCCTAGGAGGTCGACCATAGTGTCGACCCCTAGGTCGACCTGGTCCTGGGCGGGAAAATTCCCGCCCAGTCTGCGTTGGGGTTTGAATTCGAATTTCGAATTCGAATTTGAGCTGTTTTTCTGTTCTGAAAATCCTTGAAACTTCGGAGGGTCATATCTCCCTCATACGGACTCCGTTTCTCAAAAACTCGGACTCATTTCCAAGTAGAATTTTGAGACGAACGCAATGGCGCAACCCGTTTCCCTTGATTATTATTTTAAAATTTAATTATACTTTAATTTGCGAAACTTAATGTTACAGAATTACGGGGTGTTACATACTTTCACGAACACCAAGTCTCCAATATTAAATTCTAGTTCCCTCCTACGCTTATCCACATATGATTTCTATTGGTCTTAGGCTGCCTTCATTCTCTATTTAATCAAAGATATCTTCTCGGTGGATTCACGGACGAAGTCTGGTTCGAGTATAACCTTGTCGGTAGTTTCCCACCAACAATTTGGCGATTTGCATAGCCTACCATATAGTGCTTCGAAAGGGGCCATACCAATCATCGCTTGGAAACTATTATCATACTCGAACTCCACAAGCGGTATATGCTACTCCCAAACTCCTCCAAAGTCGATGATACAAGCTCTGAGAAAGTCTTATAAGATTATGTTTACTCTCTCTGTCTGTCCGTCGGTTTGCTGATGATATGCTGTTCTTAAGTTAAGGGTCGTCCCCAAAGCTTCTTATAGGCTTCTCCAAAATTTACTTGTGAATAAGGGATCTCTATCACTCACGATACTTGATAGAATATCATGGAGTCTGACTATCTCTTTGAAATATAATTGGGCTGATGAGGCTGCAGTCCTTATCTTCTTGACTGGTATGAAATGTGCGCTTTTGGTTAAACGTCCTACCATAACCCAAATTGCCTCAATACCCTTTTGGCTTCTAGGAAGTTCATCTATTAAGTCCATGGAAATATGCTCCTACTTCCATGTGGTGATCTCTAAAGGTAACAACAATCCTCCGAGCTTCCCTTGCTCTGCCTTGACTTTTTGGCATGTTAAACATTTGTCCACGAACTCGGCTACATCTCTCTTCATTCCTTCCATGAGATTCCTCTTCATATCCTTGTACATTTTATCACCAACGGGGTGTACGGTCAGTCTCGACCTACGACACTCCTCTAGAATTTCTCTCTTTAACCTTTCACACTTGGGGCGTAAAGTCGTCCATCCCAAAGTAAACTCCTATCATCGCCAATCGAATACCTAACCGAATGAGGAAAGGTCTCTCTCTTTATCACTTTCTCCTTTATGCCTTTTAACTCTTCGTCGATGTCTTGTGCACTTTGGATTCTTTCCCTTAGGGTAAGCCTAATTATCATAACCCTAAGAAAACCATTAGAAGTAGTCGGTGAGGGTTGCAAATTAAAATTTACGAGGAACTCTAACTGTTTCCATTTTATCATCACATTCAATGTTGCATGTTTCCTACTTAAAGCATCCGCCACAACGTTCCCTTGCCTGCGGTACACTGAATCATAAAGTCAAATAAGGCAATATATTCCATCCATCTTTGTTGTCTCAAGTTTAGGTCACGTTGAGAAAATAAATACTTAAGGGATTTATATCGATAAATAGTTCAAATTTTTCCCCTAAAAGGCAATGCCTCCACATCTTAAGGGCAAACACTATTGTGGCTAACTCAAGGTCATGCACTGGATATCTTTTGTAAAAACAACCTATTTTTAAAGGTCCAAAACGAATTATAAACATCATCAAACACGCTTTCAACTAATTTTAGATATTAAAAGTAGTGGACCTTAAGTATATAAGATTTGAAAATGCAAGGAACAATATGGAAGATCTCATGATAGAATAATTTACATAAATAAATCATCATAATGCATCTTATTACATAGAAAAAAACAGCAACAATACATAAGAAGTGAATTTAAAATAAACAACCTGTATATTCAACATGCAGGCTAAGCTCACTTCTACTTCTTCTTTTGTCTTCATTTTGCAATCTCACATCTTCTAATTTTACAAATTTTATACAAAGAGAAAAAAAGAAGAAGTTTCAACTATATTTGGACTGCGCCTAACCCAATACACCCTAGTCGAACCTAAGGGATCCGGTGACTATTGCATAGGAAAAGACTGCCAACGTAGCCCTTTTGAGGGATCAAGCTTATGTAGTTTTATTTCCTGCTCTTCTCCTGGATCCAAATACTCATTAGTACATTAAAACCATTTCATCCATTCAACCATTGCAATCCATGTAATTCAATACGATCAATGTAAACATTACAATCAACATAATTAATGCCATAACTATAATAACATAATCAAATAAGAGCAGAAAATATTATCCAAACATATCACCAGATGAAGTAAACAAAATAAAATTAACATGCAGTCCTCAAAAACCAACCATATCCAATGACAATTCCAACTTATAAAAGAAGGTAACAACATTAATTTACTTACACAATTATTATTTATCAATCAATCGTACACCATCAATGTAAGCATAAACCATTTTGTGTATACTAATCACTCCAAACTAGTAACACAGTCATTAAGGCATGGTAATCCAATCAATATTAGTAACACAACATCCATTTAATAACCATTATTGACTTCACATCAATTTGTAGTAATCAATGGTGAAACAATGCATAAACATTCTTATTGCGGTCCATTATCAAGAGACAACACATATAATAAACAAAATAAGTTACTAATCATATATTTCAATCGTTCAAACATACTTTAATTATTACATTTCTTATTTCGTTACTTATCATCTATCTATACTGTAAATTTCTTCATAGGGAGAATGATTTGTATGGTATTTGAAACTACAAGGAATTATTTTTCTTTCCTTTTCTTTTTATGTGCATTATTTGTTATTCCCAATATTAAACTTTTATTTATATTCATCTAGACAATATGTGAGATTCGTAACATTTCATATTCTAATATATTAAAATATCAGAAAACCTAAAGATCTACAAAATTTCTCATTTCAATTTTATTTATTTCATTAAATAAAACAAGCTTTTAAATCATTATGTAATTACAGAGATAATTAATTATAGATCTATAGGCAAGAATAACATTCTCCATCATTTTGTATACATAGAAGAATATTATTTCAATCCATCAATTTTAAACCAATTCATAATATTCAGATCTAAGATAGAAACCTAGAATTTACTTGCAAAAATGCATAATCATATAATTTTACAAAGGGTTCCAACAAGTTTAAAAGTCAAATTTTAGAAGAGATATTAAATTTACAACAATTTGTAAATATGAAATTATTAACCACCTTTTTCCATAGTGAGAGACCTTGCCAGATCTGAAACGGAACAATCAGCCAAATGGATTACTTCCTCAAAAAACCTGTAGTTCTTTCTTTCTTTTTCTTCATTTACATACCTTAGGGATCTTTTCCAGATCTAAAATGAAACAATCAACCAAATAAATGGATTCCTTCCTCCCAAAAGCTGTAGTTTTTCCTCTCTAGGCTAGATTAAATTATCATTTTTTTTAAGAAGTTTAGACATTATATTTAAAGAGTTTTTCAAGAGGAAAAAGAAAAGAAAGAGGATAGACGTCTGGATGTCATATCATTTAGGTTGCTTATATAGGAGTTAGGGATTGATTTTGGCCTTTAGATTAACCTTAAAAATTATTTAGTTAAATCACAACCGCTCTTCTAATTACTTCGTAACGAAGTAATATCTTTACACTCATCTCATATGTCTATTATTATTCTCCTCATACAAAAGATGACAAAAAGAGATTTGAATACCGTTTAAAAAGGATAATGAACGAATAGATTTTAAGACCTACTAATTAATTACCGTTTATATAAGAGAGAATAATTTGCAGTCTTTAGGAAATAAATCTCTAATTTTACAAATTAATTGACATATATGTCAATTAATGTCTACTAAATCTTCACATGCACAATTAATCGATTATTATTCCACTTATACATAAAATTACTACATTTATGTATTATACATATATAGGGAAATTCATGTTTATACTTATTAATGTCTAATAGCTGCAAGATATGCAGTAAATACTTACAACCATCCATAAATGAAATATGTTATCAATTAACGCACAATTAATTGCTAATATGTTTTCAAAAGTGAAAATCTAGTGTATAATTTTAAATCCTTCTTTATTTTTCACTTCTTTCCCTATAACATGCAAAGTCAATGCATAATCAAGTTATATACATGCATATATATTTATATACATACTCACATGCATACACAGACATAGAGAATTTGAATAACATGTTAATTAATGCTGTTAATTCGCAGAAAATGAAATTAATGTTTTATAATTTGAAAACAACATGCACTCATATATATGAATACAATCATACATACATAGATACATATATATACACACACACACACATAAAATCTTGGATAAATTGACAGGAATAATCCGAAGTTTGACTTGTCTTCCCATATTAATCCGAAGTTTGGATTATTTTTAATTAATCCCAAGTTTGAGGGGTCCCTTCCTATATTGATCTCGATGACTTATTAACTTGTCATAGCCAGTTATCAAACTTAAATTCGTCTTCCCCAAACTATTTTCCCACTCCAGAAAAATCGTCTAGGAAAGAAGAATTTAAGTTTGATAACCAGTTACGACAAGTTAATAAGTCATCAAGATCAATATGGGAAGGGACCCTCTAAACTTGGGATTATTTAAAAATAATGCAAACTTCAGATTAATATCGGAAGGCACATCAAACTTCGGATTATTCCTATCAATTAATCCTAAAATCTTTCCTTATTTGCAACTTTTGATCCTATACGTCTCCCATACTATACACACATACTTCCTTCTTGGGACATGCATTTTTTTAATTGTTTTACTTAAAATTCAAAAGTATGTCATTGACGAGAATCGAACTCATGACTTCACGTGTCAAAGTCCACTCTCTTTACCACTACACCAAACACATTTTTTGTTCCCAAAATTAAAACATTAAAAATGAGTGGTTTATTTTGTTTTTGTTTTATTTATTTTGTAAAAATGAGTGGTTTACTTTTTGTTCTGTTTTTTTCCATGAGAAAAAATTCCTGAAAATTTCTCCACTGTGTCTTTCTTGTTCTTGCTTCTGCTATTTCTTATTTTCCCATCTCCTGCTAAAATATGCATCATACCAACATCCAACTTAATATCTTAGATTAATATATATATATACACACACACACACGACTCATTTATATTCATAGGTATCAGAACAATGGACACCGATTATGCAATATATTATGCAAGTTTCTCATGCTTTCACCACTTTTATTTATAGTGTACTCAGATTCACTTTTACTGCTTTTATTTATGGTGTACTTAGATTCTAGAGTACCTTAGCACAGTTTATACTCATTGGATTTTCTTAATAGTATTCATGTGCGGCAGTGCACGGTTTATTGTCGATCTTGTTAAGATGGGGAATGACAAGAAAAGACCTACTCCGATATCATTCTACGTACGTTTAGCCGTGGCGTCTATACTGATTATCTCGGAATATTTCTATAGGTTATCTAAGATTGTTGATAGGCAGACAAATACAAGGATGATTCTTTTGACGACAATGACATTCATTATGGTGTTTTTGGATATTTTTTGAACGCTAACGACGAGGGAAAGAAATGGAAAGACTTCGCCGTTGGACAATTTCCTAGTATAATGTCTGGGATGCTGTACTTTTTCATATCGTTGGCAGAGGACATGTTGAGGTGGCACAAGGTGATGAGCATGCGAGGATTGACGAACTGAATAGAACGATTGAGCAACAAAGAACACATATAGCAGTTTGTCAGGACTAAATAACAGATATGAGGGCTGAGGTCGAACGGTTAAGAAATTCTTCTGTATAGAGGCCCTAATTTTGTTTTAACTTTTTAATTCACTGTAAGTGCTTTTAATTTACTATAAGTGTCCGGACTTGTGACTTCAGATATTGCAATACTTGGGTCCGTATCTATCCTCCACCTTAGTTGAAGCCGATTATAAGTTGTGCCTTACTAAGAAATCACAAAAAAAAAAAAACACAAGTTCTAAATTAGCTTAGTGTTTATATTCCAAATTATGACACAAACACATATATGATGATTTTATTCCAACCTAATTTCAAACATACAAATGAATTAAATTTTGAATTCTTAATTTAGACTTATGAGTTTATGCTTCAATATCAAGTTCAACTATATATATTATCTTTTAAGTTCTTAACAAAAATTTCATATTTTATATTTAAACTTAAGTTTAAAATACTCTATCGAATTACTTCTAAATTAACATAAATGAACATTTGATTTTGGCTAAACCCATATTTAAATATCAAACATTTATTCATACTTAAGATCTTATTAAAACCAAGTTCAAATAAACTAGCTTTAATTTTTTAAACAAAATATAAAATATAAATATTCATTTTAACACTAGATTTTAAATTAAATTCATATTTAAATGTCAAAATTATCAAGTTGTTATAATTTCCCACACTCAAAGTTTTTTATCCTAAAAAAGGAGAGGTTGTTAAAAATTAACTTAGGTACAACTATAATATCCAAACCTACCAAATTTACTAAGCTTGGAAACAAAATAAATTATTGATTTCTTAAACTCAAAGATTTTATATAATTAATTTTGAAAAACTCTTTTCACTAAAAACTTGAATTCACTATAACTTACGTCTGAATATATAATATTTTCTTTGGAAATTTTTTTGAAAGAGTAAAATAGAAAGATTAGTGTTTTGATGTATTTAGAAATAGTGAGTTTGGTAAAATATTTAAACCTCAAAGTAATTTATTTAATCTTGAAATACTAGTTTATTTTATATCATTGAAATACTATATCAAATAGTATGTAACAAAATACATATAAAATTTAGTAGTTTGATAGACAGTCTAACTTCTGTACTCACTATTCTTTCATTTTTTTTAATGAAGTGGTTGCGGCCACTATAAAAACCAGCTTAGCTTTGCTAAAAAAATACATATAAAATTTACTTAGCTCAAACTTATTAGAAAACAAGTTATAGGTTTAAAATTTCAAAAATTTTATTCAATTTGTTTTAACTTACAAGATTCGTTTATTATTAAATTAAATTTGTTATAAACCTTTACATAATTTTGATATACAAAACCTAAATTTAAAAATAAAGTTTTCGAGTTGGAAATTTAGAAAAAAGTATTTTGTTATACTTCAAAGTTGTGAACTTGTAAAACATTTAAAATCCTCTTTCTTAGTTTATTTATTGAAGTTATATAGGTTTTAATTTCATATTATTGATTTGTTATTTAGAGTTTCGAAATACTTGATAACTCGAAGTTTAACAAGTTTATTGTCGTCCTTATAGACATTAGACATACAATGGCCAAACGCATGACTAAAATCTCCATGTACTTAATATACTTGTTTCAACTCTCAGTGAAAACACTTTAAAAAAAATAGATATGGAAAGTACTTCCCCATGGATCGCAAACACATCGCAGATACGCTATTATCCCTTTTGAATTGCTTGTGCCATAGGTACATTTTCAAACTTATCGTTTTTTAAATATCTCAATGGGTGGTCCCATCGTTTATAATCGAAAAGAAAATTTACAACCCTCGAATTTTGCCAAGGTTGTTTTCAATATATCGCAGTTACGCGACGGTAACGATAATATCCCAATAGAGTAGCTTGTACTGAAGGCATCACGCCTTATCGAATTTCGCCATGGCATCTAGATCACAATTACACGACCGTTACACCAGTATCCCAGTGGAATCGCTTGTCCCATAGGCATCACGCCCCTCGAGTTATGCTAGAACATCTCAATCATAATATATCAAACATGGTCTCACCAAGTGAGATTTCGATATCAATGGACACTCCAACCAACGGAGTTCTAACGTAGCTACATTATTCAATCGACCCAAGGTCACAAACGTACTTTCCCATATTTTGGCTTTGAAAACATAAGATAGTATATACATGTAGTATGTCATTCATATTTCGTTATATCACACTTATATAAATGTCGATTTACATAAGATTTTCTTTTCAAATCATGTTTTGAAACATATCAGTCTTATATAAATTCCATTATATAAGATTTCATTTCATATCAATTACCTTCCAAATCAATAGTTTTCGAATTATCAACGTTCTTATATAAATCCCATATATAAGTTTCAAAAACTTCATATCAAAATTCAAATCAAAGATTCTTGAAATTTCATTTCAACGCCAATTTAGTTTTGATTCCACAAACGATTTGGATATTCAGTATCATTTCATATCAAACTCATATTCACAAGTCAATTCATTTTCAAAACTTCTCATTCGATTTGGACTACACCTCTCGAATATCATTATTCAATTGAATATTTATATCGAATCATTTCAGACGTAAATTGCTTGGATCAGAAAAAATCTACTTTTATCTCAAAATAGTTAAATTCAAAAATATTAAGCTTGAAATAAATTTGGTTTGAATAAAGTAAACAGGTTTTGGCAAAATAAATTTGAGTAAAATAGATAGGTTTTGGCGAAAAATAGTTTAAATAGATTATATGGGTTTGATAAAATGGGTTTGAAATAAATAAACAAGTTTTGGTATAAGATGGTATAAATAAACTAAATAGGTTTACTATATAATAGTTAAATAAAGGAGTTGAGCTTATATACATACTAGTTTAAATAATATAGATAAATTTAATACTTTAGTTCAAATAAAACAATGAAAAAACATATGATAGTTATAAAATAATTAATACCAATTTCAAAAATATTCCAATCCGAATCAATTTTTCGAGCTTTCATATTTTTAGTTAACCTTGATTCCAATGCTGAAGTCAAAACGAAATTTAACTTAAGATTCGATTGGTAACATTTCAAATTGAACCAAGTGTTCAAATTAGATAACAAGTCAAAATTATCGTTCGATTTTCCAGCTTCCAGTTAATTTGAAGGATTAATTCTTCATTTATCCCATATCATTGGTTTTAAACCAAAATTTAAATTGCCAAATATTACGTTCAACGCTGAAATTGATTCTTTACATGTTAAATTCTATCATTTGAATCTATTAAGCCATCAACCTTAATAAAATCCTTATGTTAAAAAATTCAAATTTTAAATTTTAAACACCATTTAAACCTTGTATTTATCAACTTACAAAACAACGAACTAATTCTTCGATAAAACTATTCATTGAATTAATTTAGTTGAATCTATACCTTCAAATTCTGAAATATATATTAAATATCAAAACCAATTTGATTCATAAAGTCAAGCTTTTATAAATTTCCCTCTTAAATGTCACCTTAAAAAAATTTTATACAAAGCATTTCAAATCTTTTCATAATTACCAACTTCCTTTATTTCTAATAATTTAATTTATTTTGGTTAAATTTAACTAAAAATTCAAATCTTGATGGCAAAGATTGAATTATTCAAATAGTTGGCAAAATTAATTTTAATTCAATAATTGGAATCAAGAATTTGATCATTTTTCTCTTAAGATATCTCTTCAAGATGTAAAATTTTCATTATCCTAATACATAAGATTACCATTCATCCAAACTCAAGAATCAATTTTGGGTTTTCTTTTAATCATTTGAATATACGTACATTTGTATATCAAACCGTACTTCACAAATAAATATTCATTTGATCAAGGTAACAAGTATTAAAGTGGTCTCCCCGACTTTGGAACTAGAGAATAAATTCCGATGATGAAAAATTATTATCGAAATCATTTTCTAGTGACCAAAGTGGTTTCTCCTCTAATATATTTTCCTTTTGAAATCATTTTGGAAAATCACCTCAAACATTTCTATTCGAAAATACTTGTATATATTACTAGTCTTTTTTCCTTCTAAACATCAGAAATCAAATTCAAAAAAAAAAAAAATACCAAAATCAAATTATCAAGTTTTAGTCAAAAAAACTCCTTTAGTTATAACTAAATTGATATGCCATTTTATTCCACGTTTCGTGTTCATTTGAAATAAATACTTCTTATTTTATTTCAATGGTTTAACAATCTTCAATCTATTAATCCATTCATATAACATACTTTTTTAGTTAACATCAATGAATCATCTTACATAACCAGTTTTTCTTATAATAAATATTTTCAAAATACTTGATTCAAATTCAATTATTGAATAATTAATTTTATTAACTCGCTTAACTTATACATATACTTCTTGATAAACCATGACAACTCGATGATAGATTTCGAATGGAATCGTGATTCAAATCTAAGGAGACCTTATCGAAGAGACTTAGCAAGGAAATTAATTCGAAGAGTGGGGATCTCGAAAATGATTTAAATTTAAAAATACTTTATGTTCCAAAATAATTTATAATTTCAAAATACTTTTTATTTTCAATATACGCTCTCTCTAGAGTAATTCTATTGGTGATTCCACTCATTCCAGGATATTATCCGATTATTACTTTAAAAATTAACCCCAAGATAGGCTGCGATGAAGGGGTGTCGGATCATCATTAGCATAAGAGCGAGCCGAAAGCAAAGACCCAACACAGGACAAAACCGAAAGGGAACAAAGATAAGGAGCAAAAGCCTACAAACCGAGACCAAAAAGAACGAAAGGGCTATCAGTATTAATTTGCTTAATGCCAATGTAAAGAAGAAGGAAAGTGTCAAAAGATTCTCCCAGAAGCAAGATTACCGAGACCGAAATGGTCACCAAAAGGCAACTTCGGAAGACAACTAATAATACTCCAAAAAAGCCCCTTCGAGAAGACCGAAACCCAATCCGAGGGTCCACCAAAAGTAAGCCCGAGCATCTAAAGAGACAAGCTATCCACACTAATTCACTTAGTGTTGATGCCAAAAGGGGGTGGCGGTTCTCGAAAGAACGCGTTTGAAGCAAGAAGGCAAACATCATGAAGAATTACTAAGAAGACCAGAAGCCCATAGCCGGAAGCCAAAAGCCTTCTTTCTCATAGCTATCCATACAGATAGGCTTGGTGTCGATACAAAGAAGAAGAAACAACATTAAAGATAAGCTCCAAAGACGAAGGCCATCCTTTCGAGAGCCGAGACCGGCACCCTAAAAGCAATATGACATCTAACGATGAGGTTAAAAGAGCGGCCGAGAGAAAAGCAACTAGAACCAAAAGGGAAAAGCAGCCAACCCATAGCTGTTGCATCCAAAAGAGGTTTCTAGGAACCAATGTTAAAAGGGGCCCCGACTTGTCTATAAAAAACACCCTAAGGGTCTCGTTTTTTAGGATGAATTTTCATTTCTCAATCTTGTACTCTTTTCTCCTAGATTAAACCATAATTTCTAAATCATTTTGGAAATTTCCTCCGTAGACTCTTATGTAATTCAAATCAACGAGCAATAATGAGTCGATCAACACTTAGCATATTTCCTATGTATTTTCTTAGCAATTTCCTTTACGAAGTACCTCATGTTTTTTAGATGAAGAAGGTTCCTTGCGCTAGTTTAAACCCTTCCTAAAAATCTTTGCGAAACCTCTTCCTACAAGACATTTAGCTTTCTACCTCATGTTGTGCTTAGGGAGCCCTTATCCTATGATAACTGTTCATTCTTAAGTCATGGAAGCATGATGCTCACCCCTTGGAGGGAAGAGTAACTAATATTTTGGGCTTTAGACCTTAATATCTAGGAAACGATGAACTAACTTAAGCTTGTGGGAACTAAATAACCTCATTTTACCCTTAGGTCCACTTCCGTAGACCTATCTCCGGTGTTAACGAAAAATATCATTAACATTTTGGCGATAAAAGGAGGGAGAACCTCCAATCTCGTGGTTAACCATACCTCATATCTTACTGTGTTGTTCCATCCCCGATTGGTTTAAGCTATGAAAAAGCAAGAATATGGGAAAAAGGTCCCAACAAGAGTCTTCTGGATCTCAAATGGATATGTCATATACTACTGACCCGAAAGAGATGGAAGAACACAGGTTAAGAATGGAAGCCTTGCGAATAATCAACTAGAAAAGGGAAGTAGAATAATATGATGCTAAATATTGGAGCAACAACCCATCCTACATAATACAAACCCCAACCTTTCCTCTAAGTGGTTCTATGTCAAAGGAATATAACCCCTTCTCTCATATAAGGAAAGCTATCCAAGTGCAAATCAAAGTGATGGTATTTGAATGAGAAATAATAGAGGATTTTAATCATTTTACTTCCAAATGGGCTAAAAGGATAGCGCACCAACCTCAATGTACCTTATAAAGGAGAAGCAATGATGTAGATGAAGCAACAAGGTTAGGTGACAAAAGGGCTAGGTTCCAACGACAAGAAGAGAACTTTATACCAAGAATGCCTGATGGATGCCACCTTACCACCTTGATGGAAAACATTCACTTCCTAACCAAACTAGAACTCGATTATTGGCAATCCGCAAAGAAGAAGCCCAAGTATGAAAGAAAATTAGGTGTGCCTTACTATCACTATCATACGATGAATAGACATGAAACTAACCACTGCAGAATTCTCAAAGGGTTAATCATTAAGTTCCTTAATCAAGGACAATTACAAGACTTTGTAAAAGGATCAAACAAAGTCTAGTGAAAATCCTTAGGAAAAGGATTATCTACACAACTAATGGTATGGAAACTCTCTTAAAACTTGAAATGACTAAAGAAGGGTTGAACCATAAATGGATAATAACTCTTGTCATCGCCAAGCTGGCTAGGGAAAGGAACCCCCCGAAGGGGGGGTGATGTATAAGCTTTCTCCACACCCAAACCAAAAAGGGACAGGTTAAAGCATTGAAAGCATAAGCCTCCGATCCACACCAAAAATGGTCGGGACAGAGCGTCTTATTAGCATGCTCTGTCTCTGCTCGCAGAAGAGTAAGCCCTACCTCTACTATGAACTAAGCACTTCCTATCTCTGCTCATAGAAGAGAACGTCCTACCACTGCTTATGTCTTGCATTACCCATAGAAGGGAAAGCAAACCTTTGTCATCTCCTATGATGTCCGGGATAAGGCACCCCCTAGAGGGGGGTGTAGTGTAAGCCTCTATCAACGCCTACGATGGCTAGGGTAAAGCATTAAAAGAGTAGTCCTTAATTCCGCATCAAATATGCCCTGGCTTAAGCATCTAAGACCTTATCATCACCTACGATGGTCAGGATAAGGCGCCTCCTGGAGGAAGGTCGGGTAAGTTATTGGGCCCTGCTTGTGGATAAGCTAGCGAAGCGCATCGGACGTACAGGCCCATAGAGTGGCCAACAATGCACGTACATCCTCTGCTTTGACAATCAAAAGCCCAGAGAGCATCTCACAAAGCACGTACATCTTATACTTCATAAATCAAACCCAAAGGGGGTAATGAAACTAATTACCAGAAGAGGGATACTGGTCTTCTATCCTTAACTTCCGAATCTAGGCTGGTCCGAGATTCCAATTATTGCAAGAGAAAGGGTTTCTTGGATCTTATTCTATTCATCTGAATCTGGGTTGGTTCAGGATCTCAATTATCACCATAAGTGGATTTCCAGTCTTATCTTAAAATACATGAATCTGGGTTGGTTCGGGATTTCGGTTATTACCAAAAAGGGAAGCTCGATCTTCTTAATAACTTGAATCCAGGTTGGCTCGAGACTTCTATTATTATTGGAAGCGGATTTCTGGTCTTATACATTAGTCCAGAGCATTTACCAAAACCTTATTACTACCTGAAGGAAATTTCCGGAATTCTATCTTTAATACCCTAATCTAGGTCGTAAGATTAAAGTTCTCAATCCCAAAGGGAAGGGATCACCTACCAATACCTAGGACGATGGCCTGGTTCTACTATTTAAAAGCCTTCAAATAAAGAAAATGATCTTTCGGCATGCTCAGGGAAATTTCTTTAACTCATATATGCATCCAGTCATTATTCATTATGCCAAATGCACATGCAATGAAAATAACCACATCACGCTGGAACTTAAGCTTTATAAAAAGAAAATAAGAGCTCCAAATAAGTACTTTAAATTTCCTGATAGGACCTTGCGATAAAGAGGTTACACCTTTCATAAAAATCCCGCGGGGGGGGGGGGGGGGGAAGGGAGGGGGAGTTTCTTGAAAATACCTATTAATACAGAAGTTGCAAACAAGCTTATTATACTATCATGTATTTACTGTCATAATACTAATGACTCCACCAAAGAACATGCAATATATCATATGTATCCTGCAAGATAACACATAACAAGGTATGTTTAAGTTTGTATAGAACAATGCAATAAGTCTTTGGATAAAAGATGTTCATGGCAAGGGAAAAACATCACATGTCAGGTGATATCTACACAAACTTGTTTACAGAACGATTTTAAAATGTTATCACATACTCATTATTACCACATCATGTGTTTCATTGTTAAAGCACCCAGATACCATATCAGTTCAACCATACAAAAGAAATTTTTTAATAGCTAAACCCTTTAATCCGAACCAAGATTCTTTAAAGAAAATTCCGAAGAAGCGTAATTTTCTTTCATTTTTGATAACTCAATTTCTAGCTCATCAATTCAGTGAAGTAATTTGCCTATCTCCGCATCTGAGCTAGTAGATGGATTGATCTTTAATTGGTTTTGCAACTAAAGGATGGTTTTATCTTTTTCTTTGAGTTGATTCTCCAGAAAGGATACTTGTTTCGTAAGGTTCCTGCTAGTTAACTTTTGGAGATAGTTTATCTTTTCCTGTCTCGATAGGGAGTCATTCTTAAAAATGTCTTCGTGACCTACACTTGTCAAGGGTTCCTTCCTGAATTAGGAAGAAGGGGTCTGGGGTTGTTCCTCATACTCACAGATAAAATGAAGTATAATGATGTGTTACGCCTAGTTATCAAACAGCAACAATAGCGGCACCACGCTTATCAAAGGAAAACAAATGCATAGGCTTTTACCATATAAATCCTGAATTGTTTTATCAAATATACACATCCACAAGATTACGAATGTACAAGTTAGCTAGTTAGTGCGCATGCCATCCATATTACACATCAATGCAATACAACTAATCATAAGTTTTATCAAGAATGGAATCATGAGTCACGGAGGAATTAAAAATATCTCGCACAAGTACATCTAAGCTTTCCTACTAGATGATTCCCCCAAGTTAACGAAATGAGCTCTTCGGGAATCCTTTCTCGCTAAAAGCAATGAATATGTAGCATTACTGGGAATTACACCTTTGGAGAAGCAAGGGTCTACCATAATACAAGAAAACCAATCATGGTCGTAATTCAATAAGGAAGAAAAAAATTTCGAGAGAAAAAGCCATACCTGTGCAGCAGGGATATCAGAACGAGTAGAAGTTTCCTTATCTTTTAACTCGGAAGAACTAGCCTCTATAGGAGAATCCTCAATCGGATCTTGAGAAAATGAGGCGCTAAAAGGATTAATGTTGGTTCCCTTAGAATTAGGTGCCCTTACAACAGTAGAAAAAGGATCTCCACCATCTTTGCCAGACTCATCCTGTTGACTTTCGTCACCACCAACACCGCCTGTAGCTTCGCCAACAATTATGCCTTCTCTTCTTCATTAGCAGAATCCTAAGGGAGCTCCTCAATAAACAGAAAGGACTCAGGATTTATCTCGTCCTTCTGTGAAACCTTACCTTCCTGTTTAGCTAACCTGATCCTTTCCAAAACTTTGTTCCTAACAGAAGGATGCACTGAAGTGAACTCGAGTCTGGGAAACTTTGCATAATTGTCAAAAAAAAGCGAGGAAAAGAGCGTCATTGTATTATTCCCTGACTATATCGTTAAAGTGATCTTTTAGAAATTCGGATATTCTGTTGCTGTCTTCGTAAATTATTCGTTTCGCAATAGAAAGCTTGTTGCCCATCTTCACCAACTGGACGGCATGGTCGGCTGCCATCTCTGTCTTCTCATTCTTGAGGTTCTCAACCTGCTATGATAAGTTGTCCTTAACCCTCTTCTCCTCCTTTAGCAAGGCCTTCAATCTTCCTCATTCTCCATTGCTCTCTGCCTTCACCCAAGATAAGATGTCAACCTTAGATTTCAAAGCATTATTTTCCTCTCTAAGAGCGGTGATCTCAGTAGAAGATGAAGAGGCCATTCCCCCAAACAAGAACCAGCATTTCATCATCGAAAAGATAAGCAAAAGGACAAGTTAACCTTTATGTGAAAATAACATAGAGAAAAAGAAACTAAGGAGAATAAACCCGTGCCAGAAGTTGATCCTTGACCAGTTGTCGGTGGAAGTCCCCTGAGTCTAAAGGTAAGATGGGGTGAAATGTTAGCAACTTCGGAGGACAAAAGGGCAAGATTCACAAGATTATCAAAGTCCAGAACTGACGGAGCTGGAACAAGAAAAATAACATGTTGAGAAGAGTAGGTCGTAAATGAGCTATGCTCTCTAGTATCAAGTTCCCTTGGAAAGCCAAGTGATACTAAACTGCTTGTAGTTTTGTTCCTCGGAGAAGTGTTGAGAAGGATCAATATCAATAACCTTATCTACATCGGAAATGGCATGGTTAGAAGTTTTCTATGCTCTAGTCATAATAGTAACGTATTCGGAAAAGTGAACTGAATTATCATGCTTCGGTCTTTTGGGCGATGGCTCAATATCAGAAGTAGCAAGCCTCTTTAAAGATTTAGCATCAGACTGAACTAAGGCATCGACAGTGGAAATACCCATAAAAGCGCGTGTGCCTATCAGGAATAGCCATAACCAAAAGACAAGGATGAGAAGACCAATACACAAAAATAAGAAACCATGTCTAGGAAGAAACACAACAATGATCAAAGTACATAGGAATATAGGAGACGATGCGTTCAACGTTCTGGAGCTTAGGGATAAGCTCTTAGCATTAGAAAATATGAAGAGCGGTTGTCCCAAAATCTATTTACATGGAGGAAGAAGGCCGCATTCACGAAGTCTGCCCACAGTAAGCAGGGCTATCCGACGACCTAGCTCGTCAGGTGCTTTGAAGATAGCCTTGATAATATAAGTCTCCTCTTCGATAAAGTCACGTTTTTGGAAGAAGGATATATGTAAAAATAGAGGTTAAACAAGAAATATGAAGATAATGTAATTAGTTTTAGAAAACAAGAAACTCACCAAGATCAACGAACTTTCCCGATATACCGGGGGGCTTCTAACATAAAAGAATTGATCATCCCAGGATTTAGTTTTTCTAATGCTATCAGTTATCAACCTCTTTATAGGATTCACATGTAAAATAGGCGATTCCGCACTTTTGGAAAATGTATCATATGACGAGTGAGTTAGGTGTAAGAGAGGCTTGACCTGATATGAGTGCCAAAACTTCCAAGCATAGAAGTAAAGTGTAAGTGTTAGGTGAGAGTTTAATAAGAGTAATTCCTAGATCACACAAAAGCGTGAGCATGAAAGGTGGGAAAGGAAGGAAGCCCACATGCCAAATTTGGATCGCTGAGTATGCAAAGTACCCTATGGAGGATTTTGGATGGTACCCTGGGAAGTAGCTGCGATAGTATCTACGCCAGATATTCCAAATCTATCGAGAATGGTCTTCACCTTGTCCTGGGAGGTAATTAAAGAAGATTTCAAAGTAAACTTCTCCTTGGTTCGTGGGGTGCCAGAACCCTTGGACTTTGACTTAACAAGATTCTTTTTACCAGTCATGGTGCTGCCCAGGTGATTTCATTTCATAACATAAGTATTAACACAATATCCTTTTACATAAGTATACATTTAACATCCAATGGTGGTTAAACAACATGAAAAACTACTAATGCTAGGAATTTAAGCTATCACATATCAAGTTAGTAATAAATATTAATCTTAGCAAAGTTTATGCATGGTTTACATTCACTTAGAAGCAATTAATCTTTTGGTGATGATAAAGTTAGTCGCCCCGACACCAAAGTCAGAAGAGAAAAAAAAGGTTTAAAAAAGATTAACTCCTGAAAGAAACTGGTAGTGGAAAAACCAGAACCAAATATCCCAATTCATCACTGAAAGCCTGATTGGCTTTCAAATTCAGTACAAGTGAAGTCAAAGCCGAAACATTATGGCAATGAAGTTCTTAAATTTGACCGATATCAAAACCAAAAAGGAACCAACCTTTCGGCAGTGTTTTCGGGTGAGTCGCCATTTTCAGACCAATCCGGCACTTACATACCAAATAACAATAGAAATTGACGTCGGCAAAATTGGAGCAAACGAGCTAATAACGGTGACGATGGGTTCACCATCACTGGGGGCATAGAACTTTACTTTATAACAAAGAATAGCCTTCTTCATGTAATTCTTGCATTTCGAACCCTCAGGAAATTACATTGGGGGGAAAGGACATTTATTTGGTTTCCCATTAATCCTTATCTAAATTGCCTATGTTGACTAACTCGCCGTAAACATGTAAAAATCCTGATTGATTTCCTAATCAATTTAACTGTATAACCTAGATTTCTGCTTATATTCGAATTAAAGGACTTGTAACACCCCGAAATTTTATCGATGCTAAAGATGATGAATTAAAGAATAATCCTTGTAAAATACACTGTTAACAATGAATTAAGGAAAACTTAATGTGATATTCAGAACTAAGTAAAATAGACTGCACCGTTGCCTCCGCCTCGAAATTCTTGTCAAGATAGACACCTGGTTTGCGTAAATCGGACATCGTATGAAGAGGTTATTATGGTTTGAAGTTTGTATGCATATAAGGAAGATATATATATATATATATTTCAAAAATATTCAAAATAAGCATAACCAAAAATTCAGCGCAAATCAAGGAAAGGTCGACCGCTTGAGGTCGACCCATGGGTCGACCCAGGCTCATGAGGGTCGACCCCGGGGCCGACACCCATGAAGGGGGGTCGACCTAGGGGTTGACCCACCTGAAGGTGGCTCGACCCACCTGGTGATCTGGAAGCTTCTTTTCTGACGTGTACGACTCTGATGGCTACGGATTTAATCCGATGGTCTTGGTTGCTCCGCTACTCCTATAAAAAGAACCCTAAACCTAGGTTTTATTCATTTGAAAACAATGGCAACGAAGAAGCTCTGCTGCAATGAAAATTAAAATGGTTCTTCTTCTTCTTCTTCTTCTTCTAAGTCAATTCAAATAAGATTATGCATATTCGAAGATTGCTACAACAAATTCAGCGATGGTTACAACAACATATTCAACATGTTCTTCGCAGTAATTCAGATCCATTTCCTTGGGTATATTCACTTTGATTTCATGTTCCTTTTAGATCTAAACATTTAAGTAGTAATCGTGATATGTATATAAAAATTGGATCTAGAATCGGTGCCTAATCAGTTATATTATGACATATTCCTCTGATCTGCTCTTATATGTTTATATCGCCACCAATTCTAACCTTGTCATAATATGTCCATTCTGTTTTATGCCTATTTCTACCATTATGTTATTGATTCGTTATTATGCTTGTTCTGATTCTCTTCTTTCCCTCCTTTCCTTTTATTTCTATATAGCCAGGCTACCTTCGAGCCTAGGCCTAATGCTGAAAAATGCGAACGTGCGAAATTGGGAATAATAGGGAAAGACATAATTTAGGGCATAATTGATATTGGAAAATATGGATCTAAATTTTGGCATAAATTTGGAAATATACGAATATGGGTTTGGGGGCGTACGTCTTGTTGGATAATATGAATTTAGGCATGCATTGGAATAAATGTAAATATTGAATTGGGTATAAAATGGGACATGTCTAAATATTGATTTGGGACATAAATTAGAACGTACATGAATTTTAGGCATACATTGGAAAATATGTGGATTGGGTTTGTGCAATATATATATATATATATATATATATACACACACACACACACACACACCTTAATTTATGACATGGGAAAAAGAGTATATGGTGCATAATTAAAAGGTGAATTAAAAAGGGGACATAAAAGACTACAATTTGAATAGTGAATTGGGCATATAATTAATTATGGATAATCACCTATAATGAGATATGTAAATTTGGATAAAAATGGAATATCTAGTAATTACAATTAGGAATTGTAATCGCACTTATGACATGAGGTTAGGTTGCATTAGTGGTGGAAGTCTGCCCGGACCCGACCGGCATATCCAGCAGTCACTAATGTTGAACCTAATGTAAGAGGTCTAAGTGTGCAAATACGAATCAGGCTAAGACACAAGGTTAGACCCAACTGTGGAATAAGACTGCCCGGACCCGACTGGCATATCCAGCATCCACACGTTGTAGGCCTAATGCGGGAGGTCTAGCCCATTATAACCCTAATTGAACATGGTAATGAATGGGACTACTTAAACTGATTTAATCCATAAGGATTGTATGATTGTGAACTTAAGATAAGGTTAAGTAAGATGGGATGGGTAGTGGGTGGGTTAAGTAAATTAGAAGGGGTGAATAATATTTACATATAGGCCCACGAACTTAACTCAATATGGTTATGTAATTAAAGACACCTAGAGGTATACATAACTGGTAGAAATAATAATGTTATGTAATTGGAAGACACCTTGTAGGGTAAGCATAACTTGTAGAATTAAATATGCATAATAATTTGCTAAGTAAACAATGATAAGTTGTAGGGATGGTGTAAATTGAATTTATGATTAAATGAGAAAGGATGAGGCAAACTTGTAAAATGAAATAAGTTATATTTAATCATAAATGGTAAGTGACATGTTAAGTAGAAAACATGTGAATTGGATACACTTAATTACATACTAAGTAAAACATGTTATTGTAATGATGGAATCTACAAGAAGATAAAATAGATTGTGGATTACAGACCTTGGGCCATAATCTAGAGAATAACATGTTGTGAGCTTATTAATAAACTTAAATGGATTAAGTTATATGATTGAAATTAATAAGCAAGAGAAACTTGGTAATTTGAATAAGAATTCAATATGAATGGGAATAACCAAGTTAAATGGAAACCCGGTGAGGTAAGGGAAGTGCGTAAAGAATGTTTAGACATAGGGTCTAACAACATATTAAAGAAAGGCGCTTGGACCAGTCCGAACGTTTGGGGGTGAATAACCCAACGGGGTAGATCATCGAGGTGTTATAAGACATGAGGGGAGCGCACATTCATCTGATTGTTATGACGGCTCCAAATGACTGGAATTGGAAGCACGCAGCTTCTGAGGTACGTAAGGTGCTCCTAGTAGTTCCTCTGTGCTATGACAGATGTCTTAGGTTGTGCTCGCAGAGGTTGGGTCTGCGCGTAACTACTAGGTGGGAGGGCCTTGACCGTAGATGTAGTTATGCAGTCAAAATGCTGTTACGTGGTGACACCCGGGTAGTTCGGCGGTTGCCTCACGAGGAGGTAGATGCGTCAGGGCCAACAAGGATAGTAGACCGTAGGATACTCATCACCGGCAGCCAGCGGGATGCAGAAAGACTAGAGCTAACCCCAAGATATCATTTCACATTTCACTATCGAGGTACGGGTTTGAGGGGAGACGCCACATAGATGTTTAGATTGGTTGTTATTAGGGGCGGTCGCTTAGCTCTTGTAGTCTTTACAAGTTGAGGGAGGGGCCGAGGTGGGGCCATAGCCACGATGAAAAACAGACCCTAGGATTATCTGTACATAAAGTTTCATAAATACGGGCCTGTACAGGTATGGATAAGCTCCTGACCGAGTTCTGTGTTTCTTGTTTTGCCCTGCTACGGAACTCGGTGCACATTAGAGGACGTGCGATTGAGGCATCGAGCTACAATTACAGTACATACGTGGGACAGTCTAGATACACTCATATCTGCTCTGGGTGGTGTATCGTAGACTAGAGGGAATTATTCTGATATGGAATCTGATTCGATCGATGGTGGCAGTCCATACGCTCACATAGCATAGTAATGACCGATCTATACGGAACGTAACATTGTTATATAGGAATCCGTATGTCACTACGGCATAGGATTAGAGACTGCGTTCATTTCGGTGGAGACCATGCGAGTGGGTTACCATAGGGTGTATCTCAATATTGAGAGATAGCTACATATATTGTATTAGTTGAATCCTTGGGAAAGTAAATGGGTACGACGCGCGTATAAGTCTTGAGTGTGATTAACCAAAGTAACCTAATAATCAAGAAAATGTAATGGAACGGTATTAGTAGGGATCATTCTACTTTTGATATACTAGTATATGCACGGTGCAGAGAAATGTATTCAAGAAGCGCAATATATTCTGTCCAAGCTTATCTTGTTCAGTTTACACTTGTCCTTGCTATTGTTATCTCGTTCTTCCAGTTTTTATATACCTGCCATGATACTTTTATTTATTTATATTTAAAAGTAACTGGACTCTCCAGAATTTATGGCTAACCCTTTTTGTTTCGTCTTCTCTCTCTTATGTTTCCCCCTCCCCCCCAAGGTTCTCAGGGTGGAAGTGCTTAGAGTTGATTTGGATTCTTTCAGCTTAGCTTGGATTTTGGATATGGATGTACAGCTTTGACTTATTGTCAACTCTCTTATGGCTTTGCTTGGGAAATATGGTTTATGCTTTTGTACTCTGATATTTTTTGGTAAGACAGATTATTAAACATGTAACTGGTTATTTCAAACCTATGATGTAAACTAAGTATTTGGGACCATGATGTTATGATTTAAATAAAGTTTTTAATTCTGCTGCTATTTTACATGTCTGTCTTATGATATTATGTTCTTATTTACCTATAACGCTTCACGAAAGTTAATGCATTCCTTAGTGAGTGACATTAACGGACGTGGGGTTTCACATTTGGTATCAGAGCATATGGTTATAAGATCGGATAAAGAATTTTGAAAGTGGTTTTCAAAAAAGTCTCAAAAACAAAGTATTTTAAAATAAAAAGTCTGTTTTTGAAAAGCATATTTCCCGAAGCCATAAATATCACTCGATTCTCCGCTCGACTCCTTTTCATTCGGGGAACCGTTTTTTCCCGAAAGGGTATCCCTATTTTGGCATGATTTCGTAGGCATGTTATAACTACGGTACATGTCAAAGGGCAAAGAAGTACCCAACCTCCATCTTTAGCCGCAGTGGTTTCATCTGCGGCTTATTTTCTCTCAAGCATCGTAAGGATTTCCGTGCGATGGAGGCAGCTTTCAAGAGACTTGTTAGCATGTTGCAAAAGGATGGTAAAAAGCAGAATAAGGGAGTTTGGCCTAAGGAGCACAACTCAAAGAAGAAAAGAGGAAATACCATAATTTCGGAATGGTAGGTCATATGGAAAAGGATTGCAGAAAGAGAAAAGGCGTTTGTTACCACTTTGGTAAGGCAAGACACCTCATTAAGGAGTTCCCAAAGAGATAATGACAAGGCCGGAGGGCAGGAACTTCTAGGAGGCAAGCTAACGTTCTCATAGCTAGTGGACAGGATAGGGGTAGGAAAGTATCCATCGAAGGGTTGATTTCTATTTCTGATCATCCTATTAGGATTCCTTTCCTACCGTTTCACATTCTTTATATCTGATCCTTTAGTTGAGTCTCTGCACCTAGATACCAGTATGGTTTTGGATCCCGTTATTGTCTCAAACCCCAGTGGAGGCACGACTCATTTATCGATGATTTGTCGGGGTTTGAGAATCTCTGTGTTAGGCGTCGAGTTTGATTGCGACGCGTATGTTCTTGATTTCATAAGATACGGTTTGATTCTAGGATGGATGTGTTAACCATATATGGAACCTTTCTAGATTGTGAGAGGAGGGTCGTTAGACTTCTGACTTGCCATAGAAAGACTCTCGATATTTCTTATGGCCCCAAAATGTTTTGTCTTGCTTAGTCTCCTAGAACCTCTTGATATATATATCGATGATTTGCGACATGCGACTCCTGAAAGAAAAGAGGGAACTTGATGAGCAAGTAGGGGAGCTACTTGAGAAGAGTATTGATAGGTGAATTATACTGGAATGGGAACCTGTAGAAGACAGTCCTTGAGGAATCCCATCATTCTAAGATGACTATTCATTCAAGAGGCGATAAAAGGTATAGAGTTCGAGATATTGGAGCCAAACTTGCGAGAGGAAGTGAAAGTAGAGATGGAAGCAACGACTGGACGAGTTCCAAATTGCATACTTTGATCAAAGGCTAAGAAATTGTGCAACAAAGAAGTGAAGCTAGTAAGAGTACTATGGGAAAAGGGACATGAGAACGCTACTTGGGAGGCTGAAGACAAGATTCGTGCTTCGTATCCTTTCCTTTTCGAGAATATGTTCTTCACTTCTTTTTCCAAGCTTCGAATTAATACTTGTATCTATCGTTTGAATATCTCCTATCGATCAAGTCTTTAGGTAGGAAACTAATGAATGTAAACATGTATTTGATACATGTTATGTTTGATGGATGCAAGTGGTTGCTAGTGATTGCTCGTGGATGCATATACACACACAATAGGCACTAGATCGACTCATTCACTTACATATTGCAGATTGATGTGTGTACATTTTAATTTTTTATGGATGAAGATAGGATTATTGTTACATTTATTTTGCACTTTGATGGATGGTTGTGCACCCATATAGAACTTACATGTTATGCTTGGGTGATTTGCCTACATTTTGGTTACATGGCACAAACATACATTGCATTAAGGAGGTCAAATGAATCAGTAGACCGCCTGATCTTTCGTATTAGTTTACAAACATATACACACACTATTGAGTATGTTCATAAAAGCAATAGAAATTCCTTAAGGACAATGGATGCTTGTGATTGACAGATGGATGTATGATTGTTGGATGTTAGGATATATGTTCTCCTTAACTTAGAGATTTCGGGGATGAAATCCTTTTAGTAGGGGAGAATGTATGTAACGCCCCGGATTTTTGAATAATATAATTAACTAAATTAAAGAATAATTAATCTCAGACGTGAGAATTAAGGGAATGGGGTTGCTCCATTGTGTTCGTCTAGGAATTCTGATTGAAATAGATTCCGAGTTTGCGGGAAACGGATACCGGACGAAGGAGATATGGGCGAACGAAGTTTGGTGGCAAAACAAGAAGAAAAAAATATATGTTGCATTGGCGCACTTGCGAAATGCGCCAATACAAATTTGCACTGGCGCACCTGCCAAGTGCGCCCAGGCCGAGGCAGCAGGCCTGCATAGCTTTCTAGTTCAGGCTGACCCATGTTGCTGAGTCCTTTCTGACTCCTTGCTGAGTCATTAGGGCTGAGGTGCCACCCTATCATGAATAAATGCTTTTGATTAACCCTAAGATCATCTGACGACTTTAATTAAATTAAAATTCTATATAAACATGGGTAGACTCAAACCCTAAATAAAAATTAAAACAGAAACTATGGCCGTCATGCTGTCATCTTGTAACCTAGAGTAGCCGCCACCAATTAGAGAGGAAGAACAGCAAATCAAATCAGTTCAATTCAACCCTAACAATGAATCTTCTTCAAAGGAGAGCTAATACAACTTCAGAAATCAAAATTCAGAACTCAAGACCGCTTTTGAGTTGTGAGTTCGATAGTTTTAATAAAATAATTAGTAAATTAATTGGATTGAGTAATGATGCGGATAATTTGGATATGATGTGAATTATTGACTGCATGTTGAATTATGTTGTAGAATTGTGTTGTAATTTCTATGATGTTATGTTATGATGATATCATTTATGATGTAAAGTTATGATGCTATCACCCATGTTGCAATTCTATGATTGGCTTATGTCTAGTTGAATCATCATGTTGTTCATGTGCTAGTTTGGTTATGTTGATTCACATGATAGATCACAAGTTTGTATGCAAGTTTAGATATTGATTTAGACAAGAATCATAGGCAAGTTAATATAACCTTACATGTTTCGTGACATCAATTTTAGATCTAAAGTTAGGATATGACATGTGTGAGTTATATGATAAATTCTACATTATAATTTACATGTTAGATGCAAGTTTACAACATTGTTATGAAGCATAAATCACATATGCAAGTTTATATAAATATATGAGTTTGGGATATGAATCATGTTATGCAAGTTTAGGGTTATTGCCTATGCAACTTTACACCTTTAGATGTAGATCTATGACATACATGATTTATACAAGCTTGTGACCATTATCTCAACAAGTTCACAACTTTAGATTTGGATCCATGACATATGTTGTTTATGCAAGTTGTAACTTTGGCCTATGCAAGTTTAGATGTAGAACATCATTCACACATGCAAGTTCACCCCTATGTTTAGATCGATGTTTTAATTATGTGTATATTGTGATGTTTTCTCTTTATTCCATGAGTTAGACTATTCGAGTCTAACGTATATTTTACGTTAAACGAACGAACGTACAACGTGGGGTAAAGGGGATAATATTAAAAAGATTTAATTGGCATAAATGGCATAAAATAAATTGTGAAGAAAATTGGTATGATTTTGCATACCGTAAATAGATGGACATAATTGAGTCTATTATGGCCATAGTTAAATTTGGAATTAATTGATAATTTGAATAGGGAAAGTAATTCAAAATGGAGGATGATTAATTAGGAGTAATTAATCGTCTAAGACACGAGGTTAGGCTCTTTTGTGGTGTAAGACTGCCCGGACCCACCCGACAAATCCAGCTGCCACAAATGCCAGTCTAATGTGGGAGGTCTTAGGCATAAATTAAATATGTAACAATTGTAAAGACACGAGGTTAGGCTCTTTTGTGGTGTAAGACTGCCCGGACCCGCCCGGCAAATCCAGCTGCCACAAATGCCAGTCTAATGTGAGAGGTTTATGGTCTTAATGAATTAAGAAACACTTAAACAGATAAACATGTAGTGGGACATAAAGGGGTTAAGTGGGTGCCTTGGGTGGCATGTGGAATCTAGTGGGTGCCTTGGTTGGCATTTGGAAATACGATTAGAAACACTTAATCAAAATTGAAACATGTAAGTGAACATGAATAAGAAGTGGGTTAAGTGGGATGTACTAGAGGGGACCAAGCTTAGGTGGATAGCTCGTGTCAAGTAATGGGGGCCCGTTTCAACTAGTAACCCATACGTATCTTTGTGGTCTCGACCCAAGTCAAGGACGGGACACGCATACCGGGCTTGACTGTAAGAGGCCAAACCGGGTTAGCGGTGGCAACGCAAGTCAAACAGGTTCATATGCGTGTGTGGACCCGGGCTGGTAGGTAAGACGTTGTTGCATCGTGTAGGTATAAGCTGTGCATTCTTGTTGGTATCGAGTTGCCACTTTGGGAAGTGATACACCCCACTGTGAGGCCATCACGGGTATCTACGAGTTAGGAAGCCGATCGCTTGGGGGAAGTGGGTACACCTAGTGGAGATAGTGGCAGGCTGTACCTATGAAGGCAGCTAGGGGTGCACGAAACTACCAATATCATTATTAAATCTGTAGGCGGGATCAACCTTAGGGTGACTAGTGGTGGTGAAGTATAGCAAATATCTTATAAGGTGGTGCAGTATAGTAATTATCTTATAGTGGGTTAGGTGCGCTTTAACGATATCGTTGTTCATCTTGTTTCCTTATTTACTCTGCCATACTCAATGGTTCATGGTCATTTCCTTATTTTCCAACTTATGCCTTAGCCTAGTTACTTTGTTAATTATACTATTAAAGTTATCGCACTCGCCAGACTTTATGTCTGACCCCCTTTGTTTCCTCCTCTTTTCTTCCTCCCCCCCTCCAAGGTGCTCAGGTTGGAACTAGCACCAGCGGAGCTTGATTTTGGACTGCTTTAAGAAGATTGCTTGGATCGCTGAAGTAAAATTCAGCTTCTCTTCTATTTATGGCTATTTTGTATTGGGGATTATGTCTTTCAAATTTATGTACTTTGATTTAGTCAAGATGGATATTATGTACTTGACTCTGGTTTTGATGATGTAACCAAACTTATGTATTTTCCGGTGCAATGAAATAAAGTTTTTAATTCTTCAAGTACTATTTATATCTGTCTTGTTGTTAAGTTTTTGTTCTATACCCACTTAAAACGCTCCATAGAAGTTAATGCATTCCCGTTGTGGGTGACATTAATGGACGTGGGGTGTTACACATGGTATCAGAGCTGAAGTTTACCATAACATATATGAATTTTGAAAAGTGTTTTTGAAAACCAATTTTTATAAAGAAGTACTTTCAAAAGTATGTTTTAAGGTAAGTATTTTCGGAGAAAAGTATATTTTAGAAAGCATAACCCTAAGAGCCATATATCTTTCCTTCAGTCCTTTTTGTATTGAATCTTTCCTTTTTCGTTCAGCATGTCTGGAGCATCTGAGATACCAGAGGGTGTTCATGTACCCGGTTGGTTTCGTCAATATCTCGAGGCAAGGGCCACCACTGCAGGTCCAGCTAATGCTCCTCCTCCTCCCCCACCTCCTCCTCCTCGTGTCGATACTTTCGTGAAGATATGTATGGACTTTCGAGCAATGTGTGGAAAACCTTTTCACGGGACGGATACATTTGTTGAAGCTCGTAATTGGCTAAAGGAGGTGGAAGAATTGTTTGGAATCTTTGAAGTGGATGATGGAAGAAAAGTCTAGTTAGCTTCCTGGCTAATGAAGGATGAGGCCTCATTTTGGTGGGAGGTCACTAATGGAGAACGTCTAGTCGATACATGGCCAGATTTTAGGTGGAGGTTTGAAGCGAAGTTTCTCTCACAGGCTGAAGTGAATCTATATATGGATAGGTTTTTGGTGTTGAAGCAAGGGAATCTATCGGTGAAAGAAAACGTCAACAAGTTCAATCAGTTGGCTAGATTTGGCTTGGACTTGGTGAATACTCCAGAAAAGAAGGCCCTAAGGTTTGTTAAGGGTTTGAACGAGCCGCTTCATGGGTTAGCTATGACCCACATCCCTATAGGGGCTACCTTTGAGAGATTAGTTGACATGGCGCTTATGCATGAAGAGGAGAAGGGCGCCAATGCTAATAAGGCACCCGAGAAGAAAGGGGATCAAAAGAAGCCGCAACAGCAACAACAGAACAAGAAAGGTGGTAAAGGCAACAATGCTAAGGGGAAGAAGAGATGCTTTAATTGTGGGACACCCGGCCTTCTAAGCAAAGATTGTAGGAAGAAAAAGAAGACTAGTTGTTTCCACTGTGGCTAAGCGGGACATTTATTAAGGACTGCCCAAAGAAAGGGCAGAGGGCAGGGTCTACCTCGGGAGGACAGGTGCAGGCTCTTATGGCACCAGGGCAGGCAAGGGGACAAGTTCAGGCTCTCGTGGTCCCACCGCTGCAAGAACGAGGTAGAGAAATTTCCGTTGAAAGTTTAGTTTTTCTGTTTGATCATCCTGTCCGTACTTTATTCGATTCTGGCGCATTACATTCGTTTATCTCTACATCATTAGTTGAAACACTGTACCTAGATACTAGTCTTGTTACTGATCCCTTAGTAATCTCAAATCCTATTAGTGGTTTGGCTCATCTTTCTATGATCTGTCGGGATTTGAGAGTGTTTATCTTGGGCGCTGAGTTTGAATGCAATGCCTTTGTTCTTGGCTTTATGGGCTACGGCTTGATTCTAGGTACGGATTGGCTCACTAGATATGGGGCCATCCTAGATTGTGAAAGAAGGGTAGTTAGATTGTTGACTCGTTGTGAAAAGACCCTTGATATTTCTTGTGAACCTAGAGGTCCAGTAATTCTTAGCTATCTAGAATCCCTTGACGCATCCGATGACGATTTACATTCTATTCCCATAGTCCGTGAATATGCTGATGTCTTCGATGAGGTCAGGGGTTTACCCCCAAAACGTGAAATAGACTTTTGAATATATCTAGAAGATAATGCAAAGCCAGTTGCATTACCAGTGCGCCACATGGCTCCAAGAGAGAGAAGAGAACTCAGTAAGAAAGTGAAAGAATTGCTCGAGAAGGGGCTCATCAGACGTAGTATATCGGAGTGGGGTGCTCCAGTAGTGTTTGCCATGAAGGCGGATGGGTCACTTAGACTTTGTGTGGACTATAGAGAACTTAATAAGCTTACTAAGAAAAATAGACACCCACTGTCGAGGATTGACGATCTCTTCGATAAATTAGTTGGCGCCTCAGTGTTTTCATAGTTGGACTTAGCCACGGGTTTCCATCAGTTGAGAGTGGCTGAGGATAGCATAGACAAGACTTCCTTTAGGACTCCAGACGGTTTCTTCGAGTGGCTTGTGATGCCCTTTGGTTTGACGAACGCCCCCGCATACTTTGTTGACTTGATGAGTAGGGTGTTTAGGGAGTACCTTAATAAATTCGTGGTAGTCTTTGTGGACGACATCTTGATCTTTTCTAAGAACGAGGAAGAGCATGCCCTACATCTTAGGGAAGTGTTGGAGACTCTTTGAGCGCATAGCCTTGAAGATAAATTTTCTAAGTGTCACTTTTGGAGGAAGGAAGTGCGATTCTTAGGGCACGTGGTTTCCAAAGAAGGGATAGCTATGGATCCCGCGTAGGTAGTGGCCATCCAAGATTGGAAGGTCCCTAAAAATGCTACCGAGGTGAGGAGTTTCTTAGGTTGGCTGGCTACTATAGGAAGTTTATCAAAGACTTCGCAAAAATATTTGCTCATTAACACGCTTGACGAAGAAGAACCTCATTTTCACATGGGACGTAGATTGTGATGATGCGTTCCAACATTTGAAGATAGCGCTTTGACCACAGCCCCAGTCTTAGTGTTGCCAGATGGGAGTAAGACATTTACCGTTTATACCGATGCTTGTGGGACAGGACTAGGCGCAGTCTTAATGCAAGAGGGAAGGGTAATAGCCTATGGTGGAAGGCAGTTGAGAGTGCATGAGAGAAATTACCCTACACATGACCTAGAGTTGGCCGCTATTGTCTTCACGCTTAGGTCTTGGTGTCATTATCTTCTTAGCGAGAAATTCGAATTGTTCACTGACCACAAGTCGTTAAAATATTTGTTCTTTCAGAAGGACTTGAACTTGAGGCAGCAAAGGTGGATGGAATTCTTAGCGTCCTACGATTTCGAGATAGCATATACCCCTGTCAAGGGTAATGTGGTGGCAGACGCCTTAAGTAGGAAAAGGTTGTCCTTGAGTCCATTGTTTGTTGAGCGGCGAAGTTTAAAGTTCATCTCTACGTTTGACTTTGGACCTTCCGTTGACTTTGTACCTGGTTTGCTAGCATCCTTAGAGGTCAGACCTACGCTTTTGGGATGGATCGGCGAGGCACAACGAGATGACCCACAGTTGGTTGAGTTAGTAGAGAAGCTCAAAGGAGGTGAGTCATCGAGCCATCTCCGTAGGTATACCCTAGATGATAAGGGTTGGTTGTGTAGGGACGGTAGACTTTGTGTACCACGGGACGAGAACTTGAGGAAGACCATTCTTGATGATGCACATCGTTCGAAGATGACCATCCATCCTGGCGGGGACAAAATGTACAATGGAAGTGGGAAAGTGTCTCAATGGACTTCGTTGATGGGTTACCGAGATCGAGGAAGGGTAATACAGGGATTTGGGTCGTGGTAGACAGACTTACTAAGAGCACCCATTTCATTCCCGTGAAGAGTAAGAGGACTGCTCTATGGTTAGCCTCCATATACATACGAGAGATAGTTAGTTTGCACGGTGTTCCTTCTAGCATAGTGAGCGACCGCGATCCTATTTTCACTAGCGAATTTTGGAAGAGCTTGCAAGAAGCGGTAGGGACTCAGCTATGTTTGAGCACTGCATATCATCCTCAGACGGACGGCCAGACCGAGAGAGTGAATCGTATTCTAGAGGACCTATTGAGATTGTGTGTCTTAGACTTCGGAGGTAAATGAGAGGAACATCTTCCGTTGGTAGAGTTCGCATATAATAATAGCTTTCAGTCTAGTATTGGCATGGCACCGTTCGAGGCTCTTTATGGACGGCAGTGTCGTTCGCCTACATGTTGGTGGGATTCTACAGATAAGATCTTGCTTGGGCCCGATATGATTAGATAGACTTCGGAGAAGATCGATTTGATTTGAAGGAGGATGAAGACGGCGCAAGATAGGCAGAAATCTTATGCAGACAAGAGGAGGTCAGATCTTGAGTTTGATATTGGGGACATGGTCTTTGTCAAGGTGTCTCCATTACGGAACGTCGTTCGCTTTGGGTCCGTTGGAAAGTTAGCACCAAGGTTCGTAGGGCAGTTTCCTATTAAGGAGAGGATTGGACAGATAGCGTATAGGGTGGAGTTGACCGAGAGACTTAGTGGTGTACACGATGTATTCCATGTATCACATTTGAGGAAGTGCTTGCACGAGACCGCGGAGGTGGTAGAGCCGAGCTTGCTTAGAGAGGTGGAGATCGAGTGCGATGCAATGATTCGACGAGCTCCTACGTGCATTCTTTTGTCAGAGATTAAGAAGATGAGGAATCGAGTGGTCAAGCTAGTCAAAGTGCAATAGGGAGATGACGAGAGCAATGCTACTTGGGAGACGGAAGAGAAGATGCGTTCATTGTGCCCTTTTCTTTTTGAGGGTATGTCTTTTAATTTCTCCTTAGCTTGTACTTATCTTATCTTTAGTATGTCCTCTCGCTAGTATCTTTGACCTTTAGATAGAACGGTCCTATGGTTGAAACATGTGTTTGAGACATGTTATGTATGATGGATGCATGTGGATGCAAGTGTTTGCTAGTGGTTGCTCATGGATGCATATACACACACTTTAGGCACTAGATTGACTCAGTCACTTCATATTGCATATTGCATATAAATGTGTGTGCATATTTAAGTTAATGGATGAATAATGGTTGTACCATCATATGGATTTTGCATTTTGGTGAATGGTTGTGCACACATGTAGAAATGATATGTATCAATAAGGTTCTTTCGCATACATAATGGACGCATGGCACTGTCATGGTTTGCATTAAGGAGGTCAACTGAATCAGTAGACTTCCTGATTTTGCATTAGATAAGGAACATATACACACACTTCTTGCATATGTTCATACAACATTAGAAATTTTATAAGGACAATGGATGCCCGTGTTTGATGGTTGAGTAAATGGTTGTTTGGATGGTAGGATATGCATTCTCCTTAACGTGGAGTTTTCGGGGGCGAAATCCTTTAAGGAGGGGAGAATGTAACACCCCGGATTTTTGAATAATCGAATTAACTAAATTAAAGAATAATTAATCTCAGACATGAGAATTAAGGGAATGGGGTTGCGCCATTATGTTCATCTCGGAATTCTGGTTGAGATAGAGTCCGAGTTTGCGGGAAATGGATACCGGATGAAGGAGATATGGATGAACGAAGTTTGGTGGCAAAACAAGAAAAAAAATATTGCACTGGCGCACTTGGGAAGTGCGCCAGTACAAATTTGCACTGGCGCACCTGCCAAGTGCGTCCAGGCCGAGACAGCAGGCCTGCACAGCTTTCAGGTTCAGGCTGACCCATGTTGCTAAGTCCTTTCTGACTCCTTGCTGAGTCATTAGGGATGAGATGTCACCCTATCATGACTAAATGGTTTTGATTAACCCTAAGATCATCCAACGTCTTTAATTAAATTAAAATTCTATATAAACATGGGTAGACTCAAACCCTAAATCAGAATTAAAACAGAAACTATGACCGCCATGCTGTCATCTTGTAACCTAGAGTAGCCGCCACCAATTAGAGAGGAAGAACAGCAAATCAAATCTGTTCTATTCAACCCTAACAACGAATCTTATTCAAAGGAGAGCTAATACAACTTCAGAAATCAGAATTCGGAACTCAAGACCGCTTTTGAGTTGTGAGTTCGATAGTTTTAATAAAATAATTTGTAAATTAATTGGATTGAGTTATGACGCGGATAAGTTGGATATGATGTAAATTATTGAATGCATGTTGAATTATGTTGTAGAATTGTGTTGTAATTTCTATGATGTTATGTTATGATGATATCATTTACGATGTAAAGTTATGATGTTATCACCTATGTTGCAATTCTATGATTGGCTTATGTCTAGTTGAATCATCATGTTGTTCATATGCTAGTTTAGTTATGTTGATTCATATGACAGATCACAAGTTTGTATGCAAGTTTAGATATTGATTTAGACAAGAATCATAGGCAAGTTAGTATAACCTTACATGTTTCGTGACATCAATTTTAGATCTAAAGTTAGGATATGACATGTGTGAGTTATATGATAAATTCTACATGATAATTTACATGTTAGATGCAAGTTTACACCATTGTTATGTTGCATAAATAACATATACAAGTTTATATAAATATATGAGTTTGGGATATGAATCATGTTATGCAAGTTTAGGGTTATTGCCTATGCAAGTTTACACCTTTAGATGTAGATCTATGACATACATGATTTATGCAAGTTTGTGACCATTATCTCAACAAGTTCACACCTTTAGATTTGGATCCATGACATATGTTGTTTATGCAAGTTGTAACTTTGGCCTATGCAAGTTTAGATGTAGAACATCATTCACACATGCAAGTTCACCCCTATGTTTAGATCGATGTTTTAATTATGTGTTTATTGTGATGTTTTCTCTTTATTCCATGAGTTAGACTATTCGAGTCTAACGTATATTTTACGTTAAACGAACGAACGTACAACGTGGGGGTAAAGGGGATAATATTAAAAAGATTTAATTGGCATAAATGCCTTAAATGGCATAAAATAAATTGTGAAGAAAATTGGTATGATTTTGCATACCATAAATAGATGGACATAATTAAGTCAATTATGGCCATAGATAAATTTGGAATTAATTGATAATTTGAATAGGGAAAGTAATTCAAATTGGGGGATGATTAATTACGAGTAATTAATCGTCTAAGACACGAGGCTAGGCTCTTTTGTGGTGTAAGACTGCCCGGACCTGCCCGGCAAATCCAGCTGCCACAAATGCCAGTCTAATGTGGAAGGTCTTAGGCATAAATTAAATACGTAACAATTGTAAAGACACGAGGTTAGGCTCTTTTGTGGTGTAAGACTGCCCGGACCCGCCCGGCTAATCCAGCTGCCACAAATGCTAGTCTAATGTGTGAGGTCTTTATGAGGCTACGGTTTTGATGAATTAAGAAACACTTAACCAGATAAACAAGTAATGGGACATGAGGGGGTTAAGTGGGTGCCTTGGGTGGCATGTGGAATCCAGTGGGTGCCTTGGGTGGCATTAGGAAATACGATTAGAAACACTTAACCAAAATTGAAACATGTAAGTGAACATGAATAAGAAGTGGGTTAAGTAGGACGTACTAGAGGGGAACAAGCTTAGGTGGATAGCTTGTGTCAAGTAATAGGGGCCTGTTTTAACCAGTAACCTATACGTATCTTTGTGGGCTCGACCCAAGTCGAGGACGGGACACGCATATTGGGCTTGACTGTAAGAGGCCAAACCAGGTTAGCGGTGGCAACGCAAGTCCAACGGGTTCATATGCGTGTGTGGACCCAGGCTGGTTGGTAAGACGTTGTTGCATCGTGTAGGTATAAGCTGTGCATTCTTGGTGGTATCGGGTTGCCACTTTGGGGAGTGATACACCCCACTGTGGGGCGAACACAGGTATCTGCGAGTTAGGGAGCCGATCGCTTGGGGGTAGTGGGTACACCTAGTGGAGATAGGGGCAGGCGACACCTATGAAGGCAGCTAGGGGTGCACGAAACTACCAATATCATTATTAAGTCTGTAGGCAGGATTAACCTTAGGGTGACTAGTGGTGGTGCAGTATAACAAATATCTTATAAGGTGGTGCAGTATAGTAATTATCTTATAGTGAGTTAGGTGCGCTTTAACGATATCATTGTTCATCTTGTATCCTTATTTACTCTGCCATACTCAATGGTTCATGGTCATTTCCTTATTTTCCAACTTATGCCTTAGCCTAGTTAGTTTGTTAATTATATTGTTAAAGTTATCGCACTCGCCAGACTTTATGTCTGACCCCCTTTGTTTCCTCCTCTTTTCTTCCTCCCCCCTCCCCCCCAAGGTGCTAAGGTTGGAACTAGCACCCGTGGAGCTTGATTTTGGAATGCTTTTAGAAGATTGCTTGGATCGCTGAAGTAAAGTTCAACTTCTCTTTTATTTATGGATATTTTGTATTGGGGATTATGTCTTTCAAATTTATGTACTTTGATTTAGTCAAGATGGATATTATGTACTTGACTCTGGTTTTGATGATGTAACCAAACTTATGTATTTTCCGCTGCAATGAAATAAAGTTTTTAATTCTTCAAGTACTGTTTATATCTGTTTTTTTGTTAAGTTTATGTTCTATACTCACTTAAAATGCTCCATAGAAGTTAATGCTTTCCCTTTGTGAGTGACATTAATGGACGTGGGGTGTTACAATGTAACTCCCCAAAATTTTAACGACGCTAAAGATGATGAATTAAAGAATAATCAATGTGAAATACACTGTTAACAATGTATTAAGGAAAACTTAATTTAATATTTATAATTAAGTAAAATGGACTGCGCCGTTACGTCTGTCTCGAAATATTGGTCAAGATAGACACCTGGTTTGCGTAAATCGGACATCATATGAAGAAGTAATTAAGGTTTGAAGTTTGTATGCATATAAGGAAGATATATATATATAATTCAAAAATATTCAAAATTAGCAAAACCAGAAATCCGGCGTGCAAATCAAGGATGGGCCGACCGTTTGAGGTTGATCCGAGACCCGGCAGGGTCGACCTATGGGTCGACCCAGGCTCATGGGGGTCGACCCCGGGGTCGACACCCATGAAGGGGGGTCGACTTAGGGGTCGACCCACCTGAAGGGGGATCGACCCCCCCCCCCCCCCGGGGATGTGGAAACTTCTTTTCTGACGTATACGACTCTAATGGCTCCTGATCTAATCCGATGGTCTTGGTTGCTCCGTTACTCCTATAAAAAGAACCCTAAACCTAGTTTTTATACATCTGAAAACAATGGTGACGGCGAAGCTCTGCTGCAATGAAAATTAAAATGGTTCTTCTTCTTCTTCTTCTAAGTCAATTCAAAGAAGATTATGCATATTCGAAGATTGCTACAACAAATTCAGCGATGCCTACAACAACATATTCAACATGTTCTTCGCCGTAATTCATATCCATTTCCTTGGGTTTATTCACTGTGAGTTCATGTTGCTTTTAGATCTAAACATTTAAGTAGTAATCGTGATATGTATATAGAAATTGGATCTAGAATCGGTGCCTAATCAGTTATATTATGACATATTCCTCTGATCTGCTCTTATATGTTTATACCGCCACCAAGTCTAACCTTTTCATAATATGCTCATTTAGTTTTATGCCTATTTCTACCATTATGTTATTGATTCGTTATTATGCTTGTTCTGATTCTCTTCTTTCCCTCCTTTCCTTTTATTTTTATATAGCCAAGCTACCTTCGAGCCTAGGCCTAACGCTGAAAAATGCGAACGTGCGAAATTGGGAATAATGGGGAAACACATAATTTGAGGCATAATTGATACTGGAAAATATGGATATAAATTTGGGCATAAATTTGGAAATATACGAATATGGGTTTGGGGGCATATGTCTTGTTGGATAATATGAATTTAGGCACTCATTGGAATAAATGTAAATATGGAATTGGGTATAAAATGGGACATGTCTAAATATTGATTTGGGACATAAATTAGAACGTATGTGAATATGAATTTTAGGCATACATTGGAAAATATATGGATTTGGGTTTATGGAATATATATATATATATATATATATATATATATATATATATATATATGAAAATTGGTTCAATTTATTGCGAAAAACCAATAATATACTTCATATATATGCCTCATCAAAACCTTGAGCCCCTCTAACCTAAATGGGTGCGACATATAGGAAGAAAAGTGCATATATAATCCATATATTAACCATATGTAACGTCCCGCATTTTTATCGGTTTGTATTTGAATATTTAAATCAGTTTAATTATTGAATTCGTAATATAAGTGGATTTATATATTAATTAAAACGAAGTTGAACTTATACAAATATATATTAAATATAATCGGGCCCATGATGTCGTGAAAGTTCGTAATTTAACGTTTTGAACTTCAACTGAGCGTACACAACCCGTTATTAGTCGGATTTCTTCGAAACAAGAAACGTTGGAATTTGTTGAACTGTATTTTTCTAATAGAAGTGGAAAATGGAGATTTCATCGTATGGATTGCAAGATATGTCCAAATAAAATATTTAGAAAGTCGCTATGAAATCATATATCGACCGTAACAGTTTATTTGATATAACTAGACACCGGTTGCAAATCTGGACAAGATTCTGTTGAGATGTGGTGATAATTTAATTTTTAGAATTTTACTGTAATTTTTAATTAATTAAATAAGCAACTTTTTATTTGGAGTATTTTGCACCCTATATCGATAATTTGGGGTTTCACGATATGAGTTAACTTACCGATATTATTATATTTTTGGGATCGGGACACCTCGTTGAGCACGACTGTACTCTTACTTCTGTCCGTACGTAAGTGTAATTTTAGGAACTGAGGTAAACCAATCTTTAACAAATTAAAAAGGGCTGATTGCGTAGAAATATTCATACATGTTCATTTAAATAAATATCTAAATTTGCCTTAGTAGTGAAGGAGACAAGCCTAAGCTAAAACAAGACTTCTGCATGTAATGAAGGCTTCATAGGACATGTTAACCTATATATCTTAGGATACAAACACACGCCATCTAACAAAAATGCACACACCTTACCCTAAAACACAATCTAGTCTCCTACCTAATACTTAATGGCAAAGGAAAGGGACAACTCATCCTATAAGCTACATCGTATACCTAATACTTAATCACTAAGGAAATCAAACATCTCTATGCAATAAATTGATGTGTATATATAAAAAGGTATGGAAGCTGCATGCATATACTAACATACAGTACAAACGTAGTGCCTAATATTGGAACTATAGCCTACCTAAGTACTAAACCATGTCCCTAACAAATTATACAGTAAGGCTACCCTATCAACTATTACTTCATTACTAAGGAGTTGAAGTGTAAATACACATTGCGCACGTCTTGTTTCTCCATTCAGAAAATAAAGGAAATTTTATCAAAGCTTTCCTCAGTAGTTTAAAATCGAAATACATTTAAAAATGGCATGGTGTCTATTCCGTGATTTCTATGAAGCATTATCATGCGAATGAGGGGATTTCGTTGGCATTTAGAGGGTTGACACATCAAGTGACGAAGTTGAGGTGATTCGCGGAATCCTTGTTGCGTGCATATGCTGTTACAGCCGATGTAAGGTTTAAACTGTCAGAAAAGGAAAAACATGCGAGATCTTTAGTTTCAGGTGGTCAGACAAGTGTGCGAACTGGTGTACATTGGAGGGTTCACGCATGAAGCATGCGCGTATGGGGAGATAGTAGGCACATGCATTTTGAAGCGGTGTGAGAGGGCCAGGTTTTTCGTGAAAATCAAGGAGAACTTGCGGTCCTTTTTCGGTGGAAGGTGAACAAGTATACAAACGTGTTTAATAGAAAGTTATAATGGTTGAAGCCATTTGTTTTTTTTAGTGTGAAGGGAGGATGGGGGTCCGGGATCGGAATCACGGCAAATGGCTGTGGAAGGAGTAAAACGCGATGAGCTCAGCATGCATCGAATTGTGAGGAGAGAACACGAAGGTGTATGCACCAGGGTATTGTTACATGAAGAGTTGGGGATTGGAAGTGAGGAAGGGGATGGGCATATGTATATTCTGACAGCCCGCCCCGCACCAGCCGGCATTTCCTCCGAAAGTGCGCTGTACACATGCTCGACTTGCACGGAACGGTCGCCAAAGAAAGGAAAGAAGAGAATGAACTGAAAAAGAACCTGTATAATGTCTCATAGCACATGGAAAAAATATAATAACAACGTACTTGACATAAAACAGGTGAAACAGTGCATAAGCTGAAAACTAAAAATAAACATCATAGCAGCGGAAATCCAAAATACAGCTTATTACAACTTTCAAAATACTGTCTTTAAAGAAAAATAAAAGAAAAGGTATGCTACTAATGCCCAAAGCAGCGACCATCAACAACACAGGGAGAATATATATATATATATATATATATATATATATATATATATATATATATATATCATACGTGGAAGCCTCCTGCTTGTCTCCGGATCAACTACTCATGCACAACCAACTAACATGTATCTAGTCTGCTCGTTTAGGAGCACCCAGAGTAATAAGAAGAGACATAAAACTCTGGGTCAGAAAAAAGTCTGGTATGAGCGATAAGCAGCAAAACGGAACAATAACAGGTATATTAAACCATACCTGAACCTGGACCTACAACCAAAGAGTTAGCACAACATACCGCTCAATACTCTAAGGTGCCACTAAACATAAGGTATAAAGATACATGGTTGGGGGTGTGCATGTCATAGTGAAGGCAAACAATCAACATAGCAATCATCCTCGCACCTCTCACTCGGTGCATAAAGCATACGATATCCACCGCTTTGACTACCCATTCCTTGCTATGATCACTTTGCCCCATGGAGTCGTAACGACACCACTGCACTGATCCATAGCCACCAATCCTTTGCTATGTCCACTCTGCCCCATGGGGTCATAACAACCCACTGCACTAGATCATAGCCTTGCTACGATCACTTTATCCCTCAAGTCATGATGACTCTTCTGCACTGATACGTAGCCTAACATTCGTCTTTCGGTGTTGAATCAAAGCTATGGACGTCAAAAACTCCTTAGCACACGTCCCGCAGCAAACCCCAATCATGAAGTTAACTCGTTGGTTCCCAACTGGATCCTGAGTACAAAGTTCCTATTTGGACTACCTTTGCATCTCGGGTTTTGGTCTTTACCGGATCAGTTCGTTTCTTCACTTCTCTTTGCTTCAGATCGTGCTCCCGGTGAGGTTCGTGGCCTTCATCTCGTGGAGGTTGGGATCAGTCGTGGTCACCCCTGGCAGTTCGGTTCGGTCCCTTCCCAAGCATTCCGGGTCGGGTCGTGGCCTTCATGTCCGCTCATGTACATCGGTTCGGGTAGGAGAACTTCTAGCGGATCGGGTCGGAGAGCTTCTAGCAGATTGGGTCGGAGACTTCGGGTGGGAACGGTTCGGTTCGGGTGCTCTGGTTCGTGGGCCTCCTTGTCCATTAGTTCATGAGCTTCCAGGCGAATCGTGGGGAAGGGCTTCACAAATGGTTCAGTTCGAGCCTCCCCATCCGATCCGATCTGGTTCGGGTCATAGCCTGCACTTTTTCCTGCAACTTCCAGCGACTATTTATACGCCACTCGACGGCGTTTTCGGCCAATCTAACTATTCTAAACAATCACAATTCATACCAAACAATCATAACAACATGTAACATCAACTACAAACACCAAAACAACAACTTGATAGGTTAAAATGGATCAAACATAGCCAAAACCCCATATTTTCCCTTAAACATGTTCAAGCATAACTAATTATAGGATTAAAAAAACTTAACCAAATTAGCCAAATTTTCTAACAGAGGTCTAAAATAACATTTAAGAATTTCTAAACAATTTTCCAGAATTTTATCACATATAATTTCGTTAATTAACACCAATCACCCTAATTAACTGTAATTAGTGCAAAACAATGCTAATCACTCACCTTTGCCACAAATAAAACCTTTAGAATTGAAACTCTACTGTTTGGGCGCGAATACCAATGCAACACAGCAGCTCTACCTTAATTCTTGTGCTAATCCGCCTTGATTTGATGTTGCTAACTTAATCCTTGATTAGAAAGTGATTTGGAGGTGTTTTAGAGGTTGGAGGCCATTATTAGGGTTTCTAAGAGGTAAGTGGCGACTAGAAAACTGAGATAGAATGAAAACCTAACACATTTCAGCCTCCCCGTAACCCTAGTCCCGAAATGGGTTATGGGCCTATTCACTAATCACCATATTTGGCCCGGTTAAGCAGTTTTTCACCTTCCAAACCATATTTCAGCCATATCTCCCAAACGATATGTCCGTTTTTTCACGTGTGACCACTCTACGGAAACGTAAACCATCATCCGAAGCCAATGGAAGTAGTTTCAGGTCAAAACTCCTTTCCAATCAAAAGTTATGGACAAAACAAGATCAGCTAGGGGCAAAACAGTCATTTAAGAATCGACAAAAATCATGAACATTAGAAATGACCCCACTAGTCGTTCCCCAAAGTACATGACCATACGACTTACCAACAAAAAGAAATAAATATTCTACGATCCTCCGATGCGTAGAATGCGGGTCGTTACATTCTCCCCCCCCCTAAAGAAATTTCGCTCCCGAAATTCCTTAATCTAAAATATACAAAGGATTCCACATGCCTACCAACCATTCATGAAGAATAAAGCATACAAAACAACACAACAAGTCTATCCTAGCATGCGGTTTACTAACAAGGGAGTACTATATCGATATAAAGTCTTACCAGGCAAAGAGTTCTGGATACTTCCTCCTTATGTCCTCCTCTGTTTCCCAAGTATAGTCTTTCTCATCATCACCCCTTTGAACTTTGACTAGCTTCACCACCTTCCTTCGAAGCTGCTTCTTATCGTTCCCAACAATATGCATCGGCTTGCGGTTCCCAACCGCCTCCGGTTCAACGTTGACATCATCAAACTGATCTGGTGAAATAGCCACACTAGGTTCATGCACAAACTTTCTTAACTGGGAAACATCAAATACGTTGTGAACTCCCGCCATCTTGTCTGGTAACTCAATTTTATATGCCAAATTCCCAACTTGTTCGAGAATTGGGAATGGACCAACAAATCTTGGTGCCAACTTGCCTCTCCTACCAAAACGAATCACGCTCTTTAATGGAGAAATCTTAACAAACACCATGTCACCAATGGAGAATTTCAATTCTCTTAGTCTCTTATCAGCATAACTCTTCTGCCTATCTTGGGCAGCCTTCATTCGCTGTTGAATGATCTTAATCTTGTCTGAAGTTTCTCTTATTACATCCGGTCCAAGCACAAACTTCTCACCGGTTTCCAACCAACATGATGGTGAGTTACACGGTCTTCCATACAAAGCTTCAAATGGAGCCATACCAATACTGGATTGATAACTGTTATTATAGGAAAACTCTACTAGATGCAAATGGTCATCCCTTGATCCACCAAAATCCAATACATAAGCTCGCAAAAGATCTTCTAACACTCGATTCACCCTCTCTGTCTGTCCGTCGGTTTGAGGGTGGTACGCGTACTGAGATGTAATTCTGATCCTAACGCCTCTTGTAAGCTCTTCCAAAACCCACTAGTAAATAATGGACCTCAGTCACTCACAATGCCTTTGGTTACTCCATGAAATCTAACTGCCCACTCCATATATAGTTCAGCTAACTTAGCTGCTGTCCTATTTGACCGACGGGTATAAACCTTGCGCTCTTGGTCAAATGATCAACAATCACCCAAATGCTATCATGGCCCGATCTAGTCCTCGGTAAACCATCGATGAAATCCATTGAAACTTGATCCAATTTCCATTTGGGAATTTCTAACGGTTGCAACAAACCACTAGGTTTCTTTTGCTCAGCTTTAACTAGATGGCAGTTCATGCATTTGGATATAAACCTCCCAACGTTTCTTTTCATCCCTTCCCAGTAGTAGGTCTGCTTCATGTCTCGATACATCTTGTTACCACTGGGGTGTATGGTCAGTTTTGAGTGATGACATTCTCTGAGCACTTCATCTCTCAATCCATTTACATTGGGTATAACTAATCTTCCATTCTTTATAAGCCATCCATCTCGATCAAGCCCATACTTGTTAATCTCCTTGTCGATGCCCATCTCTAACTTGGAGATGATTCTCAATAAGTTGGGATCGTCCCTCTAACTAGAACCAATCCGCTCAATCAAAGTGGGTCTAATTTTTAAACTTTCTAACATTACTGGATCCAATTCGCACTTTGGTCTGAAAACGTACCCTGCAATATACTCCAATTGCTTCCATTCTAGAAACATAGCCCCTAAATTGGCATTTCTCTTACTCAAAGCATCATCTACTGCATTGCTCTTTCCTGGCGTATATGCGATGTCAAAATCATATGAAGCCAAGAATTCTAACCATCTTTGTTGACGATGATTTAAATCCTTATGAGAGAAAAGATACTTTAACGATTTATTATCAGTAAACAACTCGAATCTTTCTCCCAAGAGATAATGTCGCCACGTCTTCAACGCGAACACGATCGCTGCCAATTCCAAGTCGTGGGTAGGATATCTTTTCTCATGTGGTTTCAGTTTCCAACTAGCATAAGCTACAACCCTACCTTCTTGCATCAATACAGCACCTAGTCTGGTACCACATGCATCTGTATAAACTGTCATCTCTTCAGTCCCCTTAGGAATGACTAACACCGGTGCACACGTCAACTTTTCCTTTAGACTCTTAAATGCATTCTCGCACTTTTCGTCCCAGACGAAAGCTTGATTCTTCATGGTCAACTGAGTCAACGGTGCCACTATCTTGGAGAATTCTTGGATAAACTTACGATAATATCCAGCTAACCCCAAGAGACTTCTTACGTCCGTTGCATTCTTGGGCGTAGACCAATCTTGTACCGTAGCCACTTTCGCAGGATGCACGGCGATACCATTCTCTAAAACAACATGGCCCAAGAACCTCACTTCCCTCCTCCAGAAGTGACACTTTGAAAACTTCGCTTTTAGTTGGTGTTTTCTCAACACTTCCATCACTATCCTCAAATGTTCCTTGTGTTCATCCTCTATCCTTGAGTAAACCAAGATATCGTCCACAAACACAATAACAAACATATTCAATTAATCTATGAATACCCTATTCATAAGATCCACAAAAAATGTCGGGGCATTGGTCAGCCCAAATGGCATAACCAACCATTCATAAAATCCAGACGGTGTCCGAAATGCCGTTTTAGCTATACTTTCAGCTTCCACTCTAAGCTGATGAAAACCTGTCGCGAGATCCAGTTGGGAAAACACACTCGCGCCATTCAACTGATCAAACAAATCATCTATCCGCGGTAGAGGATACTTATTCTTCCTCGTCACTTTATTCAACTCGTAGTAGTCTACACACAATCGAAGGGAACCATCGGTGTAACACCCCATAATTTTATAACATTAAAATTCACAAATTAAAGTATACTTAATTTTTAGAAAAGAATTAAGTGAAATGGGTTGCGCAGAGAAATATATATATATATTGATATATATATATATAAATTAAAAATTGAATAAATAAATATGCGAAAAAGTTCAAAACAGCGAATTGGGAGGGGAAATAACCGAATCGGTCCATTTTTTAGGTCGAGCCGAGCCCCCCTGGGCCGACTAGGGGTTAATCCAGGGTGTTTGGATGTCAACCCGTGGGCCGATTCGCTCAATTGTAGATTTTTCATTTGATTGGTTCTCATGGTTCAGGGTTAATCTAATGGTCCTAAATAACTTCCTACACCTATAAATACATCCTAATGCTAACCCTAAACCTAATTAAAATAGAATAGTTACCTTCATACCGTCGCCATGGAAATCAATGGAGCTGCCGCCAACTAAGAAAGAAGAAAAGCAAATTCAATTCTAATTCTCTCAACCCTAAAGCAAAGAAAAACTCTCTCTTTTCTTCTATAAATTGTGAGTATGATGATCTTAACAAGATTATTATCATTTTAATTAGGTTGAGTTATGAATGGATTATGAGTAGATGATGTGAATTATCATATATGTTGTTGTAAACCCCTTTTGCTATCATGTATATTTTAAATCCAATGTTATGTAGTGATGATATCTTATATGTTGTAAATCATGCTATGATGATGTTATGTATGTTGATAGTTTCTATGCTAAGTTGTGATGAATCATACATGTTAAAAAGGCCATGATGTTACCATCTATGATAGTTAGTTCATATTAATTAAATCATCATGTTTGGGTTATGTTGATCTATATGACAAGTCACATATGCAAGTTAGATTGGTTAGAAAAGTTATGAACATATGCCAAGACATCTATTATGACATCTATAATTATGCTATGACATATGTGATATCCTATGCTAGTTCACACCATCATTTTGTTGCCTAAAAACCCCATATTCAAGTTTATGTATAGATTTGTGCTATGATCATATCATGTAAATTGAGACATTTGACACCTTTTGATCCTTAACATGTGTAGTTTATGCAAGTTTCACCCCTATTATGATTAGATTTATTTTAATTGTCTATATGTTATGATAATTTATCATTGTGCTAGGTGTTAGACTATACAAGTCTAGCCTATATTATGCGTTGAATATGCGAACGTATAAACGTGGGGGTAGGGGTAATATTAAGGATTTAATATTAAAAAGTTGGGGTGCAATTGATATGATTTTGCATGCCATATGTGGATGGCCATAATTGAGTCAATTATGGACATCATTAAAAGTTGACTTAATTAATAATTTGAATAGGGAATTATTAAAATTGGGGTAAAAGATTTTAAGTGTTAATCAATGCTTAGGACACGAGGTTGGACTCGTTTCTGACGTAAACCTGCCCGGACCCGCCCAGCAAATCCAGTGGTCACAAATGTTAGCCCAATGTGAGATGTCCTAGGCCTAAACTAAAGCATAACGGTTGTAAAGACACGAGGTTAGACTCTTTTATGGTGTAAGACTGCCCGGACCCGCCCGGCAAATCCAGCTACCATAAATGCCAGTCTAATGTGAGAGGTCTTTATGAGGTTATGGCCAGAATGAATTAAGAAATACATAACCAGATAAACATGTAAGGTGGGACATGGGGGTTAAGTAGGTGCCTTGTGTGGCATGAGGAATCTAGGGGGTGCCCTTACTGGCATGTGAAATACGATTAGTAAGACTTAACCAAACACACATGTAAATGAACATGACTAAGAGGGTTAAGTGGGATATACTAGTGACAAGTTTAGGTGGGTAGCTTGTGGGGGCCCATTTCGACCAGTATCCCAATCGTATCATTGTGGGCTCGACCCAAGTCGAGGAAGGGACACGCATGCTGGGTTCGACTGTAAGAGGCCAAAACGGGGAGCGGTGGCAACGCAAGTCCAACGAGTTTCGTATGCGTGTGTGGACCCGGGATGGTAGGTAAGACGTTGTTGCATCGTGTAGGTATAAGCCGTGCATTCTCAAGTTGTATCGGGTTGCCACTTTAGGGGAGTGATACACCCCACTATGGGGCCAGCACGGGTATCTACGAGTAGGGAGCCGATCGAAAGTGGGTAGTGGGGTACACCTAGTGGAGATAGGGGTAGACGGAACCTATGTAGTTAGCTTGGGGTACGTAAGGCTATTTATAAAGTTTCTGTGTGAAGCAAGTGGGATCAAACAATAGGGTGACTGGTGTGGTGCAGTGTAGTAATCATTCGTTAGTAATTAGGTGTGCCTTCACCGTTATCTTTAATGTTATCTTAAACGCTATCTTTATCTTCCTAAGAGTTCATAGACATTTACTTGTCTTCCAGCTTATGCCTTAGTCTAATTATTTTGATAATAGTATTGCTAGAATTATCATACTCGCCAGACTTTATGTATGACCCCCCTCTATTTCTATCCTTTTTCCTCCTCCAGGTCCTCATGTTGGGCCCAGCTCTAGTGGAGTTTGATTGAATAGCTTCATCTCTCTTTGGAAAGCTTGGACCGTTGAAGTAAAGTGCAGCTTGTTATCTTTTTAATGGCTATTTATGTAATGGGATTATGTATTTTGTTTTTATGAAGAAGGATTTTGTACTTGGTTATGATCTATGGTTTTATGATGTAACAAACATGTTTAATTTCCTCTACAATAAAATGAAGTTTTAGATTTCCAAGTACTATTTACTATCTGTCTTGTTGTAATTTTTTTGTTCTATATTCACTTATAACCTCCATGAAAGTTAATGCATTCCCTTCGTGAGTGACGTTAATGGACGTGGGGTGTTACACGTGGTATCAGAGCTTAAGGTTACCAGAACAGATAAAAATACTTTAGAAAAAATAGTTATTTTTGGAAGAAGTGCTTTCAAAAACATGTTTTAATGAGAAATTTAAAGAGAAAAGTTTTTAAGAAAAAAAAACATAATCCCCACTAGCCTATATCTTTAGCTTTCGAATTCTCCATTCTGAATCTTTCCTTTTTCGTTTCAGCATGGCTGAAGATCTTAATCTACCTGATGGTGTAACGATACCAGGATGGTATAGGAGGTTATTAGAGGCTAGGGCCGCTGCAGGTCCAGCCAATGTTCCTCCACCACCAGTTGCACCCGTTCCTCCTCCTCTTCCTCGCGTAGATACTTTTGCAAAGACGTGCAAGGAATTCAAGGCTATGGGTGGAAAACAATTTCAAGGGTCAGAAACGTTTGTGGAAGCTAGAGATTGGCTTAAGGAGGTGGAAGAATTGCTAGAAATCTTTGAAGTAGAAGAAGGGAGGAGAGTTCGATTAGCAGCTTGGTTGATGAAGGGAGAGGCCTCGTTTTGGTGGGAGGTCACTAATGGGGAGCGTCCTGTTGACTCTTGGGAGGATTTCAGACGTAGGTTTGAGGCGAAGTTTCTCTCAAGGGCGGAAGAAAATCTATATATGAAAAGGTTCTTGACATTGAAGCATGGAAGCTCATCAGTGAAAGAATATGTCAATAAATTTAATTAGTTAGCAAGGTTTGGCTTGGACTTAGTGAACACGCCGGAGAAGAAGGCGCTGAGGTTCGTGAATGGCTTGAATGAACCATTGCAAGGGTTGGCTATGACCCACATCCCTATGGGGGCCACCTTTGAGAAGTTAGTAGAAATGGCGCTTATGCATAAGGAGAAAAGCGCTAAAGCTGATAAGGCACCTGTGAAGAAGGGGGATCAGAAGAAACCACAACAGCAAAACAAGAAGGGTGGAAAAGACAATAATGGCAAGGGAAAGAAGAAGTGCTTTAACTGTGGAACCCCAGGCCATCTCAGCAAGGATTGCCGAAAGAAAAAGAAGACGGCTGTTTTCATTGTGGCGATGCGGGACATTTAGTGAAGGACTGCCCAAAGAAGGGGCAGAGGGCATGAGCTACCTCGGGAGGACAGGTGCAGGCTCTTATAGCACCAGGGCAGGCAAGGGGACAAGTTCAGGCTCTCGCTGTCCCACCGCTGCAAGAACGAGGTAGAACCATTTCTGTTGAAAGCTTAGTTTTTCTGTTTGATCATCCTGTCCGTACCTTATTCGATTTGGGCGCATCACATTCATTTATCTCTACATCATTAGTTGAATCACTGCACTTAAACACCGGTTTAGTAGAGGATCCCTTAGTTGTTTCGAATCCAATTGGGGGCTCAGCTTATTTGTCTATGATGTGTTTGGATTTGAAAATTTCCATACTTAGCGTTGAATTTAGATGTGATGCTTATGTGTTGGGCTTCATGGGCTATGGGCTAATTTTAGGAATGGATTGGTTATCCAGAAATGGGGCTGTTCTTGATTGTGAAAGGAGAGTAGTTAGGCTCGTGACTCGCCTTGGCAACACTCTCGAAATCTTTTGTAATCCCAAAAATTCGGTTATGCTAAGTTATCTAGAATCACTTGACGCGTCTGAGGAAAATCTACGATCTGTTAGAGTGATTCGAGAATATTCGGATGTGTTTGAGGAGGTGAAGGGCTTGCCTCCGAAGCGGGAGATAGATTTTCGAATATATCTTGTGGATAATGCGAAACCAGTATCTTTGCCAGTACGCCACATGGCTCCACATGAAAGTAGGGAACTCGGTAAGCAAGTGAAGGAGTTGCTTGAGAAAGGGTTCATAAGACGAAGTATATCGGGGTGGGGTGCTCCAGTAGTATTTGCCACGAAGGCGGATGGGTCTCTTAGACTTTGTGTGCACTATAGAGAACTTAATAAGCTTACTAAGAAGAACAGATACCCACTGCCGAGGATTGACGATCTCTTCGATCAGTTAGTTGGCGCCTCAGTGTTTTCGCAGTTGGACTTAGCCACTGGTTTCCATCAGTTGAGAGTGGCTGAGGATAGCATTCACAAGACTGCCTTTAGGACTCCGGACGGTTTCTATGAATGGCTAGTGATGCCCTTCGGTTTGACAAACGCCCCCGCATACTTTGTTGATTTGATGTGTAGGGTGTTTAGGGAGTACCTTAACAAATTTGTGGTAGTCATTGTAGATGACATCTTGATCTTTTCTAAGCATGAAGAAGAGCATGCCCTACATCTTAGGGAAGTGTTGGAGACTCTTCGAGCGCATAGGCTTAAAGCTAAATTTTCTAAGTGTCACTTTTGGAGGAAGGAAGTACGGTTCTTAGGACACTTGGTTTCCAAAGAAGGGATAGCTGTAGATCCCGCGAAGGTGGTGGCCATCCAAGATTGGAAGGTTCCTAAAAATTCTACCGAAGTGAGAAGTTTCTTGATGTTGGCTGGCTACTATAGGAAGTTTATCAAAGACTTCGCAAAGATATCAGCTCCACTGACACGCTTGACGAAGAAGAACCTAGTTTTCACATAGGACGTAGATTGTGATGATGCGTTCCAACGTTTGAAGAGAGCTTTGACTTCAGCCCCAGTCTTAGTATTGCCAGACGGGAGTAATCCGTTTACCGTTTATACTGACGCTTGTGGGACAGGACTAGGCGCAGTCTTAATGCAAGAGGGTAGTGTAATAGCCTATGGTGGAAGGCAGTTGAGAGCGCATGAGAAAAATTATCCTACACATGACCTAGAATTGGCCGCTATTATTTTCGCGCTTAAGTCTTGGCGTTATTATCTTCTTGGCGAGAAATTCGAATTATTCACTGACCACAAGTCTTTAAAATACCTATTCTCTCAAAAGGACTTGAACTTAAGGCAACAAAGGTGGATGAAGTTCTTAGCGTCCTATGACTTCGAAATAGCCTATACCCCTGGCAAGGGTAACGTGGTGGCAGACGCCTTAAGTAGAAAAAGATTATCCTTAAGTCCTTTGTTTGTTGAGCGGCGAAGTTTAGAATTCATTTCGATGTTTGACTTTAGACCTTCCGTTGACTTCGTACCCGGTTTGCTAGCATCCTTGGAGGTCAGACCTACGCTTTTGGGATGGATTGGCGAGGCACAGCGAGACGACCCGCATTTGGTTGAGTTAGTAGAAAAACTCAAAGGAGGGGAGTCATCAAGCCATCTCCGTAGGTATACCCTAGACGATAAGGGTTAGTTACGTAGGGACAGTAGACTTTGTGTACCAAAAGACGTTGACCTAAGGAAGACTATTCTTGACGAAGCACATCATTCGAAAATGACCATTCATCCCGGCGGGGACAAGATGTACAAAGACATGAAGAGAGTTTACTTTTGGGCCGGCATGAAGAAAGACGTGGCCGAGTATGTCGCTAGATGCTTGGTATGCCAACAAGTAAAAGCGGAGCAAAAGAAACCCGGTAAGTTACTTCACCCATTGGAGGTTCCACTATGGAAGTGGGAGAGTGTCTCGATGAATTTTGTGGATGGATTACCGCGATCGAGGAGGGGTAATACGGGAATTTGGGTTATAGTAGATAGACTTACTAAGAGCGCCCATTTTATTCTCGTGAAGAGTAAGAGGACTGCTCCATGGTTAGCTTCTGTATACGTTCGAGAGATAGTTCGTTTGCACGGTGTTCCTTCTAGCATAGTGAGCGACCGCGATCCTATTTTCACTAGCGAATTTTGGAGAAGCTTACAAGAGGCGGTAGGGACTCTGTTATGTTTGAGCACCGCATATCATCCTCAGACGGACAGCCAGACTGAGAGGGTGAATCTCATTCTAGAGGATCTGTTGAGGCTATGTGTCCTAGACTTTGGGGGTACATGGGAAGAGCATCTTCCATTGGTTGAGTTCGCATATAATAATAGCTTTCAGTCCAGCGTTGGTATGGCACCATTCGAAGCTCTATATGGATGACCTTGTCGTTCACCTACATGTTGGTGGGAATCTACGGATAAGATCTTACTTGGGCCCGATATGATTAGGGAGACTTCGGAGAAGATCGACTTGATTCGAAGGAGGATGAAAGCAGCGCAAGATAGGCAGAAATCTTATGCGGATAAGAGGAGGACAGATCTCGAGTTTGAAGTTGGGGACATGGTCTTTGTCAAAGTGTCTCCATTACGAAACGTTGTTCGCTTTGGGTCCGTTGGGAAATTAGCACCAAGGTTTGTAGGGCCGTTTCCTATTAAGGAGAGGATTGGACGGATGGCGTATAAAGTGGAGTTGCCCGAGAGACTTAGTGGTGTACATGACGTATTCCATGTGTCACATTTGAGGAAGTGCTTGCACGAGACCGCGGAAGTGGTAGAGCCGAGCTTGCTTAGAGAGGTGGAGATAGAGCGTGATGCGACAATTCGACGAGCTCCTACGCGCATTCTTGGGTCGGAGATCAAGAGGTTGAGGAATCGAGAGGTCAGACTAGTCAAAGTGCAATGGGGAGATGATGAGAGCAACGCTACTTGGGAGACGGAAGAGAAGATGCGTTCACGATACCCTTTTCTTTTTGAGGGTATGTCCTTTAATTTCTCCTTTATCGCTTAGCTTGTACTTATCTTATCTTTAGTATATCCTCTCGCTAGTATCTTTGACCTTTAGTTAGGATAATCCTATGGTTGAAACATGTGTTTGAGACATGTTATGTATGGTGGATGCAAAGTGGATGCAAGTGTTTGCTAGAGGTTGCTCGTGGATGCATATACACACACTATTAGGCACCAGATCGGCTCAGTCACTTCATATTGCATATTGCATATATATGGATGTATTTAGTAAAATGGATGTATAATGGTTGTATTATCATATAGTTGCTGCATTCGGGTGGAAGGTTGTTCACGCATATAGAATTAATATGTATCATTAGGAATCTTTTGCATACATGTTGGACGCATGGCACTATCATGAATTGCACTAACGAGGTTGACTGAATCAGTAGACCGCCTAATTTTGCATTAGATATGGACATATACACACACTGTGCATATAAACATTAAAGCATTAGAAGTCTTTTAAGGACAATGGATGCTGGTGTTTGATGGTTGAGTAGATGGACGATTAGATGGTAGGATATACATTCTTCTTGACTTGGAGATTTCGGGGACGAAATCCTTTAAGGAGGGGAGAATGTAACACCCCGTAATTTTATAACATTAAAATTCACAAATTAAAGTATACTTAATTTTTAGAAAAGAGTTAAGTGAAATGGGTATCTTTGGAGCCAATCGACTCCTAAAATAATGCCAAACCCAGTAAAGCCCAAAATAAAGCAATCACAAACAAACATGCATCCATGACTCGATAAGACCACATTACAGCAAATAATACTAAGGCTAGTCGAACCACCAATCGGGTTCGTCACTACTAAAGGTCTATCGACAATCTCGGGTTCCAATCCCGACCTATCTACCAGGTCACTAGATATGAAGGAACTGGAAGCTCCGGTATCAAACAAAACTCTAACTGGAACATCATAAACGGAAAGCATACCTTGGATAACGACATTCTTTCCCTTCTCCGCCGCAGTTGAGGCATTCGACAAAGAAGGAACAACATTGATAGCATAGGCTTTCACGATCTGCTTCTGTTTAGGGGGTTGTGGACACTTATCCTTGTGATGTCCTACTTGGCCGCAGTTAAAGCACTTCCTATCTGCTGGCTTGGCCCGACACTCTTTGGCATAATGTCCCTTCTTACCACAGCTGAAGCACTCAACATCTTTCTTACTCTTTTTCTGGCCATCCTTAGCTTGGTTCTGTTTTCTCTTATTCTGAGAACTTTTCTTGCCTCCACCGCCTGCTTGCGGTTTGGCTCTCCTATAGATACAACAGCAACTTTGGTCTTTGACTTAGGGTAAAGACTTTCTGATCTCAAAGCTTTCCCTATAGTCGATTCAAACGTCTCATCGATGTGGTTTATAAGCCTTTCCCCCAAGTACCCATTCAAACCAGTTATGAACTTCTCATTCTTCTTTTCGGAAGTATCTATTAGGGATAATCCATACTTCGATAAAGTATCGAACTCTGCAATGTACTCCGAGACTGCCCTACCATTATGCTTAAGCTCTAGAAATTTTCGAAACAGTTCTGACTTCTGAGCAGCTGGGATAAACTTATCACTAAAGCGGGTCTTGAACTGATCCCAAGTAACTTGATCTTCTGGAGTAGCTGCCTTAATAGCATTCCACCAATTCATTGCCCGTCCTTGCAACTGACAGGATGCTAGCTTCCTCTTCATTGCATCCTCGATACCCAAATCTTCAAAGATACGCTCGCAGCTATCCAACCAATCCTGAACATCCGTAGCCGACTCCGTTCCGTGGAACAGCTTCCCACCAAGACTAGTATAATCCTTTTTAAGCTTGGCGGAATCGACCCTAGGCTCCGGCATCGCTGCACCACCACCATTAGCAGCATTAGGAGCTGCCCTCTGAACATCCCTAAGCATTTATCTCATGAGTTCAGTAAACATCGTCCTCATCTCAGCAGCATTCCCATTATTGTCTCCTCTACCAATACCCCTCATATATCGGCTCATCGTTCAATCTGTACACAGAAAACGATTAACCATCTCCATAGTAGTGCCAGTGCAGTGTGACTTCATCCTTAACTATGCTAGTAGTGTGTATATATATATATATAGCTTTTAAAAAAAAACCAAAATAATCATAAATACGCACTCTCATATACATATACTATCTCTCCCGGATGACTTCCCTAGGTTAACTACGCAACCAAGAGCTCTGATACCAAATGTGACAGCCTGCCCCGCACCAGCCGACATTTCCTCCGAAAGTGCGCTGTACACATGCCCGACTAGCACGAAACGGTCGCCAAAAAAAGGAAAGAAGAGAATGAACTAACAAAGAACCTGTAGAATGTATCATAGCACATGGAACAAAATATAATAACAACATACTTGACATAAAACAGATGAGATAGTGCATAAGCTGAAAACTAAAACTAAACATCATAGCAGCGGAAATCCACAATACAGCATATTACAACTTTCAAAATACTGTCTTCAAAGAAAAAGAAAAGAAAAGGTACGCTACTATGGCCCAAAACAGTGACCATCAACAACACAGAGAGAATATCTATATATATCATACGTGGAAGCCTCCTGCTCGTCTCCGGATCAGCTACTCATGCACAACCAGCTAAACTGTATCTAGTCTGCTCGTTTAGGAGCACCCAGAGTAATAAGAAGAGACATAAAACGCTGGGTCAGACAAAAGTCTGGTATGAGCGATAAGTAGCAAAACAGAACAATAACAGGTATACTAAACCATACCTGAACCTGGACCTGCAACCAAAGAGTTAGCACAACAAACCGCTCAATGCTCTAAGGTGCCACTAAACATAAGGTATAAAGATACGGGGGTGGGGGTGTGCATGTCATAGTGAAGGCAAACAATCAACATAGCAATCATCCTCACACCTCTCACTCAGTGCGTAAAGCATACGATATCCACCGCTTTGACTACCCATTCCTTGCTATGATCACTCTGCCCCATGGAGTCGTAACGGCACCACTGCACTGATCCATAGCCACCAATCTTTGCTATGTCCACTCTGCCCCATGGGGTCATAACACCCCAATGCACTGGCTCATAGACTTGCTATGATCACTTTGCCCCTCAAGTCATGATGACACTTCTGCATTGATACGTAGCCTAACGTTCGTCTTTCGGTGGTGAGTCAAAGCTATGGACGTCGACAACTCCTTAGCACACTTCCCGCAGCAAAGCCCAATCACGAAGTTAACTTGTTGGTTCCCAACTGGATCCTGAGTACAAACTTCCTATTTGGACTAACTTTGCATCTCGGGTTTTGGTCTTTACCGGATCGGTTCGGTTCTTCACTTCTCTTTGCTTCTGATCATTCTCCCGGTTCGGTTCGTGGCCTTCATCTCGTGGCAGTTCAGATCGGTCGTGGTCACCCCTGGCGGTTCGGTTCGGTCCCTTCCCAAGCATTCCGGGTTGGGTCATGGCCTTCAAGTCCGCTCGTGTACGTCGGTTGGGGTCGGAGAACTTCTAGCGGATCGGGTCGGAGAGCTTCTGGCGGATCGAGTCGAAGCCTTCGGGTGGGAATGGTTCAGTTCGGGTGCTCTTGTTCGTGATCCTTCTTGGCCATCAGTTCACGAGCTTCCAGGCGGATCGTGGGGAATGGCTTCACAAACGGTTCGGTTTGGGCCTCCCCATCCGATCCGATCCGGTTCAGGTCACAGCCTGCATTTTTCCTACAACTTCCAGCGACTGTTTATATGCCACTCGACGGCATTTTAGGCCATTCTAACTATTCTAAACAATCGCAATTCATACAAAACAGTCATAGCAACATGTAACATCAACCACAAACACCAAAGCAACAACTTGATAGGTTAAAATGGATCAAACATAGCCAAAACCCCATAATTTCCCTTAAACATGTTCAAGCATAACTAATGATAGGATTAACAAAACTTAACCAAATTAGCCAAATTTTCTAACAGAGGTCTAAAATAACATTTCAGAAATTCTAAACATTTTTCCAGAATTTTATCATGCATAATTTCGTTAATTAACACTAATCACCCTAATTAACTGTAATTAGTGCAAAACAATGCTAATCACTCACCTTTGCCACAAATAAAATGTTTAGAACTGAAACTCTATTGTTTGGGCGCGAATACCAATGCAACACAGCAGCTCTACCTCAATTCTTGTGCTAATCCGCCTTAATTTGATGTTGCTAACTTAATCCTTGATTAGAAAGTGATTTGGAGGTGTTTTAGCGGTTGAAGGCCATTGTTAGGTTTCTAAGAGGTAAGTGGCGGCTAGAAAACTGAAATAGAATGAAAACCTAACTCATTTCAGCTTCCCCATAACCCTAATCCCGAAATGGGTTATGGGCCTATTCACTAATCACCTTATTTGGCCGGTTAAGCAGTTTTTCACCTTCCAAACCTTATTTCAGCCATATCTCCCAAACGGTATGTCCTTTTTTCATGTATGACCACTTTACGGAAACATAAACCATCATCCGAAGCCAATGGAAGTGGTTTCAGGTCAAAACTCATTTCCAATCAAAAATTATGGACAAAACAATATCAGCTAGGGGCAAATTAGTCATTTAAAAATCAACAAAAATCTTGAACATGGGAAATGACCCCACTAGTCGTTCCCCAAAAGTACATGACCATACGACTTACCAACAAAAAGAAACAAATATTCTACGATCCTCCAATGCGTAGAATGCGGGTCGTTACATATATACACGATGTGAATGGTAGTGAACGTAGAGGGGAAAGTGTACGGCGTATGACTAGAGTGGAGTGCGTGATCTTTGTGTTGGCGTGATGGAGTTTGGTTAAATGAAGTGATGGAGTTGTGATCCTCAGTAAGTCGTTGATGAAGTGAAGCTTTGGATTTGCAGGCATGAAGACACATACAGTCGTGCTCAAGGTGGCAAGGTGTGGCGTTGGAAGGAGTGTGGCACCGTTCGAGGTGAAGTGAGGTCGAAGTGTGGAGTTTCACGGTGGTACTGTTTTTCAGCAACTCAACACACATTTTTGTTTGAACAATAGCATGGGAAGGGTATGAAAACGTGAGCTATTTCACCGTGTATGTTAGTGGTTGCATGTCAGAAGCATGGACGTGAGTTAAGATCCAAAGATGTATGGACGTGAAAAGGGTGATGGTCAGAAAAGAAATGAGCGCGATTTTAAAATGAGAATGATGGTGGTGATGTTGTATGAAACATGGGATCAAAGGTCTGTAACATGGAAGGAAAGGTACGGTTATGAAATAAGAGAGAGTAGAACGTGGCAGTGGAGCATAGCATGGAAGAAGTGGGTACGATTGTTCAGACGTGTGTATGTATACATGTAAAGAAGTGAGGATGTAGGGAAGTAATGTGTTAGACGTAAATAGGAGCGGGAGCTAAGCCTCACGAAGATGTTGGTTTCAACGGGTTCGATTCAGAGAGTTGTTCGTTGGTTTCCGCCCAGCATGACTCTAAGAATCCGAGAGCTTCGAGCATCAACTCAGGCTTCGTATGCTGGGTTGAGGATCATAGGAGCATTCCGTAAGTGGTTGTTTTTTTGACTGATGGCAGTTTGCTATGGTGACAGTGCCGTGGGTGACGGGTTCTGTTTACTGGAATGGGCGAAATGAGATGAGCAAATAAAAAAAACAAAGGTAGGCTACGGTATGAGGCTGGTTCGAAACCATTGGAAGCTCATTGGAAATTATAATGTCTGATCCGGTGTACCAACGAAAATCGTTATTTAACGGTTAATGTGCAAAGGTGAGTAAATTCACTAACTCTGATCTATTTTAATATTAGTTGAATGTTGTGTGATGGTCGTTTAGATAGATTACAATTTAATTGGTTGAAATATATACATATCATTGCATATGTACACATCATGGATTGGATACTGATTCCACCTGTTATAAGATTCCTTAGTATGGAATTAGCATAAATTGTATGGACTAACATCTGTGGATGTAGAAAACCGGTTGGAGGAATCCAACCGGATTCCTCAATATATATATGTACTATTTGTTTATATATGCACTGTTTGAACCATATTGAATGGAAATTCAATGTTATGTTGATTTAATAAATAGACTATATCGATTAAGAGAATAGTAACAGTCGACCATAAACCCAATTTTTGTTAAGAAGTAGATTGGCCATTAGGCAAATCAACAAAGATAATTATAAAAATTATATTTTTATGATTTAAGCGAAGTTTAAATTATAATAGAAGTTCTATTATAAACTGGTATTTTATAGTTCATTTTATAAAGTAAATAAAAACGATTATTTGACATTTCAAATAAGTTATTAAGCTGATATTATACTATGAGTGAATAAATTGGATAATTATTTTAAAGAAAACAGTTAAGAAATATTTTTAGATTAATTATATTAATCTAGTGTTAAGAAGTAATTAAAATCAGTTAACGAATTAACTGATGGTTTGAAGTTGATTAAATCAACTGTTTATTTGAACTTGATTATTATATTAATTGGTCTTCAATTAATCTAATGATAAATAGCTTAGAAATAAATAAAATAACTTTGTAATAAATAAAGTTTAAATGATTATTGAACAAGTAGAATCAGTCATTGTTTAATAATGTAAGCAACCAATCTAGTTAAATTAATAATGAAGTAAATCTTTTTACTTCAGTTATGGAGAAGTTAATTTCTATGTAATTATTTGAATTGAAGTAATTTTTCTTAATTGGAATACATTTAAGATAATATTGAGTTGCTTGAGATGTTTACCTGAATAAGATGAAATGATTCGAATGGAAGGTAAAATGTCAGAAGACAAAGAGCACAAATGATTTCTAATAAAAGAAGTTATAAATGGAATTGTATAAGTAAGATGAAGCAAAGAATTAATATTTAATATAAATAGTTATGAACAACTGAGTTTCAAAGTAAGGATATGATGTTATAAAACCATATTTCAAATTAAAACAAGAAAATACAGTCTAATAGATATTATAAGTAATAGGGGATTAGAGTTATAGACTTATATCTATTCTAAGGTAAGAATGTTGTCGATCAAAGTCTGAGAGGTAAATAAAAGGGTCCGTTTTTCACAGGTCCCTATTAAGTTTCAAAATTAGGCTCACATCCGGTCTAACTTTTCATGTAATTAGGTCCCTATTTTTCGTAAAATCATCAAAAAAAATCATGAAAAATCATTATTAAATAAAACATGTTCACGCCAAAAAAATCAGATGGAAAAACAATCAAAAACCGCATCAAAAACCAAAATAACACAAAAACAGCGAAACAACTGGTTTTTGCATCAAATGATGCACATATTCGTGAATAACTGCATACATTCATGCTTATATTTCAGCCTTGTGCCCAACTGCAGCATAAATGCATACATGTATGTAACTAATCAGCATTATACGCATCCTTTCGTGCATATATTCAAATATGGTCTGTTTTTCCGGGAATTCACCGTTTTCAGACATTGTTGCACACATTTATGCTCTTATACAGAATACATGCATATATTCATGCGCAAATTCAGAAGCCATTGCCCTTTCTAACTTTGTTGCACACATGCATGCATATATACAGAAAAGTTGCATTTATGTATGCAACTATTCGTAACACATGAATCTCAGTTCAACTTTGTATGCATACATGTATGCAGTTTATTGTTACTAGTTGTACACATATATGCGTATATTGATCCAGATTTTCCACATGAATACACTATATGAATATATGCATTTATGTATGCTACTATTAGCAATAGTTGCACAGAAGTATGCAATTTTTTTTTTTTTTTGGCGAATGCTTCTGAGAATATTTCCTTTTTTTTTTTGATTTTTTTTTTATGTCATAGCGCATTTTTTTGGGTTCGAAATAGAAAAAGGCGAAGGGGGAAGGACCAAAAAAATTTAGGTGGCAGCTCATTTTAGGGGGCGGAAACGTATGGAAAGTTAGAGGGACGTGGCTTTAATTAAGTTTGAAAATAGGGATGTGAGACTAATTTTCACCAAATAAAATACCCCAACTTGAACGGCTTCACTATTGTCGAGGAATGGTATCGGTTTGTAACGGAAAGAGACGTCGAGATTAGTTATAAAGTGGAATATAGCAGCGTATTGCAAGTTTTGAACTATAACGATGACATAACATTGTTGACTAGGCTTAAGCGTGACTGTTATGTCGACGTTTGTTATAAAGGGGAATTTTACAGCGCATTTCAAGTTTTTACTATAACGATAAATTAACGATGTTAACCAAGCTTAAGTGCAATTATTATATATAACACTATTCCCTAGAAAGGCTGGAAATTTACTTAACCCAAGTAATAAGAAAATAATTATGTTTTTCCCGAAGAAGTGTAAATGAATTATACGAAGTTGGAAGTAGAAGTAAATAATTGAGATCTGATATATATTAACCACACTGAAGAGAACTGTTTAAATATGGGAATGTGATAAAAACATTTGAGTTTATATAACATGTCATTTGACATTGTTCTGGATCATATAAGAAACTAAAGGAAAGGTTAAACGAGTTTTAATCCAATAGGAGGTTGACATTAAGTTATAATGGTATTTATTATCTAAATAAAGAATTATTTGATAAACGAAATCAGATTGCTATAAGAAGTAAATGTTCACATTTCAAAGTGAATAAAGTTTAAAAAGCAAATGTTGCAGATTAAGTAATGAAAATGGAAATTGGAAATGTTTTCCAATGTAAATAATGTATATTTTCTAATATACCGGAAATAAGAAACATGAAGGGCTAAACGGGTTTTAGGGAAATATCTAGAAAGATATAGGGAACTAGAAAATTAATGTTAACACAAAAGGGCCAGTGATTATGTGATGTTTAGTAATACGTTAGAATGGATGTTTGTTTTTACTCGATAGTTAAATAACCGACTATCGAAGTGTTTTGACCATCGTTGTCAATACGGAGAGACCGGTTGGATATATTATCCGAAAACCACTCTGTACAGGCCTAAGCGCTGCGAATTAGATTATGCTGAAGATAATTGAAGATGGAGTGAAATACAGGGGTCGTTCTGCTCTAGAATGGTGCTTTCTGTTTGTCCAGTCCCAGGACAACTTGTATGGACGAGTGTCTGACAGAGTATACCTAACAAATCACGTATGGTTGATCTTTTAAAGGTATTATGCCTGGTGGCGGAGGAATTCGTTCCTCTTAGCTTTTTATACCCATGATATTTTTGGAAATCGATCAGTGAATTAACGGGTTTGATGACGTGGCATTCAAAGTGAATGGTGATCAGATGTTCTGAAGAGAGACATAGCCTCTAGCTTCACAACCAGGAAGTAACAAAAGTTGGGCTAGGCAGCATGGCTAGTTGGGTCATTCCCAAGCAGGGTGTATTTTCACCGATATATAGAAAATTCATATTTGTTCTTCTTTTCGACTTTGTATCTTCGGATTTCGGTTGGATGGCCAACAACCGTGGGTGGCAATATATTCGCTACAGTCAAGCTAAATGTGTGGGCGGTCATGTGAGATCGGGTTGCAAGATGTTCTTGTTGAACCCAGGTGTATACCCTCTAAAGTACACTGATTGGAAGGTGCTCCTATGCCTTGTCTGTTGGAATTCAATCTCCAATAAGCACCGTGCGGTTTTCAATTTTATACTATATATGGGGAGCGTGAGATGCAACCGTTCTGCTAGATGGTTACTTATTTGATTAGACATTATTATAATATCACCGGATTTTGATATCAAAATGATTTGGGTTATAGTAAGGTAAAAACCGTCCATGTTTATGTGTGGGTTGGTCTTACTATTATCTTTTTGTTCAAAAGGATTTTCAAAGTTAAACAGTATGGTTGGAGTTTACTCACACCAGTCCCATGACAGACCTAGAGTTTATTTTGTATGTTTTCCTTAAACTCTTGGGTGCCCAAATTTGTACGGGCAATCAAGTGTTTCAGGATTTTGCAGATTCACTTGGAGGAGCTCAAATCAGGAGGCTCCACTATAAGTTATTTAGAGATTATTTCTGTTGTGATGTAAATGAGTTATACTCTGATACGGTATGTATATACAAGATTCAGATTTGTATTTCAAAGTTATGTTATATATACATTTTATTCGTTCCGTCGAGAGTTTCGTGTTTACTATGATTCTTTTCATTTGTGATCTTCTTTTTCTTCTATTCTATAAGTTCTATCTTATCTTTCTTATCCTCTTATTTCTTTCTATTAATGATCTGAACTTTTGTGCACTTTGAGTTGAATGTGTAGGATATTAGTCAGCTCAAATTGGTACGGATTTTTGGCCCATTACACTATACAATCAAGATCAACTAAACATTCACATTTACAGTCACAAAACAACAAAACTATATAAAAAAACTATAGAAAAAATATAACTCGCCAGCACTTCTCCACCCCCTTCAAATGATCTTCACTTCAACCATTAACCAGTATCCAAAAGCTCCACACCCCATCTCCTCATGAAATTGACATTACACTCCGATCCAATAGATTTTCTTCCATTCCCAATAATCAAATAGCTGATTTCTCTTTCAATCATCTTCAGCTTCACCTCCTTTGGAATAGCCTGATTAGAAATTTGTCTTTTGTTTCTTTCGCACCAAATATGTTAAACCGCACAAGTAATAGCACCACAACCAATGTCTTGCTTTTGATCTTTTTCATTAAAGACTTATATAATCTGCTTAGCTTCTTCTTCAACAGACCCAATGGAGTAAAAATTCAAACCCAGATTCCTTTTCAGACATCCCCAAATATAATACGAATATATGCATTCAAAAAACAAATTCTTTGCTAATTCTTCATCAAAGTCACATAGATTACATCTGTTTACCTGAATAACACCATGCTTCACCAATCTGTCTTTTGTATTTAGCCGATTTAGAACCGCTAAATAGGTGATAAATGACATCCTCCTTGCATTTTTTGAATGCCAAACCACTTTGAAAACATGCTTCATTGGTTGCTTCTCCCTAACAAATTACCAAGCTTTTTTAAAACCAAACTCTTCCCCTTTACACCATACAAAATAATCATTTTTCCTATCACATTTTATCTCAACTTTCTCCACGAACCATCTCACTTCACGTATTGCAGGATGGATGTTAGCACATATTCTTCGATCTTGAATAATACAACTGACCATTTTATTTTGTCTATTCAAAGCTTGAAATCTAGAAATGCCAAGTATATCAACGAAACATCTACAATTTAACCAAGGTTCAAACTATAGCAAAGTTGAGTTCCCATTCGAAATGACTTTATTAAAATGCTGTTTGCCATGTGATCTTAACCACAATATTGCCTTCCATATGCATGAAGAGTTATTATCGAAACTCATATTCCAAAAAAATTTACCTCTACAATACTTCATTGCCATCCATTTTCTCCACATAGAATCATCAGTCAAAAACTTCCACATTAACTTTATACCAGCGGCTTTCTTGAGATCCTTGAAAAACTTCAGACCAATGCCACCTTCCTTCTTTTGAGTACACAAATTTTCCCATTTCACTTTATGTTTTGAAACACCCCAAAAGAAATCTGCACACAACATGTTCAAATTTTCAATTGTAAACTCCAGCAATTGATAAACGAACATCCAATATAAAACTGTTGGAGTTATTACTGATTGAATTAATTCAGCTCATCCCGCAAAACTTAGATAATTAACATCCCAAGCTTGGATCTTCTGCTGAATTATATGTAAAAGCTGTTGACAGTCTCGATAATGAATGTAGTTGGTTAACAACGGAACACCCAAATACTTTATAGGAAGACTACCCACATTAAAACCAAGAATATCAACAATATCATTAGTTAATGAAGCCGAGGAACTGAAATATATCTTAGTTTTTAATGTGCTAACGGCTAAACCACCGAAAAACTCCAATTTCTCAAATACTGATTTCAGAGAGGATGCACTTGAGATAGAACACTTGCCAAAAACCATAAGATCATCCGCATATTATAAATGAGAAACTATAGGTTCGAAAGAATGAACAGGCACAAATGTTTTTTGAGCAACCATTTCAGACATGTCCATTGCAGTAGAAAACAAATTTGGCGAGAGAGGATCTCCTTGTCAAATTCCCCGATTTGAATATATGAAACCCTTTGGATCACAATAGAGAAAGTTGGTGTAGAAATGCATTCATATATAACATTTATAAAATGTATAGGAAAGCCCATAATCTTCATAATATGACAAATGAATTCACGATTAATCCTATCACAAGCTTTATGCAAATCCACCTTCACACAAAATTTATTTACCGCGGATTTTTTAAAATCTCTTATCAATTCATGAGCAAGCAAAATATTATCTCATATGTATCATGATAGGATGAAAGCACGTTGATTAGGAGAAATAATATGAGGAAGAAACCATTTTATCCTATTATAGAGAATTTTACTAAACACCTTATAGTAAAGATTGCAACATGCAATTAGTCGAAACAGAGAAATATCAGACGGTGTATCATTTTTGGGAATACGAGTAATGAATGCATGATTACAACCTTTTGGTGTTTTAGCCGAAATGAACATGTCTTGAACTGCTCTAAACAAATCCAATTTGATTTCTTCCCAATGCAGCTGAAATTCTTTTGAATTGAATCCATCAGGACCTGGACTCGTATCTTCATGAATTGAGAACACAGCTTTATGAACTTTCTCTAAGGAGATTGGTCGAAGTAAATCTGATTGTCCCCTCTGATTAATATAATTCTAAGATTGAAAAAATGGAAACTCCCTGCAAGTAGGTCCATTAAACATATTATCAAAGTAAGTTATAGCTTCTGCGGCCACATCTTCCTGTTTGTAGAGTAAATCACCATTAGAATTAATTAAAGCCTTCAAATTGTTGTGATATCTTCGAGATGACATTTTAGAATGAAAGAATTTAGTGTTAGTATCTCCATCTTGAAGCCATGACACATTGGCTTTTTGTCTGTAACTCCAAAATCTGATTTGTTTTTGAACCATAAAATGATGTTTAGCATCCAACATTTCCTCATATAAAGCTAAATTTTCAGGATCCAAATCTAAAGCAACATCTTTCTCTTTGAATCTAGATTCAGCTTCCATTAACAAATTGTCATCCTTAGGTCCGATTTGGTTCCACACCTTTAACTCTCTCTTGCAAGCTTGAAGTTTAGCTAAAAAAATATAATTAGGAGACCCTAAATCAAAAGCATTCAAAACTCTCGCTATACAGTCAATGTATCCTGATTTAAATCTCCATTCATTCGAATATCTGAAAGGAAAACCCTTACTAATAGAAGTAGGCACCAAATCCAATAATAAAGAATTATGATCGCTTGACAAGTGTGATAATTAAAGAGCCGTCATATCATTGAATTTCTGCAAACAAGAATGATTCACAAAGATTTTATCTATATGATTAGCCATACCTCATCTCCTCCAAGTATAATTAAAGCCTACAGCTTTGATCTCAATTAGCCCTGATTGCAACAAACAGTTATTTAATGCTCTTAAATGTTGAAAAGGAACAAGGATCCCTCCTTTTTTATCTGTAGGTGAAGTATAATTGTTGAAATCTCCCATTAATATCCATTCACCATTACACATTGAAGCTTCAAGAATAATATCTTGCCATAGCTCATGTCTTTCATAGAAAGAATTACTTACATATATAATAGAGATAAAAAAATGCAGACCACCGGTATTTGTAGCTTCTACCATCGCATGTTTCTTAGAAGAAGATATGATAGATAAAGATCAAACTCCAGTGTTCCAAATAATAAGAATCCGTCCAGAATAGTTAGTTGTAGTATGTGGCAAAAAACCCTAATTACGAGGCAAAAGATTTTTAAACACACCTAAATTATGTACATTAATTTTGTTCTCCACCAAACCGACAAAAGTTGATTTGGTTTTTGTTAGCAGAGATAAAACGTTTTTCATGAGAAAACAAGAATTCATCCCTCTGACATTCCAACACATTAATGTCTTTTAATCTTTGTTGAGCTCCTGGTTTCCCTTTTAGAAGGAGCAACAAAATTAATGGAAGATTTGCCTTTAAGATGAGCCATATAATCCTTCATGGTGTTCATCTTCAATATTAGCTTCAGTCAACAAATCCGCAACATGATTGATATCAACAGATAAAATATTCTCAGGCAAAGAATGATTCAAAAAATCCAAATTATCAATGTTATTAACTGAAGATGGAACATTATTCTGCAAATCTGAAGCCTCATTCTGCAAATCTGGATTTATTTTTGATGTAGAAGCTTTATTTTCCTGCATTTCAACATTGCTATTTGCAACATTATTCTCCAAATCATTTACCTCTGATGTAGAAGCTTCAACATTCTCCTTAGCAACCCATGCCTGATCTTCTACAATAACATGAACTAAAGTTTGATGCCCAAACACATTGCATTTATCACATCTTGGAGGAATGAAATCATATTCAAATACAATATTCTTCTTAACACCATTATGAAGCTGAATAGGAATTTTCTCAAACAGAACAGAAGCAACATCAAGAGCCACCAATACTCTGACATATCTCGTAACTTTCTTATTAGAAGTATTATTGTCTATACAGATCGGAATTCCTATATAACTCACAATTCTTGATAGAGCATTAATCGACCACAATTCCATATCTAGATTATGGATTCTAATCCAGATCTGGACATTATCTAGTATATACTTGTCAAAATCATAACCAGGATACCACTTCTCAACCATTAAAAGATTTTCATAATACAAATGTGTCGATGATTTTATAACAGAAGAGAAATCTAATGGATCTTCAAATTAGACTATAAAGTGAAAACCAATGACTATATGAACAATGAAATTACCAGATGGTTTCCAAACTTTACGAATGTATTCCTTCAATTTCCCCACTAATAATCTGAAATCTATTGGATGTAAAGCAATCGAATCATGCCAAACTTCTCCTGACGAATTGAAATCATCCTCTGGAATAAGAATGAATTCTTTTGAAGGTTTAAAATACATAAGAGATTTTGGATCGATCTTCACATCAACACCCGATTTAGGATTAGATGAATTTTGATTTGAATTTGTGGAAATATTAGCCGGATTTTTTGAGGAGGAAGGATCTTTTCGTTAATCCGCCATTTTTGTGAAAAGAATGTGAAAGTACAATAAAGAAATTTAATCCTAAAAGTCATAAAGAATGCAATATATACGCCTTAATTTATGACAAGGGAAAAAGAGAAAATGGTGTATAATGAAAAGCTGAATTAAAAATGGGACATAAAAGTCTACAATTTGAATAGTGAATTGGGCATATAATTAGATATGGGGAAAAGGAAAAATAGTCACCTATAATGACATAGGTAAATTTGGATAAAAATGGAATGTATAGTAATTACAATTAGGAATTGTAATCGCACTTATGACACGAGGTTAGGTTGCATTAGTGGTGGAAGTCTACCCGTACCCGACCGGTATATCCAACAGACACTAATGTTGAACCTAATGTAAGAGGTTTAAGTGTGCAAATACGAATCGGGCTAAGACATGACTTTGGACCCAACTGTGGAATAAGACTGCCCGGACCCGACCGGCATATCTAGCATCCACATGTTGTAGGCCTAATGTGGGAGGTCTTGCCCATTATAACCATAATTGGACATGGTAATGAATGGGACTACTTAACCTGATTTAATCCATAAGGATTGTAAAATTTTGAACTTAAGATAAGGTTAAGTAAGACGGGATGGGCAGTGGGTGGGTTAAGTAAATTAGAAGGGGTGAATAATATTTACATATAGGCCCATGAACTTAACCCAATATGATTACGTAATTAAAGATACCTAGAGGTATATATAACCGGTAGATATAATAAAGTTATGTAATTGGAAAACACCTTGTAGGGTAAGCATAACTTGTAGAATTAAATATGCATAATAATTTGCTAAGTAAACAACGATAAGGTGTAGGGACGGTGTAAATTGAATTTATGATTAAATGAGAAAGGATGAGGAAAACTTGTAAAATGAAATAAATTATATTTATTCATAAATGGTAAGTGACATGTTAATTAGAAAAAATGTGAATTGGATACACTTAATTACATATTAAGTAAAACATGTTATTGTAATGATGAAATCTGCAAGAAGATAAAATAGATTGTGGATTACAGACCTTGGGCCACGATCTAGAGAATAACATGTTGTGGGCTTATTAATAAACTTAAAGTTATATGATTGAAATTAATAAGCAAGAGAAATTTGGTAATTTGAATAAGAATTCAATATGAGTGGGAATAACCAAGTTAAATGGAAACCCGGTGAGGTAAGGCAAGCGCGTAAAGAATGTTTAGACATAGGGTCTAAAAAAATATTAAAGAAAGGTGCTTGGACCGGTCCATACGTTTGAGGGTGAATAACCCAACGGGGTAGATCATCGAGGTGTTATAAGACATGCGGGGAGCGCACAATCATCTGATTGTTATGACGGCTCCAAAAGACTGGAAGGGGAAGCACGTGGCTTCCCGAGGTACATAAGGTGCTCCTAGTAGTTCCTATATGCGGTGACTGATGTCTTAGGCTGTGCTCGCAGAGGTTGTGCCTGTGCATAACTACTAGGTGGGTGGGCCTTGACTGCAGATGTAGATATGCAGTCAGAATGCTGTTATGTGGTGACACCCGGGTAGTTCGGCGGTTGCCTCACGAGGAGGTAGATGGGTCAGGACCAACAAGGATAGTAGTTTGTCGGATACTCATCACTGGCAGCCAGCGAGATGCGGAATGACTAGAGCCAACCCCAAGATATCATTTCACCTTTCACTATCAATGAACGGGGATGAGGGGAGACGCCACATGGATATTTAGATTGGTTGTTATTAGGGGCGGTCACTTAGCTCTTGTAGTCTTTACTAGTTGAGGGATGGGCCGAGGTGGGGCCATAGCCACCATGAAAAATAGACACTAGGATTATCTGTACATAGTGGTTTATAAAGACGGGCCTGTACAGGTATGAATAAGCTCCCGACCGAGTTCCATTTTTCTTGTTTAGACCTGCCATGTAACTCGGTGCACATTAGAGGATGTGCGATTGAGGCATCGAGCTACAATTAAAGTACATACGTGGGACAATCTAGATACACGCATATCTGCTCTGGGTGGTGTATCGTAGACTAGAGGGCATTATTCCGATATGGAATCTGATTTGATCGATGGTGGCAGTCCATACGATCACATAGCATAGTAATGACACATCTATGCGGAACGTAACATTATTATATAGGAATTCGTACGTCACTTCGGCGTAGGATGAGGGACTGCGTTCATTTCAATGGAGACCATACGAGTGGGTTACCATGGAGTGTATCTTAATATTGAGAGATAGCTACATATATTGTATTAGGTGAATCCATGGGAAAGTAATGGAACGGTATTAGTAAGGATCATTCTACTTCTGATATACTAGTATCTACGCGGTGTAGAGAAATGTATTCAAGAAGCGCAATATATTCTGTCCAAGCTTAACTTGTTCAGTTCACACTTGTCCTTGCTATTGTTATCCCGTTCTTCCAGTTTTTATATACCTGCCATGATACTTTTATTTATTTATATTTAAAAGTAACTGGACTCGCCAGACTTTATGTCTGACCCTTTTTGTTTCCTCTTCTCTCTCTTCCATCCTCCCCAGGTTCTCTGGGTGGAAGAGCTTAGAGTTGATTTGAATTTTTTCAGCTTTGCTTGGGTTTTGGATATGGATGTACAGCTTTGACTTATTGTCAACTCTCTTATGGCTTTGCTTGGGAAATATGGTTTACGCTTTTGTACTCTGATATTTTTTGGCAAGACAGAGTATTAAACATGTAACTATTTATTTCAAACCTATGATGTAAACTCAGTATTGGGACCATGATGTTATGATTTAAATAAATTTTTTAATTCCGCTGCTATTTTACATGTCTGTCTTGTGATATTATGTTCTTACTTACCTATAATGCTTCACTAAAGTTAATGCATTCCCTTAATGAGTGACATTAACGGACGTGGCGTGTCACAGAACTTACAAAGGATCGAATTTAAGATTCTAAAAAAGCTTGAGTAATTATTGGAGAACAGTAATCTGGTTTAAGTAATTAATTTGGAGGTGAAAGGGATGTAGGAGAAGAAGGGGAAGTATTTATGTCAAATTATCTTTCAAATCTAGGCCATACAGATGGAAAACAAATCAACGGGTCTGATTAAAGGATACCAAGAGACAGGGAGTCGAAAATACAAAAGAAAGTCTAAGTTTGACTTGAAAAGTCGAAAATACCCCTTCATTATAGGGGAGAAAATGTCGCTACAAAATTTACCCCAAGACGGGATGAGGGTGAAGGTATGTCGGATCATCATTAGCATAAGAGCAATCTGAAAGTAAAGACCCAGCACAATACAAAATCGGAATTAACTTGCTTAAAGACCCAACACAAGAACAAGATGGCTATCGGTATTAAATTGGTTAATGTCGATGCAAAGAAGAAGGGAATTGTCAAAAGAGTCTCCTGGAAGCAAGACTGCCGAGACCGAAATGGTCACCAAAAGGCGACTTCAGAAGATAATAAATAATACTCCAAATAAACGCCCCTTCCGGAAGACCTAAACCCAATATGAGGGTCCACCCGAAGCAAGTCCAAGCTTCTAAAGAAATAAGCTATCCACAGTAATCCGCTTAGTGTTGACGAAAGGGGTGGCTGTTCTCGAAACAACACGTTTGAAGCACGAAGGCAAACATCATGAAGAATTAGTAGCAAGACCGGAAGCCCATAGCCGAAAGCCAAAAGCCTTTCTCAAAGCTATTCGTACCAACATGCATCATTACAAATAAGGGAGAAACAACATTAAAGAGAAGCTCCAAAGACCGAGACCATCCTTCCGAGAGCCGACACTGGCACCTTAAAAGCAATATGACATCTGACAACAAGGTCAAAGAGCGGCTGAGAGCAAAGCAACCGGAACCAAAAGGGAAAAGTGGCCGGCACTTTTCTGTTGCATGCAAAAGATGTTTCTGCAGACCCAATGTCAAAAGGGGGCCCGATTTGTCTATAAATAAGACCCTAAGGGTTTCATTTTGGAGGGCGATTTCTCGTTTCTCAATCTTATACTCTTTTCTCCTAGAGTAAACCCCAATTTCTAAATCAATTTGGTAATTTCCTTTGTAGACTCATATGTAATTCAAATCAATGAGCAATAAAGAGTGGATCAACACTTAGCATATTTCCTATGTATTTTCTTAGCAATTTCCTTTACAAAGTACCTCATGTTTTCTATATGAAGAAGGTTCCTCATGCAAGATTAATACCTTCCTCATAATCTTTGCAAAATCTCTTCCTATAAACCGCTTGGTTTTCTACCTCGTGTTGTGCTTAGAGAACCCTTATCCCGATATAATTGTTGGTTCTTAAGTCGTGGAAGCGTGAAGCTCACCCCTCAGAGGGAAGAGTAACTAATCTTTTGGGATTTAGACCTTGATATCTAGGAAACGGTGAACTATCTCAAGCTCGTGGGAACTAAATAATCTCATTTTCCCCTTAGGTCCACTTCCGTAGACCTATCTTCAGTGTTGAAGAAAAATATCGTTAACACCTATTTCAAATGAGTTTTAAACCCGATAAGCTAAGCTTTGTCAAACCAATGCCATGACACCGGCTGTAACGACGTGCCTTTTGACTGCTCTAAATAGTTAATTAAACCAACTCGAACCGTTCAAAATGACAGATTGTTATTACTTATAGGGTTTAAACAGAATCAACAAAAATTCCCCAAATAAACAGAAAACAAAATATCTCACAATGGAATAAATTTTTATATAAATGTAAGCATTTATACAATAATTTTACAATGGAATTATTACTATGTACAATTTATTTAAAATAAAATTTACAAAATTACAGATTTGACGAGCAAATGCGTGTGCGTCTTCACGTGCCTGTCTAGCTTCAATAGCTGAAATCTTGAACACTTGATCTGACCCAAGAGTTTCATGCAAAACACAGAACACTCGGGTCAGGATTAAATTTATTCAAGTAAGTCAAATTAAATAAAATACCGAAATACAATAGTTAATCCTAACTTATTATTAATATTTCGAGTATGCCAAATATTCATGTAAACCGCCGAAAACATATTTTGACAAAAATAAAGCAACTAGGAATAGAATGAAATTGGCAGCATGTATTATATATATATATGTTCGGTTCCAAAATAAACACGGCATCATATGTCAGGGTTTCTACTGAGACAACCGCATGGTTATTAGGAAGGGTATATATAATCTACCAAGAGGGTAAATCAAGTGTTAAATAACCTATGCGTAAATTTTGGCCAGGTAATTAAGGAACTGCGAAATTCAAAGCCTACCAAGTCTGCATGCACACAGTTAATTCCGAGTGAACAAATAGCAAACAAAGTCAATTACACAGGGTGCCCAATGTTAAATGGCTAGCAGTATACATGCTGCAAGAAGGATGATGATCAAACACAACAAGGCAGCATGGGTTTATATATATATATATATATATATATATGTTCATATACATTTTTCCAGTTTACACATATATAGGTTTAAATACATGTTTCCAGTTACATATATATGTGTGTTTCAGTTTTAGTACATGGCACGAAATGTATGAACAGTGTATACCTACTATCATCCGAAGCAAACTAACAGTAAGGAAATACATAGAATTGTGTGTCTTCAAATTTTAGTAGGGTGAGCACATGAACATTTAAGTTAAATCATAAACAAGGCGGTATGCATATGTATTAGTTTCAAACAGTGTGGCATGAGGGATAACATGGCACACAAATAGTGGCAATCAACAATGTTTCCAAATGTATATTACCTCCAAGTAAAATCTTCCCATATTTCAAATTTTAGCAAAACAAAGGCTATAAGAAGTTCAAAGGTAATATAAGTGGTAAAGATAGCAAAGATGGGTTTGTAGAACCATAAAGTGAACATAGGTAGCATACAACAAAAGGCAAGCTTATTAAAACCAAGTATAAACTTTAAGACAAACAAGGTCCCATGATTTTCAAGCAAGCAGGCTTCATGCGCAATGACAGGGAAAATATAATTATACAAGTAAGCATGGTAATAAATTATGCATAAACGGATGTATATACGTATAGATAGACTATATGTGGTTCCACTCAAATGCAGGGTAGAACCAAAGAAAGGCATACATCAAGGTTTTTTGCTAAAAATGGGATGTAAATGTGTACACTCTTGTAGCTTATAGGATGCTATATGTTTTAAATCTAGTCGTTCGACATGGAAAACACAGCCTTATAGGTATATATTTTGAAACAAGGCTATAGGGTTCTTTAAACTATCAGGGACATAAGACCAGACAGGTAAGAAAAGAAATATTTGCAGGTGACGGCAACATGTAATATGTTGAACATTCAGGCCTAGGAAGGATAAGTAACATGAACCAAATGTGTTCAGACGTTTTCAAAACTAGATAACATGATAATGGATGCCCACTACACACACACACACACACATATACATATAAATATGTATTTGCATATATGAATGTATATTTAAGGTGATTAAGGAGATAACCCGGTTTTCTCAATAGGCCTCTCAGTTCATCGGAGTTTGCACATATTTGTATGCCAAGATATGCATATACATATACCAGGATGTATATATATACACGCACATATATATGCGTTGGCCTCCATGTATATGCACAGTCCAGTTTAAAACATCCAGTAGCAATTAACAGAGGCACCGCATCACAAGTCGACTAACAACACAAGCTTGACAAACATCTCTAGATTATACCAAATTTCATTGACATAGCACAGAAGAAGGAATGACACTACAACTACAAATTAGGTTCTTATGGTATGTAGTTCAAACCCAAGTATAAATAGTCAATCAAACTCACAGCCAGCAAACTGAAAGCAATCACAACGAGGCAAACTCTATTTTAATCAGTTGAAATTAAAGTAAATCTACTTGAACAAAGAAAATTGTGAGAAAATCACCTTACTGCCACGTTATCCAAAGGTGCACTGCTGGAAGGGCTTGGAGTTGATCGGCACTTCGATTTGACAAGGAGCGGTGGCAGCAAAGGCTGGTGGCTTCGATGTTTACGCAAGGAGGAGGGATGCGATTCGATTTGGAAAGGAAAGGAGGTGATTTAGAACAAGGGAGGAACGATTTAGGGAGGCGATGATTTTGATTTGGGGGTGAGGGTTTGATTTTCGGCTGAGAGAATGAAGAGGAGGAGGGAGAAATAATGGACGTGTGAGAAAATTTTCAGAAAGATACAAACATGTGTTAAATTCATTGAAATAGATAGCATTAGATTACACTTTTTTTAAAATAAAATAAAAAAGACATTATTTTATCAAAAGATTTAAAGGATTTGTTAATCTTAAACTTGTTAATATAAAAAAATGAAATAGTTTCACAAATATGGGTTTTATAATATGTGAAATTTAAGAATCAACAAACCATATGTATAATTCGATTTCAAGTTTATTTCAAACAAGTTCTAAATTAGCTTACTGTCTATATTACAAATTATTACACAAACACATATATGATGATTTCATTCCAACTCAATTTCAAATATAGAGATGAATTAAATTTTGAATTCTTAAATTAGACCTTTGACTTTATATTTCAAAACCAAATTCAACTAGATATATTAGCTTTTGAGTTTTTAAGTAAAGTTTAAAATTTTATATTTCAAACTCAAGTTTAAAATACTCAATCAAATTAATTCTAAATTAACATAAATGAACATTAGACTTTGATAAATCCCATATTAAATATAAAACATTTACTCACACTTAAGATCTTATTAAAACCAAGTTCAAATAAACTAGATTTAAATTTTTAAATAAAATCTCAAATTTAAATATTCATTTCAACACTAGATTTAAAATTAAATTTGTATTTAAATGTTCAAAGGACCGGATTGTTACAAATCAACCGTTGATAAACTCGACTTGGCAAGAAGAGATAATATAGTTAAGGAGAGAGCTATGCAAACAAGTTCTTCAAAATAACCTTATTCTAGAAACTACTGAGATTAATCAGGCGGAAATCAGAGCAACTCCGAGGATGTTCGATCATGGAAATAAGCACAAGGTTGGAAGAGTTCCAGCTATTAGGGAGTGTACCCCTCCGAAAAGAAGTATCGGGTCATAAGAGAGAAGTCACTGGAAATTACTTCCTAGACCATATGGTAAAAAGGCCCATTGAACCCACCGGGACCGTTGGCACTTTCCTGGCTAAGAGCAAAGACAATCAAGCAGATTTCCTCTAAGGAAGGAAGGGAAAAAAGGCCTAGTCCCCCAGACTGAAGAACAAGACATGGAATATGAGACAATGCCCCTGTAAGGGGAGATTGGCTGATTAGCACTCTTAAAGGGACCTAAAATGAGAGATGATAGTCTCTTCAACTTCATTAGGTAAAGATGCTAGAGTGGAATCAACAAATCAAATCTAGTTAATGGAAAGAATTTAATTTTTCTTTTTTATATTGGAGTGGATAAACTTAGAGTTGGAGTCACCATCCATGACCCACGTGATCGTTGTTTTCTAGCATAGGAAATTAGTCTCGATGTCCAACTGAGTGGTAAAAGCAGCCTGAGCCTGAACACAATCTTCTTTTTTTCGAAGGCATTGGATCTTCTTTAAAAGCCTTTCTATAAGGACTAGGGCCTCTTAGCTGATCTAACACGATCAAAAATATTCTTAAAGATGGAAGTGTTCTAAAGTTTTAGGAAAACTTTGAGACGCTTGAGCTTTTGATAGTAAACAACGATGGGATTTCCAACCACCTCAATGGCCAAGGAAACCTGAATCTTGGCTTTAGAAAGTAATTCCAACATCACATCGATTGAAAATGGAAAGAAGACAGGCTAGAGAGAGGGAGAGGCAACACTTTGGTACCCTTGGGCATGGTCTAAATTAGTGCAATGGACATGCACCATGGAAAAAGCAAAGGTTAGCGCAAACCAGCCGTCGGTACTAAGAACTCTGTCTAAGAGAGAAGAATTCTGCTAGGAACATGTTTGTTGTTGTTTATCCATAAAGGATCAAACATATATTAATAAATTAAATTTATTATAAGGGTCGGTCGTATATAGCAGAAGTGGTCGGTCGTCATTCAGATCATGTATGGGTCGAACGAAACTACAAACCATGAAGGACAATGGCTCAAGCGACATGTGGGTCGAACAGGCTCTTGACTGGGTTAAGCAAGTCTTTAGGGTCGAACAACATTCTGGGTTGAACAGAAACAAGAAACAAAGATCGAACACGATGACAACATGATAGATCGGTCGAACAACTCCAGGGTCGGTCGCACACACATAGGGTCGGTCGAGCATGGTGTTACAGACAGGGTCGGTCTGACGTAGGCTCGAATAGACAGCTGGATACAACTGTCAACAGCTGGCAGTGGCATTTTCGTAATTACTTGCATGTTCGACACATAGCCTGCATATACACATATCAGTTCACCACTTCACTCCAACTTCTCCTATAAATAAGCCATGCTTTCCATGCTTTTGGGGGATCGATTTCTACCATCCCTGAAGGGCTGTCGAATTGCATTCACTCATGTTTCAAGTGACTCTAACACCATCTACCATCTCAAAGCAAAGATCAAGCATTGAATTCATCATGGAATCCACCAAAGGTGACCAAGTATCTTAGAGATTGAAGTTTCTCCACCATTTTCCTTACACTTTGTGACGGCCCGCCCCGCACCAGCCGACATTTCCCTCGAAATGTGTGGGGCCAATATCCAACTAGCACGGGACGGTCATGAAAAGAAAGGGATTTGAAACTATGAACCACCAAAGAACCTATAGTATATCTCACAGCGCTTGGAATAAAATATAATAACAACATAACTTGACATAAAACAAGCGAGATAGTGCATAAGCTGGAAACTAAATCATCATAGCAGCGGAATCCAAAAATACAGCTTATGATCCAAACCATCATCATTACAATTTCAAAATATTGTCTCTGAAGAAAAATAGAAAAGGTACACTACTAATGCCCAAAGTAGTGACCAGTACCAACACAAGGAGAATATAGGTAGATAGTACGTGGAAGCCTCCTGCTCATCTCTGGACAGCTACTCGTGCATAACCACCTAGCCTGTCTCTAGTATTCTTGTTTAGGAGCACCCAGAGTAATAAGAAGAGACATAAAACTCTAGGTCAGACAAAAGTCTGGTATGAGCGATAGCAGCAAAACAAAACAATAACAGGTATTAATAATCATACCTGAACCTGGACCTGCAACCAAGGAGTTAACACAACAAGATGTACAGTACTCTAAGATAACACTAACATAAAGTATAAAGTTGAAGTGAAAATGTCATAGTGATAACAAACATCAAACATAGCAATCATCCTCACATCTCTCACTTAGTGCGTAAAGCATATGATATCTACCACTTTGATCACCCAATCCTTTGCTACAATCACTTTTCCCTTGGGAGTCACAATGACCTCATTGCACTGATACATAGCCCATAATCCGTCTCTCAGTGGTGAACCAAAATTATGTATATCGATAACCGCTTTGCATACGTCCCGCAACATAGCTGTTAGGCTATTCTTTGGAATATGGATTGGCTCTCACCCTCCTTGACCGGCTCACTGTCCTAGGGCTCGCCCCCTAGGGATTGCCTCAATCCTAGGGGTCACACCCCTAGGGATCACCCTCCTCCTAGGGGTCGCCCCCTTCCTAGGGATCGCACCCCTAGGGATCGCCCCCTTCCTAGGGGTCGCACCCCTAGGGATCGTGATCCCCTGGTCACCCCCTCTGCTTCGTGGCGCTCCCTCTGGTCGGTTCGTGACGCTTTCCTGGTGGTGGTTCGTGACCCTCTCCTGGTGGCGGTTCGTGACCCTGGTTCGTGACCCCCGATTCATGACTCTCTCCTGGTGGCGGTTCGTGACCATCATTTTGGGGCGGTACGTGACCCATACCCCCTTTAAGAACCGAATTTCTGTAGTTTTTCCTACGAGCTAATTTCGCTAAACGACGGCATTTTCAACCATTCTAACCTTCCTACAACATCACAAAACATTCCAAATAGCAGTAACAACATATAGAATCAATCAAGAACAATAAAACATCATTCACATGAAATATTTTGGATCAAACATACCCAAAAAGCATGATTTTCCCCTTAACCATGTTTTAACTATAGGATTAGCAAACTTAGTCCAAATTAACCCAAATTTTCAGTAATGACATAAAATAATATTTAAGAATTTCTACATAATTTTCCAGATTTTTATAACGTATAATTTCGCTAATTATCCCTAATCACCCATAATTAACCGTAATTAGTGAATAACGTGCAAATCACTCACCTTAGCCAAAAATAATTTATAGATCTGAAGTATCCACCGATTTAGGTCGAATTCCTATGCAACACAACAGCTCGAACTCTGATCTGATGCTATTTTGACTTGATTTGATGTCGATTTGCTTAATATTGGATTAGAAAGTGATTAGCAGGTAGTTTAGAATGTGGAGGCCATTGCTAGGGTTGAAGAGAGGTAAGTGGCGGCTGTAAAAATGACAAAGAAAGGTTTCCCTAACCCTTTCAGCCCTTATATAACCCGAATCACGAAATCCCCAATGAGCTTAGTTGCTAATTACCCAATTAAGCCCAATTAAGTTATTTTTCACCTTCCAAACCTTATTTCAGCCATATCTCCCTAACGGTGAGTTCGTTTGATTAATGTGACCACTCTACGAAAAGGTAAACCATCATTTGAATCCAATGGAAGTGGTTTCAGGTCAAAACTCCTTACCAATCAAAAGTTATAGGCGAAACAAAATTCGCCAGGGGTAATACGGTCATTTAAAAATTGGCAAAAATTGTGAACATGGGAAATAACCCCAAATATCGTTCCCCAAAGTTACACGACCATACGACTTCGTATGAAAATAAAATAAATATTCTACGATCCTCCGATACGTAGAATGCGCATCGTTCTACTCTCCCACCTAAGAATTTCGCCCCCGAAATTCCTTAACCAAAACATACAATTGTATCCCGCATGCCTATCATCCATTTACAAACAATAAAATATACATAATAACACAACAAGTCTATCCTAGCATGCGGTTTACTAATAAAGGAATAACTATATCGCTATTAAAACCTTTCCAGGCAAAGAGTCCTGGATACGACTATCTTATACTCTCCTCTGTTTCCCTAGAACAGTCGTTCTCATCAATGCCCCACTGGGTCTCAACCAGATGTAAAAGGTCATCCCATGACCCTCCGAAATCCAATATACAAGCTCTCGAAAGATCTTCTAATACATGATTCACCCAAATACCATCATAACCTGATCTATTTCTTGGTAAACCATCAATGAAATCCATTGGGACTTGTTCTCATTTCCATTCGGGAATTTCTAACGGTTGTAACAAACCACTAGGCTTCTTTTGCTCAGCTTTAACTAACTGACAATTCATGCGCTTGGATATAAACTTCCCAACGTCTCTCTTCATCACTCAATCCTTTTACGTTGGGTACAAATAGCCTCATCATTTTTTTTCGAAGCCATCCTTCTCGATCAAGTCCTTACTTGATCATTCTCTCGCCATCGATACCCATCTCTACCATAGAGATGATTTCCAATAGGTTATGATCATCCCTCTGACTAGAACCAATCCGCTTAATCAAAATGGATTTGATCATCAAACTTGCTAACATTTCTGAATCTAATTCGTACTTAGTTCTGAAACCATATCCCGTGGTATACTCTAGTTGCTTCCATTCCAGAAACATATCCCCCAAACTGGCATGTCTCCTACCCAATTCACCTGCTACTGCACCTAGTTCGGTACCCCAGGCATCCTATACCACCATCTTTTTGTTCCCCATCGCAAGAACCCTACAGGTGATAGTCTACTCAAGAGAAGAAAAATAGGAACAAACATAGCAACCATAGCATCCATCAAACAAGTCCTACCTATCACCTGCTAAAGCTGTGATTACGTCGTTACCTGTATGACTGGTCCAACCAATATCAAGGGCTAATGGAAGCCTAGCTCCAAACAGACTACCACATATCCAATGTACGTTTATCCTCCAAGGATAATTAGATCACGTCCAACGGATCCAAGGTAAGTAGGCATCCCCAGATACCCCTGCTTTGAGTCCTCCTAGAACACTCCAAACTATCGACTATTCCTTTACACTTTCATTAGAAGAGCTATCCACATCTCCATCTTCAACTCGAGTCCAACCCAAGTCAATCCATTATCTTGCAGCCTTCTCGAGTTCCACTCGAGTAATCTCATATCCCTATCGAGTCCAACTCGGGGCAGTCCACATCATCGAACAGTCTTATCGTGTTACGACTACTTATATCTCAACAACTACTTATATCTCACGCAAACAATCCTAGTCGAATTCGACATTCCCCAAGCACAAGCCCCAAAGGCCTAAAGCAATATCAGAAAAGCACTCAAGGAACATCTCCTCAGAATCCAGACAATCTACATGAGATGATATGAACAAAACAACCAAAGACTCGAGCACTCATAACTAACTCTGGCTATCCTCGCCAATCCTGCTTCGAAACTATCGTTGATCGCATGATGGCCCATGTCATATGTCAAGGGTAAATATCAACCCCAGTTCTAACTAGACTACTGCACGTCCAACGTACATTTGCCTCCTAGAGACTACTAGAACTTATGACAACGATAATCTCTCTATAACTCTAGTCGGCGTCGCCGGCGACTATCCACAAACTCAAGCCCAGTCTTAAGTATCCATTACCCACAAACTCAAGTCCAACATGAGTCGTCTCCCTACTCGTTGCATCTTCAAGATTAACGGACACATATTATCACTTCAAGATTTCCCCATTGAATTTACTCCGAAGTTATTACAATTCTTGAACGAAAGAGAACATCAACATAAAGTCCTAAACAATCCATAGAAATCACTCATTTATTACGGAATACCACAATGCTCATGCTATTCACCACAGCGTTTAAAAATGCTTCCAAAGGGCCTTACTTCATGAGTCATGGCCGACCCGAATCTATTTGTTCCCCTAGTTCCAGTTATTATTGCCATCACTAGGTAGGTACCTAATACCACCCTATACCCTTGGAGCCAATCAACTCCTAAAATAATGCCAAACCCAGTAAAGCCCAAAACAAAGCAATCGCAAGTAACATACATCCACGACTCGATAAGACCAAATCATGACAAATCATGCAATGGCTAGTCAAACCATCGATCAGGCTCGTCACAACTAAAGGTCTATTGACTATCTCGGGTTCCAATCCCAACCTATCTACCAGGTCACTAGATACGAAGGAATGGGAAGCCCTGGTATCAAACTATACTCGAACAGTAACATCATAAATATAAAGCATACCTTGAATATCGACACCCTTTCCCTTCTATGCCGCAGTTGGGACATTCGACGAAGAAGGAACAACGTTGATAGCATATGCTTTTACGATCTGCTTCTCTTTAGAGGGTTGCGGAAATTTATCCTTGTGATGTCCCTCTTGGCCGCAATTGAAGCACATCATTTCCCCTGACTTTTCCCGACAATCTCTAGCATAGTGTCCCTTCTTGCCACAACTAAAGCACTCGCCATCTTTCTTTTTCTTCTTTTTCTGAGCATCCTTGGTTTGGTCTTGTTTCCTCTTATTCTGGGAATTATTCTTTAATCCACCGCTTGCCTGCGGCTTTTCCTCCTCTGCAGACGTAATAGCAACCTCGGTCTTTGACTTAGGGTAAAGGCTCTCAGATATCAATTCCTTTCCCACAATAGATTCGAAAGTCTCATCGATATGGTTTATGAGTCTCTCCCCCAAGTACTCATCTAGGCCAGTTATGAACTTCCTTTTCTTCTTCTCGACCGTATCGATAAGGGACAATCCATACTTCGATAAGGTATCAATTTCAGTAATATACTCCGAGACTTCCTGACCATTCTGCTTAAGCTCCAAGAATTTCCTAAATAATTCCGATTTCTGAGCAGTTGGAATAAACTTGTCACTGAATCGGGCCTTATACTGATTCCAAGTAACTTGATCCTCAGGAGTAGCTACTTTAATAACATTCCACCAATTCATCGCCCGTCCTTGAAGCTGACGCGATGCTAGCTTTCTCTTCATCGCATCATCGATTCCCAAATCCTTAAAGATGCGCTCACAACTATCAAGCCAATATTGAACCTCTATAGTCGATTTCGTTCCATGGAACGGCTTCCCACCAAGAATAATATAATCCTTGCATAGCTTGGTGAAATCGGTTCTAGGCGCCTGCACCGCTACACCAACACTGTTAGCAGCATTAGGAAATGCTCCCTGAACATCCCTAAACATCTCTCTCATGAAGGTAGTAAAAATCGTCCTTATATCAGGGACATTCCTATTATTGGCCCCTGAACCCCTACTCCTCGTATATCGGCTCATCGTTCAATCTGTAAAGACAAAACGATTAACCATCTCATTAGTGGTGACAATGCTGTGCGACTTCATCCTTAGATATACTAATAGTATATATATAGCTTTTGAAAACCAAAATATCACAAATACGCGCTCTCATATACGTATACAATCTCCCCCTGATGTCTTCCCCTAGGTTAACTACGCAACCTAGGCTCTAATATACCAAGTGAGACAGCCTGCCCCGCACCAGCCGACATTTCCCTCGAAATGCGTTGGGCCAATGTCCAACTAGCACGGGACGACAGTCAAAAGAAAGGGATTTGAAACTATGAACCACCAAAGAACCTGTAGTGTATCTCACAACGCATGGAATAAAATATAATAACAGCATAACCTGACATAAAACAGGCGAGACAATGTATAAGATGGAAACTAAATCATCATAGCAGCGGAATCCAAAAATACAGCTTATGATCCAGACCATCATTATTTCAATTTCAAAATATTGTCCCTAAAGAAAAATAGAAAAGGTACACTACTAATGCTCAATGTAGTGACCAACAACAACACAAAGAGAATATATGTAGATAGTACGTGGAAGCCTCCTGCTCTTCTCCGGACAACTACTTGTGCATAACCACCTAACCTATCTCTAGTCTGCTCGTTTAGGAGCACCCAAAGTAATAAGAAGACACATAAAACTCTGGTTCAGACAAAAGTATGGTATGAGCGACAGCAACAAAACAAAACAATAGCAGGTATAAATAATCTACCTGAACCTGGACCTACAATCATGGAGTTAGCACAACAAGATGTACAGTACTCTAAGGTAACACTAGCATAAAGTGTAAAGTGGAAGTGCACATGTCATAGTGATAACAAACATCAAACATAGCAATCATCCTCACATCTCTCACTCAGTGCGTAAAGCATACGATATCCACCACTTAGATCACCCAATCCTTTGCTACAATCACTTTGCCCTTGGGAGTCACAGTGACCTCATTGCACTGATCCATAGCCCATAATCCATCTCTCCGTAGTGAACCAAAATTATGGATATCGATAACCCCTTTGCACACGTCCCACAGCAAAGCTGTTAGGCTATCCTTTGGAATTTGGATTGGATCTCACCCTCCTTGACCGGCTCACCGTCCTAGAGCTCGCCCCCTGGGGATCGCGCCCATCCTAGGGGTCGCACCGCCAGGGATCGCCCCCTTCCTAGGGGTCGCACGCCTAGGGATCATGGTCCCCTGGTCACCCCCTCTGCTTCGTGGCGCTCCCTTTGGTCGGTTCGTGACCCTTTCTCGGTGGCGGTTCGTAACCCTCTCCTGGTGGCAGTTCGTGACCCCCGGTTCATGACCCTCTCCTGGAGGTGGTTCATGACCATCATTTTGGGGCGGTTCGTGACCCCTACCCCATTCAGGAACCGAATTTGTGCAGTTTTTCCTATGAGCTAATTTCGCCAAACGACGGCGTTTTCACCAATTCTAACCTTCCTACGACATCACAAAACATCCCAAACAGCAGTAACAACATATAGAATCAATCAAAACATTAAATCATCATTAACATGAAATATCTTGGATCAGACATACCCAAAAAGCTTGATTTTCCCCTTAATCCACTTAACTATGTTTTAACTATAGGATTAGCAAACTTAGTCCAAATTAACCCAAAATTTCACCAGTGACATAAAATAATATTTAAGAATTTTTACATATTTTTGCAGATTTTTATAACGTATAATTCGCTAATTATCACTAATCACCCCTAATTAGTTGTAATTAGTGAATAAATGTGCAAATCACTCACCTTAGCCATAAATAATTTATAAATCTAAAGTCTCCACTGATTTGGGTTGAATTCCTATGCAACCCAGAAGTTGCAACTCTAATTTGATGCTATTTTGACTTGATTTGATGTCGATTAGCCTAATATTGGATTAGAAAGTGATTAGGAGGTAGTTTAGAAGGTGGAGGCCATTGCTACTGTTGAATAGAGGTAAGTGTCGGCTGTAAAAATGACAAAGAACGGTTTCCCCAACCCTTTTCAGCCCTTATGTAATCCTAATCCCGAAATCCCCAATGGACCTAGCTGCTTATTACCCAATTAAGCCCAATTGAGCTATTTTTCACCTTCCAGACCTTATTTCATCCATATCTCCCTAACGTTAAGTCCGTTCGATTAATGTGACCAATCTACGGAAAGGTAAACCATCATTTGATTTCAATGGAAGTGGTTTCAGTTCAAAACTACTTACCAGTCAAAAGTTATAGGCAAAACAAGATTCGCTAGGAGTAAAATGGTCATTTAAAAATCGGCAGAAATCGTGAACATGTGAAATGACCCCAATAGTCGTTCCCCAAAGTTACACGACCATAAAACTTCATATGAAAATAAAATAAATATTCTAAGATCCTCCGATACGTAGAATCCGGGTCGTTACACACTTAGTGGTATCGACCTAATTCTTCGCTAATTTGTATAGACTAGAGTGACGTCTTTATGTAATGGAAAATATGAATGTACTTTTGATTGATCCTAAGCTTGTAACTATCAAATTGTTAATGGAAATCCTTTCCAAAGTGGACGTAGATCTTTTCTAGATCGAACCACAATGAAAATCTTTGTCTCTTTTACTTTTATTACGATTGTGGTCTCTTTCCTTATCAATTGGTGAAGTGCCTTTGTAGCTCCTTTGTGGCATCTTTGTTGTTTAAGAGAATTTTGGTTTAAACAGTTAGCACCCACTATGGGGCCCATTCGCGTTTCCTCTTTCTAAGCCATTCGCAAAGGTAAAGGTTTGAGCTCGTTCCTCCCATAGATCTTAAAAATCTAGAGTCTGGGCTATTCAGTAAATTCTCTCGCAAGCTTAAGGCCTTGTCCAAGCTTAGGGTAGACCACCGAAGAGTAAAGCTAGTAAGACTGTAACGACCCAGGGACTTCGCGATCTTGGATATCGACATAACTCAATGTCGACTACCCAAGCATCGGAAACACTGGATAGTCCATGAAAGAAATTAGAGGGTGAGAATAGATAAGATAGAAACTTAGAATAGAAGGAGAAGAAGAACATACAACATCAGAGTAAATATGAATCTCACAGCGGAACGAACAACATATACTAGATAAATAATTTTGAAATAATATCAGTATATGTATACAGTAACATTATAAGAGTATAACACTTACAACACAACGGAAATAACTATAGCTATATAATCCTGAAGTCTCCTGCTCCAAGCTCTCCAAGTATATATGAAAAATCCTGGCTACTTGAATGCTCGTACAAAATTGGGCACCCAAGAGTTTAGGGAAAATAAAACAAAACAAACTCTCGGTCAGTCATGGGGCTGGTGTGAGTAAAACAGTTTAAAATAGTTTGAGCAGTTAAACGATATCTCTTAAGACTACGCCGTATAACGGAATGGGTTTTTCCCTTATGAGAATCCAAAATAGTCTTTATATCAAAATTCTTTTTATATTATGATAGTGTCTATCAACCACAATATAATAATCATCTAGCAGAAACGCTTTCACCTCACGTTCTACATATATAGTATACAATCAAAACCGCGAGCACTTATTGGATAATGGATTACGAACAATGACAAGGTATGGAACCACCTTCCGATAGTGTACCTCTAAAGAGGAATACACTGGGTTCAACAAGAACATCTTGCAACCCGGCCACACATGACCGACCACTCATTTCGCTTGAGTGTATCGAATGTATATCACCAACGGTTGGGATCAGCAACCATTTCCCGAAAGGGACAACATCGAATAGATTAAAGAATGAAATGAATATCTCTAGATAGGTGATAATACGCCCTAATGGAAGCCACATAGCCATGCTGCCTGCCCGATTTTTGTCATTTCCCGGTTGTGAGGCTAGAGGCCACGCTTATCTCTGACAGATTGCACATCTATTCTCTTTGAATGTCACATCGTCATACCCGCCAAATCACAAATTGATTGCCTAAAAATCACAACGGGTATGCAGCTAAGAGAAACGAATTCCTCTACCACCAAACGTAAATACGTTTGAAGAGATCAACTTACGCGATCTTTTAAATATACTCTGTCAGACACTCTTCCATACAGGTCGTCCTGGGTTTGGCCAAACTGAGGCACTATTCTTTAAATCCATCTTAGGCAATTTCTACCTAGGATCGCCAGAGCAGCCCTTGCATAACTCCGTCTTCAAATTTCTTGATCGTATTTGATTCGCAACGCTAATGCCCATATGGAGTGGTTTTCAGATAATGAATCTGATCCCGGTCTCTCTGTATTGATGATAGAAAAATGGTTAAAAACCTTGTTAATCGGTGATTTAACTATCAAAGAAAAACACATGTGCAAACAACGATATTATTTCCAGATGGAAATTCTATCAATCAATCCTCATTAGAAAACATTTCTGATTCTTATATGGGAAACATTTCCAAAACTTCTTCATTGGATTTAACCAGATATTTAAATAAAACATCGCTATGCTGATTCAAACTATTACCCTTATTAACTAATTTACTTAACAAACATTCGCTATTGTACGTTAAATATTTCTAAGTTAAAAATGAAGTCAATCAAGTTGGGGTATAAATACCTCTCAGACCTTAACCGAACAACATTTCTAACCTCGAAATAGACAAAGTACCGTTTTATATTTTTAACAACTTCCTTATGTAACTCTCGAATTCTATCTACGAGTCCACTTCTTATCTGAAAACATGATTATAACTATAGTGTAATAATCCCTACTTCTGAAATATCTAACTTCACAATATATCTTTTATTCCTTTATTTAACTAAATAACAAAATAAAAAATTTATAAATAAGTAAATAAATCTTGATTAAAAATCAGAAAGTAAATAGTACTTTCTCGAAATCGATATAATCGAATTTCAACGTAAACTCTCTTTCAAATAATCCCTATTCGATAATTCCTTTTCGAATAAACTATATTCGATTAACCTCTTTCGAATAAACTATATTCGATTAACTCCTTCGAATAAACTATATTCTATAATCTCTCTTCGAATAAACTATATTCGATAATCTCTCTTCGAATAACTATATTCGATTAACTCTCTTCAAATAACTATATTCGATCAACTCTAAGTGATTAAGTCTTTTTCGGTTAACTCTGTCGATTAACTCTAATCAATTAACTCTATTTGATCAACTCTAATCAATTAACTCTATCGATTAACTCTAATCGATTAACTCTATTTGATTAACTCTATTTGATTAACTCTATTTGATTAACTCTATCGATTAACCCTAATCGATTAACCCTATTTGATTAACTCCATTCAATTAACTCTATTCAATTAACTCTATTTGATTTACTCTATTGATTAACTCTAATCGATTAACTCTAATTGATTAACTCTAATCGATTAACTCTATTTAATTAACTCTATTCAAATAACTAGTATTCGATTAACTCTATTTGATTAACTAATTTTCATTACCTCCTTTTGATTAACTACTTTTGATTAACTCCTTTTGGTTAACACCTTTTCGAATAAGTAATATTCGATTCACTCTTCGTCTATATCCAGTTTCAAATATCGATGTTGAAATCGATTCTTACTTCTCTGTATAAGTCCTGACTTATATATTCCATTTATCCAATGATAAATAATTTACTTAGTTTAGAAAATATTATTTATAAATAAATTTTCTCCATTTATCTGTTTACTTCTTTATATAAGTTCAGACTTATATATCTTTATTTATCAAATGATAAATATTTTCCTTAACTTATAAAATATTATTTATAAATTATTCCTCTCAATTCATCGGTTAAAATATATTTTTTATTTAATATCTAATTTAAATAAATCATCTCAATTTTTCTTTTATAATTTGAAATCTCCTTTTTAATAATTCTATTCATTTTCCAAATATTCCTTTTATAAAATCTTATTTATTTTATAAATAATTCCTTTTATAATTCTATTTATTTTCCAATTAAATATTCCTTGTATAATTCAATTTATTTTCTAAATAAATATTAACTTTATTTATTTTATTTATTTTATTTATTTTCTAAATAAATATTCCTTTTATAAAATCCTTTGATTTTATAAATATTTCATTACAAATGTACACTTTGAAACTTTCCATTTTACATCCCAGTATTTTTTATGGTATTTAAAATACCATATAACCATGATCAATATCATCTAAACACACATAATCAATAATAGATTGTATATCACATAATATATCACAATATATGAAACAAAACAGTATTTTAAATATTAAGGAATCCAGTTGGATTCCTCCGACCTATTTCCCTGCATTCACAGATCTTAAACAATATAATATAACATCGATTTCTTTTCAATATGAAATATTCTGATAAATAGAATCAATATTTGATTAACGATTTATACATGTATAACGTTGTCTATAATTTTAACTAATTACTTTGTTGTTCAACCAAACAGTCAACACACAACAATTAATCAACACTTATCAATTCTAAAAATACGTTATATAAATATAAACTGATCAGAGTTGGTGAGATTTACTCACATTGGACGATCATCGTTAAATAACAATAACTGTCACTTGATTCAGATAAACAATTTATTTCGTTGTAAATTGCATCGAGCTTCAATTCACTTCCAGTCAGTTCCATGGTGTTGCCCTCGTCCATACGATCCGAACGGATCTTGTTTTGCCGAATTCCGTTAACATACGAAGAAGATATGAAAATTTCAAGTCAATATTATTTTTAATTTAATATAACTCAATTAATTGGGCCTAGCCCATTCACTACCGGTCCAATACCTCAGGCACCCGTTCGAAACAGTGTCTTCCTCCCTTTTGAAACTCACTACTTCCAGTATTTGCTTCCACCGTTCCTCAAACGTTCCACCTTCTTTTCCTCTCCATAATTCAACAATCCAAAAACACCATTAGACTCTTCATTAAAGTCTCGACCTCCCCATACTATGCTCTTCAGCCTCGGCCTACATTATGAGCTTGCGTCTTACCCTGTTAACCCAAAAGTAATTTTCGATTACTCCTTCCAGGTCTCCTATTGAAAGCAAACAACTTTCTCCTTCCAACTTTATTTGTTCCAACCAATGAAAATCACGAACCTATACACTTCCCTGATTACTCCAGGATTTCAAAAATAAAACCAGTCAAACTCCCCATCTTCTTCCCTATAACGGTGACCTTCGAACGCCCCTCTCTCCTCTTGACATCACAGTTCAACCCAACGCCGCCTCCATTCCCTTCTCATCCAAAACCGTAACCTCCTACCATCAAACATCTTAAGCTCGAACCCCCAAAATCACCTCGTCGTTCTCTAGTTTCAGTCGAACCCTACAGTTATGTACAGAACCACAAACTCACGTAAATTCCCAAACTTCCAATATCGGATTCCACTGAAATCATTTCGCAGATGCTAAATGGTATGATAACTCCAATACCATATCAATAATTTGAACCAATACTTGAATTTCCAAAAATTCGTATACCTAGGCTCACCGTCTTTTTTTTTCTCGAGCTTCAGAAAACTGTGCTAGCTACATAAAATTCAAACAAAGATGTAGCTTTTGCTCTCCTCGATCCATCTATATAGCTTTTGAGATTTATTGGTGTTGTTTGGAATTGTTTTGATTTTTGGTTCTTCACGTTATATGTGGTTCGAAGAAAATGACGACGGCGATTTTGTGATTGACCAGAGAATTGAAATTTTAGGTTTTACGGTAAGTATAGGACGTATTTATAGGGTATGGTAGCTTACCAAGGAAGCTTCGTATATTTTAAATATTGATCTTATATCGTACCATTAGTTTTATTTATCGTTTAAAAATTCCTACAACCACATACAATATCCACGTTCGACGAAAATTGACATACAGCTACAGTTCGACATTACGGGCCCAACGAAACTTGTTTCGTTGAATTCTGACTTCGTTTGCTCACCCAACATATTTTTAAAGTCAAATAATTGATTATTCTTCACATTTAAATTTTGTACGGCCACATACTGACTTCAAAAATTACGAAAATTGAAATCTAGCAATAATTTAATATTCTGGATCCAGCAAAATTAGTTCATCGAAAACGGAGGTCATTTGCAAAACTCGCTATTTTTAAAGCTCTAAATAAACCCTTTTAAATATTAACATATTTAAAAATAATTAAATTTAATATTTATAAATAAATATTATCGTATATACTCATAATAGAATATCATTCAAATTGGATTTATAACTCGATATACAAATCCCGGTTGAATCGATATTCAATTTATATTGAAAAATTCATTTATAATATAAATAAATAGTTATAAATTATAAAGGAATTCCATAGCGACTTTTCAAAAATTTGATTTCGACATGAATCAAAATCTACACGACGAAATCTCGATTTTTCTCTTCCATTAGAAAAATATACTTCACCGGCTCCGAACATTTCTTGTTTCATAGAAATCCGACTTAAAACGGATTCTGTATATTCGTTTAAAGTTCGAATCACTAAATTACGAACTGCCGCGCTTTTTCGAGCTCAATTATAATTATAATATAAACTATATGTTAAATTGACATTTATAAATAACTTCGTTATTATAATTAAATTCTAAACTGTATTCTACCTTATATATGATCCAATTCACATTGGATTGTGAACTCAGCTATTTTTTATTATTCCAGAATTAAATATATTATTTAATTCTTATATTAATTGAATATTCAATATTATTTAATTAAACGACCATCTAAATCTGTAAATCACTATTTAAATAATTAAATAAATAAATTATTATACCGTAAAAATACGGGACGTTGCATTCTTCCCCCCTTAAACTAATTTCGTCCTCGAAATTGCTAAGGTAGAAAACAACTCTACTTACTGGGTTAAAAATTATTTTTAACTTCTTAACTTCAGTTTTAACTGAACCAATTTAATTTCAATTAAATATTTATTTATTTCTACTAACAAAAATCCTGAAAATTTTCTAACACCTTAACATTTCGAAAAATTTCGCCAGTACCTCCTTTGTACTGGTAAATAGCTCAAACTCCAACTTGCCTCTCTAGGCCTTCTTCAACCCAAAAGAAAATCAAACAGCCAAGCGGCTTGCCAATTCGGCTCATCAAAATCTCAAATCCATATATAATATAAACTGGTACCTTTTTGTCGGGCATATCAAAATATCCTTTCCATGTGTTACCAATTCTGAATATACCAATGTCATCTCAATCATTCGGTTATACCAAAGCCGAATTCTGTTCTTTACTCAGATTCCATTTTTAATTTTAACTCTTAACTTACTAGTCAAATTCCATTTCGGATTATCTCCAACCCAATCTAATTCGATACTTTCTATCTCAATTCATTTTCCACTTAACTGGTTTCAATTCAATTTCTATTTCTATTTGCTTTTACAAATTCTAATTTAATTTGTTTCAATTCAAACAATCTCGCCAGGGAATTTTAAATAGTTTAGCTTTTCTAAAACTAGATATCCCTTTTCATGATTCAAAACAACTTGCTTTCCACTAAACAATTCAAAAACAAAATCCTTGGTAGTAACCCGTCACTTAGCAACTCGAAAATGAACACCGATGATGCAGCTATCATTATCGGAATCTATTTTTCCATGATCGAAGTGAGTTCAATACTATATCACTTTTTAAAACCATTTCTAAACATTTCCACTTTGAAATATATTTCAAAATACCATCCACACTGCTTGTAAAATAATTTAAAATCTCCCAGGGTTTTAAAATTCTCATATATTCAATCCATATTCATTTACAACCACTTTTCCAAACCCTAGAGTTTTAAATTCCAATTCTGGTTTTAATTCATTTCGTAATACTTACGAATTTTATTTGGTTATATATATATATATATAACACCATCTCCATTATAATCTTATTTGATTATAATAACAACCAATATATCCAATATATTATAATAATCTCAATATAAATCCTTTATATCAAAATAAAATTTTGAGTAAAAATATTTTATTTACCCTCTTTTCAAAACATATTGTGTCGGTTTATCGTATTCAAGTGTTTAGTAACCCTTATCGATACAGTGGATCAAACTGATCGAACAGAATTCACAAACTACTCAACCAATAAATCTCCATAATAAAAATTATTTTTATATCAATAACAAATACGTGCACTCGTATATATACACTCAAACTCAATCTAGAGTATTACTAACCCCATCTCTACTGAGTCACGCCACAGAGACAAGGTAATTACTTAACCTTAAGCTCTGATACCACTGTAACGAGCCGGGGATTTCACGATCCTGGATATCAACATAACTCAATGTGGAATACCCAAGCATCGGAAACACCGGATAGTTCATGAAAGAAATTGGAGGGTGAGAATAGATAAGATAGAAACTTAGAATAGAAGAAGAAGAAGAACATACAACATCAGAGTAAATACGAATCTCACAGCGGAACGGACAACATATAATAGATACATAATTTTGAAATAAAATCAGTATATGTATACAGTAACATTATCAGAGTATAACACTTACAACACAGCGGAAATAACTATAGCTATATAATCCTGAAGCCTCCTACTCCAAGCTCTCCAAGTATATCAGAAAAATCTTGGCTACTTGACTGCCCATAAAAAATTGGGCACACGATAGTTTAGGAAAACAAAACAAAACAAACTCTGGGTAAGCCATGGGACTGGTGTGAGTAAAACAGTTTAAAACAGTTTGAGCAATTAAACGATATCTCATAAGACCACGCCATATAATGGAACAGGTTTTTCCCTTATGAGAATCCAAAATAATCTTTATATCAAAATTCTTTTGATATTATGATAGTGTCTATCAACCACAATATAATAATCATCTAGCAGAAATGCTTTCATCTCATGATCTACATATATAGTATACAATCAAAACCGCGAGCACTTATTGAATAATGGATTACCAACTACGACAAGTTATGGAACCACCTTCCGATAGTGTACCTCTAGAGAGGAATACACTGGGTTAAAAAAGAACATCTTACAACCCGGCCACACATGACCGACCACTCATTTCGCTTGAGTGTATCGAATGTATATCACCAACGGTTGGGATCAGCAACCATTTCCCGAAAGGGACAGCATCGAATAGATTAAAGAATGAAATGAATATCTGTAGATAGGTGATAATACACCCTAATGGAAGCAACCCACATAGCCATGCTGCTTGTCCGATTTTTGTCATTTCCCGGTTGTGAGGCTAGAGTCCACACTTATCTCTGACAGATCACACATCTATTCATTTTGAATGTCACATCATCATACCCGCCAAATCACAAATTGATTTCACAAAAAATACAATGAGTACACAGCTAAGAGAAACGAATTCCTCCACCACCAAATGTAAATACGTTTGAAGAGACCAACTTATGCGATCTATTAAATATACTCTGTCAGACACTCTCCCATACAGGGCATTCTGGGTCTGGATAAACCGAAGGAACTATTCTTTAAATCCACCTTAGGCAATTTCTACCTAGGATAGCCAGAGCAACCCTTGCATAACTCCGTCTTCAAATTTCCAAATGTTGAAATTGATTTTTACTTCTCTATATAAGTCCTAACTTATATATTCCATTTATCCAATGATAATATTTTACTTAATTTATAAAATATTATTTATAAATAAATCAGCTCCATTTATCTGCTTACTTCCTTATATAAGTTCACTCTCATATACCTTTATTTATCAAATTATAAATATTTTTCCTTAACTTAAAAAATATTATTTATAAATTATTCCTCTCAATTCATCGGTTAAAACATATTTTTTATTTAATATCTAATTTAAATAAATCAACTCAATTTTCTTTTATAATTTGAAATCTCCTTATTAGAAATTCTATTCATTTTCCAAATATTCCTTTTATAAAATCTTATTTATTTTATAAATAATTCCTTTTATAATTCTATTTATTTTCCAAGTAAATATTCCTTTTATAAAATCCTTTGATTTTATAAATATTTCATTTCAAAAATACACTTTGAAAATTTCCATTTTACATCCCAGTGTTTCTTATGGTATTTAAAATACCATATAACCATGATCAATATCATCAAACACACATAATCAACAACAGATTATATATCACATCATATATCACAGTATATGAAATAAACCAATATTTTAAATATTGAGGAATCCAGTTGGATTCCTCCGACCTATTTCCCTGCATTCACAGATGTTAAACATATAATATAACATCGATTTAATTTCAATATGAAATATTCTAATAAACAGAATCAATGTTTGATTAACGATTTATATATATATCGTTATCTATAATTTCAAACAATTACTTAGCAGTTCAACCAAACAGTCAACACACAGCAATCAATCAACACTTATCAATTCTAAAAATATGTTATATAAATATAAACAGATCAGATTTGGCGAGATTTACTCATATTGGACGATCATCGTTAAATAATGATAATTGTCACTTGATTCAAACAGACAATTTATTCCGTTGTAAATTGTAATGAGCTTCAATTCACTTTCACTCAGTTCCATGGTGTAGCCCTCTTCCAAACGATCCCAACGAATCTTGTTTTACTGAATTACGTTAACATACGAAGAAGATATGAAAATTTCAAGTCAATATTATTTTTATTTTAACATAACTCAATTAATTGGGCCTAGCCCATTCACTACCGGTCCAATACCTCAGGCACCCGTTCGAAACAATGGCTTCCTCCCTTTTGAAACTCGCTACTTCCAGTATTTGCTTCAACCGTTCCTCAAACCTTCCACCTTCTTTTCCTCTCCATAATTCAACAATCCAAAAACACCATTAGACTCTTCATTAAAGTCTCGACCTCCCCATACTGTACTCTTCAGCCTCGGCCTACATTGTGAGCTTGCGTTTTACCCTACTAGCCCAAAAGTAATTTTCGATTACTCCTTCCAGATCTCCTGTTGAAAGCATACAACTTTCTCCTTCCAACTTTATTTGTTCCAACCAATGAAAATCACGAACCTATACACTTCCTTGATTACTCCAAGATTTCGAAAATAAAACCCGTCAAACTCCTCATCTTCTTCCATATAAACATGACCTTCGAACGCCCCTCTCTCCCTCTTCACGTCACAGTTCAACCCAACGCCGCCTGCATTCCCTTCTCGTCCAAAACCGTAACCTCCTTCCATCAAACATCTTAAGCTCGAACCCCCAAAATCACCTCGTCGTTCTCCAGTTTAAGTCGAACCCTACTGTAACACCCCTCGTCCATTAATGTCACTCACAAAGGGAATGCCTTAACTTCTATGGTGCGTTTTAAGTGTGTATAGAACAGAAACTTAACAATAAGACAGATATAAACAGTACTTAAAATTTTAAAATTTTATTCATTGCAGCGGTAAACACATAGGTTTGATTACATCATCAAAAACCAGAGTCAAAGAACATAATACCCATCTTGACTAAATTAGAGTACATAAATTGAAAGACATAAACCCAACACAAAATAGCTATAAATAAGGTAGGCTGAACTTTTACTTCAGCGATCCAAACAACTTCTAAAAGCAAGAGATACAGCTGTCCAAAATCAAGCTCCACTGGTGCTAGTTCCACCCTGAGCACCTGGGGGGAAAAGGAAGAAAAGAGGTGGAAACAAAGGGGGTCAGACATAAAGTTTGGTGAGTGTGATAACTTTAACAATATAATTACCAAAATAACTAGGCTAAGGCATAAGTTGGAAAATAAGGAAATGACTGTGAACAATTGGGTATGACAGAGTAAACAAGTAAATAAGATGAACAAAGATAACGTTAAAGGCGCACATAAACCACTATAAGATAATTACTATACTGCACCACACCAAACACCCTAAAAGTTGATCCCGTCTACAAGACTTTAATAATGATAATGGTAGTTTCGTGCACCCCTAGTTTCCTTTATAGGTGCAGCCCGCCCCTATCTCCATTAGGTGTATCCACTACCCCCATGCGATCGACTCCCTAACTCGTAGATACCCATGCTGGCCCCACATTGGGGTGTATCACTCCCCAAAGTTGCAACCCGATACCACCAACAATGCACGGCTTATACCTACATGATGCAACAACGTCTTACCTACCAGCCCGGGCCCACACACGCACATGAACCCGTTGGACTTGCGTTGCCACCACTAACCCGTTTTTGCCTCTTACAGTCAAGCCCAGTATGCGTGTCTCGTCCTCGACTTGGGTCGAGCCCACAAAGATACTTATTGGTTACTGGTTGAAACGGTCCCCCATTACTTGACACAAGCTATCCACCTAAGCTTGGTCCCCTCTAGTACATCCCACTTAACCCTCTTCTTATTCATGTTCACTTACATGTTTCAAATTTTGGTTAAGTGTTTCTAATCGTATTTCACAAGCCACCCAAGGCACCCACTTAACCCCCATGTCCCACTACATGTTTATCTGGTTAAGTATTTCTTAATTCATTAACACCGTAACTTTGTAGAGACCTCTCGCATTAGACTGGCATTTGTGGCAGCTGGATTTGCCAGGCGGGTCCGGGCAGTCTTACACCACAAACGAGCCTAACCTCGTGTCTTTACAACTGTTACGCATTTAATTTATGCCTAAGACGTCCCACATTAGACTGTAATTTGTGGCAGCTGGATTTGCCGGGCGGGTCCGGGCAGTCTTACACCACAAAAGAGCCTAACCTCATGTCTTAGGCCATTAATTACACATAATTAATTATCCCCCAAATTGAATTAATTTCCATATTCATATTATCAATCAATTCCAAATTTAACTATGTCCATAGTTGACTCAATTATGTCCATCTATTTATGGTATGAAAAATTATACCAATTATCATAACAAATTTATTTTATGCCATTTAAGGCATTTGTGCCAATTCTCAATATTAAATCTTTCAATATTATCTCATTGCCCCACGTTGTACGTTCGTTCGATTAACGTAATATATACGTTAGACTCGAATAGTCTAACTTGTGGAATAAAGAGAAAACATCACAACATACATAGAAATAAAACTAGATCTAAACGTAAGGGGTGAACTTGCATGTGTAAATGAGGTTCTTCATCTAAAACTTGCACAGGTCAAAGTCACAAACTTGCATAAAAATACATATGTCATAGATCTAAATCTAAAGGTGTAAACTTGTTTAGGTAATAGTCACAAACTTGCATAAACCATGTATGTCATAGATCTAATCATATGGTGTAAACTTGCATAGGCAATAACCACAAACTTACATTACATGATTCACACTCCAAACATATACATATATATATATATGTATATATACACATATATATATACATACTTGCATATGTGATTTATGCAACATAAACGGTGGTGTAAACTTACATCTAAACATGTAAACTAGCATGTAGAATTTTGTATACTAGCATATAACTCACACATGTTATAGCCTAACTTTAGATCCAATTTACACATAAAATAGATGTTATGAAACATGCAAGGTTGTATACAATTTTCACTAACTTGCATATGATCCATGCCTCAATTAACATCCTAACTTGCATACATACATATGATTTATCATATGAATTAGTTTCAACAACATAACCAAACCAGCATATGAAACATCATTATGAATTGATTATACATAAGCCAATCATAGAATTACAACATAGATGATAACATCACAACTTTACAACATAGATGATAATATCATAGAATTTACAACATAGATAATAACATGCGGTCAATAATTCACAACATAACCATATAATCCACATCATAGCTCAACCCAATTAAATTGTTAATTATTTTATTAACGAAATCGAACTCACAACTCAAAGAAGGTCTTGAGTTTTGAAATCTGAGTTCTGAAATTGATTTAGCTTTCCTTTGAAGAAGACAATTTGTTGAGGTTTAGATTAGAATTGAATTGATTAGCTTTTCTTCCTCTCTAATTGGTGGCGGCTATTCTAGGTTGCAAGGTGATGGCATAGAGGCCATGATTCTAATTTTTACTTGATTTTAGGGTTTGAGTCTACATGTGTTTTTATAGAGTTTAGGATTAATTTAGGCCATCCGATCAACCCAGAATTGACCCCAGCCATTCAGAGTAGATCAGAAACCCTAATGACTCAGCATACAGTCATAAAAAGGTCATCAAACAAATATGCCCGGGGGAGGGGGCAGGTCGACCCCCTGGTCGACCTGTGTGGGTAGGTCGACCCCCTGGTCGATCTGGCCCTAGGGGGGAATTTCCCGCCTAGCCCAATCTGACTCTGAAATTCGAATTTTTGATATCTATTTTTAAAATTTTCTGAAACTCCCAATGACCATAGCTCCTTCATACGAAGTCAAATTCACGCAAACTCGGACTCCGTCTAAACCAGAATTCTGAGACGAACACAATGGGGCAACCCATTTCCCTTAATTCTCACATCTGAGATTAGTTATTCTTTAATTTGTGAACATTAATATTGAAAATTACGGGGTGTTACATTCTCCTCTCCTTAAAGGATTTCGCCCCCGAAATCTCCAACTTAAGGAGAATGCATATCCAACATCCAATCAACCATCTACTCAACCATCAAACAAAGGCATCCATTGTCCTTATAAAATTCCTAATGATATATGAACATATGCAAGAAGTGTGTGTATATGTTCTTTATCTAATGCAAAATCAGGCAGTCTACTGATTCAGTTGACCTCCTTAATGCAAACCATGATAGTGCCATGTGTCCATTATGTATGCGAAAGAATCCTATCGTTACGTATTATTTCTACATGCGTGCACAACCATTCACCAAAATGCAGCATCCATATGATAGTACAACCATTATACATCCATTAACATAAATATGCACACACATTTATATGCAATATGCAATATGAAGCGACTGAGCCGATTTAGTGCCTAAAGTGTGTGTATATGCATCCACGAGCAATAACTAGCAAACACTTGCATCCACATGAATCCATCATACATAACATGTCTCAAACACATGTTTCAACCATAGGACTACCCAATCTAAAGGTCAAAGATACTAGCGAGAGGACATACTAAAGATAAAACAAGTACAAGCTAAGCGATAAAGGAGAAATTAAAATACATACCCTCGAAAAGAAAAGGGTACAATGAATGCATCTTCTCTTCCGTCTCCAAAGTAGTGTCGCTCTCATCATCTCCCCATTGCACTTTGACTAGCTTGACCTCTCCATTATTCAACTTCTTAATCTCCGACCCAAGAATGCACGTAGGAGCTCGTCGAATCATCGCATCACACTCTATCTCCACGTCTCTAAGCAAGCTCGGCTCTGCCACTTCCGCGGTCTCATGCAAACACTTCCTCAAATGTGATACATGGAATACGTCGTGTACACCACTAAGTCCCTCGGGCAACTCCACTCTATACGCCATCTGTCTAATCCTCTCCATAATAGGAAACGGCCCTACGAACCTTGGTGCTAACTTCCCAATAGATCTAAAGCGAACAACATTCCGTAATGGAGACACCTTGACAAAGACCATGTCCCCAATATCAAACTCAAGATCTGTCCTCCTCTTGTCCGCATAAGATTTCTGCCTATCTTGTGCCGTCTTCATCCTCCTTCGAATCAAATCGATCTTTTCCGAAGTCTCTCTAATCATATCCGGCCCAAGCAAGATCTTATCTGTAGATTCCCACTAACATGTAGGCGAACGACACGGCCGTCCATAAAGAGCCTCGAACGGTGCCATGCCAATGCTAGAATGAAAGCTATTATTATATGCGAACTCCACCAACGGAAGATGTTCCTCCCATGTACCTCTGAAGTCTAAGACACACAACCTCAATAGGTCCTCTAGAATATGATTCGCCCTCTCGGTTTTTCCGTCCGTCAGAGGATGATATGCGTTGCTCAAACATAACTGAGTCCCTACCGCTTCTTGCAAGCTCTTCCAAAACTCGCTAGTAAAGATAGGATCGCAGTCGCTTACTATGCTAGAAGGAACACCGTGCAAACGAACTATCTCTCGAACATATACGGAGGCTAACCATGGAGCAGTCCTCTTACTCTTCACGGGAATGAAATGGGCGCTTTTAGTAAGTCTGTCTACCACGACCCAAATCCCCGTATTACCCTTCCTCGATCTCGGTAACCCATCAATAAAGTCCATCGGGACACTTTCCCACTTCCATTGTGGGACCTCCAATGGGTGAAGCAACCCACCGGGTTTATTTTTCTTTGCTTTTACTTATTGGCACACCAAGCATCTAGCGACAAACTCAGCCACATCCCTCTTCATAACGGGCCAAAAGTAAACTCGTCTCATGTCTATGTACATCTTGTCCCAGACGGGATGGATGGTCATCTTCGAACGATGTGCATCATCAAGAATGGTCTTGATCAAATTCTCGTCCCATGGTACACAAAGTCTACCGTCCCTACGTAACTAACCCTTATCATCTAGGGTATACCTACTGAGATGGCTCGATGACTCCCCCTTTTGAGCTTCTTTACTAACTCAACAAACTGTGGGTCATTTCGCTGTGCCTCACCATTCCGTCCCAAAAGCGTAGGTCTGACCTCTAAAGATGCTAGCAAACCGAGTACAAAATCAAATGAAGGTCTAAAGTCAAATGTAGAGATGAACTCTAAGCTTCGCCGCTCAACAAACAACGGACTCAAGGACAACCTTTTCCTACTTAAGGCGTCTGCCACCACGTTACCCTTGCCAGGGGTATATGCTATCTCGAAATCGTAGGATGCTAAGAATTCCATCCACCTTTGCTGCCTTAAGTTCAAGTCCTTCTAAGAGAACAAGTATTTTAGCGATTTGTGGTCAGTGAACAATTCGAATTTCTCGCCAAGAAGATAATGACGCCAAGATTTAAGCGCGAAAGCAATAGCGGCCAACTCTAGGTCATGTGTAGGGTAATTTTTCTCATGCACCCTCAACAGCCTTCCTCCATAGGCTATTACCCTTCCCTCTTGCATTAAGACTGCGCCTAGTCCTATCCCACAAGCATCGGTATAAACAGTAAATGGCTTACTCCCATCTGGCAACACTAATACTGGGGCTGTGGCCAAAGCTCTCTTTAAATGTTGGAACGCATCATCACAATCTACGTCCCATGTGAAAACTAGGTTCTTCTTCATCAAGCGTGTTAATGGGGCTGATATTTTTGCGAAGTCTTTGATAAACTTCCTATAATAGCCAGCTGTAACACCCCACCTCCGCTAGGGTAACTCACAAAGGGAATGCACTAGCTTTGGTGGAGCATTATCTAGGTAAACATACACAGAAATATTACAAGACAGAATATATAAAATAGCAAAAGAAGAACCAAATTTTATTGCTTTAAAAATCTAGAAAGGTCTAAAGCCTTTTATATCAAAATGCCATTAAATCCATTACATCAAGATCTGCCTTGCAATAGTAAAGAAGCATAAAACCATAGTCATAAATCATTCCCCAATAAAGCAGCAAAGCAAGCCATAGCCAAGAGAAATCCAAGCAACACATGAAAGAGCCTTGGAACTTGGTAAGATCCGAACTAAGCTATATTCCCACGCTGCGAACCTAGGGGGACGAAAGAAAAAGAGGCAAAACAAACTGGGTCAGTCATAAAGACTGAGTAAGTCCTAGTGACTTTCAGCATAAAAACAGGTAAAGATATCACGGCATGAATAAACTGAAAGTAAACATAAGGATGGTGACAAGATAGGCAAGTTAAACTAAGACAACAAGATAAACTAGGGTAACAGGATAAACTAAGGTCATAAGAAAAACTAAGGTAACAAGATAATCTACGTATAGCATCACATGTTTAACATTCTCTACACCAACTGTACTAGTACCCCAACCCGTATCATCCTTTCCATGTATATGTACAGTCCCTTGCCATATATCGTACGGGTTTCATCACGTATTTTTATGCTACTTCAACGTAGTGCCACCATTCTTGAAATCGTTTGGACTGCCACCCTTGTTCTGGCTAGGTTTCCTTATCATGAACTATCGCGTGTTCAACTAGGATTTATGCCACCTAGGACCACTAGGGATTATGCTACCTATTGAACATTTTCTAGATTCGATTAGGGTTTATGCCACCTAGGTCCACTAGGGATTATGCTACCTAACGAATTCCACGTAACGATCTATTAATCGATCGGCTCCCTACAAGTCCTAGCTCGTTCATGTGTCTGTGTCATACGACCCAATCACGAAATGTAGTCACCTGTGCTAGGTCCACCATAGGGTTTATCAAGCCCTATGGTCCCAACCATCGACACGAATCAAGCACGCACAGATAAAGCTACTGATGCCCAATGCCTGCTTTTTCTGCTCCGGAGTGTGTGCACGCCCGCACTCCGTTAGAACCTACACTGGCGCACCCACACAGCCATTGTTCTGGTCACTTACAATCAGCCCAGTAATCGTGCCCCACCCTGCCTAGTTACAGGGTACCATGATACATCTAATGGCTTACTGCTGAAACGGACCGCGTAACTAGGGTTTCCGTCTTGTTGGTTAAGTGTTGTCATTTAAATTCGAGAATTAACCCCGTAGGTCTAGTATATCAAGTTGGTTAAGTGTTGTCATTCAAGTTCGTGACTTAACCCACCTACATGTCATGTCAAATTGGCTAAGTGTGGTCATTCAAGTTCATGACTTAGCCCTACGAATCATCTGTCAAGTTGGTTAAGTATATTCATGACTTAACCCTATCAAATCATCGTGTCGAATTGGTTAAGTATATTCAAGCGATTCATGACTTAACCCTATCAAATCATCGTGTCCAATTGGTTAAGTATATTCAAGCGGTTCATGACTTAACCCTATCAAATCATCGTGTCCAATTGGTTAAGTATATTCAAGCGGCTCATGACTTAACCCTATCAGGTCACCGTGTTAAATTGGTTAAGTATATTCGAGTGGTTCATGACTTAACCCTATCAAATCATCGTGTCAAATTGGTTAAGTATATTCAAGCGGTACATGACTTAACCCTATCAAATCATGTCTCAAGTTGGTTAAATGTTGCCTTTCATGTTCATGACTTAACCCTATCATGTGGCATTAATTCATTAATGCACCTTAACCTCTCACATTAGACCTGTTGTTCTGGTCACTGGATATGCAAGGCGGTTCCGGGAAGATTTACACCACAAATCAGTCTAACCTTGGGTTTCAAGTGCGATATGACCAACTTCTCACATTGGATCCTATTGTTTGCAGCCACTGGATTTGCCGGGTGGTTCCGGGCAGATTTACACTGCAAACTCAACCCCACCTCGAGTTGGCCATTTTCATGTTCATTCTAAGTGTCATGACCATGTTCAAGTTTCATGTCAAGTTCGTGTCAAGTTTTCAAAGCAAGTTTCATGTCAAGTTCGTGTCCATGTCCAGGTTCAAGTTACAACAGCGTTCATGTTTCAAGTTTTGCCTTTTATCAGTTTCATAATTCATGTTCATAACCAATTCATGTTTTGACTATTCTACCCAAATCGTATTCCCATCGCACGTAAACGTGAATCGATCCATACTACAAATAAATCCAAACCTCATAATAAAGGGAATAACATCAAAACTATGATCAGCAAAAGGGACGAGCATAAAGCGATAAAATACTAGCATTACATAACTTGATATAATTGGTTACTACATCACTGGCATAAACGATTTCAAATCTAGCAAGATAAGGCGATAGTCATGGTAAACGCTGACATAAAAGAATAGGCATTCAAAAGCAAGCCAAATACAAGGATGATGGATCCAGTGGTTTTTGTGTACATAATTGCAAATAAACTAAGCGAGTCACACCCTAGGTATACAATTCGACAGAAGGTCAATTCAGTGCACAACATGGTTTTCAACTATGGTGTCATGGGCATGAACAATAGTCTTAGGCAATTAACCCCAACAGTCATAGGTAGAAATCTCATAGTTATGAATCATAAGCGATTAATCACAATAGTCATGGATAATTATCCAAAATAGTTCTAGGCAAATAGTCATAGGGAATTAACAGTAATAATTTCAAAGTCATGGTCATAGATAATAGCCTTATGTTCATAATCATAGTTAATAATCCTCATAGTCAAGAGTCATAGGTGATTAACCACAATTGTCCTCGTCATAGTCAAAGGTATAGTCTCAAGTTCACAGTCATAGGCATAGTCTTATATTCTGTCACAGGCATAGGCATAGGTATAGTCTTATGTTCATCGTCATAGTCCTTGTCCATTAACAATAGTTTCAATGTCATAGGCATGTTAAGGTTATAGACACGAGAGAGTTTGATTTACAACATGAATAGGTCCAAAGCAATATTCACGAAAGTCAAGATCCAAGACGAACAAGAATAGATACGAATCAATCACCATACATAGATCCAATTCCAATTTACAACATGGATATTAAGTTTACAGCTTTTGTCTAAAAGTAACTTGAACTTACAGTGCGTGGATCGAGAATTAGAGTGCAGAGATTTGATTCTAGAAACGGTTGTTGCAGTTGTTGAATCTCAATTTATTCGATCGTGTTCTAATTGAAATCCCCCAATTTGCAAATCCCTTAGCGTAGTCTTGATGGAGAAGGAGCAGTCCTTTTTCTTCCTTTTTATCTTATTATTTTAATTATCTTAGAAGCAGCATAAGGACAGAAAGAAATGGTGTGGGGAGAATGAGGCTAGGGGGCTGCTTATATAGGGTTAGGCAGACGAATCTGGTCAGAAAATGAGTCTAAATACGTTAGGAAGCATCTGGTTCAAGAAGTGGGTTTGGGAGGCAGGTCGACCCCCAGGTTGACACTATGGTCGACCTGGTCCCTGGGAGGTCGACACTACAGTCGATCCCCAGGTCGACCTAGTCTATGGGCGGGAGTTTTCCCGCCCTGCCTGCTGCGGGGTTTGAATTCGAATTTCGAGCTGTTTTTTATTATGATAATTCCTGAAACTTCAGAGGGTCATATCTCCCTCATGCGGACTCCGATTTTCGAAAACACAGACTCTATTTCATGTAAAATTTCGAGACGAACGGAATGGCGTAACCCGTTTTCCCTGATTCTGATTTTAAAATTTAATTCTGCCTTGATTTCTTGTTTTAACATGTTATCAAAATTCGGGTTGTTACATTCTCCCTTCCTTAAAGGATTTCGTCCCCGAAATCTTCAAGTTAAGAAGAATGTGTGCTACCATCCAATCATCCATCTACTCAAATCATCAATCACAAGCATCCATTTTCCTTAAGAGATTTCTAATTCTGTATGAACATATGCAGAAAGTGTGTGTATATGTTCCTTGTCTAATGCAAATGATCAGGCCTGATTGAACTTCTTAATGCAAAATATTTTTAGTGCAATGAGTCCAACATGTATGCAAATAGTCCTAGTCACATAAACACTATATGCGTGCACAAACATCCATCCATATGCATCATCCATATGATAACACATCCAATTTCATCCATAAACAAGTATAAACACTCATGTATACGCAATATGAAAACGTTTCTGAGCCGATCTAGTGCCTAATGTGTGTTATGCAACCACAAGCAACCACTTGCGACCACTTGAAACCATCAATCATAACATGTCTCAAACACATGTTTCACCCAATTGCTACCTAAAGATATAGCCAAATGATAAAAGCAAGTAAAACTTTGTGCCCATTAGGCAATGTCAAAGCTAGAATTCTACGCCACATATATACTGATTAGGATAAGAACTCCCTAAGCACCAACCCCGAAGACCGAAATCAACACCCAAAGAATTACTCAACCCAACGGACACCCTCAAGCCCCAACATGTATTACTAACAGATGATCCCTATGGGGTTTTGCAACAGAAATAGGGTTGAGAATAGGACCGAGAGGTTATACTTAAAAGATAGCATGCAAGTAAGCCCTACAGGAAAAGAGGAATCAAGGATATACTCTTAAAAAGAGATATGATCCGCGTGTCTAGTCTTCAATCTTCTAAGTCGCATTTCCTTGAGCTTAACTCCATTGTGCTTGGACTGTCTTTAGCTTCATAATTTCGTAGCTTCTTAATTCATATTTCCAAAATATGAGTTGGAACTCATTTCACTGTCGCCTCTCGTTCCACTTTCACTTATTCTTTTCCTAGTATACTTGGCTTAAACATAACTGCGTACTCATGGTTTCGTGCAGGCTCTCCAAAATTCACTAGTGAATCCTGGATCTCGTTTATAGGGTATTCCACGGAGAAGGATTATCTCTTGCAAATAAACAGATGTCAACCATGTTGCCAAGTGTACTTACTAAGGTGATTTTCTATAACTCATTCATAAGAGAAATGAACCATCCGCCTTAGTGGCGAATACTACTCGAGCGGATCAATAAATGTATCAAGAGATTCTAGGTAACTAAGCATGGCAGAACCCTAATGGTTACACTAGACTTCGAGGGCATTACCAAGGCAAGTCGAGCGTCTAACTACCCTCTTTTCATACTCGAGAATGGTACCATTTCTGGACAACCACTCCATCCCTAGAATCAACCCATAGCCCAAAAATATAAGCTTTACTTCTAAACTCAACACTTAGCATAGACATTCTCAAATCCAAACAAGTAATGAATAAATGAGCCGATTCCCCAACAGGATTTGAGACTAAAATGGGATCCTCTACTACGCTAGTACTAAGGTGCAGAGACTCAACTATCGAAGCAGAAATAAAAAAGATGCGATGTACCATAATCAAAAACGGTACGAACAGGATAGAAAGATTAACTAAACTTTCCTACAGAAACATTTCTACCTTCTTGTTCTGAGCCTCATTCGCCTTAACCACTCTTATCCCCTCTTATATAACGTGTTAACAGGTCTGTCGAGAACTACCTCCTTCGCACGGCAACCCTACAAAGCTTGAAATAAGATTAGTCGTAGATGGAACTAATGTGACTATAGATGGAGGAAAGAAAGGAAAAGGGATCCAAACAAGGAAACAAAGGATAATGCTAATGGCATTTGGGGAATAGCCTTTAAAAATAAAACTTTTCTTGAAAAATGCTTCTTTGTAAATAGTTTTGAAAATAATTTCAAAAGGTTTTATAAACTTTTGCCCAGTCTGGTAACCTTCTGCTCTGATACCAAATGTAACACCCCACCTCCGCTAGGGTCACTCGCAAAGGGAATGCACTAGTTTTGGTGGAGCATTATCTAGGTAAACATACACAGAAATATTACAAGACAAAACATATAAAACAGCGGAAGAAGAACCAAATTTTATTGCTTTAAAAATCTAGAAAGGTCTAAAGCCTTTTTACATCAAAATGCCATTAAATCCATTACATCAAAATCTGTCTTGCAATAGTAAAGAAGCATAAAACCATAGTCATAAATCATTCTCCAATAAAGCAGCAAAGCAAGCCATAGCCAAGAGAAATCCAAGCAGTACATGAAAGAGCCTTGGAACTTGGTAAGATCCGAACTAAGCTGTATTCCCACCCTACGAACCTGGGGGGGGGGAGGGACAAAAGAAAACGAGGCGAAACAAACTGGGTCAGTCATAAAGACTGAGTAAGTCCTAGTGACTTTCAGCATAAAAACATGTAAAGATATCATGGCATGAATAAACTTAAAGTAAACATAAGGATGGTGACAAAATAGGCAAGTTAAACTAAGATAACAAGATAAACTATGGTAAAAGGATAAACTAAGGACACAAGAAAAACTAAGGTAACAAGATAAGCTATGTATAGCATCGCATGTTTAACATTCTCTGCACCAACTGTACTAGTACCCAACCCGTATCATCCTTTCCATGTACATATACAGTCCCTTGCCGTATATCGTATGGGTTTCATCACGTAATTTTATGCTACTTCAACGTAGTGCCACCATTCTTGAAATCGTTTGGACTGCCACCCTTGTTCTGGCTAGGTTTCCTTATCATGAACTATCGCGTGTTCAACTAGGATTTATGCCACCTAGGACCAATAGGGATTATGCTACCTATTGAACGTTTTCTAGATTCGATTAGGGTTTATGCCACCTAGGACCACTGGGGATTATGCTACCTAACAAATTCCACGTAACGATCTATTAATCGATCGGCTCCCTACAAGTCCAAGCTCGTTCATGTGTCTGTGTCATATGGCCCAATCACGAAATGTAGTCACCTGTGCTAGGTCTACCATAGGGTGTATCAAGCCCTATGGTGCCAACCATCGACACGAATCAAGCACGCATAGATGAACCTACTGATGCCCAATGCCTGCTTTTTCTGCTCTGGAGTGTGTGCAAGCCCGCACTCCGTTAGAACATACAATGGCACACCCATACAGCCGTCGTTCTGGTCGCTTACAATCAGCCTAGAAATTGTGCCCCACCCTGCCTAGTTCCAGGGTACCATGATACATCTAGTGGGTTACTGCTGAAACGGACCGCGTAACTAGGGTTTTCGTCTAGTAGGTTAAGTGTTGTCATTTAAATTCGAGACTTAACCCTATCGGTCTAGTATATCAAGTTGGTTAAGTGTTGTCATTCAAGTTCGTGACTTAACCCGCCTACGCGTCATGTCAAATTGGCTAAGTGTTGTCGTTCAAGTTCATGACTTAGCCCTACGAATCATCTATCAAGTTGGTTAAGTATATTCAAGCGGTTCATGACTTAACTCTATCAAATCATTGTGTCTAATTGGTTAAGTATATTCAAGCGATTCATGACTTAACCCTATCAAATCATCGTGTCCAATTGGTTAAGTATATTCAAGCGGTTCATGATTTAACCCTATCAAATCATCGTGTCCAATTGGTTAAGTATATTCAAGCGGCTCATGACTTAACCCTATCAGGTCACCGTGTTAAATTGGTTAAGTATATTCGAGTGGTTCATGACTTAACCCTATCAAATCATCGTGTCAAATTGGTTAAGCATATTCAAGAGGTACATGACTTAACCCTATCAAATCATGTCTCAAGTTGGTTAAGTGTTGTCTTTCATGTTCATGACTTAAACCTATCATGTGGCATTAATTCATTAATGTCCCTTAACCTCTCACATTGGACCTGTTGTTGTGGTCACTGGATATGCCGAGAGGTTCCGGGCAGATTTACACCACAACTCATTCTAACCTCGGGTTTCAAGCGCGATATGACCAACTACTCACATTGGATCCTATTGTTTGCAGCCACTGGATTTGCTGGGCGGTTCCGGGTAGATTTACACAGCAAACTCAACCCAACCTCGAGTTGACCATTTTCATGTTCATTCTAAGTGTCATGACCATGTTCAAGTTTCATGTCAAGTTCGTTTCAAGTTTTCAAAGCAAGTTTCATGTCAAGTCGATGTCAAGTTCGTGTCCATATCCAGGTTCAAGTTACAACAGCGTTCATGTTTCAAGTTTTGCCTTTTATCAGGTTCATAATTCATGTTCATAACCAATTCATGTTTTGCCTATTCTACCCAAATCGTATTCCCATCGCACGTAAACGTGAATCGATCCATACTACAAATAAATCCAAACCTCATAATAAAGGGAATAACATCAAAACTATGATAGGCAAAAGGGACGAGCATAAAGCAATAAAAGACAAGCATTACATAACTTGAGATAATTGGTTACTACATCACTGGCATAAAAGATTTCAAATCTAGCAAGATAAGGCGATAGTTATGGTAAACGCTGACATAAAAGAATAGGCATGCAAAAGCAAGCCAAATACAAGGATGATGGATCCAGTGGTTTTGGTGTACATAATTGCGAATAAACTAAGCGAGTCACACCTTAGTTATACAATTCAACAGAAGGTCAATTCGGTGCACAACATGGTTTTTAACTATGGTGTCATGGGCATGAACAATAGTCTTAGGCAATTAACCCCAACAGTCATAGGTAGAAATCTCATAGTTATGAATCATAAGCGATTAATCACAATAGTCATGGATAATTATCCAAAATAGTTCTAGGAAAATAGTTATAGGGAATTAACAGTAATAGTTTCAAAGTCATAGTCATAGATAATAGCCTTATGTTCATAATCATAGGTAATAATCCTCATAGTCAAGAGTCATAGGTGATTAACCATAATTGTCATCGTCAATTAACCACAATTGTCCTCGTCATAGTCATAGGTATAGTCTCATGTTCACAGTCATAGGCATGGTCTTATGTTCTGTCATAGGCATAGGTATAGTCTTATGTTCATCGTCATAGTCCTTGTCCATTAACAATAGTTTCAATGTCATAGGCATGTTAAGGTTATAGACACGAGAGAGTTTGATTTACAACATGAATAGGTCCAAAGCAATATTCACGAAAGTCAAGATCTAAGATGAACAAGAATAGCTACGAATCAATCACCATACATAGATACAATTGCAATTTACAACATGGATATTAAGTTTACAGCTTTTATCTAAAAGTAACTTGAACTTACAGTGCGTGGATCGAGAATTAGAGTGCAGAGATTTGATTCTAGAAACGGTTGTTGCAGTTGCTGAATCTCTATTTGTTCGATCGTGTTCTAATTGAAATCCCCCAATTTGCAAATCCCTTAGCGTAGTCTTGATGGAGAAGGAGCAGCCCTTTTTCTTCCTTTTTATCTTATTATTTTAATTATCTTACAAGCAGCATAAGGACAGAAAGAATTGGTATGGAGAGAATGAGGCTAGGGGACTGCTTATATAGGGTTAGGCAGATGAATCTGGTCAGAAAACGAGTCTAAATACGTCAGGATGCATCTGGTTCAAGAAGTGGGTTCGGGAGGCAGGTCGACCCCCTGGTCGACACTATGGTCGACCTGGTCCCTGGGAGGTCGACACTATAGTCGACCCCCAGGTCGACCTGGCCTATGGGCGGGAGTTTTCCCGCCCTGCCTGCTGCGGGGTTTGAATTCGAATTTCGAATTCGAATTTCGAGCTGTTTTTGATTCTGATAATTCCTGAAACTTCGGAGGGTCATATCTCCCTCATACGAACTCCGATTTTTGAAAACTCGGACTCTATTCAATGTACAATTTCGAGACGAACGCAATTGCATAACCCGTTTTCCCTGATTCTGATTTTAAAATTTAATTCTGCCTTGATTTCTTGTTTTAACATGTTATCAAAATTTGGGTTGTTACACCAGCCAACCCTAAGAAACTCCTCACCTCGGTAGCATTTTCAGGGACCTTCCAATCTTGGATGGCCACAACCATTGCGGGATCCACAGCTATCCCTTCTGTGGAAACCACGTTCCCTAAGAATCGCACTTACTTCCTCCAAAAGTGACATTTATAAAATTTACCTTTAAAGCTATGCACTCGAAGGGTCTCCAACATTTCCCTTAGATGTAGGGCATGCTCTTCCTAGCTTTTAGAAAAGATCAAGATGTCGTCCACAAAGACTACCACAAATTCATTAAGGTACTCCCTAAACACCCTACTCATCAAGTCAACAAAGTATGCGGGGGCATTTGTCAAACCGAAGGGCATCACCAGCCACTCGAAGAAGCTGTCTGGAGTCCTGAAGGCAGTCTTGTCTATGCTATCCTCAGCAACTCTCAACTGATGGAAACCCATGGCTAATTCCAACTGCGAAAATACTGAGGTGCCAACTAACTGATCAAAGCGATCGTAAATCCTCGGCAGTGGGTGCCTATTCTTCTTAGTAAGCTTATTAAGTTCTCTTTAGTCCACACAAAGTCTAAGGGACCCATCTGCCTTCGTGGCAAATACTACTGGAGCACCCCACTCCGATATACTTCGTCTGATGAACACCTTCTCAAGCAATTCTTTCACTTGCTTACTGAGTTCTCTTCTCTCTCCGGGAGCCATATGGCGCACTGGCAATGCAACTGGCTTTGCATTATCTACTAAATATATTCGAAAGTCTATCTCATGTTTTTTGGGGTAGACCCCTCACCTCATCGAAGACATCAACATATTCATGGACTATACGAACAGAATGTAAATCATCATTGGATGGGTCAAGGGATTCTAGGTAGCTAAGCATTACTGGACCTCTAGGGTCACAAGAAATATCAAGGGTCTTTCCACAACGAGTCAACAATCTAACTACCCTTCTTTCACATTCTAGGATGGCCCCGTATCTAGTTAGCCAATCCATACCTAGAATCAAGCCATAACCCATGAAGCCAAGAACAAAGGCGTTGCATTCAAACCCAACGGCCAAGATAGACACTCTCAAATCCCGACAAATTATAGAAAGATGAGCCGAACCACCAATAGGATTTGAGACTACTAAGGGATCTGTAACTAAATTAGTATTTAGGTGCAGTGTTTCAACTAATGATGTAGAGATAAATGAATGTGATGCGCCAGAATCGAATAAAGTACGGACATGATGATCAAACAGAAAAACTAAACTTTCAACAGAAATTGCTCTACCTCGTTCTTACAGCGGTGGGACCACGAGAGCCTGAACTTGCCTCCTTGCCCGCCCTGGTGTCATAAGAGCCTGCACCTGTCCTCCCGAGGTAGACCGTGCCCTCTGCCCTTCCCTTGGGCAGTTCTTAATCAGATGTCCCGCTTTGCCACAGTGGAAACAACCTGTCTTCTTTTTTTCCTACAATCTTTGCTTAGATGGCCGGGTGTCCCACAGTGAAAACATCTTTTCTTTCCCTTACCATTGTTGCCTTTACCACCTTTCTTGTTCTGTTGTTGCTGTTGCGGTTTCTTTTGATCCCCTTTCTTCTCGGGTGCCTTATTAGCATTGGCGCCCTTCTCTTCTTCATGCATAAGCGCCATGTCAACTAGTGTCTCAAAGGTAGCCCCCATGGGGATGTGGGTCATAGCTAACCCATGAAGCGGCTCGTTCAAACCATTAATAAATCTCAGGGCCTTCTTTTCTGGTGTATTCACAAAGTCCAAGTCAAATCTCGCCAACTGATTGAACTTGTTGGCGTATTCTTTCACTGATAGATTCCCTTGCTTTAATGCCAAAAACCTTTCCATATATAAATTCTCTTCAGCCCGTGAGAGAAACTTTGCCTCAAACCTACGCCAGAAATCTGGCCATGTATCAACTGGATGCTCTCCATTAGTGACCTCCCACCAAAATGAGGCCTCATCCTTCATTAGCCAGGTAGCTAACTGGACCTTTCTTCCTTCTTCCTCTTCAAAGATTCTAAACAATTCTTCCATCTCCTTTAGCCAATTTCGAGCTTCAACAAATGTCTCCGTCCCGTGAAAAGTTTTCCACCCATTGCCCGAAAGTCCTTACATATCTTTGCAAAAGTATCGACATGAGGAGGAGGAGGAGCATTTGCTGGACCTACGGTGGTGACCCTAGTCTCCAAATACCTCCTAAACCATCCTGGTATCGTCATCCCCTCGGGTATCTCGGGAATTCCAGACATGCTGAAACGAAAAATGAAAGATTCAATACAAAAGAACCGAAGGAAGGATATATGTCTCTTGGGGTTATGCTTTCTAAAATAAGCTTTTCTCTTGAAAATACTTTCCTTAAAACATACTTTTGAAGGTACTTCTTTATAGAAGTGTCTTTGAAAAACATTTTTTCAAATTTCATATTTGTTCTGGTAACCTTCAGCTCTGATACCACGTGTAGCACCCTACGTCCATTAATGTCACTCACAAAGTGAATGCATTAACTTCTATGGAGCGTTTTAAGTGTGTATAGAATAGAAACTTAACAATAAGACAGATATAAACAGTACTTAAAAATTTAAAATTTTATTCATTGCAGTGGTAAACACATAGATTTGATTACATCATCAAAAACTAGAGTCAAAGTACATAATATCCATTTTGACTAAATCAGAGTACATAAGTTGAAAGACATAACCCCAACACAAAATAGCCATAAATAAGATAGGTTGAACTTTTACTTCACCGATCAAGCAACTTCTAAAAGCAAGAGATATTGCTGTCCAAAATCAAGCTCCACTGGTGTTAGTTCCACACTGAGCACCTGGGGGGAAAAGGAAGAAATGAGGTGGAAACAAAAGGGGTCATACATAAAGTCTGGCGAGTGCGATAAGTTTAACAATATAATTACCAAAATAACTAGGCTAAGGAATAAGTTGGAAAATAAGGAAATGACTGTGAACAATTGGGTATGACAGATTAAGCAAGGAAATAAGATGAACAAAGATAACATTAAAGGCGCACCTAAACCACTATAAGATAATTACTATACTGCACCACACTAAACACCCTAAAAGTTGATCCCGCCTACAAGACTTTAATAATGATAATGGTAGTTTTGTGCACCACTAGTTGCCTTCATAGGTGCCGCCTGCCCCTATCTCCATTAGGTGTACCCACTACCCCCATGCGATCGGCTCCCTAACTCGTAGATACCCGTGCTGGCCCCACAGTGGGGTGTATCACTCCCCAAAGTGGCAACCCGATACCACCAACAATGCGTGGCTTATACCTACACGATGCAACAACGTCTTACCTATCAGCCCGGGCCCACACACGCACATGAACACGTTGGACTTGCATTGCCACCGCTAACCCGTTTGGGCCTCTTACAGTCAAGCCCAGTATGCGTGTCCCGTCCTCGACTTGGGTCAAGCGTACAAAGATACTTATGGGTTACTGGTTGAAACGGGCCCCCATTACTTGACAGAACCTATCCACCTAATCTTGGTCCCCTCAAGTACATCCCATTTAACCCTCTTCTTATTCATGTTCACTTACATGTTTCAAATTTTGGTTAAGTGTTTCTAATCGTATTTCACAAGCCACCCAAGGCACCCAGTTAACCCCTATGTCCCACTACATGTTTATCTGGTTAAGTGTTTCTTAATTTATTAACACCGTAACTTTGTAGAGACCTCTCACATTAGACTGGCATTTGTGGCAGCTGGATTTGCCGGGCGGGTCCGGGCAGTCTTACACTACAAAAGAGCCTAACCTCATGTCTTAGGCGATTAACTACACATAATTAATTATCCCCCAATTTGAATTAATTTCCCTATTCAAATTATCAATCGATTCCAAATTTAACTATGTCCATAATTGACTCAATTATGTCCATCTGTTTATGGTATGAAAAATTATATCAATTATCATCACAAATTTATTTTATGCCATTTAAGGCATTTATGCCAATTATCAATATTAAATCTTTTATTATTATCCCATTGCCTCACGTTGTATGTTCGTTCGTTTAACGTAAAATATACGTTAGACTCGAATAGTCTAACTTATGGAGTAAAGAGAAAACATCACAACATACATTGAAATAAAATTAGATCTAAACATAAGGGGTGAACTTGCATGTGTGAACGAGGTTCTTCATCTAAAACTTGCATAGGCCAATCACAAACTTGCATAAAACTACATATGTCATAGATCTAAATCTAAAGGTGTAAACTTGTTTAGGTAATAGTCACAAACTTGCATAAACCATGTATGTCATAGATCTAATTATAAGGTGTAAACTTGCATAGGCAATAACCACAAACTTACATTACATGATTCATACTCCAAACATATACATATATATATATATACTTGGATATGTGATTTATGCAACATAAACGATGGTGTAAACTTACATCTAAACATGTAAACTAGCATGTAGAATTTTGTGTACTAGCATATAACTCACACGTGTCATAGCCTAACTTTAGATCCAATTTACACATAAAATAGATGTCATGAAACATGCAAGGTTGTATATAATTTTCACTAACTTGCATATGATCCATGCCTCAATTAACATCCTAACTTGCATACATACATATGATTTATCATATGAATTAGTTTCAACAACATAACCAAACTAGCATATGAAACATCATTATGAATTGATTATACATAAGCCAATCATAGAATTACAACATAGATGATAACATCACAACTTTACAACATAGATGATAATATCATAGAATTTACAACATAGATAATAACATGCTGTCAATAATTCCTAACATAACCATATAATCCACATTATAGCTCAATCCAATTAAATTGTTAATTATTTTATTAAAGAAATTGAACTCACAACTCAAAGAAGGTCTTGAGTTCTGAAATATGAGTTCTGAAATTGATTTAGCTTTCCTTTAAAGAAGACAATTTGTTGCGGTTTATATTAGAATTGAACTGATTAGCTTTTCTTCCTCTCTAATTGGTGGCGGCTATTCTAGGTTGCAAGGTGACGACATGGAGGCCATGATTCTAATTTTTACTTGATTTTAGCGTTTGAGTCTACATGTGTTTTTATAGAGTTTAGGATTAATTTAGGCCATCCGACCAACCCAGAATTAACCCCAGCCATTCAGACCAGATCAGAAACCCTAATGACTCATCCTACAGTCATAAAAAGGTCATCAAACAAATCTGTCGGGGGAGGGGGGAGGAACAGGTCGACCCCTTGGTCGACCTGTGTGGGTAGGTCGACCCCCAGGTCGACCTGGCCCTGGCGGGAAATTTCCCGCCTAGCCCAATCTGACTCTGAAATTCGATTTTTTGAAATCTGTTTTTATTTTTTTCTGAAACTTCCGATGGCCATAACTTCTTCATACGTAGTCCAATTCACGCAAACTCGGACTCTATCTCAACCAGAATTCCGAGACAAACACAATGGCACAATCCATTTCCCTTAATTCTCACATATGAGATTAGTTATTCTTTAACTTGTGAACATTAATATTGAAAATTACGGGGTGTTACACCTACAGTGATGTAACGAACCACAAACTCATGTAAATTCCCAAATTTCCAGCATCGGATTCTACTGAAATCATTTAACAGATGCTAAATGGGATGATAACTCCAATACCATATCAATAAATCGAACCATTACTTGAATTTCCCAAAATTCGTATACTTAGGCTCACCGTCCTTTTTTTCTCGAGCTTCAGAAAACTGTGCGAGCTACATAAAATTCAAACAAAGATGTAGCTTTTGCTATCCTCGATCCATCTATATAGCTTTTGAGATTTATTGGTGTTGTTTGGAATTGTTTTGATTTTTAGTTCTTCACATTATATTTGATTTGAAGAAAATGATGGCGGCGGTTTGTGATTGACCAGAGAAATGAAATTTTAGGTTTTAGGTTAAGTATAGGATGGTATTTATAGGGTATGGTAGCTTACCAAGGAAGCTACGTATATTTTAAATATTGATTTTATATCGTACCGTTATTTTTATTTATCGTTTAAAAATTCCTACAACCACATACAATATCCACATTCGACGAAAATGGACATACAGCTACAGTTCGGCATTACGGACCCAATGAAACTTGTTTCGTTGAATTCCGACTTCGTTTGCTCTCCCAATATATTTTTAAAGTCAAATAATTGACTATTTTTCACATTTAAATTCTGTGCGGCCACATACTGACTTCAAAAATCACGAAAATTGAAATCTAGCAATAATTTAATATTCCGGATCCAACAAAATTAGTTCCTTTGAAAACGGCGGTCATTCGCAAAACTGGCTATTTTTAAAGCTCTAAATAAACCCTTTTAAATATTAATATACTTAAAAATAGTTGAATTTAATATTTATAAATAAATATTATTGTATATATTCACAATAGAATATCATACAGCTCCAACTGGATTTATAACTCGATATTCAAATCCCGGTTGAATCGATATTCAGTTTATATTGAAAAATTCATTTATATTATAAATAAATCGTTATAAATTATTAAGGAATTCCATAGCGACTTTTAGAAAATTTGATTTGGACATAAATCAAAATCTACACGACGAAATACCGATTTTTCTCTTCCATTAGAAAAATAAACTTCAGCGGCTCCGAACGTTTCTTGTTTCACAGAAATCCGACTCAAAACGGATTCTGTTTATTCGTTTAAATTTCAAATCGCTAAATTACGAACTGCCGCGCTATTTCAAGCTCGTTTATAATTATAATGCAAACTATATGTTCAACTGACATTTATAAATAACTTCGTTATTATAATTAAATTCTAAACTGTATTATACCTTATATGTGATCCAATTCACATTGGATTGTGAATTCAGCTATTTTTGATTATTTCAGAATTAAATATATTATTTAATTATTGTATTAATTAAATATTCAATATTATTTAATTAAACAACCATTTAAATCTGTAAATCACTTTTTAAATAATTAATTAAATTAATTATTATGCCGTAAAAATACGGCACATTACAAAGACTGTCGAGGAGACCGACAACCTCACCAACAATACCAACAATGCTACACCGACCACCAATCACTTCGAAGTTGGCAAAACTTTTAGAGCGGGATCGGTTGTGACAAGGAAGGATTTGGATGAGTTGTTAAGGGTCTAACAAGTCAAATGGACATCGCAAACAATGCTACGCTGAAGAAATCAGAATCCATGTTCGCTGTCCAAGTTGCAACAGCAAAAGTCACCATGAATGCCACCCATGCTAAATCTGCTCAAACTTCCCGTACGGAAGATACAGGTTCCTCCTCTTTAAGTCCAAATTAAGAAAATTCTGTTCAGAAGGTTCCAGATCCTAATGATCCTAATCATAAGGAAACAAAACCACCTACTCGCAACCATTCCAATAAAGCAACTTCTCAACAAGAGCTCGGTTCCACCAAAGGGGCACCTGCCCAAGTGGGAGGCCCACAGCCCCGGAATCCAAACTGTAACTGTTTGCTTAGGAAGACATCCGTTAAGGAGGATGGCTCCGCCCCATGGACCAACACGATGAGGAGGAGCACATATCGGAGATGGTCCGCAAGTTCATAGAGAAAAGCTTGAAAAAGCAGGATGATGAGAAAGAATAGGGATTCACTCCTACCAAGACCCCTCTCACAGAAAGGATCAAAATGGCTCTTTACCCAAAAAAGTTCAAGCGTCCAATAGTACAAGCCTATAATGGGACCGACGATCCCAACATGTTCCTATTCAAGTACGACCAACACATGGATGGGGCACGAGCCACAAACGAGCTAAAGTGTCTTTACGTCCCAACTTATCTCGAAGGGGTGGCTTATCTTTGGTTCACGAAATTGCCGCCAAAGTCTGTGGATGATTTCCTACCTTAGCCAAGCTATTCATGGAGTAGTTCAGACTCCGGGACCAAAGTCCGAGATGTAGTGGAATTAAATGAGCTGGAGCAAAGACAAGGGGAATCCATCAAAGCTTTTCTTACTCGCTTCAATGTCCATCAAAGATTTTATTACTCGCTTCAATGTTGTAGCAGCCGAAGTTGGAAATCACGAGCCACGCTTAGTTTTAATGGCTTTGAAAGGGGCCATCTCTAAAAGGACCAAGTTCGGACGCTGGATCAAAAAGAAGAAGCCAAGTACACTCGAGGAACTATTCGATAAAGATGAAGAATACATGAGTGTTGATGAAGATCTAGCATATGCTCTGGACATTCCTGAAAGCAATGCACAGCCTGAAAGGATAGACAATGTGCAAAGCAACCAAAAGAATCCTGGTGGTCAGAAAAAGGGCAACAAGGGAAAAGATAACCGAAATAATAAGAAACTTCGCTTCTTTAAGGATTCCGAGTTGGCTTCCCTCAATGATACCATGGAAAATATCTTCATGGAAACCAAGAATATTGAGGAATATCCGACGGCAAGGCAAATAAAGGTCAATGATGCTGCAATCAAGTCAGGTAGGTTCTATTGATTTCACAACCAGCCAGGTCATGATATGAATGAATGCAGACATCTAAAGAACTTAATTGAAGAACTGATAAGGAAGAATAGGCTCCAACAATATACAAAAAACCCGCAGAATAATCAAGTCGCTCAAGGGATATGGACATCTGCAGGACAATCAGAACCGAGAGAGAGTACTCCAGTTGCTGTTATTCCAAGATCGATCATCAACACAATTTTCGGAGGATCCAATCCAGTTGGAAGAAGCTGGGGGGATATTGTGAAATATACTGAAGAGATGAAAAGCCTTCCTAATGAAGAAGGAGTTATGGTCGTGAACAATGCCTTCCCCTCAAAAATGCCAAAGATTTCATGAGATGATGTGTTGTTCAAAGATAGAGACTCATATGGATTGCTAACGCCTACGGTTGATCCCATGGTTGTTACCATTGGTCTGGATCCAGCCATAGTTAAAAAGGTCTCGGTTGGCAGTGGGGCATCTTTCAATGTTCTTTTCATCAACGCATTCCATAAAATGAACCTTTCTATGGACGATGTGAGAGCTTGCCAAAAAAAGATTCATGGTTTCACGAGGTAACCCACTCAACCAATTGGCATCATCAATTTGCTCGTCGAACTCAGAGAAGGAGAATGGAAGATTGCCATGGGGCAAGATTTTGTCATAGTTGATGAGTTTTCGACATATAATGCCTTCCTCGGAAGAACAGCTCTTGCAGCGTTCAGGATAGCAATGACTCCATGGTGCTTAACCATGAAATTCCCTACCGAAAATGGGGTTGGCATGATTAAGGGCGACCAAAAAGTAGCAAGAGAATGCTACATGGCAGACCTGGCTAAAGATAGGAAGAAGGAAACGAAGAAGAATGCAGCGGGCCCACTCCGCATTCATGATTCCCCCTTATAACAATTAGGGTGGGGCCCTCACACCAGTGAACACAGCGGAGCTTAGAAGGAGATGGCCCTAGAAAAACCGGTGTGGGGGAAAATAGAATGGCACTAGTTGAAGCCACAATCTCAATCTTAGTGCATGACGAGGATCCTGACAAATTATTGAAAATAGGTTCTTAACTAGGCCTAAAGTTACAAAGAGGATTAATCTTGTTTTTAAAAGCAAATTTAGATGTTTTTGCTTGGACATATTCTGACATGTGTGGAATTTCTTAAGATGTAATAGTGCATAAATTGAATGTTAATTCAAGTTTAACCCTAATAAAGTAAAAAAGACGAGTTCAAGGACCTGAAAGATCTGTAGCATTAAAAGAAGAAGTGGACAGGTTGTTCAAAAATAACTTTATATGAGAGTCCACATATCCTTATTAGGTTTCCAATCCGGTCCTTGTTAAAAAGTCCAACGGAAAATGGAGAGTGTGCATAGATTACTCGGACCTCAACAAGGCTTGTCCCAAAGACAGCTTACCATTGCCCAAAATTGATCAGCTTGTTGACGCAACTACCGGGCACGAACTATTATCTTTCATGGATCGTACTCCGGGTACAATCATATTATGATGCATAAGCCGGACGAGGAAAACACAAGTTTCATAACCGATAGAGGTTGTATGGCTACAAAGTCATGCCGTTTGGACTAAAGAATGCAGGAGCAACATACCAACGCCTTGTGAATTCCATGTTTAAATCCCAAATCGAGAATACAATGGAAGTTTATATAGATGATATGCTGGTGAAGTCGAAGAAAGCTGGGGATCATCTTGAAAATCTAGCTGAAATGTTCCATATTCTCAAAAAGTATGGAATGAAGCTAAATCCGCTTAAGTAATCATTTGGAGTTGCATTGGGGAAATTTCTTGGATTCATAGTCAATGCCAGAGGTATTGAAGCAAATCCTTCTTAAGTCACAACCCTACGGGAGATGCACGCTCCAAGGACAAAGAAAGAGCTTCAAATCTTAAATGGAAAATTAGCAGCAATTAACCGATTCATTTCAAAGGGTACGAATCAATGCATTCCACTCTTCGATGATTTGAAGAGAGGAAAAAAGGATTTCCAATGGACTCCTGAATGCCAGACAGCTTTCGAAGTGTTGATCAAGCACATGGCATCACCACCAATACTATCGAAGCCTAAAGATGGAGAGGAACTATTCCTATATCTAACTGTCTCATCTCATGCATTAAACGATGCACTTGTTTGGGAAGATGCCAAGGCTCAATGGCCAGTTTACTATATCAGTAAAAGGCTCGCTAGGGCAGAGTTAAACTAACCTAAGTTGGAGAAGCTCGCGTATTGTCATCTTATTGCCTCAAAGAAGATAAGGCTATACTTCCAAGCCCATCCCATAAAAGCTCTCATCAACCAACCACTAAGACAAGTTCTCTTTCGCCCAAAAACTTCGAGGAGACTATTGAAGTGGAACATAGAGCTCAGCCAATATGATATCACTTATCATTCTCGAAGAGCTATTAATGGGCAAGCCTTAGCAGACTTCATCACCGAGTTCATGGATAGGGTGAAGAAACAAAAGAATCAGCGGAGGTGGTGGCTAGTTGGAAGTTATTCAATGATGGATCCAGAAATGATTACTGCTCAGGGGCAGGAATAGTTTTAGTAACTCCTAAAGGGCACTCCTTATGCTATGCCCGAAGGTTGGAATTCCCATCAACCAATAACGAAGCTAAATATGAAGCATTAATTACAGGGCTAAAATTGGCAAAAGAACTAAATCTGAAAACCTTGCAAATCCTTAGTGACTCGAAGCTGGTAGTACGACAAGTCCGAAAGGAATTCCAAATCAAACTCGGAAACCTTCCTACTTATCTTACCAAAGCTTTGGAACTTCCCAACAATCTTGAATACTACACTATATCTCATATTCCTAGGGAAGAAAATTAAAAGGCATATTCTCTTGCCAAGTATGCTAGTTCCTCAGATGCACAGCTACTAGGTTTGATTCCGGTCTAAGTTCTTTCAACTCCCGCCATTGAAGAAGCGGATATTGACTGGATTATCGATATTGTTGAGGAGCCTGTGTCCTAGATGACCCCAATCAAGGAATATATCCTCCACAGAACACTTCCAGAGGAACCGAAAAAGCAATGAAAAGTGTGTAATGTTAGTTCCAAAAATGGTTCTAACACCCAAATGAATAATAATTCTGATGAAATGAAATTAAAAGTAGAGAAAAACACACGATTATAGTGGTTCAGCGTTAAAAAGCCCACATCCACTTTATATTTTTTGGATTGATGATTTGAATACAAGTACAAGGATTATTTTCACTCAATTTCACTCTTAAAATGGATAACTTCACTCAATTTTCTTCAAAATATGCTTCAAAAGTTGGTTGTAATCTGAACAGAATGATGCAATTCGGTTGTTGAGGAAGTTTGAATTGCTGATTTGCCAAAAGATCCTTCAAATGATCCTTTGTGGTATATTAATAGGTGGAAAATCTCTCTGGGTGGCTTCCTGTTCGGTACAGTGGCAGGCATCCCTGCTTGGTTTGGTAGTGGGAGCTTCGGAGATGATGCCAGCGCACAACAGTTGTGGGTGAATGTGTGATGATGGATGCCTAACCGCTCCGAGTCTTCAGGGAATCGTGTATTGTAACCGCTGCAGCTTTTGGCTTTCAGGTCGGATGGCATATTGGGGGGGTCCTGATCGGAGGATTCCGAACCGATCCGGTCGTGCTCTCCATTCATCACTTCCTAAGCTACTTGTTTTAAAGCAAACAGGAACGGTTTGGGGATCTCCGAACCGAACGGACTTCCTGGTGCTTATCCTCCCCTATGAACCTATTTGTAAAGAAATCCATTAGCTTTGTGTAGCCCGATCACAATGCGGGATAACATTTTCCCCCCTCGAAGTACGCGTTTATTGAAGATAAAGTGTGCTTCGAAATAGTCTGTCCATTGGTTTATGAATTAAAATCATTGAATAGTTGCTCCCATTCATCTGTAAAGTCGTGTAGCTTCGTCAAGTCACATCCTTTGCTATCTATAAATACGCGGATGAAGGCATAACTCACTTTCGTTATTTTGAATAACTTCAGGAACTCCTTTTAATGTCCAAGTAGCTCCTCCAGGTAAACTTTGATAATGCATACTTATTAGCTTGTCACTTCTTCTTTCGAGTTGGTTTCGTGTGCTGAGTTGACTCTGATGGTTATGGTTCGGATGAAGCTTATCTGATCCATTACGTGTCTGGTCCTGACTGTATCTACTGGGCTGAAATAGAGAAGGCCTTGGATCTCTCTTCTCTCACTTCCATTCGAGTCGGCCTGAAAAATCATTTCGAGGAATACGAATGGACTTCTTTCTTTGAGTATATAAACCCACACACTTCTCTTCTCTTTTACTTTCTTGTTTTAGGGATTTTTACCCAAATTCGAAGAGGAAAAACCCTAACCCTCGAAAATATTTCAAATTCCGTTCCGGTTTTAGATTAATTTTGAAGGTGGCTTTTCAATTCTCGCATCACTTATCTTATTCTTGTTTGAATTCGTTATTAGAGTCAATTTGGGTGATTTTCATGTTGAATCGAAAATTAGTGTCAACGCTTCTTTCCTCCGTTGTCATCGTCGTTGGTTGCTCTACTGCCACCTTGAGGAGGTGGTGGAGATGATTTGAGAGCGCGATTGAGGCATTGATTACTTAAGAACTTACTGATGAGGGTTTTTTGTGGATGATGGATTGGGTTCTTCATGAGGAAAGGAGGATACAAAGAAGACAATACTTCTGGAAAGGCGCGATTAGTTTGAAGTGGGAAGGAAAAGAAGGAGAAATGGGTTTATCGAACCGGGTGGGGTCGGAGTGAGAAGCGTGAGTATAGGTAAGATCTGGGTGTAGCATATGTTCTCGGGTCGGATCTGTAAAAAGTGCTAAGCTTTATCATCTTATATGACTTTCATCCGATCCGAATCGAACTCGTCCCATCTTCAGCTCCGACCCAATCCAGACTATATAAGATGTGAACTTCTGACATGGATATCCGATCCGAACCAGATCACATAACAAACTATTTCTCGATTCGAACTGAATTGTATATATGATATGAGTTTCTGCTCTAAACCGCATGGGACCTTAACTTCCGACCCGAATCTTTTAACACACGAACATTCGATCAGAACCAAACATTCAACATGAAGCATAAATATACTTAATCCGATCAAACCAAGACTAAGTACTACTTGCAAATTCAGGGACAGTTAGGATAGAGCCTTCTACACTGGACTTTGTAGATTTAACTAACATGCATCTACATTCCATATTACTTTCATTTGATGCTAACTCTTTGTTTTTGCACTTTAGCATTGCATTCATACCAAAACAATTTAGTCCACACACATAAACGGGGGGACACGGGTTATTATACTCCTATCTTGCTATTGTTTCTTCGATAGTTTAGCAATTATGGCTGAGAGACGTTCATCTAAATTAGAAGAAAGGAAAGAGGTGGCCAAGTCATCTGAGAATCCACCTGTTGAAGATGTATCTTCTACTTCAGATTCAGGTTGGGATAGCACAGGTTCAAACTATGTAATGGGAACTTATGAAAGTGACATATCATCCGGGGGTGATGTTTCTCTAGGCGAGGAAGAAGAAGGAGGGGTAGGAGATAATAGTGCCCCAGATGAGTTTGGAAATGTCGAAATCTTGGATCTGCCTAAGGATTCAGTCGATTCAACGATTGACAGTGACAGACTTGAGCGGATATGCCTAAAGCATGGGATTCTTCGAAGAGATACTGAGTTTCCCTTGAAAACATATTGTCCTCATAACCACCGGAAGAGTATATGGCTATTACCAGATTAATGTGCCTAGTTGGGGCAACACCTCCATTTCCGCCATTCGTCGTCGATTTTCTGAGACAACTGCAGGTTGCCCCCATGCAACTTCTTCCCAAATCCTACGCTTATTTGTACACTCTGCACATAGCATACAAATAAATTTTAGGTGTAGAGCTTACTTTCGAGGATGTTCATTTCTTTTACAATTTCAAGAATCGAACCAATGACATCCCTTCTTTTGTATACTTTGAATTGGTGCCAAAAAGGAAAATCATCACTGTTCCGTTTAGTAGCAGAGTCGGGGACCCGAAACCTGAATGGTTTTAAATTAAACAGCAGCCGAGGTGTGCCAGAAGGTGGCTTAAGTCAAGTAAGGACATCAGTTTTTAAGTTCAAGATCTCATAAATACATTAAGCATTGCTTTATTTCACTTGCAGTTCCTAACCCGCCGCAAGAGAAGCATCTAGTGCAATTTGATCGCTTGAATCATTTACTTAACGGTGATAAAAAATTCTTGAACATCAAGGAGGCTTAGTGGATGAATATCTTCATTGGCATCGTCTGGTTGTTATAACTCGTAGAATAGGTCATGGGGAAGGCCCTTATGTGTACATACCTCTGGTTGAAGGGCCGATCGACACTTCACTCGAGAGAGGAGAAAGTTCAAAAGATTCAGCAATGCCCCTCAGGGATCATGCTTCTCCGTCTTCAACTCAGGATGATATCTTAGCAAATATAGCATAAAAAGACAGAAATAAATACATCACTCCCGAGAATGCTACCGCTCCTGAAAAACCAGTCTCTCCAAACGGGTTGCCGTTAGGCGCTCCTAAAGGGGATGACCTCACTATGGATGACTCTACATTTCAGGGTTTGGGAAATCTTCCCTTGCCCGAGACCTTTTACACTTTAGAAGATTTTAGAACGAATCCTCTTACCTTTACTTCCTCAGAAGAAACCACTCATGTAAAGGCTAAGGAGACCACACATACTATCCTAACTTCAGGATCTAGTTGGTTGGGGGGAATATCACTTAGGATGTGCACAACACATTGGCACTGCACGTCACAGCACTTATGCTTTGTATTCATGTTAATTCCAACACTTTCTTGTTTCGTTATGCACAACTAATGGTATGCCCTCGTTATGATGTTTGGAAGGTTCGCTCCAGCATGCCTAGATTTGACCCTGAAACTGAACATGAACCTCACGAGATCCATGGCAGAAATAATAGGAGACATCATGATTCCAATCGCCCTTATTCTTCGCTCTTTCGTTCTCCTCGTCGGTCAGATCCAGACAAGTACAAAAGCCATCAAGATCGTCGTGAGGGGGACAATCAACCTTCCAAAGTTCTGACTCCTCCTAACGAGAGGCGTCCCCAAGAGAAGCCATTGTCGAAGCACGCTAGTTTATAGGATAAACATAAAGTCCCTGAGAAGAGGTCGGGCAAAGGTGATACGTCCATTGTACCTGCGAAGTGGAGAAATATTGAGTTATCCATATCCAATCCTGTGCCGCTCAATTCCGAGAGCAAGGAAAGACTAACATATTTGGAAAAACACTTTCCGAATCATTATTTTGATCATATAACGTTTGCCCTGCGCTTGAGCCTGTCCCTTCGAAGTGGGCAGATGATGCTAAAGCAAAAATTGATTTATTGGACAGGAAATATGCATAGGTGTATAGATATTGGTGCAATCTTTCTAAGATTATCCAGGACCTTATCACTAATATTGGTCACATGAAGGAAATGGCCGATTATGACGCAAGCATCTTGAAGAGTTCGGAGAAAGATTTGGAAGATGCACAGGCTCAGCTTGCTCTCGTTTAACAGGATGTCGATAATTACAAGAAACAACATGAAGAACTACAAAGGCGTTATCATAATTGCTTGGAATCTCATAGCCAAGAGCGCTTGGATCTAAAGAAGCAAGCTGAGGATGCTAAATCTGAGAGTGTTAAAGTACAGTTGGCTTGCACTGCCCTTGAACAGAAGAAGGCTGAGTTAGAGGAGAAAAACACTGATTTAGCAAAGCGGAATACTGAACTAGAAGCCAAACTACTGGAGGCTGAATCTAGAGCAGTGTTGGCCGAGGGGAACACAAGCATCGCCATTAAATCCGCCGAAGAGGTTCAAGAGAAACTCTCTACGGCCCAAAAGGAACTGGATGGCTATAGTGAGCTGATGATAGAGTTCTTTGCTCAGGTGATCCGTCGTCGGGAAATTTCTTGGATCGAGGATTACCCGACAACTCTGGTTTATGTATGGGACCAAATCATTGAATGGGACAAGAAAGAGCTCAAGGTGGATTCCATCGACAAAAACAAACTTATGGAGAAGTTCCTTAGGGGTGAGGAGTCGGCACGTATGGCCGAAGAGCGTTGACTTATTGCTGCTGCCATGGAGGAAGAGAGACGTCAGGCCAAAGGAAAAGATATCATTGAAACCAGTGCTTCTTCTGCTGCCCTCGGGACTACCGGAACAAAGGGATATGATCCCGAGAATCCGGGAATTACTAAGGCATCCTTTTTGTCTCCTATACCTGAGTCGGCACCAGAGACTCTAGCCACCCCAATCGAGAAATCATCTGAAGGTATCTCTACCTTTTCACCCCAATTTGTCAGGGCTATTTCAACCTTTCATTACATTATTGGACAGTCAAATGAAGATCCCTCGTTTTCTCCTAAGTTAATAACTGTCACTTCTCATTCTGTAGGTACCGAGCCAACTGAAAAGACTGATGAGCAACAGGAGACAATCATCGGTGAAAATCCTATTAAAGAGACTCAGGGGAAACGGGATGAGGTCAATGCTGCAAAATCTAGAGAGGTAGCTAAGGGCAAGGAGGAGGAAGTTACCGATAAAGCTCTCGTGCCACCTAACACCGAGACTCCTCACCATGGGGAGATGATAGATGCTTTGAAAGACGATGGCAGTGACGATGGGCATGAAGAGGATGTTGATGTCGTCATGACTGGGGATTCGGGAAATAATGACAACATGATTTTGGCGGAGATGAAAGCCAAGCAGGATGTGGGTCTAAAAGCAAAGACCGAAGAAGTGGAACTCGGAGATCCCAAACCCCTTGAAATAGTTGACCCCAAATCTAAGATAGTTTTCAAATTATCAGGCAGATCAATCACCGGGGAGCTTGCCAAAAAGTCTCCCGCCGATCCTAGCCCTCCAGCTTTTGTTTAGTTTTCCTGTATAAATTCACGTACTTGTAAATAAAATAGTTTATTCCCTACAATGTCAAATATTTGCAAGTTCATCTTTTAAGTAAAATACAAATAAATAATATGTCATATCACGAGTGTACAATAAAGTCATTACTACTAAACGATAGACAATAGATAGTGGGGACATGTATGTGTATGCCCCCAATTAATCTTGAATAAATGGCCTGGCTAAGGCTTGTTCGAGATTGATTAGTCTTGACACTTAGTTGCCCTCGACTCACTGGTGGGGCAAAGTTTCCTTTAACGTTGATGCTTATTCTTTTATCATCTTTATACTCTCCTGCCGCATAACCAAGTTAGAGTGCCATCAAGGTGGTCTCTTTTCGGGTGCACAATAACGCCTCGGGGGATGTCATCTTCCCGTCCTTTATGGTCTCTCTCAATTCATGAGAGTTAGAGTTAGGAACGTCTTCTTTCCATTCATTCCATTCTATTATGCAAACGGTCATTTCTCTTGCTCCTGCATATGTATTGCCCTCAATTTTTTAAGTTCAATTTAATGTTTAATATTCTATAATTAGGGCAGAATAGTCGCAAGAAATAATGAATACAGTGCAGGAAAATAAATGACACACGATATTTTTATAGTGGTTCAGCTGTGTCGTAGCCTATATCCACTATATAATCCTTTGTTCATATAAAAAAACTTTTCTAGGAAGGTCATGCCTTTTTACACGGCCTATAAAACAAAAGAAAATAGTACAATTTCAAGTCAAGTATCGCCGCAAATGTTGGGCGTTCCAAGCTCTAGGAATTTCTTCACCATTCATGGTCGCTAACTTGAAAGCTCCCGTTTCAAGTTTCCATTGGATGGTGTATGGTCCTTCCCACTTTGGCCCTAGATGGATTGGAGGTGGGAAGACTCGCTTCATTACTTGGTCTCCAAGTTCAAAGGTCCTAAGGCAAACCTTTTTGTCATAATAGCGTGCCACTTGGCATCGGTGCCTTGAACCACGCAAGTCCGATTTGTCCCACTTTTCTTCAACCATGTCCAGGGACTCGAGGAGGAGTGCTTTGTTTGTCATCGGGTCGTAATATGTCACCCTATGAGAGGGGACTTTAAGTTCCACCAGAATTACGGCTTTCGACCCAAAGGAGAGTGAAAAAGGGGTGTGACCGGTGGACGTCATGAAGGTCGTCCGATAGGCCCATAGAGCTAATGGAAATTTGTCAACCCACATGGCCTTTGCTCGTTCCAATTGCTTTTTAAGAATGGATTTAATAACTTTATTTATCGCTTCAACTTGTCCATTCGATTGTGGGTGAGCTACAGCAGTATACCTCCTGTCAATCTTGTATTTCTGGCAGAAGTTTCTAAATTCCATTTTATCAAATTGGGTTCCATTATCGGTTATAATGGTTTTTGGTATCCCGAATCGACAAATGAGATTCCTGACCACAAATCTTATCACTCTTCTTGTCGTGCTCATGGTTAAGGGTTCGGCCTCCACCCATTTTGTGAAATAATCCACGACCACGATCACGTATTTAGCCCCTCCTTTGGCGATTGGAAGGGTCCCGATGATGTCTAATCCCCACATGGCGAATGTCCATGGACTGACCATTGATTTGAGTTGTCTTGGAGGTGCTCTTGGAACTTTAGCGAATCTCTGACATTTGTCGCAGCATCGTGAATGATCAGCTGCATCTTTGTTTACAGTTGGCCAAAAATAGCCATATCGTAGTACTTACTTTGCCAAAGTTTAGCCTCCGGTGTGATCTCCACACTCACCTTCATGTACTTCTCTTAGTACACACTTGATGTCATCGTGTGCTATACACCGTAACAAAGCATGGAAAATCCTTGGCGATAAAGGACGTCATCCTGTAAAATGTACCTTGCGGCTTTACGTGTTACAACTCATTTTTTACTTTTCTTTGGTGGGAGAATTCCACTCTTAAGGAAGTTCTTAATTGGTATCATCCATGTCTCCCTTTCTGTTTCAGCTTCCAAGGTTATTTTGACTTCCATTTGGTCAAAACTCGGCGATTCCAATGTTTCTATTAGAACCATCTCAGTTTCCTTTGGGCTGTCAGAACTTGCTTGTTTAGCCAGTCAATCCGCCTTCTGGTTTTCTGCCCTTGGGATATGAGTTATGTTATAATGTTCCAGGTTACCAAGTAACATCTCTACTTTTTCAAGATAAGTAACCAGTCGAGGTCCCCGTGTTTCAAATTCCTTCCGAAATTGGCAGTCAACTATCTTAGAGTCACAGAATATGTCCAATGTTCTTACCCCTAATTCCTTAGCGAGTTTCAGCCCGGCAGTCAGGGCCTCATATTCGGAATCATTACTGGTGGCAGAGAATTCCAGCCGTACAACATAGTAAATGGATCGTCCTTCAGGAGTAGTTAAAATAACTCTGGCGCCGGACCTTCGATCATTCTTAGCCCCATCCGTATAATTTCCACGGACTAAGTTCCAATTTACACTCTGAAGTTACAGGCTTGTCATCTACCGTTTCTTCCTCGGGAATCGTGAATTCTGCTATAAAGTCAGCTAGCACCTGCCCCCTTATTGATCTCCTTAGTTGAAAATTTAAATCACATTAGCTCAACTCGATATTCCACTTAAGTAATCGTCCCGATGCTTTGGGTCTTTGCAACACCTGTCTTAGTGGTTAATCAGTATATATGACTATCGGATGAGCCTGGAAGTAATGACGAAGCTTTCGGGAGGCAATTAAGAGACTATAAGCAAGATTTTCTATTTTTGGATAATTGCGTTCTGCAGCTGCTAACTTCTTGCTTGCATAGTACACCGGCCTCTGGACCTTGTCTTCTTCACGCACCAAGGCTGTGCTGACAGCATGTGATGACACCGCCAAATAGACGAACATATCTTCATGATCCACCAATTTTGACAAAATTAGGGGTTTCTCCAATAAGTCCAATAGATTTTGGAAGGCCTCTACACAGTCAGGAGTCCATTCGAAATGACGCTTCCCTCTTTTGATTAAATCAAAGAATGTGACACACTTGTCCATGGCTTTAGAAATAAATATGCTCAATGCTATGACCTTCCCAACCTAGCTTTGAACATCCCTTATCTTCCGTGGCTCTTCTATGTTTCTGATCTCTGCTATTTGGCTAGGAATAATCACAATTCCTCGAGAACTTACAATGAAGTCGAGAAATTTTCCTGATGAAACCCGAATGAGCTCTTGAGGGAGTTTAGCTTCATCCCATAACTTCGTAGGATGTCAAACATCTCGGCCAAATCTTGCGTATGACTAGAAGATTGTTTGGATTTCACAAGCATGTCATCTACGTAAACTTCCATCGTTTTTCCGATCTGATTAAAGAACATTCGGTTCACCAGATGCTGATACATGGCTCCAACATTTTTTAATCCGAATGGCATCATCACATAATTGTATAATCCCAAGTTTGTAATAAAACTTCTGTGCTCTTGATCCGGCACATGCATGGGGATCTGGTTATATCCTGAGTATGCATCCATGCAGGAAAGAAGTCCGTGTCCGGCTGTTGAGTCCACCAGCTGATCAATCCTAGGAAGTGGGAAACTACCTTTCGGACAAGCTTTGTTCAAATCCGAAAAATCGATGCATGTTAACAATTTCCCATTTGATTTCTTGACCAAAACAGGATTCGATATCCAGAAGGGATACGTCGAATCTCTAATGACCTGTTATCTTTCAACTTCTCCACTTATTCCTTTAGGGTTGTTGACCTCTTTGGGCCTAACATACGTCTTTTTTGTTTAATGGGCGGATGTTTTGGGTTGATACTCAATGAGTGACTCATAACGGAGGGAGATATCCGACACATATCAGCATGGGTCTAGGCAAACACATCCAAATTTGCCTTTAAAAAGTCAGTCAATTCCTTTGCTCGGAGCGGATCCAGCTGGGATCCAATCTTTAAAACCTTCGTCGGATCAACGTCGTTAATGGAGAAATCCACAGTCGTTTCATTGGGGGTCGCCTTTCTGTCCCCTGGCTCTTCATCCTCTCTGGGATCTATGTCCTCAGGCAGTTCTCTAGGCAATTCCCTCGGGCCTAGTCCCTTTAATTGCTATGCTGAAACCTCGGAGGGGAGGAGGCGCCTTTAGTTTCTATGCTTAATCCCTTTAGCAACATCTTTAGTTCTGCCATGTAGCAGGCCCGTCCGGAGACATGATCACCTCTCATTTCTCCCACACCTGCTTCAGTTGGGAACTTCAGCAATAGGCACCAGGGCATGATGAAAGCCCTGAATTCCGCGAGAGCCGGTCGGCCAAAGAAGGCGTTATAGGGTGAGTCGATGTCTAAAACTACAAATGGGAGAATTCGCACTCTCCGACGGTCTCCTTGTCCCAATGTCACTTACAATTCTATACATCTCATTTGAGCCGTCGATGCCCCATTGAAGCCGCGTATCCATCCCTCACAAGGCTTCAAATCTTCTGGTTCGAGTTTCATCTGATCGAACGCTTTCTTCAATAGAATATTAACCGAACTTCCATCATCCACCAATACCTTGTGAACTAGAGCAAGACCGATAGTGGTAGTGATGACCAACGGGTCCTTGTAGGTGATTGAACTCCAACATCGTGTTACGAAATCTAACATCGTCCGACATTGTTTTTTGCTGCTTCACCGAGGCGATATCTTCAAAGTCACTGCATTCCCCCACATCTATTTGCTTAGCTGCATTAACATATTGGTCCATCGCTCTGTAACTATGGCCAGTTGGATGGGGCCCACCTACTATATTGTTGATGACAATTCCTTTAACTTTTTGTTGAGCTGTAGGTTTAGGAGCAGGCTGATTTTGGTTCGGGGCTTGCCTCCCTTGCCCCCATCTCTCGGAGAAATTTATACTCGTCTAATTTTCCTTCCTGAAGTAATTTCTCAATAACGTCCCTTAGATGATGACAATCATTCGTGGTATGTCCATGAGTTCCATGAAACAAGCAGAATTTTCCAGTTGCGATCTCTTTTTTGGTGGAGTCTCTACGTGGTGGTTTTTCCGGAACTGTTTTCTCGGTTCCTGTTTCTTATATTGTCATTTCGTTCCTGCTGTTACAACTTTTGCTCTTGTTGCCAACGTTCACCTCAACCTTCCCTGAACTGTCACCGTATTGTTTCACAACAACATTGCTTTGGACACCTTCCTTCGAGGCCCCTTCAGACTTTCTTTTTCAATTTTCATATACTTCATCCCACCGTAGGCGAATATTTTCCTTTTCGTAAAATGCCTCCCTTGTCAGTGGCTGTTTTCCATCTTAATACCCCCCGAATTCAGTATCAGGATCGATCCCATCAATTAAGGCCATCAAAATGGTTGGTACGTGGGGATCACTTACTTCGGTTACTACTAAGTTGAAACGGTCCAAGTATGACTTTAGGGATTCTCCAGGAGCCTGTTTGATTCTGGACAGTTCCATAACACTTTTAGCTTTTCGAGCATGGAGTCGGGACTAATTCATAAAATGCTCGCTCAGTTCTTGAAAGCTCTACACTGATCGTGGGGGAAGTCGAGTAAACCACATTAAGGCAATATTTTCTAGGTATATCTTGAAAGCTTTACATTTTACATCATCTGGTGTGGGTGCAGCGTTCATATACCACGCATACCTCATAAATTGTTGACCCGGATCAGTTCTCCCAGCATATCGATCCATTTGTGGCAGATTGAACTGTCGAGGGAATTGGAAATTCAAGATGTCATCGTCGAAAGTAGTGTGACTACGCTCAATACCCCAATCTTCATTAGTATATCTGCAACAATCAGCCATGATTTGACGCACCATTGCTTCCACCTGCACGTTGGTTAAAGTCAGTTCAGGATCCATTCTTCTATCTCTTCTAACACATCTATCGCCTATTTCAGGTAACGTCCTTTGGTTTCGATTGGTATCTGAACCTCCCTGCCTCATGCGGTCCCGGTCATTCACAGGATGAACAGGTTAAAGGAGTTGCCTCTAAGTGGGATTGGTGATATTTGGATATCTGGGGAGAACACGTGATCCTCACACCGGTTGCAGCATTGGTTCCCTCAAACTTGGATAGTCGGGTCCCAGAATGCGAGCCGCATCTTCACGGGATCCCATTGATCCGAATGTCAATTAGTCCAGATTATTGGGCCTTTCATACGGCCTCCTTGCACACGGGCGCTCTTCATCTGAAGATGATGAGTGATCCATCGCAGGACAAGGTATCGGAGAGGATGCTCTTTGCCTGCGAAGTTCGCTAATTTCTTCGTTCATAACCTCATGTTTTCCCTCATGAGAACACTATCGCGTTTGTAGTCCTCCAAAGCATCCCTAGTAATATCAAGCATATCAAGAAAGTGAGAAAATTCCCTATGGGTTACGAGTGCAGAAGGCGTAGGTTGATCATCAGTTCTTACGGCTGGTACCGGAGCATTTATAAGTGCTCGAGTAGAGGTTCCAACCTTGGCTAGACTTGGTTCGGATCGGCCTCCCTCTGCTTCAGTGGTTCGGATCGTGGAGAGTTGCTAACAGTGTTTTAGGAGGAAGATCGGATCGGTTTGAAGCCACCGGTTCGGATCGGAACATGTTCAAATGGGGTTGGAGATGACCTGCCGGATCGGTTAGCTCCTGAACCTTGTCCTCTTGACCTAGTAACCACCATAGCTTGCCGATCATCACCCACTTCACTCTCCCGCGTATTTTGCACTTCTTTCCCTTTTCCTTTTGTCATAGTATCCAATTCTTCAAGACTTTTTTAGAGGAAATTTCAATGATATTGATTGTATGGACTATCTTCTTCGGATATACACACCCAAATAGTAGAATTCTCAATAAAAGCACCAAAATGTTAGTTCCAAAAATGGTTCTAACACCCAAATGAATAATTATTCTGATTAAATGAAATTAAAAGCAGGGGAAAACATACGATTTATAGTGGTTCGGCGTTAAAGAGGCTACGTCCACTTTATATTTTTTGGATTGATGATTGAATACAAGTACAAAGATTATTTTCACTCAATTTCACTCATATAATGGATAATTTCACTCAATCTTCTTCAAAATATGCTTCAAATGGTGGTTGTGATCTAAACAAAGTGATGGATTTTGGTTATTGAGGAAGTTTGAATTGCTGATTTGCCAAAAGATCCCTTCAAATGATCCTTGGTAGTATATTTATAGGTGGAAAATCTCTCTAGGAGGCCTCTGGTTCGGTACACGTGGCAGGCATCCCGCTCGGTTCGGTAGTGGGAGCTTTAGAGATGATGCCAGCGCAGAACAGTTGTGGCTGAACATGGGATGATGGATGCCTAACAGCTCCGAGTCTTCAGGGAATCGTGTATTGTAATCGCTGTGGCTTCTGGCTTTCGGATCGGATGGCATATTGGGGGTTCGGATCGGAGGAGTCCAAACCGATCCGGTCGTGCTCTCCATTTATCACTTCCTAAGCTGCTTGTTTTAAAGCAAACAGGATCGGTTCGGGGATCTCCGAACCAACTTCCTGGTGCTTATCGTCCCCTATGAACCTATTTGTAAAGCAATCCATTAGCTTTGTATAGCCCAATCACAAAGCAGGCTAACATGTTAAGCTCCATTGTACCTTATCTAGGATGGAAGGTTATATAGACGAGGTTTATCCATACCGCTGTTGCAATGTGTAACCAAAGAGGAGTCTAAAGCAATCTTGGCAGAATTTGCATAAGGGAGGATGCGGAGGTCACACAGGTGGTCAAACACTAGCCAAGAAAATTCTGCGATATAGCTACTTCTGGCCGATGTAAACCTAAATGCAATGACCTATGCTAAGAAATGTGATAGATGCCAAAGATTTGCGAAGATTCCTAGAGCACCACCTACTGAATTGATTCAAATGGTTAGTCCATGGCCATTCGCCATCTGGGGCATAGATTTGATCGGAGCATTGCCTACAGCTAAGTCAAGTATGAAATATGCAATCGTGATCGTGGGCTACTTCACTAAATGGGTCGAAGCCAAACCATTAGCAACTATTACTTTGAAAAGGGTGATCAACTTTGTCCAATAGGACATTATCTGCCGATTCAGGATAACTTAGAAGATAATCACCGACAACAGAACTCAGTTTGAAAGCAGTGAATTCCTATATTTTTGTGCTAAGTACAAGATTAAGAAGAGTTTTGCAGCCATTGCTCATGCACAGGCCAACAGTCAAGTTGAAGCAATTAACAAAATTTTGAAGTCAACCATCAAGAAGCGTCTCGAAAAAGCTAAAGGTGGTTGGGTAAACGAACTTCCTCTTGCACTATGGGTATATCGCACAAAGCATAAAACTGCAACCGGGCATACTCCATTCTTACTCGCATTTGGATCCGAGGCTATGATCCCGGTGGAGCTAGAAGTTCCCACTCACTGAAGAATCCACTTCAACCGAGAAGAGAATGAGAAGATGCAGGTCGAAGCACTCGATTCGCTTGAAGAATAAAAGGAAAGAAGCATAACCCAAATCGTTGCATATCGGTAAAGGATAGCTCGTCATTTTAATGCTAAAGTAAAGCGAAGAACCTTCTAAGTTGGGGACCTTGGCCTGAAGAGAATCATGATAGGAAATGGTGTATTCGGACCCAATTGGGAAGGACCGTATATGATAAGCCAAAAATTCTTAGACGGTACCCTAAAAATGAAAATAACGGATGACATCCCGCTTCCTCGAGCCTGGAACAGCATACATCTTCGACGTTACTTTGCTTAATGTTTCTTTCACATATTTCGAAAAGTTGTAAATATCATGCATTGTAAATAACATGCAGCATTGTTACAAACTTTGTACATATTGATGAAAGAAATTGCTTTACTTGCCTAAATCGTACAAATGCAAATTCTTATTTACGAGTTGCTAAAATTCGATTTTGATTGCAGGTCCCCTAAAAGAACGTCAACGCATCCATAACCTAGTAAAGCCTGGTGACCATTACAGCACATCCAGATTAGGATGGCTCAAACGCCCATTGCTCAGTGCTCAAAACATCATTCGCAACAAATACGAAGGTGTAGAGCAAAACATTGCAAATAAAGGACACCAAGAACCGAACGGTCAAATGATGAGGTGTTCGGACTACAAACAAGGTTGAAAGTTTCACCGTAGGTGTAACAACCCTGAATTTTGGGTAAATTTAAAAAAAAAATAAGTAACTTTAATGAGTTTTTGATATTTAAAATAATTTATTTAGAATAATAATGATTAAAAATTGATTTAAATCGAAGTTAGAATGAATAATTTAATTCTAATTATAAAAGGAGTTAGAAATAACGCGGTAGTTTGAAAAGTCAAACTTGAACTTTGACTGACCGTACGGGATGAAAAATTTAACGGATTTTAGTGAAACCAAAAATATTGGAATCTATATAAAAATATCTTTCTAACGAATCTGAAAAATTGAAATTTCATGGCGGGAATCAAAAGTTATGCCCAAATTAAAATTTAGAAAGGTCGCTAGAAAATTTATAAAGGTCAAAAATGCAACTTTTTGCGTACGAAAGAATTTGAACACAGAACCACTTCCATTGAGTTCAGAATGACGTTTCTACATTGAAAGATAGTAAACACTTATATATTTCGAGTTTCAAAAATTATTTATTTAAAAATGTATTTTTAATATTAAATATATACGCCTTGAAAATAGCCATTTTTCAAACGACCTCTGTTTTCTACGAAACCACTTTTGTTGGATTTGGAATGTCAAAATATAGTTAAGTTTAATTTTTCATAATTTTTAGAATTAAAATGTAGCCGTGGCAAAAAGATTTCAGTTTTGTCAATTTCGGTCAATTTTAATCAACTTGAAATTTGTCATTTTTCAAATAGTCTCAGAATTCAACGAAAATAATTTTGTTGGATTCGTATCGTCAAAACATAGCTAAATATATTTTTCAGGAATTTTTGAAGTTAATTTGTGGCCCTGGTGAATTTATTTGTACAGTTGAATTATAAATAAAGGACTTAAATTTTAAATCTGAAAAATGGAGGCCAAGATGACCATTTGGGCTGACGAGACATATCCAGATGAGTTCGGAATGGGGGCTATTAGGTATGAACGACAGTCGTTGGGCTGAAATCAGACAAAGTTGCAAAACAGGCCTTTAAGGGGAAATTAGGGAATAAAATAATATTTTATTATATAAAGGTACGGACGCTCCTTCTTCCCCGATTCATTCACGCACCAGAGAACCCATAGCCGCCATACCCTTCCAAACTTCTCTCCTCCTTCTCTCCCAATCCGCAAAGAATTAGACTTAGGTTATGTTGAACTTTTTGAAGCTCTTCTCACTCTCTTTAATCTCCAACAAGTTTCATCCATTTTCATCGACTGTAGGTGAAGATTGAGCACCGCTAACCCGCGACCTTGGCACCCAAACCGCACCTTCCATGTGCCACCATCCATCACCCTATTTTCTGAGCTTGTAGATCTCTCGTAGCCGGTCGTTTTGCCGTAAACCGTTTGCAAAACCATCAACTACAGAGAGAGAAATTTTGATCCAAAGATTTGAACAAAACTAAAAAGAAGGTATGAACATTTCAGAATTTGCCACGCTTTTAGATGTGACAACTGCAGTTGTAAAAAGTCAGTTTCTAATTTATACGTATGAACTTCAAATTTAAATCTTTCAGATACGAAATCGCCGTGACTTCGAACACGACATCTGACCGAGTTTGGACCTTCATTTCAGTCCCAAGCAATGTGAGAATTTATTTTTAATTAAATTTAATTAACTTAATTATTATCCTAGCGTTATGTGAAGTTTGAATGGTAAATATCACGCTTACGATACAGATCTATTTTGTTTTGTCATATTTGATGATGGTTGGTACGTATTTGTGATGGATAGTTTAGATCCGTATGATTATCACTTCTTATGTAATCACTTGTGTTGATTTGGATTGATCTACTTTATCAATTCAAAATAATAGGAACACGATTATCACCTCGTATGTAATCCCTTGTGTTGATTTGGATTGATCTAATTTATCAATTCAAAATAGTAGAAATATGATAAAAATTACATTTTTCTTTGTAATCAAGACATGAATTTACCTCGTATGATTAAAATTACATTTTTCTATGTAATTCATCTATGAATTTACATCGCATAATAGAAATCACATTTTTATATGTAGTTAAAGCATGAATTTGCATTGTAGGATAACAATTACATTTTTACATGTAATTTAAATATGAATGAGAATGGTAAAATAAAATTACATTTTTATATAAAACTTAGAATGAGAGATTTACAATGAAAATAAAAATTATATTTTTATTTGAAACTATGATATGCAATTGGCGATGAAAATAAAAATTACATTTTTATTTGAAACTATGATATGCAATTGGCGATGAAAATGAAAATTACATTTTTATTTGAAACTATGATAAATAAAAATTACATTTTTATTTGAAACTATGATATGCAATTGGCGATGAAAATAAAAATTATATTTTTATTTGAAACTATCATATGCAGTTGGCGATGAAAATAAAAATTACATTTTTATTTGAAACTAAGATATGCAGTTGGTGTTGAAAATAAAAATTACATTTTTATTTGAAACTATGATATGCAGTTGGCAATAAAAATAAAAAGTACATTTTTCCATGCAACTAAAGACATGAGATTTGCAATGCAAATAAAAGTTATATTTTTCTATGTAGCTATGAATGAGATTTGAAAGACGAAAAGAAATCATTTTTTTTCTTTTAGAATGAGAAATTGCATAGAGAATGAAAATTCACATTTTATATGTTGATTAAGGACGAGGATTTACATAGTAAGAAAAATTTCATTTCTATTATGTAAGTGAAAAGTAGAATTTACATAGTGGAATAAAATTTACATTTTTATAAGGTAAGTTAAGATATGAATTTGCATAGTAAATATAAATTTACATTTTTATATCTGAATAAAAGTAGGAACTTGCATTTGAAATAAAATTTACATTTTTATATGAAAATAAGAAGTAGGAATTTACAGTAAAGAAAATTTATATTTTTCTTATATGTAAACAAAAATGAGAATTAGCATGTAATTAAAAACTTCATTTCTATAATGTAAATTAGAAGTAGAATTTGCATGTAAGAAACAATTACATTTTTCATATGTAATTAAAGTTAAGAACTTGCATGTAATTTAAATTACATTTTTACAATGTAAGTTAGAAGTAGAACTAGCATGTAATTAAAAATTATATTTTTATAATGTAATCAAAAAGTAGGATTTGCATTGTAATACAAATTTACATTTTCATATGTAACTAGAAGTGGAGAATTTACATCGAAAATAAAAGTTATTTTTATATGTAATTAAGAATGAAAGTTTACAATGCAAATTAAAGATTACATTTTTCTCATATGTAATTAAGAATGATATTTACATTGTAAATTAAAATTGCATCTTTATTATGTAACTTGGGAATAGGATTTACAATGTAAATTGAGATTACTTTTTTTTATGTAATTAAAAGGCGTGAAGTTATACCGCATAGAAAATCACATCTTCATATGTGAATTAAGGAAGAGAATTTACATCGTAATGAAAATTACATTATTTTTTATGTGATTAAAATATGAATTTACACCGTAAAATAAAGTTACATTCCTTTTATGTAATAAGGATGAGATTTTACATTGTAACAAAAAAAGTACATTTTTATATAATTAGAAATGAGAATTTACATTGTAATTAGAAATTACATTTTTAGAGAAGAGGAATTCAATGTAAGTTAAATTACGTATTTTTAATGTAATAAAAAAAGCCGATTTGGACAATGCAATTAAAATTACATTTTTAATGTAATTTATAAAGATGGAATTTTTCACCATTATGATTAAGTACATTTTGACGAAATTAGAAAGAGAATTTGATGTGGAAATAGATTTACATTTTTATAATGTAATTAAAAAGAAAAATTGAGCATTGTATTCAAATGAACATTTTTTTGTAATAGGAATTGTTGTAAATTAAAAAGATATAAAAATTAACACAGAATGTTAATTACATTTTTATCATGTAACTAAAGAAGATTTTGCATTGTAGATTAAAAGAATAAATTGAATGATGAATTATAATTGACATTTTAATGTAAATATTAGATTAAAAGAATGAATTGGACGATGAATTATAATTTACATTTTAATGTAAATATAAGATGAAAAGAACGAATTGCGACGTTGAAATATAATAAACAATTCCAATGAAAATAGAAGATTAGAAATTTACATTTCTAAGGAACATATTTTCTTTAGGAAAATAATGAAACCAAAAATACGTTTTGTGTAAATTGAAGGATGGAAGAAGAAAATAAACATTGTTATGTTTAGGATGTGTGTGTAAAGTAAAAATAGCGATAGATCGTTATAAATTATTACTATTTTTAATAATTTTATCAAGGCCCGTACAGTCGATTTCCATCAATGGCAATCGAACTGCACTTACAGCGACCTTTTTCAAATTTGATTTGGACGTATCTCCTAATCCAACCGTTAGATTTCAAATTTCTAATATTCGTTAGAAAGCTCTTTTCGATACGAACCCAACGGTTCCGGTTTTAGGAGAATCCGACGGTCGGATCTCCCGTAATGTCCGTTTGAAATAAATGGTCGAAATTCGCGAACTGCCGCGGCGCGGCGCGTTCTATTCAGGCCATTATATTATATATATAATATATATAATATATACTTCGTCGATTTCTATTTAAAACGAATTATATAAATAGTTTTTAAATTCGTTTCAAAAAAACAATTTCAACTTCCATTTCAATCCAAAGCAAAATTGAATTCTTCTTTATAAATTCGTTTTAAAATTCATTTCTATTCAATTCAAATTTCAATTCAATTTGAATTCATTTCAATTCGCTTTCAATTCAATTTGAATTCGTTTTCAATTTAATTCAATTCCAAAGTCGTTTTCTATTCGATTCAATTCAAATTGGTTTTCTATTCGAATCAAATTCGTTATATATTCAATTGAAATCACATTTGTTTTCTATTCAATTCATTTCGAAATCGTTATATATTCAATTCATTTCGAAATCGTTATATATTCAATTCATTTCGAAATCGTTATATATTCAATTCATTTCGAAATCGTTATATATTCAATTCATTTCGAAATCGTTATATATTCAATTCATTTCGAAATCGTTATATATTCAATTCATTTCGAAATGAATAAAATCGATATAAATATCGTTTACGTCAAAATGGCGTCAATCTAATCAACACGGCTTCATAAATTTCTATTTTCAAATATTCTATTTCAAATATTTCTTTTCAAAATAGTTGTTATTATCAAAATATTTCGTTCAACACATGACCAATCTCAATGGATGAGTACTGTCAACACATGAACTTTTATTTTATATCTATAAAGATGTAAATTTTATTACTAAAATATTTCGTTCAACACATGACCAATCTCAATGGATGAGTACTGTCAACACATGAACTTTTATTTTATAATATTCTTTATTTTTCAAATTGGAATGAGGCCCAATCAATTACCATATAAAGTTAATTATATGGATTTTCATGCATTACACACATATAATAGCATTGAAAAATAATCAACCATCAACCAAAGTGCACTACACTGTATAAGCATCAAATATAGATATCTAACGCTTATAACAGCCTGTCAATCAATCGATCGACATATTTAATCAATCAGGATGAGTGAACTTCAAATTTCATCCCAACACCCGTGTGGGGTTTCAAACAATCAAACGCATATTTTATTTGTGCAGTTGGGCGATGTGTAAAATTTATCGACCCAATCAATGTCTTTCAAATAGGTGTACATAAACAAACCGTCCGGTTTGTAAACGAATATTTATTTATTCACATTCACGTTAAAAATTATATTTTTAACGATAAAACATTTTATTCAACCTATGAATATTCTATTCGGTTCATTTATTCAATAAAATGATATTTTTATTTTTCTAACATATTTTAGAAAATTTCGGCGGCATAACGGCACGATACTAGGAACGGGACGAGGCCTAGCCTTATCCCCGGTCTAGTGAAGGCCCACGCCATTCACACATCAATCAAATCAATTCATTTCACCACACAATTCAATTTCAATCAAATAATCTAACTAATTTTTGCAATCAAACAAACAAGTCCATGGTCTGTGGACGATTGTGTCGGGTGCTACTAAGCACCGTCTGCATCCTAGTATATATATATAACTAGAAAAAGAAATTGAAAGGTGAGAAATTCTCACCGATAGCTATCCAATCACCTTGACTCTTCTTTGATATAAATCTTCTTCGTTCCCACCTTTTTGTTACCTTCGTTGTCCGCTTTCACTACCTATGTAAAAATCGAATTTTTACTTCGCTATTCCATATATAAAAATCATATTTTTATTCCGAAGTTCAACATATAAAAATCATATTTTTATTTCGAAGTTCAACATATAAAAATCATATTTTTATTTCGAAGTTCAACATATAAAAATCATATTTTTATTTCGAAGTTCAACATATAAAAATCATATTTTTATTTCGAAGTTCCACATATAAAAATCATATTTTTATTTCGAAGTTCAACATATAAAAATCATATTTTTATTTCGCTACATATATAAAAATCTAGTCTTTATATGTCATATATATAAATAAAAATCTCCTCTTTATGTTATACAAGAATCTTTTCTTTACATTAGTAAAAATATAGTCTTTCCTACAATAAAAATAAAATCTTTCCTCATATAAAATTCCATCCTTTAACTTACAAAAATCCAAGCCTTTTATATTTGAAAAACCAAAGCTTGTCATCCTATGTAAATGAACAAAAATCGTATTTAAACATACCGCTGCCTTGGGGGTGGAGATGGCGGCATGAGGTGTTCGAGGAGGTGGTGGGGCGTCGCTGCACTGCCGGCAGTGGCAGAAATGGGCCCACAGTCGCTGTTTTGGGTGTTTGAAGGGATTTGGCTCGAGTTGGATGGGAGGAGCGAGCGGGGGTGGTGCGGTGTCGTCGCAGGTGGTGGGTGGCCAGGGTTGGCTGGCGGAGACGAGGCCAAGGGGGTCCACGGCGATGCCCTTCTTCGATTTGGGGGCTCGAGTGGTCGGATTCGTGAGGTGGGGGTAGGCCAAAGCGTCGGCGGTGGCTGTAGGGAGGTGGGTGGTGTGGGGTGGTCGGCCTCCGACGTCAGGCGATGGGGGCGCAGCATGATGGCCTGAGGAGGAGCGACCTCCATTCATCTCGATCGGTGTTTTTTATTATTTATTTTCTGAAAACCGATTTCCAACCAGGAGAGAGAGAAATAGAGTTAGGGATAGGGTTAAGGGTTATTATATAATTATTTTATTTTATTCTCCAATAAAATTGCTTTTTCATTTGATCTCCAATTCGTATCCAACGACTGTCGCCCCTAGCTAATTACCCCACCTCCGAACGCAATGGGATATGTTTTGTGAGCCAGTTCGACTGTTACGATCTGTTTTCATCAAATTTAAAACATAAATCAGTATATATTTAATTTGAACGTACATCTTAAACTACCGGGGTCACACACTAACTAGAAAAATTCCCGAAAAATATTTTCTAGCTTCGTATTGACGATACGGTCCTAACAAAACTAGTTTCGTCGAATTCTGAGACCGTTTGAAAAATGGCCAATTTCCAGTCGATTAAAATCAACTAAAAACTGGTCAAACGCGTTTTCCTTTGCCACGCTCACATATTGATTCGAAAAATTATGAAATTTGGAATCTAGCAATAATTCGACATCACGGACCCAACAAAACTGGTTTCGTCGAGATCCGAGGTCATTTGCAAAATTTCAATTTTTAAGGGCCTGAATTCCATAGCGACTATTCAGAATTTTCAACTGGACCTATCTTTTGATTCCCGCTATGAAATTTCGATTTTTCGGACTCGTTGGAAAGATATCATCAATTAGATCCTAATGCTTTTGGTTTCACTAAAATCCGGATTGTTTTGCACCCGGTACATTCAATTGAAGTTTGAAATCGAATTATCGAACTACCGCGCCATTTTCAATTCTATTTATAAATATAAATATTTATTTATATTCTATCGTCGATCTATATATATATATATTCGTTTGAATTCGATTCAAAATAAATTTCTCGTCGTTATTATTTAAAATAATTCATTTTAAATAATCAAAATTCGCTAAAATTGCCAAAATAAAAATTTTAAACTGGCCCAGATTTTCGGGTTGTTACATTGGATCTTCCAAACACAGTTACTGGTGCTGGATCTTCCAAATCCAGTTACTGATGGATTTTAAAGGCCTCTTTGGGGGCATCCAATCATAAACCGGGCCTTCCAAATTAGGTTAGTGATTTCAAAGGTGTCCGAAAAATTCAACAAGTGACGGAATTATTCAGTCATGTCGAATAACGAATTTACAAAGACCTCTTCGGAGGCATGAAAAACAAGACCCCTCCGGGGGCATATGTTCAAATCTAATCTCCGAAAGGCCTGGATTGCCAGATAGAGAGAAACATGATTGAATATACTAAAATATAAGACCTCTCAAGTACGGCACGAATACAAAAATTCATCTTCACAAAAAGGTATGAGCTGGATCAACTAGACTGGAAACCCTTGATCATGATCATGCCCGGATATTTCAAAATGGCAAAAACACATGACTAGGAGATTCCAAATGAAATCGATCACAAAAGTCATGCCCAACCTTTAAAGTTTGTGATGAGCTTTGGTATGGGAGCATTACCACCGCATTAAAAAAATTTAACAATGCTCACCTAAACATACCGCAAACTCATCACAACTTTACATTAAAGGTTTATCATCTACAAGGATTACTCTGATAAAAAAAGTTGAATTCATTGAAATGTCTAAGGCAAACTTGAGAGCTTCGATACAGTAATAAGCACGAAAGTGGTTAGCAACAGAAAAGAAGTCTCAAGTACTGCCCTGGTCAAAGCCAAGGAGATTCGGTAAAGTTGATCAAATAAATCCATTTAATAGTGATTCGTGGCTACAATTGAGAAATATCGTTATTCACAAAAATGCACCATGAGGTCAATATAATACCAAACATGGCAATAACAAATGGATTGTAATATAAGGGAAATCGTGTTGTGAGCTTGAAGGGAAAACAGGTGTGGAATGCAGAACAAGAGGGTACGATAGAGCTAAAATTAAAAGCTTAAGTACAGTAAGTAGAACAAAGTTTTATTTCAGTAACACAGAACCAAATCACAGAATCACAAGTCAAATACAAGAGTATCAAACATAAATGTTTGTAAAGTAACAAGCATAAGAGTAGTAGGCGAGGGCCGACACTTACATATACAACCGGTCTGAATAGAGTAATAAAAAACTAAAGCAAAGTCATGAGTACTACTATTTCTTGCTACCTGATCTCAGAGCAGGCTTAATGGAAGGAGGAGAAGCACTAGTTGGTTGTTTCCCTAGCCCGCTGGGACTTTCCTGGGATGACAAAGTAATAACTTTGTCCTTAGCAGCATACTTTTTTCCTCTGCGTCCAAAAGCTGATAAGGCTTTGGATTTGTGCTTATATGGTTCCTCGATCTCCTTGTCCGGAGTCTCACCAGTATGCTCAAAAATCTCCTTACTTGCAATGTAATCCTCATCATCACCTAAGTTAGCAATTGCTGGAATCCGAGTATCCTGAGAACCTGATGTGTTGAAAGCAAGAAGGGATGAATCATCCGGAGGAGGAGTAGAAACTATGGTAAGAGGAACCGACATTAAGGTTGAATCTGTTATGATGGCTTCATCTGTCATTGTCTTTCCTACAACAGGGGAGGGTGATGGTGAAATTAGACCTAAAGCAGATGAACAATGAGCATGAAATGCAGATGTCTCAGGTGATGGGCATAGGCAGTCTAAGTATGGCAAAGTTTCGATGATTTCAAGTTTACCTGCAGCTATAAGACCGGCGTGATGATTTTTGTGTACTCCGACCTCGAATCTGTTTGCATAAGTATCATCATCAACATCATCATCACTGTTCTGCTCCACTGCTAAGTTCTGTTCACCATTGTGTTCCTCGAATGTTGTATCTGTGGAAGCAGGAGGGGGATTCGCTGAGATTTGTGAACCATCAGCCTCAGCATCAGCAGGTAGAACAGGGCATTCACATTTGTTGCATCCTGGGCTTGTCCCCTAGAAGGCCCAGCCTTGACACTTGGCAATGTCCGCTTTTCCCTTTATATAATATGTCCCTTAGCTTGGGCTACGCGGGATTCCTCGTATAAGAGTTCCTCTATAAGATTTTCCACACCACGTTCACCTTTGTCGATCCATCTTCCTCCTTTTAAAAGAATACAAAGAGCAAATATCTTGAAATGTAGGCACACGCTCGTTGATCCTCATAAACAGTACATAAAGATCCAGTAAGGAAAAATAACCACTTGGGAGCAACTGATATGGGGAAATGGTCAGGCTCCTAAGAATTAACTCTAAGTAAGGATTAAAAGGAGGGATTACCCTTCTCATTAACATGTATCGGTTTACTACAACGTATCCGTAGGAGAAATGTCAGCCAATTCATCTTTTTCGGGGAATCGGGCTTCTTCCTTTTCTGAAATCCCACATTCCTTACACAATTGTTAGAATGAGCTAAATGAAAGCTCTGTTTCGTGTCTTTCATGAGGTATATGAAAATATGGTCGAGGTTTAGGAAAGTTTTAACTAGCACTTGCCCCGAATGTGGTTCCAACAACTTGCCCAGAACTCCCGGCTTCACAGCACATGGCTCCTTGTTTGGGTTTTTGGCGTAACTGTTGTCGGGTTAACATTTTCTATATGAACGGTTATGCTTAAAAATAAATCGCAGGTTTAGCATCGGAAAAACTTGGAAAATCAATAAAAACCACAAACTAAATCGTAGAAATGCCAAAGTTATCAACTATACTCAAGCTTAAGCAGGACCAAGCTCGACCGAACAACATAGGGTACAATGTGCTTGAACCCATGGGGGTCGAGCATGCCAGAATGTAGCAGACTCGAGCATGGTCAAGTAATTAAAATCAGGCAAGCGAGAAGTTTGCGGAATTGTGATCTAAATTTTCAAATTTGCAAGGAAAGAATATGGTATTAATTTGGCATATGCAAGCAGTGAATTTCAACACATATTGCAAGTACAAGTCCTAATCAAATGGTGAGATCATGCTCATATTTAGGCGGCAAACATGTTCAACCCCAAGCAACTCAAATATGCACGATCCCAAATAGAGCTGAGCATGCTCGATCCTCATCTGGGTCGAACGTGCTCGATCCTCATCTGGGTCGAACATGCCCGACCCCATGGGGTCGAACATGTCCGAACCTAGACATAGTCGAGCATGTCCGAGCCTCAACTAGGTCGAACATGCTTGACCCTCATCTCGGTCGTCCATGTCTGACCCCATAGGGATCGAGCATGTCCGAACCAAGACAGGGTTGAGCATGGTCGAGCCTTGGCTGGGTCGAACATGCTTGACCCTCATCGGGGTCGAACATGCTTGACCCTCATCTGGTCAAACACGTTCGAATTTGAAGTCAGGCCAAGCGTGACAGCACCAGGACAAGCAGACCCACTATAATTGACATGGAATTGTTTTGTGATTAGATCAGTGTGATCAAGTTATTGCCAAAGATCAATATCAAGTTTCACACACCAAAAACCAACAAATTAAACCTTATTCATAGTTCAGACTTAAGGATTATAGAATGCAAGTGCAAAACAAGTCAGGGAAACAAATGAAAATTCATGACATCAACATTTACTCGAACAACTTATGTGCAATGGCCTAAAACCAATAATTCAGAGAGTTTTCAGATGATTTCAATTCCACAAATACATCAAATCACACAATCATATCCCTAATTCAAGTAAATTCAGCCCAATTCTCGACAATATCAATTCAAAGGATCCAATTCAAGCTCAAGCCATATTACAAACACTTCGTTTTAGATCCTAAACCTCTACAAACTAAAAACAATGCAAAAAAGAAAGGAAAATCACCTTCAAACAGTAAAGCGGCTCGAGTTTAAGGGGAATAGATGTTCCAGAGCAATTTGTGGTCAGGTCGATTTCGTTGCGGGTTCGAACGAACTTCACTGACCAACGGCTCGAGGATCAATTTGAATTGAATTCGGAAGGGGGAGAGATTGAAGCGTGAGCAGCTTTAAAGAAAAAGAGCGGCTGCCATTAAAGTTGATTCCTCCAGAAAAATAAATTAAAAGTGAAAATGGGGGAGCCGAGGACAATATAAAGAGTAAGAAGATGAACAGACGTGCTAAACCCAGGTGGCACGCTCGACCCAAATGGCATGCTCGACCCAAATGGCATGTTCGACCTAGATGACATGCACGACCCATATGGCTTTCTCGACCAAGATTGCTCCTCCGGCCCAGGATATCTGCCAGCAAGCATTCTCCAAATTAATTAAACTATGTACGTTTGCTCCACGTGAATTCAAGTTTAATCTATCGAGACGTGGCATAATTAATCATTTCAAAGCTTGTAAATTTCAATAAATCGGAAAAATTACAAATGTTGAGGGGAAAATATTTATTTATAAAGGATCAAGCATATATTAATAGATTAAATTTATTATAAGGGTCGGTCGTACATTGTAATGTCCCATATTTTTACGGTATTATAATTAATTTATTTAATTATTTAAATAGAGATTCAGAGATTGAAATGGTCGTTTAAATTAAATAACTTTGAATATTTAATTAATATAATAATTAAATAATATATTTAAATATGAAATGATCAGAATTAGATGAAATGACAATATGGTGTGAATTGGGCAATTCAAAATATATAATTCAGTTTAAAATTGAATTAACGATAAAGAATATATTTAATTAATGATGGTTGAACATATAAACTATATTATAATTATAATCGAGCTTGAAATGGCACGCCAGTTCTTATTTTGGCGATTCGAACTTTAAACGAATATACAGAATCCGTTTTATGCCTGATTTCGGTGAAACAAGAAACGTACGAATCTGTTAAGCTATATTTTTCTAATGGAGAAGAAAAATGGAGATTTCGCTTTATAGATTGTAAGATATGACCAAATCAACTTTTCAAATAGTCGCTATGAAATCGCTACGATCCATAACGATATATTTAATTATAATTAAATATTGATTTCGAATTTGGACAAATCCTCCTAGACGTAGTTATAATTTAATTTTTAGAATTTTACGGAAATTTTTAATTAATTAAATATGCAACTTTTAATTTGGAGTATTTTGCACCCTATATCAATAGTTTGGGGTTTCACAATATGAATTAACCTACCGATTGTATTATATATTTGGGATCGTGGGACATTGCTTGTCTTACTGATATTTTTGTCTTTGTCGATAGCAGTACGTAATTGAATGAAGTGTTACGTAATGGTGCACCCTAAATAAAACGTTCCTCATTCATTTCCTTAAGACAAATATTAAGGCAAAAAACAGGCCACGTTTCCATCTCTCTGCCACAAAAGTTCCCGTGTTAACAACGACAAACGCAAGCATAAAAGATCAGTCGCCACCCTTAATGAAAATCGTGACCTTCCAGCAACGATGAAAAAGAAAATTACTCAACAATCAATTCGAACATGGATCCATTTAGTTTCCTGAATCCAGGGCTTCTTCCCTAAACCAGTTTTTTACAACTCGATAGCAATTTCAGTATTTGTGTTTCACGGTCGAAACTGAAAACTTCGACGCCGATGTAGGGAGAAGCAACCGGAGTCGCTGAGGCTCTGACCATGGCTGAAGCTCGCCTGGAGCTTCTGATTTGCGGGGTTAAAGGCGTCTGAAATGACCGGAGTTGGCCAGTGAAGTGTTGCAAGTCAACTTGGGGTTTTTGGGTTTTTTCTGATTAACGAGTGGAAGTTCAGGGACCGAACTGGTGGCTTAGGGGGGGGTGTGATGTAGGAGGTCGGCTCCGGCTACCCTGAGTTACGTCGACGATCAGAAAAATGGAGGTCCAAGTATACTATTTTTTACTGAGGTTTAACCATATTATTTAATTTAGGGAGATGGTATGTTTATCTGGTTTGAGCGAGAGTATGAAATTAATGGTTTTGGTGGGGAAAAATTACTTGACTGTTGGTTTGAACGGTGGGATGTCAAGCGATGAAGTAATGAGGTGCGTCGAAGTTACAGGCGTAGGGAGTTTCAAAGCTTACTTTGTGATTTCAAAGCGATGAACTTGGGTTGAATGATAGGTTAGTTGTTGATTGGCATAAATAAGTTCAAATAGCAGGTGTATTTGGAATGGGGAATAATGAAGTGTTAGGACGCTGGTTGAAGCAGCAATACTAGATATAATTCGAAAGGGAAAAGTAACAGTAATGGTTTGAAAGCTTCTGGATTATAAATTATGGGAGAAGATAGGTGATTAGTTAATCACAGAAAAAATGGTGGGAATCAGTTTTTGTGATCGAAATAACGTTGAAATTGTGATGAAGTTCGGATCCATGTGCTGAAAAGCAGGGAAGTCCTTCAGTACTACGGTAACAAGTTGCAAATTGGAACATCAAATAGATGGTTGCTCATTTCAAGCATTCGAGATTGTTTGTGAACATTTTCGATGGTAATTTGAACGGAGCAGGAAGAAGAAAGGAAAATAAGGTCGACTCGTGATTTTTAAGTAAAGTGCTGAGTTTATTTAACATTTAATTTAGAATTTACTATATTAATTAAATCATAGGACTAAATAGGTTATAACTTGTGTGTGTATTACCAGAATCAAACCAAACAAAAGACGTTGGAATTGCCTTGACGAAATCTTCATATGGAACTAACTGGGAGTGAATCGAAGCTCGTTACAATTTATATCGAAATAAATTGTCCGTTTGAATCAAGCGACAGTTATCATTATTTAAGATGATCGTCCAATGTGAGTAAATCTCACCGACTCTGATCAGTTTATATTTTTATAACGTATTTTTAGAACTAAAATACTGGTTGATTGTTGTGTGTTGATTTGGTTGATTGAACTGCTAGTCAGTTAGTTGAAATTATATATGTATATATAAATATATATATATATATAAAAACCATTATATATATATATATATATTGATTCTGTTTATCAGAATAATTCAAATTGAACTGAAATTGATGTTGATTATATTGTGTAACATCTGTGGATGCAGGGAAACAGGTTGTAGGGATCCAACTGGATTCCTCAATATTTAAAATACTGTTTGTTTCATATATTGAACATATGATGTGATATATAATTTGTTGTCGATTATGTGTGCTTGGATAATATCGATCCTTGTTAATTGGTAATTTAAATACCATAAAATACCGGAATGTGGAAAGAGGATTTTCAAAGTAATATTGAAAATAATATATTTATAAAATCAAAGGATTTTATAAAATGGAATATTTATAAATGAAATACTTATAAATGAAATATTTATAAATGAAATATTTATAAATGGAATATAATAAATGGAATATTATAAATGAATTATTTATTTAGAAAATAAATAGGATATTTATAAGGAATACTTATTTATAAGATAAATAGAATTTTAAGAGAAATATTTATTTAGAAAATAAATCGCATTATAAACAGGAAATATTTATAAGAAATAAAAAGGGATATATACAAGGGAAATATTTGTGAAAATAAATAGAAAGGAAATTTATTCGGGAAATTTATAGAGTGTTATAAAAAGGGGATTTCGAGTTATAATAGAGATATGAATTTGATTTATTTAAAATAGATATTAAATAAAGATATGTTTTAACAAATAAATGGAGCAGATTAATTTATAAATAATATTTTATAAATTAAGTAAAATATTTATCATTGGATAAATGGAATGTATAAATCGGGACTTATAAGGAAAAGAAGGAATCGATTTTAACATCGAGGTTTGAAACTGAATATGAACGTAGACTTAACGAGATTTATTAATGGAATTATTAAGTGTCGAATAAAATAAGATTTTATATGAATTGTTTATAAAAAGAAGTAAAATCAGAATAATTAAAATTAGATATTATTTTAATTATAAAACCAAACTATTAAAAAAAACAAAAAAAAAACATATTATCCATATTTGATATGAATAATGGATTAAGGCAAGTAATTTGCAGAGAACAAAATTATAAAGGAAATGTTGTTCACATTCGATGTGAATAATGGATTAAAACGAATATTTTATAAATTTGACATTTATAAAGGAAACTGGTTTGGGAATAGGGATTTAAATAAGAGTTAATCGAATTTAGTTATTCGAAAGAGTTAATCGAATTTAGTTATTCGAAAGAGTTAATCGAATTTAGTTATTCGATAGAGTTAATCGAATTTAGTTATTCGAAAGATTTAATCGAATTTAGTTATTTGAAAGAGTTAATCGAGTATAAGTTATTTGAAGAGAGTTAATCGAATATTAGTTATTCGAAGAGAGATAATCGAATACAAGTTATTCGAAGAGAGATAATCGAATATTAGTTATTTGAAGTGAGTTAATCGAATATTAGTTTTTCGAAGAGAGTTAATCGTCGAATTCGATTATATCGAATTTGGGAAAGTACTTATACTTTCCGGTTTTTGAATCAAGATTTATTTATTTACAAGTTAGGTATTTATTTATTTATTCAAATTAAAGAATAAAAGTTATATATGAAGTTAGATATTTCGAAAGTAGGAATTATAACGTTAGCGTTATAACCTATGTTTTTATAATAGAAGTGGATTCGTAAATGGAATCCGTGAGTTTCGCAAGGAAGTTTGTTAAAGATTAAAAGGATGAAATTGATCTATTTCGAGGTTAGAAATGTTGTTCAGTTAAGGTCTGAGAGGTAGGTGTACCCCAACTTGATTGACTTCGTTTTTTAACTAAGGAATGGTTAAGGTTCAATAGTGAAGAAGTTAATTGAATTTAGTTAATGAGTGTAATGGTTTGAGTGGGTATAACGATGTTTTATTTAAACATCTGTTAAATCTAATGAAGGAGTTTTCAAAGAATTTTCCAATAAGAATCAGAAATATTTTCTAATATAGAAAATAAGAAATGAGAGTAAATACGGAAATGCTTTCCAGTGATTAATAAAGTATATTTTCTGAATTTAGAAAATAAGAATTTACGAATATATGGGAACGGGAATAGGGAAATTAATAATTAAATGACAAATTTAATTAAAGGGGATCAGTGTTGATTGATGATTTGCTCGGTAAGATTTTCATTTGGAAATACAACCGTTGTTTGTACACATGTTTTCCTTTGATAGTTAAATCACCGACTATCAAAGTTTTTGACCATTTCCATTGTCAATACTGAGAGATCGTGATCAGATTTATTATCTGAAAACTACTCCAAATGGGCATTAGCGTTGCGAATCAAATATGATGAAGATAATTGAAGATGGAGTAGTGCTTTCGGTTTGTCCAGTACCAGGACAACTTAACTGGACGAATTTTTGACAGAGTATATCTGGTAGATCGCGTAAGTTGATCGTTTCAAGCGTATTTACGTTAGTGGCGGAGGAATTCGTTTCTCTTAGCTTTATGTTCGTGGTATTTTTTAGGAAATCAATTTTGTGATTTGACGGGTATGACGATGTGGCAGTCAAAGTAAATATAGATGTGATCTGTATAATAGTACGTTATGACCTCAAGCCTCATCAACTCGGAAATGACAGAAATCGGGCAGGCAACATGGCTAAGTGGGTCGCACCCAATTAGGGTATATTGTCACCATCTAGAGAATATTCATATTTGTACTTCTTTCAATTCTGTATCTCCTGGGAATGGTTATGTTGGAATACTAACCAAGGGGTGGCAATATATTCGGTAGTCTCAAGCGAAATGAGGCGCCGGTTATGTGTGGCTGAGTTGCAAGATGTTCTTGTTGAACTCTAGTGTATCGCTACTAGAGTACACTGATCGGAAGGTGGATCCATATCTTGTCATAGTTGGGATCCATTCCCCAAATAAGAGCCCGCGGTTTTGAATGTATATTATATATGTAGAACGTTAGATGCAAGCGTTTCTGCTGGAATTCTATTTACTTAATCTAGACATTATTATAATATCAAATAAGTATCGTTTTAGAAATATTTTGGGTTATCGTAAGGTTAAAGCCATCCGTGTTTATTTGTGGATCGGTCTTATGATTATCATTCCTTTCAAAGGATTTTTGAAAGTTAAATCGATATGATTTGAGTTTATTCACACCAGTCACATGACTGACCCGGAGTTTATTTTGTTTTGTTTTTCCCTAAACTCTTAGAGGCCCAATTTTGTCCGGGCAGTCAAGTAGTCAGGATGTACAGGTAAACTTGAAAAGATGGAGCAGGAGGCTTGAGGATTATATAGCTATTGTTTATTTCCGCTATGATGTAAGTGTTGTACTCTAATATACAAATGCAGATTTGTGATTTCAAGTTTTGTTGTATATTATATTTTATTCGTTTCGCTGTGAGATTCGTGTTACTCTGATGTTGTATGTTCTTCTTCTTCTATTCAAATTTTCTATCTTATCTATTCTCACCCTCTAACTTCTTTCTATTAACCACCGGTATTTTCTATGTTTGGATAATCGACGTGGATTTTATGTCGATGACCAAAGATCGCAAATTTCCAGGACGTTACAGTTGGTATTAGAGCTTAAGGTTAAGTTATTACCTTGGCTCCGTGGCGTGACTCAGTAGAGATGGGGTTAGTAATACCCTAGATTGAGTCTGAGTGTATATATATGAGCGCGTATTTGTTATTTGATATAAAAATGATTTTATACTGTGGAGATTTATTAGTTGAGTTGTTTATGGGTTCTGGTCGGTCAGTTTGATCAACTGTATTGGTAGGGGTTTCTAAACAGCAGAATACGATGGACCGACACACTATGTTTTGAAAAAGAGTAAATGAAATAATTTTGACCAAATTATATTTTGATATAAAAGATTGATATTGAAATGATTATAATATATTGGATATATTGGTTGTTATTATGATCGAGTAAGATTATAAAAAGTGGAATGGTTATGTAAATAACCAATCAGAATTCATATGAATATAATATACGAAATAAGATGAAGTAAATATGAATTTAAAATCAGAAATGGGAATTAAAAGTTGGAGAAGTGTTTGTAAATGGAATTGAATTAAGTATATGAGAATTTTAAAATCCTAGGAGATTTTAAATTGTTTACAAGCATTGTGAAGGATATTTTGAAAATGATATCAAAATGGGAATGTTTAAATATGGTTTTGAAATTGTTATAGTATTGAACTCACTTCGGTAGCTGGGAAATAACCTTGATGATGAATTGCGACATCATTAGTGTTCATTATCGAGTTGTAAGTGACAGATTACTACAAAAGATTTTATTTTTGAATAGTTTTGTGGAAGGCAATTTGTTTTGAATCCTAAAAAAAGAGATATTTGATTTTTGAAAAGATAAGTGATTTAAACTTCCCAGGGAAAGATTGTTTGAGTTAAAATCAAATTGAATTGAAATTTGGGAAAGCCAATTGGAATTAAAATAAAGTCAGTTAAGTAGTAAATAAAATTCAGTTAGAATGATATCGAGACAAAATGGATTTGTGAGATTCGAATTTGAAGTGTAATTTGATAATCAAATTAAGAGTTTGGAATCGAGAATGAAACTCGAGTTTGAAATAATATTTGGCTTGGATATAAGCGAATGGTTGTGTTGGAGATAAACATGATTAGAATTTGATTGGGATGACATTGGTATATGCTGAATTAGCAGCAGATGTAAAGGATATAATGATATGCCCGACAAAAAGGTACAAGTTTATATTATATATTAGGTATGAGATTTTGTGAGCCGATTTGGCAAGCCGCTTGGCTGTTTGATTTTCTTTTGGATTGGAGAAGGACGAGAGAGCGGTGTTGAGGTTGTACCGATTGAGCCATAAAAAGTAGGTGTTGGCAAAAAAATTCGAAAATTTAAGGTGTTAGATAATTTTCAGGGTTTTGAAATTTTTCGTTAATAGGAATAAATAAATATTTAATTGAAATTAAATTGGTTTAGTTGAAACTGAAGTTAATAAGTAAACAAATAATTTTTAACCCAGTTAATAGGGTTTGTTTTCTACCTTAGCAATTTCGAGGACGAAATTATTTTAAGGGCGGAAGAATGTAATGTCCCTTATTTTTATGGTATTATAATTAATTTATTTAGTTATTTAAATAGAGATTCAGAGATTGAAATGATCGTTTAAATTAATTAACTTTGAATATTTAATTAATATAATAATTAAATAATATAATTAATTATGAAATAATCAGAATTAGCTGAAATGGCAATACGGTGTGAATTGGGCAATTCAAAATATATAGTTCAGTTTAAAATTGAATTAACGATAACGAATATATTTAATTAACGATGATTGAACGTATAAACTATATTATAATTATAATCGAGCTTGAAATGGCGCGGCAGTTTGTATTTTGGCAATTCGAATGTTAAACGAATACACAGAATCCGTTTTAAGTCGGATTTCTATGAAACAAGAACATACGAATCTGTTAAGCTATATTTTTCTAGTGGAGAAAAAAAATGGAGATTTCGCTTTATAGATTGTAAGATATGACCAAATCAACTTTTCAAATAGTCGCTATGAAATTGCTATGAGCCATAATGATATATTTAATTATAATTAAATATTGATTTTGAATTTGGACAAATCCTCCTAGACGTAGTTATAATTTAATTTTTAGAATTTTACAGAAATTTTTAGTTAATTAAATACGCAACTTTTTATTTGGAGTATTTTGCACCCTATATGTATATTTTGGGGTTTCACAATATGAATTAACCTACCGATAGTATTATATATTTGGGATCGTAGGACATTGCTCGTCTCACTGATATTTTTATATCTGTCGATAGCAGTACGTAATTGAACGAAGTGTTACGTAATGGTGCACCCTAAATAAAACATTCCTCATTCATTTCATTAAGACAAATATTAAGGCAAAAAACAGGCCATGTTTCCATCTCTCAGTCGCAAAAGTTCTCGTGTTAACAACCACAAACGCAAGCATAAAAGATCAGCCGCCACCCTTAATGAAAATTGTGACCATCCAACAACGATGAAAAAGAAAATTACTCAACAATGAATTTGAACTTGGATCCATTTAGTTTCCAGAATCCAGGGCTTCTTCTCTAAACCAGTTTTGTACAACTCGATCGCAATTTAAGTATTTGTGTTTCACGGTCGAAACTGAAAACTTCGACGCCAATGTAGGGAGAAGCAACCGGAGTCGCTGAGCTCTGACTGTAATGACCCGCATTGGCAGAGGTATTATAATTAATTTATTTAATTATATATATATATAGTGATATAGTGAATTAAATGGTCATGGAATTAAATAATGGTGAATATTTAATTAAAATAATAAATTAAATAATATATTTAATTCTGAAATAATCAGAATTGGCTGAAATGGCGATATAGTGTGAACTGGATCATCTGTGATATTTAATTCAGGTTGGAATTGAATTTGAATAACGAATATATTATTTGAACGACAGTTTGAACATAGAATTATATTATAATTAAAATCGAGCTTGAAATGGCGTTGCAGTTCGTAAATTGGCGATTCGAACTTCAACTGAATGTACAGGATTCGTTTTAAGCCGGATTTATGTGAAACAAGAAACGTGTGGAGCTGGTGGAGTATATCTTTCTAGTGGAAGAGAAAAATCGGGATTTCGTCGTGTAGATTTTGATTTATGTCCAAATCAAATTTTAGAAAAGTCGTTGTGGAATTCCTTTGAAATTTATAAAGGAATTAATTATATTTCAAAAAGGAATTTCAATATAAATCGAATATCGGGTTGACCCAGTTTGAAATATCAAGTTAGAAATCCATATGGGATTATTCTAGAGCTGTAGGGTATTCTAGTGTGAATGTATACAATAATATAAATTTGTTTATATTTTATTTAATTATATTTAAATATATTTATATATTTAAATGGGTCATCCAAAGCTTTAAAAATAGCCACTTTTGCAAACAAAGTCGGAATTCGACGAAACTAATTTTGTTGGATCCGCATTGTCAAAAAGTTGTTAGATTTCCAGTTCTGTGATATTTAAAGTTACTGTGTGGCCATACCGATTTTTAGAGTGAAGAACAGTCAGTATTTTGACGTTTAAAAATACGCTGTGTGAGCAAACAGAGTCGGAATTCGACGAAACCTGTTTTGTTGGGTCCACAACGTCAAACTCTAACTGCATGTCCAGTTTCGTGATTTTCGGATGCTGTGTGTGATCACACGGATTTTTAGAGGGCGAAAACAAATATAAAAGGAATATAAAAACCAAATTCGTGAACAAAAACGAGCCACATCATGAAATTGTTTTCAGCTACATGTTTACACTATATATCCACCATCTCTAAACCTAATTCGGGTTTTTCAGTGATCAAAACATGAGCCGCCAGTTTGTTTCCATTTTTCAAAAACATACGAGAAAAGAAAAATCACAAACAAATCCCAGAAAATTCTATAAATCCTTAGAACAATATTTCTGAGTTCGTAGAGGGATTTTATTCATTCTAGATTGGTATCATGGGTTGCGATCAGTTTTCCAGCAACTTGGTTTTCACCGTTAAAACTAGGGTTGAGTTTATAGGTAGATTCAAGCTTCCGATCATGAAATGGTTGATGGAATTGAGTTTGTGATAGAAATTGGGGAGAGTATGGATGGTTTGGTGGATTCCGATGATGAAAGGGGGCATGCGACATCCTGTACCGCGAGTTAGGAGCTGAGAACACGATTCCATATGGAACTGCGAGTTGAGAAATTTGGGGATGGGAAGGTTGAGATTTCGATGAGAAGAAGTATGGTATTATCGGTTTGTGTTATGATGAAAGAAAGAGGAGATGGGTGGAGGTTAGCATTCGAAAATGATGGAGGAAATACTTGAGCAGCTCACGGCAGTACAAATGGGGAAGAAAGGCAGGAGCGGGTACGGGCTTTTAAGGGAGAAGGTGGGCCGAATAATAGTGGTAAAGCCCAATTAAAGTTTAAGTTTGGTTTTAATTTAATTTAAAATTTGTATTAACTTGCGAAAGTTGTATCTTGACCATACGATGTCAGAATCACAAACCGTAAGTTGCTTTGGGATCGTATGGAGGGGAGCAACACAATAAGACTGACCGGGAGTGGATCGGAGACAGTTACAATTTATGGCGAAACAAATTGTCCGACTGAATCAAATAACGCAAGCCGTTATTTAACGATTAACGCGCAACTGTGAGTAAATCTCACTAACTCTGAACAGTTTAAAATTTCATGTTGTTGTAACACCCCGAAAATTCTATAACTGTGAAATTCATGAATTAAAGTATAATCAAATTCAAATCAAAGAACTAAGGGAAACGGGATACGCCATTGCGTTCGTCTCGGAAAAATACGCGAAATAGAGTCCGAGTTTTCGAAAAACGGAGTCCGTATGAAGAAGATATGGCCTTCGGAAGTTTTGAATTAAATTTAAAATTCAAACAGAATAAAATAATAATTTTGAAATGGGGCCCAGTGGGCCAGGCGGATAAAACACCCGCCTAGCCACCCAGGTCGACTGGGCTGTCGACCTGGGCTACCCATGTCGACAGGGCTGTCGACAGCCCTGTCGACAGGGGTATCGACCTGGTGGAGCCCAGTCAACCTGGCTGGCCAGGTCGGTGTGTGGTCGAATTTCTGTGGTCTGCTTTGTCATTAGGGCTAGGTGGCGGGTTTTTATTGGTCTCTCTTCCTAATGAATGGCTATGATCTAACCTAGCAACATCAAGGGTCCTAATTAGTTCCTAACCTCTATATAAACAACCCTAGACTAAACCCTAATCTATTCATTAAAAATTAAGAACATAGCCGCCATGTTGCTAAGGAACGACAAAGCATAGCCGCCAACTAAAGAGAGGATTAGGGAGGAAGTTCTAAGGCCTAAAGCTAATCAATTCAACAAAGGAGTTTGCGTCTTCAATCCCTAAACTAGAGAATTCATCAAACCATTGTAAGTAGAGTATTACTTTGGTATAATAAACAACTGTGTTGATGTGTATGCTTGGATTGTGGCAATGGAAGTAATTTATATTTGCGCAAAATTATGTATTCATTATAAAGAACTACATGCGGTAGTTCTATGCAAATAAACGTTTTGGAATATTGCGCAAATTGTGTAAACTATATTGAAGCTACATGTATGTAGTTAATGGAGATTCATGCAAATTTGAGACTTTGTGATTATGCCATTATGATGTATGTTTTTATGTATAAATCATTTTGCAAGTAATTGAAACAAGTTTGGTTATTATAGTTCATATGAAACTATGTGGAATTTTGACACCATGTATTAGTCATGCTTTTGCAAACTTATGAATATGGCTAGGAATAATATTTGGCATAATTGAGATCTATGATTAAGTCTATCTTGTTTTAAAGAATTATATGATGACATATGTGAGACATGGTTAGTTTAGACTCAAAAATCCCCTTTTTGCAAGTTTAAAGCAAAACACCATGATTAGGAATATTTATGCATAAGTATGTTTATACCATCGTTATGTGATTAGGCTTAAAACATGATTAAGTTGAATTATGTTATGTCATGCTAGAAGTATTTATGCCATGCTTATGTTTGACAATATGCCATGCCTATGCTAGAAGTATTTTATGCCATGCTTATGTTTGACAATATGCCATGTTTATGCTAGAAATATTTAGGCCATGCTTATGTTTGACATTATGCCTAAATAAGAATATAGGTTCATGTTGTAGTTAACCCTATGCAAGTTTACATGCCTTGATTTATGTCACCTATGTTTATGACCAAAATACATGTCACCACTATGCAAGTACACCAATTTCTATTATGTATTTTCAACGTCATATGCAAGTTCATGCGCTCACTTTCCCCTCTTTGTGTATACGCCATAAGCCTCCCCTTTTCGCATGGCTAAATTGGGCTTTAAAAAGGCTAAGCCCAATATATATAAGCGGACGTGTAAAACGGGGGAAAATAACGTTGGGTTAACATTAATTTAATGAATGAAAACTAAAGTAAAAGGGCCCAAATTCAAGTATGGGTTGGGCCCATGATTGGTGTAACCTTTACACCATTAACTTAATAATGGGCCGCAAATATTTACATATAAATAAAGAAGAATGACAAAATATGTAAATGTAGAAAAGACGATGTGTTTAACCCGAGGTTGGATTGAGTTGTGATATAAACCTGCCCGGAACCGCCCGGCTGTCCAGTAGTCACAACAATACCTATCCAATGTGGGAGGTTAAACATGGAGCCCAGCAAGGACCCGAGGTTAGACTGAGTTGTGGCGTAAGACTGCCCGGAACCAACCGGCAACAGGCAGCCACAACAATACCTGTCTAATGTGAGAGGTCAGGGCCTTAATAAGACAATTAAGGCTGAGTCAGGATTGTTAGGATTAAGTGAACTAAAGACTTAATCAAAATGGAACATGCTAAACTAAACGGACTGGTGGGGTTAGGTTAGGAAACACTTAACCAACTTAGCATGTTGGCTAGAGATAGAAAACCTAGTAACGGGGGACCCTTTTCAGCAGTAACCCTAAAAGGTGTATCAGGATACCCTGAAGCTAGGCAGGGTGGGGCACGATTACTGGGCTGATTGTAAGAGGTCAAATCGACGGCGGTGGTGTAGCAGTGTAGGTTCTAACGGTGTGCGGGCGTGCACGCACTCCGGCGCAGAAAAATAAAGCACTGGACACCAGTAGCATACCTTTGCACTCTAAGGTTGTGTCGGGTTGCCACTATGGGACTTGATACACCCCATGGTGGGACCAGCATAGGTAACTACAGACATCGGGGGCCGTAAGACACATGTAACTATGCGAGTAGGAGCCGATCATCGTAGAATGGATCACACTACCCTGATTATGGGGTGCAAATTGGAAACTAGTTTATATGGGTTCAGAGGTTAACATGGGGTACGATAGTATATTCGACCCTAGATAACTTAACCAAGTTCATAGTGTTTGCCCACTTCCTGTTTTACTTATCATACCCAGTTCTTTATTCATAGACAAAGTAGTACTTGACTTACTCAGGCTTTATGTCTGACTCTATTTTTCTTTCGTCTTCTTTCTTCCGTTTCCCCCCCCCCCCAGGTCCTCAGGGAGGGAACACAGCAGCTTGACCTACCTCAACATCCAGCTTGAAGAAGAGAAATGTATTGCTTGGACTTTCCTGTTTTGAACTATGGCTTTGGACAATTCACTATGGGGCTTTGGCAGTTTATCTATGTTTTATTTATGCTTCTTTAAAAATAATGTACTCAAGACAGATTATGAAGTATTATGTTATGTTTTTTGACACGTATTTGACTTCATGAAATAAAAGTTTGTTGTTCTTCCGCTGTTTACAAATATGTGTTCTTATATCTGTCTTGTATATCTGTGACTTGTACTTATAAACCTCCACCAAAATTAGGGCATTCCCTTTGAGAGTGACCCTAACGGAGGTGGGGTGTTTCACTTGGTATCGGAGCATAGGTTTACCAGATAAGATAAAAAGTTTTGAAAAATTATTTTCAAAAAGGAAATTTAAAGAAGCATTTTTAAAAGAAAAATATTATTTTATTTTTAAAAGGCAAAGTCCACTCCCCAAAGCCATAGGTATTATCTCTTATCCTTCGTTTTGAATCTATCCTTTTTGTTTCAGCATGTCCCAAGATCTTAACTTGCCTGAAGGGGTACCCATACCTGGTTGGTTTAGACGGTTCTTAGAAGCAAGGGCCACTCAGCCAGGTCCTACCGTTCCTCCTCCTCCAGCTGAAGGGAATCATCCAGCCGCAGCAGTACTTTTTCCTCCACCTCCTCCACGGGGAAACACATTCGCTAAGATATGTAAAGATTTTAAAGCTATGGGAGGAAGGGATTTCCATGGAACTGAGTCCTTCGTAGCAGCTAGGAATTGGCTGAAGGAAACTGAAGACCTATTCATCATCTTTGAGGTAGAAGATAGACAAAAAGTACAATTGGCAGTGTGGCTATTGAAGGGCGAGGCTTCCTACTGGTGGGAAGTCACCAATGCTGAAAGACCAGTGGATACATGGGAGGACTTTAGGGCAAGATTTGAGACTAAGTTTCTCTCAGATGCAGAAAGAAGTTTGCAGTTGGAAAAATTCTTATTTCTTAAGCAAGGAGACAAGACTGTCAGAGAGTATGTGAATCAGTTCGATGAGCTGGCTAGGTTTGGGCTTGACCTAGTCAACACCCCTCATAAGAAGGCTCTCCGTTTCGTCAAGGGGTTAAATGAGCCATTACATAGTTTGGCCATGACCCATATACCCATGGGAGCCACGTATGAAAGATTGGTGCAAATGGCATTGCTGAACGAAGAGGACAAGGGCAAGAAGGAGACCAAGGCAGAAAGCTCTCAAGGGAAGAAAGAGGGTTTGCAGCCTAAGAAGACAGACTTCAAGAAAGGCGGGAAAGGCAACAAGGAGAAGAGGAAGTGTAATTTCTGTGGCAAAGTGGGGCACTTAGTAAAGGACTGCCGGAAAAAGAAGGCCAAGGAAAATGGTGGGTGCTTTTCATGCGGACAGACAGGCCACAGGGCTAAGGACTGCCCAAGGAAACGAGGGCAGGGGCAGGGGGCTGGATCCACCCCAGGGGCACAGGTTCATGTGCTAGAAGCGCCACCATTGCAACAGCGAGGTATAAATACTTCTGTAGAAAGTGTAGTTTATCTTTATGATCACCCCGTTCGTACTTTATTTGATTCTGGCGCATCACACTCCTTTATCTCGTCTGCTTTAGTGGAATCTCTGCACCTAAAAACTAGTATGGTAGAGGACCCCTTAATTGTTTCAAACCCAATTGGGGGCCCAGCTCATTTGTCTATGATCTGTCTGGATTTGAAAATTTCTATTCTAAGTGTAGAATTTGAATGTAGTGCCTTTGTTTTGGGCTTTTCGGGGTATGGTTTGATTTTGGGTATGGATTGGCTATCCAGTAATGGGGCCATCCTTGATTGTGAGAAAAGGGTTGTTAGGCTCCTAACCCAGCTCGGTAATACTTTGGAAATTTCTTGTAATCCCTCGTATGCGGTTATGCTTAGTTATCTTGAATCGCTAGATGCCTCTGTTGAAAGTTTGAAATCAGTTAGAGTGGTCCGGGAATATCCGGATGTCTTCGAAGAGGTGAAGGGCTTGCCTCCGAAGCGGGAAATAGACTTCCGCATATATCTTGTAGATAATGCAAAGCCCGTTGCATTGCCCGTTAGACATATGGCTCCACGAGAAAGGAAAGAGCTCAGTAAACAGATTAAAGAGCTTCTAGAGAAGGGGTTCATTAGGAGGAGCATTTCAGAGTGGGGGGCTCCAGTAGTGTTCGCCACTAAGGCGAAAAGTTCATTTCGCTTATGAATGGGTTGTGGAATACCTTCTAGTAAGTTAACAAGATCCAAGATTCACTAGTGAATTTTGGAGAGCTTGCATGGGACCATGAGTACGCAGTTAGGCTTGAGCCAAGTATATTAGAAGTAGAGTAAGTGAAAGTGGAACGAGAGGCAACAGTGGAAAAGGTTCCAACTCATATTTTGGAAACAAGAATTAAGAAGCTACGAAATTGTGAAGTTAAAGACGGACAAAGCATAATGGAGTTAAGCTCAAGGAAATGCGACTTAGAAGATCGAAGACTAGGTTCGTGCATCATATCTCTTCTTAAGAGTATATCCTTGGTCCCTCTCTTCTTGTAGAGCTAACTTGCATGCTATCTTTTGTGTTTATCCTCTCGGTCCCATTCTCAATCCAATTTCTGTCGCAAACCCCATAGGGAGTATAACTCATCTGTTAGTAACACATGTTGGGGCTTGAGGGTGTTCGTTGGATTGACCAAACTTTTTGGGTTTTATAGGATACGGGTTGGTCTTAGGAAGGGACTCCCTTGTGACCTAAAAGGAGTCCATCATGCTTAATTTCTTAAAATCATATATGGTGGTTGGGTTGAGTAATTCTTTGGGTGTCAGTCTGATGTTGATTTCGGTCTTCGGGGCTGATGCTTAGAGAGTTCTTCTCCTAATCAATATATATGTGGCATAGATTTCCAGTTTCGACATTGCCTAATGGGCACAAAGTTTTTACTTGTTTCTATCATTCGACTATACCTTTAGGTAGGACCATTTCCGATCATTGAGAAAATTTGGAAAATGACCTATAGATTAGAGCTACCCGAAAAATTGGCTGGAGTCCACAACGTTTTTCACGTTTCACATCTCCGAGAATGTCTACATGAGTCTGCTGAAGTGGTAGAACCAAATATCCTCGAAGAGGCCGAAGTGGAACGCGAAGCAACCATAAGAAGAGTTCCTACCCGCATCTTAGGAACGGAAGTGAAGAAGCTACGCAACCGCGAAGTCAAGCTCGTCAAAGTTCAGTGGAGCGACGCCGAGGGAGACGCGACTTGGGAAACTGAAGCTAGAATCCGTACTGCCTACCCTTTTCTGTTCGAGGGTACATCCTTGATCTTTCTTTTTCCTTAAGTTGCGCTTTTATCTATCTTTTTAGGTATCGACCGTATCTTTTAGGTAGAAAACCTTTGGATGGAAACATGTAGTTGAAACATGTTATGTATGATGGTTGCAAGTGGTTGCAAGTGATTGCTAGTGGTTGCTCGTGGTTGCATATACACACACAATCTAGGTTTTAGATCGGCTCAGTCACTTCATATTGCATATGCATATATGTTTGTATTCGTATGTGGTTGAACTATAATGTGTTGTCATGTGGATGTTGCATTTGTATTGAATGGTTGTGCACTCATGTAGAATCAAGAATAGGAAAATTTTGCATACATAATGGATGCATGGCACTTACATAATTCGCATTAAGGAGGTCAACTGAATCAGTAGACCGCCTGATTTTGCATTAGATAAGTACATGTACACACACACTTTGCATATGATCATGAAGCATTAGAAGTCTTTTAAGGACAATGGATGCTCGTGTTTGATGGATGAGTAGATGGATGATTGGATGTTAGGATTTACATTCCTCCTAACTTGAAGATTTCGGGGACGAAATCCTTTTAAGTGGGGGAGAATGTAACACCCCGAAAATTCTATAACTGTGAAATTCATGAATTAAAGTATAATCAAATTCAAATCAAAGAACTAAGGGAAACGGGATACGCCATTGCGTTCGTCTCGGAAAAATACGCGAAATAGAGTCCGAGTTTTCGAAAAACGGAGTCCGTATGAAGAAGATATGGCCTTCGGAAGTTTTGAATTAAATTTAAAATTCAAACAGAATAAAATAATAATTTTGAAATGGGGCCCAGTGGGCCAGGCGGATAAAACACCCGCCTAGCCACCCAGGTCGACTGGGCTGTCGACCTGGGCTACCCATGTCGACAGGGCTGTCGACAGCCCTGTCGACAGGGGTATCGACCTGGTGGAGCCCAGTCAACCTGGCTGGCCAGGTCGGTGTGTGGTCGAATTTCTGTGGTCTGCTTTGTCATTAGGGCTAGGTGGCGGGTTTTTATTGGTCTCTCTTCCTAATGAATGGCTATGATCTAACCTAGCAACATCAAGGGTCCTAATTAGTTCCTAACCTCTATATAAACAACCCTAGACTAAACCCTAATCTATTCATTAAAAATTAAGAACATAGCCGCCATGTTGCTAAGGAACGACAAAGCATAGCCGCCAACTAAAGAGAGGATTAGGGAGGAAGTTCTAAGGCCTAAAGCTAATCAATTCAACAAAGGAGTTTGCGTCTTCAATCCCTAAACTAGAGAATTCATCAAACCATTGTAAGTAGAGTATTACTTTGGTATAATAAACAACTGTGTTGATGTGTATGCTTGGATTGTGGCAATGGAAGTAATTTATATTTGCGCAAAATTATGTATTCATTATAAAGAACTACATGCGGTAGTTCTATGCAAATAAACGTTTTGGAATATTGCGCAAATTGTGTAAACTATATTGAAGCTACATGTATGTAGTTAATGGAGATTCATGCAAATTTGAGACTTTGTGATTATGCCATTATGATGTATGTTTTTATGTATAAATCATTTTGCAAGTAATTGAAACAAGTTTGGTTATTATAGTTCATATGAAACTATGTGGAATTTTGACACCATGTATTAGTCATGCTTTTGCAAACTTATGAATATGGCTAGGAATAATATTTGGCATAATTGAGATCTATGATTAAGTCTATCTTGTTTTAAAGAATTATATGATGACATATGTGAGACATGGTTAGTTTAGACTCAAAAATCCCCTTTTTGCAAGTTTAAAGCAAAACACCATGATTAGGAATATTTATGCATAAGTATGTTTATACCATCGTTATGTGATTAGGCTTAAAACATGATTAAGTTGAATTATGTTATGTCATGCTAGAAGTATTTATGCCATGCTTATGTTTGACAATATGCCATGCCTATGCTAGAAGTATTTTATGCCATGCTTATGTTTGACAATATGCCATGTTTATGCTAGAAATATTTAGGCCATGCTTATGTTTGACATTATGCCTAAATAAGAATATAGGTTCATGTTGTAGTTAACCCTATGCAAGTTTACATGCCTTGATTTATGTCACCTATGTTTATGACCAAAATACATGTCACCACTATGCAAGTACACCAATTTCTATTATGTATTTTCAACGTCATATGCAAGTTCATGCGCTCACTTTCCCCTCTTTGTGTATACGCCATAAGCCTCCCCTTTTCGCATGGCTAAATTGGGCTTTAAAAAGGCTAAGCCCAATATATATAAGCGGACGTGTAAAACGGGGGAAAATAACGTTGGGTTAACATTAATTTAATGAATGAAAACTAAAGTAAAAGGGCCCAAATTCAAGTATGGGTTGGGCCCATGATTGGTGTAACCTTTACACCATTAACTTAATAATGGGCCGCAAATATTTACATATAAATAAAGAAGAATGACAAAATATGTAAATGTAGAAAAGACGATGTGTTTAACCCGAGGTTGGATTGAGTTGTGATATAAACCTGCCCGGAACCGCCCGGCTGTCCAGTAGTCACAACAATACCTATCCAATGTGGGAGGTTAAACATGGAGCCCAGCAAGGACCCGAGGTTAGACTGAGTTGTGGCGTAAGACTGCCCGGAACCAACCGGCAACAGGCAGCCACAACAATACCTGTCTAATGTGAGAGGTCAGGGCCTTAATAAGACAATTAAGGCTGAGTCAGGATTGTTAGGATTAAGTGAACTAAAGACTTAATCAAAATGGAACATGCTAAACTAAACGGACTGGTGGGGTTAGGTTAGGAAACACTTAACCAACTTAGCATGTTGGCTAGAGATAGAAAACCTAGTAACGGGGGACCCTTTTCAGCAGTAACCCTAAAAGGTGTATCAGGATACCCTGAAGCTAGGCAGGGTGGGGCACGATTACTGGGCTGATTGTAAGAGGTCAAATCGACGGCGGTGGTGTAGCAGTGTAGGTTCTAACGGTGTGCGGGCGTGCACGCACTCCGGCGCAGAAAAATAAAGCACTGGACACCAGTAGCATACCTTTGCACTCTAAGGTTGTGTCGGGTTGCCACTATGGGACTTGATACACCCCATGGTGGGACCAGCATAGGTAACTACAGACATCGGGGGCCGTAAGACACATGTAACTATGCGAGTAGGAGCCGATCATCGTAGAATGGATCACACTACCCTGATTATGGGGTGCAAATTGGAAACTAGTTTATATGGGTTCAGAGGTTAACATGGGGTACGATAGTATATTCGACCCTAGATAACTTAACCAAGTTCATAGTGTTTGCCCACTTCCTGTTTTACTTATCATACCCAGTTCTTTATTCATAGACAAAGTAGTACTTGACTTACTCAGGCTTTATGTCTGACTCTATTTTTCTTTCGTCTTCTTTCTTCCGTTTTCCCCCCCAGGTCCTCAGGGAGGGAACACAGCAGCTTGACCTACCTCAACATCCAGCTTGAAGAAGAGAAATGTATTGCTTGGACTTTCCTGTTTTGAACTATGGCTTTGGACAATTCACTATGGGGCTTTGGCAGTTTATCTATGTTTTATTTATGCTTCTTTAAAAATAATGTACTCAAGACAGATTATGAAGTATTATGTTATGTTTTTTGACACGTATTTGACTTCATGAAATAAAAGTTTGTTGTTCTTCCGCTGTTTACAAATATGTGTTCTTATATCTGTCTTGTATATCTGTGACTTGTACTTATAAACCTCCACCAAAATTAGGGCATTCCCTTTGAGAGTGACCCTAACGGAGGTGGGGTGTTTCAGTTGTATTTTTAGAACTGGTAGAAATTGTCTGATTGAGTGTGTGTTGACTGATTGATTGAACTGCTAGTCAGTTAGTGGAAATTATATATATATATATATATATATAAACCATTAAATATTTATATATTGATTCTGCTATCAGTATATTTCATACCGAACTGAAAGTGATGTCGATTTTATTGTGTAACATCTGTGGATGCAGGGAAATAGGTTGGAGGGACCCAACTGGGTTCCTCAATATAAATACTGTTTTGTTTTATATATTGTGTTATATGATATGATATGTAATCTCTTGATGATTTTATATGTGTGAATGATACTGATCATCGTTGTATGGTGTGTTAAATACCATAACATACCAGGATGTTGATTGTAACGACCCGGAAAATCTGAACCAATTTAAAAAATTTAAATTGGCTATTTTAGTGGATTTTAAATATTTAAATTAAATATTTTATATAATAACGATGAAAAGTAATTTTGAATCGACAATTGAAAAGGAATATAATTAATTCTAATTATAAACAAGACCTGAAATGGTGCGGTAGTTTCAAAATTTGAATTCAAACTTTGACTGACTGTACCGGGTGCAAAACAAAACGGATTTGAGTGAAACCAAAAATATTTAAATCTGTTAGTGAATACCTTTCTAACGAATCTGAAAAATTGAAGTTTCACAACGAGAAGCAAAAGTTATGGCCAAATGAATTTTCTAAAAGGTCGCTATGGAATTTATATAGCCCGTGAAAATGGCCATTCTGCAAACGACCTCGGAATTCGACGAAACCACTTTTATTGGATCCGGGATGTTAAATTATTGCTAGGTTTCAAATTTCATAATTTTTGAAGCTAGTATGTGAGCGTGGCAAAGGAAATGTGTTTTGGTCAATTACAATTAAACTGGATCGACCAGAAATGGGCCATTTTTCAAACGATCTCAGAATTCGACGAAACTAGTTTTGTTGGGACCATAGCATCAAAACATAGCCAGAATTATTTTTCTGGAATTTTTCGAATTAGTTTGTGGCCCTGGCAAATTGAAATGTACGTTCAAATTGAATATAAAATGTTTTATACTTTAATTTGAAAAATAACTGACTGTAACAGTCGAATTGGCCTACAAAACATATCCCATTGTGTCCGGGATGGGGGTATTTAGCTAGGGGCGATAGTCGTTGGGTTTGAATTGGGGTTCGTAAGTGAAAACCCTAATTTTCTGAATAATATATATATATATATAGGCGAATCAGAAAATTCCATTCATAAATTAAAAAAAAAGCTCAAAACCCTCGCCACCACTCTCGTTAACGGCGGAAACCGCTCCACTCTTCCCTCCCTTTTTCCGATCGCCTCCGTCAACGTTGACCTCCACCACCACCCTGACTCAACGGCGCCGCCTCCCCTCTTCAAATCCGACTCACCCTCTCCCTCTCTCTCCTCTTCATCATTGAGAACGGGGCCAAGGAAGTCGCCGACTTCACTTCGACGCCACGATCGCCAGAGATGATCGCACCTACTCCTCCGACCACCCCTGGACGCGCCTCACTCCCCTCGTCGACGTCCAACTCCCTGATCGTCATCTAGGTAAGCGGATTTCGCGAAAACTGCAAACCAAGTTTTGAACCATCGTGAAAGGTGAGTCCTTTATTACATTTCAGCTTTGAAAAATCATATCTTTATGATGTGTTGGTGAAATTCGATGAAAACAGGAAACATCATGACCATGAGGACGTCTTCTACATTTTAGGAGAGACCGCATATTTTTCTGAGCCTTCTGTTATTTTTGGTGGAGTGGAACCCAATGTGAGATTTCTAAATTATAAACGATATGGAAAACGACAATGTATAAATTATATAGTTGATGTATTAGTTATATAAGCATTGTACACCTCTTGTATAAGCGTTGTATAAGTTGTACGTTCGATATATCAGTTATATATGCGTTGTAAAAATTATATATGTGTTGAAATAGAAGTGAAATGCTTATATATATATATATTACGAATGGTTGATTAGAATTGTTTGTGGTTGAAATTGATTGTTTGTGGTTGAAAAATACCCGTTTGTGGTTGAGAAATATTTGGTTGAAACCACATAGGATTAGTTTGTGGAAATGAAAAAAAATATACATGCCGCCTGCGTCCGAACTAGATGCATGATTCCCCATTGTCAAAAGCTGCGAGGCTTTAAGGTAGAGCGAGGAGCCGTACTAGGGATGGTCCCGGTTTTAACTACTCTGTCGTTATGCTGCCGAAATTTTGAATAATATTCATGTGTTAGAATTATTTTCTGTGTTGAAACTATATTCGTGTGTTGAATAGAAAACCTTCATGTGTTGAATCGAAATTCATTCGTTGAATAGAAATTCATGTGTTGAATGGTATTCGTGTTTTAAATAAATTGTTTTAACAATAAAAATCACATTTTTACTCTATATAAACAAACTATAGAAAACCTTCATGTGTTGAATCGAAATTCATTCGTTGAATAGAAATTCATGTGTTGAATGGTATTCGTGTTTTAAATAAATTGTTTTAACAATAAAAATCACATTTTTACTCTATATATACAGACTATAGAAAACATTCATGTGTTGAATCGAAATTCATTCGTTGAATAGAAAATTCATGTGTTGAATGGTATTCATGTTTTAAATAAATTGTTTTAACAATAAAAATCACATTTTTACAATATATATACAAACCATAGAAAACCGTTCATGTGTTGAATCGAAATTCATTCGTTGAATAGAAACTCATGTGTTGAATGGTATTCGTGTTTTAAAAGAAATTGTTTTATAATAAAAATCCTATTTTTATCATCTATATGAATTGTTGGTTGGATAAAAATATCATTTTTATCAAATGTATGAAAATAATATAGTTTTGAAATCAAATAATCAATATATATATATAGAGAGAGAGAGAGAATCGAAATATATCGAATAACGAAGCTGCTGTTCGTGTTTTGAAAACGTGATTTCAAATGATTAGTGCAGGAGATCCGACCATCGGATTTTCCCGAGACCACAACCGTTGGGTTCGCTTTGGAAATCTTTCCAACGACACCAAAGTTGTAAAGATCCAACGGTTGGATTGTCTAGAATGTTTAATTCAAATTTGAAGAAAAAAAGTGCCAGAATCGATTATATATATATATATAATTATATTAAATCGAATAACGACGCTGCAGTTTGTATTTTGAAATCGAAACTTCAAATGGGATATCCGACCGTCGGATGTTCCCGAAACTGGAACCAATGGATTCGTTTTGAAAAGATCTTTCTAATGATATAAATTTTGTGAAGATCCAATGGTTAGATTTTCAGATATGTGTAAATCAAATCTGAAGAAAAACAGCGCCACGACCGCGTTATGGCCCGAAGCGTCGTTTGAATAAATTGGCTATTTTAAAATAAATAAAAATGGCGATAAATCATTATAAAATATTATAAACGATATGGATGTGAAATTTAGATACTAACTAAAGGTTGGCTAAGTCAAATGGTTTCGTGGGTGTTGATCTGATGTTGGTTTCGGCCTTCGGGGTTAATATTTGGGAAATCGTTCTCTTACTGATTTACGGTTAGCGACTAATGAATTGAAAGGATGCGTATGTGTGTTTGTGTTGCACTATTTTATTATATACGCGAGTTGCTCAGAAAGACCGGGTTTATCACATTATGAATAACTGAATCGACGATAAGAAATCGAAGATGAAGAAGGTGGTCGAAGACCGGAGTTCTTCACCTCATTTGGACGGTAACTAATGTCCTGATTGGGAGGCATCCCGAAATATGGATAATGAGTGGTGATCGTCCAGACGTACATGGAGATTGATGGGTTTGCGAGGTATATAGTGCCTCCGGTTTTGTTCAGACCCAGAACGGACTTGTAAATGGATTGTGTGTTTGACATTGGAATTTATTCTATGTGATTGATAGCCATCAGTTACACGGTGTGAATTGCCTGTGTGGCATGCTAAGATGAAGTGATCAGGGATTCTGTTGAAAAGCAAAGTCTTGTGATTGATGATCAAAGCACCGCCTGTGTGGCATAGCTTTGTGTATAACGTGAATTCACGAGCCTCATACCCCGGTATGAACCAGAAACGGGAGAGGACCATGGGGGGACATGCGCTTCTTTCTAGCTAGAAGTGGCGTCAGTGGTTTTACACGCCCTGACGAGTTTGACTTATGTGGTTGTTACTGTTGCGAGGCGCCTCGGTTAGATCGGACGATCCAGGTCCGATGGAGTCATTCATTGGCTCACTTACGCCCCAAAGGGCAGGGAAACGCAGTGTTCAGGAATTTTAATCCACATCGGTGGACCGGCCCTGTCGCTCCTAGGATCACTCGAGCTCTGATCCTCAGACTCGGGCTAGACAGTCTCGAAGTCGGTAAGGGCTATCTTTTGACTTGGTTCATGAAGGAAATCCAATTTCCAAATACGTGATTGTGCGGTTTTGATTGTATACCTATATATGGCGACATAGTGGTATGGGGCATTAATGCCGTCTATGATTGATAGTTATGATTTGAAATTGTTTTTGAAACATATAAACACCAGTAATAATATCAAACGCTTTTGTTTTATTCGTATCAAGCATATTTTGGCCGTTATAAGGTGAAAACTCCATCCTCTGGTTTGCGTTGCATTGTGTGATGGGAACTGAGTCTTATAATGGTTTCATTTTTATAAAAAGCATTGCGATGTTTAAAGATTTATTTGTTTTAAAGCACCGAAAATCCAATGTAGTAAACCCGTTCCGCGAAAGTGGCGTGGTCCTGTGATTTGCATGATTATTAATGTATTGGCATAAGCGTTGCGAATCATATATGCCAAAGATAATTGAAGACAGAGTAAAGTGCAAGGGCTATTGTATAAGTCTTAGATAACAGTGTGTAAGATGGATGTATTGAATAGTGCCTTCAGTTCATCCTGTTCCTGGATGACTTGTACGGACGGATGTCTGACAGAGTATTTCCAGACGATCACGTATATTGATTTCTCCAACCGTACCAAGAGTGGAAGCGGAGAAGGAAACTTATTTTAGCTAACACATAATGTATGGTTGAGGACGTCAATCGGTGATGTGATGGATTTGACGATGTGGCATTCAAAGTGAATCTGGTGTGATGATAAAGCGTAGCTTATAGCCTCACATCCAGTAAATGACAAAAATCGGTAGGCAGCATGGCTAAGTCGGTCTCACCGAAGTAGGGTGTATAATCACCTGATCTAGAGTTTCATTTATTTCTAAAAATCTATTGTTGATGCTGTCCCATTCGGGAAACGGTTACTGATCCCGACCGTTGGTGATATACATTCGATACACTCAAGCGAAATGAGTGGTCAGTCATGTGTGGCCGGGTTGCAATATGTTCTTGTTGAACCCAGTGTATTCCTTTATAGAGGTACACTAGCGAAAGGTGGTTCCATAACTTGTCATAGTTGGTAATCCAATACCCAATATGTGCTTGCGGTTTTGCTTGTATACTATATATGTAGAACATGAGATGGAGGCGTTTCTGCTAGATGATTATTATATTGTGGTTGATAGACATTATTATAATATCAAAAGGTTTTTGATATAAAGATAATTTGGATTCTCATAAGGGAAAAACCCATTCCGTTATACGATGTGGTCTTATGAGATATCATTTACCTGCTTGAACTGTTTTAAACTGTTTTACTCATACCAGTCCCATAACTGACCCAGAGTTTATTTTGTTTTGTTTTACCTAAACTCTTGGGTGCCCAATTTTGTACGGGAAGTCAAGTAGTCGGGATTTACAGATACTTGAAGAGCTGGAGTAGGAGTCTTCAGAATCATATAGCTATAGTTTATTTCCGCTGTGTTGTAAGTGTTGTACTTTGATAATGATGTATATTCAAGTACAGATGTATATTTCAAGTTATGTTATATATATTATATGTTATTCGTTCCGCTGTGAGGTTCGTGTTACTCTGATGTTGTGTTCTTCTTCTTCTTCTTCTATTCTATGTTTCTATCTTATCTATTCTCACCCTTTGTTTTCTTTCTATTAGTGTTCTGATTTTTCAGTACAATTTGATGTTGGACTTGTGTTTTGGTCAGCTCAAATTGGACCGGATTTTCAGGTCATTACAGTTGGTATCAGAGCTTAAGTTAAGTGAATTACCTTGGCTCTGTGGCGTAACTCAGTAGAGATAGGTTTAGTAATACCCTAGATTGAGTTGAGTGTATATATACGAGTGAACGTATTTGTTATTGATATAAAAATTGTTTTATATTGTGGAGATTTATTGAGTGGGTTGTTTATGGATTCTGGTCGATCAGTTTGATCCACTGTATCGGTAGGAGTTACTACACACTTGAATACGATGGTATGTTTTGAAAAGAGGGTAATCAAAATAATTTTGCCCAAATTATATTTTGATACAAAGGATTTATATTGGAATGATTAAAATATATTGGATATATTGGTTGTGATTATAATCGAGTAAGATTATAAGTAAAATTATTATGAAAATAATCAATCAGAATTCATATAAGTGAAATACGTGAAATCAGATGAGTTAAATCTGAAATTTAAACCAAAAATTGAGTTAAAACTTTGGTGAATTGGATTTGTAAATGGATTTGGATAAAAAATTAGGAAAATTTAAGATCCTGGGAGATTTTAAATTGTTTTACAAGCAGTGTGAATTATATTTTGAAATGGATTTCAAAGTGGAAATGTTTAGAAATGGTTTTGTAGTATTAAACTCACTTCGAAAGCTGGAAATAGATTTCCGATGATGATCATAACATCATCGGTGTTCAATTTCAAGTGGTAAGTGACGAATTACTACCAGAGATACTATTTTGAATTTGTTTTGGGAAAGACAAGTTGTGTTGGATTTCAAAATGGGATTTATAATATAGAATTTGAATAGAAATTAACTAAGTCGAAGAGGAATTAGTTAACCAAGTTTTGAATTTGAAGTTGAACTTTGAAAGGTGAATTGGATTTGTAAATGGATATTCGAAATCGAATATAGAACTTAAATTTGAAATTTGGATTCAAATTAGTTAATAAGCAAGTTAAAATATATTTGAACATGTCATGTTCAAATATAAAAGTGAAATAGACTAAAGAGTTAATTAACAAATTAATTAACGAACTGAGTTAAAACGATTAGGTATAGTTAAAATAGATTGGGCAGGTATAAATATACATGAGATAGGAATGGATAAGGTTAATGAAGGTATATAAATAGAATGCTCGACAAAAAGGTACGTATTTAATCCATATATGAGATTTTATGCACCGTATCGGCTAGCCGCTTGGCTTTTTCTTTTTCTTTTGGATTGGTGAGGGCCATGGGAGGCTATTTGAAATATCCCGATGCTCCTGGTACAAAGGAGGTTATGGCGAATTTTTCAGGGAATTTAAGAAGTTCGAATATTTTTAAGATAATTTGATAGTTAGAAATCAACGTATCGGTATATATATATATATAAGTCGATAAGGAAACGAACTTAGAAATAGAATAGTAAAATCAAAAAGGAAGACTAAGAATAAAATCTAGTAAGAATAGAAAGAGGAAGCGTACGTGTTTAAAGGTGAATAGTTAGTTGTATGGTATTGATTATTCGAGTAAGTAGTCTTATCTGTTTTGAGGTTATAAATGTTATTCAGTCAAGGTCTGAGAGGTAGTTATACCCCAACTTGATTGATTTCATTATTAACAAATAAATAGTAAGATTTCAGGCTCGAAGATCAATGTTGAATAAGAGTTAGTTGAATATAGTATTTGGGTTGTCGTAACGATGTTTTACACAACATCCGTTTTAATCCAAATAAGTGTAAGCTTGGAAATATAATAAAGAATATTTCCTAAGTATAGAAATAAACGAGATCGGAAAAGAGATAAGTAATTCGAATATTTTCCAATTATAAAAAGCATATATTTTCTAAAGTTTAGAAAATAAAGGAAGGCGATATTCAGGAATGTTTTCCAAATAACATAAAAGGCCAATACGGTTATTGAAAATATTTGGTTAACAAATATTGATAAATAAATAGAGAAGTGATTTAACTAATGGAATATTAATTAAGGGCTCAGTGACATGCTCAAAAGGAAAATTTGATTTTTGAAAAGAGAAAACTGTTGAAAACCCCCAGGGAAAGACTGTTTGAATTAAAAACAAATTTAACCGAAATTGGTGAAAGCAAAATTGAATTAAAGTAAAGCCAGTAAAGTAGTAACTGAGATTGAATTAGAATGATACCAAGACAAATTGGATTATGAGATTCAAATTTGAAGTGTAATGGGATAATCAAGTTAAGAGTTGGGAATCGAGAAGAAACTCGAGTTAAAATGATATTTGGCTCGGATATAAGCGAATGGTTATGTTGTGGATAAAAGAAGATCGGAATTTTATTGGTGTAACACCCTGCCTCCGCTAGGGTCACTCACAAAGGGAATGCACTAGCTTTGGTAGGGCATTATCTAGGTAAACATACACAGAAATATTACAAGATAGAACATATAAAACAGTGGAAGAAGAACCAAATTTTATTGCTTTAAAAATCTAGGAAGGTCTAGAGCCTTTTTACATCAAAATGCCATTAAATCCATTACATCGAAATCTGTTTTGCAATAGTAAAGAAGCATAAAACCATGGTCATAAATCATTCCCCAAGTAAAACAGTAAAGCAGCCATATCCAAGAAAGGTCCAAGCCATATATGATGATCTTGAAGCAGAAAGAAGTCCAAACTAAATCGTAGTGTTTCCTCCCTGAGAACATGGGGAGGGGGGGAACAGAAGAAAAAGAGGCGAAACAAAACGGGTCAGTCATACAGACTGGTAAGTCCTAGTGACTTTCAGCATAGAAACAAGTAAAGGTAACGTGGCATGTATAAACTGAAAGTAAACATAAGGATGATGACAAGATAGGCAAGTTAAACTTAGATAACAATACAAACTATGGTAACAAGATAAACTACGGTAACAAGATAAACTATGCAAACCAGATAAACTACGTATAGCATTGCATGTTTAACATTCTCTACACCAACTGTACTAGTACCCCAACTCGTATCATCCTTTCCATGTATATGTACAGTCCCTTGCCGTATATCGTACAGGTTTCATCACGTATTTCTATACTACTTCAACGTAGTGCCACCATTCTTGAAATCGTTTGGACAGCCACCCTTGTTCTGGCTAGGTTTCCTTATCATGAACTATCACGTGTTCAACTAGGATTTATGCCACCTGGGACCACTAGGGATTACAGTACCTATTGAACGTTTTCTAGATTCGATTAGGGTTTATGCCACCTAGGACCACTAGGGATTATGCTACCTAACGAACAACACCCTTTTTCTGCGTAACGATCTATTTTCCTACAAGTCCTAGCTCGTTCATGTGTATGTATCATACAGCCCTATCACGAATGTAGTTACCTGTGCTAGGTCCACCATAGGGTGTATCAAGCCCTAGGGTGCCAACCACCGGCACGAATCAAGAACGCACAGTGTAAACGTACTGGTGCCCAATGCCTGCTTTTTCAACTCCGGACTACGTGCACGACCATAGTCCGCTTGAATCTACAATGACGCACCAACTCAGCCGTCATTCTGGTCGCTTACAATCAGTCCAGTAATCGTGCCCCACCCTGCCTAGTTCCAGGGTACCGTGATACATCTAGTGGGTTACTACTGAAAAGGACCGTGTAACTAGGGTTCCCGTCCAGTAGGTTAAGTGTTGTCATTTAAATTCGAGACTTAACCCCATCAGTCTAGCATGTGAAGTTGGTTAAGTGTTGTCATTCAAGCGGTTCATGACTTAACCCTATCAAATCATCGTGTCAAATTGGTTAAGTATATTCAAGTGGTTCATAACTTAACCCTATCAAATCATCGTGTCAAATTGGTTAAGTATATTCAAGCGGTTCATGACTTAACCCTATCAAATCATCATGTCAAATTGGTTAAGTATATTCAAGCGGTTCAACACTTAACTCTATCAAATCATCATGTCAAATTGGTTAAGTATATTCAAGCGGTTCATGACTTAACCCTATCAAATCATCGTGTCAAATTGGTTAAGTATATTCAAGTGGTTCATGACTTAACCCTATCTTGTGGCATTAATTCATTAATGCACCCCAACCTCTCACATCAGACCTGTTGTTTTGGTCACTGGATATGCCGGGCGGTTCCGGGCAGAATTGCACCACAACTCAGTCTGACCTCGGGTTTTCAAGTGCGATATGACTAACTACCCACATTGGATCCTATTGTTTGCAGTAACTGGATTTGTCGGGCAGTTCCGGGCAGAATTACACTGCAAACTCAACCCAACCTCGTGTTGGCCATTTTCAAGTTCATTCTAAGTGTCATGTCCATGTTTCAAGTTTCATGTCGAGTTCGTGTCAAGTTTCAAGGATAAGTTTCATGCCCACATCCAGATTCAAGTTATAACAATGTTCATGTTTCAAGTTTTTCCTATTATCAAGTTCATAATTCATGTTCATAACCAATTCATGTTTTGCCTAATCTACCCAAATTGTATTCCCATCGAACGTGAACGTGAATCGATCTATACTACAAATAAATCCAAATCTCGAAATAGAGGGAATAGCATCAAAACTGTGATAAGAAAAAGGGACTAGCATAAAGCGATAAAAGGGGTTACAAGACTAGTATGATATAACTTGAGATAATTGGTTACAACATCACTGGCACATAGGATTTCAAATCTAGCAAGAAAAGGCGATGGTCATGATAAATGCTGAAAAAGAATAGGCATGCAAAAGCAAGCCAAATACAAGGATAATGGATCCAGTGGTTTTGGTGTACATAATTGCGAATAAACTAAGCAAGTCACACCCTAGGTAAACGATCCAACAAAATGCCAATTCGGTGTACAACATGGTTTTCAACTATAGTGTTATGGGCATGAACAATCAACTATAATAGTCTTAGGCAATTAACCCCAGTAGTCATAGTCATGGTCATAGGTAAAAATCTCATAGTTGTGAATCATAAGCGATTAATCACAATAGTCATGGATAATTATCCAAAATAGTTCTAGGCAAATAGTCATAGGCAATTAACAATAATAGTTTCAAAGTCATGGTCATAGATAATGGCCTTATGTTCATAATCATAGGTAATAATTCTCATAGTCAAGAATCATAGGTGATTAGCCACAATTGTCCTTGTCATAGTCATAGGCATAGTCTTATGTTCACAGTCATAGGCATGGGCATAGTCTTATGTTCATCATCATAGTCATAGGCATAGGCAAAACCTTATGTCCACAGTCTCATAGGCATATTAAGGTTTATAGACATGAAAGAATTTGATTTACAAGATGAATAGGCCCCAAATAGAAATATTCCCACAAGTCAAGATCCAATAATTTATGTTACAATCTAGCGTTTGAATAATAAACTAGGTCCAACAACGTGAATGGGCATGATTCAGTCGATAAGAAATAACCCCAAAATCATAGATTCAAGAAGAGACAAGAATAGATCCAAATAGATAATCAAGCTTAGGTCCAATTTCATTTTATTCCATGTCCATATCAAATTTAACAAGTTTCAATCTCAAAGTAACTAGAACTTACAGAGCGCAGATCGAGAATTAGTGTGCAGAGATTTGATTCTAGAAACGGTTGTTGCAGTTGTTGAATCTCTATTTGTTTAGTCTTGTTCTAGTTGAAAACCCCCAATTTGCAATTCCTAGATGTTGTCTTGACGAAGAAGTAGCCATTCTCTCTTTAATTTAATTATTTCAGAAGCAGCATAAGGACAAAATGAAATGGTGTGGAGAGAACGAGGCTAGGAGTGAGTTTATATAGGATTAGGCAGACGAATCTGGACAGAAAACGAGGTCAAATACATCAGAATGCATCAGGTTCAAGAAGTGGGCTCGGGAGGCAGGTCGACCCCCAGGTCGACACTATGGTCGACCTGGTCCCTGGGAGGTCGACACTATGGTCGACCCCTAGGTTGACCTAGTCCCTGGGCGGGAATTTTCCCGCCCAGCCTGTTCTGGGGTTTGAATTCGAATTTCGAATTCGAATTTCGGGCTGTTTTTGATTCTGAAATTTCGTGAAACTTCAGAGGGTCATATCTCCCTCATACAGACTCCGATTCTCGCAAACTCGGACTCGTTTCCAAGCAGAATTTCAAGACGAACACAATGGCGTAACCCATTTCCCATGATTCTCATTTTAAAATTTAGTTCGGCCTTGATTTCTTGTTTTAACATGTTATAAAAATACGGGTTGTTACAATTGGGATGACCCTTGTATCCACCGAATTGATAGCATATGGAAGTGATAGAGTTGATATGCCGACAAAAAGGTACAAGTTTATTTTTCTATTGGATATAAAGTTTATGAGCCGATTTGGCAAGCCGCTTGGCTGTTTGATTTTCTTTTGGGATGGAGATGGCCTAGAGAGGCAAGTTGGAGTTTGACGTATTGACCATTACAAAGGAGGTGCTGGCGAATTTTTTCGAAAAATTATGGTGTTAATTTTTTTTCAGGATTTTTGAAAATTATTGTTGATAAGAATTAATAAATAATTTAATTGAAATTAAATTGGTTCAGAGTAAACTGAAGTTAAGAAGTGAACAAATATGTTCTAACCAGTCGATAGGGTCGTTCTCTACCTTAGCAATTTCAAGGACGAAATTATTTTAAGTGGGGAAGATTGTAATGACCCGCATTGGTTGAGGTATTATAATTAATTAATTTAATTATATATATAGTGATATAGTGAATTAAATGGTCGTGGAATAAAATAATGGTGCATATTTAATTAAAATAATAAATTAAATAATATATTTAATTCTGAAACAATCAGAATTGGCTGAAATGGCGATATGGTGTGAACTGGATCATCTGTGATATTTAATTCAGGTTTGAATTGAATTTGAATAACGAATATATTATTTGAACGACAGTTTGAACATAGAATTATATTATAATTAAAATCGAGCTTGAAATGGCGCTGCAGTTCGTAAATTGGCGATTCGAACATCAACTGAATGTACAGGACTCGTTTTAAGCCGTATTTCTGTGAAACAAGAAACGTGCGGAGCTGGTGGAGTATATCTTTCTAGTGGAACATAAAAATCGGGATTTCATCGTGTAGAATTTGATTTATGTCCAAATCAAATTTAAGAAAAGTCGCTATGGAATTCCTTTGAAATTTATAAAGGAACTAATTATATTTTAAAAAGGAATTTCAATATAAATCGAATATCAGGTTGACCCAGTTTGAAATATCAAGTTAGAAATCCATATGGGATTATTCTGGTGCTGTAGGGTATTATAGTGTGAATATATACAATAATATAAATTTGTTTATATTTTATTTAATTATATTTAAATATATTTATATATTTAAATGGGTCATCCAAAGCTTTAAAAATAGCCACTTTTGCAAACTGAGTCGGAATTCGACGAAACTAATTCTGTTGGATCTGCAATGTCAAAAAGTTGTTAGATTTCCAGTTCTGTGATTTTTAAAGTCACTGTGTGGCCGTACGGATTTTAAGAGTGAAGAACAGTCAGTATTTTGACGGTTAAAAATAAGCTGTGTGAGCAAACGGAGTCGCAATTCAACGAAACAAGTTTTGTTGGGTCCGTAACGTCAAACTCTAGCTGCATGTCCAGTTTCGTGATTTTTGGATGTGGTGTGTGATCACACGGATTTTTAGAGGGCGAAAACAAATATAAAAGGAATATTAAAACCAAATTCATGAACAAAAACGAGCCACATCATCAAATTGTTTTCAGCCACATGTTTACACTATATATCCACCATCTCTAAACCAAATTCGGGTTTTTCACTGATCAAAACATGAGCCGCTAGTTTGTTTCCATTTTTCAAAAACAAACGAGAAAAGAAAAATCACAAACAAATCCCAGAAAATCCTATAAATCCTTAGAACAATATTTTTGAGTTTGTAGAGGGATTATCTTCATTTCTAGATAGGTATCATGGGTTGCGATCAGTTTTCCAGCAACATGGTTTTCACCGTTAAAACTAGGGTTGAGTTTATAGGTAGATTCAAGCTTCCGATCATGAAATAGTTGATGGAATTGAGTTTGTGATAGAAATTGGAAAGAGTATGGATGGTTTGGTGGATTCCGATGATGAAATGGGACGTGCGACATCCTGTAACGCGAGTTAGAAGCTGTGAACGCGATTCCATATGGGACTACGAGTTGAGAAATTTGGGGATGGGAAGGTTGAGATTTCGATGAGAAGAAGTATGGTATTATCTATAACACCCCACATCCGTTAGTGTCACTCACAAAGGGAATGCACTAAGTTCTGTGGGGCATTTTAAGGTAAAAGATGCAGATAAATTACAAGACAGACATAAATTAAATAGCGGAAAATAAAACTTTGCTTTATTGATAAAACAGTTTGTACAACGATTTCTTTATAATATCAGAGTATCATCTGTCTTACAAAATAAAGAAGCATAAAACAATATTTATATTCCCCAATGTAGCAAGAGCCAGCCATAGCATCTGAAAAGAGAATCCAAGTAAAACTTCGACGAATCTTCAAGCTGGGAAAGAGTGACAGTCCAACTTAACCTGAGCTATACTATTCCCTTCTTACTACCTGGGGGGGGGGAACGGAAGAAAAGAAGACAAAAGAAAAACAGAGTCAGATATAAAGCCTGAGTAAGTTCAGTAACTTCTAGCATGTGAGCATGGAAAACAAAACGACATGAATTAACTGAATACAAGATAACACCATGACGATAGGGTCAGCAATTCTATACAAGATAATCACAAGATATGCTAAGATAAGATAAACTGGATATGCTCTAATACTTTCGCCGCTTCGCTATTTCCTTGTTGTACTGGTTTCTATATCTCTGCACCACCTAACTAGTGTCCCAACTAGTAACGATAACGTGATCCCAATCCCTGTAGTTTCCGTTGCCTTCAGGCATACATTTATTATTTATTACCTAGATCTAATCTAGGGTTTTCTATCAAGTGTTTTCTAGATTCAACTAGAGTTTACGCTATTTGCTGAACGCTTCTCGGATTCAGGGTTTATGCCACCTAGTCCAACTAGGGATTATGCTACCTTTCGAATGATGCCCCCAAGTCTAGGACACACTACCCAAAGTGGTATATGTTCCTATACTTCCCCACGCATGTATCGCGAATCGTTATCGCTTATCTAGATGCACATGTCCTGTAATGTGCGTCCCGAGTCCTGTGGCAGGGCAAATCAAGAAACACAAAACTCGGTCGGGAGCTTTCAGATATCTGCCGATGCAGATGCTAAGGTCTGTTTTTATTCCAGTGGCTACGGTCCCACTCGACCCCTCCCACAACTAATGAATGGCCCACCTTGAAAAATGAGAACTATACGCAGGCCCCCTATGCCCCACTAACCTATGGCCATCCTCACCCATAACTAGATAGCAAGCATATGGTCTTCTGGAGTTCTCCGCCTTTCCGCTTCACGTATCTCGATTGACTCAAGATGGATGGTAGACGACGAGTTGCTATCACAGGGCTACCTTTTTCTCGCCGAATCACGCTGGTACATCCTAGTCTTTAGGTTGCCATATATTGCAACCAAGGCATACCCCTGGTTCTTCTAACGCAGACCTTAACCTCTGTGAGCCCAGGAGGATCTTCTGCAGCCTCACAGAGGGATACCAAGAGTACCCTCACGTTCCCTCGAAGCCTCGGGCTTCGTAACCCAATTCGTTGGAGCCTTTTTACTCAGACGGACATTCGCTCCTTCCCGTGTTATACTAAGAATTACTACTTAGTTTTACTAACTAAGGTTTACCACTTAGTTTCCAGAATCGTTGTTTTCTTAACTAAGGTTTACTACTTAGCTCCTTTTAACTAAGGTTTACTACTTAGTTCTCTTTCCCGTCAATTTGGATTGGTTAAGTGTCATTAGTCAATTCAAGCTAACTTAACCCTCTTCATTTATCCTATTAAACTGGTTAAGTGTTATCAATAATTCATGTTGACTTAACCCTACAACAAACCAAGTTATATTGGTTAAGTATTTCTTATTACTTAACCCTACCCATTCATCCTATATTGGTTAAGTGTTCCTTTTTAACTAAACCTTGCCCATCTGTTTTAACTAACATGTTATTAATGGTTAAGTATTATCCCTTCATGTTTTAGACTTAACCCTATTCCTTTATCACAATCTGATGGTTAAGTGCTCAAGTCTACTTAACCCTACGGTCTAGTCCAGCTAACATATCAAATTGGCTAAGTGTCTTAAATTTTACTTAACCCTAACCTCTAGTCTAGTTAACATTTTAATTTGGCTAAGTGTATTAACTTTACTTAACCCCACCTTCTAGTCTAGTTAACATGTTAATTTGGCTAAGTGTTTTCTTAGTTACTTAACCCCTACAAATCTTGTCTTGTTACCATGTTAAGTTGGTTAAGTGTCCCTATGGACTAAGCCCTCCCATTCTAGCTTAACTGTGTTAAGTTGGTTAAGTGTTCCTATGGGCTTAACCCTCCCATTCTAGCTTAACTGTGTTAAGTGTCTGTATGAACCTAACCCCACCCATCGGTTTAGTTATCATGTTGAATTGGTTAAGTGTCTTGGTTAACTTAACCCTACCATTCTTTTTCTAGCTTTAAATAAATAAATTAAAGCCGCGACCACTCACATTAGACAGATATTGTTGCGAATACTGGATATGTCGGTTGGTTCCGGGCAGGTTTACATCGCAACTCAGTCTAACCTCGGGTTAGGCATATTCGTGTTTTCTAAGTTCAAAAGGGTTTTGATTAAATTTCAAATCAGGTTTTGAAAGTAAGCATCCCGTCCGTCGGATAAGTTAGGGATAGCCAGGGAGAGCAGGAAACTTGTATTTTCCAAACCCAAGCCTAGACACTATCCTCTCTGTCACCCTAGAACTTTTTGGTGTATTATTAAAAGAGATGTCGTTAATAAACCTTCAATTTGTCTAAATTTACATTTTCTCATCTAGGACAAATCCTATAAGTACATCATTCCTAATTTACTTATTTCCTAATTACTCCTTTAATGTAAATTGTCAACATTTATTCTTATGGCCCATTTTCCCCTCTATATCATATTTATGCTTTTTGGTATGTAAACTATACCAAATTAAGTGTCACTAACTATGATTTTTGCCAAACATGACAATTACTCGCAATTATGTCCAATTTCAAATTTATGCCAATATACTTATATGCTAAATTAGCAAATCCAATTCTGATTTAACATTCTAATTACAGTTCATGTCAAACTAGACTTATTAATCTAGATCACAGTTCATGTAAATGCTAGATTTACAAGTAAATACTAGATTCAAATTACACATCCTATAAATCATGTCAAACTTGTCCAATTTGCATTTTTATGAACATGCCATAGTACATGTTCCCAATTTATGCCAATTTCAAAGTTTATAACTACGTTTTAGTAAGTTTCATATTTTTCCCAAATCGTATTCCCATCGTTCGTATAATCGTGACTCAACCTAGATTATAGATAAATCTAGATTCGTAGAAAATAGGGAATGAACCAAAGATGTTATGAAAAAGATAGACATATTAATTGGAATAAAATGATAATTTACTGATTACAGACCTAACGAATTACACTGAAATTGATCTAAAACATCGAAGGCCTATAGGTCTGAAAATCTCATGACATAAAAAGAGGGTTGAATAACGACGTAGGTTCAAGAACATGGGTAGACCTAACTTAATAGGTAAATTCCCAAGGTCTAAAACCAAAGAAAACCAAGAATAGACAGAATAGATAATCAGATTTAGACCCAATTTCATAGTCACAAAACTTAAGCAACACTTTCCTAGTCATGAATCATAGGTGTTTTAATCACAGTTTTCCTTGTTATGTCATAAGCAATAGTTTATGTTTCCTAATCAAAGACATAGGCTTGTGTTCATAGTCAAGGAAATAATTCTCATAGTCATGAGTCACAGTCATAGGCAGTGTTCATAGTCATAGGCAATGTTAATAGTCGAAGAGGCATATGGTTTTAAGGTCCATAGTTTCATAGTCACAGCCTTATTGGTCCTTAAATCATAACAGTTCTTAATTAGGTCCAAAGATATAAGCACTGATTCGAATAAAAAGATTTGGCATATTCTTTTATTCCTTTAATTTCATGTCACGAATAGAGAAAACGTCCAAACCTAAAAGTTAACCGACTTACATTGATCGGTTTTTAGAATAGAAAGATGGCGTTGCTATGATTCGTGCGACGTTGCTCGAAACCGTTTGTGTTAGCCTTTGATTCTTATCTTGAAGCTTTAATCTTGATTCGAATCTCTTCTTGACAAACTTGAGCAGCATAACCTTGTCTTGGATTTTTGTATTATTTTATTTTAATTAGAAGTAGAGCAGAGTATAGGCATAGAGAAGTTGTGAGGAGGAAATATGAGGCCTGGGGGTGTTTTTATAGTGTAGAAGTCAACGAATCTGGTCAGAATGGCGTCCGGATACAGAAAAACGAACCAGGCTGTAGATCTGGAAAAAGCGGGGAGGTCGACCCCCAGGTCGACCAATGGGGGGGGATGGTCGACACCCTGGTCGACCTGGGTACCCAGGTCGACCCCCCGGTCGACCCCCTGGTCGACCTGGGTCATAGGCGGGAAATTTCCCGCCCAGCCCGCTTCTGAGTTTGTTTTGAAATTTGAACTTCGCTGAAACTTCTGGAGGCCATATCTTCCTCATACGGACTCCGATTTACGCAAACTCGGACTCGTTTTCATGCATAATTCCGAGACGAACGCAATTGCATAGCCCGTTTCCCTTGATTTTTAATTTAAATTTTAATTCTGCCTTGATTTGTGAATCCTAGTGTTATAGAATTACGGGGTGTTACATTCTCCCCCACTTAAAGCAATTTCGTCCCCGAAATCTTCAAGTTAGGAAGAATGTGTCCTACCATCCAATCATCCATCTACTCAACCATTCAATCACAGGCATTCATTGTCCTTAAAATATTTCTAATGCTTTCATGTTCATATGCATAGTGTGTGTATATGTCTTTATCTAATGCAAAATCAGGAGGTCTACTGATTCAGTTGACCTCCTTAATGTGAATCATGTCAGTGCCATGCGTCCAATCATGTATGCAAGCACCCCCAGTTATGTAAATACTACATGTGTGCATGGCCATTCATCCATATGCAACATCCTTATGATAACATATCAAGTTCAACTCACAAACAAATACATATATGTAAATGCAATATGAAAGCGTCCGAACTGATCTAGTGCCTAATACGTATGTATTTGCATTCGCGAGCAACCATTAGCAACCACTCGCAACCATCAACCATAACATGTTTCAAATACATGTTTACATCCAAAAGAGTTTCTACCTAAGGATCGAAGATACGACCTAGAGGATATACTTTGGAAAGAGAGAAACAATTATGCGTAAAGCTCCTACAAAAAAAAGAAATCAAGGATGCACCCTTAAGGAAAAGGGTATGATGCTAGTATCTAGCCTTCTTGAGCTTTACTCCACTATATCTTAACTAATTTAACTTCACGATTGTGGAGTTTCTGACCTCCATTTCCAAAATAAACAGATGTCAATTACGGTACCAAGTGTATGTACTAAGATGATTATAGGTCTCCCTCTTATCCACCATGCCATAACTATAAGGGTCGGAAGGTCACTACGTGCTTTTTAGAGTGCCTTCCACAACTATTCATCTCTCACGCAAACCATCCTAGTCGAACTCGACATTCCTCAAGTATAAGCCCCAAAGGCCTAAACCAATATCAGACAAGCACCCAAGGAATATCTCCTCCAAATTTAGACGATCTACGTGAGATGATATAAGCAAACTCGATAGTTATTCTCAAATCCCTACTAAAAAAATAAACTGGTCAGACCACCAACTGGATTTGAGACTCTAGTGGGATCTTTCTACTATACAAGTACCATGGTATAGAGACTCAACTATGGAAGTGGATATGAACAAATGCGAAGCGGTAAAATCGAAGGAAAGAGTACGAACAGCAAAACTAGACTATTCCAACAGAACTTTACTACCTTTCTCCTAGGTACGCTTGGTGGTGAAAGTATGTACTTGCCCTTCTGAAAATCTTGTTCCTCGTTCTTGCCCTTGTCCTTAATTATATGCCCTATCATACCCTAGTAAAGATACTTCCTCTTGTCTTAGGTTTTATAATTCCTTCCTTCTTTGTGAGCTAAATCTGCATCCATGAATTACTCATCCTCTTCCGTGTGTGGTCATGTTGACAAATCTCTCGAAATCTTCTTCCATCGTACAGAAAACCCTAAAAGCTTGAAAGAAAACTAGCCGCAGGTGAAAATACTACGGTTTTAGATGGAAGTCGGGCACTACTTCGGCCTTCGATGTGGTAACCTCCCAGAAAGCCAGGAGCCCCAGAGACTCAAGAAAGAAGGAAATAAGGACTGAATCAGAGAATCAAAAGATAGTGCATATGGCTTTGGGGAATATGCCTTTAAAACAAATCTTTTCTCTTGAAAATGCTTCTTTTAAAACCGTTTTAAAATAATTTTTCAAATTCTTTATCTGATCAGGTAACCTTCAGCTCTGATACCACATGTAACACGCCATATCCGTTAGTGTCACTCACAAAGGGAATGCACTAAGTTCTGTGGGGCATTTTAAGGTAAAAGATGCAGATAAATTACAAGACAGACAGAAATTAAACAGCAGAAAATAAAACTTTGCTTTATTGATAAAATAGTTTGTAGAACGATTTCTTTATAATATCAGAGTATCATCTGTCTTACAAAATAAAGAAGCATAAATCAATATTTATATTCCCCAATGTAGCAAGAGCCAGACATAGCATCTGAAAAGAGAATCCAAGTAAAACTTCGACAAATCTTCAAGCTGGGAAAGAGTGACAGTCCAACTTAACCTGAGCTATACTATTCCCTTCTTACTACCTTGGGGGGGGGGAACGGAAGAAAAGAAGACGAAAGAAAAACAGAGTCAGACATAAAGCCTGAGTAAGTTCAGTAACTTCTAGCACGTGAGCATGGAACACAAAACGACATGAATTAACTGAATACAATATAACACCATGACGATAAGGTCAGCAAGATTAGACAAGATAATCACAAGATATGCTAAGATAAGATAAACTGGATATGCTCTAATACTTTCGTCGCTTCGCTATTTCCTTGTTATACTGTTTTCTATATCTCTGCACCACCTAACTAGTGTCCCAACTAGTAACGATAACGTGATCCCAATCCCTGTAGTTTCCGTTGCCTTCAGGCATACATTTATTATTTATTACCTAGATCTAATCTAGGGTTTTCTATCAAGTGTTTTCTAGATTCAACTAGAGTTTACGCTATCTACTGAATGCTTCTCGGATTCAGGGTTTATGCCACCTAGTCCAACTAGGGATTATGCTACCTGTCGAATGATGCCCCCAAGTCTAGGACACACTACCAAGAATGGTATATGTTCCTATACTTCCCCACGCATGTATCACGAATCGTTATCGCTTGTCTAGAAGCACATGTCCTGTAATGTGCGTCCCGAGTCCTGTGGCAGGGCAAATCAAGAAACACAGAACTCGGTCGGGAGCTTTCAGATATCTGCCGATGCAGATCCTAAGGTTTGTTTTTATTCCAGTGGCTATGGTCCCACTCGACCCCTCCCTCAACTAGTGAAAGGCACACCTTGAAAAATGAGAACTATACACAGGCCCCCTATGCCCCCACTAACCTATGTCCATCCTCACCCATAACTAGATAGCAAGTATATAGTCTTTTGGAGTTCTCTGCCTTTTCGCTTCACGTATCTCGATTGACTCAAGATGGATGGTAGACGACGAGTTGCTATCACAGGGCTACCGTTTTCTCGCCGAATCACGCTGGTCCATCCTAGTCTTTAGGTTGCCATATATTGCAACCAAGGCATACCCCTGGTTCTTCTAACGCAGACCTTAACCTCTGTGAGCCCAGGAGGATCATCTGCAGCCTCACAGAGGGATACCAAGAGTACCCTCACGTCCCCTCGAAGCCTCGGGCTTCGTAACCCAATTCGTTGGAGCCTTTTTACTCAGACGGACATTCGCTCCTTCCCGTGTTATACTAAGAATTACTACTTAGTTTTACTAACTAAGGTTTACCACTTAGTTTCCAGAATCGTTGTTTTCTTAACTAAGGTTTACTACTTAGCTCCTTTTAACTAAGGTTTACTACTTAGTTCTCTTTCCCGTCAATTTGGATTGGTTAAGTGTCATTAGTCAATTCAAGCTAACTTAACCCTCTTCATTTATCATGTTAAACTGGTTAAGTGTTATCAGTAATTCATGTTGACTTAACCCTACCACAAACCAAGTTATATTGGTTAAGTATTTCTTATTACTTAACCCTACCCATTCATCCTGTATTGGTTAAGTGTTCCTTTTTAACTAAACCTTGCCCGTCTATTTTAACTAACATGTTATTAATGGTTAAGTATTATCCCTTCATGTTTTAGACTTAACCCTATTCCTTTATCACAATCTGATGGTTAAGTGATCAAGTCTACTTAACCCTACGGTCTAGTCCAGCTAACATATCAAATTGGCTAAGTGTCTTGAATTTTACTTAACCCCAACCTCTAGTCTAGTTAACATGTTAATTTGGCTAAGTGTATTAACTTTACTTAACCCCACCTTCTAGTCTAGTTAACATGTTAATTTGGCTAAGTGTTTTCTTAGTTACTTAACCCCTACAAATCTTGTCTTGTTACCATGTTAAGTTGGTTAAGTGTCCCTATGGACTTAGCCGTCCCATTCTATCTTAACTGTGTTAAGTTGGTTAAGTGTTCCTATGGGCTTAACCCTCCCATTCTAGCTTAACTGTGTTAAGTGTCCGTATGAACCTAACCCCACTCATCGGTTTAGTTATCATGTTGAATTGGTTAAGTGTCTTGGTTAACTTTACCCTACCATTCTTGTTCTAGCTTTAACTAAATAAATTAAAGCCGCGACCACTCACATTAGACAGATATTGTTGCGAATACTGGATATGCCGGTTAGTTCCGGGCAAGTTTACATCGCAACTCAGTCTAACCTCGGGTTAGGCATATTCGTGTTTTCTAAGTTCAAAAGGGTTTTGATTAATTTTCAAATCAGGTTTTGAAAGTAACCACCCCGTCTGTCGGATCAGTTAGGGATAGCCAAGGAGAGCAGGAAACTTGTATTTTCCAAACCCAAGCCTAGACACTATCCTCTCTGTCACCCTAGAACTTTCTGGTGTATTATTAAAAGAGATGTCATTAATAAACCTTCAATTTGTCTAAATTCACATTTCCTCATTTAGGACAAATCTTATAAGTAAATCATTCCTAATTTACTTATTTCCCAATTACTCCTTTAATGTAAATTGTCAACATTTATTCTTATGGCCCATTTTCCCCTCTATATCATATTTATGCTTTTTGGTATGTAAACTATACCAAATTAAGTGTCACTAACTATGATTTTTGCCAAACATGACAATTACTCGCAATTATGGCCAATTTCAAATTTATGCCAATATACTTATTATGCTAAATTAGCTAATCCAATTCTGATTTAACATTCTAATTACAGTTCATGTCAAACTAGACTTATTAATCTAGTTCACAGTTCATGTAAATGCTAGATTTACAAGTCAATACTAGATTCAAATTACACATCCTATAATTTATGTCAAACTTATCCAATTTGCATTTCTATGAACATGCCATAATACATGTTCCCAATTTATGCCAATTTCAAAGTTTATAACTACGTTTTAGTAAATTTCATATTTTGCCCAAATCGTATTCCCATCGTTCGTATAATCGTGACTCAACCTAGATTATAGATAAATCTAGATTCGTAGAAAATAGGGAATGAACCAAAGATGCTATGAAAAAGATAGACATAATAACTGGAATAAAATGATAATTTACTAATTACAGACCTAACGAATTACACTGAAATTGATCTAAAACATCGAAGGCCTATAGGTCTGAAAATCTCATGACATAAATAGAGGGTTGAATAACGACGTGGGTTCAAGAACATGGGTAGACCTAACTTAATAGGTAAATTCCCAATGTCTGAAACCAAAGAAAACCAAGAATAGACAGAATTGATAATCAGGTTTAGACCCAATTTCATAGTCACAAAACTTAAGCAACACTTTCCTAGTCATGAATCATAGGTTTTTTAATCACAGTTGTCCTTGTTATGTCATAGGCAATAGTTTATGTTTCCTAATCAAAGACATAGGCTTGTGTTCATAGTCAAGGAAATAATTCTCATAATCATGAGTCACAGTCATAGGCAGTGTTCATAGTCATAGGCAATGTTAATAGTCAAAGAGGCATATGGTTTTAAGGTCCATAGTTTCATAGTCACAGTCTTATTGGTCCTCAAATCATAACAGTTCTTAATTAGGTCCAAAGATATAAGCACTGATTCGAATAAAAAGATTTGGCATATTCTTTTATTCCTTTAATTTCATGTCACGAATAGAGAAAACGTCCAAATCTAAAAAGTAACTGACTTACATTGATTGGTTTTTAGAATAGAAAGATGGCATTGCTATGATTCGTGCGACGTTGCTCGAAACTATTTGAGTTAGTCTTTGTTCTTATCTTGAAGCTTTAATCTTGATTCGAATCTCTTCTTGACAAACTTGAGCAGCATAACCTTGTCTTGGATTTTTGTATTATTTTATTTTAATTAGAATTAGAGCAGAGCATAGGCATAGAGAAATTGTGAGGAGGAAATATGAGGCCTGGGGGTGTTTTTATAGTGTAGAAGTCAACGAATCTGGTCAGAATGGCATCCGAATACAGAAAAATGAACCAGGCTGCAGATCTGGAAAAAGCGGGGAGGTCGACCCCCAGGTCGACCTATGGGGGGGGAGGGGAGGTCGACCCCCAGGTCGACACCCTGGTCGACCCGGGTACCCAAGTCGACCCCCTGGTCGACCCGGGTACCCAGGTCGACCCCCTGGTCGACCTGCGTCCTGGGCGGGAAATTTCCCGCCCAGCCCGCTTCTGAGTCTGTTTTGAAATTTGAACTTCGTTGAAACTTCCGGAGGCCATATCTTCCTCATACGAACTCCGATTTACGCAAACTCGGACTTGTTTTCATGCAGAACTCCGAGACGAACGCAATGGAACAGACCGTTTCCCTTGATTTTGACTTTAAATTTTAATTCTGCCTTGATTTGTGAATCCTAGTGTTACAGAATTACGGGGTGTTACATTCTCCCCCACTTAAAGCGATTTCTTGCCCGAAATCTTCAAGTTAGGAAGAATGTGTCCTACCATCCAATCACTCATCTACTCAACCATTCAATCACAGGCATTCATTGTCCTTAAAAGATTTCAAATGCTTTCATGTTCGTATGCATAGTGTGTGTATATGTCTTTATCTAATGCAAAATCAGGAGGTCTACTGATTCAGTTGACCTCCTTAATGTGAATCATGTCAGTGCCATGCGTCCAATCATGTATGCAAGCACCCCTAGTTATGTAAATACTACATGTGTGCATGGCCATTCATCCATATGCAACATCCTTATGATAACATATCAAGTTCAACTCACAAACAAATACATATCTGTAAATGCAATATGAAAGCGTCTGAACTGATCTAGTGCCTAATACGTATGTATATGCATTCACGAGCAACCATTAGCAACCACTCGCAACCATCAACCATAACATGTTTCAAATATATGTTTACGTCCAAAAGAGTTTCTACCTAAGGATCGAAGATACGACCTAGAGGATATACTTTGGAAAGAGAGAAACAATTATGCGTAAAGCTCCTACAAAAAAAAGAAATCAAGGATGCACCCTTAAGGAAAAGGGTATGATGCTAGTATCTAGCCTTCTTGAGCTTTACTCCACTATATCTTAACTAATTTAACTTCACGATTGTGGAGTTTCTGACCTCCATTTCCAAAATAAACAGATGTCAATTACGGTACCAAGTGTATGTACTAAGATGATTATAGGTCTCCCTCTTATCCACCATGCCATAACTATAAGGGTCGGAAGGTCACTACGTGCTTTTTAGAGTGCCTGCCACAACTATTCATCTCTCACGCAAACCATCCTAGTCGAACTCGACATTCCTCAAGTACAAGCCCCAAAGGCCTAAACCAATATCAGACAAGCACCCAAGGAATATCTCCTCCGAATTTAGATGATCTACGTGAGATGATATAAGCAAACTCGATAGTTATTCTCAAATCCCAACTAAAAAAATAAACTGGTCGGACCACCAACTGGATTTGAGACTCTAGTGGGATCTTTCTACTATACAAGTACCATGGTGTAGAGACTCAACTATGGAAGTGGATATGAACAAATGCGAAGCGCTAAAATCAAAGGAAAGAGTATGAACAACAAAACTAGACTATTCCAACAGAACTTTACTACCTTTCTCCTAGGTACGCTTGGTGGTGAAAGTATGTACTTGCCCTTCTGAAAATCTTGTTCCTCGTTCTTGCCCTTGTACTTAATTATATGCCCTATCATACCCTAGTAAAGATACTTCCTCTTGTCTTAGGTTTTATAATTCCTTCCTTATTTGTGAGCTAAAACTACATCCATTAATTCCTCATCCTCTTCCGTGTGTGGTCATGTTGACAAATCTCTAGAAAGCTGCTTCCATCGTACAGAAAACCCTATAAGCTTGAAAGAAAACTAGCCGCAGGTGAAACTACTACGGTTATAGATGGAAGTCGGGCACTACTTCGGCCTTCGATGAGGTTACCTCCTTGAAAGCCAGGAGCCCCAGAGACTCAAGAAAGAAGGAAATAAGGACTGAATCAGAGAATCAAAAGACAGTGCATATGGCTTTGGGGAATATGCCTTTAAAACAAATCTTTTCTCTTGAAAATGCTTCTTTTAAAACCGTTTTGAAAGTAATTTTTCAAATTCTTTATCTGATCTGGTAACCTTCAGCTTTGATACCACATGTAACACCCCACATCCGTTAGTGTCACTCACAAAGGGAATGCACTAAGTTCTATGGGGCATTTTAAGGTAAAAGATGCAGACAAATTACAAGATAGAGACAGAAATTAAACAGCAGAAAATAAAACATTGCTTTATTGATAAAATAGTTTGTACAACGATTTCTTTATGATATCAGAGTATCATCTGTCTTACAAAATAAAGAAGCATAAAACAATATTTATATTCCCCAATGTAGCAAGAGCCAGCCATAGCATCTGAAAAGAGAATCCAAGTAAAACTTCGACAAATCTTCAAGCTGGGAAAGAGTGACAGTCCAACTTAACCTGAGCTATACTATTCCCTTCTTACTACCTTGGGGGGGAACGTAAGAAAAGAAGACAAAAGAAAAACAGAGTTAGTCATAAAGCCTGAGTAAGTTCAGTAACTTCTAGCATGTGAGCATGGAAAACAAAACGACATGAATTAACTGAATACAATATAACACAATGACGATAGGGTCAGCAAGATTAGACAAGATAATAACAAGATATGCTAAGATAAGATAAACTGGATATGCTCTAATACTTTTGCCGCTTCGCTATTTCCTTGTTATACTGGTTTCTATATCTCTGCACCACCTAACTAGTGTCCCAACTAGTAACGATAACGTGATCCCAATCCCTGTAGTTTCCGTTGCCTTCAGGCATAAATTTATTATTTATTACCTAGATCTAATCTAGGGTTTTCTATCAAGTGTTTTCTAGATTCAACTAGAGTTTACGCTATCTGCTGAATGCTTCTCGGATTCAGGGTTTATGCCACCTAGTCCAACTAGGGATTATGCTACCTGTCGAATGATGCCCCCAAGTCTAGGACACACTACCCAGAGTGGTATATGTTCCTATACTTCCCCACGCATGTATCGCTAATCTTTATCGCTTTTCTAGATGCACATGTCCTGTAATGTGCGGCCCGAGTCCTGTGGCAGGGCAAATCAAGAAACACAGAACTCGGTCGGGAGCTTTCAGATATCTGCCGATGCAGATGCTAAGGTCTGTTTTTATTCCAGTGGCTATGGTCCCACTCGACCCCTCCCTCAACTAATGAAAGGCACACCTTGAAAAATGAGAACTATACACAGGCCCCCTATGCCCCCACTAACCTATGGCCATCCTCACCCATAACTAGATAGCAAGTATATGGTCTTTTGGAGTTCTCCGCCTTTCTGCTTCACGTATCTCGATTGACTCAAGATGGATGGTAGACGATGAGTTGCTATCACAGGGCTACCGTTTTCTCGCCGAATCACGCTGGTCCATCCTAGTCTTTAGGTTGCCATATATTGCAACCAAGGCATACCCCTGGTTCTTCTAACGCAGACCTTAACCTCTGTGAGCCCAGGAGGATCATCTGCAGCCTCACAGAGGGATACCAAGAGTATCCTCACGTCCCTTCGAAGCCTCGGACTTCGTAACCCAATTCGTTGGAGCCTTTTTACTCAGACGGACATTCGCTCCTTCCCTTGTTATACTAAGAATTACTACTTAGTTTTACTAACTAAGGTTTACCACTTAGTTTCCAGAATCGTTGTTTTCTTAACTAAGGTTTACTACTTAGCTCCTTTTAACTAAGGTTTACTACTTAGTTATCTTTCCCGTCAATTTGGATTGGTTAAGTGTCATTAGTCAATTCAAGCTAACTTAACCCTCTTCATTTATCCTGTTAAACTGGTTAAGTGTTATCAGTAATTCATGTTGACTTAACCCTACCACAAACCAAGTTATATTGTTTATGTATTTCTTATTACTTAACCCCACCCATTCATCCTGTATTGGTTAAGTGTTCCTTTTTAACTTAACCTTGCCCATCTGTTTTAACTAACATGTTATTAATGGTTAAGTATTATCCCTTCATGTTTTAGACTTAACCCTATTCCTTTATCACAATCTGATGGTTAAGTGCTCAAGTCTACTTAACCCTACGGTCTAGTCCAGCTAACATATCAAATTGGCTAAGTGTCTTAAATTTTACTTAACCCCAACCTCTAGCCTAGTTAACATGTTAATTTGGCTAAGTGTATTAACTTTACTTAACCCCACCTTCTAGTCTAGTTAACATGTTAATTTGGCTAAGTGTTTTCTTAGTTACTTAACCCCTACAAATCTTGTCTTGTTACCATGTTAAGTTGGTTAAGTGTCCCTATGGACTTATCCCTTCCATTCTAGCTTAACTGTGTTAAGTTGGTTAAGTGTTCCTATGGGCTTAACCCTCCCATTCTAGCTTAACTGTGTTAAGTGTCTGTATGAACCTAACCCCACCCATCGGTTTAGTTATCATGTTGAATTGGTTAAGTGTCTTGGTTAACTTAACCCTACCATTCTTGTTCTAGCTTTAACTAAATATATTAAAGCCGCGACCACTCACATTAGACAGATATTGTTGCGAATACTGGATATGCCGGTTGGTTCCGGGCAGGTTTACATCGCAACTCAGTCTAACCTCGGGTTAGGCATATTCGTGTTTTCTAAGTTCAAAAGGGTTTTGATTAATTTTCAAATCAGGTTTTGAAAGTAACCATCACGTTCGTCAGATCAGTTAGGGATAGCCAGGGAGAGCAGGAAACTTGTATTTTCCAAACCCAAGCCTAGACACTATCCTCTCTGTCACCCTAGAACTTTCTGGTGTATTATTAAAAGAGATGTCGTTAATAAACCTTCAATTTGTCTAAATTTACATTTTCTCATTTAGGAAAAATCCTATAAGTAAATCATTCCTAATTTACTTATTTCCTAATTACTCCTTTAATGTAAATTGTCAACATTTATTCTTATGGTCCATTTTCCCCTCTATATCATATTTATGCTTTTTGGTATGTAAACTATACCAAATTAAGTGTCACTAACTATGATTTTTGCCAAACATGACAATCGCTCGCAATTATGGCCAATTTCAAATTTATGCCAATATACTTATTATGCTAAATTAGCTAATCCAATTCTGATTTAACATTCTACTTGTAGTTCATGTCAAACTAGACTTATTAATCTAGTTCACAGTTCATGTAAATGCTAGATTTACAAGTCAATACTAGATTCAAATTACACATCCTATAATTCATGTCAAACTTATCCAATTTGCATTTCTATGAACATGCCATAATACATGTTCCCAATTTATGCCAACTTCCAAGTTTATAACTACATTTTAGTAAATTTCATATTTTGCCCAAATCGTATTCCCATCGTTCGTATAATCATGACTCAACCTAGATTATAGATAAATCTAGATTCGTAGAAAATAGGGAATGAACCAAAGATGCTATGAAAAAGATAGACATAATAACTGGCATAAAATGATAATTTACTAATTATAGACCTAACAAATTACACTGAAATTGATCTAAAACATTGAAGGCCTACAGGTCTGAAAATCTCATGACATAAAAAAAGGGTTGAATAACGACGTAGTTCAAGAACATGGGTAAACCTAACTTAATAGGTAAATTCCCAAGGTCTAAAACCATGAAAACCAAGAATAGACAGAATTGATAATCAGGTTTAGACCCAATTTCATAGTCACAAAACTTAAGCAACACTTTCCTAGTCATGAATCATAGGTGTCTTAATCACTGTTGTCCTTGTTATGTCATAGGCAAAAGTTTATGTTTCCTAATCAAAGGCATATGCTTGTGTTCATAGTCAAGGAAATAATTCTATAGTCATGAGTCACAGTCATAGGCAGTTTTCATAGTCATAGGCAATGTTCATAGTCAAAGAGGCATATGGTTTTAAGGTCCATAGTTTCATAGTCACAGTCTTATTGGTCCTCGAATCATAACAGTTCTTAATTAGGTCCAAAGGTATAAGCACTGATTCGAATAGAAAGATTTGGCATATTCTTTTATTCCTTTAATTTCATGCCACGAATAGAGAAAACGTACAAATCTAAAAAGTAACCGACTTACATTGATCGGTTTTTAGAATAGAAAGATGGCGTTGCTATGATTCGTGCGACGTTGCTCGAAACCATTTGAGTTAGCCTTTGATTCTTATCTTGAAGCTTAAACTTGATTCGAATCTCTTCTTGACAAACTTGAGCAGCATAACCTTGTCTTGGATTTTCGTATTATTTTATTTTAATTAGAATTAGAGAAGAGTATAGACATAGAGAAGTTGTGAGGAGGAAATATGAGGCCTGGGGGTGTTTTTATAGTGTAGAAGTCAACGAATCTGGTCAGAATGGCGTCCGAATACAGAAAAACGAACCAGGCTGCAGATCTGGAAAAAGCGGGGATGTCGACCCCCAGGTCGAACTATGGGGGGGGGGGGAGGTCGACCCCCAGGTCGACACCCTAGTCGACCCGGGTTCCCAGGTCAAGCCCCTGGTCGACCTGGGTCCTGGGCGGGAAATTTCCCGCCCAACCCGCTTCTGAGTCTGTTTTGAAATTTGAACTTCGCTGAAACTTCCGGAGGCCATGTCTTCCTCATACGGACTCCGATTTATGCAAACTCGGACTCGTTTTCATGCAGAATTCCGTGACGAACGCAATGGCGTAGACCGTTTCCCTTGATTTTGATTTTAAATTTTAATTTTGCCTTGATTTGTGAATCCTAGTGTTATAGAATTACGGGGTGTTACATTATCGGTTTGTGTTTATGATGAAAGAAAGAGGAGATGGGTGGAGGTTTGCATTCGAAAATGTTGGAGGAAATACTGGAGCATCTCACGGCAGTACAAATGGGGAAGAAAGGCAGGAGCGGGTACAGGCTTTTAAGGGAGAAGGTGGGCCGAATAATAGTGGTAAAGCCCAATTAAAGTTTAAGTTTGGTTTTAATTTAATTTAAAATTTGTATTAACTTGCGAATGTTGTATCTTGACCATACGATGTCAGAATCACAAACCGTAAGTTGCGTTGGGATCGTATGGATGGGAGCAACACAATGAGACTGACCGGGAGTGGATCGGAGATAGTTACAATTTATGGAAAAATAAATTGTCCGACTGAATCAAATAACGCAAACCATTATTTAACGATTAACGTGCAACTGTGAGTAAATCTCACTAACTCTGAATAGTTTAAAATTTCATGTTGTATTTTTAGAACTGTTAGAAATTGTCTGATTGACTGTGTGTTGACTGATTGATTGAACTGCTAGTCAGTTTGTGGAAATTATATATATATATAAACCGTTAAATATTTAGATATTGACTCTGCTATCAGAATATTTCATACCGAATGAAAGTGGTGTCGATTTTATTATGTAACATCTGTGGATGCAGGGAAAGAGGTTGGAGAGACCCAACTGGGTTCCTCAATATAAATACTGTTTTGTTTTATATATTGTGTTATACGATGTGACATGAAATCTGTTGATGATTTTATATGTGTGAATGACACTGATCATCGTTGTATGGTATGTTAAATACCATAACATACCGGGATGTTGATAAGGGAATTTTCAAAGTGATATTTGAAAATAAATTATTTATAAAATCAAAGGATTTAATAAAAGGAAAATATTTGTAAAATCAAAGAAGATTTTATAAACAGGAATATTTATAAATAGGGAATATTTATAAAAAGGATATTCATAAGTGGAATACTTATAAAGTGAATTATTTATTTAAGATAAATAAATAAGAAATTAAATGGATTATTTATTTGGTAAATAAATTAGATATTATAAAGGGATTATTTACTTTGGAAGATAAACAGGATTAAATCAAAGGAGAATTTAATTAGAAAATAAATAGAAGTATAAGAGAATTATTTATTTAGAAAATAAATAGACCAATATAGGAAGAGAAATATTTGTAAACCATTTACAAATAGAATAGAATTAAAAAGGAAATATTTGTAGAACATTTACAAATAGATTTAATGGGATTATTTATTTATTTAGGGAATAAATAAAAGTAAAAGGATTATTTATTTAGAAAATAAATAAAAGAAAAGGGGGTTATTTATTTGTTTAAAATAAATAGAGTATAAAGGAGATATTTATTTGTTTAAAATAAATAGAGTATAAAGGAGATATTTACTTGTTAGAATAAATAGAGTTAAAAGAGTTAATCAGTTAGAGTTAAATCGAATTAGAGTTATTTAAATAGAGTTATCGAATATTAGTTTATTCGAATAGAGTTAAAGGAAAAGAGTTATCGATTAGTTTAATCGAAGTGAGTAATCGAATATAGTTTATTCGAAAGGAATTATCGAATTTGGTTATTTGAAGGAGTTATCGATTATTAGTTAATCGAAGTGAGTAATCGAATATAGTTTATTCGAAAGGAATTATCGAATTTGGTTATTTGAAGGAGTTATCGATTATTAGTTAATCGAAGGAGTTATCGAATATAGTTTATTCGACAGGTGTTAAGTGAATAGAGTAAATCAAATAGAGTAAATCAAAAAGAGTTAATCAAACGGAGAAAATGTGACAACAAGGAATTTCGCTCGATCTGAATCGGTCGTTAAACCGATCTAGACCGTTCGAAACCCCTGATCGTTTTAGAACAGGACAAATCAGAACGCAGACGGAAGAACATTTCATTGCTATTACAACAATTCCATCAGATACAAGAATATACAGAGTATAATGAATAAATTACATTCGATAAATAACAGAGATTACAATAAATTACATAGCAGCGGAAAAATAATACAAAGCACAACTGAAGGTGATATACGGATACAGAGCTTTCCGGATACCATTCCAGCTGTAAACCAGGATCCTGTGAATATAAATCTGCAAAACCAGAACTACTAGCTGCCCGTGCGGAAAATAGGGGCACCCAGAGTTTAGGTTAAAACAATAAACTCCAAGTCAGTCATGTGACTGGTGTGAGAACTAAAACAGTTATTAATATTGGATTTAAAAGAGAGTAATTCAAGGGACCACGCCGTATAACACGGAACGGGTTTCCTCCCAAGAATACCAGTGCATAGAATAAACAACGCAATGTTTTTTCGAAAAATGAAGCTATTATAAGACCCAAGTCCCATCACACAATGCAACGCAAGCCGGAGGATAGGGTTTTCCCTTATAATAGCTAAACATGCTTGGTACGTTTAAAACAAATCATTTGATACTATAATAAGTGTATAGTGTCAAAACAATTTCAATCATAAATATAAATCATAGACGGCATGGGTACCATATATCATGTCGCCATACTAGTTCTACAATTAAAACTGCAATACACGTATTGGAAATTGGATTTCCGTCATGAGTCGAGGCAAGGGGCAAGCTCCTCTCCGCGTTCGAGACACTCTAGCAAATGTCCCAGGGTTACGCACTCTGGGCAACCCCTGGATGCTTCAGGGCCGGTCCTCACTTACGTTAGAGGATTAATTATGCCTGAACACACGTTTCCCGGTCCTTACTGACCTATAATCAAGGCGCCTCGCATTCCAACAACCACAAAGGTGAAAAGTATATAAATGTCAGGGCTGGTAAGTCACTGACACCACCAAAGCTAGAAAGAAACGTCGTGCTCTCCCTGCAGTCCGTATCCCGTTTTTAACTCATACCGAGGTGTGAGGCTCGCAAATTCACGTTATACACAAAGCTGCCACGTAGGCCGTGCTTTGATCATCAACCACAAGACTCTGCTTTTCAACAAAAGCCTTGATCATTGCATCTTAGCGTGCCACACAGGCAATTCATGCCATGCGACTGATGTCCATCGATAAACAACCTCTGAGCTCGTACGTCTCAGAGAAGGGCGTTAAACAAAAGAATAAATTCTCCGCCGCCAAACAGATGTATATTTAATAGAAATCAATCAACACAGAATAAAATCCAATGTCAGACACACAATCCATTTACAAGTCCGTTCTAGGTCTGAACGAAACCGGAGGCACTTTCCTCGCATATCCATCCATCTCCAAGTACGCCTGGACGACCACCAACTATTTCCATCCTCTTGGGTGTACAGCCCAATCAGGATCATCAGTGATTATCCAAACGATGTGAAGACTTCCGGTCTTCAACCACCGTCTTCATCTTCGACTTATCGTCGAATCGGTTATTCAGAATGGGTATAAACCCGGCCTTTCCGAACAACCCGCGTGCATTAAAAACAAATGTTACACAAACACAACATACGCCTCATTCCAATTCAGAATATTCTTTTATTCACAAAATCACATTTTTAGGGAAAGGTTCCCATTAATTTTATCCAAGATAAATTCTTTCAAATTTATCCTTTAATCCTCCTTTGGATGTCGTTACAAACCAAATTATGGTTTTCTAAACTAGTCGAGATTAGCGAACCACATTGAAGTAATTATTTATTTTATTTCCCAATCCCAACTGATTCATCCCATGAAGCAAAACTGGTAATACTCCATATTTAACACCATGGTGTTATCGGTAAAATTAATTACCATTTCACGTTCAAATCTAATTAAAGATTTAACTATCGCTTTGGAGCAAAACTGGTAATACTCCATTCTCGCTCATTTTCTAAATTTGGTAATTTAGATTACAAATTTACATTTCCAATCTAATTGCAGATTCGTTAAACTCCTTTTACTGGGTTAAAGAACTAGGTGTTATTTAAAACACAGTTCACGACAAACCCAAATCACATTCTATTTATTATCGGGTTAAAGAACTAGTGTTATTTAAAACACCATTCACGATAAACCCATTTCGATTCCAATCAAACATATTAGAAATTCCGATTATTTAAAACCCCTTTTTAAATCTAATTTATTTATTTAAAAATAATTGGGTTTTAAATTTAGTTCAAAACTAGTTCATTTCGATAAAAATCTATTTTTATCTTTTCAAATATGGAGTTTTTCACCCCAATTTTTCCCAAATCATTTCTTATGATTTTACACAAATTATTACTATTTTTAATAATTTTATCAAGGCCCGTACAGTCGATTTCCATCAACGGCCATCGAACTGCACTTACACCGACCTTTTTCAAATTTGTTTTGGACGTATCTCCAAATCCAACCGTTAGATTTCAAATTTCAAATATTCTTTAGAAAGCTCTTTTCGATACGAACCCAACGGTTCCGGTTTTAAGAGAATCCGACGGTCGGATCTCCCGTAATGTCCGTTTGAAATAAATGGTCGAAATTCACGAACTGCCGCGGCGCGGCGCGTTCTATTCAGGCCATTATATTATATATATAATATATATAATATATATTTCGTCGATTTCTATTTAAAACGAATTTTATAAATGGTTTTGAATTCGTTTCAAAAACATTTCAACTTCCATTTCAATTCAAATTTCATTTCAAAATATTCGATTTCAAAATCACTTTTCAATATTCATTTCGAAATCACTTTTCAATATTCATTTCGAAATCACTTTTCAATATTCATTTCGAAATGAATAAATCGATATAAATATCGTTCGCGTCAAAATGGCGTCAATCTAATCAACACGACTTCATATTTTTCTATTTTCAAATATTCTATTTCAAATATTTCTATTTCCAAATATTCTATTTCAAATATTTCTATTTCAAATAAATGAGTATTTATTTTTGTCAACACACGACTAATCTCAACGAATGAGTACTGTCCACGTGTGACTATTTTGTTAAATTATTTCGTTCAACACATGACTAATCTCAACGGATGAGTATAGTCAATACATGAACCTTTATTTTATAGTGATAAAGATATAAATTTTATTGTTAAAATATTTCGTTCAACACATGACTAATCTCACGAATGAGTACAGTCAACACATGAACCTTTATTTTATAATATTCTTTATTTCCTAAATTGGGATGAGGCCCAATCAATCACCATATAATATTAATTATATGGATTTTCACACATCACACGTATATAATAGCATTGAAAAATAATCAACCATCAACCAAAGTGCACTACACTTTATAAGCATCAAATATAGATATCTAACGCTTATAACAGCCTGTCAATCAATCGATCGACACATTTAATCAATCAGGATGAGTGAACTTCAAATTTCATCCCAACACCCGTGTGGGGTTTCAAACAGTCAAACACAGATTTTATTTGTGCAGTTGGGCGATGTGTAAAATTTATCGTCCCAATCAATGTCCTTCAAATAGGTGTACATAAACAAACCGTTCGGTTTGTAAATGAATATTTTATTTTATTCACTTTCACTATATTCATATTCACGTTAAAAATTATATTTTTAACGGTAGAACATTTTATTTTAACATATGAATTTCTATTCAGTTCATTCTTTAAATAAAATGATATTTTTATTTTTCTAACATATTTTAGAAAATTTCGGCGGTATAACGGCACGATACTAGAAACGGGTCGAGGCCTAGCCTTATCCCCGGTCTAGTGAAGGCCCACGCCATTCACACATCAATCAAATCCATTCCATTTCACCAAACAATTCAAATTTCAATCAAATAATCTAACTAATTTTTGCAATCAAACAAAAAAGTCCATGGTCTGTGGACGATTGTGTCGGGTGCTACTAAACACCGTCTGCATCCTAGTATATATATATAACTAGAAAACGAAATTGAAAGGTGAGAAATTCTCACCTATAGCTATCCAATACCACGACTCTTCTTTGATAGAAATCTTCATCGTCAACGCATTTTTGTCATCTTCGTTGCGGTAGCCACTACATATGTAAAAATCGAATTTTTACTTCGCTATTCAATATATAAAAATCGAATTTTTACCATGCTATTCCATATATAAAAATCGAATTTTTACTATGCTATTCAATATATAAAAATCGAATTTTTACTATGCTATTCATTATATAAAAATCGAATTTTTACCTTGTTATTCAATATATAAAAATCGAATTTTTACCTTGTTATTCAATATATAAAAATCGAATTTTTACCTTGTTATTCAATATATAAAAATCGAATTTTTACTTTGTTATTCAATATATAAAAATCGAATTTTTACTTTGTTATTCAATATATAAAAATCAAATTTTTACTTTGTTATTCAATCTATAAAAATCGAATTTTTACTTTGTTATTCAATATATAAAAATCGAATTTTTACTATGCTACTATATAGATAAAAATTATATTTTTACTCCGCTATTCTCTATATAAAGATTTCGCCTTTTCTTCTCACAAAAATATGGTCTTGTCCTTTATAAAGATCATTTCTTTTTATTTTTTTTAAAAATCACTTCTTTCCCTTATTAAAAGTATAATCTTTTCTTTGCTTAAAAAATCTATACTTTCTATAATAAAAATATAAACTTTACTAATTAAAATATAATCTTAACTTCTTATATTTAAAAATCAATTCTTCATTCTCTTTTCAAACGCATAAAAATCAAATTTTTATTCTCTTTGCATACATATAAAAATCCGATTTTTCTTTTTACATACATTTAAAAATAAAATCAAACCTTTATATGCTTAAAAATCTTGTTTTTAGATTAATAAAAATCTCATCTTTTCTATAAATTGAAAATCTTATTTTTAATAAACTGAAAATCCTAAATCCACTAATCGGAAATCAAAGAAGGAAAAAGAAAGAAAGGGAAAAACTTACAGAAAACTAGGGCTTCATTGGGTTTGGAGATGTTTGCAGACGGATGGAGGTTTAGAGAGAGGTTGGAGGGAGAGAGGGTGTCAAAGGGAGATCGCTGGTGGTAGCAGGGGTGGCGCCGGTCTATTGGTGGCGCCAGGGGGGGTCTCACATCCGCTGGAGCGGCGGATTGGGGAGGTGGGGTTCGGGTCCTCTCGAACTGGAAGGAGGAGGGGGGGTTCGTCCGTGGAGGCGCCGACCGGAGGAAGAAGACGGGGGCGAGGTCCTGGCGGCGGCGGTGGCCTTGCGCTGGCGGGGCTGACGAGATGAAGCGGGTGTTTTTTTTTTGTTTTTTTTCTCTTTGTTCTGAAATGAATCTCGTGAGGGGGGGGGGCAACGTGATTTAAGGAGGGAGAGGTTTTTTTTTATTATTTTATTTTGCAAAAAGCTGTCTTTCACATACGACCTCGAAACGAGGCCCACCGCCTGTCGTCTATAGCGTTTTACCCCCATTTCGAACACAATGGGATATGTATCGTAGGCTGATTCGGCTGTTACAATCCGTTTCCGTTAAATTTACATTTAAATCACTTTATTGAATTTTAAACGTACATTTCAAATTACCGGGGTCACATACTAACTAGAAAAATTCCCAAAAAATATTTTCTAGCTTCGTATTGACGATACGGTCCTAACAAAACTAGTTTCGTCGAATTCTGAGACCATTAGAAAAATGGCCATTTTCCAGTCGATTAAAATCAACTGAAATTGGTCAAACGCGTATTCCTTTGCCACGCTCACATATTGATTCGAAAAATTATGAAATTTAAAACCTAGCAATAATTTGACATCACGGACCGAACAAAAGTGGTTTCGTCGAAATCCGAGGTCGTTTGCAAAATTTCCATTTTCAAGGGCCTGAATTCCATAGCGACTATTCAGAATTTTCAACTGGACATATCTTTCGATTCCCGCTATGAAATTTTGATTTTTCGGATTCGTTGGAAAGATATTCTCAATTGGATCCTATTATTTTTGGTTTCACTAAAATCCGAATTGTTTTGCACCCGGTACGTTCAATTGAAGTTTGACATCGAATTATCGAACTACCGCGCCATTTTCAATTCCATTTATAATTATATATAAATAGTTATATTCTAACGACGACGTATATAATATATACGCTCTAAATATATTCAAAATAAATTTCTCGTCGATATTATTTAAAATAATTCATTTTAAATATTCAAAATTCGCTAAAATCGCGAAAATAAAAATTTTAAACTGGCCCAGATTTTCCGGGTTATTACAATCTCCCCCACTTAAAACTTTTCGTCCCCGAAAAGGAACAAAGTCGAAAGTGGTTTTATTAATCAACTCTACGTTCGATCTGGCTTCCATTCTCCAACTTTTCAGTTTCTGAGAATTTTCAAATTTTCAAAAATTTGGCTAACACCCGGAATTTTCGAAAAATTTCGCCATAACCTCCCCTGCACCGGGAGCCACGGGAAAATCCCGAAATTGCCATATAGGCCTTCTGATCTCAAAAAGAAAAAGAAAAAGCCAAGCGGCTAGCCAATAGGCTCATAAAATCATCATCACCCAAACAAAACAGTAAATTATATAGTAAACATGTACCTATTTGTCGGGCAAACAAATTTTATTCTCTGCTCTAGCCTCCTTTCTATGACCTATTCAAAAGATATACATGTATGCAAGCAAATGCGACCAATTTTCAATATAATTCAATATTTGATGCAATTAGGCATAAATGTTCAAAATTATCAAACAAATAAACATACAACACAAACATCAATCGTTTAGTGAATTAACGTTTCAAATTCATAATTTTTGATATATATACAAAAAATCATGTTTTGGTGCCAATTCACAACAATGTGTTATAGCTATATAAGTTTTGGTTCTCACACCAGTCTAATGGAAATATATAGATTTCACACCTTCGAAACACGAACACAAATTCTGATGATGATATATCAATCATCAGAACCATCTCCGGGTGTCTAGAATGTGATTCCATATCTATCCAGTATATTAAAACTTCGAATATACGTTCATGACGCGTATATGCAAAATCTTTATATACCAGATTGTCCATATTCAAAATAAATAAATATTCAAATACGTATAAAGCGATTTAAATTTTCAAAGCAAAATTGTTTTCATTTGGAAAATATACTCTTTACACTCGTTCTAAGATACTACTGATCCTATCTCTAACGAGTCATTCTAATTGGATATTACTAATCCAATATCTGATGAATTCTTTCGTATGGTTCTAATGTGTCTTGTTCTCGTGCTCTGTAAACCAATGCTCTGATACCAAATGTGACGACAAGGAATTTCGCTCGATCTGAATCGGTCGTTAAACCGATCTAGACCGTTCGAAACCCCTGATCGTTTTAGAACAGGACAAATCAGAACGTAGACGGAAGAACATTTCATTGCTATTACAACAATTCCATCAGTTACAAGAATATACAGAGTATAATGAATAAATTACATTCGATAAATAACAGAGATTACAATAAATTACATAGCAGCGGAAAAATAATACAGAGCACAACTGAAGGTGATATACGGATACAGAGCTTTCCGGATATCATTCCAGCTGTAAACCAGGATCCTGTGAATATAAATCTGCAAAACCAAAACTACTAGCTGCCCGTGCGGAAAATAGGGGCACCCAGAGTTTAGGTTAAAACAATAAACTCCAGGTCAGTCATGTGACTGGTGTGAGAACTAAAACAGTTATTAATATTGGGTTTAAAAGAAAGTAATTCAAGGGACCACGCCGTATAACACGGAACGGGTTTCCTCCCAAGAATACCAGTGCATAGAATAAACAACGCAATGTTTTTTCGAAAAATAAAGCTATTATAAGACCCAAGTCCCATCACGCAATGCAACGCAAGCCGGAGGATAGGGTTTTCCCTTATAATAGCCAAACATGCTTGGTACGTTTAAAACAAATCATTTGATACTATAATAAGTGTATAGTGTCAAAACAATTTCAATCATAAATATAAATCATATACGGCATGGGTACCATATATCATGTCGCCATACTAGTTCTACAATTAAAACCGCAATACACGTATTGGAAATTGGATTTCCATCATGAGTCGAGGCAAGGGGCAAGCTCCTCTCCGCGTTCGAGACACTCTAGCAAATGTCCCAGGGTTACGCACTCTGGGCAACCCCTGGATGCTTCAGGGCCGGTCCTCACTTACGTTAGAGGATTAATTATGCCTGAACACACGTTTCCCGGTCCTTACAGACCTATAATCGAGGCGCCTCGCATTCCAACAACCACAAAGGTGAAAAGTATATAAATGTCAGGGTTGGTAAGTCACTGATACAACCAAAGCTAGAAAGAAACGTCGTGCTCTCCCTGTAGTCCGTATCCCGTTTTTAACTCATACCGAGGTGTGAGGCTCGCGAATTCACGTTATACACAAAGCTGCCACGTAGGCCGTGCTTTGATCATCAACCACAAGACTCTGCTTTTCAACAAAAGCCTTGATCATTGCATCTTAGCGTGCCACACAGGCAATTCATGCCATGCGACTGATGTCCATCGATATACAACCTCTGAGCTCGTACGTCTCAGAGAAGGGCGTTAAGCAAAAGAATAAATTCTCCGCCGCCAAACAGATGTATATTTAATAGAAATCAATCAACACAGAATAAAATCCAATGTCAGACACACAATCCATTTACAAGTCCGTTCTGGGACTGAACGAAACCGGAGGCACTTTCCTCGCATATCCATCCATCTCCAAGTACGTCTGGACGACCACCAACTATTTCCATCCTCTTGGGTGTACAGCCCAATCAGGATCGTCAGTAATTATCCAAACGATGTGAAGACTTCCGGTCTTCAACCACCGTCTTCATCTTCGACTTATCGTCGAATCGGTTATTCAGAATGGGTATAAACCCGGCCTTTCCGAACAACCCGCGTGTATTAAAAAAAATGTTACACAAACACAACATACGCCTCATTCCAATTCAGAATATTCTTTTATTCACAAAATCACATTTTTAGGGAAAGGTTCCCATTAATTTTATCCAAGATAAATTCTTTCAAATTTATCCTTTAATCCTCCTTTGGATGTCGTTACAAACCAAATTATGGTTTTCTAAACTAGTCGAGATTAGCGAACCACATCGAAGTAATTATTTATTTTATTTCCCAATCCCAACCTATTCATCCCATGAAGCAAAACTGGTAATACTCCATATTTAACACCACGGTGTTATCGGTAAAATTAATTACCATTTCACGTTCAAATCTAATTAAAGATTTAACTATCGCTTTGGAGCAAAACTGGTAATACTCCATTCTCGCTCATTTTCTAAATTTGGTAATTTAGATTACAAATTTACATTTCAATCTAATTGCAGATTCGTTAAAACTCCTTTTACTGTGGTAAAGAACTAGGTGTTATTTAAAACACAGTTCACGACAAACCCAAATCACATTCTATTTATTATCGGGTTAAAGAACTAGTGTTATTTAAAACACCGTTCACGATAAACCCATTTCAAATCCAATCAAACATATTAGAAATTCCGATTATTTAAAACCCCTTTTTAAATCTAATTTATTTATTTAAAATAATTGGGTTTTAAATTTAGTTCAAAACTAGTTCATTTCGATAAAAATCTATTTTTATCTTTTCAAATATGGAGTTTTTCACCCCAATTTTTCCCAAATCATTTCTTATGATTTTACACAAATTATTACTATTTTTAATAATTTTATCAAGGCCCGTACAGTCGATTTCCATCAACGGCCATCGAACTGCACTTACACCGACCTTTTTCAAATTTGATTTGGACGTATTTCCAAATCCAACCGTTAGATTTCAAATTTCAAATATTCGTTAGAAAGCTCTTTTCGATACAAACCCAACGGTTCCGGTTTTAGGAGAATCCGACAGTCGGATCTCCCATAATGTCCGTTTGAAATAAATGGTCGAAATTCACGAACTGCCGCGGCGCGTTCTATTCAGGCCATTATATTATGTATATAATATATATTTCGTCGATTTCTATTTAAAACGAATTTTATAAATGGTTTTGAATTCGTTTCAAAAACATTTCAACTTCCATTTCAATTCAAATTTCATTTCAAAATATTCGATTTCAAAATCACTTTTCAATATTCATTTCGAAATCACTTTTCAATATTCATTTCGAAATCACTTTTCAATATTCATTTCGAAATGAATAAATCGATATAAATATCGTTCGCGTCAAAATGGCGTCAATCTAATCAACACGGCTTCATATTTTTTTTTCAAATATTCTATTTCAAATATTTCTATTTCCAAATATTCTATTTCAAATATTTCTATTTCAAATAAATGAGTATTTATTTTTGTCAACACACGACTAATCTCAACGAATGAGTACTGTCCACGTGTTACTATTTTTGTTAAATTATTTCGTTCAACACATGACTAATCTCAACGGAGGAGTATAGTCAATACATGAACCTTTATTTTATAGTGATAAAGATATAAATTTTATTGTTAAAATATTTCGTTCAACACATGACTAATCTCACGAATGAGTACAGTCAACACATGAACCTTTATTTTATAATATTCTTTATTTTCTAAATTGGGATGAGGCCCAATCAATCACCATATAATATTAATTATATGGATTTTCACACATCACACGTATATAATAGCATTGAAAAATAATCAACCATCAACCAAAGTGCACTACACTTTATAAGCATCAAATATAGATATCTAACGCTTATAACAGCCTGTCAATCAATCGATCGACACATTTAATCAATCAGGATGAGTGAACTTCAAATTTCATCCCAACACCCGTGTGGGGTTTCAAACAGTCAAACACAGATTTTATTTGTGCAGTTGAGCGATGTGTAAAATTTATCGTCCCAATCAATGTCCTTCAAATAGGTGTACATAAACAACCCGTTCGGTTTGTAAATGAATATTTTATTTTATTCACTTTCACTATATTCATATTCACGTTAAAAATTATATTTTTAAAGGTAAAACATTTTATTTTAACATATGAATTTCTATTCTGTTCATTCTTTAAATAAAATGATATTTTTATTTTTCTAACATATTTTAGAAAATTTCGGCGGCATAACGGCACGATACTAGAAACGGGACGAGGCCTAGCCTTATCCCCGGTTTAGTGAAGGCCCACGCCATTCACACATCAATCAAATCCATTCCATTTCACCAAACAATTCAAATTTCAATCAAATAATCTAACTAATTTTTGCAATCAAACAAACAAGTCCATGGTCTGTGGACGATTGTGTCGGGTGCTACTAAACACCGTCTGCATCCTAGTATATATATATAACTAGAAAATGAAATTGAAAGGAGAGAAATTCTCACCTATAGCTATCCAATACCACGACTCTTCTTTGATAGAAATCTTCATCGTCAACACATTTTTGTCATCTTCGTTGCGGTAGCCACTACATATGTAAAAATCGAATTTTTACTTCGCTATTCAATATATAAAAATCGAATTTCTACCATGCTATTCCATATATAAAAATCGAATTTTTACTATGCTATTCAATATATAAAAATCAAATTTTTACTATGCTATTCAATATATAAAAATCGAATTTTTACCTTGTTATTCAATATATAAAAATCGAATTTTTACCTTGTTATTCAATATATAAAAATCGAATTTTTACTTTGTTATTCAATATATAAAAATCGAATTTTTACTTTGTTATTCAATATATAATAATTGAATTTTTACTTTGTTATTCAATATATAAAAATCGAATTTTTACTATGCTACTATATAGTTAAAAATTATATTTTTACTCCGCTATTCTCTATATAAAGATTTCGCCTTTTCTTCTCACAAAAATATGGTCTTGTCCTTTATAAAGATCATTTCTTTTTATTTTTTTAAAAATCACTTCTTTCCCTTATTAAAAGTATAATCTTTTCTTTGCTTAAAAAATCTATACTTTCTATAATAAAAATATAAACTTTACTAATTAAAATATATTCTTAACTTCTTATATTTAAAAATCAATTCTTCATTCTCTTTTCAAACGCATAAAAATCAAATTTTTATTCTCTTTGCATACATATAAAAATCCGATTTTTCTTTTTACATACATTTAAAAATAAAATCAAACCTTTATATGCTTAAAAATCTTGTTTTTAGATTAATAAAAATCTCATCTTTTCTATAAATTGAAAATCTTATTTTTAATAAACTGAAAATCCTAAATCCACTAATCGGAAATCAAAGAAGGAAAAAGAAAGAAAGGGAAAAACTTACAGAAAACTAGGGCTTCATTGGGTTTGGAGATGTTTGCAGACGGATGGAGGTTTAGAGAGAGGTTGGAGGGAGAGAGGGTGTCAAAGGGAGATCGCTGGTGGTAGCAGGGGTGGCGCCGGTCTATTGGTGGCGCCAGGGGGGGTCTCACATCCGATGGAGCAGCGGATTGGGGAGGTGGGGTTCGGGTCCTCTCGAATTGGAAGGAGGAGGGGGGTTCGTCCGTGGAGGCGCCGACCGGAGGAAGAAGAGGGGGGCGAGGTCCTGGCGGCGGCGGTGGCCTTGCGCTGGCGGGGCTGACGAGATGAAGCGGGTGTTTTTGTTTTTTTTTTTTTGTTTTTTTTCTCTTTGTTCTGAAATGAATCTCGTGAGGGGGGGGGCAACGTGATTTAAGGAGGGAGAGGTTTTTTTTTTTTTTTGCAAAAAGCTGTCTTTCACATACGACCTCGAAACGAGGCCCACCGCATGTCGTCTATAGCGTTTTACCCCCATTCCGAACACAATGGGATATGTATCGTAGGCTGATTCGGCTGTTACAATCCGTTTCCGTTAAATTTACATTTAAATCACTTTATTGAATTTTAAACGTACATTTCAAATTACCGGGGTCACATACTAACTAGAAAAATTCCCAAAAAATATTTTCTAGCTTCGTATTGACGATACGGTCCTAACAAAACTAGTTTCGTCGAATTCTGAGACCGTTAGAAAAATGGCCATTTTCCAGTCGATTAAAATCAACTGAAACTGGTCAAACGCGTATTCCTTCGCCACGCTCGCATATTGATTCGAAAAATTATGAAATTTAATACCTAGCAATAATTTGACATCACGGACCCAACAAAAGTGGTTTCGTCGAAATCCGAGGTCGTTTGCAAAATTTCCATTTTTAAGGGCCTGAATTCCATAGCGACTATTCAGAATTTTCAACTGGACATATCTTTCGATTCCCGCTATGAAATTTTGATTTTTCGGATTCGTTGGAAAGATATTCTCAATTAGATCCTATTATTTTTGGTTTCACTAAAATTCGAATTGTTTTGCACCCGGTACGTTCAATTGAAGTTTGACATCGAATTATCGAACTACCGCGCCATTTTCTATTCCATTTATATTTATATATAAATATTTATATTCTAACGACGACGTATATAATATATACGCTCTAAATATATTCAAAATAAATTTCTCGTCGATATTATTTTAAATAATTCATTTTAAATATTCAAAATTCGCTAAAATCGCCAAAATAAAAATTTTAAACTGGCCCAGATTTTCCGGGTTATTACAGTAAATCAAAAAGAGTTAACCAAATAGAGTTAATCCAAAGGAGTTAATCGAATAGAGTTAATTGAAGAGAGTTAATCGAATATAGTAATTCGAAAGAAAGGTTAAGTAAGGAAGTTAGTTAAAGAAATTTAAAGTGAACTTTACCTATTTCAAGGTTAGAAATGTTGTTCGGTTAAGGTCTAAGAGCTAGTTATACCGCAACTTGATTGACATCGTTTTAATTTAGAAATGGTTAAGGTTCGAGAGTGAAAGTGATTAAGTGAATTTAGTAAATAAGTATAGTGGTTTGAGTTGTCGTCGCGATGTTGATTTAAACATCTGTTTAAATCCAAGTATAGAAGAGTTGGAAATGTTTTCCAAATAGAATCAGAAATGTAATTAAATATTGAAATAAAAAAAATATGAATATATATATATAGATATATATATACATATATATATATATTATTGATGATTGATTGATAGAATTTCCATCTGGAAATAATATCGTTGGTTGCACACCTGTTTTTCTTTGATGGTTAAATCACAGACCATCGAAGTTTTGACCATTTTAACGTTGTTAATATGGAGAGACCGGTTGGATTATTATCCAAAGAACCACTCTGTATTGGCATAAGCATTGTGAATCATATATGCCAAAGATAATTGAAGACGGAGTAAAGTGCAAGGGCTATTGTATAAGTCTTAGATAACAGTGTCTAAGATGGATGTATAGAATAGTGCCTTCGGTTCGTCCTGTTCCTGTATGACTTGTATGGACGGATGTCTGACAGAGTATTTCCAGACGATCACATATATTGATTTCTCCAACCGTACCAACAGTGGAAGCGGAGAAGGAAACTTCTTTTAGCTAACACATAATGTATGGTTGAGGATGTCAATCGGTGATTTGATGGATTTGACGATGTGGCATTCAAAGTGAATCTGGTGTGATGATAAAGCGTAGCTTATAGCCTCACATCCGGTAAATGACAGAAATCGGGCAGGCAACATGGCTAAGTCGGTCGCACCGAAGTAAGGTGTATAATCACCTGATATAGAGTTTCATTTATTTATAAAAATCTATTGTTGATGCTGTCCTATTCGGGAAACGGTTGCTGATTCCAACCATTGGTGATATAAATTCGATACACTCAAGCGAAATGAGTGGTTGGTGATGTGTGGCCGGGTTGGAAGATGTTCTTGTTGAACCCAGTGTATTCCTTTCTAGAGGTACACTAACGAAAGGTGGTTCCATACCTTGTCATAGTTGGTAATCCATTACCCAATACGTGCTTGCGGTTTTGATTGTATACTATATATGTAGAACGTGAGATGGAAGTGTTTCTGCTAGATGATTATTATATTGTGGTTGATAGACATTATTATAATATCAAAAGGATTTTGATATAAAGATAATTTGGATTCTCATAAGGGAAAAACCCGTTCCGTTATACGACGTGGTCTTATGAGATACCGTTTACCTGCTTGAACTGTTTTACTCATACCAGTCCCATGACTGACCCATAGTTTATTTTGTTTTGTTTTCCCTAAACTCTTGGGTGCCCAATTTTGTACGGGCAGTCAAGTAGTCGGGATTTACAGATACTTGAAGAGCTGGAGCAGGAGGCTTCAGAATCATATAGCTATAGTTTATTTCCGCTGTGTTGTAAGTGTAGTACTTTGATAATGATGTATATTCAAGTACAGATGTATATTTCAAGTTATGTTATATATATTATATGTTATTCATTCCGCTGTGAGGTTCGCGTTACTCTGATGTTGTGTTCTTCTTCTTCTTCTATTCTACGTTTCTATCTTATCTATTCTCACCCTCTGTTTTCTTTCTATTAATGTTCTAATTTTTAAGTACAATTTGGTGTTGGACTTGTGTTTTTGGTCAGCTCAAATTGGACTGGATTTTCGGGTCATTACACTGACCATGGCTGAAGCTCGCCTGGAGCTTCTGATTTGCGGGGTTAAAGGCGTCTGAAATGACCAGAGTCAGCCAGTGAAGTGTTGGAAGTCAACTTGGGGTTTTTGGGTTTTTCTCTGATGAATGAGTGGAAGTATAGGGACCGGATTGGTGGTTTAGGAGGTGCACGATGGAGGAGGTCAACTCTGGCTTCCCTGAGTAACGTCGATGATCAAAAAAATGGAGGTTCAAGTATACTGTTTTTTCCTGAGGTTTAACCATATTATTTAATTTAGGGAGATGGTATGTTTATCTGGTTTGAACGAGAGTATGAAATTCATGGTTTTGGTGGGGGAAAATTACTTGAATGTTGGTTTGAACGGTGGGTTGTCAAGCGATGAAGTAATGAGGTGCGTCGAAGTTACAGGCGTAGGGAGTTTCGAAGCTTACTTTGTGATTTCAACGCGATGAACTTGGGTTGAATGATAGGGTAGTTGTTGATTGGCATAAACAAGTTCAAATAGCAGGTGTATTTGGAATGGGGAATGATGAAGTGTTAGGGCGCTGGTTGAAGCAGCAGTACTAGATATAATTCGAAAGGGTAAAGCAACAGTAAGGGTTTGAAAGCTTTAGGATTATAAATTGTGGGAGAAGATAGGTGATTAGTTAATCACGTAAAAAATGGTGAGAATAAGTTTTTGTGATGGAAATAATGTTGAAATTGTTATAATGATTGGATCCATGTGCTGAAAAGCAGGGAAGTCCTTCAGTACTACGGTAAGAAGCTGCAAATTGGAACATCAAACAGATGGTTGCTCATTTCAAGCTTTCGAGATTGTCGGTGAACGTTTTCATTGGCAATTTGAATGGAGCAGGAGGAAGAAAGGAAAATAGGGTCGGTCCGTGATTTTTAAGTAAAGTGCTGAACTTAATTAACATTTAATTTAGAATTTACTATATTAATTAAATCATAGGACAAAATAGGTTATAACTTGTGTGTGTATTATCAGAATCAAACCAAACAAAAGATGTTGGAATTGTCTTGATGAAATATTCATATGGAACTAATTGGGAGTGAATCGAAGGTCTTTACAATTTATAGAGAAATAAATTGTCCATGTGAATCAAGCGACAATTATCGTTTTTTAACGATGATCGTCCAATGTGAGTAAATCTCACTAACACTGATCAGTTTATATTTTTATAACGTATTTTTAGAACTAAAATATTGGTTGATTGTTGTGTGTTGATTTGGTTGATTGAACTGCTAGTCAGTTTGTTGAAATTATGTGTATATATATATAAACCATTGAATATATATACATATATTGATTCTGTTTATCAGAATAATTCATATTGAACTGAAATTGATGTTGATTATATTGTGTAACATCTGTGGATGGAGGGAAACAGGTTGGAGGGATCCAACTGGATTCCTCAACATTTAAAATACTTTTTGTTTCATATATTGAATGTATGATGTGATATAAATATGTTGTCGATTATGTGTGCTTGGATAATATCGATCCTTGTTAATTGGTAGTTTAAATACCATAAAATACCGGAATGTGGAAAGAGGATTTTCAAAGTAATATTGAAAATAATATATTTATAAACTCAAAGGATTTTATAAAATGGAATATTTATAAATGAAATATTTATAAATGGAATATTTATAAATGGAATATTAATAAATAGAATATTATAAATGAATTATATATTTAGAAAGTAAATAGGATATTTATAAGGAATACTTATTTATAAGATAAATAGAATTTTAAGAGAAATATTTATTTAGAAAATAAATCGCATTATAAACAGGAAATATTTATAAGAAATAAAAAGGGATATATAGAAGGGAAATATTTGTGAAAAAAATAGAAAGGAAATTTATTTTGGAAATTTATAGAGTGTTATAAAAAGGAGATTTCGAGTTATAATAGAGATATGAATTTGATTTATTTAAAATAGATATTAAATAAAGATATGTTTTAACAGAAAAATGGAGCAGATTAATTTATAAATAATATTTTATAAATTATGTAAAATATTTATCATTGGGTAAATGGAATATATAAGTCGGGACTTATATAGAAAAGAAGGAATCGATTTTAACATCGAGGTTTGAAACTGAATATGAAAGTAGAGTTTACGAGACTTATTAATGGAATTATTAAGTGCCGAATAAAATAAGATTTTACATGAATTGTTTATAAAAAGAAGTAAAATCGGAATAATTAAAATAAGATATTATTTTAATTACGAAATCAAACTGTTTAAAAAAAGGAGCATTTATCCATATTTGATATGAATAATGGATTAAGGCAAGTAATTTGCAGAGAAGAAAATTATAAAGGAAATATTATTCACATTCGATGCGAATAGTGGATAACGAATAGTTTATAAATTAAACATTTATAAAGGAAATTGGTTTGGGAATAGGGATTTAAATAAGAGTTAATCGAATTTAGTTATTCAAAAGAGTTAATCGAATTTAGTTATTCGAAAGAGTTACTCGAATTTAGTTATTAGAAAGAGTTAATTGAATTTAGTTATTCGAAAGAGTTAATCGAATTTAGTTATTCGAAAGAGTTAATCGAATTTAGTTATTCGAAAAGAGATAATTGAATATAAGTTATTCGAAGAGAGATAATCGAATATTAGTTATTCGAAGTGAGTAAATTGAATATTAGTTATTCGAAGAGAGTTAATCATCAAATTCAATTATATCGAATTCGAGAAAGTACTTATACTTTCCGGTTTTTGAATCAAGATTTATTTATTTACAAATTAGGTGCTTATTTATTTATTAAAATTAAAGAATAAAAGTTATATTTGAAGTTAGATATTTCTAAAGTAGGGATTATAACGTTATCATTATAACCAATGTTTTTATAAAAGAAGTGGATTCGTAAAAAAAATCCATGAGTTTCGCAAGGAAGTTTTTTAAAGATTAAAAGGGTGAACTTGATCTATTTCGAGGTTAGAAATGTGTTCAGTTAAGGTCTAAGAGGTAGCTACACTCCGACTTGATTGACTTCGTTTTTAACTAAGGAATGGTTAAGGTTCAATAGTGAAGAAGTTAATTGAATTTTGTTAATTAGTGTAATGGTTTGAGTGGGCATAACGATGTTTTATTTAAACATCTGTTAAATCCAATGAAGGAGTTTTCGAAGCGTTTTCCAATAAGAATCAGAAATAGTTTCTAATATAGAAAATAAGAAATGATAGTAAATATGGAAATGTTTTCCAGTGATTAATAAAGTATATCTTCTGAATTTAGAAAATAAGAATTTACGAATATATGGTAAAAGGAATAGGGAAACGAATAATTAAATGAAAAATTTAATTAAAGGGGATCAGTGTTGATTGATGATTTGCTTGGTAAGATTTCCATTTGGAAATATGACCGTTGTTTGTAGACATGTTTTCCTTTGATTGTTAAATAACCGATTATCAAAGTTTTTGACCATTTCCGTTGTCAATGCGGAGAGACCGGGATCGGATTTATTATCTGAAAACCACTCCGTATGGGCATTAACGTTGCGAATCAAATATGATGAAGATAATTGAAGATGGAGTAGTGCTTTCATTTTGTCCAGTCCCAAGACAACTTGAATGGACGAATGTATGACAGAGTTTATCTAGTAGATCGCGTGAGTAGATCGTTTCAAATGTATTTACGTTGGTGGCGAAGGAATTCGTTTCTCGTAGCTTTATGCCCATGGTATTTTTGAGGAAATCAATTTGTGATTTGATGGGTATGACAATGTGTTAGTCAAAGTAAATATAGATGTGATCTGTATAATAGTACGTTATGAACTCAAGCCTCATCAACTGGAAAATGACAGAAATCGGGTAGGCAGCATGGCTAAGTAGGCCGCACCCAATTAGGATATAATGTCACCATCTAGAGAATATTCATATTTGTACTTCTTTCAATTCTATATCTCCCGGGAATGGTTATGTTGGAATACTAACCGAGGGGTGGCAATATATTCGGTACTCTCAAGCGAAATGAGGGGCCGGTCATGTGTGGCTGAGTTGCAAGATGTTCTTGTTGAACTCCAGTGTATCGCTTCTAGAGTACACTGGTTGGAAGTTGGATCCATACCTTGTTATAGTTGGAATCCATTCCCCAAATAAGAGCACGCAGTTTTGATTGTATATTATATATGTAGAACATTAGATGCAAGCGTTTCTACTAGATTTCTATTTACTTGATCTAGACATTATTATAATATCAGACAAGTATCGTTTTAGAAATATTTTGGGTTATCGTACGGTAAAAGCCATCCGTGTTTATTTGTGGATCGGTCTTACGATTATAATTCCTTTCAAAGGATTTTTGATAGTTAAATTGATATGATTTGAGTTTACTCACACCAGTCACATGATTGACCAGAGTTTATTTTGTTTTGTTTTTCCCTAAACTCTTGGGTGCCCAATTTTGTATAGGCAGTCAAGTAGTCAGGATGTACATGTATACTTGAAAAGCTGGAGCAGGAGGCTTCAGGATCATATAGCTATTGTTTATTTCCGTAAGGGTTGTACTCTAATATACAAATGCAAATTTATGATTTCAAGTTATGTTGTATATTATATTTTATTTGTTCCGCTGTGAGATTTGTGTTACTCTGATGTTGTATGCTCTTCTTCTTTTCTATTCAAATTTTCTATCTTATATATTCTCACCCTCTAACTTCTTTCTATTAACTACCGGTATTTTCGATGTTTGGATAATCGACGTGGGTTTTATGTCGATGACCAAAGATCGCAAATTTCCGGGACGTTACATACATAGTAGAAGTGGTCGGTCATCATTCAGGTCATGTATGGGTTGAACGAAACTACAAACTATGAAGGACAGTGGCTCGAGCGACATGTAAGTTGAAGTAAGGAATGGGTCGAATAGGCTCTTGACCTAGTTAAGCAAGTTTTTAGGGTCGAACAACATTCTTGGTCGAACAAAAACAAGAAACAAGGGTCGAACACGATGACAACATCATAGACCGGTCGAACAACTCCAGGGTCGTTCACGCACATATAGGGTCGGTCAAGCATGATGTTACATACAGGGCCAGTCTGACGTAGGCTCGAATAGATAGCTGGATATAGCTGTCAATAGTTGGCAGTGGCATTTTCGTAATTACTTGTATGTTCGACCCATAGCCTGCATATACACATCTCAGCTCACCACTTCACTCCAACTTCTCCTATAAATAGGCCATGCCTTCCATGATTTTTGGGGATCGATTTCTACTATCCCGAAGAGCTGCCGAATTGCATTCACTCATGTTTCAAGAGATTCTAACACCATCTACCATCTCAAAGCAAAGATGCACTGAATTCATCACGGAATCCACCAAAAGTGATCAACTATCTTAGAGATTGAAGATTCTTCACCATTTTCCTTACACTTAGTTAAATCCACCTAATTCTTCGCTAATTTGTATAGATTAGAGTGAAGTCTTTATGTAATGGAAAATATGAATGTACTTCTGAGTGATCCTAAGCTTGTAACTATCAAAATGTTAATGAAAATCCTAGCCAAAGTGGACATAGATCTTTCCTAGATCGAACCACTATAAAAATATTTGTCTCTTTTATTTTTACTACGATTGTGGTCTCTTTCCAAACCGATTGGTGACGTGCCTTTGTGGCATCATTGGTGTTCGAGAAAATTTCGGTTTAAACAGCTGTTGCACTAAGTGAAAGTCGAACCAAAAGAAGAAACCTTAGAAAGCCCCAAGTAGAAGATGAAGGAATTAAAATCCTCATCAACTATGTGATTAACTTAAGTATCGCCCAGTTTTCCACCTAAGAAGCAATGACGTTTAAATCTCCTTATAGGTCAGAAGCCTCAAAATTTAGTCTCGTAAGAGAGAGGATATCCTACCATAAACCTAAATGCTCTATATGATCACAACTTGCGTAAAGTGTTTAGAACAAGAATGGAGAAGGCACGCACCGAAAAAAGCTGGCAATATATAGCAACTAAGGTGAGTCGAAAACAGAACGCACTGTTGCATCCTTGTCCTAGAGGATCCGATCTTGTTGGGGATGTTGCATAAGCCTCCTCCAAATTTAGGTTGAAAGATGATGGCTGTCAACACTACAAGATCCATCAACGGCTCCTGTAGCACAAACAGCCGAATAGATTGTTTCCTTATGACGCACTTGAGAAGCGAGACAGAAGCTCAATCTCAATACCACTGATATTCCAGAAAAGAAAGTTAGCCATGGAAATTGAGAAGTGATCGACGCAAAGTGAAGGAGACTTGGATCAGATAAAGACGGCGACGAGTGGAACGGTAGTTAAGCTCAGAAATAGCAAGAAAACGAGTTCTAATAGAATGAGGGGTAATTACTGGAACCGATGCTTCCATATGCGGGGAAGAGAGAGGGATGGTGGATCTTTAGGATCAAGATGACGAGTATGCGAGCCAAAAGATGAGGAAGAAGAAACCACACGATGAGAGGATGGAAGTTCGGACTAGCAAGGACGAAGGTTGCGATGATTGTAGGAAGTGTTTTTCTCAACTAGTTGAGATATACAACTATTAACTAGCCTTATCTCCTTGATGCCAAGGGGTTCCTTATGGAGAGAGGGGGAGGAAAGCAAGAGTATGTAGAAATATCCAAAATGGATGTCATAAGTGATTGTGTGGTCTGGACCTTCGCATAACCGTCATCAGATTGACTGACATGCATGAGGTGAGAGATCAAGGCTAGAAGGAGTAGACGGAGACAGGGATGACATTGGAGAAAGCAAGCAGATCTTTTCAGTGAAAATTGGGAAAAAAACCAAATGTGGGGACCTATAGGGTTGGGAGCCAAATAAAGTGCACCAAGATAGGACCAGCTTAGCTGAGACATAGTCTCCGCCACCGATCACAGGCCCGAGAGGAAACAGACAAAACTACGAGGCAATACAAAAAAATCCAAAAAGGTGTCATTAGTTGATCGCTTATGAGAAGAATATACCAAAGAAGTAGGTGATACCCGTGGAGCACAAACGTAAACAAGAAAGCCTCGAAAGTAGCATGACGAGGTAAAAATCTACTCGACGACATAGAGAGGCAACAAAGGAAGCACTCCTTCACCATAGGGTAACCGTCGAAGTATATGAAGCCCAAACCATAATAAGACCAATGAGAACAAATCCGGCACAACAACCTGACCCTTAGAAGGCAGACATTGATAAATAGTGCAATGAAGTGCCCAGTAGAATCTTGGAATGGTGCACTAGCGAACACCACAATATGTCTCGCAAGGACACGCGCATAAGCAACCAACTGGTGCTACCATGCATAAGAACTTTCCACCCAGAGAATCTCAGCTGCCACGCCGAGTTCAAACAAATTGGGCACAATCGTGATAACACAGAAATCCCAGGTAGACGACTGGAGAAAACCAATGACACAAAGGTAATGAGCCAAAAGAGGGCCACCTATGCAAAAACGTGCCACCCATTCCTAGCAACTAAACTAAAGAAACCACAATGTAAGAAAAATAAGCAGACATAAAGGCACCCTGAAAAACCAACAAGATAGCTGAAGGCAAAGGTCAGCAATATGCTGACAAAAACACCATTAAAACCTCCATCCTTACTACAAAAGGAAAGCCAAACCTCACAACCACCTCCAAAAAAACCAAAAAACAGCACTACAAAACAATACAAGAACAAATGACCAAACGAACAGCCACAAAGCATCCTTATACACCCAAGGCAATTTCCCTACTAACCCAAACCTATAGGAGTGAACATGGAAAAACTGAAAAACACTAGGTATTGGAGGGGCTAACAAAAAAAGGCATAAGACAAACCTGAGAGGTAGCAATGAATTTGCAGAACCAAGTCATGAACTACCAAAAGTGCTAATAAATAAGAAAACCACAAACCAATGTCATGTGCCATGCCTAACTCACTAGGAGTATGCTGCACCTAAGAAGCAACAACTCGACACCTGCCCCGATATACTTTCTTCCTCGCATCTCTTAATCTCCAAAACTCGCATCCCCGAAGCCAAACTTGACGATCATGCTGAGGCAGTGATCTGCAAAGAGTTTCTTTGCAACAAAAGCAGAGGCCAACTCATCTACCTCGAGCTTGAGAGGAGCATACCTATTGAATGTAGAAAGAGGCGGAGGGCCTCTAGCGTAAACGAGATTACCTCACGTAGATGTTGGATGAGTGGAGAGCTGAGGTACAAACACCTTGGGAGTGTGGGGATGCAATAGGCTCCGTCCACCACCATGCGATGAGGAGGGCACCTTGGAGGGATGAGGAGCAGTAGTTAGTCCACCACGTCGGGGAGACAACAAGATATGTTGCATGGGAGAAATCTGATTGGAGAAACCGGAGGATCCCGATCACAAACGACCACCTTCAGTGATGATAAATAAGCAGCAATCCAACTATCATTGAAATTTTTTTCTCTTCTAGAAAAAAGAATCCTCATACTCACTCAATCCAGGCTAGGAAGAGATAAAATCAAGGTTAAAGATCATTATAAAGCAACTAGAAACAACAACAAAACGGTGGCATAATGTAACACCCCACACCCGCTACGGTCACTCACTAAGGGAATGCCATAACATTGGTGGAGTATTTTATGTGAATACAGAACAGAAAAATTACAACAAGACAGATATAAGTAATACTTGAAAATTTAAATCATCATTTCATTTCAGCGGAAAGTAAAACATGCTTGGTTACATCACAAAACCATAACAAGAGTCAAGTACATAATATCCATCTTGATAACTAGAAGTACATAATCCCACTACATAGACAATAGCCATAATAGAAAAGATAAACCGAGCTTTACTTCTACGATCCAAGCCCAAAAGATAGATATAGCGGTCTGATCCAAGCCCACTAGTGCTAGGCCCACTCTGATAACCTGAGGGTTGGGAAAAAGATAAAAACAACGGGGTCAGACATAAGTCTGAGTGAGTCCTATAACCCTAACAATACAACCATTAAAGTAATTAGGGTATGACATAAATAAGGTACGGTACCTCTGGGGATAATGACTACACTAAGTAGCCAACTAAACATCGGATGTACTACGATAACCGAAAAAACGCATTTATCCACCCAAGGATAATTCTTACGCCACCCCAGACTTATTCACCCAAGGGTAATTCCTACACTGCACCACACCAGTTCTACCCACCAAGAGTAATTCCTACTTAAAGGTTGATCCCACTAAGTGTACTTAGTAATTTTTACCCGGTAGTTTCTTGTACCCCTACACAGGTGCCGTCTGCCCCTATCTTTACTAGGTGTACCCACTACCCCCAAGCGATCGGCTCCCTACCGTAGATACCCGTGCTGGTCCCACAAAAGGGGGTGTATCATTCCCCAAAGTGGCTACCAGATAATATCACTGTGCACGGCTTTATATCTACACGATGCAACAACGACTTACCAACCAGCCCGGGTCCACACACGCATATGAAACCCGTTGATCCTGCGTTGCCACCGCTAACCCGTTTTGGCCACTTATAGTCAAGCCCAATATGCGTGTCCCGTCACCCGACCAGAGTCGAGCCCACAAAGATACGTTTGGGATATTGGTTGAAATGGGCCCCCACAAGCTACCACCTAAGCTTGCAATTTTATCTAGTGCATCCCACTTAACCCCTCTTTATAATCATGCCTACTTACATGTTAAGTTTTGGTTAAGTCATCAATCATATTCAAATTGCCACTAAGGGCACCCACTAGATTTCCACATGCCACCCAAAGCACTTACTTGATTCCCACATGCCACCCAAGGCACTTACTTAACCCTTTAATCATGTTTAATTACATGTTCCACTTTGGTTAAGTATTCTAATCGTATTTTCTATTGCCACCCAAGGCAACCCACTAGTTTCCTCATGCCACCCGAGGCACCCCCACTAGTTACTACATGCCACCCAAGGCACCCACTTAACCCTCATGTCCCACTACATGCTAATTTGGTTAAGTGTTTCTTAATTAATTAAGACCGTGATCCTCCTAAAGACCTCTCACATTAGACTATCTTTTATGACCGCTGGTTAAGCCGGTTGGGTCCGGGCAGCCTTACGTCATAACCGAGTCTAACCTCGTGTCTTTACGTTAATCACGTATTTAGTTTGTGACTAAGACCTCTCACATTGGGCCAATCATTTGTAGCCGCTGGATGGCCGGTCGGTTCCGGGCAGACTTCCGCTACAAAAGGGTCCAACCTCGTGTCTTAGTTGATTAATTACGCCTAATTAATCACCCCCCCACAATTAATTATCCCTAATTAATTACACATTTTTCATAACATGGGTAGACCTAACTCAATAGGTAAATTCCCATGGGGTAGACCTAACTCAATAGGTAAATTCCCACTTATGTTAATTTATTTTTATGGTATGCTTAATCATACCCAATCATACTTTTATTAACATATTTACCAACCCCATCGTTCCCCACGTAAATCGTTCTCATTTCATGACATAAACAAGGGGAAGATCATCACAAATATCATGGGTTTAGCATACAACTTTGTCATGGGTTAAGAGGATGTCAACTTGCATATATGAACATATATTAACCCAACTACATATAACCCAAACTTGCATATTATCATACACATATCTTGCATAACATGTTGAACTTGCATATAAGCATTCTCATAACTTGCATAACATGTTAAACATGCATTTAAGCATACACATAACTTGCATAAGCATTCATATACTTGCATAAGCATTCACATACTTGCATGAGTTTTCACATACTTGCATGAACATGCATAACTTGCATATCACATTAAACTTGCATTTAAGCATATACATAACTTGCATAGCATCATGCACATAACTTGCATAATCTCATACACATAGCTTGCATAACACCATTTGCATATGAACTCGCATCTTAAAGGAGGGTAAACATGCATAGCATATAAGGGTATCATCTTGCATATGTATGCATCATATTTAAAAGGGTAAACTTGCATGTTATGATTTATGCATAATACCAATCACTTAGCATGCATAAAACCACTTACTTATCATGCATGAAATCAAATACTTATTATGCATAAACCCACCACTTAACTTGCATAAACCCAAACACTTATCATGCATAAAACCCAATACTTAGTATGCATACAATCAAATACTTAACATGCATAACGTCAAATACTTTAGCATGTATAACATCAAATACTTAACATGCATAACATCAAATACTTAACATGCATAACATCAACTACTTAGCATGAATAAAATCACATGCATAACTTGCATATCATGTTACATATAACTTGCATATATTCTCACATATAGTTTGCATAACATGTCACATATGCATAAATGTTTAACATAGTGTTTTGCATCATAAAACATGGCCTTAAACTTGCATTTAACATAAAACTTGCAAATCACATATCATACAAACTTGCATAAATACATTTATCCACAAACATAGCCATGTCTTATCACATCCTACCATAATCAATTTAACAATTGATTATTAAAGCCATAGAAACTCACCAAAACCAAGCTTAGCAAACTTATGAAGTGGAATTAGTGGCTTTAATTGAAGAAGATGTTGATTAGCTTGCAACTCTCTTCATTGATTTGTGGAGGCCATGCTCAAATTTCATTTTGCCATAGTTTAGTTACAAAACCTAATTATGAATGAATTAGGATAGGGCTAAGGTCTTATTTATAGGATTAGGTTGCATTTTAGACCCTTAGATTAACCCTAGATTGGTTTAGACCCGTCAGATCCAAGAAGCTTCCAGAACTAGCCCTCCAAGCCAGCCCAAGAACCTAAACTGGTGCACCCAGTTTTACTGGGCGTCGCACCCCTGTCGACAGGCAAGTCGACAGGGCAGTCGACACCCCTGTCGACAGCCCTGTCGACAGCGCTGTCGACATGGCTAGGGCGGGAATTTCTCCCGCCTGACCCGCTGCTTCTATTTCAAATTCTGTATTTTAATTTTTAAATCTGTTTTTATCTTTGAATTTTCTGAAAACTTCTTTGGGCCATAACCGGGCCATACGGACTCCGATTCTCGAAAACTCGGACTCTATTTCGCGTATTTTTCCGAGACGAACGCAATGACGCAGCCCGTTACCCCCGATTCCCACATCTGAGATTATTTATCCTATAATTAGTGAATTTTAGTATTAACTAAGATTCGGGGTGTTACATTCTCCCCTCCTTAAAGGATTTCGTCCCCGAAATCTCTAAGCTAAGGAGAATGCATATCCTACCATCCAAACAACCATCTACTCAAACCATCAACCACGGGCATCCATTGTCCTTAAATAGTTTCTAATGATGTATGAGCATATGCAAATAGTGTGTGTATATGTTCCCTATCTAATGTATGAACATATGCAAACCATGATAGTGCCATGCATCCATTATGTATGCGAGAAAACCCTATCGACACATACAATATCTACATGAGTGTACAACCATTCACCAAAATGCATCATCCATGTGATAACACAACCATTATACATCCATAAATATATTTTCCTACACACAATTTTATGCAATATGCAATATGAAGTGACTGAGCCGATCTAGTGCCTAGAGTGTGTGTATATGCATCCACGAGCAACCACTAGCAAACACTTGCATCCACTTGCATCCATCAACCATAACATGTCTCAAACACATGTTTCAACCATAGGTTTACCCTATCTAAAGGTCAAAGGTACTAACGAGAGGACATACTAAGAATAAGATAAGCACAAGATATGCGATGAAGGAGAAGCAAAAGGACATACCCTCCGAAAGAAAAGGGTACCTCGAACGCATCTTCGCTTCCGTCTCCCAGGTAGCGTCGCTCTCTCCATCTCCCCTTCGTACTTTGACTAGTTGAACCTCTCTGTTTCTCAACTTCCAAATCTCTGACCCAAGGATGCAAGTAGGAGCTCGTCGAATCGTCGCATCACGCTCTACTTCCACTTCTCTAAGCAGGCTCGGCTCTACCGCCTCTGCGGTCTCATGTAGGAACTTCCTCAAATGTAACACATGGAATATATCATGTACACCACTAAGCCTGTCGGGCAACTCCACTCTATATGACATCTGTCCAATCCTTTCCTTAATAGGAAACGGTCCAACAAACCTTGGTACTCACTTCTCAACAGATCCAAAGTGAACCACATTCCGTAACGGAGATATCTTGATAAAAAGCATGTCCTAATATCAAACTCAAGCTCTGTTCTCCTCTTGTCCGCATAAGATTTCTGTTTATCCTGCGTCGCTTTCATCCTTCTTTGAATCAAATCAATCTTTTCTCGAAGTCTTTCTAACCTTATCGGCCCAAGCAAGATCTCATCCGTAGATTCCTACCAACGTGTAGGTGATCGACAAGGCCTTTCATAAAGAGCTTCGAAAGGTGCCATACCAATACTGGACTGAAAGCTATTACTATACGCGAACTCCACCAATGGAAGATGCTCTTCCCATGTTCCTCCAAAATCTAAGATACAAAGCCTCAAAAGGTCTTCTAGGACATGATTCACCCTCTCGGTCTGGCCGTCCGTCTGAGGATGATATGCGGTACTCAAACACAACTGAGTCCCTACCGCCTCTTGCAAACTCTTCCAGAACTCGCTAGTGAAGATAGGATCTCGATCACTTACTATGCTAGAGGGTACCCCATGTAATCGAACTATCTCTCGAAGATATACTGAAGCTAGCCATGGAGCAGTCTTCTTGCTCTTCACAGGTATGAAATGGGCGCTCTTAGTAAGTCTATCTACCACCACCCAAATTCCTGTATTACCCTTCCTCGACCTGGGTAACCCGTCAATAAAATCCATCGAGACGCTATCCCACTTCCATTGCGGAACCTCCAATGGGTGAAGCAACCCACCTGGTTTCCTTTGCTCCGCCTTCACTTGCTGGCACACCAAACATCGAGCGACATACTCGGCCACATCTTTCTTCATACCGGCCCAGAAGAAAACCCTCTTCATGTCTTGGTACATCTTATCCCCACCGGGATGAATGGTCATCCTAGAACGGTGTGCGTCATCAAGAATAGCCTTCCTCAAACCCTCGTCTTGCGGTACACAAAGTCTACCGTCTCTACGCAAACACCCCTATCGTCTAGGGTGTTCCTACTCAAATGGCTGGACGACCTCCCCCCTTATGAGCTTCTCTACCAACTCAACCAACTGTGGGTCGTCCCTCTGTGCTCTTCCAATCCGCCCCAAAAGAGTAGGTCTAACCTCCAAGGAGGCTAGCAAACCGGGTACAAAGTCAACGGAAGGTCTAAAGTCAAACTTAGAAATAAACTCTAAGCTCCGTTGTTCAACGAACAATGAACTCAAGGACAACCTTTTTCTACTTAAGGCGTCCGCTACCATGTTACCCTTACTCATAGGATGCTAAGGATCCCATCCACTTTTGCTGTCCTAAGACTATGCGCTCGAAGAGTCTCCAACACTTCCCTAAGATGTAGGGCATGCTCTTCTCCACCAGGATATCATCCAAAATTATCATAACTGTCTCCCACGCAGACCACCCTAGTCGAATTCGGCATCCCCCAAATGCAAGCCCCAAAGGCCTAAACCAATATCAGACAAACACCCAAGGGATACCTCCTTCGAATTCAGACGACCTACGTGAGATGATACTAATAAAAATAGCTAAATAATTAAGCCCTTGACCAATTTTGGATGTCCTACCCAGTCTCGCTCCAAAACCACCGTTTTCCCATAACTGGCTTTGCTCACCCCATTGAGCACATACGAAAACTTATTTCGCTCCTAGAAAAGACCCAGATGTCATCCACAAAGACCATCACGAACTTATTTAGGTACTCCCTGAACACCCTTCTCATCAAATCAACAAAGTATGCGGGGGCGTTCGTCAAACCGAATGGCATCACCAGCCACTCCTAAAAATAACATCCGGAGTCCTAAGGGTAGTCTTTTCTATGCAATCCTCAGCCACTCCAACTGATGAACTTCCGTGGCTGAGTCCTACTACAAAAATACTGAGGCGCCAGCCAACTGATCAAAGAGATCATCAATCCTCGGCAATGGGTGTCCATTCTTCTTTGTGAGTTTATTTAGTTCTCTTTAGCCTACTCAAAGTCTGAGGGACCCATCCGCCTTCGTGACAAAAACTACTGGAGCACCTCACTCCGATATACTTCGTCTTATGAACCCCTTCTCAAGCAAATCGCCTACTTACTTATGGAGTTCCCTCCTCTCACGAGGAGCCATGTGGCACACTGGCCAAGATACTGGTTTAACATTACCCACCAGATATATTTGGAAGTCAATTTCCCGTTCCGGAGGTAAGCCCTTCACCTCCTTATACACATCCGGGTATTCCCGGACCGCTCTAACTGATCGCAAATTCGAGACCGACGTGTCAAGCGATTCTAGATAACTTAGCATAACAGATTCTATGGGATTACAAAAGATCTCGAGAGTGTTACCCAAGCGGGTCATAAGCCTAACAACTCTCTCCCTTCAAAATCAAGAACGGCACCTTTACTGGATAACCAGTCCATGCCAAAACTAGCCCATAGCCCGTGAAGCACAACAAGCATCACATCTAAACTCAACGCTAAGTATAGAAACTTTCAAACCCAAACACATCATGGAGCCCAATTGGGTTTGAAACAACTAAGGGATCATCTACCAAACTGGTGTCTAAGTGCAGTGACTCAACTAACAATGATGAGATAAACGAACTCGATGCGTCAGAACCGAATAAAGTTCGAATTGGATGATAAAGAAATCCAACCTCCAATCTAGACGGTCTTATCCCCATCTGGTACCCTAGTCGCGAGGGAATACAACTACCCTCCCGAAGATTCCATATCTTGCCCTTGCTTCTTTGGACAATCCTAATAAGGTGTCCTATTCCTCTCAAAAGGATAACCACTTGCCTTCCTCTTCCCTATTCCCCACTCGTAACTTCCCACCAATGAGATTTCATCCTTCATTAACCCAACAGCTATTTGAGCCTTCCTCCCATTGTCTATCCAATAGATACCTACCAGTCCTCCTCCTTCTTGAACCAACTTCTAATCCGACTAACGTCTAAGTCCCTTGAAGTGGTTTTCCATCCTTATCTATCTTAGAAAGATCATCTATACGCGGAGGGGAAACTCAAAATGAGAGAAAGGAAGAGATTCAAAATGGAGAATTCGAAAGATAAAGATATGGCTATTGGGGATTACGCTTTTCTTTCAAAAACTTTTCTCTCAAAAGACATGTTTTTGAAAATACTCCTTTCCAAAAATATTCTTAGAAAATAGTTTTTCTAAAAATTTTATCTGTTCCGGTAACCTTAAGCTCTGATACCACGTGTCACACCCCACACCCGCTACGGTCACTCACTAAGGGAATGCCATAACATTGGTGGAGTATTTTATGTGAATACAGAACAGAAAAATTACAACAAGACAGATATAAGTAATACTTGAAAATTTAAATCATCATTTCATTTCAGCGGAAAGTAAAACATGCTTGGTTACATCACAAAACCATAACAAGAGTCAAGTACATAATATCCATCTTGATAACTAGAAGTACATAATCCCACTACATAGACAATAGCCATAATAGAAAAGATAAACCGAGCTTTACTTCTACGATCCAAGCCCAAAAGATAGATATAGCGGTCTGATCCAAGCCCACTAGTGCTAGGCCCACTCTGATAACCTGAGGGTTGGGAAAAAGATAAAAACAACGGGGTCAGACATAAGTCTGAGTGAGTCCTATAACCCTAACAATACAACCATTAAAGTAATTAGGGTATGACATAAATAAGGTACGGTACCTCTGGGGATAATGACTACACTAAGTAGCCAACTAAACATCGGATGTACTACGATAACCGAAAAGACGCATTTATCCACCCAAGGATAATTCTTACGCCACCCCAGACTTATTCACCCAAGGGTAATTCCTACACTGCACCACACCAGTTCTACCCACCAAGAGTAATTCCTACTTAAAGGTTGATCCCACTAAGTGTACTTAGTAATTTTTACCCGGTAGTTTCTTGTACCCCTACACAGGTGCCGTCTGCCCCTATCTTTACTAGGTGTACCCACTACCCCCAAGCGATCGGCTCCCTACCGTAGATACCCGTGCTGGTCCCACAAAAGGGGGTGTATCATTCCCCAAAGTGGCTACCAGATAATATCACTGTGCACGGCTTTATATCTACACGATGCAACAACGACTTACCAACCAGCCCGGGTCCACACACGCATATGAAACCCGTTGATCCTGCGTTGCCACCGCTAACCCGTTTTGGCCACTTATAGTCAAGCCCAATATGCGTGTCCCGTCACCCGACCAGAGTCGAGCCCACAAAGATACGTTTGGGATATTGGTTGAAATGGGCCCCCACAAGCTACCACCTAAGCTTGCAATTTTATCTAGTGCATCCCACTTAACCCCTCTTTATAATCATGCCTACTTACATGTTAAGTTTTGGTTAAGTCATCAATCATATTCAAATTGCCACTAAGGGCACCCACTAGATTTCCACATGCCACCCAAAGCACTTACTTGATTCCCACATGCCACCCAAGGCACTTACTTAACCCTTTAATCATGTTTAATTACATGTTCCACTTTGGTTAAGTATTCTAATCGTATTTTCTATTGCCACCCAAGGCAACCCACTAGTTTCCTCATGCCACCCGAGGCACCCCCACTAGTTACTACATGCCACCCAAGGCACCCACTTAACCCTCATGTCCCACTACATGCTAATTTGGTTAAGTGTTTCTTAATTAATTAAGACCGTGATCCTCCTAAAGACCTCTCACATTAGACTATCTTTTATGACCGCTGGTTAAGCCGGTTGGGTCCGGGCAGCCTTACGTCATAACCGAGTCTAACCTCGTGTCTTTACGTTAATCACGTATTTAGTTTGTGACTAAGACCTCTCACATTGGGCCAATCATTTGTAGCCGCTGGATGGCCGGTCGGTTCCGGGCAGACTTCCGCTACAAAAGGGTCCAACCTCGTGTCTTAGTTGATTAATTACGCCTAATTAATCACCCCCCCACAATTAATTATCCCTAATTAATTACACATTTTTCATAACATGGGTAGACCTAACTCAATAGGTAAATTCCCATGGGGTAGACCTAACTCAATAGGTAAATTCCCACTTATGTTAATTTATTTTTATGGTATGCTTAATCATACCCAATCATACTTTTATTAACATATTTACCAACCCCATCGTTCCCCACGTAAATCGTTCTCATTTCATGACATAAACAAGGGGAAGATCATCACAAATATCATGGGTTTAGCATACAACTTTGTCATGGGTTAAGAGGATGTCAACTTGCATATATGAACATATATTAACCCAACTACATATAACCCAAACTTGCATATTATCATACACATATCTTGCATAACATGTTGAACTTGCATATAAGCATTCTCATAACTTGCATAACATGTTAAACATGCATTTAAGCATACACATAACTTGCATAAGCATTCATATACTTGCATAAGCATTCACATACTTGCATGAGCATTCACATACTTGCATGAACATGCATAACTTGCATATCACATTAAACTTGCATTTAAGCATATACATAACTTGCATAGCATCATGCACATAACTTGCATAATCTCATACACATAGCTTGCATAACACCATTTGCATATGAACTTGCATCTTAAAGGAGGGTAAACATGCATAGCATATAAGGGTATCATCTTGCATATGTATGCATCATATTTAAAAGGGTAAACTTGCATGTTATGATTTATGCATAATACCAATCACTTAGCATGCATAAAACCACTTACTTATCATGCATGAAATCAAATACTTATTATGCATAAACCCACCACTTAACTTGCATAAACCCAAACACTTATCATGCATAAAACCCAATACTTAGTATGCATACAATCAAATACTTAACATGCATAACGTCAAATACTTTAGCATGTATAACATCAAATACTTAACATGCATAACATCAAATACTTAACATGCATAACATCAACTACTTAGCATGAATAAAATCACATGCATAACTTGCATATCATGTTACATATAACTTGCATATATTCTCACATATAGTTTGCATAACATGTCACATATGCATAAATGTTTAACATAGTGTTTTGCATCATAAAACATGGCCTTAAACTTGCATTTAACATAAAACTTGCAAATCACATATCATACAAACTTGCATAAATACATTTATCCACAAACATAGCCATGTCTTATCACATCCTACCATAATCAATTTAACAATTGATTATTAAAGCCATAGAAACTCACCAAAACCAAGCTTAGCAAACTTATGAAGTGGAATTAGTGGCTTTAATTGAAGAAGATGTTGATTAGCTTGCAACTCTCTTCATTGATTTGTGGAGGCCATGCTCAAATTTCATTTTGCCATAGTTTAGTTACAAAACCTAATTATGAATGAATTAGGATAGGGCTAGGGTCTTATTTATAGGATTAGGTTGCATTTTAGACCCTTAGATTAACCCTAGATTGGTTTAGACCCGTCAGATCCAAGAAGCTTCCAGAACTAGCCCTCCAAGCCAGCCCAAGAACCTAAACTGGTGCACCCAGTTTTACTGGGCGTCGCACCCCTGTCGACAGGCAAGTCGACAGGGCAGTCGACACCCCTGTCGACAGCCCTGTCGACAGCGCTGTCGACATGGCTAGGGCGGGAATTTCTCCCGCCTGACCCGCTGCTTCTATTTCAAATTCTGTATTTTAATTTTTAAATCTGTTTTTATCTTTGAATTTTCTGAAAACTTCTTTGGGCCATAACCGGGCCATACGGACTCCGATTCTCGAAAACTCGGACTCTATTTCGCGTATTTTTCCGAGACGAACGCAATGACGCAGCCCGTTACCCCCGATTCCCACATCTGAGATTATTTATCCTATAATTAGTGAATTTTAGTATTAACTAAGATTCGGGGTGTTACACATAACAAGCGCCCTAAATAAGCGAGCGAACCAATATGTAGAAGCAAACAGAAACTCCTAACATATGCTATGGACACACGAAATTGACATCCAAAATCAAAGTTGAAATAAGCCCAAATTAGGATGTAAACTAACAAATGTGCCGATCGTAGTCAACCCTAGAGAAGGGATAACCACAGCTATGCCAAACCACAACAAGGAAAATAAAAATCTTAGCAAGGGAGAAGCGGCAAGAGGAAACGATCTTATTACGAAAACCAAAGAAGATGAGAAACTAGAAATCGAAGACTTGAGAAGGGGAAATAGTAGTGAGAAAAACTGCCTTTAGAAAGAGGCCATTAAACTGACCATTGTATGGTTTCTTAGGTTTGCTTTTTTCCAAACTTCATATGTATACTTTAACTTAGTATATCAAATCAAATTCATTTTCCAAAACAATTTGAATCAAAAAAAAAAATCAATGGTAGCAATTCCCTACTTAGAAACTTGGAAATGAGATAAGATGATGCTACATAGTTATCACCGGAATTATTTCCCAGTGACCAAAGTAGTTGGATGTCTTTTTGTTTCATAAAATTCATTTTTAAAGTATTCAAATCATAAAATAATTACTATATTTTTATTTACTCAAAGTTGGAAATAATTTCCAAATCATCGAGATTTGATTTCTCAAACTCTCAATTTATATCTATTTTTAACTATAAATACTATTTATAATTTTCTCTATGAATTTTAAATTCTATCCCATCACTGATATCGAACCCCTTATAGTCAAATTATGAAACTGAATTCACAAGGAGTTCATTTCAATATTTATCAAAACCCATTATCTACCTAACCCAAAAGAGATTTGTTATTAAACTGGAAAAATAAATAAAATCAATCAACAAACGATAAGAATTAAACACTATCATTCCTATCAAACAAGCATTTTTAAATCTGTATGATAATTTAGAAAATATCCCTTTCTATATAATTACAGTTTTTGTTAAAATTATTTCATTTACCGATCTTCAAAATAATACTATGTCGGTTTACCTTGTTCAAATGTTTAAAAACACCAATTGACAAAGTTAGTCAAACACATCAATTGGAATTCATATACCACTCAACAGATAAACAAACCCAATACAAAATATTTTTATAACACTAACAAGTACACTAGCTTGTATATATACACTCAACATCATAATAAGTCTTTCCATTACCTTATATGTTATTGAGTTTGCCTCCACAGAGCCAAGGTACTCGCTCAACCTTCAGCTTTGATACCACATTGAAATGACCCGATTTTTCAACCCCTAGAGTCGACACTAATACATCCACCGTATTAACATGCCGAACATCCAAGTGCTAGAAAAGAAAATCACTAGGGTTCAAAGAAAAAGAAGACAGAACAGAATCTTACAATCGCAGCGAATAACATATAATATATAACAAGCCTTTACAAATTGAAAGAAATTTTAATTAATATGCATACACAACACCATAATAAACAGCTAATATTAAACCATATGGTTATAACAACCTGTATGAACTAACACTGATAACATCAAGAACACCAGCACATCGGAAATAAGAATATATGGAAGTACGGCTTGGCTACAACTTCTCTTCTAATCTTTAAGCACTAAACTAACCTATCAAACATGTTCTGTGACGACCTGTATTTTTATCGGATAATAAATAATTTATTTAATTATTTAAATAATGGTTTGGTAGTTTAAAATGACTAGAATTAAATAATACTGAATATTTAATTAATATAAATAGTAGAATAATATATTTAATTCCCAAATAATCGGAATTAAGTCAAATTGACAATATTGTGTGAATTGGACAATTAAAAATATATAATTCAGTTTAGAATTTGAATTATATAAACGAATTTATTTATAAATGTCAGTTGAATGTATAATTATATTTTAATTATAATCGAGCTCGAAATGGCACGATAATTCGTAAATTGGTAGTTCAAACTTTAAACGAATATATAGAATCCGTTTTAAGCCGGATTTCTGTGAAATAAGAAACGTTCAGAGCTAGTGAAGTATATTTTACTAATGGAAGAGAAAAATCAAGATTTCGTCGTGTAGATTGTGAGTTGAATCCAAATCAATTTTTTGAAAAGTTGCTATGGAATTCCTTTATAATTTATAACGATTTATTTATATTATAAAGCAATTTTCAATATAAATTGAATACTGATTTAATCTGGATTTGAAATGTCGAGTTATAGGTTCAGATAGGAATATTTTGGAGTTGTATTATATTCTATGTGAATATATATGATAATATAAATATATTAATATTAGATTTATTTATTTTTAAATATATAAATGGGTTTAATTAGAGCTTTAAAAATAGCCACTTTTGAAAATGGGCTCCGTTTTCGACGATACTAATTTTGTTGAATCCGAAATATTAAATTATTGCTATATTTCAATTTTCGTGCTTTTTGGAGTCAGTATATGGCCGTGCAGAATTTAAATGTGAAAAAACAGACGATAATTTGACTTTAAAAATATGCTATATGAGCAAATGGAGTTGGAATACGACGAAACAAGTTTCGTTGGGTCCGTAATGTCGAACTGTAGCTGTATGTCAATTTTCGTCAAAATTGGGTATCATATATGACTATACAGATTTTTAAACGATAAATACTCATAACGATTGATTAAAATTTAATATAATAATGAATATAAAATTATTTAAAATTTCCTATAAATAACCTACCCTTCCCTTTAACCTAAATTATTTGATTCCACAGTCAACAAAAATTTCAAGCCGCTAGTAGCTCCTCCCACAGCAAAACCGTGAGACTCAAAAATCAAAATAAATCCATACAGAAATATATAAATTACAGGATGTATATTTATAGATTCAGCAATGCAATAGCTTCATGTCGATATATTTTTTGTATAGTTCGACGTGAAATATTAGGAGGTGAAAAATGACAGCGAAGTCTAGGGTTCGATATGTAGGAGTATTAAAGCGACGATGGGTTAATCGAATATCGGATTGGGGTTTGAGGGATTGAGTAGTGTTTGTGGGTATTTTCTTGATGGGATTTGTGATGAAAATGATCGGTGAGTTTTTTCCTATAGCTGTGTCGTTCCGGCATGACATCGCGAGTAGGAGACGATGGGTGGTGCGATACGAGTACAAGGCGAAGTGGTTTGCGGAGTGAAGGTGAACGATGGGGTCAACCTGTTGTTTTATGATTTTCTTGGTGGGATTGGCGAAATTCGACGTCGATACTGGTATAGGAGGGTGTATCAGGGTTCGTCGACACGTTTGGATATACAGGTGCGAGTTAATCATGCTGTATATGGGAAGAAGAGGAATCGAACGAGGAGATGAAGGGTGTATTTTATTTGTTGGATTAGGTTGAGTTGAGAGGGAATGGATTGAAGTTGAGATCAGTGATAGCCATGGTTTTGAATACGGGTTCGGCAAGTATAGGTTAGAGGAATAAAGGATATAGGTTGTGGGTCTGGTTTATTAAGGAGGATGGGCCAGTGTATTAATGGTGAGGCCCAATTATAATAATATATATAAGTTTAATTTTAAATTTTATAAGTGTACGAAATTGTAATCCTTATAACTTGAGCATACTTTATCAGAATTGAGCACCGTTGGATCCGTTGGGATCGTATGGACGAGGGCTACACAATGGAATTGAATGGGAGTGAATTGGAGCTCGTTACAATTTATAGCAAAATAAATTGCCTGATCTGAATCAACGACGGTTATCGTTATTTAATGATAAATGTCCAATGTGAGTAAATATCACTTACTCTACTAGTTTATATTTTTATAACGTATTTTTAGAATTGATAAATGATGATTAATTGCTGTGTGTTGATTGTTTGGATTTAGTTGCTAATTAATTGGTTGAAATATCGATATAGATTTATATATATCGTTAATCAAATATTGATTCTGGTTATCAGAATATTTCATGTTGAAATGAAAGTTTGATGTTAATTATATTGTTTAATATCTGTGGATGCAGGGAAACAGGTTGGAGGGATCCAACTAGATTCCTTGATATTTAAAATACTGTTTTATATATGTTGTGATATATAATCTGTGATTGATTATGATAAAACTGGTCTTGTTATTTAGTATTTTAAACACCATAAGAAATAGTGGAATGTAAATAAATTTTCAAATGGTATATTGAAAATAAAATATTAATATAAAATCAAAGTATTTTATAAAAAGGAATTATTTGGAAAATTAAATAAGAACTTCTGTGTAAGATTATTAAATGTTATATAAATGTTTAAAAGGTGGTTTTAGGTATAAATACTGAATGAAGGTAATGAGAGGTAAATAAGTGAGTATATGGGGTAATATAATATTTTGGGAATTTTATAGGATTATAAACAGAGAATTTAACATTAGGGAGGTTTAGACCCGTGTTTCACACACGGGTGTAACATGATATTGATTAAGGGGAATTGGCGAGATATAAAGGAGTTATAGGTAGATTAATTTAAAGTAGATTTTAAATAGAATCTGTCTTAACAGATAAATTGAGTAGATTAATTTATAAATAATGTTTTATAAATTAAATAAAATATTTATCATTTGATAAATGGAATATATAAGTCTGAAATTTATAAAGAGAAGAAAAATCGGTTTCAACACCGATATTTGAAATCGAATGTGAACGTAGTAGTTGTGAAAGGAGCTGTAAATAAGATTCTTATGAATAGTCTATAAATAGAAGTATAAATAGAACTGAGAATTTGGATATTGTTTTTAAATGCGAAATCAAATTGTTTGATTTGATAAAAGAAATATTTTTCACATTTGATATGAATAAGGGATTTAAGTAAATATTTTGCAAAATGAAAATATTAAATGGGAAACTAGGTTTTGAAGTAGAAATTTAAAAAGGGAGTTAATCAAATAAAGATTATTCGAAGAGAGTTAATCAAATATAGATTATTCAAAGAGAGTTAATCGAATATAGATTATTCGAAGAGAGTTAATAGAATATAGATTATTCGAAGAGAGTTAATCGAATATAAATTATTCAAAGAGAGTTAATTGAATATAAATTATTCGAAGAGAGTTAATCGAATATAGGTTATTCGAAAGAGAGTTAATCGAATAGCGATTATTCGAAGGAGAGTTATCGAATAGAAATTTTTCGAGAGAAAATAATGCATTGGATTCCAACTGTATTAAATGTAGGAAAGTACTGTTTACTTTCTGGTTTTTAAATCAAGAATTATTTATTTAATAAATCGATTATTTATTTATTTAAATTAAGGTATAAAAGTTTTATTTAAAGTTAGATATTTCAGAAGTAGGGATTATAAAGCTATCGTTATAACCAATGTTTTTCATAAAAGAATTGGATTCGTAAACTGAATCCGAGAGTTGCATAAGCAATTATTTGGTAAGAAGATTTAACTGGATTTAAGGAAATCAGAAACTGATTGGAGATTAGTTATGTTGAATGGTTTCCTGTTATCGATCTGATGTTGGTTTTGGCCTTCGGGGTTGATATTCATGGAACTGTTTTCTTACTAGTTTACGGTTAGAGACCGATAGTTGTGGGATGATAATGATGCGTGGATAAGAAATGGAAATGTTTCCCAATGTTAATAGTATATATTTTCTAAATTTAGAAAATAAGGATTTATGAATATATGGAAACAAGAAATGGGGGAATGAAAAAATTGATGATAAGTTAATTTACAGTGAAAAATCTTAATTGATGATTGATCGATAAAATTTTCATTTGGAAATAAGATCGTTGTGTGTATGGATGTTTTCCTTTGGTAGTTAAATAACCGACTATCAAAGTTTTGACCATTTTTCCTTTGTTAATACGGAGAGACCGGGATCAGATTTATTATCTGAAAACCACTCTGTATGGGCATTAGCGTTGCAAATCAAATATGATGAAGAAAATTGAGGACGAAGTATGCAAGGGCTGTTCTGGCAAATCCTAGGTGGAAATTGCCTAAGATGGATTTACAGAATAGTGCCTTCGGTTTGTCCAGTCCGAGGACAACATGTATGGAAGAATGTCTGACAGAGTATATTTAAAAGATCGCGTAAGTTGATCTTGTCAAACGTATTTACGCTTGGTGGTGGGGTAATTCGTTTTTCTTAGCTGTATACCAGTGATATTTTTGGAGAAATCAATTTGTGATTTAGCGGGTATGACGATGTGGCATTCAAAGTGAATAAATGTGTGATTTGTCAAAGATAAGCGTGGCCTAAAGCCTCACATCCAGGAAATGGTATAAAATTGGGTAGGTCGCATGGCTAAGTGGTTTGCTGCCAATTAGGGTGTATTGACACCTGATCTAGAGAAATTCCATTTACTTCTATAATATATTTCGATGTTGTCACTTTCGGGAAATGGTTGCTGATCCTAACCGTTGGTGACAGTACATTTGATACACTCAAGCGAAATGAGTGACCGATCATGTTTAGCCTGGGTTACAAGATGTTCTAGTTGAACCCGATGTATTTCTCTCTAGAGATACACTGTCGGAAGGTGGTCCCATACCTTGCCAATTGGAATCCATTACCCAAAAAACGCCCGCGGTAACACCCCACCTCCATTGAGGTCACTCTCAAAGGGAATGACTTAACTTCGATGGAGCGTCTTAAGGTACAAGGTACTAATAAATTATATGACAGATAACTGAAGCAGCGGATAATTAAAGCAGCGGAAAAGAAACCAACTTCATTCCATAAATACTTGTTCAATACAACATTTCAACAAACAGTTTTAATCTTCCAAATTATTACATATGTCTTAAAAACATAAAGAAGTAATACTGAAAATAAAATGACATAAATCCCCAACATGTCTTTGACCATAGCCATAGCTCAAAAAGGAAAGTCCAAGCCTTACATCTACGGTCTTCAACCTTTGATTTGATCCGGTCATGCAGAAGTGTTCCTCCCTGCGGACCTAGGAGGGAACGGAAGAAAAGAGGTGAAAGGAAAATGGGTCAGACATAAGTTTGGTAAGCCCAATTATTTAATAGCATGTAAACAAGTAAAAGACTGTGACATGAATAAACTGAACTTAGAATGATACCATAAGGATAGGGTAGTCCTAAAACAAGATAAGGTAAGATTTAACTAGATTTGACTATTGCACATACTTTAACTTCTCTGCACCCACCAAGAACTTGTTTAAATAGCAATGTATGTACATGATAAAGTGATCCCATTCATGTATTGATCGGCTCCTACTCGCATTCATGTATTCTCGGTGTCATGCGGCCCCATGTGATTATAAAGTACTTGTGCTAGTTCCATTATAGGGTGTATCAAGTCCTATAATGGCAACCCCTGACACGATTCTAGATGCACAAGTGTAAGCCTGGTGCCCAGTGCCTTCTTTTTCCACTCCGGAGCCCGTGCACGCCCGTACTCCATCGGAACCTACACTGATGCACCTAACTGCCTCCCTTTTGACCGCTTATATTCAGCCCAGTAATCGGCCCCACCCTACCTAGTTCAGGGTACCTTGATACGTTCATGCGGGTTACTGCTGAAATAGGTCCCCGTTACTAGGGTTTTTCTAGTCAACATGTTAAATTGGTTAAGTGTTCTTGACTTGACTTAACCCCTATCAATCTTGCCTAGTTAACATGTTGATTTGGCTAAGTGTTTTCTAAATTAATTAACCCCACCAATCTTGTCTTGTTCACATGTTAAGTTGGTTAAGTGTTTTCTTAATTACTTAACCTCGCCACTTTAGCTTGATTGTTCATGAGCTTTAACTAATTAATTAATTAAAGCACCAACCACTCACATTAGACAGGTATTGTTGTGTTTACTGGATGTGCCGGTCGGTTCCGAGCAGGTTTACACCACAACTCAGTCTAACCTTGGGCTTTTCTAGGCTTGATGCACTAACCTCTCACATTAGATAGGTATTTTTGTGGTTACTCGATGTGCCGGTCGGTTCCGGGCAGGTTTACACCACAACTCAGTCTAACCTCGGGTTAGGCATATTCGTGTTTTCTAGATTTACATTTTTATATATGCAAATTTCTACAAGTATTTCATGTCACATGTTTTAATTCAAGACTAATGGTATATAAATTATACCATTCATGGCCTTAACCAATTACATGGTTTTGGGCCCACCTACATATCTACATGTTTTGATTTAATAATTACCCCCACATTACCCCCTTTTATTCATTCACATTAATCACATAAAGACATTGGGCCCGCTAATTGGCCCAATCTATAAACGAGAGATAAAGGAGGGAACATGCATAACATAGGTTCAATCAACATATATCATGTAATTTGGCATAAACATCAGTTATGTAATAGCATGTGACATAACCATGACACATCCAATTCCAAAACATGTATGATTATAACATTAACATATAGGTGTAAACTAGATCTAATAAGGTGAACTTGCATAAATTCACTTCACAAACTTGCATATAAATAAGGATCTAGTTTAGAATCTAACATGTAACTTGCATATGACATATATATAATTAGATCATAACTTGGATCTATCATAAATTATATAACTTGCATTAATCATGTGAACCTAAGTGGATCTTGACATAGATCCAATCATAAAGTTTGTAACTTGCATATGGACATATGAACATAGGCATGTGGATCTAACATAAAACTTGCAACTTACATATGAACGTATGGATCTAACATAAAACTTGCAACCTGCATATGGACATATGGATCTAACATAAAACTAGCAACTTGCATATGAACATATGGATCTAACATAAAACTTGCAACTTGCATATGAACATATGGATCTAACATAAAACTTGCAACTTGCATATGAACATATGGATTTAATAGAAAACTTGCAACTTGCATATGAACATATGGATCTAATCACGTAGCATAAGGATCTAACATAAAACATAGGAATATGTACATGTAGTGGATCTAATATAAAACTTAAAACTTGTATAAAAACATATACATGTAAATCTTTATATGAAACACATAACTTTCATATGATATTGATAGTTTCAAATAGATCCGATACCAAATCCAATAATCCACAATCATTCCAATTCATGATAAAATCATCACAATAAATCAGATGAATTAACATGGTATAATTCTAATTTCACTTTATATCAAATCACGTCTTAGATTTATTTATGTCTAAAAGATAACTGCGCTTACGACGAACGAAGGTCTTGATTTTTGGATTCTGAATTCTGGAGTTGAAATGCTCGCCTTTGATGTAGACAATCGTTGTTTTGATTTAGTTTGGTTCGTCTCTATGTTAGCTTCAAGTGGCGGCTACTCTAGGTTTTCTAATGGCAGCATGACGACTCTAGGTTCAATTTTTAATATGATTTAGGGGTGGGGTATTCGGCTGCTTTTATAGAGCTTAGATTGAATAGGAGCCATCAGATCATCTCAGAATAAATCAAGACCATTAAGACAAGATAGAGTTATGTAGAACAGCCAACTCAGCCTCTAATGACTCAGCAGTGAGTCATAATTTGTCTTTTCTAAATTCACATATTTTCTATATATGTCTAATTATATATGTAAATTAATCTTAATTTAATCATGCCATAATTATACTTTTCATTATGCTCACAATAAATGGTATACCAAATATACCATTTCATGAACCAATCTATGCCAAGAAATTTTCATGTTTTCCCTTGATTCTCGCATTTATATGTAAATTATAAATCAATTATTGTCAATTACATATTCTGTAACACCCCGTATTTTTAATGTAATTAAAAATGTATATATATATCCATAGATAGGATTAATATGGTGATGAATAATGAAAATTAATTAATATATGGAAAAAAAAAGATTGGTTGCATGCGATGTAAATATGTTGCATGCACTGATTTGCAAACATAATGCATTAACATTAAAAAAAAAGATTCATGCATTGGTTTAATTTAAGTATTGTAACTAACATGAAAAAGAGAATTAATGAAAAAACAATAATTATAATTGTTCTAAGACTTATTAACAAAAGACTTTGTAGCTCAGTTGGTTAAGGCATTGGACTAGTAACATGGAGGTCGGGGGTTCGAACCCCGGCGGCAGCATAATTTTTATCTTTGTTTTAAAGAGGGCCAATTGAACATGCAAATATATGTACATATACAAATTCAAAATTTGAAAGGATAAGAACGTACATATAAGGAAATAAAGAAAATATATGTATATACATGAGAATATATATATATATATATGCAGAAATATATGTATACGAAAGATAAAATTTAAGATAAGGCTATAGTAAATGAAATATGGCAAGAATTAAATAACGGTGCAACATCGTTTGAATTTTGAAAATAAAATGAAAGTTGTGCGTATATATATATATACGCGTAAAATGGTCGTTAAAGGAATTGTATACATATAAGAATATTTCATGTGAATAAAATAGTTAAATAATTCCAGGAATTCAAAAGTTCGAAATTCAAATTTCTACGCCAAAATAGCTTGTGGGACCCAATGCTGACTTAGCACTGCATGTACGATAAGATTTGTCTAGATTCATCTGCGAACCTGGACTATTTTCTTAACTAGGTTCAATGCTGACTCAGCGCTGCGTGTACGCTAAGGTCTTGAGCAACTATATAAACAACCCTGGTCTTCTTCTCTATTCATAATTCTTTTCTACCCTTATGCTGCAAAGATTCTTGTTAGTCATGGCTCCTCCTCCTCCTCTAAAATATATAAATAAAATAATATATATATAAAATAAACCAAGACGAGGAAATGCTGCCAAAAGATTTTCAAGAAGAGGTTCAAGTCAAGATAGGATTCAAGAGGAGGTTCAAACGACTGTTTTTCTACGAATCTTAGCAACGCCATCTTTCTGTTCTAATCTAATCTCTGTAAGTCAGTTATTTTTAGATTTGAACGTTTTTCTTTGTTCGTGACATGAAATTAAAGGAATAAAAGAATATGCCAAATCTCTCTCTCTCTCTCTATTCGAATCAGTGCCTACAATCTTGAACCTAATTAAGAACTGTTATGATTCGAGGACAAATAAGACTATGACTATGAGCATTTGCCTATGACTATGAACATTGCCTATGACTTTGGACATTGCCTATGACTATGAACATTGCCTATGACTTTGGACATTGCCTATGACTATGAACATTGCCTATGACTGTGACTGTGACTATGAGGATTATTTCCTTGACTAAGCCTATGCCTTTGATTAGAAAACATAAACTATTGCCTTTGACATAACAAGGACATATGTGATTAAACACCTATGATTCATGATTAGGAAAGTGTTGTTTAAGCTTTGTGATTATGAGATTGGGTCTAAACCCGATTATTTATTCTGCCTGTCCTTGGTTTTCTTTGGTTTTAGACCATGGGAATTTACCTATTAAGTTAGGTCTACCTATGTTCTTGAACCTACTCTGTCTATTCTTGGTTTTAGACCTTGGGAATTTACCTATTAAGTTAGGTCTACCCACGTTCTTGAACCTACGTTGTTATTCAAAACCATTTTATGCCAGTTGTTGTATCTATCCTTTTCATAGCAATCTTTGGTTCATTCCCTATTTGCTACGAATCTAGATTTATCTATAATCTAGATTGAAACACGATTGTACGAACGGTGGGAATGCGATTTGGGGCAAAATATGAAATTTACTAAAACGTAGTTTAACTTGGAAATTGGCATAAATTGGGAACATGTATTATGGCATGTTCATAGGAATGCAAATTGGATAAATTTGACATAAATTATAAGATGCGTAATTTGAATCTTGTATCGACGTGTAAATCTAGTATTTACATGAATAGTGAACTAGAGTAATAAGTCTAGTTTGACATGAATTAGAATGTTAAATCAGAATTGGATTAGCTAATTTGGGTCGGTAAGTATATTGGCATAAACTTGAAATTGGTTATAATTGGGAGTAATTGTCAGGATTAGCAAAATCATGGTTAATGACACTTTATTTGGTATAGTTTACATACCAAAAAGCATAAACATGATTTAGAGGGAAAATGGGCCATAAGAATGAATGTTGACAATTTACATTAAAAGGGGAATTAGGAAATAAGTAAATTAGGAATAATTTACTTATAGAATTTGTTATGAATGAGAAATGTAAACTTAGAAAGGTTTGTTAAACGACATCTCTTTTAATGAAACACCAGAAAGTTCTAGGGTGACAGAGAGGATAGTGTCTAGGCTTGAGTTTGGAAAATACAAGTTTTCTGCTCTCCCTGGCTATCCCTAACTGATCCGACGGACGGGATGGTTACTTTCAAAACCCGATTTGAAAACTAATCAAAACCCCTTTTGAACTTAGAAAACACGAATATGCCCAACCCGAGGTTAGACTGAGTTGCGATGTAAACCTGTCCGGAACCAACCGGCACATCCAGTAGTCACAACAATACCTGTCTAATGTGAGTCGTAGGGGCTTTAATTCATTTAATTAAAGCTAGAACAAGAATGGTAGGGTTAAATTCACTAAGACACTTAACCAATTCAACATGACAACCAGACTGGTGAGTGGGGTTAGGGCCATACAGTTAAGCTAGAATGGGAGGGTTAAGTCCATAGGAACACTTAACCAATTTAAACACAGTTAAGCTAGAATGGGAGGGCTAAGTCCGTAGAGACACTTAACCAAACTCAAGGTAGCAAAACGAGACTTGTAGGGGTTAAGTAAAGTTAATACACTTAGCCAAATTAATATGTTAACTAGACTAAAGGTTGGGGTTAAGTAAAATCTAATACACTTAGCCAACTTGATATGTTAGCTGGGCTAGACCGTAGGGTTAAGTAAACTTGAACACTTAACCATCAGGTTGTGTTAAAGGAATGGGGTTAAGTCTAGAACATGAAGGGATAATACTTGACCATTAATAATAACATGTTAGTTAAAACAGACGGGCAAGGTTAAGTTAAAAAGGAACACTTGACCAACACAGGGTGAATGGGTAGTGTCAAGTAATAAATACTTAACCAATACAACTTGGTTTGTGGTAGGGTTATGTCAACATGAGTTATTGACAACACTTAACCAGTTTAACAGGATAAATAAGGAGGGTTAAGTTAGCTTGAATTGACTATGACACTTAACCAATCTAAACTAACGGGAAAGAGAACTAAGTAAGCCTTAGTTAAGGAAACAACGATTCTGGAAACTAAGTGGTAAATCTTAGTTAGTAAAACTAAGTAGTAATTCTTAGTATAGCACGAGCAGGTGCGAACGTCCGTCTGAGTAAAAAGGAGGCTCCAACGAATTGGGTTACGAAGCCCGAGGCTTCGATGGGACGTGAGGGTACTCTTGGTATCCCTCTATGAGGCTGCAGATGATCCGCCTGGGCCCACAGAGGTTAAGGTCTGCGTAGAAGAACCAGGGGTATGCCTTGGTTGCAATACATGGCAACCTAAAGACTAGGATGGACCGGCGTGATTCGGTGAGAGAATGGTAGCCCTGTGATAGCAACTCGTCGTCTACCATCCATCTTCAGTCAATTGAGATACGTGAAGCGGAAAGGCGGAGAACTCCAAAAGACCATATAATTGCTATCTAGTTACGGGTGAGGATGGCCATAGGATAGTGGGGCACCGGGGGCCGGCGTATAGTTCTCATTTTACAAGGTGTGCCTTTCATTAGTTGAGGGAGGGGTCAAGTGGGACCATAGCCACTGAAACAAAAACAGACCTTAGCATCTGCATCGGCAGATATCTGAAAGCTCCAGACCGAGTTCTGTATTCCTTGATTTGCCCTGACACAGGACTCAGACCGCACATTATAGGACATGTGCATCTAGACAAGCGATAACGATTCGTGATACATGCGTGGGGAAGTATAGGAACATATACCACTCTAGGTAGTGTGTCCTAGACTTGGGGGCATCGTTCGACAGGTAGCATAATCCCTAGTTGGACTAGGTGGCATAAATCCTGAATCCGAGAAGCGTTCAGCAGATAGCGTAAACTCTAGTTGAATCTAGAAAGCACTGGATAGAAAACCCTAGATTAGATCTAGGTAGTAAATAATAAATGGATGATCGAAGGCAATGGAAAATACTGGGATTGGGATCACGTTATCGTTACTAGTTGGGACACTAGTTAGGTGGTGCAGAGATATAGAAACCAGTATAACAAGGAAATAGCGAAGCGGCGAAAGTATTAAAGCATATCCAGTTTATCTTATCTTAGCATATCTTGTGATTACCTTGTCTAATCTTGTTGACCCTATCGTCATGGTGTAATCTTGTATTCAGTTAATTCATGTCGTTTTGTTTTTCCATGTTCACATGCTAGAAGTTACTGAACTTACTCAGGCTTTAAGTCTGACTCTGTTTTTCTTTCGTCTTCTTTTCTTCCGTTCCCCCCCCCCCAGGTAGTAGAGGAGGGAGTAGTATAGCTCAGGTTAAGTTGGACCGTCACTCTTTCCCAGCTTGAAGATTTGTCGAAGTTTGCTTGGATTCTCTTTTCAGATGCTATGGCTGGCTCTTGCTAAAATAGGGGAATATAAATGTTGTTTTTATGCTTCTTTATTTTGTAAGACAGATGATACTCTGGTATTGTAAAGAAACCATTGTACAAACTATTTTATCAATAAAGCAAAGTTTTATTTTCCGCTGTTTAATTTCTGTCTGTCTTGTAATTTATCTGCATCTTTTACCCTAAATGCTCCACAGAACTTAGTGCATTCCCTTTGTGAGTGACACTAACGGATGTGGGGTGTTACATATTCTCCCTCTACTGCATACATTAATTAACCATATATGAATACCTATTTATACATGCATAAATCTTTCTTACCTTTAATTTGTCACAAAAGCCAAATCAGAGTAGGCCACATAAAAAAACAATCATTGACAACCAAAAATGCGCCACGTAAGCCACATGATGCGTACACGTCATATATATATATATATATCTCTGTGTGTGTGTGTGTGTGTATTTTCTATATATATATATTTATTTATTTATTTTCTTTTTCTTTTTATCTATCTTCCCAATTACCCATTTTCACACTAAACCATTTTTTGAACTGCGTTTACACTAAGCCACTTTTAAGTCATTCCCCTAAAATAAAAATATGGCGCTGGCGGGGATCGAACTCTGTACCCCTTGTATGCAAGTCACATGTTCCAACCAAATGAGCTACTAAGTCTTTTTCTTACAACCCCTAGAACAATGCTAAACATTATTCTTTCCTCATTCCTCTTTTTTTTCATGTTTTGCTGCAATCGTTAATTTAAGGATATCTTTTACATACGGAGTCCAATTTACGCAAACTTGGACTCTATCTCAAGAAAAATTCTGAGACGAACACAATGGCGCAACTTGTTTCACCTAATTCTTCTTTTTCAAATTAATTATTCTTTAATTTTTTATTTTAATATTCTCAGAACATACGGGGTGTTACACCTGCGGTTTTTGATTATATATTATGTATATTATTGTATTATCATAAGAGATTTGATATAAAGAATATTTTGGAATATCGTAAGGTAAAAACCATCCATGTTTATGTGTCGATCGATCTTATGATTATCCTTTCTTTTAAACGGGATTTTAAAAGTTAAACAAATGGTTGGAGTTTACTCACACCAGTCACATGACTGACCCAGAGTTTATTTTGTTTTGTTTTCCCTAAACTCTTGGGTGCCCAAATTTGAATGGGCAGTCAAGTAGTCGGGATTTACAGATACACTTGATGGAGCTTGGAGCTGGAGGCTTCAGCAACGTTTTATAGCTATTTTTTAGTTCCGCTGTGATGTAAGTGTTATACCCTAATGATGGTATTTATATACAAATGACAAATTTGTATTTCAAATTTATGATGTATACTATATTTTATTCGTTCCGTTGTGAGATTTGTGTTACTTTGATTTTGTTATTATGTTCTTCTCCTTCTTCTATTCTAATTTTCTATCTTATCTATTCTCACCCTCTAACTTCTTTCTATTAACGTTCCGGTATTTTCAATTCTTGAATAGTCAACATGGTGATGTATGTCGTTCTTCGGGGTCGAAAATCTTTCGGGTCGTTACATGTTTAGCCTGACCTGGGCATTATCATTAAATGACGCCCAGGTTAGTCTTGAAAAACAACACAAGAAAACTTAAGTAACAAGATTTTTTTTGATATCATGTAAAACCTTTTTGAAATAAATAGTATCTCGTAAGACCACACCGCACATAACTCAAACGGTTTCTTACCTTACGATAAGCAAAACCACTTTATAGAAAATCTCATGATATTATATTAGTGCCTAGATACAAATACTTATGAATCTTAGCCAAAACTACTACATTAGTTAAATTTCAACATAATAGGTACGCAACTGATACCATAAAAGACTCATATTGGAGTTTCGATTCCACACATTGATTGGGCATTAGGGTACCACCGTCACGATACCTCTCTAGATAAGCGTTTCGAGGATGCAAGAACATCTTGCACCCCTATCAACACAGATTCATCTAACTACTTGACTTAATAGTACCGAATATATCATCACTATGGTTGTGATCAGCAACCGCATCGAAGCATTAAACAACCAAAGGGTTACCTAGTCTAAATTGGTCATAAACATACCCTGATTAGTGCTACCCACATAGCCCTGCTACATATCCCCTGTTTTAGTCATTTCTGATTGATGAGGCCTGAGCTTGCGTCAGTTTACCTTTTTTTAGCAGATTTCAATTTGAATGTCCATTGCCCTCTAGTGGCAATGCTCTGATAGCATTCATCCATACAAGTCGATCTGGAACAGAATGAACCAAAGGCAATACCTTTATTACATCTATAGGATTAGTATCAATTAACCCTTGCACTCTAACTTTGTGTTGATTCTCCATCTGTAATAAATACCACATCGTCGTGCGATTGGATCAAAATGGTTTTCAAACAACTCGATCTGATCCCGACCTCTTTGAAACAACTTTTGATAATTTTTAGTAAACTCAACCCCGATTTTTTAGGAAATAAACAGCCAATATAAGAACCAAGTTCACCTCCAAACCATTTGTAAAAAAATCCCTTATCGCTCAAAATATGGTTTATACACACATAGAATCATTTCCAAAGATGATTGTGTCGCATAAAAAATAGTCACAAGTTTATTTCCCATAATGAACACTAAGCCTCTTTTAATTAATTTCTTATTAATCAACTTTCTTATCTCTTATCCCTAAACATTCACATACTTAACCCTCCGACATAAGTATGTATTTCAACACTAGTTAAGATGGTTTCTCCTTTCTAATTAAATTTTGGTAGGTTACTAGAATCCAAATCTTTATATCACTTATAAGACTTTTTGTCTTTTAAGTAACAAACCAATTAAGGAAATAATGATTTGATTACCAAAATTAATTCTTAATCTGTAATAACCTAATATTCCTAGAAAAATTATTTTAACATGGATTAAATTGTCTATTGAATTTTTATTTGGAATTAGTGGGGTTTTGGACTGTGTGCATGGGTGTGTGTGTGTGTGCGCACATGTGTACAACATGGGATATGCACAAGGCAACACCATAATTCCAGAATATATATATTATGATTCATGTATGTGAGCACACTGTGTTTTCTATAACTAAATCACATGTACTGATTTTAATACACCCTGAAAGGATGGTTGAAACAATGCACATACATGCTAATGGCAAAAACAAGTGTATATAAATTTCCAGTACCAATTAAATTAAAGACACATAGCCTGATTTAGTATGCAATATAAGGAAGGCTTGAGACAATAATATATATATATAGTATGATTCATATATGTTAATATGTATAGTGATCATTGAATTAAATTATTTGAACTTATTTAGTTTACAACAAAAGCCAGACTCGAAATGATATTTTCATAAATATAGTAAGGCAGGTTATACAAGGCAATATATTATGAATAAGCAATTTTAGAAAAGGGGCTAAGTCCTCATTTTTGTCATGACATTAAATAGGAGGGAAAATATTTTCTTTTAAAATAAAGATATTGCTTTATTTCTGAAAAAGCCATCAGACACTACCTAACCATTTCTTACCCGAGCATTCCAAGTAAAGATAGGGTGAAAATGATAAATATTTTGTTTATCCTGAAACATGCCATAAGCATGATCAGAGGGCAAGAATGGAAAACAAACAAAGCCATAGGATACCTTTTTCCTTTTTCTAAAGAAATAAGCCGGCCATAGCTACACAAATGGTTATGTTTTAAACCAGATAAGGGGGAGGGAATGCAGTTTTTGTCAGGGTAAAATGGGTATATCCATCATCCAAAAACCCTAGAATGCAGCCTATAAATAAACCATGAAATAGAGGAAAATGAGCTAGTTACTTTCTCCCTCACAAAACAAACTATGCAAATAAATCATGGCAGAAAAATAAATGGCAATGGGGGAATCTGAGCTGATAGACTATTTTGCTCCTCAACACAACCAAAATGAATGGGGTAATGACAGTAGCTTCTAGAGGGTAGCATGGATCATATCAGATCAGAACAAAGAGACCCAAAGAAGAAATAATGGCAGTAGGATTTATGTGAGTATTCTCACTTAAAATCTTATGGTATTAAGTCCTGATTTAATAGGCAACCAATATTTTTATATATGTTTATTTTACTTAATTCTGATTTTCTAAATTGCTTCACCTGTTTATATGTGACTGGAAAAAATGCTAATGATTTTATTAAGAATCATATTTGGGTTAAATATTATGGATCTAAAGATTATTATTTAAACCTACTCAGTTTTATGATCCCTTGAAAACCCCTTTACTGATACCTATGGAAACTTTATAAAAGATCAGGATATATAAATGATATGAATCTGTGGCAGTCTTCCATGAAACATTGATATGAGCTGCAATATACTTGCGTATAGATGCTGAGGCTCTATGAATGATTGATTTCGAGAGCAATAGATTTTCTATATGATGATCTCTAATCAAGAATGCACACATTATGTCTCAGCTAGGTTTTGAAATTAATTTGAAACTAGTTGGGACATAGTGGCAAAATCTCTTAAAAACACTCCAAAAAAAGCCATGGATTAATATTAGATCTGTATCTAGACAAGCCTATATATATGCATAAGTGACTGTATATAGATAAGGATTTTTCCTTATTAAAACTCCAAGATAAAATGACTCACTGGAATGTATACATATACATTGGATGACATATATTCTTGCCTGAATGGGTGTTTATTCTTCTATGAATACTGATTGCTAATCATATGAAGTGTTGTGTGATGATCTATGATTGAAAATTATAACACAGATGAAATTTGATGTTTTACTGGCTGAATGAAAGATTGATTCCTCTTTGAGTGAATATTTGCAAGTCCTATGGACTATAGTGTGATTAATGGATGTTTAAGTGCATGTTTTATTCATTTGCTTGAGTAACAAGAAATGAAATCAAACACTTAATAATCTAACTTAATTTGGTCAAGAATACTGCGGGATGGCTTGTACTTGAGTTGCAAGTTTGGTACATGGCCTAATTTTCGTCCTGAGATCTTTGTGTAGCAGTGTTAAGTAGATTATTGTAGTGTGCCTAGTGATCTCTAATGCAGGTTGAGACCAGGAACTAAACTCTCAAACTAATAATGAAGAAAATAAAAGGTATGCAGGAACTTGAGTTTTCCTGGATTTTATGAGAAACCAGGGTAGCAAGTGTATTATTCACATAGCTTAATTATATTGGTTTCTTAGGATTGATGAATTGCTAATATAATTCATGTTCACCTCTACTTTGAAATATTCATTGATTTAAGAAATGGTGTGTGTACACTAAATTATATATTGTTATTCCATGAATGAAAAAGGAACTTGAGTTTTTCCTAGATACTATGGCATGGAAGGAAATTTGTTAATAAGTATACATGTTAAATGGTTTTATGATTTCAGTTCTAACCTGTTTTGACTAATGCTACTGATGTGATGTTTGTGTCCCTTTTTATAATTTCTGTTTAAAAGACTCACTGATTTTATATAAAAGGGTAAGTGCACATGCACATGGATACAAGGCGTACACATTTATTCAAATATAACTCTAAACATGATTTTAAGATTTTTATTCCTGTTTTATCATTTAAACTGTGTTTTCATGAATATGCATACCAGACAAGCATGTCTGACCCTAATTTGCTCATGGCATATGGGTTGTCTCATTTATAATGAGGCAGCCTCCATTGCTTTTACTGGAAATGAAGACATTAAGTAAAAGATTAAAGACATGGCTTTGGGAAAATAAATTAGCAATCATAGCTTAGCATAAGAAAGGAGTTCTAGAGTGTTTAATCTGCATAAGTTTCAAGATATATTTCATTGTTAAGATCATGTAACAAAATGTTAAATGTATAGCTGTTTAAGGAGTCATATGATTTTATGGTTATGTAACTGTTTTGAGTTAAAATCAAAGTTTACTTGAACTGTATTAACTCAGAATTCATCCATAAAAAAATTGAGTTTGAGTAAAAGTATGTTTGAATCCTGTAAATTTACTAATAATCTGAAGTTGTTTTAGAAAGATTTTATGCATAGAATCATTTATACAAGTAAAAGGGTTATCAGTTTTGATAATATCATTTCAAAAGTATCACTTATGTATACATAAAAGTATCATTTTGATAAGTTCCAGTTTGAAAGGATCATTTTTATATGCACTGAAGTATCAGTTTCATCCTTATGATAGAAAAGAATCATTTTTGTATGCATGAGGATATCAGTTTCAAAAGTCTGTGTTTAACATTGGTCTATAATAAGGTCAATGGCTCTCTTGTTTGCTCTCTACTCTGATTCAAGCAAGAGGGGTATATATACCTTCATATATATATATATATATATATATCAAAATATTTTCTGTATGTACGGATATTTCTATATTGGTAAACTTTAGGGTCCTGGATATTTTAATTTGGATAAAGTGACTGTGGCTCTTAATTAGAGAACCTTTTATATTCAATAGTTAAAAAAAACAGACTAGAAAATCTAGTTAAAAGTAGGGTCATTTCAATTTGGTACCAGAGCTGTGGTTGTAAGATACACAGCTAGAACAATCATTATTTATAAAAAATTGGTTGATAGATTCATTGTTTGTTTGAATATGGATGTATGGATGCATGTTTTGTTTACTTGGTTGAAAATGATACTTTGAGAAGGACAGAAAATTTCACTTTCATTAGTGGCGATGCCTGATGTGTGGAAAATTCTTTTATTGAAAAGAAAAACTGCAAATACATTAGTTTGTTTGTAATAAGAAACATATGGGTTAAACCCAAGATGTTTTGAAAAGTTGTTGGTAATAGAACAGGCCTAAATTAATTAATCCAGGAAGGAATATATCATAAGAAAGATATGCAGCTTTTATGTATGCATGGAGATGATATATATGGTTACCTGGATGGAAAAATTAAAAGACATTTTGTTAGAAAAGGTAAAATACAAGTGGTCAAATTAATTATGAAATTGACCAGGTGTTGTAGAAAACCTAGTTGCAATTTAAATTCTGAAGAAAAGGTTATATTTGCATTTGTAAATACTCAGTCAAGCAACATGGAGATATAGGAATGATCCAGATATAATATTTTGTTAACATTCTCTGGAATTTTTTTTTTATATAAACCTAAACAGAGTACCCTGATTTGAAAAAAATAAATGAAAGAAGGGTAGGGTACTAGTATGTGAAATAAAATTAGCACAGATTGGTACACATTTCAATTTTCATGTAAGAGAGTACCAAAGAGTTAAACACATGTGTAAAATTTGAACTGGTTATGTTTTGATGAATTAACTCAGGTTTGAAAAATATATACAGAATAGCTTAGTTATCCAATCTAAAGAATGTAAGTCTATTTCTTGATATTGGAATGAATTAACATTTTGTCTAAGATCAGTTACTTAGATAGCTCATATGGGAATGTAAGACACGAGGATCCACCAAAGTTTATGTATGTTAGTTATTTTCTGGAACCCAAAGTAAAATAGGAGGATTTTTAACACTGGTAAATACATAAGTGTGAATATAATATAATTATAGATAATCCAAAAATCTGGAAGATGTGTATGATAAAATACAGAGTCTTAGTCATAAGACACTGATAAATATGCTTAGTTACTACCTGATATAATTTTTATTTAGAAGGACACTTATTTGCTGAGTATAATCTAAGGAGTGAATATTAAATGCAAAATGGGAGGAAGGACCTATACACATACATATAAAATTATTATAAAGGTATGCATAGGAAAATCATGCAGATAAGAACCTGATCTGAAAAGAAAAAAAAATCTTACCATTGTTAGTATAACATTGGGAACTTATGCCATGTATATTTTGATATATTCAAAAGGGGAAAATGATTTTATGATAACTGAATTGGTGAGTAAGAAGCTTTGTTAAGCAATATATCCAAATATAGATATATTTTTTATAACCAGAATGAATAATTGAAAATAAAAAAATTTCTGGAAGGCAGTAAAAATTAAGTTATGGTGAAATCAGTAAACATATGCCTCAGTAACAAGCAGTAGAACTTTGTTTGTGACCAAAATTTATATAGAAATGAAGGAGACAATTAGAAGGTTAAATACATATGTATAGAGGTAAAAAAAAAAGATTAACCTGAAAATGAGTATAAAATAGTTTTAATTCAGGATTTGATTACACAGGAATAAGCCTTTCAGATGGATATATGATTTCAAAATCTGAGGAAGGAATGAATGAAATGCAGACTTGGACATTTATGAATGATTTCTTTCTTAGAAATGAAGATTAAATGGAAATACACTTAGTAAAATAACCAGATGACATTAGTATCAAAGTAGAACCAAAATGGTATTTGAAAAAGTTTTATTGTTGATAGTTGATTTGTTTCATGACTATGCTATATGTGTAAAATTGACAAAATACATCAACATGTGAGTATGGAAGATAAGGCAATAAAAATATGTCTTAGAAATAAATGAATGAACTTGGAAGGTTTGCAAAATATTTGCAATGTGAACTAATTATATAGGTATAATAAAATGAAAAAAAATGAGATAAGAAGCAGAACCATTTTTCTTGGAATACAAGTAGCCAAGACAAAACATAAAAGGTATGTTGTTTTAGTGATGTATTCAACTTGAATTGCAAAAGTATTACATGTGTATGTATGGCTAAATATGTGTATTGTTGTCTATGTGTTCACTTAAGAAAATATTAGGAATTGCATTACCCAAACATCAATCATACTTAGAAAAGCAAGATGGATAGTGGTCAACAACAACCCACAGGAGGATCAAATGAATCCTAAATGTGGACATGTAAGTCTTAATGAATGGTAAACTAAGGAAGATACATAATGGAATGATAGAACACAAGGAAAATTGATGTGAAAGGAGGATGATATATGAATCTTAGAATAACAAGGCAGAAAAAAAAAAAATACTGGACTTGATTAAACAGGTGAAGCTGTCACAGTTAAGATTAGAAGGAAAGTTATAACATGTTATCATTATGGAAAAGGGGACATAAGACCTGAAATCTCAATGGGAAAAAAATTAGCAATTTAAAAGAGTTGCATTGGGAAAGAAGGCCATACCAAGGAGGAAATTACCCAGAAATCCATGAAGGTAGGGTGGCTATTTTTGGAAAAAACCCCAATGGGTGTTAAGCTCCATTGTGAGTGGACAAGAATAAATGGAAGATGTAGTGTTTACAGGATTAGCTGCCAGAAGCCATAGTATATTCTATAGAGACAGTAAAGTCACAAATATTCCACGATATAGGATAAGGATCCTAGGATGAATTGTCTAAATTTTCATTGATGTTTGAACTTGCTTGCTAAATTTGAAATTGCTTGCAGAATTTTGAATGCTTTCATTTATGAATGAATGTGAATTATGGATGGAACCATGGATGAGTTTATGTGCTTCCAAATATATTTGTGATGGTTAGCTTTCAATTATATTCTTGTTTACATTTTTCTGAATGCAAGTGGATTATGTTTTGTTCTAAATTGCTAGTGAACAAGCCATGTAATTGACTTGGAATAATATGAACCAAACGTTTGGAGGGTAAAATGTATCACCTCAAATTGATTAATAGGGAACTTAAATATACAAGTTATTAGCTATTAAAAACTTTGATGCTATTTGAAATTTTTATCCATTTGTATGCAAAAAAAAAAAAAATTTGATATCATAATGCTTGAAAACTGTGTGTGTTTGTACAGAGATTAAATTCTCTGGAGAAGAGCGCAGAATATCTGGGTCGACTAAGATTGTTGAACCTTCAACTCTTACCGATGCAACGATGGGAATCATAAAATCTTGTAGATTGGATGCCCAATTGACTTAACTTAACCCCCGCCGATGCTGGGGGCATAAGCCCTGACTTCGCTTGTAATAACCCGAAAATCTGGGCCAGTTTAAAATTTTTATTTTGGCAATTTTAATGAATTTTGAATATTTGAAATGGGTTATTTTAAATAACAATGACGAAAAATTTATTTTGAATAGAATTAGAATGTATATATTTATATATGTCGTTGTTAGAATATAAATAATTATATATAATTATAAAAGGAATTGAAAATGGCGTGGTAGTTCGATAATTCGATTTCAAACTTCAATTGAACATACCGGGTGCAAAATAAACTGGATTTTAGTGAAACCAAAAATGGTTGAATCTATTTGAGATTATCTTTCAAATGAATCCGAAAAATCAAAATTTGATAGCGGGAATCAAAAGTTATGTCTAAATGAATTTTCAGAATAGTCGCTATGGAATTCTGGCCCTTAAAAATAACCATTTTGCAAACGACCTCAGATTTCGACGAAACCAGTTTTGTTGGATCCATGATGTCAAGTTATTGCTAGGTTTCAAAATTCGTAATTTTTCGAATCAATATGTGGGCGTAGCAAAAGAAAACGCGTTTGACCAGTTTCAGTAGATTTTAATCGACTGGAAAATGGCCATTTTTCAAACGGTCTCAGAATTTGACGAAATTAGTTTTGTTAGGACCGTATCGTCAATACGAAGCCAGAAAATATTTTTCGGGAATTTATAGAGTTAGTATGTGACCCCAGAAAATTGAAATGCACGTTCAAATTCAATATATAGAGTTATATTTTGATTTTGATTGAAACTGATCGAAACGATCGAATCAGCTTACGGTACATATTCCATTATGTTCAAAATGGGGTATTACGCTTGGGACGACAGTCGTTGGGTTAGATTTCGTGTTTGAATGGAAAGTCAACTTTAAAGGAGAATTAAAATAAAATTAATAATAAATAAATATATAATAACCCACCTCACCCCCTTTACCTTCTCACCCTGTTGTTTCTCTCATAACTAAACGAGATAAAAAAAGAGGAGGAGGGAGGAGACGCGCTCCTCCCAACAGCGCATCGCCGGAGCTCACGCCGCCGCCAGGAGGCGCAGCCCTCCCCCCTGACCCTCGTTTCTCTCTCCTCCATCTGCTCGTAATACCCACGAGCCCTCCCCCTTCTTCCACCTCCAACCACCACCGACTGGAAGCGCCCACCCCCTCCGCCTCCTGCACCGCTGCCGCGACTCCCCCTCTCCACCAACTACCTCTCCTCCGGCCAAAACAGTAAGTTTTCAATTAAATCCATTCGTTTATTTTTCCAAATAATTCGGTTTTTAAATTAGTTTAGCTTAGGGTTTTAAATCAGTTTTGCTTAGGTTTTTAACAAACGAAGGTTTGATTTTTTTTTTATAAGTAGAAAAGAAATGATTTTAAATTGAAGAAAAAGAATAAGGTTTTTAATTAGTAAAGATGAGATCTTTGATGGAAGAAAAATATGATTTTTAACATATAAAGATTATATTTTTATAAAGGTAAAGCTTTGATTTTTAATGCAAAGAGGGCTTTGGTTTTTAAAGTAAGGAAAGGAACGATTTTTATCATCTAGAAGGAGAAATTAAAATTCGGTTTTTATAATGAAGTAAAGATTATATTTTTAATCATGGAAAGATGAAATTTTTAAAAAAGAAGAAAGATGCGACTTTTAGCATATAAAAATATAATTTTTATTATATTAGTAGATTAAAGATATAATTTTTTACTATAGTAGAGTATTAAAAATATAATTTTCATTATATGTAGAAGTTAAAAATATAATTTTTATAATATAGAAAGGTTAAAAATATAATTTTTATACTAGTGGCATATTAAAAATATGATTTTTATATAGTTATAATAGTAAAAATTCAATTTTTATATATGTAGTGAAAGCGGGCAACGAAAGTGACAAAAGGCGAGAACGGTGATGATTTCCTACAAATAAAGTTTCGTGGAGTTGGGATAGCTTTAGTGAGAACTCCTCACTTTAAATCTTCTCTTTCTAGTTATATATATATACTAGGATGCAGACGGTGCTTAGCAGCACCCGACACCCGTCATCCACAGACCATGGATGGCTTGTTTGTTTGTTTGATGTGTTGTGGAATTTGTTTGTGATGTTGATGTGAAATCGATAATAAAATGTAGATGGTTGAAATAAATTAATTATCGTTAAAAATATAATTTTTAACGTGAAAGTGAATAAATAAATATTTATAAACAAATCGACCGATTTGTTTATATACACTGGTTTGACTGATATTGATTGGGACGATAAATTTTACACATCGCCCAACTGCACAAATAAAAATATGTGTTTGTTGATTTGAAACCCCACATGGGTATTGGGATAGTATATGACATACACTATTCCCAATAATTAGTTGTATGTCGATCGATTGATTGACAGGCTATTATAAGCGTTAGATATCTACATTTGATGCTTATACAGTATAGTGCACTTTGGATGATGGTTGATTATTTATCGTTGCTATTATATACAGGTGTTGTATGGAATCCATATAATTGACTTTATATGGTGATTGATTGGGTCTCATTCCAATTGGGAAAATAAAGAATATTACAAAATAAATGTTCATGTGTTGACAGTACTCATCCGTTGAGATTAGATATGTGTTGAACGAAATATTTTAACGATAAAATTTACATCTTTATCATATATAAAATTAGAAACCAACTTCTGTATAAAATAAAGGTTCATGTGTTGACAGTACTCATCCGTTGAGATTAGTCATGTGTTGAACGAAATATTTTAACAATAAAATTTACATCTTTATCATATATAAAATTAGAAACTAACTGGAAAATAGATAAGATGAGTGGTTTACTGGGTATTGATCTGATGTTGGTTTCGGCCTTTGGGGTTAATATTAAGGGAATCGTTCTCTTACTAATTTACGGTTGGAGTCTGATTTGAAATCAAACGATAGATACCATAATTTTTATAAAATATATTAAATAACAAAAATAGTCACACGTGGAAAGTACTCATTCGTTGAGATTAGTCATGTGTTGAAAAAATATAGATTCATGTATTGAATAGGATAAATATTCATTTGTTGAATAGAATAACGGAATTATTGAAATATATAAAGCCGTGTTGATTAGAGATGCGCTATTTTGACGCGAACTATATTTATATCGATTATATTCGTTTTTATATAATTGAATATAAAAGAAATTCAAATTGAATTGAATATATAACGAATTCGAATTGAATTGAATATAAAACGAATTCGAAATGAACTGAATATAAAACGAATTCGAATTGAATTGAATATAAAACGAATTCGAATTGAATTGAATATAAAACGAATTCGAAATGAATTGAAAACGAATTGAATAGAATAAAAAGCGATTTGAAATGAATTTAAATTGAATCGAAATTTGAATTCAATTGAAATGAATTTAAAACGAATTTATAAGGAAAAATTCAATTTTGATTTGAATTGGAGGTGGATGTTGAAATGTTTTTGAAACAAATTTAAAACTATTTATAAAATTCGTTTAAAATAGAAATCGACGAAATATATATAATGTATATTATATATATAATATAATGGCCTATATAGAACGCGCCGCGCCGCGGCAGTTCGTGAATTTCGACCATTGGCTTCGAACAGACATTACGGGAGATCCGACCGTCGGATTCTCCTAAAACTAGAACCGTTGGGTTCGTATCGAAAAGAGCTTTCTAACGAATATTAGAAATTTGAAATCTAACGGTAGGATTTGGAGATACATCCAAATCAAATTTGGAAAAGGTCGTTGTAAGTGCAGTTCGATCGCTGTTGATGGAAATCGACTGTACGGGCCTTGATAAAATTATTAAAAATATTAATAATTTGTGTAAAATCATAAGAAATGATTTGGGAAAAGTTGGGATGAAAAACTCCATGTTTGAAAAGATAAAAATAGATTTTTATCGAAATGAACTAGTTTTGAACTAAAATTAAAACCCATTTATTTTTAAATAAATAAATTGGATTTGAAATGGGTTTTAAATAGAATTGATTTGTGGGTTATCGTGAAGGGTGTTTTAAATAACACTTGTTCTTTAACCCGATACTAAATAGAATGTGATTTGGGTTTATCGTGAACTGTGTTTAAAATGATATTAGTTCTTTAACCCAGTAAAAGGAGTTTTGATGAATCTGCAATTAGATTGAAATGTGAATAATAATTCAAATTATCAAATTTGGAAAATGAGCGAGAATGGAGTATCACCAGTTTTGCTCCAAGCGATAGTTAAATCTTTAATTAGATTTGAACGTGAAATGGTAATTAAATTTACCGATAACACCATGGTGTTAGATATGGAGTATTACCAGTTTTGCTTAATGGGATGAATAGGTTGGGATTGGGAAATAAAATAAATAATTACTTCGGTGCGGTTCGCTAATCCCGACTAGTTTGGAAAACCATAATCCGGTTTGAAATGACATCCAATGGAAGATTTAAGAATAAATTTTAAAGAATTTATTTTTGATAAAATTAATGGGGACCTTTCCCTAAGAATTGAAATTTAGAAATTAGCTGTAGGTTAGTTAAGAAGAATGGTTTCCTGGGTATTGATCTGATGTTGGTTTCGGCCTTCGGTGTTAATATTTGGGGAATTGCACTCTTACTGATTTACGGTTAGTGACTAATGAATTGGAATGAGGCGTATGTGGTGTTTGTGTAACATTTGTTTTTAATATACGCGGGTTGTTCGGAAAGGCCTGGTTTATACCCATTCTGAATAACCGATTCGACGATAAGTCGAAGATGATGACGGTGGTCGAAGACCAGAAGTCTTCACATCGTTTGGATAATTACTGATGATCCTGATTGGGCTGTACACCCAAGAGGAGGGAAATAGTTGGTGGTCGTCTAGACGTACTTGGAGATCGATGGATATGCGAGGAAAGTGCCTCCGATTTCGTTCAGACCCAGAACGAACTTGTAAATGGACTGTGTGTCCGACATTGGATTTTATTCTGTTATGATTGATCTCCATTATACATACATCTGTTTGGCGGCGGAGAATTTATTCTCTTGCTTAACGCCCTTCTCTGAGACATACGAGCTCAGAGGTTGTATAACGATGGACATCAGTCGCATGGCATGAATTGCCTGTGTGACACGCCTAAGTGGCAATTGATCAAGGCTTCTGTTGGAAAGCAAAGTCTTGTGGTTGATGATCAAAGCACGGCCTCTGTGGCGTAGCTTTGTGTATAACGTGAATTCGCGAGCCTCACACCTCGGTATGAGTCAAAAACGGGATAAGGACTGCGGGGAGAGCACGACGTTTCTTTCTAGCTTTGGTGGTGTCAGTGACTTACCAGCCCTGACATTTATATACTTTTCATCTATGTGGTTATTGGATGAGGCGCCTCGATTTTAGGTCTGTAAGGACCGGGAAACGTGTGTTCAAGAATACTAATCCACTAACGTAAGTGTGGAACGGCCCTGAAGATCCAAGGATTACCCAGAGTGTGTAGTCCTGAGACATTTGCTAGAGTGTCTCGAAAGCGGAGAGGAGCTTGCCCCTTGGCTCGACTCATGACGGAAATCCAATTCCCAATACGTGTATTTCGGTTTTATTTGTAGAGCCTAGTATGGCGACATAGTGGGATGGGGCACTTATGCCGTCTATGATTGATACTTATGATTTGAAGTTGTTTTATACACTATGCACTTATAATAGTATCAAATGATTTGTTTTAAACGTATCAAGCATTCTTGGCTATTATAAGGTAAAAACCCTATCCTTCGGCTTGCGTTGCATTGTGTGATGGGACCTGGGTCTTATAATAGCTTCATTTTTCGAAAAAGCATTGCGTTGTCTTTTCTATGCACTGGTATTCTTGGGAGGAAACCCGTTCCGTGTTATACGGCGTGGTCCCTTGAATTACTCTCTTTTAAAGTAAAGTTTTAAATAACTGTTTTAGTTCTCACACCAGTCACATGATTGACTTGGAGTTTATTGTTTTAACCTAAACTCTGGGTGCCCTTATTTTCGACATGGGTAGCTAGTAGTTTTGGTTTTGCAGATTTATATTCACAGGATCCTGATTTACAGCTGGAAGGATGCTCGGAAAGCTCTGTATCCGTGTATTACTTTCAGTTCTGTTTTATATTGTTTTTCCACTGCTATGTAATTTATTGTAATCTGTGATATTTATTGAATGTAATTTATTCAATTATACTCTGTATATTCTTGTATCTGATGGAATTGTTGTTATAACAATGAAATGTTCTTCTGTACGCGTTCCTTTGTGTGTTGTTCTCGAAGTATCCGCTCTTTCCTTCACGGGGAAGTTATGGGTCCTTGCATTTGGTATCAGAGCTTTGGTTTACAGAGCTCGAGAACAAGACACATTAGAACCATACGAAAGAATTCATCAGATATTGGATTAGTAATATCCAATTAGAATTACTCGTTAGAGATGGGATTAGTAGTATCCTAGAACAAGTGTGAAGAGTATATTTTTCAAATGAAAACAAATTTTGTTTTGAAATTTACACCATTTCATGCGTATTTGGATATTTATCTATTTTGAATTTGGACAATCCAATATATAAAGATTTCGTGTATACGCGTCATGAACGTATATTCGAAGTTTTAATATACTGGATAGATATAGAATCACATTCTAGACACTCGGGGATGATTCTGATGATGGTGCATCATCATCAGTATTCTTATTTGAGTTTCAAAGGTGTGATTTCTATATATTTCCATTAGACTGGTGTGAGAACCAAAACTTACATAGATTTATTTGTTGTGATTTGGCATCAAAAACATGATTTTTTAAACATATCAAATTATGAATTTGAAATGTTAATCCACTAATTGATTGATGTTTGTATTGTTTGTTTATTTGTTTGATAATTCTGAACCATTACGCCTAATAGAATCAAATATTGAACTGTATTGAAAACTTGTCGCATTTGCTTGCATATACATGTACTTACATTGAACAGGTCATAGCAAGGAGGCTAGAGCAGAGAATGAAATTTGTTTGCCCGACAAATAGGTACATATTTACTATAATTTACTGTTTTGTTTGGGTGATGATGATTTTATGAGCCGATTGGCTAGCCGCTTGGCTTTTTCTTTTTCTTTTTGAGATCAAAGGGCCTATATGGCAATTTTGGGATTTTCCCGGTGCTCCTGGTGCAGGGGAGGTTATGGCGAAATTTTTCGAAAATTTAGGGTGTTACCCAAATTTTTGAAAAATTTGAAAAGTTCTTAGAAACTGAAAAGTTGAAGAACTTAAGCCGTAATCAAAATAATGAAAGTTGAGTTGGTTTTTAAAACAACTTTCGGCTTTGTTCCTTTTCGAGGACGAAAAGTTTTAAGTGGGGGAGATTGTAATAACCCGAAAATCCGGGCCAATTTAAAATTTTTATTTTGGCAATTTTAATGAATTTTGAATATTTGAAATGGGTTATTTTAAATAATAATGACGAAAAATTTATTTTGAATAGAATTAGAACGTATATATTTATATACGTCATCGTTAGAATATAAATAATTAAATATAATTATAAAAGGAATTGAAAATGGCGCGGTAGTTCGATAATTCGATTTCAAACTTCAATTGAACATACCGGGTGCAAAGTAAACCGGATTTTAGTGAAACCAAAAATGGTTGAATCTATTTGAGAGTATCTTTCCAACGAATCTGAAAAATCAAAATTTCATAGCGGGAATCAAAAGTTATGTCCAAATGAATTTTCAGAATAGTCGCTATGGAATTCTGGCCCTTAAAAATAGCCATTTTGCAAACGACCTTGGATTTCGACGAAACCAGTTTTGTTGGATCCGCGATGTCAAGTTATTGCTAGGTTTTAAAATTCGTAATTTTTCGAATCAATATGCGGGCGTGGCAAAAGAAAACGCGTTTGACCAGTTTCAATTGATTTTAATCGACTGGAAAATGGCCATTTTTCAAACAGTCTCGGAATTTGATGAAATTAGTGTTGTTAGGACCGTATCGTCAATACGAAGGTAGAAAATATTTTTCGGGAATTTATAGAGTTAGTATGTGACCCCAGTAAATTGAAATGCGCGTTCAAATTCAATATATAGAGTTATATTTTGATTTTGACAGAAACTGATCGAAACGATCGAATCAGCTTACGATACATATTCCATTGTGTTCGGAATGGCGGTTTACGCTAGGGACGACAGTCGTTGGGTTAGATTTCGTGTTTGAATGGAAAGTCAACTTTAAAGGAGAATTAAAATAAAATTAATAATAAATATATATATAATAACCCACCTCACCCCTTTACCTTCTCTCCCTGTCGTTTCTCTCTAACTAAATGAGATAAAATAAAAAAAAAGAGGAGGAGGGAGGAGACGCGCTCCTCCCAGCAGCGCGTCGCCGGAGCTCACGCCGCCGCCAAGAGGCGCAGCCCCCCCCCTTGACCCTCATTTCTCTCTCCTCCATCTGCTAGTAATACCCACGAGCCCTCCCCCTTCTTCTACCTCCAACCACCACCGACTAGAAGCGCCCACCCCCTTTGCCTCCTGCACCGCTGCCGCGACTCCCCCTCCCCACCAACTACCTCTCCTCCGGCCAAAACAGTAAGTTTTCAATTAAATCCATTCGTTTATTTTTCCAAATAATTAGGTTTTTAAATTAGTTTAGCTTAGGGTTTTAAATCAGTTTAGCTTAGGTTTTTAACAAAAGAAGGTTTGATTTTTTTTTAAGTAGAAAAGAAATGATTTTAAATTGAAGAAAAAGAATCGGGTTTTTAATTAGTAAAGATGAGATCTTTGTTGGAAGAAAAATATGATTTTTAACATATAAAGATTATATTTTTATAAAGGTAAAGCTTTGATTTTTAATGCAAAGAGGGCTTTGGTTTTTAAAGTAAGGAAAGGAACGATTTTTATCATCTAGAAGGAGGAATAAAAATTCGGTTTTTATAATGAAGTAAAGATTATATTTTTAATCATGGAAAGATGAAATTTTTAAAAAAGAAGAAAGATGCGACTTTTAGCATATAAAAATATAATTTTTATTATAGTAGTAGATTAAAGATATAATTTTTTACTATAGTAGAGTATTAAAAATATAATTTTCATTATATGTAGAAGTTAAAAATATAATTTTTATAATATAGAAAGGTTAAAAATATAATTTTTATACTAGTGGCATATTAAAAATATGATTTTTATACAGCTATAATAGTAAAAATTTAATTTTTATATATGTAGTGAAAGTGGGCAACGAAAGTGACAAAAGGCGAGAACAGTGATGATTTCCTTCAAATAAAGTGTCGTGGAGTTGGGATAGCTTTGGTGAGAACTCCTCACTTTAAATCTTATCTTTCTAGTTATATACATATATACTAGGATGCAGACGGTGCTTAGCAGCACCCGACACCCATCATCCACAGACCATGGATGGCTTGTTTGTTTGTTTGATGTGTTGTGGAATTTGTTTGTGATGTTGACGTGAAATCGATAATAAAATGTAGATGGTTGAAATAAATTAATTATCGTTAAAAATATAATTTTTAACGTGGAAGTGAATAAATAAATATTTATAAACAAATCGACTGATTTGTTTATATACATTGGTTTGACTGATATTGATTGGGACGATAAATTTTACACACGCCCAACTGCACAAATAAAAATCTGTGTTTGTTGATTTGAAACCCCATACGGGTATTGGGATAATATATGACATACACTAATCCCAATAATTAGTTGTATGTCGATCGATTGATTGACAGGCTACTATAAGCGTTAGATATCTATATTTGATGCTTATACAGTATAGTGTACTTTGGATGATGGTTGATTATTTATCGTTGCTATTATATACAGGTGTTGTATGGAATCCATATAATTAACTTTATATGGTGATTGATTGGGTCTCATTCCAATTGGGAAAATAAAGAATATTACAAAATACAGGTTCATGTGTTGACAGTACTCATCCTTTGAGATTAGTCATGTGTTGAACGAAATATTTTAACGATAAAATTTACATCTTTATCATATATAAAATTAGAAACCAACTTCTGTATAAAATAAAGGTTCATGTGTTGACAGTACTCATCCGTTGAGATTAGTCATGTGTTGAACGAAATATTTTAACAATAAAATTTACATCTTTATCATATATAAAATTAGAAACTAACTGGAAAATAGATAAGATGAGTGATTTCCTGGGTATTGATCTGATGTTGGTTTCGGCCTTCTGGGTTAATATTAAGGGAATCGTTCTCTTACTAATTTACGGTTGGAGTCTGATTTGAAATCAAACGATAGATACCATAGTTTTTATAAAATATATTAAGTAACAAAAATAGTCACACGTGGACAATACTCATTCGTTGAGATTAATCATGTGTTGACAAAAATATAGATTCATGTATTGAATAGGATAAATATTCATTTGTTGAATAGAATAACGGAATTATTGAAATATATAAAGCCGTGTTGATTAGAGATGCGCTATTTTGATGCGAACGATATTTATATCGATTATATTCGTTTTTATATAATTGAATATAAAAGAAATTCGAATTGAATTGAATATATAACGAATTCGAATTGAATTGAATATAAAACGAATTTGAAATGAATTGAATATAAAACGAATTCGAATTGAATATAAAATGAATTCGAATTGAATTGAGTATAAAACAAATTCGAATTGAATTGAATATAAAAAGAATTCGAATTGCATTGAAAATGAATTGAAATAGAATAAAAATCGATTTGAAATGAATTCAAATTGAATCGAAATTTGAATTAAATTGAAATGAATTTAAAACGAATTTATAAGTAAAAATTCAATTTTGATTTGAATTGGAGATGGAAGTTGAAATGTTTTTGAAAAGAATTTAAAACTATTTATAAAATTCGTTTTAAATAGAAATCGACGAAATATATATTATATATATTATATATATAATATAATGGCCTGAATAGAATGCGCCGCGCCGCGGTAGTTCGTGAATTTCGACCATTGGCTTCGAACGGACATTACCGGAGATCCGACCGTCGGATTCTCCTAAAACCAGAACCGTTGGGTTCGTATCGAAAAGAGCTTTCTAATGAATATTAGAAATTCGAAATCTAACAGTTGGATTCAGAGATACGTCCAAATCAAATTTGGAAAAGGTCGCTGTAAGTGCAGTTCGATGGCCGTTGATGGAAATCGACTGTACGGGCCTTGATAAAATTATTAAAAATAGTAATAATTTATGTAAAATCATAAGAAATGATTTGGGAAAAGTTGGGATGAAAAACTCCATGTTTGAAAAGACAAAAATAGATTTTTATCGAAATGAACTAGTTTTGAACTAAAATTAAAACCCATTTATTTTTAAATAAATAAATTGGATTTGAATTGGGTTTTAAATAGAATTGATTTGTGGGTTTATCGTAAAGGGTGTTTTAAATAACACTTGTTCTCTAACCCGATACTAAATAGAATGTGATTTGGGTTTATCATGAACTGTGTTTAAAATGACATTAGTTCTTTAACCCAGTAAAAGGAGTTTTGATGAATCTGCAATTAGATTGAAATGTGAATTGATAATTTAAATTATCAAATTTGGAAAATGAGCGAGAATGGAGTATCACCAGTTTTGCTCCAAGCGATAGTTAAATCTTTAATTAGATTTGAACGTGAAATGGTAATTAAATTTACCGATAACACCATGGTGTTAGATATGGAGTATTACCAGTTTTGCTTCATGGGATGAATAGGTTGGGATTGGTAAATAAAATAAATAATTACTTCGGTGCGGTTCGCTAATCCAGACTAGTTTGGAAAACCATAATTCGGTTTGAAATGACATCCAACGGAAGATTTAAGAATAAATTTTAAAGAATTTATTTTTGATAAAATTAATGGGGACCTTTCCCTAAGAATTGAAATTTAGAAATTAGCTGTAGGTTAGTTAAGAAGAATGGTTTCCTGGGTATTGATCTGATGTTGGTTTCGGCCTTCGGGGTTAATATTTGGGGAATTGCTCTCTTACTGATTTACGGTTAGTGACTAATGAATTGGAATGAGGCGTATGTGGTGTTTGCGTAACATTTGTTTTTAATATACGTAGGTTGTTCGGAAAGGCCGGGTTTATACCCATTCTGAATAAACGATTCGACGATAAGTCGAAGATGATGACGGTGGTCGAAGACCGGAAGTCTTCACATCGTTTGGATAATTACTGATGATCCTGATTGGGCTGTACACCCAAGAGGAGGGAAACAGTTGGTGGTCGTCGAGACATACTTGGAGATCGATGGATATGCGAGGAAAGTGCCTCCGGTTTCGTTCAGACCCAGAACGAACATGTAAATGGACTATGTGTCCGACATTGGATTTTATTCTATGTTGATTGATCTCCATTAAATTTACATCTGTTTGGCGGCGGAGAATTTATTCTCTTGCTTAACGTCCTTCTCTGAGACGTAAGAGCTCAGAGGTTGTATATCGATGGACATCAGTCGCATGGCATGAATTGCCTGTGTGGCACGCCTAAGTGGCAATTGATCAAGGCTTCTGTTGAAAAGCAAAGTCTTGTGGTTGATTATCAAAGCACGACCTCTGTGGCGTAGCTTTGTGTATAACGTGAATTCGCGAGCCTTACACCTCGGTATGAGTCAAAACAGGATAAGGACTGCGGGGAGAGCACGACGTTTCTTTCTAGCTTTGGTGGTGTCAGTGACTTACCAGCCTTGACATTTATATACTTTTCACCTATGTGGTTGTTGGATGAGGCGCCTCGATTTTAGGTCTATAAGGACCAGGAAACGTGTGTTCAGGAATACTAATCCACTAACGTAAGTGTGGACCGGCCCTGAAGATCCAAGGATTGCCCAGAGTGTGTAGTCCTGAGACATTTGCTAGAGTGTCTCAAAAGCGGAGAGGTGCTTGCCCCTTGCCTCGACTCATGACGGAAATGCAATTTCCAATACGTGTATTTCAGTTTTATTTGTAGAACCTAGTATGGCGACATAGTGGGATGGGGCACTTATGCCGTCTATGATTGATACTTATGATTTGAAGTTGTTTTATACACTATGCACTATAATAGTATCAAATGATTTGTTTTAAACGTATCAAGCATTCTTGGCTATTATAAGGTAAAAACCCTATCCTCCGGCTTGCGTTGCATTGTGTGATGGGACCTGGGTCTTATAATAGCTTCATTTTTCGAAAAAGTATTGCGTTATCTTTTCTATGCACTGGTATTCTTGGGAGGAAACCCGTTTCATGTTATACAGCGTGGTCCCTTGAATTACTCTCTTTTAAAGTAAAGTTTTAAATAACTGTTTTAGTTCTCACACCAGTCACATGACTGACCTGGAGTTTATTGTTTTAACCTAAACTCTGGGTGCCCTTATTTTCGACGTGGGCAGCTAGTAGTTTTGGTTTTGCAGATTTATATTCACAGGATCCTGATTTACAGCTGGAACGATGCTCGGAAAGCTCTGTATCCGTGTATTACTTTCAGTTGTATTTTATATTGTTTTTCCGCTGCTATGTAATTTATTATAATCTCTGATATTTATCGTACTATGTATATTCTTGTATCTGATGGAATTGTTGTAATAACAATGAAATGTTCTTCTGTCTGCGTTCCATTGTGTGTTGTTCTCGAAGTATCCGCTCTTTCCTTCACGGGGAAGTTACGGGTCCTTACATAGCTTGTCCTCTGATGGCACTGAGAGCACGAGCGTCGATTCATAGACTAACTTTGAAGATGATCCTTGCTTGGAGTGAGATTCGAAACATGCATGATATGCCGCTGGAATATGACCTGATTCAACTTTCCCACTAGGCGAGCCAGCTTGCGGGTCAAATTTGAACTTAAAGACTCAAAATACAACTGATGAAAGAATGACCTATGCATGCAGAATCACGATGGGGAACCAACGATCTAGCATGACTTTTAATGAATAAATTAGACCTCTTGAACCAACGAGGTTTAAACGATTACTTGATCATCTCGAATACTCCTTCCATAGAACATGGCCTGGCTAGCTCCCAGGGAAGTAGAACAACAGTTGGATAAAGCCTTCTCAAAGACAGATGACATTCCAAAAAGATTCATCACAACATAGTCAAAGCAGATCTCATCTGCGATAAGATGTACTTTGGAGGGCAAAATATTAGCCTGCTTTGTGACCAGGCTACCCAAAGTAAAGGACTTGAATATGAACACGCATTGATCAGCAATCGCTCGGATGAAGTTGTAGAATATGGAACAACTTGGATTTTGGCATTTGTGAAGACCTGCTTGCCTCCTACCGGGTCGCCCCTACAGGTTCGTGATGCCCCCTGGGGTTGGTTCGTGATGCCCCCCTAGGGTCAGTTTGTGATGTCCCCCTGGGGTCGGTTCGTGATGCCCTCCTGGGTCGGTTCGTGATGCCTACCTAGGATCGGGTCATCACCTGGAGGTTTGGCCCCCTACCTGACCTGCTCGGAGCTGCAACTGCTGCACACAACATGACCTATTCTTTAGGCTACAAACTCGCTTCACTCACTCCTACATTCAAGGGCTGATCTCCAAACGTTCTTCACTCTCTCATAACCAATTTCGAAGCCAGCTAGATGTGCACCACGTGGCACCCGATCCATGGCCTTCCATGCCTGTAAATACATGAAGATGGGCTCATTTTCAGGGGGATTTTGGCATCTCAACATCCATGACTGTCATGGATAACACTTCTCCGTAGATAATCACCATCTTATTCAATAAAATTCAATGGATTGGGAGAGAATTATTCATTGAATTCGAGTTCTTGAGAGCAATATTCAATGTAATTGTAATCTATGAGTGAAATGAGAAAGTATGAAGTGGACGTAGGCTCATTAATGCCGAACCACTATAAAAATCCTGCTATCCTGCTTTTTCTCGTATTTTTCAGTTATTTCTTCATATTTGATGCTCAAAATACGATGATTTGGGTGTTAGGACCATTTTTTGGTCTAACATTTTGGTGCTTTCACGGAGAATTGAAGATTTCAGATGTTTGAGGATTTTCCAATCTATTTGTTGGATTGCTTAGTCCAATAAGGAAATCCCATGAATTGTTTACCTTCCATTGATTTTCGGATCAGATTTCAAAAAGATTAGACTTGGCATCAGCAAAGTGTCAAAGGCTGGGGGATTCATGATTGTGACACCCCATCTCCATTAAGGTCACTCACAAAGGGAATGCCTTAACTTCGGTGGAGCGTTTATTGTGTATAGAACAGAAAAGTAAACAAGACAGATAAATATATTGGTACATGGAAATAAAAAGAAATAACTTTTATTGCAGCGGAGAAATAGTTTGGTAAATCACGTCAAAAACCAACAACAAAACCAAATACACTTATTATCTATCTTGACAAATAAGTTCTGAGTACATAAAATAAAAGACATAACCCCAACATAAAATAGCCATAAATGAGATAGGCTGAACTTTACTTCAGCAATCCAGGTAACTTCCAAAAGAACGAGATAAAGCGGTCCAAATCAAGCTCCACTAGTACTAGTCCCACCCTGAGCACCTGGGGAGGGAAAGGAAGAAAAGAGGTGGAAACAAAAGGGGTCAGACATAAAGTCTGGCGAGTACGATAACTTTAACAATATAATTATTAAAGTAACTAGGATAAGGCATAAGCTGGAAAATAAGGAAATGGCTGTGAATAAAAGGCAAGACTCAGCAAACCAAGGAATTAATATGAACAAAGATAACATTAACTGCGCATCTAATCACTCAGGATAATTGCTACACTGCACCACACCAAACACCCTAAAAGTTGATCCCACCTACTAAACTTGGTAATCATAATAGTAGTTTCATGTACCCCTAGTTGTCTACATAGGTGCCGCCTGCCCCTATCTCTACTAGGTGTACCCACTACCCCCTATTCGATCGGCTCCCTAACTCGTAGAAACCCATGTTGGTCTCACAGTGGAGTGTATCATTCCCCAAAGTGGCAACCCGATACAACTTAAGGATGCACGTCTTATACCTACACGATGCAACAACGTCTTACCTACCAACCCGGGCCTATGCATGCACATGACCCCGTTGGACTTGCGTTTCCACCGTTAACCCGTTTTAACCTCTTACAATCAAATCCAGTATGAGTGTCCCATCCTCGACTTGGGTCGAGCCCACAAAGATACTTAATGGGTTACAGGTCTGAAAAGGGCCCCCATGGCTGACACAAGCTTTCCACTTATGCTTGGTCCCCTCTAGTACATCCCACTTGACCCCCTTCTTATCCATGTCCACTTACATATTTTCAATTTAGTTAAGTGTTTCTATTCGTATTTCCACATGCCACCCACATGTCACCCACTTAACCCCCGTGTCCCACTACATGTTTACTTTGGTTAAGTGTTACTTAGTTTATTACTATCGTAACCTTCTAGGACCTCTCACATTAGGCCACCCTTTGTGGTTGCTGGATTTGTCGGGCGGGTCCGGGCTGTCTTACACCACAAATGAGCCTAACCTCGTGTCTATACAATTGTCACGCATTTAATTTGGGCCTATGACCTCTCACATTGGACTACCATTTGTGGCTGCTGGATTTGTCGGGCGGGTCCGGGTAGTCTTATACCACAAATGAGTCCAACCTCGTGTCTTAGGCATTGATTATATATAATCTTTTACCTCAATTTGAATTAATATCCCTATTCAAATTTTTCAATAAATTCCAAATATACTTATGTCCATAATTGTCACCTAAATTATGTCCATTTATTTCAGGTATACAAATTATACCAATTATTGCCTCAAATTAATTATATGCCTTTTTAAGGCCATTACATGCCAATTCTCAATATGTGTATATTCAATATTATCCCCATCGTCCCCACGTTGTTCGTTCTCTTAACATGACATATATATTAGACTAGCAAATAGTCTAACACATAAAAAGGGAAGAAACATCATAAATTTGCATAACACACAAATAGATCTAACTTGCAAACACTTTGCATTGTCATGAATCTAAACATAGACCTAAAAGTTGTGAACTTGCATGTATGAATATGGTTTTCACTCAAACTTGCATAGGCAACAGTAACAAACTAGCATAAACCTTGTATGTCATAGATCTAAATATAAAGGTGTAATCTTACATAAACTATGTATGTCATAGGTCAAACATAAAGGAGTAAACTTGCATATATGTGAATCTGATTTACTACCTAAACTTGCATATAGTCATTTTATTTGATTCACATGTAAAATCGTGTACAATCCATATAGAAACTAGCATATAATCTATACCCAAACTTGCATATAAGATGATGTCATACATGAATCAAACTGAACATAGGTGATTGGGCATATCAAAAGGATCCACAACACAAATTAACAAAACTATCATCTTGAATAACTAGCATATATTCACAAAATATCACAATTTTCCAATGATTCACATACATAGCCATATAACCCAATTTATAACTCAACCTAATTAACTTGTTAATTATCTTATTAAAGAAATCGAACTCACAACTCAAAGAAGGTCTTGAGTTCTGGGATCTGTATTCTATAGTTGAATTAGCTCGCCTTTGAAGTAGAGAAATTCGTTGTTATAGATGTGAGTTGAATTGAATTGAGTTGCTTTACTTTGCTTCTAGTTGGTGGCGGGTACTCTAGGTTTTGAAGTGACAGCATGACGGCCATTAATTTAATTTTTGATTAGATTTAAGGTTTGAGTCTACATGTGTTTATATAGAGATTTGGATTAATTTAGGCCATCTGATCAACCTAGAAGCAACCTGAACCATCCAAATAGCCAATTCAGCCCTGATGACTCAGCAGCAGCTCAGAATTGGGCCTAAATCAAAACTGCCCGGGGGGGGGGGGGGGTAGGTCGACCTATGGGGGGGTCGACACTAGGGTCGACCCCCTGGTCGACACTAGGGTCGACCCCCTGGTCGACACTAGGGTCGACCCCCTGGTCGACCTGGCCTGGGGCGGAAAATGTCCCGCCCTGCCTAATTCTTAGTCTGAATTCGATTTCAAGTTTAAATTTGAATTTCTGGATATTTCCGACGGCCATAATTTCTTCATACGAAGTCCAATTCACGCATATTCGGACTCTATCTCAACCAGAATTCTGAGACGAACACAATGGCGTAACCCGTTTCCCTTACTTCTCAAATTTAAAATTAATTATTCTTTAATTCATTAGTTTAAAGTTAACAGAAAACACGGGGTGTTACATTCTCCTCTCCTTAAAGGATTTTGACCCTGAAATCTTCAAGTCAAGAAGAATGCATATCCTACCATCCAATCGTCCATCCACTCAACCATCAAACACAAGCATCCATTGTCCTTAAAAGGACTTCTAATGCTTTCATGTTTATATGCACAGTGTGTGTACATGTCCATATCTAATGCAAAATCAGGCGGTCTGCTGATTCAGTTGACCTCCTTAATGCAAATCATGATAGTGCCATGCATCCATTATGTATGCAAAAGATCCCTAATGATACATATTATTTCTACATGTGTGCACAACCATTCATCCGAATGCAACATCCATCTGATAACACAACCATTATACATCCATTAACCTAGATAAGCACACATATTCATATGCAGTATGAAAGTTATTGAGCCGATCTAGTGCCTAATGTGTGTGTATATGCGTCCACGAGCAACCACTTGCAAACACTTGCATCCACTAGCATCCATCAATCATAACTTGTTTCAAATACATGTTTACATCCATTGGTTTCTACCTAAGGATAAAGAATATGACCGAGGAGATACACTAAAGTATGTACAAGCTTGAATAAACTTAAGGAATAGAGATCAAAGATGTACCCTAAAAAATAAAAGGGTAGGCTTCACGTATTTTGACCTCAGTCTCCCCAGTCTCGTCTTCCTCGGCGTCGCTTCAGTGAACTTTAACAAGCTTGACTTCACGGTTGTGTAGCTTTTTGACTTCCGTCCCCTAGATACGAGTTGGAACTCTCCTCATAGTCGCTTCTCGTTCCACTTCGACTTCCTCTAGTATGCTTGGCTCCACAACTTCTGCCGACTCATGTAAGCACTTTCGTAGCTGAGAGACATGAAAAACATTATGAACTCCAGTCAGTCTTTCGGGTAGCTCTACTCTGTAAGCCATCATCCTAATCCTTTCAACGATAGGAAATGGTCCTACAAATCGTGGTGCAAACTTTCCTACGGACCCAAAGCGAATGACATTCCTCAAAGGAGATACTTTAAGGAATACCTTATCTCCAACCTCAAACTCAAGGTCGGTCCTTCACTTGTCTGCGTAGGATTTCTGTCTATCTTGGGCAATCTTCATTCTTCTTTGTATTAAGTCCACTTTCTCAGAAGTCTCTCTAATCATGTCCGGCCCAAGTATGAGTTTATCTGTGGACTCCCACCAACAAGTTGGTGATCGACATGGCCTTCCATATAAAGCTTCGAAGGGTGTCATGCGTATAGTGGCTTGGTAGTTATTGTTATAAGCGAATTCCACCAAAGGGATATGATCCTCCCAAGATCCTCCAAAGTCAATAATGCATAGTATCGAAAGATCTTCCAGTACTCTGTTCACCCTTTTCGTGTGACCATCGGTTTGAGGGTGATAGGCTATGCTTAAACATAGCTGTGTGCCTACAGCCTCTTGCAAACTCTTCCAAACTCGCTCGTAAAGATAGGGTCTCGATCACTCATTATGCTGGATGGTATCCCATGGAGTCGAACTACCTCTTTAAGATACATACATGCTAATGATGAGGCAGTCCTCCTACTCTTGACAGGTATAAAGTGAGTGCTTTTTGTGAGTCTGTCTACTATTACCCAAATACCGGTATTGCCCCTTCTCGACCTAGGTGACCCATCAACAAATTCCATCGAGATGTTATCCCATTTCCATTGAGGAACTTCTAGAGGATGAAGCAAACCGCCAGACTTCTTCTGCTCCGCCTTGATTTGCTGGCATATTATGAACTTCGAAACAAAATCAGCTACATCCCTCTTTATGCTAATCCAAAAGAAAACTCTTTTGGCTATTCCAAAAGAAAACTCTTTTGATGTCTTTATACATCTTGTCTCCACCGGGGTGTATGGTCATCTTGGAATGGTGTGCCTCTTCGAGCACCATCTTCACCAAATACCTTTCTTGTGGGACGCATAGTCTTCCATCTCGTCTCAACCAACCCTTATCGTTGATGGAGTATCTACCAAGATGACTAGAAGTCTCACCCCTAATCAGCTTATCTATCACATCAACAAGCTGAGGGTCTTCACGTTGCGCGGCTACTATTGAGTCCAATAAAGTAGGTCGCACCTCTAGCATTGCCATTAAGCTAGTCACATAATCAACAGAGGGTCTGAAATCAAATTTTGCTATGTACTCCAAACTTTATCTTTCTATAAAGAGAGGACTTAAGGTCAGCTTCTTTCTACTCAAGGCATCTGCTACTACGTTTCCCTTGCCAGGAGTATATGAGATCTCAAAATCATATAAGGCGAGAAACTCCATCCACCTTTGCTTCCTTAGATTGAGGTCTTTCTACGAGAAAAGGTACTTCAACGATTTACAGTCAGTATAAAACTCAAATTTCTCACCTAAGAGATAATGGCGCCAAGACTTATGCGCAAAAACGATGGCTGCCAACTCTAGATCGTGGGTTGGGTAGTTTTTCTCATGCACTTTCAACTGCCTTCCACCATAAGCTACTACCTTTCCCTCTTGCATCAAAATAACGCCTAGTCCTGTACCGCATGCATCTGTGTATAACATAAACATCTTGCTCCCATCTGGTAATGTCAAAACCGGGGCTGTTGTCAGAGCCCTCTTCAAACGTTGGAAAGCGATTTCGCAACCCAAATCCCAAGTGAAAGTCAGGTTCTTCTTCCTTAACCTTGTAAGTGGAGCTGAGATTTTCGCAAAGTCTTTAATGAACTTGCGATGAAAGCCTGCTAGCCAAAGAAAACTTCAGACTTCGGTTGCACTCTTTGGAACCTTCCAATCCGGGACCGCAACTACTTTTGTCGGGTCCACAGCTAACCCTTCTTTGGACACCACATGTCCAAGAAATCTTACTTCTTCTCTCCAAAAGTGGCACTTGGAGAATTTTGCTTTCAGCTGATGTGCACGGAGAGTATCCACGACTTCCCTTAAATGCAAAGCATGCTCTTCCTCATTCTTCGAGAAAATCAGAATGTCGTCAACGAAGACCACCACAAATCTATTGAGAAATTCCCGAAACAACCTACTTATTAGATCAATGAAATAAGCAGGTGCATTTGTCAAGCCGAAAGGCATGACAAGCCATTCGAAGAATCCATCCGGGGTTCTGAACGCGGTCTTATCAATGCTATCTTCAGCCACTCTTAGCTGATGAAACCCGGTAGCCAGATCTAATTAGGAGAAAACTGTTGCACCTACAAGCTGATCGAACAAATCGTCTATTCTTGGCAGTGGGTGCCTATTCTTCTTGGTCAGCTTGTTTAGCTCCCTATAATCAATGCACAGGAAAAGTGAACTGTTCGCTTTGGTTGCGAACACTACTAGAGCACCCCATTCAGAAATACTGCGCCTTATAAACCCTTTTTCTAGCAGCTCCTTAACTTGCTTACTAAGCTCCTTTCTCTCCCTTGGAGCCATGTGTCTGACGGGTAAAGCAACAGGTTTTGCATTATCAACTAGATATATGCGGAAGTCTATCTCCTGCTTCGGAGGCAAGCCCTCTACTTCCTCAAAGACATACGAATATTCACGGACCACTCTAACAGACTGCAAATTCTCAACAGACGCGTCAAGCGGTTCTAGATAACTTAGCATGACATAATTCATGGGATTACAAGAGATTTCGAGAGTGTTACCAAGGCGAATCATAAGCCTAACCTCTCTCTTTTCACAATCTAGGACAGCACCATTACTAGATAAGCAATCCATGCCTAGAATCAACCCATAGCCCGTGAAGCCCAAAACATAAGCATCACATCTAAACCCAACGCTAAGTATAGAAATTTTCAAATCCAAACAAATCATCGACAAATAGGCTAAACCCCCAAGTGGATTTGAAACAACTAAGGGATCCTCTATTATACTAGTGTCTAGGTGCAATGACTCAACTAAAGCAGTAGATATAAAAGAGTGTGATGCGCCAAAATCAAAGAGTGTGCGAACAGGATGATCAAAAAGATAAACTAAACTTTCAACGGAAATTGTTCTACCTCGTTCCTGCAGCGGCGGGGCCATGAGAGCCTGAACCTTCCCTCTTGCTTGCCCTGGTTCCATAAGAGCCTGAATCTTCCCTCCAGAAGTAGACCCTGCCCTCTGTCCTTTCTTTGGGCAGTCCTTAATTAGATGTCCCGCTTTGCCACAGTGGAAACAGCCAGTCTTCTTTTTCTTGCTACAGTCTTTGTTTAGATGGCCTGGTGTCCCACAGTTAAATCATCTTTTCTTTCCTTTGCCATTGTTATCTTTGCCACCCTTCTTGTTTTGTTGTTGCTACTGCGGTTTCTTTTGATCACCTTTCTTCTCGGGTGCGTTATTAGAATTAGCTCCTTTCTCTTCTTCATGCATAAGCGCCATGTTGACTAGTCTCTCAAAGGTGGCTCCCATAGGGATGTGGGTTATAGCTAACCCATGGAGCGACTCATTCAAACCCTTAACGAATCTTAGGGTCTTCTTTTCGGGTGTATTCACCAAGTCTAAGCCAAACCTTGCCAACTGATTGAACTTGTTGACATACTCTTTTACTGACAGATTCCCTTGCTTCAACGCCAAAAACCTTTCCATGTATAGATTCTCTTCAGCCCTTGAGAGAAATTTAGCTTCGAACCTAAGCCTGAAATCCGCCCATGTCTCAACTGGATGCTCTCCGTTAGTGACCTCCAACCAAAACGAGGCCTCATCCTTTATAATCCAAGTAGCTAATTGGACTTTCCTTTCATCTTCCACTTCAAAGATCCTTAACAATTCTTCTACCTCCTTAAGCCAATTTCTGGCTTCCACAAACACCTATGACCCATGAAAAGGTTTTCCGCCCGTTGCCCGAAAGCCCTTACATATCTTCGCAAAAGTATCAGCGCGAGGAGGGGGAGGAGGAGGTGGAGTGAGTGCAGCTGGGAGAGGAGGAACGTCTGCTGGGCTTGGAGTGTTGGCCCTAGCCTCAAGGTGCCTTATGAACCAGCCAGGTACCGGCACGCCCTCTGGAAGGTTATGATCCCCAGACATGCTGAAAAAGAAAAAGGAAAGATTCAAAATAGAGAATCGAAGGAAACATGTATGTCTCTTTTGGGTTATGTTTTTAAAATAAACTTTACTCTAGAAAATACTCTCCTTAAAACATAGCTTTGAAAATATTCTTTATAAAAATGCTTTTTGAAAAATAGTTTTTTAAAATATCTTATCTGTTCGGGTAACTTTTAGCTCTAATACCACGTGTGGCACCCCATCTCCATTAAGGTCACTCACAAATAGAATGCCTTAACTTTGGTGGAGCGTTTATTGTGTATAGAACAGAAAAGTAGACAAGACAAATAAATATATCGGTACTTAGAAATAAAAAAACAACTTTTATTGCAGCGGAGAAATAGTTTGGTTACATCACGTCAAAAACCAACTACAAAACCAGATACACTTATTATCCATCTTGACAAATAAGTTCTGAGTACATAAAATAAAAGACATAACCCCAACATAAAATAGCCATAAATGAGATAGGATGAACTTTACTTCAGCAATCCAACAACTTCCAAACGAAAGAGATAAAGCGGTCCAAATCAAGCTCCACTAGTACAAGTCCCACCCTTAGCACCATGAGGGGGGCGGGAAGGAAGAAAAGAGGTATAATAACCCGGAAATCTGGGCCAGTTTAAAATTTTTATTTTGGCAATTTTAGCGAATTTTGAATATTTAAAATGAATTATTTTAAATAATATCGACGAGAAATTTATTTTGAATGGAATTCGAACGTATATATTATATTTATTCGACGTTAGAATATAAATATTTATTTATATATATATAAGGAATTGAAAATGGCGCGGTAGTTCGATAATTCGATTTCAAACTTCAAATGAATGTACCGGGTGCAAAATAATCCGGATTTTAGTGAAACCAAAAATATTTGAATCTAATTGATAATATCTTTCCAACGAATCCGAAAAATCAAGATTTCATAGCGGGGATCAAAAGATATGTCCAGTTGAAAATTCTGAATAGTCGCTATGAAATTCAGGCCCTTAAAAATGGAATTTTTGCAAATGACCTCGGATTTCGACAAAACCACTTTTTTTGGATGCGCGATGTCAAATTATTGCTAGGTTCCAAATTTCATAATTTTTCGAATCAATATGTGAACGTGGAAAAGGAAAACGTGTTTGACCAGTTTAAGTTGATTTTAATCGACTGGAAAATTGGCCATTTTTCAAACGGTCTCAGAATTTGACGAAACTAGTTTTGTTAGGACTGTATCGTCAATATGAAGCTAGAAAATATTTTTCTGGAATTTTCCGAGTTAGTATGTGGCCCCAGTAAATTGAAATGCGCATTCAAATTCAATATATAGAGTTATATGTTGATTTTGACGAAAACTGATCGAAACGATCAAATCAGCCTAAGATACATATCCCATTGTGTTCGGAATGGGGGTAACTAGCTATGGACGACAGGCGGTGGTTCTCATTTCGAAGTCGAAAATAAAAGTTGCTTTTTAAAATTAAAGTAATATATATAACTCTCTCCACTCTCTCTCTCTCCCTACACTTCTTCCCCGTCACTTTTCAGAAAAAAAAAGGAAAAAAAACCCCAATCGCTGTTGCCCTTCCCCCGCCACCCTCGAAGTCGCCGCCACCCTTGAAGCTGCCGCCACCCTCCACTCGTCAGCCCTCCCCCTCGCGTGAGCCCAGGAACCCCCAAACCCCCTCCGAATCGAGAAGATAAGCCGCGCCCCCTCCCTAGGCCGCACCTCGACCACCGCAGCCTCCCCTCACCACCAGCGCCGCCTGCTCCACCTCCCACGAGCGTCGTTCTCCTCCCCCCCCCTCGGAAAAATCCGATACAATGTAAGTTTCTTTTATTTTTATTTTGGTTTATTTAATTGTCTAGGTTATTTATTTATAAAGTAATTAGTTTGTTAGAGATAAAAATATGATTTTTATATTAGTAGACAATTAAAAATATAATTTTTATATGATAGACGTAGGAAAAATATAATTTTTACATGATAGAAAGAATAAAAATTCGATTTTTATCATATGTGGAATATAAAAATATAATCTTTTATATTGTAAAGGTTAAAAATATAATCTTTTATATTGTAGAAGTATAAAAATTTAATCTTTTATTAAATAAAGACATGATTTTTTATGTGGATAAAAGATATGATTTTTATATTATAGAGAAAGTAAAAATTCGATTTTTATATATTGAATAGCAAAGTAAAAATTTGATTTTTATATATAGAATAGAGAAGTAAAAATGTGATTTTTATATATATGTAGTGAATACAGTCAACGAAAGTGATGAAAGAAGAAATGGCGAAGATTTCTACAAAGAAGAGCCGAGGCGTCTTGTTTAGCAAAACTGTGAGAACTTCTCACTTTTAAATTTATTTCTAGTTAAAATATATACTAGGATGCAGACGGTGTTTAATAGCACCCGACACCCATCGTCCACAGACCATGGACGGTTTGTATGCTTATTTGTTTGATTTTGATGTGTGGTTGATTGTGTAATGTGATGTGAAATGAAATAAAATATTTATATAGATGAAATGAAATATTTTATAGTTAAAAACAGAATTTTTAACGTGTATATGAAATGAAATAAAAATTAACAAATCGGACGATTTGTTTATATACACACATTTGACTGATATTGATTGGGACGATAAATTTTACACATCGCCCAACTGCATAAATAAAATCTGTGTTTGATTGTTTGAAACCCCACACGGGTATTGGGATGATATTTGACGTACACTAATCCCGATTGTTTAGTTGTATGTCGATCGATTGATTGACAGACTGTTATAAGCGTTGAATATTTATATTTGATGCTTATACAGTGTAGAATGCACTTTGGATGATGGTTGATTATTCATCGTTGTTATTGTATACATATGTTGTAGAAAACCCATATAATTAACATTATATGGTAATTGATTGGGCCTCATTCCGGTTTAGAAATAGAATATTTGAAAAAGAATATTTGGAAAGAAATATTTGAAAAAGGAATATTTGAAATAGAAATATTTGAAAATAGAAATATATGAAGCCGTGTTGATTAGATTGACGCCATTTTGATGTGAACGATATTTATATCGATTTTATTCATTTTATAATGAATATCGAAAGTGATTTCAAAATCTGATATTTTGAAAAGAGTTGAAATTCGAATTGAAAGTGAATAGAAATGAATTCGAATTAAAATTGAATAGAATTGAATTCGAATTGAAATTGAAAGGAATTGCATTCGAATTAAATTGAAATTGAATTGAAATCAATTTGAAATCAATTTGAAATGAATTTAGAACGAATTTATATTGGAAAATTCAATTTTGATTTGATTTGAAAATGAAGTTGAAATCATTTCGAAAACGAATTTAAAACGATTTATAAAATTCATTTCGAATAGAAATCGACGAAGTATATATTATATATATTATATATATAATATAACGGCCTGAATAGAATGCGCGGCGCCGCGGCAGTTCGCGAATTTCGACCATTGACTTCGAATGGATATTACGGGAGATCCGACCGTCGGATTCTCCTAAAACCGAAACCGTTGGGTTCGTATCGAAAAGAGCTTTCTAACGAATATTAGAAATTAGAAATCTAATGGTTGGATTTGGAATTATGTCCAAATCAAATTTGGAAAAGGTCGCTATAAGTGCAATTCGATGGCCGTTGATGGAAATCGACTGTACGGGCCTTGATAAAATTATTAAAAATAGGAATAATTTGTGTAAAATCATCAGAAATGATTTGTGAAGAATTGGGATGAAAAACTCCATATTTGAAAAGATAAAAATAGATTTTTATCAAAATGAACTAGTTTTGAACTAGAATAGTAATTTATTTATTTTTAAAATAAATAAAGTGAGCTTGAAATGGTTTTGAAATATAACCAGAATTTCCAATAATTGAATTGGAACGGATTTGAATCGAAATTGTCTTTCGAATATTTCGATGTTGGATTTCGTGATTATACAGATGTGGTTATGGAAATTTGAAAGATATAGATATATATATCGTTATTTCCTATACGATATCTGTTGGTCATAGAATTTGATATCGAATATAAGCCGATATATTTTCTATTCAGAGCCTTGTATTTAATATCAAATGGGATTTGGGTTTGTCGTGAATGGTGTCTTCATTAACACTGCTCTTGAACCCAGTTGAGAAAAGATTAAATCTTTTTATTTAGATTTAATGAAGTGTACCAATTAAATAATATTTAATTGGAATTGAATTGATATTGATTTTTGGGTTTATCGCAGACAGTGTTTTAAATAACACTCGTTCTTTAACCCGATAATTAATGGAAATGTGGTTTTGGGTTTATCATGAACCGTGTTTTAAATGACACCGATTCTTTAACCTAGTTAAAGATTAAAACTAAGTGGAGTTTTAATGAATCTTTAATTAGATTGAAAAGGTGTTAGAATGGAGTATCACCAGTTTTACTCCAGACAATAGTTAAATCTTTAATTAGATTTGAACGTGAAATGGTAATTGAATTTACGGATAACACCGTGGTGTTAAATATGAAGTATTACCAGTTTTACTTCATGGGATGAATAGGTTGGGATTGGGAAATAAAATAAATGATTACTTCGGTGTGGTTCGCTAATCCTGAATAGTTTGAATTGATATTCAAAGGAGATTAAAGAGTAAATTTATAGAATTTATCTTTGATAAAATTAATGGGAACCTTTCCCAAAATATATGAATATTTGAATAAAAGAATATTCTGAATTGGAATGAGACATATGTTGTGTTTGTGTAACACTTGTTTATTATATATGCGAACTATTCAGAAAGACCGGGTTTATCCCATTCTGAATAACTAATTCGACGTGGTGTCGAAGATGAAGACGGTGGTCGAAGACCGGAAGTCTTCGCATCGTTTGGTTGATTACTGATGATCTTGATTGGGCTGTACACCTAAGAAGATGGAAACAGTTGGTGATCGTCCAGACGTACTTGGAGATCGATGGATATGCGGGGTACTAGGTGCCTCCTGTTTCGTTCAGACCCAGAACGGACTTGTAAATGGACTGTGTGTCTGACATTAGATTTTAGTCTATGTGATTGATTTCTATTAAATATATATATATGTTTGGCGGCGGAGAATTTATTCTCTTGATTAACGCCCTTCTCTGAGACGTACGAGCTCAGGGGTTATATATTGATGGATATCAATCGCATGAAGTGAATTGCCTGTGTGGCATGCCTAAGTGGCAATGGATCAAGGCTTCTGTTGAAAAGCAAAGTCTTGTGGATGATGATAAAAGCAAGGCATGTGTGGCATTGCTTTGTGTAGTGTTGATTCGCGAGCCTCGCACCCCGGTTGTGAACCAAAAACGGGATAAGGACCTCAGGGAGGGCATGCATTTCTTTCTAGCTAGGGTGGTGTCAGTGACCTACCAGCCCTGACATTTATATAATTTTCACCTGTGTGGTTGTTGCTGTTGCGAGGCGCCTCGATTAGATCGGACGATCCAGTTCCGATGGAGCCATTCATTGGCTCATTTACGCCCCAAAGGGCGGGGAAACGCAGTGCTCAGGCATTTTAATCCACATCGGTGGACCGGCCCTATCGCTCCAAGGGGCAGTTGCGGCTATTCCTAAGGCTCGGGCTAGACAGTCTCGAATTGGTTGAGGACTATCTTTTGCCTCGGTTCATAGATGGAAATCCAACTTCCAAATACGTGACATTTGCGGTTTTATTTGTAGAGCCTAGTATGGCGACATAGTGGGATGGGGCGCTTATGCCGTCTATGATTGATACTTACGATTTGAAGTTGTTTTATACACTATGCACTTATAATAGTATCAAATGATTTGTTTTAAACGTATCAAGCATTCTTGGCTATTATAAGGTAAAAACCCTATCCTCCGGCTTGCGTTGCATTGTGTGATGGGAAATGGGTCTTATAATAGCTTCATTTTTCTTTATTTAGCATTGCGCTATTTGTTTTATGCACTGGTATTCATGGGAGGAAACCCCTTCCGTGTTATACGGCGTGGTCCCTTGATTTACCTAACTTTAAAAATAAACATTAATAACTGCTTTAGTTCTCATACCAGTCCCATGACAAACCAGGAGTTTATTGTTTTGACCTAAACTCTGGGTGCCCCTATTTTGACACGGGCAGCTAGTAGTTTTGGTTTTGCAGATTTATATTCATAGGATCCTGGTTTACAGCTGGAACGATATCCGGAAAGCTTTTTATCTGTATATCTCTTCTAGTTGTGTATTGTATTATTTTCCGCTGCTATGTATTTAAATGTAATTTAAATCTCTGATATTTCTGTGTAATATTTATTCATTTATACTCTGTATATTCTTGTATTCTGATGGTATTGTTGTAATATACAATGAAATGTTCTTCCGTCTGCGTTCTATTTTGTCGTGTTCTCAAAACAATCAGGCGTTTCGAACGGTCTAGATCGGTTTAGCGACTGATTCGGATCGAGCGAAATTCTTTATTGTCACAAGAGGTGGGCAGACATAAAGTTTGGCGAGTATGATAACTTTAACAATATAATTATTAAATAACTAGGATAAGGCATAAGCTGGAAAATAAGGAAATAACTGTGAATAAAAGCCAAGACTCAGCAAACCAAGGAATTAATATGAACAAAGATAACATTAACTGCGCATCTAATCACTACAGGATAATTGCTACACTGCACGACACCAAACACCCTAAAAGTTGATCCCACCTACTAAACTTGGTAATCAAATAGTAGTTTCGTGTACCCCTAGCTGTCTACATAGATGTCGCCTGCCCCTATCTCCATTAGGTGTACCCACTACCCCCCATTCAATCGGCTCCCTAACTCGTAGATACCCGTGCTGGTCCCACAGTGGGGTGCATCACTCCCCAAAGTGGCAACCCGATACAACTCAAGGATGCATGGCTTATACCTACACGATGCAACAACGTCCTAACTACCAGCCCGTGCCCACGCATGCACATGACCCCGTTGGACTTGCGTTGCCACCGCTAACCCGTTTTGACCTCTTACAATCAAACCTAGTATGTGTGTCCCATCCTCGACTTGGGTCGAGCGCACAAAGATACTTAATGGGTTACTGGTCTGAAAAGGGCCCCCATGCCTGACACAAGCTTTCCACCTATGCTTGGTCCCCTATAGTACATCCCACTTAAGCCCCTTCTTATCCATGTCCACTTACATGTTTTCAATTTGGTTAAGTGTTTCTATTCGTATTTCCACATGCCACCCACATGTCACCCACTTAACCCCCATGTCGCACCACATGTTTACTTCGATTAAGTATTACTTAGTTTATTACTACCGTAACCTTGTAGGACCTCTCACATTAGGCCACCCTTTGTAGTTGCTGGATTTGCCAGGCGGGTCCAGGCAGTTTTACACCACAAATGAGCCTAACCTCATGTCCATACATTTGTCTCGCATTTTGTAACGACCCTGAAAATCTGAACCAATTTAAAAAAATTTAATTGGCTATTTTAGTGGATTTTAAATATTTAAAATAAATATTTTAAATAATAACGATGAAAAGTAAGTTTGAATCGACATTTGAGAATGAATATAATTAATTCTAATTACAAACAAGGCCTGAAATGGCGCGATAGTTTCAAAATTTGAATTCAAACTTTGATTGACTGTACCGGGTACAAAACAAAACGGATTTGAGTGAAACCGAAAATATTTAAATCCATTAGTGAGTATCTTTCTAACGAATCTAATGAATCGAAGTTTCATAGCGGGAAGCAAAAGTTATGGCCAAATGAATTTTCAGAAAGGTCGCTATAGAGTTTATATGGCCCATGAAAATGGCCATTTTGCAAACAACCTCGGAATTCGACGAAACCACTTTTGTTGGATCCGGGATGTTAAACTATTGCTAGGTTTCAAATTTCATAATTTTTGAAGCTAGTATGTAAGCGTGGCAACGGAAAATGTGTTTGGTCGATTTCTATTAAATTGGGTCGACCAGAAAATGATCGTTTTGCAAACGGGCTCAGAATTCAACGAAACTAGTTTTATTGGGACCGTATCATCAAAACATAGCTAGATTTATTTTTCTAGGATTTTTTGAATTAGTTTGTGGCCCTGGCAAATTGAAATGTACGTTCAAATTAAATATTGAATGTTATATATTTTAAATTGAAGGAAAACTGACTGAAACATTCGAATGGGGCTACGAAACATACCCATTGTGATCGGAATGGGGGTAAAACGCTAGGGACGACAGTCGTTGGTTCTGGATAGGGGTTTGTGGGTGAAAGGGGGGTATTTTCGAGATTTTCAAAATATATAAATAAAAAAATTCTAGCCAATCCCGTACTTTCTATGTCCCCGTATTAACTTCAGAAACCCCCAAAAACGAACGGCGGCTACAGCCGATTCCTTCTCTCTCCTTTTTCTCTTTATTCTCTCCACGAAATCGAGTGCCCCAGTCAAGGTTTTTGAAGAGGGTCCTCCAAGCTTCAAATCCATATAACCCTTGCCCTCTATCGTGTCGTGTGGAGCGAGATCTAAGCCCAGAAAGTCTAGGACTTTCGAGCGACGCCGTGCCCTCCTCCCTGGTTCGAGTTCGCCGTGGTCCCCACCCCCTGGTGCGTCGTTCGAAGCCCTACGTCGTGGCATCGGCCGATCACCCTCTAGTGGCTCGGATTTGGTGATAATCGCTAACCTAGTTTTGAACGAAACTGTGAAGGTATACGGCTGTTTTATTTTAAACTATATTATAGCAGTTTAAAGCGCTACGGTTTTTGATATCACTGTAAAAATCATATCTTTTTCGTTTCTTAATGAAATTCAGTGAAATAAGAGATAGTGGACTCGTGTGGACGCCTTCTTCATTCTAGAAGAGACCGCATATTTTTCTGAGCCTTCTGCTATTTTTGGTGGAGTGGAACCCAATGTGAGATTTATAAATTATAAATGATATGGAAAACAACGATGTATAAATTATATAGTCGATGTATGAGTTATACAAGCGTTGTACACCTCATGTATAAGCGTTGTATAAGTTGTACGTTCGATATATAAGTTATATATGCGTTGTAAAAATTATATATGTGATGAAATAGAAGTGAAATGCTTATAATATATATATATATATACGCCCTTCGTCCACAAACCATGGACGATATTTTTTGGTTGTGATTGATGTGAAAATTGGTTAATAGCGAATGGTTGATTAGAATTGTTTGTGGTTGAAATTGATTGAAAGTGGTTGAAAAATACCCATTTGTGGTTGAGAATTATTTGGTTGAAACCACATAGGATTAGTTTGTGGAAATGGAAAAAATATACATGCCGCCTGCGTGCGAACTAGATGCATGAAATCCCCATTGTCAAAAGCTGCGAGGCTTTAAGGTAGAGCGAGGAGCCGTACTAGGGACGGCCCCGGTTTTAACTACCCAGTCATTATGCTGTAGAAATTTTGAATAATATTCATGTGTTAGAATTATTTTCATGTGTTGAAACTATATTCGTGTGTTGAATAGAAATTCATCTATTGAACGACATTCATGTTTTGAAATAAATTATTTTGCAATATAAAAATCACCTTTTTATCTATATATATAAACTATAGAAAACCTTCATGTATTGAATAGAAATTCATTCGTTGAATGGAAATTCATGTGTTGAATGGTATTCGTGTTTTGAAATAAATTGTTTTATAATAAAAATCATATTTTTATCATCTATTTGAACTATATAAAATAGTCATGTTTTGAAATAAATTGTTTTATAATAAAAATCATATTTTATCATCTATATGAACTATATAAAATAGCCATGTTTTGAAAGAAATTGTTTTATAATAAAAATCATATTTTTACCATCTATATGAACTATATAAAATAGTCGTGTTTTGAAATAAATTGTTTAACAATAAAAATCATATTTTTATTATATACATGAATTGTTAAAAATAGTGAAGTGTCGAAATAGAAGTTAGTTTGATAAAAATATCATTTTTATCAAAGATATGAAATGAATATGGCTTCGAAATCGAAGAATCGATTTTATATATATAATTAAAATAAATCGAATAATGAAGCTGCAGTTCGTGTTTCGAACCGTGATTTCAAACGATTAGTGCGGGAGATCCGACCATTGGATTTTCCCAAAACCGAAACTGTTGGGTTCGCTTTGGAAATATCTTTCCAACGACACCAACTTTGCAAAGATCCAACGGTTGGATTGTCTGGAATGTTTAATTCAAATCTGAAGAAAAACAGTGCCAGAATCGATTATATTTGTATATATATATATATATAATTAAATTAAATCGAATAACGACGTTGCAATTCATATTTTGAAATCGAAACTTCAAACGATTGTACCGAGAGATCTGACCGTCGGATTTTCCCGAAAGTAGAACCGTTGGATTCGTTTTGAAAAGATCTTTCTAATGATATAAATTTTGTGAAGATCCAACAGTTAGATTTTTAGATATGTGTAAAACATATCTAAAGAAAAACAGCGCCACGGTCGCGTTATGGCCCGAAGCTTCGTTTAAATAAATTGGCTATAAATAAATAAATAAAAATAGCGATAAATCGTTATTAAATATTATAAACAATATGGATGTGAAATTTAGAAACAAACTGAAGGTTGGCTTAGTCGAATGGTTTCCTGGGTTTTGATCTGATGTTGGTTTCGGCCTCCGGGGTTAATATTTGGGAAATCGTTCTCTTACTGATTGACGGTTAGTGACTAATTAATTGGGATAAAACGTGTGTTGTGTTTGTGTAGCACTTGTTTATTATATACGCGAGTTGCTCAGAAAGACCGGATTTATCCCATTCTGAATAACTGAATCGACGATAAGAAATTGAAGATGAAGACGGTGGTCGAAGACCGGAGATTTTCACCTCGTTTGGATGGTAACTGGTGTCCTGTTTGGGAGGCATCCTGAAATATGGATAATGAGTGGTGATCGTCCAGACGTACGTGGAAATCGATGGGTATGCGAGGCATATAGTGCCTCCGGTTTCGTTCAGACCCAGAACGGACTTGCTAATGGACAGTATGTCTGACATTGGAATTCGTTCTGTTTGATTGATAGCCATCAGTTGCATGGTGTGAATTGCCTGTGTGGTACGCTAAGATGCAGTGATCAGGGCTTCTGTTGAAAAGCAAATTCTTGTGATTGATGATCAAAGCTCCACCTGTGCGGCGTACCTTTGTGTATAATGTGAATTCGCGAACCTCACACCCCGGTATGAATCAGAAATGGGAGCAGGACCTCAGGGAGGGCATGCGTTTCCTTCTAGCTAGAGGTGGTGTCGGTGCTTAAACTGGTTGACATTTATATTATTTTCACCTATGTGGTTGTTGCTGTTGCGAGGCGCCTCGATTATATCGGTCGATCCGGGATCGATGGAGTCATTCGTTGGCTCATTTACGCCCCATAGGGCGGGGAAACGCAGTGTTCAGGATTTTAATCCACATCGGTGGACCGACCCTGATGATCCAAAGGCTTGACTGAGTACTTGCCTGAGACATGGGCTAGATTGTCTCGAAGTCGGTAAGGACTATCTTTTGCCTTGGTTCATGACGGAAATCCAATTTCCAAATACGTGACTTTGCGGTTTTGATTGTATACCTATATATGGCGACATGATATATGGTACCCATGCCGTCTAGGATTGATATTTATGATTGTGTATGAAATTAGAAACTAACTGTAAACGAGATAAGATGGATGGTTTCCAGGGTTTTGATCTGATGTTGGTTTCGGCCTTCGGAGTTAATACCTATGGAATCATTCTCTTACTATTTTACAGTTGGAGTCTGATTAATAATTGATTTGTTTTGCTCGTATCAAGCATATTTTGGTCGATATAATGTAAAACTCTATCCTCCGGTTTGCGTTGCATTGTGTGATGGGACTTGAGTCTTATATCGGCTTCATTTTTATAAAAAGCATTGCGATGTTTAAAAGATTTAATTGTTTTAAAGCACTGGCAATCCAACGGAGTAAACCCGTTCCGCGAAAGTGGCGTGGTCCTGTGATTAGCCAAATTATATAATGTGTTAAGTAGATTTCTCATACCAGTCCCATGACTGACTCGTAGTTTGTTTCACTTGCAAACTCGGGTGCCCCTTTTTCTACACGGGCAGCCTTGTATTCAGGTATTAGCTGGCTCTTTCTGGATAGCTGGAGCTGAAGATGGATTCTATCATTTATCTCTTTTTATGCTGTTCAGCTCCTATTGTACATATTATGTTTGTTTTCCGCTGTAGACATTTATGTATAGCTGAACGGTATTTGTACTAAATATGATCCTGTATATTGTGTAACTCTGATGATTATGTTTATCCAGTGTATTATTGTTCATTATCTGGTGTATTTATTTATTTTTGTTCTGTTATTATCTGTTTATTTGTTATATTCCAAAGATTACCCTTAACACCGTCAATACAGGTTTTGGGTTCGTCACAACGTGGTATCAGAGCTTTGGTTAAGCTTAGCTCTGGTATATAACACATTAACGAACTCGTCAGAGATAGAACCAGTAGTGATCTAGGAAGAATAACTCATTACAGATAGGATCAATAAATCCTAGTATGAGTATAGCAGAATAACTCGTTAGAGATGGGGTCAAAAGTTCCCCAGAACGAGTCGAGAGTTATATGTTTATAAATAACGCATTTGTGATTATATATCTAGTTTGGTTTTAGAAATATGATTTTAGAATATATAAAAGATGGATGTTTGAAAAGTTAAAAACAAATAGATTGTTGTTTGTGTTGTGTGATATTAGATTTGATTAATTAGATTATTAGAACGATAGTTAATTTAATCAATAAGAGAATAAATCGTAGAATTTATTCGATTAAATCACACATTGAACTGAGTTAAAAATAGATAGAAATACATACTTGTGCATTATATATGTTTGAGCAGGTAAATGGATTAGCTGTTGAGTAAAGATTTTATTTGCATGCCCGACAAATAGGTAAAACTTAATGAGTTGGATGCGAAATATTATTATATCAACTCCTGTGAATGCCATTGGATGCAGAGTGCTGGCTGTTCTGTGTGTAATAATAAATTTCGCCAGTAACAATTAAATTTTGAACAACACTAATGGCATACTTCTTGAAGATAGGCATACTTCATCATATACCACATAAGAATTTGGAGCTTGTGTGACGAGGTGGAAGATTTACCATACGAACGAGAGGCTCGTACGGCGATGACTATATTTTCCAGGTTGAACTGATGACTGATATGACCATATAAAATTGTAACGATAAATTGCAAGATTAATAAAAACCCCACATGGATCTGGAGTTGACAATAATCACGTCACTCTATTTATTAGATACCGCACATGGATTATTTATTTCCCAAACGGGACGAGGTGACGAGAATTTATTCTCTGGAGCAATTAAAAATACACACTCCCTCAGGCTTTGACAGGGTGACGAGAATTTATTCTCTGAAGTTATTATATATTCACGCTCCCCTGCAAACACCAGAATATATCACTATAAATATGTGTGTGCTTTATAGGATTTATTGGGTACCTAATACGGCCCAATAAATTTCCAAACCCCTCCCCGTACAAAGGAGGTTATGGCGAATTTTTTTCGAAAATTCCGAGTGTTAGCCAAATTTTTGAAGAATTTGAAATTTCTCATAAACTGAAAAGTTGGAGAATTGAAGCCAGATTGAACGCAGAGTTGATTAATCAAACCACTTCCGACTTTGTTCCTTTTCGGGGACGAAAAGTTTTAAGTGGGGGAGATTGTAACGACCCAGAAAATCTGAACCAATTTAAAAATTTTAAATTGGCTATTTTAGAGGATTTTAACTATTTAAAATAAATATTTTAAATAATAACGATGAAAAGTAAGTTTGAATCGACATTTGAAAATGAATATAATTAATTCTAATTATAAACAGGGCCTGAAATGGCGCGGTAGTTTCAAAATTTGAATCCAAACTTTGATTGACTGTACCGGGTGCAAAACAAAACGGATTTGAGTGAAACCAAAAATATTTAAATCTGTTAGTGAATATATTTCTAACTAATCTGATGAATCGAAGTTTCATAGAGGGAAGAAAAAGTTATGGCCAAATGAATTTTCAGAAAGGTCGCTATAGAGTTTATATGGCCCATGAAAATGGCCATTTTGCAAACGACCTCAGAATTCGACGATACCACTTTTGTTGGATCCGTGATGTTAAACTATTGTTAGGTATCAAATTTAATAATTTTTGAAGCTAGTATGTGAGCGTGGCAAAGGAAAATGTTTTTGGTTGATTTCTATTAAATTGGGTCGACCAGAAAATGACCATTTTGCAAACGGGCTCAAAATTCGATGAAACTAGTTTTGTTGGGACCGTATCGTCAAAACATAGCTAGATTTAATTTTCTGAGATTTTTCGAATCAGTTTGTGGCCCTGGCAAATTGAAATGTACATTCAAATTAAATATTGAATGTTATATATTTTAAATTAAAGGAAAACTGACTGAAACAGTCGAATGGGCCTACGAAACATACCCCATTGTGTTCGGAATGGGGGTAAAACGCTAGGGACGACAGTCGTTGGGTCTGGATAGGGGTTCGTGGGTGAAATGGGGTATTTTCGAGATTTTAAAAATATTTAAATAAAAAAATTCTGTCTAATCCCGTACTTTCTCTCTCCCCGTATTCACTTCCGAAACCCCCAAAAACGAATGGCGACTACGGCCGATTTCTTCTCTCTCCTTTTTCTCTTTATTCTCTCCACGAAATCGAGCGCCCCAGTTAAGGCTTTTGAAGAGGGTCCTCCAAGCTTCAAATCCATATAACCCTTGCCCTCTATCATGTCGTGTGGAGCGAGATCCAAGCCCAGAATGTCTGGGACTTTCGAGTGCCGCCATGCCCTCCTCCCTGGTTCGAGTTCGTCGTGGTCCCCACCCCTTGGTGCGTCGTTCGAAGCCCTACGTCATGGCATCGGCCGATCACCCCCTAGTGGCTCGGATTTGGTGATAATCGCTAACCTAGTTTTGAACGAAACTGTGAAGTTATACGGCTGTCTTATTTTAAACTATATTATAGCAGTTTAAAACGCTACTTTTTTGATTTCCATGTAAAAATTATATCTTTTTCGTTTCTTGATGAAATTCAGTGAAATAAGAGATAGTGGACTCGTGTGGACGCCTTCTTCATTCTAGAAGAGACCGCATATTTTTATGAGCCTTCTGCTATTTTTGGTGGAGTGGAACCCAATGTGAGATTTATAAATTATAAATGATATGGAAAACATAGATGTATAAATTATATAGTCGATGTATGAGTTATACAAGCGTTGTACATCTCATGTATAAGCGTTGTATAAGTTGTACGTTCGATATATAAGTTATATATGCGTTGTAAAAATTATATATGTGATGAAATAGAAGTGAAATGCTTAATATATATATATATATATATATATATATATATATACGCCCTTCGTCCATAAACCATGGCCGATATTTATTGGTTGTGATTGATGTGAAAATTGGTTGATAGCGAATGGTTGATTAGAATTGTTTGTGGTTGAAATTGATTGAAAGTGGTTGAAAAATACCCATTTGTGGTTGAGAATTATTTGGTTGAAACCACATAGGATTAGTTTGTGGAAATGGAAAAAATATACATGCCGCCTACGTGCGAACTAGATGCATGAAATCCCCATTTTCAAAAGCTGCGAGGCTTTAAGGTAGAGCGAGGAGCCGTACTAGGGACGGCCCCGGTTTTAACTACCCAGTCATTATGCTGTAGAAATTTTGAATAATATTCATGTGTTAGAATTATTTTCATGTGTTGAAACTATATTCGTGTGTTGAATAGAAATTCATCTACTGAACGACATTCATGTTTTGAAATAAATTGTTTTGCAATATAAAAATCACCTTTTTATCTATATATATAAACTATAGAAAACCTTCATGTGTTGAATAGAAATTCATTCGTTGAATGGAAATTCATGTGTTGAATGGTATTCGTGGTTTGAAATAAATTGTTTTATAATAAAAATCATATTTTTATCATCTATATGAACTATATAAAATAGTCATGTTTTGAAATAAATTGTTTTATAATAAAAATCATATTTTTATCATCTATATGAACTATATAAAATAGTCGTGTTTTGAAAGAAATTGATTTATAATAAAAATCATGTTTTTACCATCTATATGAACTATATAAAATAGTCGTGTTTTGAAATAAATTGTTTAACAATTAAAATCATACTTTTATTATATACATGAATTATTAAAAATAGTGAACTGTCGAAATAGAAGTTAGTCTGATAAAAATATCATTTTTATCAAAGATATGAAATGAATATGGCTTTGAAATCGAAGAATCGATTATATATATATATATAATTAAAATAAATCGAATAATGGAGCTGCAGCTCGTGTCTTGAAACCGTGATTTCAAACGATTAGTGCGGGAGATCCGACCAACGGATATTCCCGAAACCGAAACCGTTGGGTTCGCTTTGGAAATATCTTTCCAACGACACCAACTTTGCAAAGATCCAACGGTTGGATTGTCTAGAATGTTTAATTAAAATCTAAAGAAAAACAGCGCTAGAATCGATTATATATATATATATATATATAAATATAATTAAATTAAATCGAATAACGACGCTGCAGTTCGTATTTTGAAATCGAAACTTCAAATGATTATACCGGAAGATCCGACCGTCGGATTTTCCCGAAACTGGAACCATTGGATTCGTTTTGAAAAGATCTTTCTATTGATACAAATTTTGTGAAGATCCAATGGTTAGATTTTCAGATATGTGTAAAACAAATCTGAAGAAAAACAGCGCCACGACCGCGTTATGGCCCGAAGCGTCGTTTAAATAAATTGGCTATAAATAAATAAATAAATAAAAATAGCGATAAATCATTATAAAATATTATAAACGATATGGATGTGAAATTTAGAAACTAACTGAAGGTTGGCTAAGTCGAATGGTTTCCTGGGTTTTGATCTGCTGTTGGTTTCGGCCTCCGGGGTTAATATTTGGGAAATCGTTCTCGTACTGATTGACGGTTAGTGACTAATGAATTAGGATAAAGCATGTGTTGTGTTTGTGTAGCACTTGTTTATTATATACGCGAGTTGCTCGGAAAGACCGGGTTTATCTCATTCTGAATAACTGAATCGACGATAAGAAATCGAAGATGAAGACGGTGGTCGAAGACCGGAGATTTTCACCTCGTTTGGATGGTAACTGATGTCCTGATTGGGAGGCACCCCAAAAAATGGATAATGAGTGGTGATCGTCCAGACGTACGTGGAAATCGATGGGTATGCGAGGTATATAGTGCCTTCGGTTTCGTTCAGACCCAGAACGGGCTTGCAAATGGACTGTGTGTCTGACATTGGAATTCATTATGTGTGATTGATAGCCATCAGTTGCATGGTGTGAATTTCCTATGTGGAAAGCTAAGCTGCAGTGATCAGGGCTTCTGTTGAAAAGAAAAGTCTTGTGATTGATGATCAAAGCACCGCCTGTGTGGCGTAGCTTTGTGTATAACGTGAATTCGTGAACCTCACACCCCGGTATGAACCAGAAACGGGAGAAGGACCTCATTGAGGCATGCGTTTCCTTCTAGCTAGAGTTGGTATCGGTGCTTAAACTGGCTGACATTTATATTATTCTCACCGATGTGGTTGTTGCTGTTGCGAGGCGCCTCGATTATATCGGTCGATCCGGAATCGATGGAGTCGTTCGTTGGCTCATTTACGCCCCATAGGGCGGGGAAACGCAGTGTTCAGGATTTTAATCCACATCGGTGGACCGACCCTGACGATCCAAAGGCTTGACTGAGTACTTGACTGAGACATGGGCTAGATTGTCTCGAAGTCGGTAAGGGCTATCTTTTGCCTTGGTTCATGACGGAAATCCAATTTCCAAATACGTGACTTTGCGGTTTTGATTGTATACCTATATATGGCGACATGATATATGGTACCCATGCCGTCTAGGATTGATATTTATGATTGTGTATGAAATTAGAAACTAACTGTAAACGAGATATGATGGATGGTTTCCTGGGTTTTGATCTGATGTTGGTTATGGCCTTCGGGGTTAATACCTATGGAATTGTTCTCTTACTATTTTACAGTTGGAGTCTGATTAAGAATTGATTTGTTTTGCTCGTATCAAGCATATTTTGGTCGATATAAGGTAAAACTCTATCCTCCGGTTTGCATTGCATTGTGTGATGGGACTTGAGTCTTATATCGGCTTCATTTTTATAAAAAGCATTGCGATGTTTAAAAGATTTAATTGTTTTAAAGCACTGGTAATCCAATTGAGTAAACCCATTCTGCGAAAGTGGCGTGGTCCTGTGATTAGCCAAATTATATAATGTGTTAAGTAGATTTCTCATACCAGTCCCATGACTGACTCGTAGTTTGTTTCACTTGCAAACTCGGGTGCTCCTTTTTCTACACGGGCAACCTTGTATTCAGGTATTAGCTGGCTCTTTCTGGATAGCTGGAGCTGAAGATGGATTCTATCATTTATCTCTTTTTATGATGTTCAGCTCCTATTGTACATATTATGTTTGTTTTCCGCTGTAGACATTTATGTATAGCTGAACGGTATTTCTACTAAGTATGAACATATATACTGTGTAACTCTGATGATTATGTTTATCTAGTGTATTATTGTTCATTATCTAGTGCATTTATTTATTTCAGTTCTGCTATTATCTGTTTATGTGTTATATTCCAAAGATTACCCTTAACACCGTCAGTATAGGTTTTGGGGTCGTCATAGCATTTAATTTGGGCCTATGACCTCTCACATTGGACTACCATTTGTGACTGCTAGATTTGTCGGGTGAGTCCGGGCAGTCTTATACCACAAATGAGTCCAACCTCGTGTCTTAGGCATTGATTATATATAATCTTTTACCCCAATTTGAATTAATATCCCTATTCAAATTTGTCAATAAATTCCAAATATACTTATGTCCATAATTGTCACCTAAATTATGTCCATTTATTTCAGGTATACAAATTATACCAATTATTGCCTCAAATTAATTATATTCCTTTTTAAGGCCATTACATGTCAATTCTCAATATTTGTATATTCAATATTATCCCCATCGTCCCCCACGTTGTTCGTTCGCTTAACATGACATATATATTAGACTAGCAAATAGTCTAACACATAAAAAGGGAAGAAACATCACAAATTTGCATAACACACAAATAGATCTAACTTGCAAATACTTTGTATTGTCATGAATCTAAACATAGACCTAAAAGGTGTGAACTTGCATGTATGAATATGGTTTTCACTCAAACTTGCATAGGCAATAGTCACAAACTTGCATAGAACATGTATGTCATAGATCTAAACATAAAGGTGTAATCTTGCATAAACTATGTATGTCATAGATCTAAACATAAAGGAGTAAACTTGCATATATGTGAATCTGATTTACTACCTAAACTTGCATAGAGTCATTTTATTTGATTCATATAATCTATACCCAAACTTGCATATAAGATGATGTCATACATGAATCAAATTGAACATAGGTGATTGGGAATATCAAAAGGATCCACAACACAAATTAACAAAACTATCATCATGAAAAACTAGCATATATTCACAAAATATCACAATTTTCCAATGATTCACATTCAAAGCCATATAACCCAATTTATAACTCAACCTAATTAACTTGTTAATTATCTTATTAAAGAAATCGGACTCACAACTCAAAGATAATCTTGAGTTCTGGGATCTGTATTCTATGGTTGAAATAGCTTGCCTTTGAACTAGACAAATTCGTTGTTATAGATGTGAGTTGAATTGAATTGAGTTGCTTTACTTTGCTTCTAGTTGGTGGCGACTACTCTAGGTTTTGGAGTGACTGCATGACGACCAATGATTTAATTTTTGATTAGATTTAAGGTTTGAGTCTACATGTGTTTATATAGAGATTAGGATTAATTTAGGCCATCCGATCAACCTAGAAGCAACCAGAACCATCCAAATAGCCAATTTAGCCCTGATGACTCAGCAGTAGCTCAGAATTGGGCCTAAACCAAAACTGCCCGATGGGAGGTAGGTCGACCCCCAGGTCGACCTATAGGGGAGGTCGACACTAGGGTTGACCCCCTGGTTGTCCTGACCTAGGGCGGGAAATTTCCCGCCCTGCCCAGATCTGAGTCTGAGTTCGATTTCGAGTTTAAATTTGAATTTCTGGAAACTTCCGACAGCCATAACTTCTTCAAACGAAGAAATCTCGGACTCTATCTCAACCAGAATTCCGAGATTAACACCATGGCGTAACCCGTTTCCCTTAATTCTCACAATTAAAATTAGTTATTCTTTAATTCATTAGTTTAAAGTTAACAGAAAACACGGGGTGTTACAATGATGGTAGGTGATAGAACCGATTGACGGTGGAACCCTTAACAGTGGAGCAGATCGAGCTATAAGGATCCGACATACAATGGCTCGGGTCGAGGGAATGGAACCTGATCCCCCTGAAGTTATTTTAAGGAACGTATGAATCTGGAGCATTGGCAAGCTCCGGTACGGATCGAGCAAGACCCGGCTCGCCTACGGATTTTTCTACACACCAACGAAGGGACACACTCAAACTGACATGCTCGTGAAGACACCCCCAACTTGCGCACTAAACTCGACCCAATCCGGTCGTGAAGGCATATTCAATGGCTCATGAAGATATTCATGACACGGTCCGGAAGAGCAGAAAATCGAAGTTACAACCACAACCCGTAGAGCAACAGCGACCTGGGGACGTGTTGGAGTCAAGAGCTGCTCGTAGGGATAGATCCGAACCGAGTGAACAAGGTCTATGTGATCCAAACCGTAGATGTGCTTAGTTTACATGGTATACGAGCTCACCGCGAGCTATAGATGCACTCGACACGCGACCTGCATAACTATAGCGAACCGAGGACATACCTGATCCGTGATCCAGAAAACAAATGACGAACAGAAATCTCGACCCGACCCGAGATAGGATCATTTTCCAGAAAAATGCAATTTTCTGATCGTTTCAAAGAAGGCTCCATCCTCCAAAATCGAAAAAATCGTGCGGTGTTGTTCCTGGGATTTTCAAGAAAAAATCGTCGCAGGGACTGTGGGGCCCCAGACCTGACGGCTCGCCTGCGGCTCGGAGTACGTTTTGTCTTACAATTATCACCAACGCTTATCAACCGAGATTCAGTAGACAGCCTAAGGATATAGACAACAAATTGGCAATGAATGAATTTCTTCCTAGAGACATAACACCTATTTGCCGATGTTATTCAATGTGAGGAGCTATTGAAAAGATTCTGCATGCTGGCTATGACAGTATACGAGATAATGATTGCCTCATAGTAGCCTCCTCATCTGGAGCTCCGATGGTGTATAGATTTTACCAATGCAACTGATGATTGCTCCCGAACGACTAGTGATCACCTGATTTATGCAACTTAGACCTATCCAATCGGTGGAGTCCCGAATGACGGTTATATGAAGTAGTCTGAGAGCTACTCGGAAGGTAGTTCATGTGATCCTAGCGATCATGATTCTCAATGATGGGATATCAGAAAGCAACTAAGGATCCTAGTACTACGAAGCTACACCTCACTTGAATGACGTGGTGAAAGACATATGTCCTATGGTTCGCTCCCTAAATAGCTTAGCTAACCTTTGCAATGCCTATTTTCTTTCAACCGTATCGAAGGAGATTGATTGCCATCGAATAAGGGTTAGATCAACATATTTTGGTGCCCAGTGTTAGATATCAGTTGAACCACCACAGTCCATGATTGGACCTTGGGATCCTTCCCCGGATGATAGCAACATTGACTACTAACCAGCCACCATACGACCTCGGTCAAGAGATGCGAGCTCGAGATCAATGCAAATATGAATCAACCATTAGCTCTCCACTTCATACAATAAGTTGTGATAGAATGTGTGAACATTAGTTGAATCCTTGCAAGCCATGATATTACATTTAAGCTTATCTGATCAAGGTGTCGACCGACTAGCTCTAGCGGAATTCAGAGCTTACATAGCACTGCGGTGTCTACTGCTAAATATCCCTACTGAAGTTGGAGTGGGAATGGTTTGGACAACCATGTTACTAGAGGAACTCGCTATTTGGTTGAATGAAATATGTTACGCATTAGAGATGGCATGGAACCCAACAATGCTTCCCCACCCGATGAGATGGATTGTGAAGGAGGTACGGGCTTAGCAAGAAAGTCGTCGCAGAAAGAGTTACCCGATGATCTACCCGAAAATATAGATCCCAGTCAGGATGAAGATTCAAGATGCAAAAGTAGGACATCTAATGAAGCAACTGTCAAAAGTGAAAAAGAACGCTTACAACTTGTTGATTACTTCGAGAAAAATCCGCCACTGTTTCCAAGTTCATCTAATTGTGGTACATACTGATTAGCCACTACAAAAGGTCCTGCAGTGACCTGAGGCTTCTGGGAGATCGCTCGAACGGAACATCGGGCTTAACCAGTTTGATCTCAATTACCTCCTAAAGAAGTCCATATGGGGGCAAACATTAGCTGAATCCATCGCTGTGTTTATCGTTCCCGAAGAGGATGTGTTAGATGAAGAAGATGGCCCTCAAAATGAAAGACGAAGACAAGCACTAGGAAGCTACAATCAGACGGTGCAATAAATGATCGACTGCCCAACGCTGGAGATTTATTAATAACCCTTGAAGGACGGTCAATTTACTATGCCTTACGATTGGAGTTTTTCAATACTAACAACGATTCCGAATATGAGACCCTGATTGCTGGATTAAAACTCGTTATGGAGTTGGGAGTAGCGGCGTTGAGCATGTTTTGTGATTCTCAGATTATTATTTGCCAGATTCGATGGGAATTCCAAATGAAGGGACCACGACTCGTAGCTTCCTTAGAACATGTAGAAGAGTTGTTGGATGGATGAGTACATTACAATACATCTCATACTCCGCATATAGAAAATCAGAAGGTGGATAATCCAGCCAAGATAGCAAGCCTCGATAATTCAAAATAGATGGAGATGATCATAATTGAGACACTCGATGCTCCGAGCATTAATCAGATGGAAGTTGATCCAGTATTGGAGGCTGAATCTGGGAGAGAGCCATAGGACAACCCCAGTAAGAAACTTTCTACAGCGCGGAATACTTCTAGCAAGGAGAAGTGAATGGCGTACCATCGTTCATTGTGCCTCAAGATATGACATGCAAGGCGACATTACCTATTTTCCATGGAAGATTCCCCCAAGATAGACACCAACGAGTCCCATTATTGAATTCGCCACCCTAAGTGATTCGATGAAATCACTAATCAACTTACCACTTGATGGGAGATATATGTGAACTAAACTTATGATGAACGATGTTTTGGCGTTAAAAAGCCAAGATTCACAATTTCACTCCTTTCATCGACTATTGGCCAAGTAATTCGTGCCGCAGACGTTGGAGGCAATTGGAGATTCAAGCATGGATTGCTTGTGATTACATCACCCAATCCAAAGTTGATACATCGTAAGCTTGTGTGACCAATTACCTCAGTCTTTCCCAAAGAATGGAAAGTTAATTGTTTGAAACACTTGAGCCTAGATGCTGATTGGTTGTCTACGTACTAACCCTTGTCCCCGACGTGGGACCAAAGGCATATCAGCGAATTTTTGAGATATGACTATCTCCCCAGCAGTCATATCCTTTTTCCTAGCATGGAAAAGTGCAAAAGTTCCTATAAGTATGAGTCCTTTGTTCGCCTGCCAATTACTGTCCTAACATCAATGTGATGATGTGTTATCATTAATGGTACAACGTAAATCCCTAACACTCAATCCTTTCCCGTGACATGAGGGCAAGAAGGCGATTCAGAGGAGATGCGACCTTGTCACTCCAAGACCCCGACCAGGGTCTATTTATTCGTGGGAATGCTGCTCCTAAGTAATTTGAAAAGATATTCATCATCAGCTAAAGATTTTGGCAGCCATCCCCTGGCAGAGACATGATGAGGCAAAATGGACCTGCAAAGAGCCTGCAATGCCATTTTCGCTCCGAATGATATTCATTCCTCTAATAGGATTATTATTTAACCATGACTCTTATACTTGAATGCTTAATGAGTTACTGATGTAATCAAATTAGATGAATTAATACATGGGTGGTGTAGGTATCCAGGATTTGCTACCGATCATACCTCTAACACCTGCGTACGAAGTTGTGGAGAAAAACCGTAATGAGTCGGACTGAACCGCTCGTTAACAAAGCCATGCCCTTCGTCTGAGGAAAGTTGTATAGCTCAAGGTACCCGAAGCTCGGTGCCAATCACTTCTCCTATGGATTAATTGGAGGAATGTAAAGCCTTGGCAAACGTTTTCTGACTGTTTGCCCGACTAAATCTAATCCTTAGAGCTTGGATAGAAGTACAAACCAAGGAAGAGTGTGATGGGCGCGCCATGATTAAAGACCCTTTGATCCGCGACTCTAACTCTTATGATTTGAGAGAGCGTTTAAAGGACGATACAGCAATGTCCGACCAAACTCCATCCCATGAGTCGACGGGACGAGAGAGACTTGATTATTGCAAACGACCACATTCACCAATGAATCAGGGATTATAAGGTAGCGCCACGGCGAATGTGATCCTACCGCTTGCTCGAAAAGCTCCATCCCCCAGAGTGAAGCATGGAGTAAATACTAAAACCAAGTTTGAGAACGACACTCGAGGCGGTGGACTCCTGCTTTTTGAAATAGAGTGTAGAAGGAGCGCCAGTGCGAATGACACGAACGTTCGCTTGGACAACTCTAACCCCCATGATTTGAGGGAGTGTATAAAGGACATGAAGATGCTGTCCCCAAGGCATGATGCTTCTCTACGATTAAAGACCTCCTTGATTCCACTATACCGTTGGTATTCGACGGGAGAGTATAAAGGCAACAAGGACTGTGCGCTACAAATGAACTCCTACCCTACTGAAGGATTAGTGGGCAAACTGAAAGCTGCGTTCGAACTCTATCCTAGGCATATGATAGGAGAGTATAAAGGAATTACAATTAAATGCCACGAAAGGGCTCCTACCTCGCTGCAGGATCAGGGGCAAGAATGAAAGTAGAGCCCGAACCCTCATTTCCGGATATGGGGGGCAATGCACTCTCAATCCTAATAAATCACAAACAAGCCCGGGTCAGGCACTATGTTCACGATGATTGGGGGCATAAACACATTATACCCCAATGATGGATGTAATGTGACATGCTATTTATTTGTAGAAATTTTGAATTTCAGGGATGCTGGATTGAATACCTTATCTGATTTGTGATTAATATAACTTTGTTTGCTGGTTGCAGATTTACAAAGGATAATTGGTCAAGAACGCGAGGTCCGCACTCGCAACAACAGAAAGCCAATAGAAAACAAGTAAGGGGCACATTCAGAAAACTGACATTAATGCCCAATGATAAGCATCCGACATGAATCAAGGCGATGACCTAAAAGAGGCCTTGAGAGTGAATTATTCACTGACATGTCAACTAACTTAATACTCGTGGCTGGGAAGGTCCCAGTGAACCCCTGGGATTCTTGGATTTCTACCCGGCCTTAATACGATCTTGAGCGATCACCAGTTTTATAACCTTAATACAATCCGACATGATCGTGACATTCGGGATTTCTATGGATTGAGGATTTCTCAGATCCAGAATACGCCTCCCTTCGTCTAAATTCGAAAAGGATATGATCCGACCACCACTTGTCTTATGCCGTTACCCAAGACTGGGGGAATAACTATTAAAAATATTCACAAATGGTATTATTTATTTGCTTGTACTTAAATTATTCTTTGATTTTGATAGGCCACTTGAGGATCATGAAACGGATGCTGAGAGAACATCCATTTACTAGTCCCAAATGACTTCCCGAATGGAAGGCTCACGTATAACCAGGCATGGATGGATAACCCTACCTGGCATGCTAATTGGATGCATCACAACTAGCTTGTCTCCGACCTTCCCCTTGACGCAGGGGCCAAGCAGGAATGCTTGAAAACGACCACAATCTGATCTTTGGACGTCTGATGCCAATCCTCAGAGCATGGATAGGGGACAAGACATTAGTACGGGAACAAATCGATTTGCACCCAATTCCGACTCATGGTGCGATGAGGTAGTATGAATTCATAGAAGACATGGATTTGATGCTCGCCACTCTGCAAGATCCTGCGGATTGGGGGGCATGGGACATGATCCTCAAGCAGCATGATTGGACTACCAGATGACTCTATGCACATTTGCTATCCTCAGAGTTCTACAGGATCCCATACCACGATCAAAGGAATGACTCCTCTGGATTAACCAACATACATTTAAGCAACGATCATCAACCTGTTGGAAATAATAAATTCAAAAATCAAGTAGTGATGAACTTGGTTAGGTCAGATCGCAATCACCAGTTCTAGTTGAGCATGAATCGATTGGCATCGTGCAGCATGCGGCGTCGAGTCAGAACATTTGAGGATGGAGACATGGACAAGGGAACAAATCCCCACAACATCCTAGTTGAGAGTGCAAGAACTTCAAAAAATTCAGGTCATACACTACCAACTTCAGCTCTAACACAAATGGATATTCGAGCACCAGAGCACACTTAACTCCAAGATGGGACGTAACAATTCGAAGAACAAGAACCCAGTTGTGTCGAACAACTCGAAAAGTGACCCGGGGCAATTTCAACCCGGCGACGAAAAATAAAAAAAGACTACCCCGTGATCATGGATTTGATACCGGGGGCACCGGTCCCGATCTTAGCAATATGCAGCAGCCTCTTGGCGACACTTCTCAAGATGATGTGGACAACGACAATCACAACCCTTTCATACGGAATATTTGGATCTCCTATTATTTCCCCAGACTCAAAATTTTCTCTGTAACGAAATTTGCTGAAAGGCTTGGATGAATTCAATCCTGAGGTGGACAGATTTCTATGACAAGAAGGTGATAACATCGAGACGAACAATCGTGATATATTTATGACAAAGAATGGAGCACTGCCCGACTCTTGAAATGATCAGGAAAAACCTTGAAAAAGAATGATAAGTGTATGTGGTGTCTAGATAGAACCTATTTCATTAATCGAGCCTATGATTTTGTTTTTCATGCTCAATGGAACGGGTCACGAGAGATAGACCACAAAAGATTGTGATGGCCATTTCAGATACTGCTGAAGCAGGAACGGAGGGACTCGATTTACTTCACAACGACATTCATCCGCTTGTATTTTGACAAGCTCGTTTAACTCTGCAGCCGATCTGATGATAGTAGCTGAGTTCGTTGGTGCTCGATGAGGCAATCCTCACTTCTGGATTAAGAGGAGAGATGACATTAAAGCAAGTGTAATTCGACCATTTGCATATACAACACCAACTCTTGCTGACTTGAGAGAAGAGTTCAGAATATCTAGGTTGACTAAGATTGCTGAACCTGCAACTCTTACCCGATGCAATAACGGGAAGTATAAAATCTTGAAGATTGGATGCCCAATTGACTTAACTTAACCCCCACCGATGCTTGGGGACTAAGATCTGACTTCGCTTGTCCTCCAATGGCGTTGAGAGCACGAGCGTTCATTCATAGACTTACTTTGAAGACAATCCTTGCTTGGAGTGAGATTCCAAACATGTATGCTATGCCACCGGAATATGACCTGATTCATCTTTCCCGACCAGACGAGCCAGCTTGCGGGTCAAATATTAACTTAAAGACACAAACTACACCGGATGAAAGAACGATCTGTGCGTGTAAAATCACGATCGGGAACCAACGAACTAGCATGTTTTTTAATGAATAAATTAGACCTATTGACCCAACAAGGTTTAAACGGTTACTTGATCATCTCGAATACTCCTTCCATAGAACTTGGCCTGGCTAGCTCCCAAGGAAGTAGTGCAACAATCCAATAAAGCCTTCTCAAGGATAGATGACGTTCCAGAAAGATTCAGCTTAACATAGTCAAAGCACATCTCATCTGAAATAAAATGTACTTTGGGGGCAAAATGTTAGCCTGCTTTGTGACCAGGCTACCCATTGTAAAGGACTTGAATATGGACACACATTAATCAGCAATAGCTTGGATGAAGTAGCCGAATATAGAAAAACTTGGATTTTGGCATTTGTGAAGTCCGGCTTGTAACACCCCGCCTCCACTAGGGTCACTCGCAAAGGAATGCACTAGCTTTGGAGGGGCATTATTGGTAAACATGCATAATGGTATAGCAAGGCAGGACATGACATATATATATATATATATATATATATATATATATATGTAAATAAACAGAGTAAGTAAATAAAACAGCGGAAGATTTATAAACCATTTCAAAACACAAGTCTGGTACATCAAAATGTCACCTTCCCAAAATTACAAGTCTAGATAAATACATCATCTGATAAACTGAAAATACATAAGTACTATCCCCAAATAAAAGTGATAAACCATAGCGGCTCAAGTCCAAAGCATACTTGAGCTATCCAAGGAAGCAGCAAAAATCCAAGCTAGGCTCCAGTATTCCCTCCCTGAGAACCTGGGGGGGGGGGGAAACGGAAGAAAAGAGGCGAAAGAAAACAGGTCAGTCAAAAAGACTGAGTAAGCCCTGCTACGATCAGTCTATAAACTAATAAAGTTAACATTATGATGGAAACTGAGGTGATCATAGATAACAACATACTGGCATGAATAAATCAACTACAAGATAGATAGAGGTGTCATCGCATAAAGCAAGGTTAAGTTTTTGCACCACGGTGTACTAGCAAACCAACATAACAGGTATGGATCCCTTAGCCCAAACTTTGGCCCAATAACATGAAGTGACCTTAATAAAAGGTCCAGCCACGGTCTAGTCGATCGGCTCCCTATAAACCTAACACGTCAAGTGTTGGTGTCCATATGGCCCACATATGGTTGTAGTTAGTCTGTGCTGGGTCCACCTTTGGGTGTATCAAGCCCTCGGGTGTCAACCCCGGACACTTAAGCAATAATGCACAGCCCTAACCTACTGGTACCCGTGCCTCGAGTTTGTCCAACATCGGACTACGTGCACGTCCGTAGCCCGCCGGACCCGCACCGCTGTACCACTCGGCCATCGCCCTTTGGTCGTTTACATCCGTCCAGTAATCGTGCCCCGCCCTAGCCTAGTCTCTAGGGTTGTGATGATACCAAACTGGGATTACTGCCGGAACAGACCCGCCGCTAGGGTTTCCTAAGAGGGTTAAGTGTGATTTAACCCTTCACTAATCCTGGATTAAACTGGTTAAGTGTGGCTTAACCCCATTCTAATCCCTTGAACTCCCAAATTGGTTAAGTATTAGTGGACCCTGACTTAACCCTAATCATGAGGCATTAATTAATTTAATGCACCTTAACCTCTCACATTAGACCTTGTTGTGGTTACTAGTTAGGCCGGGCGGGTCCGGGTAGCTTTACACCACAACTTGGTCTAACCTCGGGTCTTGGCACCCCATGACCAACTTCTCACATTGGGTCCTATTGTTTGTAGCCACTAGTTAAGCCGGTCGGTTCCGGGTAGAATTACGCTACAAACTCAACCCAACCTCGAGTTGGCCACACTTATGTTCTCTAAGTGTCATGTCCACTTTATTTCAAAACATAATTACAAGTCAACAATTACTTGGGTAGACCTAACTTAATAGGTAAATTCCCAAGGGGTAGACCTAACTAAATAGGTAAATTCCCAATCTTATATCTTCATGTATTTTAAGTTTACCCAAACCCCCAACGTCATTCTATCGCTTACATATTCGTAATAATGCATAAAGGATAGGAAGAGGGAACTTGGCACAACATACATGGTGAACTTGCTTATCACAACAAACATGCATAACATGTTAGACTTGCATAACTTAGCATAGTGAACTTGCATTTTACCATCAACATGCATAACTTGTCAAACTTGCATAACTTAGCATAGTGAACTTGCATATTACCATAAACATGCATAACTTGTCAAACATGCACAACTTGTCATTTTAAACTTGCATAAGCATGCACAACTTATTAAACATGCATAACATGGCACAATGAACTTGCATGAACATGCATAACTCATTTAACTTGCAAATCATGGCATAGTGGACTCGCATAAACATGCATAACTTATTTAACTTGCAAATCATGGCTTGGTGAACTTGCATAAACATGCATAACTCATTTATCTTGCAAATCAAGGCTTAGCAAACTTGCATAATCATGCATAACTCATTTAACTTGCAAATCAAGGCTTAGCAAACTTGCATAAACATGCATAACTCATTTAACTTGCAAATCAAGGCTTAGCAAACTTGCATAAACATGCATAACTCATTTAACTTGAAAATCAAGGCTTAGCAAACTTGCATAAACATGCATAACTCATTTAACTTGCAAATCAAGGCTTAGCAAACTTGCATAAACATGCATAACTCATTTAACTTGCAAATCAAGGCTTAGCAAACTTGCATAAACATGCATAACTCAATAAACATACATAAATCCCAACTTGCATCACATATTAACTTTAGAGTTTCTAAAATGAAGGTAAGAGGGCTTACAAATATTATGAAGACTCAAATCTCCTAATGAAGATTGAGAAGCCCTTTTTTTGCAAGCATAAAACCCCAAAACAAAGCTCCAATAAGAAAACACCCAAAAACACAAACTTAGCAAATCAAACTTGCAACTTAATGAAGTATGCAAGTTATTAAGCATTCATACAACATAGAAAAGGTTGTATGATCATCATATCTTCATAGGAATGATTCATGAAGAGATTGGAGGCTAGGGTTTTTAGGTGGAGGCCATTTGAGAATTCAATTTGACATAGTTTGGTTGCAAGAATGATTAATGGGGTTTTAGGGTAGGATTAGAGGCTTATTTATAGAAGATTAGAGTGTTTTTAGCCCTAGGATTAACCCTAGGATAGTTTTGGCCCGTCAGATTTCAGAATTCTCTAGAACCAGACCACACAACCAAGCCCAAACCAAGCCCAAACCAAAGTGGTGCGCCAGGCTAATCTGCCTGGCTACCCCCTGTCGACAGGGCTGTCGACAGGGCAGTCGACATGCCTAGACCGCTGTCGACAGGCCTGTCGACATGGGGTCCTGGGCGGGAATTTTTCCCGCCTGCCCAGTTTGCCCTAGCCCATGTTTTTAATTTCAAATTTAAATCTGTTTTTACTTAGAAATTTTCTGCAAACTTCAATGGGCCTTAACTGGGTCATACGGACTCCGATTTCCGAAAACTCGGACTCTATTTCGCGTATTTTTCCGAGACGAACGCAATGGCATAGCCCGTTTCCCTTGATTCACATTTTATAATTAAATTCTGCCTCAATTTTCATTATTACAGGTTACTGAAAATACGGGTTGTTACATTCTCCCCTCCTTAAAGGATTTCGTCCCCGAAATCTTCAAGTTAGGAAGAACGTATCCTACCATCCAATCATCCATCTACTCAAAGCATCATCCACGAGCAATCATTGTCCTTACAAGATTCTAAATGCTGGATGAACATATGCAAAAGTGTGTGTATATGTACTTACCTAATGCAAAAATCAGGCGGTTACTGTTACAGTAAACCTCCTTAATGCATATGTATGTAAATCAGGCGGTTACTGATACAGTAAACCTCCTTAATGCATATGTATGTCAGTGAAATGAATCCATATGTATGCAAATTCCTAACATAATGTATAATATCTACATGCGTGCTCAATCATACATCCATATGCAACATCCATGTGATAGCATACGAATTTCATCCAAGAATAAGCATAAACACTCATGCACATGCAATATGAGGAGTGTGTGAGCCGATCTAGTGCCTAATCGTGTATAATGCATCCACGAGCAACCACTTGCAAACACTTGCAACCACTTGCAAACATCAAGCATAACATGTTTCAAACACATGTTTCAACCAAAGGGTTTCTACCAAAGGTTCTCATGACAAGATAGACACGATAAACTAGATAAACTAGATAAACTCCTTTTTGGATTACAAGAAATCCATTCAAACTTTGACATATAGTACTAACCGATGAGTCTTAACCCCCTTATGGAGTTTACAACAGAAATAAGATCGAGAATGGGACCGAGAGGACATATACAAAAGATAACTTGCAAGCAAGCTCCACAGGAAAACAAGGATCAAAGATGCACTCTTAAAAAGAGATATGATGCGCGTATCTAGTCTTCACTCTTCTTAGTTACGTTTCCTTGAGCTTAACTCTACTGTGCTTTGACTATCTTTCACTTCATGATTCCTTGGCTTCCTAACTCCTATTTCCCAAATTCGAGTTGGAACTCATTTCTTTATTGCCTCTCGTCTTTCTTTCCCACTTATTCTTCTTTCTGTATACTTGGCTTAAACATAATTATAACCTCATGATTCGTGCAAGCTCTCCAAAATTCACCAGTGAATCCTGGATCTCGTCTACTTACTATAAAATATCCCATGCAGCCGAACTTTCTCCTGAAAATACCAATCCACGTTGCCAATTGCCCTATAAACGTGATTTTCTCATGCTTAATCGAAATGAACCATCCGCCTATGAGTGATAGACCATACCTAGATTCAATTGCCTACCCATGGCTTCCTGTAGGCTATTCCAAAACTGGCCAACTTTTTGAGGGTAAACCGTTGCTAACCATGATGCAGTCCTCTCGCTCTTCACCGGACTGAAATGAGCACTCTCCGTGAGTCTACCCACATACCCGTATTCCCTTTCTAGTCTATCCACATAATCTATCGAGATGCTTTCACACTTCCCTTGCGAAACCCCTAATGGAGGTAATGGCCCACTGGGCTTCTATGACTTGGCCTTAACTTGGTGGCACAACATGCATCCAGAGACCAACTCGGCCACCTCCTTGAGTGATGCGCATCTCCAAGAACCTTCTTTACCAAGTCTTTCACTCGAGGAACACATAATCTCTCATCGTGCCTTAGTCATCCCTTGTCATCTATAATATATCTAGTGAGGTGACTTAACATCTCGCCTCGAACCGACTGGTCCATGTTCTTGACCAACTGCGGATCTTCTTCCTGCGAAACCCCTTCTTGATCCAGAAGAGTAAGTCTAAGCTCCGGGAATGCTAACTAACTAGCCAAACAGAGGAGGCTTCTTACTTCAATTGCCCTCCTCAGAGTTTTCCGGTCTTAAACCGCAACCACTTTGGCGGAATCCACCGCTAGGCCTTACTTAGGAACTATGTGCCCAAGAAATCCAACTTCTTTCCTCCAAAGTGACATTTGGAGACTTGACCTTCCACTGGTGGCTCTAAGCGTATCCATCTCCTCCTTGAGATGTATAGCATGTTCTTCCTCGTTCTTTTGGGGAGATCAAAATATCGTCTAAGACGACCATGACAAACTTGTTCAAGGACTCCCTTCCCATCCAGTTTACGTAATATGTGGGTGCATTAGTCGAACCAAATAGTATGACTAGCCATTCTAAAACCCATCCAGAGTCCTAAACGCAGTCTTGTCAATTCCATCCTCAGCCATCCTAAGCTGATGGAATCCGGTAGCTAGATCAAAAGAAAACAGATGCTCCTACAAGCTGATCAAACAAATCATTGATCCTTGGTAACGGTTATCTTACGATAATCAACATATAAGCGAAACAAACTGTCCACATCAGTAACGAATACTACTGGAGCACCCTACTCGAAAATGCTTCGTCTCAGGAAGTTCTTCTCAAGCAACTCCTTGACTTGCTTTCTTAACTCTCATTTCGTGAGGTCATGTGCCTAATCGGCCACGAAACTGGCTTGGCATTACCAACCAGATAATACGGAAATCTATCCCCAGATATCAGGATATTCTCGGACCATCCTCACAGATTGCAAACTATCGATAGACGAGTTGAGGGATTCAAGATAACATAACATGACGGGACCCATAGGGTTACTAGAAATTTCTAGGGTATTACCGAGGCGGATCATGAGCCTCACAACCCTATATACAAAAACCAAGAATGGCTTCAAAACAGGACAACCATTCCATGCCCAAAACCAACCCATATCCCCTGAAACCGAGAATATAAACATCCCACGAGAATTCTATACTCAAGATAGAAATTTTCAAATCCACTCAGACCATAGACAAACGGGCAGAACCCCCAATTGGATTTGAAACACATACGGGATCATCAACTACACTAGTACTTAGGTGCAAAACTTTCAACTGGATCAGATGAAATAAAACTATGCGATGTGCCAGAATCAAACAAAGTTCGAACAGGGAAAATCAGAAAATGTAAACAAGATTTTCAACAGAAACACTACCTCTATCATGAGCTGGAAGAACGGGGTTGAGGGGATGAATTCGCCCTCCAGATAGTCCTGCACACTGAGTCTGACCTTGCCCTTGTTTCCTTGGGCAATCCTTGCTGAAATGTCCAAACTCACCACAATCAAAGCATTCGCCCCGCTTTCTCTTCTCCTTCTTCCTACATTCCCTGGCTATATGTCCAACTTCACCACAGAAGTTACATTTCATATTCTTGCCCCGTTTCCCGGAATTTACTCTCTTGCCTTGAGACTCATTCGCCTTGACCTCTTTCTTGTCATTGCTACCTTCTTCTTGAAGTAGGGCCAAATTCACTAAACTCTCGAAAGTCGCTCCCAAGGGTATATGAGACAGGGCCAAATCACGTAATGGCTCGTTTAATCCTAGAGCAAAGTGTAGGGCCTTCTTCTGAGCTGTATTAACCAAGTCTAAATCGTCCTGAGCCAGTTGATTAAACTTATCTATGTATTCCCTAATAGTCATGTCCCCTTGCTTCAGTGATAAGAATCTCAGTCCAAACCTTCCTCTAAAGTCATCCCAAGTCTCAATTGGCCTAGTAGCGGTGGTGACTACCCACCAACGTGCAGCTTCTTCCTTTAGCAACCATACTGCCAATAAAACCTTCCTATGGTCACCTATATCAAAGGTGGCTAAAAGATCTTCGGTCTCTTTCAACCAATTCCTTGCCTCTACTAAAGTCTCTGTTCCACTAAAATCCTTGCCACCCATCATCTTAAAGTTCTTACAAGTTTCCGCAAAATCCGTTTGTGGAGGCTGAGGGAGAAGAGGAACATCAGCTACGGAAGGAGAAGGAGGAACAGCGGCCTTGACTGGAAAGACAACATTAGAGACACCCGGGACCGGTGCCGTGACTTCCAAGTACCGACGAAACCAATCGGGTATTGTTACTCCTTCGGGCAAGATGAGATTATCAGACATGCTGGAAACGAAAAGAAAAGAGTTCAAACGAGGGATCAAAGGATAGTGCTAATGGCTTTTTGGGGAATAGCCTTTTTAAAAATAACTAGACTTTTCTTTGGAAAATACTTAATACTTGGTTTTGAAAATAGTTTTTCAAAGAGTTTTAAAAACCTTTTTATCCCTTCTCGTAAACCATATGCTCTGATACCAAATGTAACACCCCGCCTCCACTAGGGTCACTCGCAAAGGAATGCACTAGCTTTGGAGGGGCATTATTGGTAAACATGCATAATGGTATAGCAAGGCAGGACATGACATATATATATATGTAAATAAACAGAGTAAGTAAATAAAACAGCGGAAGATTTATAAACCATTTCAAAACACAAGTCTGGTACATCAAAATGTCACCTTCCCAAAATTACAAGTCTAGATAAATACATCATCTGATAAACTGAAAATACATAAGTACTATCCCCAAATAAAAGTGATAAACCATAGCGGCTCAAGTCCAAAGCATACTTGAGCTATCCAAGGAAGCAGCAAAAATCCAAGCTAGGCTCCAGTATTCCCTCCCTGAGAACCTAGGGGGGGGGAAACGGAAGAAAAGAGGCGAAAGAAAACAGGTCAGTCAAAAAGACTGAGTAAGCCCTGCTACGATCAGTCTATAAACTAATAAAGTTAACATTATGATGGAAACTGAGGTGATCCTAGATAACAACATACTGGCATGAATAAATCAACTACAAGATAGATAGAGGTGTCATCGCATAAAGCAAGGTTAAGTTTTTGCACCACGGTGTACTAGCAAACCAACATAACAGGTATGGATCCCTTAGCCCAAACTTTGGCCCAATAACATGAAGTGACCTTAATAAAAGGTCCAGCCACGGTCTAGTCGATCGGCTCCCTATAAACCTAACACGTCAAGTGTTGGTGTCCATATGGCCCACATATGGTTGTAGTTAGTCTGTGCTGGGTCCACCTTTGGGTGTATCAAGCCCTCGGGTGTCAACCCCGGACACTTAAGCAATAATGCACAGCCCTAACCTACTGGTACCCGTGCCTCGAGTTTGTCCAACATCGGACTACGTGCACGTCCGTAGCCCGCCGGACCCGCACCGCTGTACCACTCGGCCATCGCCCTTTGGTCGTTTACATCCGTCCAGTAATCGTGCCCCGCCCTAGCCTAGTCTCTAGGGTTGTGATGATACCAAACTGGGATTACTGCCGGAACAGACCCGCCGCTAGGGTTTCCTAAGAGGGTTAAGTGTGATTTAACCCTTCACTAATCCTGGATTAAACTGGTTAAGTGTGGCTTAACCCCATTCTAATCCCTTGAACTCCCAAATTGGTTAAGTATTAGTGGACCCTGACTTAACCCTAATCATGAGGCATTAATTAATTTAATGCACCTTAACCTCTCACATTAGACCTTGTTGTGGTTACTAGTTAGGCCGGGCGGGTCCGGGTAGCTTTACACCACAACTTGGTCTAACCTCGGGTCTTGGCACCCCATGACCAACTTCTCACATTGGGTCCTATTGTTTGTAGCCACTAGTTAAGCCGGTCGGTTCCGGGTAGAATTACGCTACAAACTCAACCCAACCTCGAGTTGGCCACACTTATGTTCTCTAAGTGTCATGTCCACTTTATTTCAAAACATAATTACAAGTCAACAATTACTTGGGTAGACCTAACTTAATAGGTAAATTCCCAAGGGGTAGACCTAACTTAATAGGTAAATTCCCAATCTTATATCTTCATGTATTTTAAGTTTACCCAAACCCCCAACGTCATTCTATCGCTTACATATTCGTAATAACGCATAAAGGATAGGAAGAGGGAACTTGGCACAACATACATGGTGAACTTGCTTATCACAACAAACATGCATAACATGTTAGACTTGCATAACTTAGCATAGTGAACTTGCATTTTACCATCAACATGCATAACTTGTCAAACTTGCATAACTTAGCATAGTGAACTTGCATATTACCATAAACATGCATAACTTGTCAAACATGCACAACTTGTCATTTTAAACTTGCATAAGCATGCACAACTTATTAAACATGCATAACATGGCACAATGAACTTGCATGAACATGCATAACTCATTTAACTTGCAAATCATGGCATAGTGGACTCGCATAAACATGCATAACTTATTTAACTTGCAAATCATGGCTTGGTGAACTTGCATAAACATGCATAACTCATTTATCTTGCAAATCAAGGCTTCGCAAACTTGCATAATCATGCATAACTCATTTAACTTGCAAATCAAGGCTTAGCAAACTTGCATAAACATGCATAACTCATTTAACTTGCAAATCAAGGCTTAGCAAACTTGCATAAACATGCATAACTCATTTAACTTGCAAATCAAGGCTTAGCAAACTTGCATAAACATGCATAACTCATTTAACTTGCAAATCAAGGCTTAGCAAACTTGCATAAACATGCATAACTCAATAAACATACATAAATCCCAACTTGCATCACATATTAACTTTAGAGTTTCTAAAATGAAGGTAAGAGGGCTTACAAATATTATGAAGACTCAAATCTCCTAATGAAGATTGAGAAGCCCTTTTTTTGCAAGCATAAAACCCCAAAACAAAGCTCCAATAAGAAAACACCCAAAAACACAAACTTAGCAAATCAAACTTGCAACTTAATGAAGTATGCAAGTTATTAAGCATTCATACAACATAGAAAAGGTTGTATGATCATCATATCTTCATAGGAATGATTCATGAAGAGATTGGAGGCTAGGGTTTTTAGGTGGAGGCCATTTGAGAATTCAATTTGACATAGTTTGGTTGCAAGAATGATTAATGGGGTTTTAGGGTAGGATTAGAGGCTTATTTATAGATGATTAGAGTGTTTTTAGCCCTAGGATTAACCCTAGGATAGTTTTGGCCCGTCAGATTTCAGAATTCTCTAGAACCAGACCACACAACCAAGCCCAAACCAAAGTGGTGCGCCAGGCTAATCTGCCTGGCTACCCCCTGTCGACAGGGCTGTCGACATGCCTAGACCCCTGTCGACAGGCCTGTCGACATGGGGTCCTGGGCGGGAATTTTTCCCGCCTGCCCAGTTTGCCCTAGCCCATGTTTTTAATTTCAAATTTAAATCTGTTTTTACTTAGAAATTTTCTGCAAACTTCAATGGGCCTTAACTGGGTCATACGGACTCCGATTTCCGAAAACTCGGACTCTATTTCGCGTATTTTTCCGAGATGAACGCAATGGCATAGCCCGTTTCCCTTGATTCACATTTTATAATTAAATTCTGCCTCAATTTTCATTATTACAGGTTACTGAAAATACGGGTTGTTACACGGCTCGCCCCCTACAGGCTCACCTCCTGCCGGTTCGTGATACCCCCTGGGGTCAGTTCGTCATGCCCCGTGGGTTTGGTTCGTGATGCCTCCCTGAGATCAGGTCATCACCTGGCGGTTCGCCCCCCTACCCGACCTGCTTGGAGCTTCAACTGCTGCACACAACATGACCTATTCATTAGGCAAAAACTCGCTCCACTCATTCCTACATTCAAGGGCTGAACTCACACGTTCTTCACTCTCTCATAACCAATTTCGAAGCCCGCTAGACGCACGCCACGTGGCACCCAATCCATGGCCTTCCATGCCTATAAATACATGAAGATGGGATCATTTTCAAGGGGAGTTTTGGCATCTCAACATCTATGGCTGTCATGGCTTTCACTTCTCCATAGATAATCACCATCTTATTCAATAAAATTGAATGGATTCAAAGAGAAATATTCATTGAATTCAAGTGTTTGATAGCAATATTCAATGTAATTGTAATCTATGAGTGAAATGAGAAAGTAGGAAGTGGACGTAGGCTCATTAACGCCGAACCACTATAAAAATCCTATTGTCATTCTTTTTCTCGTATTTTTCAGTTATTTCTTCATATTCTATGCTCAAAATACAATGATTTGGGTGCTAGGACCATTTTTTGGTCTAACTGTTATGTTTATAATAATATAAACGTATTAATAAACAATTGAATGCTTGAATGTATGGTATTGATTGATAATTGACCATTATTTAAACTGTTTATTTATGTTTATTGTGATAAATATATTGCTATATTGAAATTGAAATAGAAATAACCCATTATGATGTTGGAACAAACAAGTTAGGGGAATCCAACCAAATTCCTCACTATTATTGATAATGTTTATCAATATGATTATATATTGTTATGGAATGTGGAATTGACTGATATTTCACGGTTTGGTACTTTAGTAGACATTTGCCACTTTAGTACCATTGATAAAATAAAGGTTTCTGGAACTAATATTAAATCAAATCTAGACGTTTTTAGAGTGATATTCGTATATGGTTTTAAGATATGTTTTTTGAAAATAATCATCAAAGCTTAATTTCGTTTTTATAATCATTTAAAATAGTGGAAATTTCAAGATATTATTACATAAATGATTAAATGATTTATAACTGAACGTATAAATGAATTTAAGTGATAAGGACATCTGGAATTCCTGTATAAGTTTTCAAAAGGTTTAAATTAGTTAAATAATCGTAAATATATGGAAATTGATTCAAAGAATTTGATAGAAGGATTTTCCGTAAATAATAAACTTTTTTTGCAAACGTTATTGGTAAATAATTAGGAATATGATTAATTAGAATTTTGTTAATGAGATTAGTGAATAAATGCAAATGTAGTATGGAATAAGGATTTGGGTGAGTATCTAGGTTTGGCAAAATATTAGATATTAAGATTTCAGGTTGAGTTTGGGCAGAATAGTGATAAATGGAAATGTTTCCGAATAGTGAAATTTTAAATATTTCGGTGGTTTAATTAACCGATGGTTAATCAAAGAGGCTAAATGATGTTGAGTATTGAATTAGTGAATTCATTTTCTTTTATGGATTAATGGTTGTTTTATTTCGATAGTTAAATAAACGACTATCAAAATCTGGCCAATGATTGTTGGTACGGGAAGACCAGAATCGAATTGGTATTCGAAAACCATTCCGACCAGCAAATACGTAACGTTGAAGATAGAAGATGGAGCAAATTGAAGGCCGTGGATCTTCACAAGCGGAAGGATTACTTGGCGAATATTCTTTGGGACTGCAACCAGAGTTATTCTGACATGATTCGGTCACGTTAGAATCTATGGATTTGCAAGGACTTCTCGCTACTGATCCGTATGGATGCGGTAGGAGATTGCCTTTGGTTTGTCCAGTCCCAGGACAACTTGTACGGACGAATGTCTGATAGAGTATGCCTAACAAATCACGTACGGTTGATCTCTTAAAGGTATTACGTCTGGTGGCAGAGGAATTCGTTTCTCTTAGCTTCTTATACCCATAATAATTTTTTGGAATCAATTAGTGATTTGACGGGTTTGGCGATATGGCATTCAAAGTGAATGGCGGACAGGTGTTCTAGAAGACAACTGTAATGACCCGTATTTTAGAGATAGAATAATTAAGTTATTTGATTTTTAAAAATATCGATTTAGGAAATATCGATAACTTGAATTAAATAATATTGAATATTTAATTAATAATTATAATATAATAATATATTTTAATGTCGAAATAGTCAGAATATTTAATTTATTTAAATAAATGAATATGATTGAATCAGAAGTTGAATAACTTGAATTCAATATATACGAGTTATTAAAAATATCTGAATCGAATATGGAATTTAATATGAAATTAAATCGAATTAGAAGCTTATGAAAATTTGTATTTTGAATGTGAACGATGAAATATAATTTTTTATCGAAGAATGGAAGTGTTGGAAATCGATTTGAATTTTATTCGATTTAACTAATACGTGTGAAATATTGTTTTTACAAATGAGTTCAGATTTGGACGTAACCAGATTTATTGAGTTCAGAATATTAGAATATAGCAGTATATCAAATATCGTGGAATTCCGGGTTGTTATATGGTCGTGGAAGCGTTAAACGTTCAATGCAACTACGCTTGATTATAAGTGAATATTATAATATAAAATATCTCAAGAAAATATCAAAAATAACACCCTATATAAGTACTCCCACTCTAAACCTAATTGACAGTCTCCTAAAATTATCCGGCCGCCATCTCGTGCGTTCTTTCAGCAAAGGGAAAACCAAAATCCTCACCTTCTAAATTCAAATAAAATCCGAAACTTTGTAAAAGCTTCTTCTTTGATCTCATATTGGTTTTCCCTTCACTTCTATATAGGTCTCGGTGAGTTCGAAGATATTCCCGTCCACTGTAGCTCTGGCAGGCGTCGCTCGTGGTCCAGGAGGTTGGAGGTAGAGGCGCAGTCCGCATTCAGAGGGGGTCGGCTGGCCTCAGATAAAGCAACAGGAGACTTTAAACATTCTATTTGGAGAAGGAATACAGGCTATAGGGGGGAGTACTGTTTTATGTGTTCAAAAGTTTGTTTCGGGGAGGAAGTATGGGAAGCTATGGACGCGGTTTTCTATGTTTACTAAGAAGAAATGGGTTGGCGAAGAGAAAAGTAGTGGTGGTCTCAGTCGTTGATTTCATGGAGGGACGGGGTTGTTCTGGGTGATGCGGTTATGGCATTTTTAACGGTGAGAAAACAGTACTGGTTATGGGAAGATGATGAGGGTGGAGTAGGGGCAAACAGGGAAATCTGGAGTTGTGAATTTAGTTGATTTTTATTTCAGTTTAGAGTTTGATGATTTCGTGACTTTGTGGTTCGTGATTTGATGGAGTTCCTGTGTGGTTTTCATGAAGAAGTGAGAGCGTAAAGAGGGACCAGAAATGGACATTTGCAAACAAAGGAAGATGGAGTTCAAAATGTGTCCAAAGTTTGTTGAAAACTGGAGTGCGGTCTGTCTTGGTAATGAAGTAGGGGAAGAGTTATGTTTTTCAAAGCTTGGAGATAGTGAAAGGAGAGTGCTTGACATGTGCAGTTTGGCGTGCGCATACAGGGAAGATTTCGGTGATGTTGGTTGATCTTTTTGTGAACTGATGGAGGCCGGTTATACTCAAATGGGAAGTGGAATTTGTAGTGATGTTAGACTTTTGTTTTGTGAAATGTGTGTGAAGCTGAAGTGGAGGATTTGAAGTCATTGTTTGCTGTAATGGTGAGTCGAGTGTTGAGTGGGGGAAACGGGTGTTAATGGGATCGTATTGCTGTGTATAGTGAAAAGGAGCTCACGGGTTTGTTTAAATTTCTGGAGTGTGCATTGAGGAGGAGGACTTTACAGTTTGAAGCGGGTCGGGGCTTTGAGGATGTGCGGATGGATTTTTCTAAGGGGTCAGTGCAAATGGAATTGGGTCGGAAAATAAAGTTAAGCCCAGGAACAAAATCGTTTAAGTTTATTTTAATTATAATGAGTATAAAACTTTAAAAATGTATAACTTTTGTATACTATGTCAGAATCTCGAACCGACGGGTCCTTTACGATCGTATGGACGGATGCTACCTAAATGAACTAACGGGGAGTGGATTGGAGCTCGTTTGAATTTATGGCGAGATAAATTATTTGATTCAAATCAAATAAAACAGTTTATCGTTCTTTAACGATGAACTGCCAAAGTGAGTAAAACTCACCAACTCTCCTCAATTTATATTTTAATATAAATTGTACTTTATTTTATTGACTGCTGTATATTGATTGTTAAACTGGACTGTTAAATAAATTTGATTGAAAACATAGATATAGTCATAAGTTATATTGTTAATCAAATATTGATTTTGTCCAGTAGAATATTTCATATTGAAAATGAAATATGATATATATTATACTGTGTAACATCTGTGGATGCAGGGAGACAGGTTGGAGGAATCCGACTGGATTCCTCAACAATTATCTTACTGTTTTCATATATTGTGATATATGTGTGATTTATATTCTGTTATTGATTATGGATGTTAGAACGATATTGATCATCGTTGTTTGATATTTTGAATATCATAAGAAACCCTGAGTTGTAAAAAGGAATATTTCAATGTATATTGAAATAAAGGAAATTATTTATAAATCGAACACGGTTTTATAAAAAGGAAGTATTTATAAAACAAATAGAGTTTTATAAAAGGGATATTTATTTAGAAAATAAATAGAAATAAGGAATAGTTATTTAGAAGATAAATAAACAGTTATAAATAGAATATTTGTAACCGTAAATAGAAGTTGTAAATAAGAATATTTGTAACGGTAAATAGAAGTTGTAAATAAGAATATTTGTAACAGTAAATAGAAGTTGTAAATAGGAAATATTTGTAACGGTAAGTAAACGTTGTAAAAGGGAAATAGTTGTAACGGAAAACGTAGTTTATCAAAAGGAGTTAATCAAACGTAGTTTATCAAAAGGAGTTAATCAAACGTAGTTTATCAAAAGGAGTTAATCAAACGTAGTTTATCAAAAGGAGTTAATGAAACGTAGTTTATCAAAATGGGTTAATCGAATATAGAAATTAAGAAGTGAAGTTAAACAAAAATTAGAAACTGACTAGAGATTAGTAAGTTGAATAGATTTTTGAGTATCGATCTGATGTTGGTTTCGGCCTTCGGGATTTATACTTAGAGAATTGTTCTCTTACTAGTTTACAGTTAGGGACTAATAGTTGTGGAATGGTAGTGATGCGTAAATGAGGATTGGAAATGTTTTCCAATGTTGAAAACGTATATTTTCTACTTTTAGAAAATAAGGAAATATGAATATATATATATATATATATATATGATTGATGATTGGATCGATAATTCTATTTGGAATTAAGATCGTTGTTTGTACACCGACATATTTTCATTTGATAGTTAAATCACAGACTATCGAAGTTTTGACCATTTTACGTTGTTAATATGGAGAGACCGGTTGGATTATTATCTGAAGAACCACTCCGTATCGACATAAGCGTTGTGATCAAATACGATGAAGAAATTGAAGACGGAGTAAAGTGCAAGGGCTGTCCTGTTTACAGAATAGTGCCTTCGGTTTCGTTCAGTCCCAGAACGAACGTATATGGACGAATGTCTGACAGAATAGTTCCAATGATCGAAAGAGTTGGACTGTACAAATATATATGGTGGCCAACGGATTTATTCCCTTCGCATAATATCCAGAATCTATTTGTGCAGATCCAACTAATGATTAACGGATCTGATAATGTGGCATTCAAAGTGATCGTGTTATCAATGAATGGAAAGTAAGCGTAGCTTCTAGCCTCACATCTGGTAAATGACAAAAATCGGGCAGGCAGCATGACTAAGTCGGTCGCACCGAAGTAGGGTGTATAATCACCTATCTAGAGAATATTCATTTGCTTCTTTTAATCTATCAATGCTGTCCCATATATATACGGGAAACGGTTGCTGATCCCAACCGTTGGTGATGTACATTCGATACACTCAAGCGAAATGAGTGGTCGGTCATGTGTGGCTGAGTTGCAAGATGTTCTTGTTGAACTCCAGTGTATCGTTCCTAGAGGACACTGATCGGAAGGTGGATCCATACCTTGTCATAGTTGGAAATCCATTCATCCAATACGTGCTTGAGGATTTGATTGTATACTATATATGTAGAACGTGAGATGAAAGCGTTTCTGTTAGATGATTATTATATTGTGGTTGATAGACATTATTATAATATCAAAAGGTTTTTGATATAAAGGGATTTTGGATTCTCATAAGGGAAAAACCCGTTTCGTTATACGGCGTGGTCTTATGAGATATCGTTTACTTGTTCAAACTGTTTTAAACTGTTTTACTCATACCAGTCCCATGACTGACCCGGAGTTTACTTTGTTGTTTTCCCTAAACTCTTGGGTGCCTAATTTTGTACGGGCAGTCAAGTAGTCGGGATTTTACAGATACACTTGGAGAGCTTGGAGCAGGAGGCTTCAGGATTCTATAGCTATTATTATTTCCGCTGTTGTTGTAAGTGCTGCACTCTGATAAGTGCTATTGTATATATAACTGTTTGTATTTCAAAAGTTATGTTATATTTTATTCGTTCCGTTGTGAGATTCGTGTTTACTCTGATGATGATGTTCTTCTTCTTCTATTCTATAAGTTCTACCTTATCTATCCTCACCCTCTATCTTCTTTCTATTAGTTTTCTTGAATTTCCAGTACAATTTGTGGTTGGACTTGTGTTTTTGGTCAGCTCAAATTGGACCGGATTTTCGGGTCACTACAGTTGGTATCAGAGCATAAGGTTAAGTATTACCTTGGCTTTGTGGCGTGACTCAGTAGAGATGGGGTTAGTAATACCCTAGATTGAGTTTGAGTGTATATATACGAGTGAACGTATTTGTTATTTGATATAAAAATTTGTTTTATATTGTGGAGCTTTATTGGTTGAGTGGCTTATGAATTCTGGTCGATGGTGGGGCACCACAATATCGATAAGGATTTCTAAACACTCGAATACGATGGGTCGACACGGTATGTTTTGAAAATGGGTGAATGAAGTAATTTTACCCGAATTATATTTTGATATAAAAGAATAGTTAAGATTTTGAATCATTATAGTATATTGGATGTGTTGGTTGTTATTTAATCGAATGAGATTATAATTGAAATGGTTATATAAATAACCAGAATTCATATAAGTATAATATATGAGAATTTTAAAATCTTGGGAGATTTTAAATGTGTTTACAAACATTGGAAGGATATTTTGAAATGGTTTCAAAATGGGAAAGGTTTAAGAATGGTTTTGAAAATGATATAGTATTGAACTCACTTGTATAACTGGAAAATAACCCTGATGAGTGTGGCCACATAAACAGTGTTCATTTTCGAGTTGCTAAGTGACGGATTACTACCAAAGATTTTGTTTTTGAATTGTTGTGGAAAACAAGTTGTTCTGAATCCTGAAAGGGTATATCTGGTTTTTGGAAAAGGCTAAGCTGTTTAAAAACTCCCAGAAACAGATTATTTGAATTAAAACAAATTAAATTAGAATTTGTAAAAGCAAAGAGAAATAGAAATTGAATTAGATTATAATGATATCGAGTAAGTTGGATTGATGTCGTAAGAATTGGAATCAAGAATGGAACTTGAATTTGAAATTGAATTTGGCTTAGATAAGCGAATGGTTGTGTTGGAGATAAAAGTGATTTGAGTTGATTGGAATGACCTTTATATATGTTGAATTGGTAGCTGAAGGAAAGAATATAATAATATGCCCGACAAAAAGGTACAAGTTTATATTTCATATGGGTTTGAGATTTTGATGAGCCGAATCGGCAAGCCGCTTGGCTGTTTGATTTTCTTTTGGGTTGGAGATGGCCCAGAGAGGCGAGTTGTGGTTTTACCGATAGGGTTGTACAAAGGAGGTTATGGCGAAATTTTCCGAAAAATTTAGGCGTTAGAAATTTTCAAAATTTTTGAAAATTTTAGTTAGTTGGAATAAATTAATAGTTTAGTCGATATTAATTGGTTCAGTTGAAACTGAAGTTAAGGGGTAAACTGATAAATATCTACCCAGTAGATAGGGTCATCCACTACTTCAACAATTTCGTGGACGAAATTATTTTAAGTGGGGAAGAATGTAATGACCCGTATTTTAGAGATAGAATAATTAAGTTATTTGATTTTTAAAAATATCGATTTAGGAAATATCAATAACTTGAATTAAATAATATTGAATATTTAATTAATAATTATAATATAATAATATATTTTAATGTCGAAATAGTCAGAATATTTAATTTATTTAAATAAATGAATATGATTGAATCAGAAGTTGAATAACTTGAATTCAATATATACGAGTTATTAAAAATATCTGAATCGAATATGGAATTTAATATGAAATTAAATCGAATTAGAAGCTTATGAAAATTTGTATTTTGAATGTGAACGATGAAATATAATTTTTTATCGAAGAATGGAAGTGTTGGAAATCGATTTGAATTTTATTCGATTTAACTAATACGTGTGAAATACTGTTTTTACAAATGAGTTCAGATTTGGATGTAACCAGATTTATTGAGTTCAGAATATTAGAATATAGCAGTATATCAAATATCGTGGAATTCCGGGTTGTTATATGGTCGTGGAAGCGTTAAACGTTCAATGCAACTACGCTTGATTATAAGTGAATATTATAATATAAAATATCTCAAGAAAATATCAAAAATAACACCCTATATAAGTACTCCCACTCTAAACCTAATTGACAGTCTCCTAAAATTATCCGGCCGCCATCTCGTGCGTTCTTTCAGCAAAGGGAAAACCAAAATCCTCACCTTCTAAATTCAAATAAAATCCGAAACTTTGTAAAAGCTTCTTCTTTGATCTCATATTGGTTTTCCCTTCACTTCTATATAGGTCTCGGTGAGTTCGAAGATATTCCCGTCCACTGTAGCTCTGGCAGGCGTCGCTCGTGGTCCAGGAGGTTGGAGGTAGAGGCGCAGTCCGCATTCAGAGGGGGTCGGCTGGCCTCAGATAAAGCAACAGGAGACTTTAAACATTCTATTTGGAGAAGGAATACAGGCTATAGGGGGGAGTACTGTTTTATGTGTTCAAAAGTTTGTTTCGGGGAGGAAGTATGGGAAGCTATGGACGCGGTTTTCTATGTTTACTAAGAAGAAATGGGTTGGCGAAGAGAAAAGTAGTGGTGGTCTCAGTCGTTGATTTCATGGAGGGACGGGGTTGTTCTGGGTGATGCGGTTATGGCATTTTTAACGGTGAGAAAACAGTACTGGTTATGGGAAGATGATGAGGGTGGAGTAGGGGCAAACAGGGAAATCTGGAGTTGTGAATTTAGTTGATTTTTATTTCAGTTTAGAGTTTGATGATTTCGTGACTTTGTGGTTCGTGATTTGATGGAGTTCCTGTGTGGTTTTCATGAAGAAGTGAGAGCGTAAAGAGGGACCAGAAATGGACATTTGCAAACAAAGGAAGATGGAGTTCAAAATGTGTCCAAAGGTTGTTGAAAACTGGAGTGCGGTCTGTCTTGGTAATGAAGTAGGGGAAGAGTTATGTTTTTCAAAGCTTGGAGATAGTGAAAGGAGAGTGCTTGACATGTGCAGTTTGGCGTGCGCATACAGGGAAGATTTCGGTGATGTTGGTTGATCTTTTTGTGAACTGATGGAGGCCGGTTATACTCAAATGGGAAGTGGAATTTGTAGTGATGTTAGACTTTTGTTTTGTGAAATGTGTGTGTAGCTGAAGTGGAGGATTTGAAGTCATTGTTTGCTGTAATGGTGAGTCGAGTGTTGAGTGGGGGAAACGGGTGTTAATGGGATCGTATTGCTGTGTATAGTGAAAAGGAGCTCACGGGTTTGTTTAAATTTCTGGAGTGTGCATTGAGGAGGAGGACTTTACAGTTTGAAGCAGGTCGGGGCTTTGAGGATGTGCGGATGGATTTTTCTAAGGGGTCAGTGCAAATGGAATTGGGTCGGAAAATAAAGTTAAGCCCAGGAACAAATTCGTTTAAGTTTATTTTAATTATAATGAGTATAAAACTTTAAAAATGTATAACTTTTGTATACTATGTCAGAATCTCGAACCGACGGGTCCTTTACGATCGTATGGACGGATGCTACCTAAATGAACTAACGGGGAGTGGATTGGAGCTCGTTTGAATTTATGGCGAGATAAATTGTTTGATTCAAATCAAATAAAACAGTTTATCGTTCTTTAACGATGAACTGCCAAAGTGAGTAAAACTCACCAACTCTCCTCAATTTATATTTTAATATAAATTGTACTTTATTTTATTGACTGCTGTATATTGATTGTTAAACTGGACTGTTAAATAGATTTGATTGAAAACATAGATATAGTCATAAGTTATATTGTTAATCAAATATTGATTTTGTCCAGTAGAATATTTCATATTGAAAATGAAATATGATATATATTATACTGTGTAACATTTGTGGATGCAGGGAGACAGGTTGGAGTAATCCGACTGGATTCCTCAACAATTATCTTACTGTTTTCATATATTGTGATATATGTGTGATTTATATTCTGTTATTGATTATGGATGTTAGAACGATATTGATCATCGTTGTTTGATATTTTGAATATCATAAGAAACCCTGAGTTGTAAAAAGGAATATTTCAATGTATATTGAAATAAAGGAAATTATTTATAAATCGAACACGGTTTTATAAAAAGGAAGTATTTATAAAACAAATAGAGTTTTATAAAAGGGATATTTATTTAGAAAATAAATAGAAATAAGGAATAGTTATTTAGAAGATAAATAAACAGTTATAAATAGAATATTTGTAACCGTAAATAGAAGTTGTAAATAAGAATATTTGTAACGGTAAATAGAAGTTGTAAATAAGAATATTTGTAACGGTAAATAGAAGTTGTAAATAGGAAATATTTGTAACGGTAAGTAAACGTTGTAAAAGGGAAATAGTTGTAACGGAAAACGTAGTTTATCAAAAGGAGTTAATCAAACGTAGTTCATCAAAAGGAGTTAATCAAACGTAGTTTATCAAAAGGAGTTAATCAAACGTAGTTTATCAAAAGGAGTTAATCAAACGCAGTTTATCAAAAGGAGTTAATGAAACGTAGTTTATCAAAATGGGTTAATCGAATATAGAAATTAAGAAGTGAAGTTAAACAAAAATTAGAAACTGACTAGAGATTAGTAAGTTGAATAGTTTTCTGAGTATCGATCTTATGTTGGTTTCGGCCTTCGGGATTTATACTTAGAGAATTGTTCTCTTACTAGTTTACAGTTAGGGACTAATAGTTGTGGAATGGTAGTGATGCGTAAATGAGGATTGGAAATGTTTTCCAATGTTGAAAACGTATATTTTCTAATTTTAGAAAATTAGGAAATATGAATATATATATATATATATGATTGATGATTGGATCGATAATTCCATTTGGAATTAAGATCGTTGTTTGTACACCGACATATTTTCATTTGATAGTTAAATCACAGACTATCGAAGTTTTGATCATTTTACGTTGTTAATATGGAGAGACCGGTTGGATTATTATCCGAAGAACCACTCCATATCGACATAAGCGTTGTGATCAAATACGATGAAGAAATTGAAGACGGAGTAAAGTGCAAGGGCTGTCCTGTTTACAGAATAGTGCCTTCGGTTTCGTTCAGTCCCAGAACGAACGTATATGGACGAATGTCTGACAGAATAGTTCCAATGATCGAAAGAGTTGGACTGTACAAATATATATGGTGGCCAACGGATTTATTCCCTTCGCATAATATCCAGAATCTATTTGTGCAGATCCAACTAATGATTAACGGATCTGATAATGTGGCATTCAAAGTGATCGTGTTATCAATGAATGGAAAGTAAGCGTAGCTTCTAGCCTCACATTTGGTAAATGACAAAAATCGGGCAGGCAGCATGGCTAAGTCGGTCGCACCGAAGTAGGGTGTATAATCACCTATCTAGAGAATATTCATTTGCTTCTTTTAATCTATCAATGCTGTCCCATATATATACGGGAAACGGTTGCTGATCCCAACCGTTGGTGATGTACATTCGATACACTCAAGCGAAATGAGTGGTCGGTCATGTGTGGCTGAGTTGCAAGATGTTCTTATTGAACTCCAGTGTATCGTTCCTAGAGTACACTGATCGGAAGGTGGATCCATACCTTGTCATAGTTGGAAATCCATTCATCCAATACGTGCTTGCGGTTTTGATTGTATACTATATATGTAGAACGTGAGATGAAAGCGTTTCTGCTAGATGATTATTATATTGTGGTTGATAGACATTATTATAATATCAAAAGGTTTTTGATATAAAGAGATTTTGGATTCTCATAAGGGAAAAACCCGTTCCGTTATACGGCGTGGTCTTATGAGATATCGTTTACTTGTTCAAACTGTTTTAAACTGTTTTACTCATACCAGTCCCATGACTGACCCGGAGTTTACTTTGTTGTTTTCCCTAAACTCTTGGGTGCCTAATTTTGTACGGGCAGTCAAGTAGTCGGGATTTTACAGATACACTTGGAGAGCTTGGAGCAGGAGGCTTCAGGATTCTATAGCTATTATTATTTCCGCTGTTGTTGTAAGTGCTGCACTCTGATAAGTGCTATTGTATATATAACAGTTTGTATTTCAAAAGTTATGTTATATTTTATTCGTTCCGTTGTGAGATTCGTGTTTACTCTGATGATGATGTTCTTCTTCTTCTTCTATTCTATAAGTTCTACCTTATCTATCCTCACCCTCTATCTTCTTTCTATTAGTTTTCTTGAATTTCCAGCACAATTTGTGGTTGGACTTGTGTTTTTGGTCAGCTCAAATTGGACCGGATTTTCGGGTCACTACAACAACGTTGCCTCAGGCCTCACAACCAAGACATGACAAAAATCGATCAGGGGCATGGCTAGTTGGGTCGCACCCAAGCAGGCTGTATTATCACCAATCTGTAGAAAATCCTTATTTGTTCTTCTTTTGATTCTATATCTCCACGGATGGGTGGTGGGACCTTAAATCCATTGGGTGATAATACATTCGCTACACTCAATGTAACACCCCACATCCGTTAGTGTCACTCACAAAGGGAATGCACTAAGTTCTGTGAAGCATTATAGGTAAAAGATGCCGGTAAACTACCAGATAGACAAAATTAAAACAGCGGAAAATAAAACTTTACTTTATTGATAAAATAGTTTGTACAACAATTGTTTTCCAATACCAGAGTATCTGTCTTACAAAATAAAGAAGCATAAAATAACATTTATTTTCCCCAATGTAGCATGAGCCAGCCATAGCAGTGGAAAAGAGAATCCAAGCAAAACTTCGACTAATCTTCAAGCTTGGAATGAAAACTGAGCTAAGTAGTAATATTCCCTCCCAGGGAACTTGGGGGGGATGAAAGATAAGAAAGCGAAAGGAAACAGAGTCAGACATAAAGTCAGGTAAGTTCAGTAACTTTCAGCATGTGAACAGGTAAAAGCAACATGACATGAATTAACTGAATACAAGACAACACCATGATGACAGGAATCATAAGGTTAGCACAAGATATGATAAGGTGAGATAAACTGGATGCGCTTCTATAATTTCTCTGCTTCGCTTCTACCTTGTTACTCTAATTTCTAGGTCTCTGCACCACCTAACTAGTGTCCCAACTAGTAATCTGCTTAACATGATAATGTGATCCCAATCCTCGAAATTGTGGTTGCTTTCAGGTGTACATCTATTATTTATTAGCTAGATCTAATCTAGGGTTTATTTATCGAACGCCTACCAGATTCAACCAGCGTTTACGCTACCAAGGTCCAACTAGGGTTTATGCTACCTATTGAATGCTTCTCGGTACTCAGGGTTTATGCGACCTAGTTCCAACTAGGGATTATGCTACCTGTCGAACGATGCCCCCTAGTCTAGGACACACTACCTAGAGTGGTATATGTTCCTAGACTTTTCCCATGTATGTGTCGCGAATCGTTATCGCTGTCTAGATGCAGATGTCCTCTATATGTGCGACATGAGTCCCGTGGCAGGGCAAATCAAGAAAAACGGAACTAGGTCGAGAGCTTTTCAGATGCGTACCGATGCAGATGCTAAGGTCTGTTTTTACAGTGGCTTTGGTCCCACTTGACCCCTCCCTCAACTAATCAAAGGCCACCTTTGAAAAAAATAAGAACTATACGCTGGCCCTCTTTGCCCCACTAACCTACGGCCATCCACACCCATAACTAGATAGCAAGTATATGGTCTTTTGGAGTTCTCCGCCTTTCTGCTGCATGTATCTCGACTGACTCAAGATGGTAGGTAGATGACGAGTTGTTATCACAAGGCTACAGGACTCGCCGAATCACGTAGGTCCATCCTAGTCTTTAGGTTGCCTTATATTGCAACCAAGGCATACCCTTGGTTCTTCTAACGCAAACCTTAACCTCTGTGAGCCCAGGAGGATCATCTGTAGCCTCACAGAGGGATACCAAGAGTCCCTTCATGTCCCCTCGAAGTCGCGTGCTTCATAACCCCGATTCATTGGAGCCTTCTTAATGATTAGTTGGACGTTCGCTCCTTCTCGTGTTCTACTTGGTTTTCTTGACTAAGGTTTACTACTTAGTTTCCTGAATCGTTCGTTTTCTTAACCAAGGTTTACTACTTAGCCCTCTTAACTAAGGTTTACTACTTAGTTCTCTTTCTCGTTATGTTGGATTGGCTAAGTGTCACCAGTCAATTCAAGTTAACTTAACCCATTCACTTGTCAAGTTAAATTTGGTTAAGTGTTCCTTAACCTTACTCGTTCATCAGGTTATATTGGTTAAGTGTTTCTCATTAACTTAACCTTGTCCATTCATCATTCTATAACGGCTAAGTGTTCTAAGTTTACTTAACCCCACCCACCGATCTAATTAACATGTTTTTATGGTTAAGTGTTCTAAATTAACTTAACCTAACTCCACCTTCTAGTCTAGTTAACATGTTACAACGGTTAAACATTTAATTAACCTTACCCGCTTGTCTATTTAATATGTTATAATGGTTAAGAATTCTAAATTTACTTAACCTCACCCACCTGTCTAATTATCATGTTATTATGGTTAAGTGTTCTAAATTAACTTAACTTAACTCATGTCATATTGGTTAAGTATTCCTATTAAGTTAACCCTAGTTGTTCTTGTTATGTTGGTTAAATATTCTATGAACTTAACTCTACTCATTCTGGTTATATCGGTTATGTGTTCCTATGAACTTAACCCTAACTCAAATTCATTCATTAAAGCACCAACCACTCACATTAGACAGGTATTGTTGCAGTTACTGGATGTGCCGGTCGGTTCTGGGTAGCTTTACACCGCAACTCAGTCTAACCTCGGGTTCTTTGGGCTTGTTGCACTAACCTCTCACATTAGACAGGTATTGTTGTGGTCTCTGGATGTGCCGGTCGGTTCTGGGCAGTTTTACACCACAACTCAATCAAACCTCAGGTGAGGCATATTCGTCTTTTACTAAAATTACATATTTACTATTTATGTGAATTTCCCTAAATCAATTTGGCTTATATCATATTCATTTGTCATGCAAATTAACATACTTATATTATATGCCCAAGATTTGATTTACATAGCAATTAACCCAGCTTGTAGTTTATGCCAAATTAGATCAGTTCATGTCAAAACTAGTTTCAATGTTGTAGTTTACAGTTTATGTCCAAAACTTGGTTTACATGCCAATTACATACTTTGCGACCAATTAACACTTTACCATTTACGCCAAATGCAAGTAAATCACTCACTATTATAGCCAATTCAGATTATATCAACATATTTATTATGCCAAATTATATAAATTTCATGTTATACCAAATTTCCAAGTTTTCAATCATATTCATGTTAATTTCATGTTCTGCCCAAATCGTATTCCCATCGTTTGTGTAATCGTGATTCAGTCTAGATTATAGGTCAATCTAGATTCGTAGATAAAAGGGAATAAACAAGAATACCATGAAAAGATAGGCATAAGAATAGGCATAAGATGATAATCCCAAATTCATGAATTATAGATCTAATAAAATATACTGAATAAATTGACTAAAACATCGCACGCATATAGATCTGATAACATTATGAACATGAAAAGGTTTGAATAATAATCTAAGTTCAAGAACATGGATAGACCTAACTTAATAGAAAAATTCCCAAAATCAAGATCCTTGGATAATTAAGAATAGGTCTGAATAGAAAATCAAGCTTAGATCCAATTTCACAGTCATAATCCTAGGCAATAATCTCATAGTCATGAATCATAGGTGATTAGCCTCAATGGTCCTTGTCATAGTCATAGGCAATAGTCTTATGTTCACAGTCATAGGCATAGGTATAGTCTTATGTTCACAGTCATAGTCTTAGGCCATTAACAATAGTTTCAACGTCATAGGCATAGGCACAGTCTTATCGGTAATTAATCACAATAGTTCTTAATTAGATCCAAAGGAATATACAAGCACATATTCAAATGAGAGGATTAGGCATATTCTTATATCCATTTAATTACATGCCACAAATAGATCTAGACGTTCAAATCTAAAAAGTAACCGACTTACATTGATTGGTTTTAGAAAAGGATAATCAGATAGTGTTGCGATGATTTGCTATGATTTGTGTGAGTTGCCTGAAGCCGTGGAATTAGCATTTGGTTCTTTTCTTATAGCTTTAATCTTGATTTGAATCTCCAATTTGAAGAAGAACTATAACTTATTTCAGTGGAGAATTAGATTTATTTAAATGGTGGAGGTTATAACAGAGAGAAGCAGCATGTAGATACCTAAGAGAATTTGTGTGAATTTAGTGGGTATTCGGTTGTATATGTAGGATTCCAATTTGATTAGAGCCGTTAGATGAACACTAGAAATAACCACAACCATCAGATCAGTTCAGAACTATCCAGAAGACCCAGGTGACTCAGCACAACAAAGAAGAATGGCCTAGAACCTGACTAGGTCGACCGGGTAGGTCGACCCATAGGTCGACCCCCAGGTCGACCCATAGGTCGACCCCCAGGTCGACCCCCTGGTGGACTTGAGTACCCAGGTCGACCCCCTGGTCGACCTGGGTCCTGGCCGGGAATTTTCCCGCCCAGCCCAATTCTGACCCAGATTTCGAATTTTGAATTTATTTCGGGCTATTTGAATTTCAAATTGAATTCTGAAAATTCCGAAGACCATAACTTCTTCATACGGAGTCCGATTTTTGCAAACTCGGACACTATCTCAAGCAGAATTCCGAGACTAACGCAATGGAATAACCCGTTTCCCTTAATTCCTCTTCTAAAAATTAATTATACTTTAACTTGTGAAGCATAATGTTACAAAATTTTGGGGTGTTACATTCTCCCCCTCTTAAAGGATTTCGTCCCCGAAATCTTCAAGTTAGGAAGAATGTGTCCTACCATCCATCTAATCAACCATTCAATCATAGGCATTCATAGTCCTTAAAGAGAGATTTCTAATTCTTTCATGATCATATGCATAGTTTGTGTACATGTCCTTATCTAATGCAAAATCAGGCGGTCTACTGATTTAGTTGACCTCCTTAATGTGAATTATGTCAGTACCATGCATCCAATATGTATGCAATCCTAATGATACATATCATTTCTATATGAGTTCACAACCCTTCACTCAAATGCAACATCCATATGATAACACATTGAGTTCAATCCATAAACAAATACAAATATGCAAATGCAACATGAAAGTGACTGAGTTGATCTAATACCTAGTGTGAGTATATGCATCCACTAGCAACCACTTGTATCCATCAATCATAACATGTTTCAAATACTTGTTTACATCCATTGGCTTCTTCCTAAGGATCGATGATATGTCCTAGAGGATATACTTTAAAAGATAGAAACAAGTAAAAACTCCTAGAAAAGAGATCAAGGATATACCCTCAAGAAAAAGGTATGATGCGCGTGTCTTATCTTCAGTCTCCCACGTCGCGTCTTCTTGAGCTTCACTCCACTTTAATTTAACTAATTAATCTTCACGATTTCGAAGCTTCTTGATCTCCATTTCCAAAACTGTCGTTGATCGGATAACTGACTTAGCATTGTTAACTGGATATATGCGGAAGTATATCTCGCGTTTTAGGGGACAAACCCCTAACCTAACCCAAAAACATCTGCGTGCTCATGGGTCACTCTAACGGATCGCAAACCGTCGATAGATGTATCAAGTGATTCTAGGTAGCTAGGCCTAACTGATCCTTTAGGATCGCACGAAATCTCGAGGGTATTTCCGAGGTGAATCAAAAGTCTAACTACCCTCCCTTCACAATTACTAGCTAACCAACCCATGCCTAGAATCAACCCATAGCCCATGAAACCCAAAAACATAAGCATTACGCTTAAACCCAATACTTAATTTTAGCTATTCTCAAATCCTTACAAACCAAAGATAAATGGGTCGAACCACCAATTGGATTTGAGACTAAAATGGGATCTTCTTCTATACAAGTACTAAGGTGCAGAGACTGAACTATGGAAGCAAATATAAACGAATGCGAAGCGCTAAAATTAAAAGAGTACTAACAGGCTAATCAAAAAGATAAACTAAGCTCCATCTCTCTCTCAGGTACACTGGGGGTGAGAGCATGCACTTGCCCTCCTGAAAATCCTGTCCTTCGTTCTTGCCCTTGTTCTTAATTATATGCCCTATTATACCATAGTAAAGATACTTCCTCTTGTCTTAGTGTTTTACTATTCTTTCCTCCTTTGTGAGCCAAGTCCATATCCATGAATTTATCATCCTTGTGTTGTGCTCCTTAGCCAAACTCCCTCATTTTCCTCTTTACCATCCTTGTGTAACATGTTGACCAGTCTCTCGAAAGCTGCCTCCATCACACGGAAAACCCTACAAAGCTTGAAAGAAAATTAGCCGCAGGTGAAACTATTGCAGCTATAGATGGAACTTGGGCACTACTTTTCCCTTTGACAAGTGTCGTAGTCTCATCAAGCCTATAGAACTATGACGCGATGGGGTTACCTCCTAGAAAGCCAGGAGCCCCCGGAGACTCAGGAAAAGAGGAAACAAGGACTCAAACAGAGAATCAAAAGGTAGTGCATATGGCTTTGGGGAATATGCCTTTAAAACAAAACTTTTCTTTTGAAAATGCTTCTTTTAAAACCGTTTTGAAAATAATTTTTCAAATCTTTTTATCTGATCCGGTAAACTTCAGCTCTGATACCACGTTTAACACCGCACATCAGTTAGTGTCACTCACAAAGGGAATGCACTAAGTTCTGTGAAGCATTATAGGTAAAAGATGCAGATAAACTACAAGACATACAAAATTAAAACAGCGGAAAATAAAACTTTACTTTATTGATAAAATAGTTTGTACAACAATTGTTTTCCAATACCAGAGTATCTGTCTTACAAAATAAGGAAGCATAAAATAACATTTATATTCCCCAATGTAGCATGAGCCAGCCATAGCAATGGAAAAGGGAATCCAAGCAAAACTTGGACTAATCTTCAAGCTTGGAAAGAAAACTGAGCTAAGTAGTAATATTCCCTCCCTGCGAACTTGGGGGGATGAAAGATTAGAAAGCGAAAGGAAACAGAGTCAGACATAAAGTCAGGTAAGTTCAGTAACTTCCAGCATGTGAACAGGTAAAAGCAACATGACATGAATTAACTGAATACAAGACAACACCATGATGACGGGGTTAGCACAAGATATGATAAGGTGAGATAAACTTGATGCGCTTCTATACTTTCTCTGCTTCGCTTCTACCTTGTTACTCTAATTTCTAGGTCTCTGCACCAACTAACTAGTGTCCCAACTAGGAATCTACTTAACATGATAACGTGATCCCAATCCTCGAAATTGTGGTTGCTTTCAGGTGTACATCTATTATTTATTACCTAGATCTAATCTAGGGTATATTTATCGAACGCCTCCTAGATTCAACCAGGGTTTACGCTACCTAGGTCCAACTAGGGTTTATGCTACCTATTGAATGCTTCTCGGTACTCAGGGTTTGTGCGACCTAGGTCCAACTAGGGATTATGCTACCTATCGAACGATGCCCCCTAGTCTAGGACACACTACCTAGAGTGGTATATGTTCCTAGACTTTTCCCACGTATGTGTCGCGAATCGTTATCGCTGTCTAGATGCACATGTCCTCTATATGTGCGACCTGAGTCCCATGGCAGGGCAAATCAAGAAACACGGAACTCGGTCGGGAGCTTTTGAGATATCTACCGATGCAGATGCTATGATCTGTTTTTCCAGTGGTCATGGTCCCACTTGACCCCTCCGTCAACTAATGAAAGGCCACCCTAGAAAAAAATGAGAACTATACGCAGGCCGTCTATGCCCCACTAACCTATGGCCATCCGCACCCATAACTAGATAGCAAGTATATGGTCTTTTGGAGTTCTCTGCCTTTCCGCTGTACGTATCTCGATTGACTCAAGATGGTAGGTAGACGACGAGTTGCTATCATAGGGCTACTGGTCTAGCCGAATCACGCTGGTCCATCCTAGTCTTTAGGTTGCCTTATATTGCAACCAACGCATACCCTTGGTTCTTCTAACGCAAACCTTAACCTCTGTGAGCCCAGGAGGATCATCTGCCGCCTCACAGAGGGATACCAAGAGTACCCTTACATCCCCTCGAAGTCGCATGCTTCGTAACCCAAATTCGTTGGAGCCTTCTTCATGATCGGGTGGACGTTCGCTCCTTCTCGTGTTCTACTTGGTTTTCTTGACTAAGGTTTACTACTTAATTTCCTGAATCGTTCGTTTTCTTAACCAAGGTTTATTACTTAGCCCTCTTAACTAAGGTTTACTACTTAGTTTTCTTTCTCGTTATGTTGGATTGGTTAAGTGTCATCCGTCAATTCAAGTTAACTTAACCCATTCACTTGTCATGTTAAATTTGGTTAAGTGTTCCTTAACCCTACTCGTTCATTAGGTTATATTGGTTAAGTGTTTCTCATTAACATAACCTTGTCCATTCATCTTTCTATAATGGCTAAGTGTTCTAAGTTTACTTAACCTCACCCACCTGTCTAATTAACATGGTTTTAGGTTAAGTGTTCTAAATTAACTTAACCTAACTCCACATTTTAGTCTAATTAACATGTTACAATGTTTAAACGTTTACATAACCTTACCCACTTGTCTAGTCAATATGTTATAATGGTTAAGTATTCTAAATTACTTAACCTCACCCACCTGTCTAATTAACATGTTATTATGGTTAAGTGTTCTAAATTAACTTAACCTAACTCACGTCATACTGGTTAAGTATTCCTATTAACTTAACCCTAGTTGTTCTTGTTATGCTGGTTAAGTATTCTATGAACTTAACCCTACTCATTTAGGTTATATCGGTTAAGTGTTCCTATGAACTTAACCCTAACTCAAATTCATTCATTAAAGCACCAACCACTCACATTAGACAGGTATTGTTGCGGTTACTGGTTGTGCCAGTGATAACCACAAACTTTCACGAAATGAAAGTAAGGAATGATCATTTGGAATACAACATAAATACAACAATACAGATCACATATACAACATAACAAAGGAAAACTATAGAATAACAACATCATAGCAGTGGAATATGAATGTCATCAAACACAGAATCCCACAGTCACAGAGTTCTAAATTATTACATCAGGTTTCCGCAAAAAAAAGGAAATAGTTTCAACGACAAAATAGAACAATTGGAAATAAAATAAGTTTGGATGTCTCAAAGTCTAAAGATAAAATGAAACAAAAGATAAATGATAGATAGCCTTCATAGCTCCAAATCATCACCTCAACTAAGCAACTTCAAGAAAGCTCCAAAGACAACGACTCCAAAGAAAGTGAAACTTGCTACTTGGCTGCACGTGTAGAAAAGAGGACACCCGAGTTTGCAAAGGTGAAAACAAACTACGAGTCAGTCATGGGACTGGTATGAGAATGCTTAACTAATTTAACTAATAGTAACAAGGCAAATCCAAAGACCACGCCGCTAACGCGGAATGGGTTTTATTTCAATGGATTGCCGTGCATAATTTAAAGTGTCAGAACAGATAAATAAGTAAATCATAAAACAACGCAATGCTTTTGGAAAAATGGAATCATCATAAGACTCAAGTCCCATCACACAATGCAACGCAAACCAGAGGATAGAGTTTTACCTTATGGTGATTAAACATGCCTGGTACGATAAAAGCGAATTTGATATTATTATTAGTGAATATAAAAACATTTCAAAATAAATGTATCAATCCTAGGAAGCATAGCTACCATATACTATGCCTCCGTACTAGTAATACAATTAAATTCGTAGGGTCGTATTGGGAATTTGGTTTTCCATCATGATTCAAGGCTAGGTAGGAACTCCTTACCGATTCGAGACACTCTAGCTAAGGTCTCAGGATCCCCCGCAGTGAACCCTTGGATCCTGCAGGGCCGGTCCACACATACAGCTTTTTGGATTAGCAATTCCTGAACACAAGTTTCCCGATCCTATAGGACCTATCATCCGAGGCACGCCTCATTCCATCATCCACATAAGTAAAATATCAGCCAGTTTAATTACTGACACTACCCCTAGCTAGAAAGAAACATGTTACTTTCCTTACATTCCCTTCTTCCATTTTAGACTCAACCGGGTTGTGAGGCTCGTGAAGCTACGTAATACACAAAGCTATGCTTATTCAAGCTGTGCTTTGATTGCCACCATAAGGTTCTGCTTTTCAACAAGAAACCTTGATCATTGCATCTTAGTATGCCACACTGTCACTCCATATCACATTACCAATCCTTTGCCGAAATATACAAAAGGGTGTTAAGCAAGAGAATAAATTCTCCGCCCCCAATCATTCATACATTCGACAGAAAATTAATAAATACAATATAAAGGAGCACAATTTCAGACATACGTTCCATTTTAAGCCCGTTCTGTGTCTGAACGAAACTGGAGATACCTCGTCCCGTATGTCCAGTACGGAAAGGAAGTACCCGCATATCCGTGAAATCAACATGTACGTTTGGGCAATTACCTCGACCCTTGAATTGGGAGCAAGTCAATTCAGGATCTTGATCGTTGTCCATTCGAGGGAAGATTTAAGGTCTTCATTCGCCATCTTCAACTTCAATTCTTAACGTCGTCTGATTATTTGGAATGAGATTAACTCAGACTTTCCAAATAATTCTTGCATATATAATTTGAGAAAACCCATTTCATGTTGTTATACTATTTGATAACGATTAATTCTTACCTTAATTATTTAAAATAATTAAATCCTTAATTAACGACGCTTCTGGTCAAAGTAGCGACCCTGGCACTACTTTCAACCAATTTTGATTTACACATTTCTCAAAAACCAACCGTGGATTTTAACGTAGTTTATATCGTTGGAAAGATCTTCCCAAAGCGGTCCTAACGGTTTTCGTTTTGGGAAAATTCGACGGTCGGATCTTTTGATATAGTCGTTTAATGGTACGATTTCAAAACGCGAACTACCGCGCTCGATTCGTTAAATTTTAGTTATATTTTTATATAAAATATATAAATATAAACCAGTTAACCATAATAACGTTGTTCAATTTAACAACGAGCTAAACAACTACCGATCTCCATTAAATTTTAATTCATAAAAAAAATATGAAGATAATATTTTAGCATTCTGAATACATTATTCTATTCCTTTAGTTACACTAAACATGCGAATTATATTTCAAAGTCCAATTTCTCCCTTTATTCTCTAATTCTTATATTTACGTAGAAGTGTAAATTACGTTGAATCCCATTCCTTATTCTTTTATTTACGTTAAAAATGTAAATTCCCTTCTTTATTCTTCTACTTACACTAGAAATGTAAATTCCATTCTTCCAATTACACTGTAAAATCCTCTTGTAATTACATTAAAATGTAATTAACATTACCTGTTAAATTTTCAATATAATGTAAATCCTTCTTTTTAAATTACATAAAAAAATGTAATTTTCTTAAAAGTGCAAATTTCTATCTTTTAATTTGTCTCCTAGTTTACAATACAAAATCATACTTTTTAATTACATTAAAACTGTAATTTATATTACATGTCAAATTTTGTCTTTTAATTTGCAAGTTAAAATCCTATCTCTAATTACATATAAAAATGAAATTTTACATTACATACCAATTCTCATTCTTAATTTACAAAAAAAAAGTGTACCTTTAATTTACAATGTAAATTCTTCTCTTTAATTACAAAATAAAAATGTAATTTTTATTTACAGTGCAAATCCTCTTTCTTAAACTACATATAAAAATGTAATTTTTTTATTTACATGTAAATCCTATTCTTAATTACCTATAAAAATGTAATTTCAATTTACAGTGTACAATCTCTTTCTTTATTTACATAACAAAAATGTGTTTCTAATTTGCAATGTAAATCTCATTCTTAAGTTACATAATAAAATTTGGATCTTTCCACATCGTCATATTTCATTTTTATTTTCAATAAAAATATTGAATCTTTTCACATCGCCATATTTCACTTTTTATTTTCAATAAAAATATTGAATCTTTTCATATCGTCATATTTCACTTTTTATTTTCAATAAAAATATTGAATCTTTTCATATCGCTATATTTCACTTTTTATTGTCAATTAAAATATTGAATCTTTTCATATCGTTAAATTTCACTTTTTATTTTATATCAAAATATTGAATCTTTTCACATCGTCATATTTCACTTTTTATTTTATATAAAAATATTGAATCTTTTCACATCGTCATATTTCACTTTTTACTTTATTCTACGTTTTATTTGTGTTTGAGAACAAAAATAAAAGAGTTGTTTATTTTTCTATGTAATGTTTGTGTTTGAGAACACAAATAAGAATCATTCATTTTTCTATTCCAATTCAATCATGTATACAAAGTTGACAATATTTAATTGGCAATCCAATAAGGTGAAAAAATGATATTATACATTGGATTGACAAAATAAAGCCTTTCAATTAAATTGACAATTTAAATCAATTCAACACAAATGATTCATGTTTTTATATTTCATTGATAATCTAAATCAATTCAAATAAAGTGACAAAATATGAATTGATTAACTAGATCAATCCCATAAAAGTGACAAACTACAAATTTGATATTGAATCGATGATCTAAATCAACTCAATGAAATAAAAGGATGAATAATAATATTATTCTAAGGCATATAGATCTATAAGTATCCATTATATATTGACCTTGAATTGATAATCAAAATCAATTCAACAAAATAAAGGGATGAATAATCATATTTGTTTAACACATATGAATCTTATAATTATCCATCATAACCAACAGAACAATTATCATACAATATCAGTATAAACAGGTCTGAATTAAAAAAATATAAATGAATTGATTAATTATTTTACGAAAGAAATCTCACATAAGAATTGATCCACTTTGAATATGGCCAAAAATTAGACTTGCTCGGAATTGATTCTGATCTGTCTAGAAAAATAGCTCTCTGAATTACGATCCCGACGGTCCTGAAATCGTCGAATTCCGAGTTCGAACGAAAGAGTTACGATTAAATTTAGTTAGGAAACATTTTATATTAATTAATTAAATAATTAGTTTAAGAAATAAACCTTCTTCCTCTTTCACTTATTACGGCCGTGGGTTTCAACTTCTTGTACGAAGCTAGGGTTCAGGTTTACGGCCACCACAGGGTATGGGACTACGATCGGTTGGTGGCACGCCGGAGAGGAAAGTGGGGTGCACGTGCGCCGGAAAGGTGGAGGAGCTTGGTTGTACCAGGTGGGCCCGGCGACGGTCTAAACCCGCGAGGTTTAGCGGCTCAGTTCTTGGGCTGTGGCGACTTAGGGGAGATCCAACCGTACAAGACTGAAGAGGGGAAGGAGAGCTTCAATATGGTGCAGGGGAGGAGGTCTAATTGAAGGAGATGGAAGAGAAATTAGAGGAGGAAGACGCGGATGTCGGTGGCCATGGATTTCGAAGGTGGCGGTTGGTTTGAAGATGTACAGTAGCTTTTAGGGTTTTAGTTTTCTTATTTTTATAATGTTTTCAATGTATTTTTACAATTAAATCCATATTTTTTAAACCGGTTCAATTCAAGTCCAGCAGAAGGTGACCCTAGCCAATAGCCCACGTTCCGGATCCAACGGGCTAGGTCCTGTAAGCCCAAATGGCTGTCTGTGGGCTGAATTATTTAATTTAATATTTAATTCCTTTATTAAATTAATTCTGTCGCATAAATAAATTCACCGAGGCCACATACGGACTCAGAAAAATCAAAAAATATATTTCTGGCTTTGTTTTGACATACGGACCTAACAAAATTAATTTCTCAAATTCTGAGACTGTTTGAAAAATGGCTATTTTTCAGTCGGTTGAAATTGACTGAAATTTACAAAACACATATCTATTTGCCACAGTCACAAATTAATTCGAAAAATTCTGGAAAATTAAACTTAACAATAATTTGACATTCCGGTTCCAACAAAAGTGGTTTCGTCGAAAACCGAGGTCGTTTGAAAAATGACTATTTTTAATATTAAAAATATACAGAAATTCTACAGCGACTATTCTGAAATTTCAACTGGCCATATCTTTTGATTCCCGCTATGAAATTTCAATTTTTTGTATTCGTTAGAAAGATATTTTTAAATAGATTCTAAAATTTTTGGTTTCACCAAAATCCGATTTATTCTGCATCCTGTACATTCAGTCAAAGTTCAGATTTGACTTTTCAAACTACCGTGCTATTACTAATTCCTTTTATAATTAAATTGAATATATTTGAATCAACTTTGATTAAAATAAATTTCCAGTCGCTATTATTTGAAATAATTTATTTCAAAATTTCTTAAAATTTCTAAAATAAAAATTTTAAATTGGCCCCAAATTCCGGGTTGTTACAATCTCCCCTGCTTAAGAACTTTTCTTCCTCGAAAAGGAAAAAGGAAAAATAGAAGAGTAGGAACCAATACAGAGAATGCAAAATATCTTAAGCGTACCTCCATACAATATCTAATCGGAGATATATATTCTGCAATTGGGATAGGCTTGTTTGATACTCTACTCAGTTTCAGCAACATTTTGCCTCCTTGCTCTAGCTCTAGCGGCAGCAGTACTCATTTTTAGTTAGTTCTGTACGATCCAGGAAAGAGTCAGAACAACTGTAATGGTGATTTTAAGAAATGATAAGGTAAAAGGATGGGTAAAAAGATGGTGATAAAATGACTGACTATTATGTATTCTCATGAAATGTTCGCTATAGAATATTGTGATTCTATGTAAACGAATTATTATAAATATGTTATATTCCAAAGCTATGTTTAACCAAAGCTCTGATACCAACTGTGATAACCCCAAACTTTCACGAAATGAAAGTAAGGAATGATCATTTGGAATACAACATAAATACAACAATACAGATCACAGATACAACATAGCAAAGGAAAAATATAGAATAACAACATCATAGCAGCGGAATATGAATGTCATCAAACACAGAATCCCACAGTCACAGAGTTCTAAATTATTACATCAGGTTTCAGCAAAAAAAAAGGAAATTATTTCAACTTCAAAATAGAACAACTGGAAATAAAATAAGTTTGGATGTCTCAAAGTCTAAAGATAAAATCCAACAAAAGATAAATGATAGATAGTCTTCATAGCTCCAAATCATCACCTCAACTAAGCAACTTCAAGAAATCTCCAAAGATAGCAACTCCAAAGAAAGTGAAACCTGCTACTTGGCTGCTCGTGTAGAAAAGAGGGCACCCGAGTTTGCAAAGGTGAAAACAAACTACGAGTCAGTCATGGGACTGGTATGAGAATTCTTAACTAATTTAACTAATAGTAATAAGGCAAATCCAAAGACCACGCCGCTAACGCGGAACGGGTTTCATTTTAATGGATTGCAGTGCATAATTTAAAGTGTCGGAACAGATAAATGAGTAAATCGTAAAACAACGCAATGCTTTTGGAAAATGGAATCACCATAAGATTCAAGTCCCATCACACAATGCAACGCAAACCAGAGGATAGAGTTTTACCTTATGGTGATTAAACATGCTTAGTACGATAAAAGCGAATTTGATATTATTATTAGTGAATATAAAAACATTTCAAAATAAATGTATCTCCTAGGAAGCATAGCTACCATATACTATGCCTCCATACTAGTAATACAATCAAATTCGTAGGGTCGTATTGGGAATTTGGTTTTCCATCATGAGTCAAGGCTAGGGAGGAGCTCCTTACCGATTCGAGACACTCTAGCTAATTTCTCAGGATCCCCCGCAGTGAACCCTTGGATCCTGTAGGGCCGGTCCACAAATACAGCTTTGTGGATTGACAATTCCTGAACACACGTTTCCCAATCCTATAGGACCTATCATCCGAGGCGTGCCTCATTCCATCACCCACATAAGTAAAATATCAGCCAGTTTAAGCACTGACACTACCCCTAGATAAAAAGAAACATTCTGTTCTCCCTGCGTTCCCTTCTCCCGTTTTAGACTCAACCGGGTTGTTAGGCTCGTGAAGCTACGTAATACACAAAGTTATGCTTATTCAAGTTGTGCTTTGATCGTCACCACAAGGTTCTGCTTTTCAACAAGAAACCTTGATCATTGCATCTTAGTATGCCACACCATCACTCCATATCACACTACCAATCCATTGCCGAAATATACAAAAGGGTGTTAAGCAAGAGAATAACTTCTCCGCCACCAATCATTCATACATTCGACAGAAAATTAATAAATACAATATAAAGGAGCATAATGTCAGACATACATTCCATTTATAAGCCCGTTCTGGGTCTGAACGAAACTGGAGATACCTCTCCCGTATGTCCAGTACGGAAGGAAGTACCCGCTTATCCATGAAATCAACACGCACGTTTGGGAAATTACCCCGACCCTTGAATTGGGAGCATGTCAATTCAGGATCTCGATCGTTATCCATTCGAGGGAAGATTTACGGTCATCATTCGCCATCTTCAACTTCAATTCTTAACGTCGTCTGATTATTTGGAATGAGATTAACTCGGACTTTCCAAATAATTCTCGCATATATAATTTGAGAAAACCCATTTCATGTCGTTATATTATTTTATAACGATTAAGTCTTAGCTTAGTTATTTAAAATAATTAAATCCTTAATTAACGACGCTTCGGGTCAAAGGAGCGACCCTGGCGCTGCTTTCAACCAATTTTGATTTACACATTTCTCAAAAACCAATCATTGGATTTTAAAGTAGTTTATATCGTTGGAAAGATCTTCCCAAAGCGATCCTAATGGTTTTCGTTTTGGGAAAATCCAATGGTCGGATCTTTTGATATAGTAATTTAAAGGTACGATTTCAAAGCGCGAACTACCGCGCTCGATTTGTTGAATTTTAATTATATTTATATATAAAATATATAAATATAAACCGTTTAACCATAATAACGTTGTTTAATTTAACAACGAGCTAAACAACTACCGATCTCCATTAAATTTTAATTCATAAAAAAATATAAAGATAATATTTCAGCATTCTGAATACATTCTTATATTCCTTTAGTTACACTAAAGATGTGAATTATAGTTCAAAGTCCAATTTCTCCCTTTATTCTCTAATTCTTAAATTCACATAGAAGTGTAAATTACGTTGAATCCCATTCCTTATTCTTTTATTTAAGTTAAAAATGTAAATTCCCTTCTTTATTCTTCTACTTACACTAGAAATGTAAATTCCATTCTTCCAATTACACTGTAAAATCCTCTTGTAATTACATTAAAATGTAATTAACATTACCTGTTAAATTTTCAATATAATGTAAATCCTTCTTTTTAAATTACATAAAAAAAATGGAATTTTCTTAACAGTGCAAATTTCTATCTTTTAATTTGTCTCTTAGTTTACAATATAAAATCATACTTTTTAATTACATTAAAACTGTAATTTATATTACATGTCAAATTTTGTCTTTTAATTGGCAAGGTAATATCCTATCTCTACTTATATATAAAAATGAAATTTTATATTACATACTAATTCTCATTCTTAATTTACAAAAAAAAAGTGTACCTTTAATTTACGATGTAAAGTCTTCTCTTTAATTACAAAATAAAAATGTAATTTTTATTTACAGTGCAAATTCTCTTTCTTAAACTACATATAAAACTGTAATTTTTTTATTTACATGTAAATCCTATTCTTAATTACCTATAAAAATGTAATTTCAATTTACAATGTAAAATCTCTTTCTTTATTTACATAACAAAAATGTGTTTCTAATTTGCAATGTAAATATCTTTCTTAAGTTACATAATAAAATTTGGATCTTTTCACATCGTCATATTTCACTTTTTATTTTCAACAAAAATATTGAACCTTTTCACATCGCTATATTTCACTTTTTATTTTCAATAAAAATATTAAATCTTTTCATATCGTCATATTTCACTTTTTATTTTCAATAAAAATATTGAATCTTTTCATATTGCTATATTTCACTTTTTATTTTCGATAAAAATAGTGAATCTTTTCATATAGTCATATTTCACTTTTTATTTAATATAAAAATATTGAATCTTTTCACATCGTCATATTTCACTTTTTATTTTATATAAAAATATTGAATCTTTTCACATCATCATATTTCAGTTTTTATTTTATTCTACGTTATATTTGTGTTTGAGAACACAAATAAAAGACATGTTTATTTTTCTATGTAATGTTTGTGCTTGAGAACACAAATAAGAATCATTCATTTTTCTATTCCAATTCAATCATGTATACAAAGTTGACAATATTTAATTGGCAATCCAATAAGGTGACAAAATGATAGTATACACTGGATTGACAAAATAATGCCTTTCAATTAAATTGACAATTTAAATCAATTCAACACAAATGATTCATGTTTTTATATTGAATTGATAAGCTAAATCAATTCAAATAAAGTGACAACATATGAATTGATTAACCAGATCAATCCCATAAAAGTGACAAACTACAAATTTGATATTGAATCGATGATCTAAATCAACTCAATGAAATAAAAGGATGAATAATAATATTATTCTAAGGCATATGGATCTATAATTATCCATTATATATTGACCTTGAATTGATAATCTAAATCAATTCAATAAAATAAAGGGATGAATAATCATATTTGTTTAACACACATGAATCTTATAATTATCCATCACAACCAACAGAACAATTATCATATAATATCAGCACAAACATATCTGAAATAAAAATATATAAATGAATGAATTAATTATTTTAAAACGAAAGAAATCTCCCATAAGAATTGATCCGCTTTGAATATGGCCAAAAATTAGACTTGCTCGGAATTGATTCTGATCTGTCTAGAAAAATAGCTCTCTGAATTACGATCCCGACGGTCCTGAAATTGTCGAATTCCGAGTTCGAACGAAAGAGCTATGATTAAATTTAGTTAGGAAACATTTTATATTAATTAAATAATTAGTTTAAGAAATAAACCTTCTTCCTCTTTCACTTATTACGACCGTGGGTTTCAACTTCTTGTTCGAAGCTAGGGTTCAGGTTTACGGCCACCATAGGGTATGGGACTACGATCGGTTGGTGGCACGCCGGAGAGGAAAGTGGGGCGCATGAGCGCCGGAAAGAGGGAGGAGCTCGGTGGTACTAGGTGGGCCTGACGATAGTCTAAACCCGCGAGGTTTGGCGACTCGGTTCTCGGGCTGTGGCGAATTAGGGGAGATCCAACCGTACAAGACCGAAGAGGGGAAGGAGAGCTTCAATATGGTGTAGGAGAGGAGGTCTAATTCGAGGAGATGGAAGAGAAATTAGAGGAGGAAGGTGCAAATGTCGGTGGCCATGGATTTCGAAGGTGGAGGCTGGTTTGAAGATGTACAATAGCTTTTAGGGTGTTAGTTTTCTTATTTTTATAATGTTTTCAATGTATTTTTACAATTAAATCCATATTTTTTAAACCGTTTCAATTCCAGTCCAGCAGAAGGTGACCGCAGATAATAGCCCACGTTCCGGATCCAACGGGCTAGGTCCCGTCAGCCCAAACGGGTTTTTGTGGGCTGAATTATTTAATTTAATATTTAATTCCTTTATTAAATTAATTCCGTCGCATAAATAAATTCACCGAGGCCACATACAGACTCAGAAAAATCAAAAAAATTATTTCTGGCTTTGTTTTGACGATACGGTCCTAACAAAATTAATTTTGTCGAATTCTGAGACTGTTTGAAAAATGACTATTTTTCAGTCGGTCGAAATTGACTGAAATTTACAAAACATATATCTATTTGCCACAGTCGTAAATTAATTCGAAAAATTCTGGAAAATTAAACTTAACAATAATTTGGCATTTTGGTTCCAATAAAAGTGGTTTCATCGAAAATCGAGGTCGTTTGAAAAATGACTATTTTTAATATTAAAAATATACAAAAATTCTACAGCGACTATTCTGAAATTTCAACTGGCCATAACTTTTGATTCCCGCTATGAAATTTCTATTTTTTGGATTCGTTGGAAAGATATTTTTAAATAGATTCTAATATTTTTGGTTTCACCAAAATCCGATTTATTCTACATCTTATACAGTCAGTCAAAGTTCAGATTTGACTTTTCAAACTACCGTGCTATTTCTAATTCCTTTTATAATTAAATTGAATATATTCGAATCAACTTCGATTAAAATAAATTTCCAGTCGCTATTATTTGAAATAATTTATTTCAAATATTCAAAATTTCTAAAATAAAAATTTTAAATTGGTCCCAAATTTAGGGTTGTTACAGTGCCGGTCGGTTCCGGGTAGCTTTACACCGCAACTCAGTCTAACCTCGGGTTCTTTTGGGCTTGTTGCACTAACCTCTCACATTAGATAGGTATTGTTGTGGTCACTAGATGTGTCGGTCGGTTCCGGGCAGTTTTACACCACAACTTAGACTAACCTCGGGTTAGGCGTATTCGTCTTTTACTAAAATTACATATTTACTATTTATGTAAATTTTCCTAAATCAATTTGGCTTATATCATATTCATTTGTCATGCCAATTAACATACTTATATTCTATGCCCAAGATTTGATTTACATAGCAAATAACCCAGCTTGCAGTTTATGCCAAATTAGATCAGTTCATGTCAAAACTAGATTCAATATTCTAGTTTACAGTTTATGCCTAAAACTTGGTTTACATGACAATTACATACTTTGCGACTAATTAACACTTTACCATTTACGCCCAATGCATGTAAATCACTCACTATTATAGCCAATTCAGATATTATCAACATATTTATTATGCCAAATTATATAAATTTCATGTTATACCAAATTTCCAAGTTTTCAAACATATTCATGTTAATTTCATGTTCTGCCCAAATCGTATTCCCATCGTTTGTGTAATCGTGATTCAGTCTAGATTATAGGTCAATCTAGATTCGTAGATAAAAGGGAATAAATAAGAATACCTTGAAAAGATAGGCATAGGATGGTAATCCCAAATTCACGTATTACAGATCTAATAAAATATACTGAATAAATTGACTAAAACATCGCATGCATATAGATCTGATAACATTATGAACATGAAAAGGTTTGAATAATAATCTAGTTTCATGAACATGGATAGACCTAACTTAAAAGAAAAATTCCCAAAATCGAGATCCAAGGATAATTAAGAATAGGTCTGAATAGAAAATCAAGCTTAGATCCAATTTCATAGTCATAATCCTAGGCAATAATCTCATAGTCATGAATCATAGGTGATTAGCCACAATGGTCCTTGTCATAGTCATAGGCAATAGTCTTATGTTCACAGTCATAGGCATAGGTATAGTCTTATGTTCACAGTCATAGTCTTAGGCCATTAACAATAGTTTCAACATCATAGGCATAGGCACAATCTCATCGGTAATTAATCACAATAGTTCTTAATTAGATCCAAAGGCATATACAAGCACAGATTCAAATGAGAGGATTAGGCATATACTTATATCCATTTAATTACATGCCACAAATAGATCTAGACGTTCAAATCTAAAAAGTAACTGACTTACATTGATCGGTTTTAGAAAAGGATAATCAGATAGCGTTGCGATGATTTTCTATGATTTGCGTGACGTTACCCGAAGACGTTGAATTAGCCTTTGCTTCTTTTCTTAAAGCTTTAATCTTGATTTGAATCTCCAATTTGAAGAAGAACTATAACTTATTTTAGTGGAGAATTAGATTTATTTTAATGTTGGAGGTTAGAGTAGAGAGAAGCAGCATGTAGATGCCTAAGAGAATTTGTGTGAATTTAGGTTGGGTATTAGGTTGTATATATACGATTCCAATTTGATTAGAGCCGTTAGATGAACCCTAGAAATAACCACAACCATTAGATCAGTTCAGAACTATCCAGACGACCCAGGTGACTCAGCACAGCAAAGAATATTGGCCCAGAACCTGACTAGGTCGACAGGGTAGGTCGACCCATAGGTCGACCCCCTGGTTGACCTGGGTCCTCGGCGGGAATTTTCCCGCCCAGCCATATTCTGACCCAGATTTCGAATTTTGAATTTATTTCAGGCTATTTGAATTTTAAATTGAATTCTGAAACTTCCGAATACCATAACTTCTTCATATGGGACTGGTATGAGAAATTCACTCAACACATTTAAAATATGGCCAATCACAGGACCACGCCACTTTCGTGGAACGGGTTTACTCCATTGGATTGCCAGTGCTTTAAAAACAAATCTTTCTTTTGAACATCGCAATGCTTTTTATAAGAATGAAGCTATTATAAGACTCAGTTCCCATCACACAATGCAACGCAAACTCGAGGATAGAGTTTTACCTTATAATGGCCAAAATATGCTTGATACGAATAAAACAAAAGCATTTGATATTACTACTAGTGTTTATATGTTTCAAAAACAATTTCGAATCATAACTATCAATCATAGACAACATGAGCGTCCCAAGCCACTATGTCGCCAAATATAGTTATACAATCAAAACCGCACAGTCACGTATTTGGAAATTGGATTTCCGTCATGAACCGAGGCAAGGGATCGTCCTCATCGAATTCGAGATGCTCTAGCCCGCCCCTCAGGAACAGCCGCAACTGCCCCTTGGATCGTCAGGGCCGGTCCACCGATGTGGATTATTATGCCTGAACACTGCGTTTCCCCGCCCTATGGGGCGTATACGAGCCAACGAATGGCTCCTTCGGCTTCACATAGTCACCGGTATATCCGAGGCGCCTCGCAACAGGAATAACCACATAAGTAAAATGTCAGGCTGCGTGAAAACACCGACACAACTCCTAGCTAGAAAGAAACGCAGGCCCTCCTTGATGTCCTCTCCCGTTTCTGGTTCATACCGCGGTGTGAGGCTCCCGAATTCACGTTATACACAAAGCTACGCCACACAGGCGGTGCTTTGATCATCAATCCCAAGACTTTGCTTTTCAACAGAAGCCCTGTTCACTGCATCTTAGCATGCCACACCGGCAATTCACACCATGCAACTGATGGTTATCAATCGCACAGAATGAATTCCAATGTCAGACACACAGTCCATTTGCAAGCCCGTTCTGGGTCTGAACAAAACTGGAGGCACTAAATACCTCGTATATCCATCGATTCCCATGTACGTCTAGACGATCAACACTCATTATCCATATTTCGGGATGCCTCCCAATCAGGATCTCAGTGACCATCCAAACGAGGTGAAGATCGGTCTTCAACCCCCGTCTTCATCTTCGACTTCTTATCGTCGATTCAGTTATTCAGAATGGGATAAACCCGGTCTTTCTGAGCAACTCGCGTATATAATAAACAAGTGCAACACTAACATACATACGCATCATTTCAATTCATTAGTCACTAACCGTCAATCAGTACGAGGACGATTTCCCAAATATTAACCCCAAAGGCCGAAACCAACATCAGATCAACACCCCGGAAACCATTCGACTTAGCCAATCTTCAGTTAGTTTCTAAATTTCACATCCATATCGTTTATAAAATTTTATAATGATTTATCGCTATTTTTATTTATTTTAAAATAGCCAATTTATTCAAAACGACGCTTCGGGCCATAACGCGGCCGTGGCGCTGTTTTTCTTCAGATCTGATTTACACATATCTGAAAATCTAACCATTGGATCTTCACAAAATTTACATCATTAGAAAGATCTTTTCAAAATGAATCCAACGGTTCCAGTTTCGGGAAATTCCGACGGTCGGATCTCCCAGTATAATCGTTTGAAATTTCGATTTCAAAATACGAACTGCAGCGTCGTTATTCGATTAAATATAATTATATATATATATAATCGATTCTGACGCTGTTTTTTTTTCAGATTTGAATTAAACATTCCAGACAATCCAACCGTTGGATTTTTACAAAGTTGGTGCCGTTGGAAAGATTTTTCCAAAGCGAACCCAACGGTTGCGGTTTCGGGAAAATCCGATAGCCGGATCTCCCGCACTAATCGTTTGAAATCACGGTTTCAAAATACGAACTGCAGCTTCGTTATTCGATATATTTTAATTCTATTCGTATATATATATATATATATATATATATATATATATATATATCGATTTTTTGATTTCAAAGCTATATTCTTTTCATACATTTGATAAAAATTATATTTTTATCTAACGGTCTTCTATTTCAACACTTCACTATTTTTAACAATTCATGTATATAATGAAATTGTGATTTTTAATGTAAAACAATTTATTTCAAAACTCGACTATTTTATAATGTTAATATAGGTGATAAAAATAGGGATTTTATTATAAAACAATTTATTTCAAAACAATATTATTTTATATAGTTCATATTGATGATAAAAATAGGATTTTTATTATCAAACCATTTCTTTCAAATATGAATACCATTCAACAAATGAATTTCAATTCAACGAATGAATATCGATTCAACACATGAAGGTTTTCTATAGTTTATATATATAGATAAAAAGGTGATTTTTATATTTAAAACACGAATACCATTCAACGCATGAATTTCAATTCAACGAATGAATATCGATTCAACACATGAAGGTTTTCTACAGTTTACATGTATAGATAAAAATGTGATTTTTATATTTAAAACACGAATACCATTCAACACATTGATTTCAATTCAACGAATGAATATCGATTCAACACATGAAGGTTTTCTATAGTTTACATATATAGATAAAAATGTGATTTTTATATTTAAAACACGAATACCATTCAACACATGAATTTCAATTCAACGAATGAATTTCTATTCAACACATGAAGGTTTTCTATAGTTTACATATATAGATAAAAATTTGATTTTTATATTTAAAACACGAATACCATTCAACACATGAATTTCAATTCAACAAATGAATTTCTATTCAACACACGAAGGTTTTCTATTCAACAGACAAGTATAATTTCAACACAGGAAAATAATTCTAACACATGAATATTATTCAAAATTTCGTCAGCATAACGGTAGGGTAGTTAAAACCGGGACCGTCCCTAGTACGGCTCCTCGCTCTACATTAAAGCCTCGCAGCTTTTGACAATGGGGAATCATGCATCTAGTTCGCACGCAGGCGGCATGTATATTTATTTCATTTCAACAAACTAATCCTATGTGGTTTCAACCAAATATTTCTTAACCACAAACGGGTATTTTTCAACCAAAATCAATCAATATCAACCACAAACAATTCCAATCAACCATTCGCTATCAATCAATTTTCACACCAATCACAACCAATAAATATCGTCCATGGTTTGTGGACGAGGGGCGTATATATATATATATATATATATATATATATAGCATTTCACCTCTATTTCAACACATATATAATATTTACAACGCATATACAACTTATACATCGAACGTACAACTTATACAATGCTTATACAAGAGGTGTACAACGCTTATATAACTCATATATCGATTATATAATTAATACATCGTCGTTTTCCATATCGTTTATAAATTAGAAATCTCACATTGGGTTCCACTCCACCAAAAATAGCAGAAGGCTCAGAAAAATATGCAGTCTCTTCTAGAAGGTAGAAGACGTCCACACGAGTCCACTGTCTCTTGTTTCACTGAGTTTCGTCAAGAAACGAAAAAGATATGATTTTTCAAAGTTTGCAACGGTTTAAAGGTGTTAAAATCAGTTCAAAGAAAATCAGTCGTTACCTCTCTGAATTCTTCAAAACTAGGTTTGACCTTTTCGATCAAACGGTGAAGCGTATCGACGATCGGCCTTCGCTTCGAGGAACAGGGGAGAGAGGCGCATTGGCTCCTGGAGCGGGGCCCACTTCGGTGGCCCTGGTTGATGGCGGCGGCGAGATGAAGGGCTCGACTTTCGAGCTCAAATTCTCCTTCAATTCTGCACGAAAAAATCCAATACTTATATGGATTTGAAGATCATGAGAAGTACTACAAAAACCATAACTGTGGTGTTGGATTTCATTGAGCGGATCAAAAGAAAAAGAGGAGAGAAAGTAAGAATCGATTTCCGTCATGCGCCTGGTAGAGTCGGGGAGAGAGAAAAGATGTAGTGGCCAATTAGATTTATTTATTTATTTATATATTTTTAAATTTCGAAAATGGCCCCTTTCACACATGAACCCCAATCCAAACCCAACGACCGTCGTCCCTAGCATTTTGCACCCATTCCGAACACATTGAGATATGTTTCGAAGGCCCATTCGACTGTCTCAGTCAGTTTTCCCTCAAATTAAAATATAAAACATTCAATATTTGATTTGAACGTACATTTCAATTTTCCAAGGGCACAAACTGATTCGAAAAATTTCAGAAAAATAAATCTAGCTATGTTTTGAAGATATAGTCCCAACAAAACTAGTTTCATCGAATTCTGAGACCGTTTGCAAAATGGCCCATTTCTGGTCGATCCAATTTAACTGTAATTGACCAAAACACGTTTTCCTTTGCCACGCTCACATACTAGATTCAAAAATTATGAAATTTGAAACCTAGCAATAACTTCACACCTCGGATCCAACAAAAGTAGTTTCGTCGAATTCCGAGGTCGTATGCAAAATGGCCAATTTCACGGGCTATATAAATTCCATAGTGACCTTTCAGAAAATTCATTTGGCCATAACTTTTGCATCCCGCTATGAAACTTCAATTTTTAAGATTCGTTAGAAAGGTATTCACTAACAGATTTAAATATTTTTGGTTTCACTCAAATCCGTTTTGTTTTGCACCCGGTACAGTCCGACAAAGTTTGAATTCAAATTTAGAAACTACCGCGCTATTTCAGGCCTTGTTTATAATTAGAATTAATTATATTCGTTTTCAAACGTCAATTCAAACTCACTTTTTATTGCTATTATTTAAAATATTTATTTTAAATATTTAAAATCCACTATGTTAGCCAATTTAAAAAAATTTAAATTGGTTCAGATTTTCCGGGTCGTTACATACGGAGTCCAATTTACGCAAACTCGGACTCTATCTCAAGAAGAATTCCGAGACAAACGCAATGGCTTAACCCGTTTCCCTTAATTTCTCTTCTAAAAATTAATTATAATTTAATTTGTGAAGCTTAATGTTACAAAATTTCAGGGTGTTACACTCAAGCTAAATGAGTGAGCGTTCATGTGTGGCTGGATTGCAAGATGTTCTTATTGAACCCCAGTGTATCCCCTCTAGATTGCACTGATCGGAAGGTGGTCCCATACCATGTCATAGTTGGAATCCAATCTCCAATAAGCACCGCGGTTTTTGATTTTATATTATGTATGTGGAGCTTGAGATGCAAGCGTTCTGGTATTTGGTTATTTATTTGATATAGACACTATCATAATATCATAGGATTTCATATCAAAAATGTTTGAGGTTATAATAAGGTAAAAACCGTCCATGTTTATGTGTGGGTTGGTCTTACCATTATCCTTTTCTTTCAAAGGGATTTTCTAAAGTTAAGCAATATCCATGTTATTTAAACTTAGTGAGTTTTCTCAGTCTGGTTCACCAGACGGATCTGTGGCGTTTGAAATGCACGGATCAAACTGAATTGTATAGGTTCAGGTTATCGGATGATGTGAATTTCATAGATTAGCTGGAGGAGTCCAGAAGTATGATATAGTATTATTCCTCTATGTTGTATTTGGGGACAGGTTGTTATAACTGTCCAGATTGTCTTGATTACTGTACTCAAATGATTTGTAATAGCCCGAATTTCAACAAACCGAATTTTTTGCAAAATTCTAATCTATCAAAACTCGTGTTGGTTTGTCTGGTACCCTACTGAAAAGACAGAGATATAAAATATAACAGATTTCAGGAAACATCTCACAGCGGAGTGGATAAAATATAATAAAATCAAAATATAGCCTTACCCTTATAATAATACTGCCTAACCAGTATCCAAAGCTATCATATCTCTGCCACAAATCTAACCTGCGAGTATGTTATGAGGAGGGGGGTTAGAACACAAGTTCTGGTGACTGGATTTAAACTACACATTTTTGATAACCCTACATATACCGTTCAGTTACATTTTCTTATTTATTAGGTTACTTGCGTTAACTACACTCAAGGCTTACATACACGTCATAACCATCTACTCTCTAGTATATTAACCTAATATTGTATATATGTAGCTACCCCCGATTTATGGTACACCTCATGGTGCCCCACTCGCACGGTCTCCGTCGTAACATTAGCAAAAATATAAGCAGTCCCTCATCCTATGTCGGAGGGACGCACGAATCAACATAACAACGCTACTTTCCGTATAGTCCCACGATCGCCATGCTACGTAAGCGTATGGACTGCCACCTTCGAATTATTTGAACGAATCAGATTCCATCACAGAGCAATTCGCTAAAGTCTACGATACACCACCCGGAGCAGACATGCATGTTCCTAGACTTTCTCATGCACATATTGTTAATCGTACTCGATGCCTTAACCGCACATATTTTCTACTGTGCACCGAGTTCCGTAACAGGGCTATACCAGAAACACAGAACTCGGTCAGGAGATTTTCATATATCTGTATACACAAATGCTATGATCTGCATTTTCAGTGGCTATGGTCCCACCCGATCCCTCCCTCAACTAGTGAAAAACCGATAGAATTGAGAGCTAATGACCTGGCCCAAGAGAAAACAACAAACAACAAATCCTAATTGGCATGTCCCTCACCCACAGCCTTGATAGTAAAAGGTCTATGGTCTTTTGGTTTAGCTTTCCGTCTCTCCGCATCACGCATCACATATCACAATGACAGTCGATGGCTGGTACCCGATGACTCACTATCAAACAAATGGTTAGACCCACCAAAGGCAGACAGAAGTGGTCGTAACCCGCCTAGTCACAAGGCAACAAGATCATCGAATCACCTAAGCTACCCTATCGCCTTACTATTGCTCATTATCATAGCAATCAAGGTATACTCACCGGGTAGTAACGCGCAGACCCAACCTCTGCGAGCATAGCCTAAGCGTTGTCACCACACAGAGGACTACTAGGAGTATCCTCCACGTCCCAGGAAGTTGCGTGCTTCCCCTTTCAGTCTTTCGGAGCCAGCAGAATAGGCAGAATAATCAGATGGATGTGCACTCCCCTCATGCCTCATGACACAATGATGATCTACCCCGTTGATTTATTCACCTTCGAACGTACGGACTGATCCAAGCGCTTCGGGCTAATGTGTTATTAGACCCTATGTCTAATCATTTAATTGCGTGCTTGCTCTACCTTTTCATATTTCCATTTAACTTGGTTATTTCAAGTCGTATTGACTTATTCAAGTTACCAAGTTTCTCTTGCTTATTAATTTCAGTTATATAATTTAACTCATTTTTTATTAATAATCCCATAACATGTTATTTTCTAGATTGTAATCCAAGGTCTGTAATCTACAATCTCTTTGTATTATTCATTGTCTGATTCCATATTTACAATAACATGTTCTACTTAATATGCAATTAAGTATATTTTATCTCAATTCACGTGTTTTCTGCTTAACATGTCACTTATTATTTATGATTAAATATAACTTATCTCATCCCATATATTCACATTGTTCTTTCTTATTTAATCATAATTCCATCTTACACCGTCACTACAACTTGTTATTGTTAAATATTAACTTAGTTCTCTTAACTAAGGTTTGTTAATAAGTTTCCTTTCCATTTATTATAACTTATGTTATAATTTCCACTTTTCCCTAGGACAAGCCTACCTATTATACAGCACTCTCATTAATGTAATTAATTATAATAGGTTATTATCATTCCCCGTTCATTCCACTTCTTATACTGTTGTAACATTCCTTCATTTCCCATTCATTTCCATTAATCACAATTAGTGCACTTATTTCTATCCTTTTATATACATATATTCACATATATGTATATGCTCTAGACCTCTCACATTAAGCCAATTACTTATGGATGCTACATTTTCCAAGCAGACTTCTACCACAAGTTGGACTTAACCTCGTGTCTTAGCACCGTTACATGTATATTTACGCGCTAGACCCCTCACATTAAATTCATAACTTAGGGATGCTGGATTTTCCTGGAGGTTCTGAGCAAACTTCTACCACAAGTTGAATTTAACCTCGTATCTAAGTGCGGTTACAATTTTCTATTTACTATGAATTTAGGCATATCTATTCTTCCTAATTTTACTTTAATCAATTTTTACATGCCACACTTAATATCATATTAAGTTCATTTTAACTTATTATCATGTCACATGTTCTACCGAACATGCAATTAACTCCATTTTAAAACAATAACATGTAATCATCAATCATGTAATTATTCCTATCTAACAAATTAACATGTAATTATCCCAATTCTTATAGTCAAGGGTTCAAGTACATAATATGTCACAAATTAACATGGATGTTTACAACAGTAATCGTTTCCACATACTTAATAGGTTTATACATTTCATCAGATTTACATTTCATCATATTTACTATGCATATTAATGGGGAAAGTCAAACGATAAATATAGCATTATCAAAAAGGTATAACTTAAATCGGCTTACCTAATTGCTTTCCAATTCATGAATCTAGTCTAGATCTAACATTCATGGTTCTCCTAACTAAATTTAGAACCTAAATAACCTTTGATCCACAATTCTTAATTAAAAGAAAAAGGTAAGAAAGTGGAGAAATTTAAATTGATAAGATCCAAGAATTTGCCTAACTTCGAATAGAATTTTGAACACCTCGTTTATTAATATACATTCTTTCCCTCCAGATCTTGAATCAAAATTTTCCTAAACTAATTATTCTATTTTTCTGAAGATATTTGAGGAGGAGGAAGAATGGCAGAGCTTAAATAGCCCCTCAGAAAATGTGAGATTTAGGCTAGGCTCTGCTAGCCTATTTATTGGTGTTCAGGATCTTATCGTACACGCAACGCTGAGTCAGCAATGAACATGCTTAAGAAAATAGTCCAGATTCATTGATAAATCTACCCAGATCGGGGGTGGACCTCCCTATGGGTGTGTCGACCCTCGGGTCATAACCTAAGGTCGAATCCCCCGGTCCCGCGAGCAATTTTTAGCAATTGTTTACCATTTTAACGTTTTTAATTTTAAATGTTTAATTAGTTTCTCGTTATACTTTCTTTGATCTATTTAAATATTATATTTACATATAATCTTTTATATGTATACAAAACTTCAAATGCCCATTTTACACGTATATGTATGCACAACTTCTATTTCATTTTCAAAATTCAAACAGTGTTATGCTATTATTCAATTCTCACCATATTTCTTTGACTGCAACCTTATTTTGAATTTCTCCTTTGTATAAATATATTTTTACACATATATACGCATATATTTTCATATACGTATATACATATATTTTTCTATTCTTCCTTATATGCATAAATTTTCTTATATGTGCATTTATACATATTTTCTCTTTAGAACATGTATTATTTTAGTTGTTCCTTTAAAAGAAAAATATGGCCCCTGTGGGGATCGAACCTGCACCACTCTCATAAAAGTCACATGCTTTAACCAAATGGACTACTTAGACGTTTTTTAACAAGGCTTAAAACAACGATGGTCATTGTTCTTTTCTTATACCTCCTTTTGTTGTAATATTTCATTTAAACCATTGCATGTAATCTTATCAATTTGCATGCCTCTTCTTCTTTCATTTTTCTTTTCTTATTAATGCATAATATTTGTAAATCATTGCATGCAACATAATTACACTGCTTGCAACCCATTTCTTTTTCAATGCCTGTATTTATTACATGCAATCATACATTATGATTATTTTATTCTTCTTATATATATATATATATATGTGTGTGTGTGTGTGTGTGTCTATGCATATATATACACATATATACTATTTAAATATTTAATTGTCATAAAATGTGGGGTGTTACATTCTCTCACCCTTAGAAAATTTCGTCCCCGAAATTTGATAAGTGTAAAAATCTGATAACCTCTCGCATAATATCCATCCATCATGTGTGCACCCATTTTTTACAAACATTATGCACTTGTACCAAGTGTAATACAACATAGTAATACATGTATGCCTAAGCAGTACCTCCTATATGTATGAATTTTTTTCAAAAATCCTTTAAAAACATGATGCACACATCCTAGATATACTGGCAACTTCTATATGATTGCGATATTTAAAAATCAAAATATATTTTCATCCAAATTTTCCCACACTCTTGAGGAGCAAAAGCGCAGTTCATCCAATTGCTGCTTCCAAAATCCTACCAACTAACTTTATTTTTCGAATTTCAGAAAAATCTAATTTTCTAAATTTGATTTCTTATGTTACAAAAAGGTAGAAAACGGAAAGCTTCACATCCTCCGTTTTTCTTTTAGTCACCTTTTTTTGTCCGCACTTGGATTTTATGAAACTATTTTGTAAAGATATCCTATTTTCCTATCGAAGCACAACCCACATAAGAAAACTTTATTTATTACATATTTTCTTTTTCAATTTATCTTGGAAAAATTTACTCTTATACATATTTTCTCAGAATTTTCCATCTTTCTTTAACTGTCATGTTTGTTGCTTTACTGAATCTGTTATTCCCTTTTTATTTGTACCATTACTCTTTTGCCTAGCTTATTTTACTTATATCCTCTGATCTAAGTTTAGTTTCAAATAAGCCTTCTGGTCCTAGCTGTGTACCAACAATCATTTCAAGCAACACGCTAGGCTTCTTAATGCTTATGCATTCTACGGGAACTTACCACTATTCCAAGATAATTCTCGCTATCTGTTTCATAGACTCAAAACTTTTTCCGTCTTCCCTTGGCACTAATCCTTACCTACTCCATACTTTCTAAAACACGGTTTTGCCTTTTTATTTCACTTTTCTTCCAAAAGTTAAAAGTATCAAAATTTTATTTTCCTTACCTAAACCCTACTTTTGCCAAACCATAAAAACATGTCATCTCATAAAAAAATGTTAATCATTTTTTTTCAAATCACAAAAACCGGAGTAGACAAGGACAACCATTTCTCAATCATGTTTACAACTGCTCGTACTTACAATGTTATTTCGGTTACTTACAACTAGGTGCAAACATCCACTTTATTCTTATTTTCTGTAACTTATTTTGTCCACCCAACAAAATTTTCTTGTTGAAACAATTTATTAAAATTGATTGTCAAAGATTAGAGATTTCAAAACTTTCTTTACTAAAAATTCTAGTTTTCAACAAATTGCCTCATCAAAATGCAACTTTTTCTATGTTTTGCTTTTTAATCCTTTCATATAACATAACATGAAAACTAGCGAGATGTACGTGCTTTATAATGTGCACCTTTTACCAAGAGAATTTTATTTTAGACAAAATTTTCATGAGAGATCATTGTTTCCAATATATACCCCATTTTACTTCAAAACTCAATGTGTACTATTTCAAATATGTTCTTTACCTATTTTAAAACTGTAACGTTTAAGATCAAAACTTGAAAATGCCATAAATCATCTTTCAAAAGCTTTTACACTTTCAAATTCTTAAAAGTTAATCATGGGGTTAAACTCAAAGTGGGTTTCCAACTTACCTCAGCTTTCCTAGACATCCCACAAAGCCAATTCTCTCAACTATATATATTCTTATTCCATTTTTCTCTTTTAAACATTTCAAATTTATAAGGTTTTCCTGCCAAACCCACTATCCTGAAATACCATCCCATGGGATTCACCTTTCTTCCATACAAAGTATAATGTACACTTCCCACCCAAATTACCTAAGGGTCTCAGATTTCCATGTTCTTTTTTTTAGTGTACAAAATAGATATCCCATCTTTTTCCATATTACGCTTTCGCTATATAGCGGGTTCCTCTATGGATTTAGGTACATATATATAATATATTTATAGTTTTTTTAAATACAAATACGTTCACTCATTTTCTATACAGGAATCCAAAACCTAGGGTCTGATACCAAATGCAACAACCCGAATTCTGACAAACCGATTTTTTTTCACAATTCTAATCTATTGAAACTGTCTTGGTTTGCCTGGTATCGTGCAAAAAATACAGAGATATAAAATATATCAAAGCTCAGAAAACATCTCACAACGGAATGGATAAAATATTATAAAATCAAAATATAGCCTTATCCTGATAATAGTACTGCCTAACTAGTATCCAAAGCTATCATATTTCTGCCACAAGTCTAACCTGGAGTTTGTTATGAGGAGAGGGTCAGAACACAAGTTTTGTTGATTGGATTTAAACTACACAATTTTGATAACCCTACATATACCGTTCAGTTACATTTTCTTATTTATTAGGTTACTTGCGTTAACAACACTCAAGGCTTACACACACGTCATAACCATCTACTCTCCAGTAGATTAACCTAATATAGTATATATGTAGCTACCCCCGAATTAAGGTAAACCCCATGGTACTCCACTCGCACGGTCTCCGACGTAACATCAACAGAAATATACAAATCCCTCATCCTATGTCAGGGAGACATACGAATCAACATAACAACGCTACTTTTTGCATAGACCCACCATCGCCATGCTATGTAAGTTTACAGACTGCCACCTTCGAATCATTTGATTGAATCAGATTCCATCACAAAGTAATTCCCTAAATCTATGATACACCACCCGGAGCAGATATGCATGTATCTAGACTTTCTCACATACATATCGTTAATCGTACTCGATGCCTTAACCACACATATTCTCTACTGTACACCGAGTTCCATAACAGGACTATACAAGAAACACGGAACTCGGTTAGGAGCTTTTCAGATATATGTATACATAGATGCTATGGTCTGCATTTTGAGTGGCTATGGTCCTACCCGACCCATACCTCAACTAGTGAAAGACCAATAGAATTGAGAGCTAGTGACCTGTCCCCAAAGAAAAAACATATCCTAATTGACTTATCGCTCACCCACAGCGTTGATAGTAAAAGGTCTATAGTCCTTGGGCTTAGCTCTCCATCTTTCCGCATCACGCATCACATATCACGCTGAATGTTGATGGTTGGTACCCGGTGACTTACTATCAAACAAATGGTTAGACCCGCCAAAGGTAGATAGAAGTGGTCGTAACCCGCCTAGTCACAAGGCAACTGGATCGTCGAATCACCTAAGCCACCTTACAACCTTCTATTGCCCACTATCATGGCAATCAAGGTATACTCGCCGAGTAGTAACGCGCAGACCCAACCTTTGTGAGCATAGCCTAAGCACTATCACCACACAGAGGACCACCAGGAGCACCCTCCACGTCCTAGGAAGCCATGTGCTTCCCCTTCCAGTCGTTCAGAGCCAGCAGAATATCAGTAGAACAGACAGAATAATCAGATGGATGTGCACTCCCCTCGTGCCTCATGACACCACGATGATATAACCTGTAATGTTCCGTATTTTTATGGTATAATAATTAATTTATTTAATTACTTAAATAGTGTTTTAGAGATTTAAATGGTCATTTAATTAAATAATATTGAATATTTAATTAATATAAATAATAGAATAATATATTTAATTCTGAAATAGTCGGAAATAGTGAATTGACAATATCATGTGAACTGGACAAATTTGAAATATATAATTCAATTTAAAATTGAATTATATTAACGAAGTTATTTAAATAACGTCAGCTGAACGTATGATTATATTATAATTAAAATCGAGCTCGAAATGGTGCGGTAGTTCGTAATTTGGCGATTCGAACTTTAAACGAATATACAGAATCCGTTTTAAGCCGGAAATCTGTGAAACGAGAAACTTTCGGAGCTGGTGAAGTATATTTTTCTAATGGAAGAGAAAAATCAGGATTTTGTTGTGTAGATTTTGATTTATGTCCAAATCAAATTTTCGAAAAGTCTCTATGGAATTCCTTTATAATTTATAACGATTTATTTATATTATATATGGATTTTTCAATATAAATTGAATATCGATTCAACCGGGATTTGAATATCGAGTTATAAATCCAATTAGAGCTATATGATATTCTAGTGTGAATATATACGATAATATTAATTTATTAATATTTAATTTAATTATTTTTTAAATATATTTATATTTAAAATGGGGTTATTTAGAGCTTTAAAAATAGACAGTTTTGCAAACAACCTCTGTTTCCAACGAAACTAATTTTGTTGGATCCATAATATTAAATTATTGCTAGATTTCAATTTTCGTGACTTTTGAAGTTAGTATGTGGCCGTACGGAATTCTAATGTGAAAAACAATCAATAATTTGACTTTAAAAATACACTATGTGAGCAAACAGACTCGGAAATCGACGAAACAAGTTTCTTTGGGTCCGTAATGTTGAACTAAAGGTGTATGTCCATTTTCGTGATTTTTGGGTGTAACAACCCGAATTTTAATAACATGTTGAAACTAGAAATCAGGGTATAATTAAAATTTAAAATGAAAATCATGGGAAACGAGTTGCGCCATTGCGTTCGTCTTGAAATTCTGCTTGGAAACGAGTCCGAGTTTTCGAAAATCGGAGTTCGTATGACCAAGTTATGACCTCTAGAGGTTTCAGAAATTTTCAGAATCAAAGACAGCTCGAAATTCGAATTCGAAATTCGAATTCAATCCCCGCAGCAGGCAGGGTGGGAAAACTCCCGCCCATAGACCAGGTCGACCTGGGGGTCGACCATAGTGTCGACCTCCCAGGGACCAGGTCGACCTGGGGGTCGACCGGCCTCCCGAACCTATTTCCTGAACCAGATGCATTCTGATGTATTTAGACTTGTTTCGTGACCATATTCGTCTGCCTAAACCTATATAAACAACCCCCTAGCCTCATTCTCTCAACACCATTTCATTCCGTTCTTATGCTACCTCTTTGAAAATCAAAATGATAATATTTAAATTAAAAGAGACTACTTCTTCTTCGTCAAGAAAACATCTAGAAATTGCAAATTGGGGGTTTTCAACTAGAACAAGACTAAACAAATAGAGATTCAACAACTGCCATAACCGTTTCCAGAATCAAATCTCTGCACTCTAATTCTCGATCCACGCTCTGTAAGTTCTAGTTACTTTGAGATTTAAACTTGTTAAATTTAATATGGATGTGGGATGACATGAAATTGGACCTAAGCTTGATTATCTATTTAGATCTGTTCTTGTCTCTTCTTGAATCTATGATTTTGGGTTATTTCTTATTGATTGAATCATGCCCATTCATGTTGTTGGACCTAGTTTATTATTCAAACGCTAGATTGTAACATAAATTCTTGGATCTTGACTTGTGGGAATATTTCTATTTGGGGTCTATTCATGTTATAAATCGGAATTGGGCCTATGTATGATAATTGATTCACATCTATTCTAGTTTCCATCTTGGATCTTGACATTTGGGAATATTGCTATGAAACTAATTTGGGCCTATTCATGTTGTAAATCAAAACCTCTCATGTCCATAATATTGTCATGACTATGATGTTGAATAATTTTTATTCACAAGTTTGGGACTATTACCTTATGTCAACTATTATCATGACTATCACCTTATTTTGCTAGACTCGAAATCCTAATGTTTGAGGCCGATATTCCATATGCCAGTAATGTTGTAATCATTTATCTCAAGTTATACCATGCTAAACTTGTAATCACTTTTGTCACCTTATGCATGTCCTTTTTATGTTATTCCTTGATTAGATTTATTTGTAATTTGGATCGATTCGAGTTTACGTGCGATGGGAATACGATTTGGGTAGATTAGGCAAAACATGAATTGGTTATGAACTTGAAAATTGAATGTTGTTTTAACTTGAACCTGGATATGGACACGAATTTGACATCGACTTAACATGAAACTCGCAGTGAAACTTGACACGAACTTGACATGAAACTTGAATATGGACATGACACTAGAATGAACATGAAAATGGCCAACTCGAGGTTGGGTTGACTTTGCAGTGTAATTTTGCCTGGAACCGCCCGGCAAATCCAGTTACTGCAAACAATAGGATCCAATGTGGGTAGTTGGTCATATCGCACTTGAAAACCCGAGGTCAGACTGAGTTGTGATGTAATTCTGCCTGGAACCACCGGCATATCCAGTGACCACAGCAACAGGTCTGATGTAAGAGGTTGGGGTGCATTAATGAACTAATGCGACATGATAGGGTTAAGTCATGAGCCGTTTGAATATACTTAACCAATTTGACATGATGATTTGATAGGGTTAAGTCATGAACCGCTTGAATGTACTTAAACGATTTGACACGGTGATATGATAGGGTTAAGTCATGAACCGCTTGAATATACTTAACCAATTTGACACGATGATTTGATAGGGTTAAGTCATGAACCGCTTGTATATACTTAACCAATTTGACACGATGATTTGATAGGGTTAAGTCATGAACCGCTTGAATATACTTAACCAATTTGACATGATGATTTGATAGGGTTAAGTCATGAACCGCTTGAATATACTTAACCAATTTGACACGATGATTTGATAGGGTTAAGTCATGAACTGCTGGAATATACTTAACCCAATTTGACACGATGATTTGATAGGGTTAAGTCATGAACCGCTTGAATATGATGAACCAACTTGACACATGATTCGTAGGGCTAAGTCATGAACTTGAACGACAACACTTAGCCAATTTGACATGACACATAGGCGGGTTAAGTCACGAACTTGAATGACAACACTTAACCAACTTGACATGCTAGACTGATGGGGTTAAGTCTCGAATTTAAATGACAACACTTAACCTACTGGACGGAAACCCTAGTTACGCGGTCCTTTTCAGCAGTAACCCACTAGATGTACCACGGTACCCTGGAACTAGGCAGGGTGGGGCACGATTACTGGGCTGATTGTAAGCGACCAGAACGACGGCTGAGTTGGTGCGCCATTGTAGGTTCAGGCGGACTATGGTCGTGCACGTAGTCCGGAGTTGAAAAAGCAGGCATTGGGCACCGGTAGGTTTACACTGTGCGTGCTTGATTCGTGTCGGTGGTTGGCACCCTAGGGCTTGATTCACCCTATAGTGGACCTAGCACAGGTGACTACATTTCGTGATTAGGCCGTATGACACAGACACATGAACAAGCTAGGACTTGTAGAGAGCCGATCGATTAATAGATCGTTACGTGGAAAATGGAAGTTGTTCGTTAGTTAGCATAATCCCTAGTGGTCCTAGGTGGCATAAACCCTAATCGAATCTAGAAAACGTTCAATAGGTAGCATAATCCCTAGTGGTCCTAGGTGGCATAAATCCTAGTTGAACAGGCGATAGTTCATGATAAGGAAACCTAGCCAGAACAAGGGTGGCAGTCCAAATGATTTCAAGAATGGTGGCACTACGTTGAAGTAGTATAGAAATACGTGATGGAACCCGTACAATATACGGCAAGGGACTGTACATATACATGGAAAGGTTGATACGGGTAGGGTTACTAGTACAGTTGGTGCAGAGAATGTTAAACTTGCGATGTTATACGTAGCTTATCTGGTTTGCATAGTTTATCTTGTTACCGTAGTTTATCTGTTTTGCATAGTTTATCTTGTTACCGTAGTTTATCTGGTTAGCATAGTTCATCTTGTTACCGTAGTTTATCTGGTTAGTATAGTTTATCTTGTCATCTTAGTTTAACTTGCCTATCGTGTCATCATCCTTATGTTTACTTTCAGTTTATGCATGTCATGTTATCTTTAATTGTTTCTATGCTGAAAGTCACTAGGACTTACCAGTCTTTATGACTGACCCGTTTTCTTTCGCCTCTTTTTCTTCCCCCCCCCCTCCCAGGTTCTCAAGGAGGAAAACACTACTACTTAGTTTGGGACTTCTTTCTACTTCAAGATCATCATATATGGCTTGGACCTTTCTTGGCTATGGCTGCTTTACTGTTTTACTTGGGGAATGACTTTTGACTATGGTTTTATGCTTCTTTACTATTGCAAGACAGATTTCGATGTAATGGATTTAATGACATTTTGATGTAAAAAGGCTTTAGACCTTTCTAGATTTTAAAGCAATGAAATTTGGTTCTTCTTCCGCTATTTTATATGTTCTGTCTTGTAATATTTCTGTGTATGCTTACCTAGATAATGCTCCACCAAAGCTAGTGCATTCCCTTTGTGAGTGACCCTAGCAAAGGTGGGGTGTTACATTGGGTATCGTATGTGATCATAGGAATTTTAAACGTTGAACGAACTTAACGGTTGGATATAAACGAATAAAATAATCAATAGAAAAATAATAAAACCTACCTATATATACCCTTTTACATTCCTAAATCCTAACTTCATTTCCTTTGGTCAAAAGAAAACCTGCTGCATCATTTTCTTCCAGTAACAAACAAAAAAATTCCCCAATTCAAAATCAATTTAAAAATCAATTATTCAACGGAAAAATCTGATTCCGAATGTGTTAAGGCTGAAATTGCGAGAGCTTCAATTTGATCCTCGTTTTGAATGGTGCGGTTCTATCTACAGGAGCTTGAAGTCACCGCAACAACCCTAGAGCATTCGATTGCCGCCTAACTAGTGATGCAGGAGTTGAGGTGGAAGTAGCGTTGTGTTTGGTGAGGCGAGGCGCAGTGATGGAAGGAGTTTGGGAGGATTCGATGGTGAAGTTGGACGCGCGAGTTTCCCTGTAGCACGATATTGACCAGAGAACGGAAATTTATGCTTGAGTGCGAGCTGGACGAAAGCGATATGAGGTGGGAGAGAATTCGAAGGGGAGCGAATGGTAATATTTGTTTGGTATTTTATTGAGAGAAGGGAGAGTAACGGGTGTAGAGAGATTCAAAAATGGCCATGAATTTGTGTTCGTTGCTGGTAGAAGCAGGAGGGTGGAGACTCGATGACGCGATTTACCTGGGTATATTGAGTTGTGTGTTCTTGGTATTGGATGCTAGAGAAGTTAAAGGAGATTAAAATGATGGGGTTTGTTTTTGATTTCATGTTATGTGGGAGGAGCAGCTGAAGTGGGAACGAATGGTTATGGTGTTTTTACTGAAGCAGGAGGACGCGAATTATATTGGGGAAGGAAGAACTATTCACGCGGGCCAATGGGAATTGGGCTGGAGTTTTTATTGGTAAAGCCCAAAAATGAAAATAAATTGTTTTGGTTAATTAAATTAAATAATGTGTAGAACTTATAAGTACTGTATCTCGCTCATACATGGTCAGATTTATGAACGGTCAGATCCCTGGGGATCGTATGGACGAGGGCTACACAGTGGAACTGACTAGGAGTGAATTGGAGATCGTCTCAATTTAAGGCGAATTAAAACGTCTGTCTAAATCGACAATAATTTATCGTTATTTAATGATAAATTACCAATGTGACTAAAACTCACCAACTCTAGCATTTCATATTTTTATAACGTATTTTTAGAACTGATAAAGGATGATTGATTGCTTTGTGTTGACTGTTTGGTTGAATTGCTTATGTATTGGTTGAAATTATAGATCTGGTTATATATATAAATATCAATATATATATTGTAAAGGCCCACAAATCCGTATCATCTGAGTTGACTAATAACACCACGCGTCCAAACCATATTGCACAGAAATACGAATCATTATTAGAAAGAAGTTAGAGGATGAGAAACAGAAAGAAAGAAATATTATAATAGAAGAAAACAAAGAAGACAAATCTCATAGCGGAACGAATAAAATATATTATATAACATAACTTTTGAAATACGAATCAATAACTTTATATACATACCATCATCAGAGCACAACAGTTATTCTTGGAACAGTTATAAACACCAGCTTCAGATACAACATAGTACATAGCGGAAATATGATATTCTATAGCTAACTGGTGAAGCCTCATGCTTCCAGCTCCTCCAAATGAATCTGTAAAAATCCCGACTACTTGACTGCCCGTACAAATTTGGGCACCAAGAGTTTAGGGAAACACAAACAAAATAAACTCTGGGTCAATCATGGGACTGGTGTAAGTAAACTCCAACCAATTGTTTAACTTTCAAAATCCTTTCGAAAGGAAAGATAATAGTAAGACCAGCCCTCACATAAACACGGACGGTTTTTACCTTACTATAACCCAAAACACTTTGATACGAAAATCCATTACTATTATAATAGTGTCTAAATCAAATGAATAACAATCTAGCGGAAACGCTTGCATCTCACGCTCCATATACATAGTATAAAATCAAAAACCGCAGGGCGCTTATTGGATATTGGATTTCCAACATGACAAGGTATGGAACTACCTTCCGATCTGTGTACTCCAGAGGCGATAGACTGGGGTTCAACAAGAACGTCTTGCAACCCGGCCCACACATGACCGATCACTCATTTCGCTTGAGTGTATCGAATGTATATCACCAACGGTTAGGATCAGCAACCATCTCCCGAATGGGACAACATCGAATAGAATAAAGAATTAAATGAATCTCTTGATAGGTGATTATACATCCTAATGGGAGCGACCCACATAGCCATGTTGCCTGCCCGATTTTTGCCATTTCTCGGTTGTTGAGGCCTGAAGCTACGATTACTTTTTATTCATTGACAGCACAATCACTTTGAATGCCACATTGTCAGATCCGTTAATCAGTAGTTGATTTGCACAAATATTCTTGATGTTATGCTAAGGGAATAAATCCGTTGCAACCATATATATTTATACATACCAACATATTCGATCATTGGAAAAACTTTGTCTGAAATTCGTCCATATACGTTCGTTCTGGGATTGAACGAAATAGAAGGCACAATTTCTATTAATATAAAAAGCCCTTGCATTTTACACCGTCTTCGATTATCTTCATGTAATCTGATTCGCAATGTTACTGCCAATACAATGTGGTTCACGGATAATAATCCAACCGGTCTCTCCATATTGACAACGATGGTCAAAACTTCGATAGTCTGTGATTTAACTATCGAATAAAAACAAGTGTACATTCAACAAACCAAACAAATCACTGGGCTCTTTAATTAATATTTCATTAATTTAAATCTCTTCTCCATTGCCTTATCAATATTAGTTAACCAAATATTTTCGATAATCATCTTGGCCTCTTACGTCATTTGGAAAACGTTTCCAAATATCAACTTCTTTGATTTTCTATATTTAGAAAATATCTCTATTTGAAATTGTAAACAATTTCAATCACTTATCTCTTTCCCGACCACTTCAATTATACTCGGGAAATATTTACTTTTATATTTCGAAAATCCCATCACTTGGGTTAAAACGAATGTTGTATAAAACATCGTTACAACAACCCAAAATATTTTATTCAACTAACTCTTATTCAACACTTCTCTTCGAGACTGGATTTTGCTATTTATCAATTAAAAATAAAATCAATCAAGTTGGGGTAAAATTACCTCTCAGACCTTGACTGAAAACATCCTCAACTTCAAAACGGCAAAATCACTTACCTCGAATAAACACACTATAAACCCAATTATTCATTGTTAAAACATGTATATGGTTCGTTTTCTATTTTTAATTTATAGATTCCCCTTTTTGTTTACAATATTCTATTTTTAATTTCGTTTCCTTATAGAATCCTGTAAATATCGATACATTGATTTCTAACTATCAAATTATCTTAAAAATATTCTAACTCCTTAAATTTCCAAAAAAAATCGCCATAACCTCCTTTGTACCAGGAGCTTCGGGATATTTCAAATAGCATCCCATGGCCCTCATTAATCCAAAAGAAAAAGGAATAGCTAAGCGGCTTGCCGATACGGCGCATAAAATCTCATATGTGAATTTATACATGTACCTTTTTGTCGGGCACATAAATTAAAATCTTCATATACTTCATCCCATACCTGTCTAACACTTGCTCACCTGTTTTCAATTCAATTCAAATAAATCCATTCGTTTGAATTCAGTTTCGCTCCATTGTTCTTTAATTAGCTATTTTGCCAATTTCACTTCTTTGTTTGAACATAACATGTTCAAACAAAATATTTAACTCGCTCATAACCAATTGAATTTCAATTTCACTTCTAGTTTCCTTTTCGGTTTCGAATATAAATTTTCAAATCGAATTCACTTATTCAAAGTCCAATATCAATTCAAAATATCATTAACTAATTACTATTCGAAATAGTTAATTCTATTCCATAGTCAAAAATCTGATTTCTGTTTCAAAAATCAACTCATTATTCCACCTGAGTTCCGATATATTTTATAACTCAAATCTGGATTTTTCTAAATAGAAATTTTGATTTTATTTGATTAAAATCCTTTAATTTATTTAAATAAACCGTTATAGTTTTATAATGGTTCTGGCGCTGCTTTTCTGAAAATTTGATTTTGATATAACTCAAAATCTACTCGACGAAATCCAGATTTTTCTCCTCTGTTAGAAAACTATTATCAAATCGGTCCTGACGTTTCTTGTTTCAAAGAATTCCAACTTCAATTGAGTTTTGTATACTCAATTAAAGTTCGAATCACCAATTTACGAAATGCAGTGCTGCGGCGAGTTCGTTTTAATTATATTTATAAATATAAACGTTTGAACTTCGTCTATAATAAATTCATCTCCATTCTGATATATTTTTATCAAATCAATTTTCCTAATTCAACATAATATTTCCGACCTATTTCACTTCTATTTGAAATTCTATATTCAAATTTCAATTTACTTCTATTTGAATTCTATATTCAAATTTCAATTCAATTCTATTTTCAACACGTTTTCCAAATTTCACTTTTTAAATTATTCCTTAAATTTAAACTTCTAAATTATCGAACAATGATTTATCTCCCTAAATTATAACACTGGTTATAATTTAACTTCCTTATTTTATAAAGTTAAAAAAAGTTTCCATTTTGAAATCTATTTGAATTTCTATATTCAAATCTATTTTCAAACTTCATTTGAATTTCAATACATTTTCAATTCCCATTTCAACTCTATTCTATTTTGAAATTTTATTTTCAAATTCCACATTTAAAATTTCTTTATTCAAATTCCATTTCACCTTCGATATTCAAATTCTATATTTGAATTTCCTTTATATTTTCTAACTTCAAATTCTATATTTGAATTACATTTGAATTTCTATATTCAAACTCCTTTTGAATCTTATTTTCAAATTCTATAGTTACACTTCATTCAAATCTCTATTTGACTTTTCTTTATTCAAATCCATTTGAATTCCTTTGAATTCAAAATCTATTTCAATTCCTTTGAATTCAAATTCTATTTTAATTTTATTTGAATCCCATATTCAAATTCTGTTTCAAATTCTGTTTTTGAAATTCTATTTTGAAATTCTATTTCAAGTTCTATTTAAATTTTCTATATTAAATTTCCATTTGAATTTCTATATTTAAATTCTACATTGGAATTTCTTTATTCGTTCTTAAACAAGTCTCGATTTTGATTCCTTTTGAAATCGATACTTCTACTTTTGGAAAATAGGTTTCCCTTTTTAATTTAACACTTGTATTTCTATTTCTGAATTATCCCATGATAATTCTTTTCAATTCATTTATAAACTTCGTTTATAAAAGATCTATTTATAAACTTTGTTTATAAAGGAACCACTTGTTTTATTTTTCAAAACAAGCATATATTTCAAATCTATTTAAAAATTCAAATTCTATTTTAGAAAAATAGAATTCCCCTTTTAAATTTCAAATATTCTTTTTCATGATATTTTAAATATCAACACTTAGGCCCAGTGATATTTAAACACTAACAACCATTTTTTTTTCTAATACATCATAATGACAGTATATATGCAAACAAATAAACAAAGAGATAACATATTTTTGAGGAATCTAGTTGGATTCCTCCAACCTGTTTTCCTGCATCCATAGACGTTAGTCAACATAGTAATATCCATCCTGCTTCGTGGCAGGATATCGCAGTATAAAAGGGGATCCACTCATATACGTGGGCGTAGGGTCATCCGCCAATGATTCTGCGGGCATCCGCTAATGATACTGCGGGAATAATCCAATCACCAAACCAATATATATAAAATAGTCAACCCTAAATAACTAATATATCTAAATCAACCAACAACATTCAAGCAAGCAACAACAATTATTTTTAACTAAAAAAATTAATTTTAAATGAAAGGTGAGTGAGATTTACTCACAATGATTTCCTTTGTCGAATATCCAATTAAAATTACGAATTGAATTCCATTGCGCAGATAATGCCACTACGATCCAATCTGATAGCGTGTGAACGAATGGTTTTATTTCAAAAGTTCGAATTATATATACATATGTTACATATATATATATAACATTTTTAGTTAATTATCATTTACCACAATTTATTTACCTTAATTTCATATGAAAGTAATTATGTCCATGATACAACTATGTTGCCTACACTAAACACTTAAGGTTAAATATGTTTATAGGAGTTAAACAATCGATGGTGTCTCTAGGAAATTATCATCTTCTTCCTTACAAATCAGAGAATAACACCACCGTTTACTTCCTTTATAAACATTTAACTATTTATATATATGTTCATTTACTTAAATAAATAATTAACAAATTTAATTACCTTATTAGTGAACTCTAATCCTTCCCTTCACTTACGTTTACTGCCATCCGTGAAATCTTTGAATCCTTGCTTCTCCCTTAAATCAAACTCGAGTGTGCTATTGAACTTCGCATCTCAATCCCGTCCACACTGTTGAATTCCCCTTCGCAACTGCTTCACCGCGGACCCATCTTGTTGCACAACCCTAGCTTGACGTTGTTGAAGAACACAGTGAACCCAACCTCGTCGTGACTTTGATAAGCCCTCCGAACTGCTGTCGCTACCCCTCTCCAGTTCGCCGCAACACCCAATCGAGCACAACTTCGCCATCGCCCAACTTCCGTGATCGAGCCCCCCAATCAAGCGTCGCCTGAATTATCGAAGAAAGCCTCCGCCCTAACTTGCGATGCCAAGTTCGAATGGCATCGAACGACGTCATCTTGGGCTACCACAGATCTCGCGTTCCCTCCCTAAAATCGTGATTTGGATTCGCCCTTCTCTGGCAGTTTCGATTTCATTCGAATGAGTGGGTTGGGTATCGAAAAGAGGGACAGTGGCCATTGTTTTGTTTACTGAAGTTTTTGAGTTGTGAAGGAGTAGAGGGAGGGGTCGCGGTTTTATAAAGAAGTGAGGAGGGGATCAACAGTATACGGCTATTAAATGAATGCAGGGTGAAGTACATAGCAAATCTTTATATTTATTTTAAAAAGATTTTCTAATTAATTTTGATTTGATTTCGATTTGATATAAAGAGATCTTTTGTTCTTTTTAAACAGATGTCGATTTGATTTCGATCCTATCCAAAATTAAATATCTTGGGGTTCACAATTAAAAATAGTGAACCACTATTTTAACGTAACCACTGCCGTTTAAATGTTATAACGAAATTCTGAACTAAACAGTAAATATTCAAAAATTTAATTTTAACGTATATACCTTATTAAATCGATATAATATACTTTAAATTCTAAAACAAATAAATTCTGACTTCGAATTGAATTATTTTAAATTCTCATATTACGATGATTAATAAAATATATTGTATTTCGATTATTTAATCGATAACCCAATAAAATACCATTTATATTATAAATTAATATTTAAAACCATACTTAAATATTTAAAATAAATCGACCAAAAATCCGGGTCATTACATTCTTCCCCCCTTAAAATAATTTCTTCCTTGAAATTGCTAAGGTAGGAAAAATGGTACATATCCATTACTTTTCAAAATCTCACTTATGTTGAAACTCAACTCCTCATATTTCAACAAATTTAATTCCACCAAAACTTTTGGTTTTCTATTCATATGCATTCTAATTCATATTCATTTCAATTTATTTCAAATTGATTCTTATTCAATTTATTCACTTTAAACCATTTAACTAGCTTAAGTTAAATTCCACTTCCAGAATCCAAATCCCAAGGTTTTTATTTCAAATCCTTTTTGAAATCACAGATATTTATAACTAATTCAAATTCAAAACATTTGAATTTTCAACTTAACTTGTTTTATTGCAAACAAATTTCCATCAAAACTTTTATAAGGTAGCCATTCGTCACTTAGAACTCGAAAATGAACACTGATGAAGCTGCAGTCATCATCAGAATTATTTCCCAGCCACTGAAGTGAGTTCAGTGCTTTATCTATTTCAAAATCCATTCAAATATGATTTTTATTCAAATATCCGTTTCAAACAAAGCTATATTATTTTAGTATACTTCAGAAAATATTTTCCAACTTCCCAGAATTTAAATTCCAAATTCAGGTTTGAATTAAATTTTAATTCATCTCATTTGTATATTTCATTCATATACAGATTCTATTTGGTTAGATGCAACCATTTCAATTTTATAATCTCATCTATTTGTAATAATAACAACCAACACATCCATATATTATAATAATTTCAGAAAAATATTCCTTTTCTATCAAAATAGAATTTTGGGTAAAATTATTTCATTTACCCAATTAAAACAATACTGTGTCAAATTCCTCTGTTCAAGTATTTACAAAATCTTATCGACGTTGTGGCGTCCCACTATTCGATCAGAATTCATAAACAGCTCAACAGACTAGCTAACACAATATAAAATAATTTTTTATATCAATTAACAAATATGCTCTCTCGTATATATACACTCAACTCATTCTAGGGTACTACTGACCCTATCTCTAATGAGCACAATTCCACCAAAGCCTAGGTATTTGCTCAACCTAAGCTCTTATACCAACTATAAAGGCCCGCAAATCCGTATCATCTGAGTTGACTAATAACACCACATATCCAACCCAAATTGCATAGAAATATGAATCATTATTAGAAAGAAGTTAGAGGATGAGAAATAGAAAGAAAGAAATATTAGAATAGAAGAAAACAAAGAAGACAAATCTCACAGCGGTACGAATAAAATATATTATATAACATAACTTTTGAAATACAAATCAATAACTTTATACACATACCATCATCATAGCACAACAGTTATTCCTGGAACATTTATAAACACCTGTTTCCAGAGACAACATAGTACATAGCGGAAATATGATATTCTATAGCTAACTGGTGAAGCCTCCTGCTTCCAGCTCCTCCAAATGAATCTGTAAAAATCCCGACTACTTGACTGCCCGTACAAATTTGGGCACCTGTAACGACCCTGAAAATCTAAACCAATTTAAAAAATTTAAATTGGCTAAAATAATGGATTTTAAATATTTAAAATAAATATTTTAATTAATATTAATGAAAAGTGAGTTTGAATCGACGTTTGAAAACGAGTATAATTAATTCTAATTATAAACAAGGCCTGAAAAGGCGCTGCAGTTTCAAAAATTGAATTCAAACTTTGTCGGACTGTACTGGGTGCAAAACAAAACGGATTTGAGTGAAACCAAAAATATTTAAATCTGTTAGTGAATATCTTTCTAACGAATCTGAAAAATCGATGTTTCATAACGGAAAGCAAAAGTTACGGCCAAATGAATTTTCAGAAAGGTCGCAATGGAATTTATATAGCCCGTGAAATTGGCCATTTTGCATACGACCTCGGAATTCGACGAAACAACTTTTGTTGGATCCGGGATGTGAAGTTATTGCTAGATTTCAAATTTCATAATTTTTGGAGCTAGTATGTGAGCGTGGCAAAGGAAAACGAGTTTTGTTCAATTATAGTTAAATTGGATCGACCAGAAATGAGCCTTTTTGCAAACGGTCTCAGAATTCGATGAAACTAGTTTTGTTGGGACCGTATCGTCAAAACATAGCCAGATTTATTTTTCTGGAATTTTTCGAATCAGTTTGTGGCCCTAGAAAATTGAAATGCACGTTCAAATCAAATATTGAATGTTTTATATTCTAATTTGAAGGAAAACTGACTGAAACGGTCGAATGGGCCTACGAAACATATCCCATTGTGTTCGGAATGGGGGTAAAATGCTAGGGACAATAGTCGTTGGGTTTAGATTGGTGGTCGTGTCAGAAAACCCCTTTAAAACCCACCGGCCAATCATATTTTTTATATAAAAAAAAACCCCTCGTATTCTCTCTCCCCGACTGATCTGAAGGCGGAAAAGCCTTCCTCCCTTTCTGATCAGATTCCGTCTGATCCCCTTCGAATTAGCCATCGCCTTCGGTCTGCTTTTAAAGCTCTCCTCCCCCTCATCACATCCATACCCGGTTCGATCCTCCTCGTCGCCCCTTTCGCCAGATCGAGACTCACGAAGTCGCCGCCTTCCAACCTCCGCCGCGAGTTCCTCCTGCCACCGAACTGGACGCAGGGCCCATCAATCTGAGCTCTTCTCCTAGCCCTTCAAGGTGGCGCAGGCCGATCGTCATATAGTGGCACGAATTTCGAGAAAAAGGCAAACCTAGTTTGGAACAAACGTGAGAGGTATACGGCTAATTATTATTTCAACTATTCTATAGCACTTCTAAGCGCTACGGTTTTTGATTTCACTATAAAAATCAAATCTTTTTCGTTTCTTGACGAAATTCGATGAAACAGGAAACATCATGACCGTGTGGACGTCTTCTACATTTTAGAAGAGACCGCATATTTTTCTAAGCCTTCTGCTATTTTTGGTGGAGTGGAACCCAATGTGAGATTTCTAAATTATAAACGATATGGAAAACGACGATGCATAAATTATATGGTCGATGTATGGGTTATGTAAGCATTGTACACCTCATGTATAAGCGTTGTATAAGTTGTACGTTCGATGTATAAGTTATATATGCGTTGTAAAAATTATATATGTGTTGAAATAGAAGTGAATATATATATATATATATATATATATATACGCCCCTCGTCCACAAACCATGGACGATATTTATTGGTTGTGATTGGTGTGAAAATTGATTGATAGCGAATGGTTGATTGGAATTGTTTGTGGTTGATATTGATTGTTTGTGGTTGAAAAATACCCATTTGTGGTTGAGAAATATTTGGATGAAACCACATAGGATTAGTTTGTGGAAATGAAATAAATATATACATGCCGCCTGCGTGCGAACTAGATGCATGATTCCCCATTGTCAAAAACCGCGAGGTTTTAAGGTAGAGCGAGGAGCCATACTAGGGATGGTCCCGGTTTTAACTACCCTGCCGTTATGCTGCCGATATTTTGAATAGTATTCATGTGTTCGAATTATTTTCATTTGTTGAAACTATATTTATTCGTTGAATAAAAAGCCTTCATGTGTTGAGTCGATATTCATTCGTTGGATAGAAATTCATGTGTTGAATGGTATTCGTGTTTTAAATTTAAAAATCACATTTTTATCATCTATATGAACTATATAAAATAATCTTGTTTTGAAAGAAAATGTTTTATAATAAAAATCCTATTTTTATTACCTATATGAACTATATAAAATAATAATGTTTTGAAATGAATTGTTTTACAATAAAAATCACATTTTTATTATATACATGAATTTTTAAATATAGTGAAGTGTTGAAATAGAAGACAGTTGGATAAAAATATCATTTTTATCAAATGTATGAAAAGAATATAGCTTTGAAATCGAAAAATCGATATATATATATATATATATATAATTGAAATATATCGAATAACGACGCTGTAGTTCATATTTTGAAATCGTGATTTCAAATGATTAGTGCGAGAGATCCGACCATCGGATTTTCCCGAAACCACAACCGTTGGGTTCGCTTTGGAAAAATCTTTCCAACGGCACCAACTTTGTAAAAATCCAACGGTTGGATTGTCTGGAATGTTTAATTCAAATTTGAATAAAAACAGCGCCAGAATCGATTATATTTATATGTATATATAAATATAATTATATTAAATCGAATAACGACGCTGCAGTTTGTATTTTGAAATCGAAACTTCAAACGATTATACCGGGAGATCCGACCGTCGGATTTTCCCGAAACTGGAACCGTTGGATTCGTTTTGAAAAGATATTTCTAATGATGTAAATTTTGTGAAGATCCAATGGGTTAGATTTTCAGATATGTGTAAATCAAATCTAGAGAAAAACAGCGCCACGGCCGCGTTATGGCCCGAAGCGTCGTTTTGAATAAATTGGCTATTTAAAAATAAATAAAAATAGCGATAAATCGTTATAAAATATTATAAACGATATGGATGTGAAATTTAGAAATTAACTGAAGGTTGGCAAAGCCGAATGGTTTCCTGGGTGTTGATCTGATGTTGGCTTCGGCCTTCGGGGTTAATATTTGGGAAATCGTTCTCTTACTGATTGACGGTTAGTGACTAACGAATTGAAATGATGCGTGTGTATGTTAGTGTTGCACTTGTTTATTATATATGTGAGTTGTTCAGAAAGACCGCGTTTATCCCATTCTGAATAACTGAATCAACGATAAGAAATCGAAGATGATGACGGTGGTCGAAGACCGGAGATCTTCTCCTCGTTTGGATGGTAACCGAGGTCCTGATTGGGAGGCATCTCGAAATATGGATAATGAGTGGTGATCGTCCAGACGTACGTGGTGGTCGATGGGTTTGCGAGGTATATAGTGCCTCCGGTTTCGTTCAGACCCAGAACGGACTTGTAAATGGACTGTGTCTGACATTGGATTTTATTCTGTGTAGATTGATCTCTGTTTAATATGCATATTTTTGGCGGCGGAGAATTTATTCTTTTGCTTAACGCCCTTCTCTGAAATGCACGAGCTCAGAGGTTGTATATCGATGGACATTAGTCACATGGCATGAATTGCTAGTGTGGCATGCCTAAGTGGCAAATGATCAAGGCTTCTTTTGAAAAGCAAAATCTTGTGGTGATGATCAAAGCACCGCCTGTGTGGCGTAACTTTGCGTATAACGTGAATTCGTGAGCCTCACACCCCGGTATGAACCAGAAACGGGAGAAGGACATCAGGGAGGACCTGCGTTTCTTTCTAGCTAGGAGTTGTGTCGGTGTTTTGACATGGTCTGACATTTTACTTATGTGGATGATGGATAGCGAGGCGCCTCGGATATATCGGTCGATCCGGGACCGATGGAGTCATTCGTTGGCTCATTTGCGCCCCATAGTGTGGGGAAACGTAGTGTTCAGGTATAATAATCCACATCGGTGGACCGGCCTTGACGATCCAAGGTGCAGTTGCGGCTGTTCCTGAGACATGGTAGGCTAGATTGTCTCGAATTCGGTAAGGACTATCTTTTGCCTTGGTTCAGGACGGAAATCCAACTTCCAAATACTACATAATGCGGTTTTGATTGTATATATATCTGACGACATGATATATGGTACCCATGCCGTCTATGATTGATAGTTATGATTCGAAATTGTTTTTGAAACATGTAAAGACTAGTAATAATATCAATTGCTTTTGTTTTATTCGTATCAAGCATATTTTGGCTATTATAAAGTAAAACTCTATCCTTCGGTTTACGTTGCATTGTGTGATGGGAACTGAGTCTTATAATGGCTTCATTTTTATAAAAAGCATTGCGATGTTTAAAAGAAAGATTTGTTTTTAAAGCACTGGCAATCCAATGGAGTAAACCCGTTCCACGAAAGTGTCGTGGTCCTGTGATTAGCCATATCAAATGTGTTGAGTTGATTTCTCATAATAGTCCCATGACTGACTCGTAGTTTGTTTCACATTCAAACTCGGGTGTCCCTTTTTCTACACGGGCAGCCTTGTATTCAGGTTTTAGCTGACTTTCTCTGGATAGCTGGAGCTGAAGATGGATTCTATCATTTATCTCTTTTTATGTTGTTCACTCCTATTGTACATTATGTTTGTTTTTCCGCTGTAGACATAGATGTATAGAAGAACTGTATTTGTACTAAGTATGATCCTGTATACTGTGTAACTCTGATGATTGCTTTTATCCAGTATATTCTATTGTTCATTATCTGGTGTATTTATTTAATTCGGTTCTGCTATTATCTGTTTTTGTGTTATATTCCAGGGATTACCCTTGCCGCCGTCAGTACGGGGTTTGGGGTTGTCTCATTTGGTATCGGAGCTTTGGTTAAGCTTAGTTCTGGAGTATAACATATTAACGAACTCGTCAGAAATAGAACCAGTAATGTTCTTGGATGGGTAACTCTATACAGATAGGATCAGTAATATCCGAGTATGAGGAGCAGAACGAGATACACCCCAATAGACACATTAGCATTTGAAGTATATGTTTCTATGTTTTAAAATATCTTTTCTGTTGACCTAAAACTTTGTCTGCTAATTGCAGACATACTAGAAAATGAGTGTCAGAAACAGAAGAAATGCAGAACCGGATATTGAGGCCCTATTAATCAAGTATCGAAATATGGGTGGAATACCGTTTTCTGGTGAAGAATCTATTATGAAGACACAGGCTTGGATTCGTTCTGCTGAGAAACTCTTTGAGGGATTAAAGCTGAGGGATGACCAGAAAAGATTACTGGCCTCCTGGGCACTCAAAGACGAAGCTTTGTTCTGGTGGGATTCAGTTATTAAAGATAATCCAGAAGGTGATATCACCTGGGATAGATTCAAAGTGATTTTCTTAGAAAGATTTACTCCTCCCGAAGCAACAGAGCGATTATGTGATGAATTTTCTTATTTGATACAAGGAGATATGACCATCCCAGAATATCATAACAAATTCAACGAACTTTCTCACTTTGCTCCTCATCTGATTCAAGATCCAAAGAGGAAGAATCTGAGATTTATTCATGGCCTACAAAGAAAATATCAGAACAGTGTAATGAGGAACATGAAGCTCCCCTTTTCTAAAATGATATACATGGCTTACCAGTACGAGGATCTCGATAGGATAGGTATGTTGCGAGATGAAGAAGAAATCAGTTCCAGCAGCAAAAGGAAATTTGAAGCTGATAGCCCAGAGGCAAGTGTGCAGCCTGAGGCCAGTATGAAGGCTGAAGTCATAAAGAGGCCAAAGATCAATCAGAAAAAGGTAAAGACAGTCGTATGTCTAAAGTGTGATCAGCAAGGGCATTCGATGAGAAACTGTAGATCTTCAAACAAACGAAGAAAGGATGAATCTAAATCCAAGAACAAGTTTCATTCAGCCCGAGAATGTAATCTTTGTCATCGGGCTGGTCACGTAAAGCAAGACTGCTGGATGTTGAAAAAGACTGGAATAGTCCAAGTGAATGAAGTAGCAGAAACTTCAGCACCCTCAGCTAGTCAGGGAAGATCTGATGTTTTAGAACGAACGCTTACTGTCCAAAACATTCCAGTCAAAGTATTGTTTGACACAGGCACGTCACGAAGCTTCATTGCCAAGAATGCAGTTAAGAAGTTGGATTTGAAATTAAGGAAGCTTAAGGAACCAATGACTGTCCAAAATCCGGTCGGGGGTTCCATCGATCTCAGTTGGGTTTGTGCAGTACCTGTCTCTTTTTCCTTCTATAAATTCCCTACTATCTCTATCGTCATGAATTTTAATGAATTCGATCTTATTCTGGGATTAGATTGGCTAACCAAATATGAAGCAGAGGTTAGATGCACCGAGAGAGTTGTTAGGGCTAAGATAAAATCAGGGAATTATATAACCATACCGTGTGAAGGTCAGAACCCTAATAGAAAAGACTTCTGGGTAGCTCTCGATATTTCTCCTGCTCAAATAGAAAATACCCCAGTAGTCACAGAGAATATTCCCGACCTAGTGAAAGATATTCCTGTCGTCAAGAACTATGCGGATGTGTTCGAAGAAGTTGTTCGCTTACCTCGGCAAAGAGAAATAGATTTCAAGATCGCTCTAATCCCGAATGCAAGGTCGGTAGTTCACGCTATTCGAAGAATGTCCTTGAAAGAGAAAGAGGAATTAGACAATCAAACACGACAGCTCGTATGGAAGGGTCTGATCAGGCCTAGTTTCTCTGATTGGGGAGCAGCGGTGGTGTTTGTCCCAAAATCTGACGGTACTCTACATCTATGTATGGATTATCGTGATTTGAACAAGCAGACCATAAAGAACAAATATCCATTGCCAATGTAACAACCCGAATTTTAACAACACGTTAAAACAAGAAATCAAGGCAGAATTAAATTTTAAAATTAGAATTAGGTAAAATGGACATCACCATTGCGTTCGTCTCGGAAAAATACGCGAAATAGAGTCCGAGTTTTCGAAAATCGGAGTCCGTATGACCAAGATATGGCCAAAACAAGATTTTAGCAGACTTTCTGGCAGACTGACCCATGTCGACTGTAGTGACGACACCCAAGTCGACCTGCCCCCCCTTGTGTCGACTGTAGTGTCGACTTCCCCCTTGTACAGGTCAACCTGGTCGGCCTGGGGTGGCCCAGAACCCATTTTTGAGGCCCGAGATGAGTTTTGATGGTCCGGATTGACTCCATTGTTGATCTAAAGGCCCTAAATGGTTCCTACAATTGACTTCTTCCCCAAGACATGCTTTGGGTCTAGTTTGTTGGCTTGTGATGGATTTAGATGGCTAGGATCTAAACTAGGGTTTATCCTACGGCCTAAACTATCCTAATCTTCTATAAAAAGACCCCTAACCTAATCTAAAACTCTCATAAATTGATCCTACAACTAAACTATGCCAAAATGTTTAGTCATGGCCTCCATCCTCTTGTCATAAATTCTATCTTCATTCACATGAGAGATTACATGATCATATGAGTGTATGAGAGTTTCTATGTTCATATGAGAGCTTCTAAACTTGATTTCAAGGCAAATCTTCATCAAAGCTAGGATCTTTCTTATTATTTTCTCAAGGGTTTTATTGGAGCTTACTGATTTGGGGTTTTTGCTAGTGTGCCTTCGTCTCAATCTTTTTATATATTGATTTGTGCCTTCATAGCATTGTAAGCCCCCTCCTACTCTTAGATATTAACTATGAAGTTAAATGTTCATGTTGCAAGTTTTGGGTTTGAACTTGAGTAGGTTACATGCTTAGAAACTATCATGTTATGTGTAGATTTATCCTATGCATATTCGTAAAGTTATTACCTTGATTTTGTGGGCTAAAAGCTATAAGCTTTATGTTGAAATGTTGCATTATGCAACATAAGAACTCTCTTATCCCTTAAGTTAACTTGCATAGAATGCTATATGCGAACTTCTAGCCATTTTTCTATGTCATCTATCACCATGATTCACCTATATGCTAAGTTTTGGGGTAATTCATGTTTTTGAGGCTTAACAATGTAACATGCAAGTTAATAAACACATTTATGCCTCATATGCCACCATGATTAACTTGTGGCCTTATACCCTTTTTGTCATGCTTTTGCCAAGTTCCTTCTTAAATCCATTATGCGTTGTTGCGAATGTATATGCGAGTTTAAAAGTGTTCGGGTTACATTATGGGTAAACTTTAATGACATGAAACACGACTTGGGGCAAATTGGTATAAACATGACAACATGTAATTTTGGCTATGAACATGGAACTTGAAAACTAGACGTGTATGGGTTGTAAGTGTAATATGACACTAGACCAAACATGAAAGTGGCCAACTCGAGGTTGGGTTGAGTTTGTAGCATAAATCTACCCGGACCCGCCCGGCTTAACTAGTTGCTACAAACAATAGGACCCAATGTGAGTAGTTGGTCACATAGCACTTAAAACCCGAGGTTAGACTAGGTTGTGGTGTAAATCTACCCGGATCCGCCCGGCTTAACTAGTAACCACAACAAAGTCTAATGTGAGAGGTTAGGGTGCATTAATCTAATTAATGCCACATGAAAAGGTTAAGTAATTTTGATTAATGACACTTAACCGATATGACACGAATGGGTAGGTTAAGTTAAACCGGACTTGGTTCCTTAATGACACTTTAACCATATAAGACAATTAGGGGACGGGGTTAAGTAATTTACACTTAACTAATCCGACTTGGTAATTAGATGGGGTTAAGTAATCCATACTTAACTAATCTAACACGGTAAATTCGGTGGGGTTAGGTAATTTACACTTAACTAATCTGACTTGGTAATTAGATGGGGTTAAGTAACTTAGACTTAACTAATCTAAACACAGTAATTAGATGGAGTTAAGTAACCTTCACTTAACTAATCTAAGCACGGTAATTCGATGGGGTTAATTTAAACACTTAACCAATCTAAACTTGGTAATTCAATGAGGTTAAGTAACCGATACTTAACCAACTTAACTGTAACAACCCGGAAAATCTGGGCCAGTTTAAAATTTTTATTTTTGCCATTTTAGCGAATTTTGATTATTTAAAATGAATTATTTTAAATAATATCGACGAAAATTTATTTTGAATATAATTCGAACATGTATATTATACGCGTCGTCGTTAGAATATAAATATTTATATATAATTATAAATAGAATTGAAAATGGCGCGGTAGTTCGATAATTCGATTTCAAACTTCAATTGAATGTACCGGGAGCAAAACAATCCGGATTTTAGTGAAACCAAAAATAATGGAATCTAATAGTGAATATCTTTCCAACGAATCCGAAAAATCAAGATTTCATATCGGGAATCAAAAGATATGTCCAGTTGAAAATTCTGAATAGTCGCTATGGAATTCAGGCCCTTAAAAATGGACATTTTGCAAATGACCTCGGATTTCGACGAAACCAGTTTTGTTGGGTCCGTGATGTGAAGTTATTGCTAGGTTTCAAATTTCATGATTTTTCGAATCAATATGTGAGCGTGGCAAAGGAAAACGCATTTGACCAGTTTCAGTTGATTTTAATCGACTGGAAATTGGCCATTTTTCTAACGGTCTCAGAATTCAACGAAACTAGTTTTGTTAGGACCGTATCGTCAATACGAAGCTAGAAAATATTTTTCGGGAATTTTTCAAGTTAGTATGTGACCCCGGTAATTTGAAATGTACGTTTAAAATTCAATATAGTGATTTAAATGTAAATTAAACGGAAACTGATTCAAACAGTCGAATCAGCTTGCGATACATATCCCATTGTGTTCGGAATGGGGGTGAAACGCTATGGGCGACAGGCGGTGGACCTCGTTTCGAGGTCGTATGTAAAAGTCAACCCTTTTGCAAATTTAAATAATAAAATAATAAAAAAAAAAAAAAAAAATTTTAATTCTTTCTCCCCCCTATTTTATCTCTGCCCCCCCCCCCCCCCCCGATGAAAATCAGAAAAACAAAAATAAAAAAAAAAGAAAAAGAGGAAAAAAAACCCGCCGCCGATCTCGATTCCCACCCCCACCGTCGTTGGCCGACGTCGCGCCCCCCCCTAGGCTGTCGACTCCACCACCGCGGCCCCCCCCCTCCGCTCCAACCCCCATCGTCTCCCCCCTTCCACCTAGAACCGAAAACCCACCCTCCATTTGCGAACGCGAGGCCCCAAACCCCATAATCCACCGCACCGCGCCCTCCAGCAGCCGTCACTCCGGCCAAGCATTCCCCTCCGACGAAGCAGGAAGACCTCCGACCACTGCTGCTCCGTTGAACGCGCAACCAGCCTCCACCTCCTCCGTTCAGCCACTCGACAGCCCCCCCCTAAGTAAGTTTTCGTTTTTTTTTTATTTATTATTAATATTTGATTTCTGATTTTTATTTACAGTCGAGAACTGATTTTTATTTACAGTCGAGAACTGATTTTTATTTACAGTCGAGAACTGATTTTTATTTACAGTCAGAAACTGATTTTTATTTAAAGTTAAAAACTAATTTTTGTTTTAAAAGTTAAAACTGATTTTAGGAATTAAAAAAAAAAAAAAAAAAAAAAAAAAAAAAAACAAACAAAAAAAACTTTGATTTGAAAAAGGTATTTAAAACTTTAAATGAAGAAAAGATTTAAACTTTAAATGAAGAAAAGAAAAGATTTAAACTTTAAATGAAGAAAAGATTTAAACTTTAAATGAAGAAAAGATTTAAACTTTAAATGAAGAAAGGATTTAAACTTTAAAAAGTGAAAGATTTAGATTTTAAAAAGGAAAGGATTTGAACTTTGAAATAAAAATTCGATTTTTATATATTGAACTTCGAAATAAAAATATGATTTTTATATATGGAATAGCGAAGTAAAAATTCGATTTTTACATATGTAGTGGCTACGGGCAATAAAGATGCCGAAGATGCGATAGCGATGAAGATTTCCTGCAAAGGAAGTGCCGTGGAGCTAGGATAGCTATAAGTGAGAATTTCTCACCTTTCAATTTATTTTTCTAGTTATATATATATACACTAGGATGCAGACGGTGCTTAGTAGCACCCGACACAATCGTCCACAGACCATGGACTTGTTTGTTTGGCTGTTTGGTTATTGATTGCGATATTGGTTTGAATGTGGTTTGTGGTATGAATAATCGAATCGATAAATTGGTTAGGATTAGACGTGCGCCGTTATAAGGCGTAGGAGTAAGGCTAGGTTAGACCCTTACTCCAAATTTTGTGGTTTGCAAAATGAAATTGATTTGATTGATGTGAATGGCGTGGGCCTTCACTAGACCGGGGATAAGGCTAGGCCTCGTCCCGTTTCTAGTATCGTGCCGTTATGCCGCCGAAATTTTCTAAAATGTGTTAGAAAAATAAAAATATCATTTTATTTAAAGAATGAACTTAATAGAAATTCATATGTTGGAATAAAATGTTTTATCGTTAAAAATATAATTTTTAACGTGAATGTGAATAAATAAATATTCATTTACAAACCAGACGGTTTGTTTATGTACACCTATTTGAATGACGTTGATTGGGTCGATAAATTTTACACATCGCCTAACTGCACAAATAAAATATGTGTTTGATTGTTTGAAACCCCACACGGGTGTTAGGATGAAATTTGAAGTTCACTCATCCTGATTGATTAAATATGTCGATCGATTGATTGACAAGCTGCTATAAGCGTTAAATGTCTATATTTGATGCTTATACAGTGTAGTGCACTTTGGTTGATGGTTGATTATTCATCGTTGTTGATATATACATGTGTTGTAGAAAATCCATATAATTAACTTTATATGGTAATTGATTGGGCCTCATTCCAGTTTTAAAATAGAAATATTTGAAAAAGAAATATTTGAAATAGAATATTTGAAAATAGAACTTTATGAAGCCGTGTTGATTAGATTGACGCCATTTTGACGTGAACGATATTTATATCGATTTTAACGATTTCGAAATGAATTGAATTGAAAACGATTTCGAAATGAATTGAATTGAAAACGATTTCGAAATGAATTGAATTGAAAACGATTTCGAAATGAATTGAATTGAAAACGATTTCGAAATGAATGGAATTGAAAACGATTTCGAAATGAATTGAATTGAAAACGAATTCAAAATGAATTGAAAACGATTTCGAAATGAATTGAATTGAAAACGATTTCAAAATGAATCGAATTGAAATGAATTCAAATTGAATTGAAATTCGAATTAAATAGAAATGAATTTTGAAACGAATTTATAAAGAAGAATTCAATTTTGGCTTTGAATTGAAATAGAAGTTGAAATAGAATTTGAAACGAATTTAAAACTATTTATATAATTCGTTTTAAATAGGAATCGACGATATATATATTATATATATATATATTATATATAATATAATGGCCTGAATAGAACGCGCCGCGCCGCGGCAGTTCGCGAATTTCGACCATTTATTTCAAACGGACATTGCGGGAGATCCGACCGTCGGATTCTCCTAAAACCGGAACCGTTGGGTTCGTATCGAAAAGAGCTTTCTAATGAAAATTAGAAATTTGAAATCTAACGGTTGGATTTGGAATTATGTCCAAATCAAATTCGAAAAAGGTCGCTGTAAGTGCAGTTCGATGGCCATTGATGGAAATCGACTGTACGGGCCTTGATAAAATTATTAAAAATAGTAATAATTTGTGTAAAATCATAAGAAATGATTTAGAAAGAATTGGGATGAAAAACTCCCTATTTGAAAAGATAAAAATAGATTTTTATCAAAATGAACTAGTTTTGAACTAGAATTATAATTCTATTTATTTTTAAATAAATAAATTGAATTTGAAAAGGGTTTTGAAAATAACCAAAATTTCCAATGATTGCATTGGAGTGGATTTGAATCGAAATTGTCTTCGGAATATTTCGATGTTGGAATTCGGGATTATACAGGTGTTGTTATGGAAATTTGAAAGATATATATTTATATCGTTATTTCCAATACGGCATTTGTTAATCGTAGAATTTGATATTGAATATAAGCCGATATATTTTCTATTCAGAGCCTTATATTGAATATCAAATGTGATTTGGGTTTGTCGTGAATGGTGTCTTCACTAACACTGTTCTTGAACCCAGTTGAGAAATGATTAAATCTTTTTATTTAGATTTAATGAAGTGTACCAATTAAATAATATTTAATTGGAATTGAATTGATATTGATTTTTGGGTTTATCGTGAACAGTGTTTTAAATAACACTTGTTCTTTAACCCGATAATTAATAAATGTGATTTGGGTTTGTCGTGAATGGTGTCTTCACTAACACTGTTCTTGAACCCAGTTGAGAAAAGATTAAATCTTTTTATTTAGATTTAATGAAGTGTGCCAATTAAATAATATTTAATTGGAATTGAATGGATATTGATTTTTGGGTTTATCGTGAACAGTGTTTTAAATAACACTTGTTCTTTAACCCGATAATTAATGGGATGTGACTTTGGGGTTTATCGTGAACCGTGTTTTAAATGACACTGATTCTTTAACCCAGTCACAGATTAAAACTAAGTGGAGTTTTAATGAATCTTTAATTAGATTGAAAAGATCGAGAATGGAGTATCACCAGTTTTGCTCCAGGCGATAGTTAAATCTTTAATTAGATTTGAATGTGAAATTTAGAAACTAACTGGCGGTTAGCCAAGCAGAATGGTTTTCTGGATATTGATCTGATGTTGGTTTCGGCCTTCGGGGTTAATATTTGGGGAGTTATTCTCTTGATTAATTTACGGTTAGTGACTAATGAATTGGAATGAGGCGTATGTTGTGTTTGTGTAACACTTTTATAATATATACGCGAGTTATTCGGAAAGACCGGGTTTATCCCATTCTGAATAACTGATACGACGATAAGTCGAAGATGAAGACGATGGTCGAAGACCGGAGGTCTTCACGTCGTTTGGGTGATAACTGATGATCTTGATTGGGCTGTACACCCAAGAAGATGGAAACAGTTAGTGATCGTCCAGACGTACTTGGAGATCGATGGATATGCGGGGTACTAGGTGCCTCCGGTTTCGTTCAGACCCAGAACGGACTTGTAAATGGACTGTGTGTCTGACATCGGATTTCATTCTGTGTGACTGATATCGGTTGCATAGGATGGTTTGCCTGTGTGGCATGCTAAGATGCAAATGATCAAGGCTTCTGTTGAAAAGCAAAGTCTTGTGGTGATGATCAAAGCACGGCCTTTGTGGCGTAGCTTTGTGTAACGTTTACCTCGCGTGTTTCACACCCGGTATGAACCAAAAACGGGAGACGGACCTCAGGGAGGACTTGCGTTTCTTTCTAGCTAGAAGTGGCGTCAGTGGTTTTACACGCCCTGACGAGTTTGACTTATGTGGTTGTTGCTGTTGCGAGGCGCCTCGGATTGATCGGTCGTTCTCGAACCGATAGAGTCATTCGTTGGCTCGTTTGCGCCCCAAAGGGCGGGGAAACGTAGTGTTCAGGCATTTTAATCCACATCGGTGGACCGGCCCTGTCGCTCCTAGGGTCACTCGAGCTCTGATCCTGAGACATGGTAGGCTAGATTGTCTCGAATCGGTGAGGATCTTGCCCCTAGCCTCGGTTCATAGAAGGAAATCCAATTTCCAAATACGTGACATTTGCGGTTTTATTTGTAAACCTATATATGGCGACATAGTGGCATGGGACGCTCATGTCGCCTATGATTGATACTTATGATTTGAAGTGTTTTATACACTATGCACTTAACATAGTATCAAATGATTTGTTTTAAACGTATCAAGCATTCTTTGGCTGTTATAAGGGAAAACCCTATCCCCCGGCTTGCGATTGCATTGTGTGATAGGACCTGGGTCTTATAACAGCTTCATTTTTCTTTATTTAGCATTGCGCTGTTGTTTATGCACTGGTATTCTTGGGAGGAAACCCGTTCCGTGTTATACGGCGTGGTCCCTTGATTTACCTAGCTTTAAAAATAAAGATTAACTGTTTTAGTTCTCACACCAGTCACATGACTGACCTGGAGTTTATTGTTTTAACCTAAACTCTGGGTGCCCCTATTTTTGACACGGGCAGCTAGTAGTTTTGGTTTTGCAGATTTATATTCACAGGATCCTGGTTTACAGCTGGAACGATATCCGGAAAGCTTTGTATCCGTATATCTCTTCTAGTTGTGTATTGTATTATTTTCCGCTGCGATGTATTTAAATGTAATTTAAATCTCTGATATTTCTGTGTAATATTCATTTATACTCTGTATATTCTGGTAATTTGATGCATTGTTGTAATATACAATGAAATGTTCTTCTGTATGTGTTCTGTTGTGGCTTGTTCTCGAATTATCCGTCGCTTTCCTTTACGGGGAAGTTACGGGTTTTCACAGTTGGTATCAGAGCTTTGGTTTACAAAGCTCAGAGAACAAGGCACATTAGAACCATACGAAAGAATTCATCAGATATTGGATTAGTAATATCCAATTAGAATGACTCGTTAGAGATGGGATCAGTAGTATCCTAGAACGAGTGTGAAGAGTATATTTTTCAAGTGAAAACAAATTTTGTTTTGAAAATTTAAATCAATCATTCGTATTGGATTTTCTATTAATATTGAGTTGGACAATCCAGTATATATAGATTTTGCGTATACGTCTGATCCGCGTGTATTCGAAGTTTTAATATATTGGATAGATATAGAATCACACTCTAGTCGCCCGGAGAAGGTACTGATGATAGCACGTGCATCATCAGTATTTATGTTCGTGTTTCGAAGGTGTGATTTCTATATATTTCCATTAGACTGGTGTGAGAACCAAAATTAGATAGGGCCTATTGTTGTGATTTGGTATCAAAAATTTGATTTTTGTATATGTATCAAAATTATGAACTTGAAACTTTAATTCACTAATTGATTGATGTTTGTGTTGTTTGTTTAATTGTTTGATAATTTTGAACCATTATGCCTAACTGAATCAAATATTGACTTGTATTGAAATTTGGTCGCATTTGCTTGCATATACATATATATCTTTGAACAGGTCATAGCAAGGAGGCTAGAGCAGAGAATAAAATTTGTTTGCCCGACAAATAGGTACATGTTTACTACATAATTTCATGTTTTGTTTGGGTGATGATGATTTTGTGAGCCTATTGGCTAGCCGCTTGGCTTTTTCTTTTTCTTTTTGAGATCTGAAGGACCGGGGAAGCTATTTGAAATTCCCCGATGCTCCCGGTGCAGGGGAGGTTATGGCGAAATTTTTCGAAAATTTAGGGTGTTAGCCAAATTTTTGAAATTTTGAAAATTCTCAGAAACTGAAAAGTTGGAGAATGGAAGCCAGATCGATCGTAGGGTTGAATAATCAAACCACTTTCGACTTTGTTCCTTTTCGGGGACGAAAAGTTTTAAGTGGGGGAGATTGTAACAACCCGGAAAATCTGGGCCAGTTTAAAATTTTTATTTTTGCCATTTTAGCGAATTTTGATTATTTAAAATGAATTATTTTAAATAATATCGACGAAAATTTATTTTGAATATAATTCGAACATGTATATTATACGCGTCGTCGTTAGAATATAAATATTTATATATAATTATAAATAGAATTGAAAATGGCGCGGTAGTTCGATAATTCGATTTCAAACTTCAATTGAATGTACCGGGAGCAAAACAATCCGGATTTTAGTGAAACCAAAAATAATGGAATCTAATAGTGAATATCTTTCCAACGAATCCGAAAAATCAAGATTTCATATCGGGAATCAAAAGATATGTCCAGTTGAAAATTCTGAATAGTCGCTATGGAATTCAGGCCCTTAAAAATGGACATTTTGCAAATGACCTCGGATTTCGACGAAACCAGTTTTGTTGGGTCCGTGATGTGAAGTTATTGCTAGGTTTCAAATTTCATGATTTTTCGAATCAATATGTGAGCGTGGCAAAGGAAAACGCATTTGACCAGTTTCAGTTGATTTTAATCGACTGGAAATTGGCCATTTTTCTAACGGTCTCAGAATTCAACGAAACTAGTTTTGTTAGGACCGTATCGTCAATACGAAGCTAGAAAATATTTTTCGGGAATTTTTCAAGTTAGTATGTGACCCCGGTAATTTGAAATGTACGTTTAAAATTCAATATAGTGATTTAAATGTAAATTAAACGGAAACTGATTCAAACAGTCGAATCAGCTTGCGATACATATCCCATTGTGTTCGGAATGGGGGTGAAACGCTATGGGCGACAGGCGGTGGACCTCGTTTCGAGGTCGTATGTAAAAGTCAACCCTTTTGCAAATTTAAATAATAAAATAATAAAAAAAAAAAAAAAATTTTAATTCTTTCTCCCCCCTATTTTATCTCTGGCCCCCCCCCGATGAAAATCAGAAAAACAAAAATAAAAAAAAAAGAAAAAGAGGAAAAAAAACCCGCCGCCGATCTCGATTCCCACCCCCACCGTCGTTGGCCGACGTCGCGCCCCCCCCTAGGCTGTCGACTCCACCACCGCGGCCCCCCCCTCCGCTCCAACCCCCATCGTCTCCCCCCTTCCACCTAGAACCGAAAACCCACCCTCCATTTGCGAACGCGAGGCCCCAAACCCCATAATCCACCGCACCGCGCCCTCCAGCAGCCGTCACTCCGGCCAAGCATTCCCCTCCGACGAAGCAGGAAGACCTCCGACCACTGCTGCTCCGTTGAACGCGCAACCAGCCTCCACCTCCTCCGTTCAGCCACTCGACAGCCCCCCCCTAAGTAAGTTTTCGTTTTTTTTTTATTTATTATTAATATTTGATTTCTGATTTTTATTTACAGTCGAGAACTGATTTTTATTTACAGTCGAGAACTGATTTTTATTTACAGTCGAGAACTGATTTTTATTTACAGTCAGAAACTGATTTTTATTTAAAGTTAAAAACTAATTTTTGTTTTAAAAGTTAAAACTGATTTTAGGAATTAAAAAAAAAAAAAAAAAAAAAAAAAAAAAAAAAAAAACAAACAAAAAAAACTTTGATTTGAAAAAGGTATTTAAAACTTTAAATGAAGAAAAGATTTAAACTTTAAATGAAGAAAAGAAAAGATTTAAACTTTAAATGAAGAAAAGATTTAAACTTTAAATGAAGAAAAGATTTAAACTTTAAATGAAGAAAGGATTTAAACTTTAAAAAGTGAAAGATTTAGATTTTAAAAAGGAAAGGATTTGAACTTTGAAATAAAAATTCGATTTTTATATATTGAACTTCGAAATAAAAATATGATTTTTATATATGGAATAGCGAAGTAAAAATTCGATTTTTACATATGTAGTGGCTACGGGCAATAAAGATGCCGAAGATGCGATAGCGATGAAGATTTCCTGCAAAGGAAGTGCCGTGGAGCTAGGATAGCTATAAGTGAGAATTTCTCACCTTTCAATTTATTTTTCTAGTTATATATATATACACTAGGATGCAGACGGTGCTTAGTAGCACCCGACACAATCGTCCACAGACCATGGACTTGTTTGTTTGGCTGTTTGGTTATTGATTGCGATATTGGTTTGAATGTGGTTTGTGGTATGAATAATCGAATCGATAAATTGGTTAGGATTAGACGTGCGCCGTTATAAGGCGTAGGAGTAAGGCTAGGTTAGACCCTTACTCCAAATTTTGTGGTTTGCAAAATGAAATTGATTTGATTGATGTGAATGGCGTGGGCCTTCACTAGACCGGGGATAAGGCTAGGCCTCGTCCCGTTTCTAGTATCGTGCCGTTATGCCGCCGAAATTTTCTAAAATGTGTTAGAAAAATAAAAATATCATTTTATTTAAAGAATGAACTTAATAGAAATTCATATGTTGGAATAAAATGTTTTATCGTTAAAAATATAATTTTTAACGTGAATGTGAATAAATAAATATTCATTTACAAACCAGACGGTTTGTTTATGTACACCTATTTGAATGACGTTGATTGGGTCGATAAATTTTACACATCGCCTAACTGCACAAATAAAATATGTGTTTGATTGTTTGAAACCCCACACGGGTGTTAGGATGAAATTTGAAGTTCACTCATCCTGATTGATTAAATATGTCGATCGATTGATTGACAAGCTGCTATAAGCGTTAAATGTCTATATTTGATGCTTATACAGTGTAGTGCACTTTGGTTGATGGTTGATTATTCATCGTTGTTGATATATACATGTGTTGTAGAAAATCCATATAATTAACTTTATATGGTAATTGATTGGGCCTCATTCCAGTTTTAAAATAGAAATATTTGAAAAAGAAATATTTGAAATAGAATATTTGAAAATAGAACTTTATGAAGCCGTGTTGATTAGATTGACGCCATTTTGACGTGAACGATATTTATATCGATTTTAACGATTTCGAAATGAATTGAATTGAAAACGATTTCGAAATGAATTGAATTGAAAACGATTTCGAAATGAATTGAATTGAAAACGATTTCGAAATGAATTGAATTGAAAACGATTTCGAAATGAATGGAATTGAAAACGATTTCGAAATGAATTGAATTGAAAACGAATTCAAAATGAATTGAAAACGATTTCGAAATGAATTGAATTGAAAACGATTTCAAAATGAATCGAATTGAAATGAATTCAAATTGAATTGAAATTCGAATTAAATAGAAATGAATTTTGAAACGAATTTATAAAGAAGAATTCAATTTTGGCTTTGAATTGAAATAGAAGTTGAAATAGAATTTGAAACGAATTTAAAACTATTTATATAATTCGTTTTAAATAGGAATCGACGATATATATATTATATATATATATTATATATAATATAATGGCCTGAATAGAACGCGCCGCGCCGCGGCAGTTCGCGAATTTCGACCATTTATTTCAAACGGACATTGCGGGAGATCCGACCGTCGGATTCTCCTAAAACCGGAACCGTTGGGTTCGTATCGAAAAGAGCTTTCTAATGAAAATTAGAAATTTGAAATCTAACGGTTGGATTTGGAATTATGTCCAAATCAAATTCGAAAAAGGTCGCTGTAAGTGCAGTTCGATGGCCATTGATGGAAATCGACTGTACGGGCCTTGATAAAATTATTAAAAATAGTAATAATTTGTGTAAAATCATAAGAAATGATTTAGAAAGAATTGGGATGAAAAACTCCCTATTTGAAAAGATAAAAATAGATTTTTATCAAAATGAACTAGTTTTGAACTAGAATTATAATTCTATTTATTTTTAAATAAATAAATTGAATTTGAAAAGGGTTTTGAAAATAACCAAAATTTCCAATGATTGCATTGGAGTGGATTTGAATCGAAATTGTCTTCGGAATATTTCGATGTTGGAATTCGGGATTATACAGGTGTTGTTATGGAAATTTGAAAGATATATATTTATATCGTTATTTCCAATACGGCATTTGTTAATCGTAGAATTTGATATTGAATATAAGCCGATATATTTTCTATTCAGAGCCTTATATTGAATATCAAATGTGATTTGGGTTTGTCGTGAATGGTGTCTTCACTAACACTGTTCTTGAACCCAGTTGAGAAATGATTAAATCTTTTTATTTAGATTTAATGAAGTGTACCAATTAAATAATATTTAATTGGAATTGAATTGATATTGATTTTTGGGTTTATCGTGAACAGTGTTTTAAATAACACTTGTTCTTTAACCCGATAATTAATAAATGTGATTTGGGTTTGTCGTGAATGGTGTCTTCACTAACACTGTTCTTGAACCCAGTTGAGAAAAGATTAAATCTTTTTATTTAGATTTAATGAAGTGTGCCAATTAAATAATATTTAATTGGAATTGAATGGATATTGATTTTTGGGTTTATCGTGAACAGTGTTTTAAATAACACTTGTTCTTTAACCCGATAATTAATGGGATGTGACTTTGGGGTTTATCGTGAACCGTGTTTTAAATGACACTGATTCTTTAACCCAGTCACAGATTAAAACTAAGTGGAGTTTTAATGAATCTTTAATTAGATTGAAAAGATCGAGAATGGAGTATCACCAGTTTTGCTCCAGGCGATAGTTAAATCTTTAATTAGATTTGAATGTGAAATTTAGAAACTAACTGGCGGTTAGCCAAGCAGAATGGTTTTCTGGATATTGATCTGATGTTGGTTTCGGCCTTCGGGGTTAATATTTGGGGAGTTATTCTCTTGATTAATTTACGGTTAGTGACTAATGAATTGGAATGAGGCGTATGTTGTGTTTGTGTAACACTTTTATAATATATACGCGAGTTATTCGGAAAGACCGGGTTTATCCCATTCTGAATAACTGATACGACGATAAGTCGAAGATGAAGACGATGGTCGAAGACCGGAGGTCTTCACGTCGTTTGGGTGATAACTGATGATCTTGATTGGGCTGTACACCCAAGAAGATGGAAACAGTTAGTGATCGTCCAGACGTACTTGGAGATCGATGGATATGCGGGGTACTAGGTGCCTCCGGTTTCGTTCAGACCCAGAACGGACTTGTAAATGGACTGTGTGTCTGACATCGGATTTCATTCTGTGTGACTGATATCGGTTGCATAGGATGGTTTGCCTGTGTGGCATGCTAAGATGCAAATGATCAAGGCTTCTGTTGAAAAGCAAAGTCTTGTGGTGATGATCAAAGCACGGCCTTTGTGGCGTAGCTTTGTGTAACGTTTACCTCGCGTGTTTCACACCCGGTATGAACCAAAAACGGGAGACGGACCTCAGGGAGGACTTGCGTTTCTTTCTAGCTAGAAGTGGCGTCAGTGGTTTTACACGCCCTGACGAGTTTGACTTATGTGGTTGTTGCTGTTGCGAGGCGCCTCGGATTGATCGGTCGTTCTCGAACCGATAGAGTCATTCGTTGGCTCGTTTGCGCCCCAAAGGGCGGGGAAACGTAGTGTTCAGGCATTTTAATCCACATCGGTGGACCGGCCCTGTCGCTCCTAGGGTCACTCGAGCTCTGATCCTGAGACATGGTAGGCTAGATTGTCTCGAATCGGTGAGGATCTTGCCCCTAGCCTCGGTTCATAGAAGGAAATCCAATTTCCAAATACGTGACATTTGCGGTTTTATTTGTAAACCTATATATGGCGACATAGTGGCATGGGACGCTCATGTCGCCTATGATTGATACTTATGATTTGAAGTGTTTTATACACTATGCACTTAACATAGTATCAAATGATTTGTTTTAAACGTATCAAGCATTCTTTGGCTGTTATAAGGGAAAACCCTATCCCCCGGCTTGCGATTGCATTGTGTGATAGGACCTGGGTCTTATAACAGCTTCATTTTTCTTTATTTAGCATTGCGCTGTTGTTTATGCACTGGTATTCTTGGGAGGAAACCCGTTCCGTGTTATACGGCGTGGTCCCTTGATTTACCTAGCTTTAAAAATAAAGATTAACTGTTTTAGTTCTCACACCAGTCACATGACTGACCTGGAGTTTATTGTTTTAACCTAAACTCTGGGTGCCCCTATTTTTGACACGGGCAGCTAGTAGTTTTGGTTTTGCAGATTTATATTCACAGGATCCTGGTTTACAGCTGGAACGATATCCGGAAAGCTTTGTATCCGTATATCTCTTCTAGTTGTGTATTGTATTATTTTCCGCTGCGATGTATTTAAATGTAATTTAAATCTCTGATATTTCTGTGTAATATTCATTTATACTCTGTATATTCTGGTAATTTGATGCATTGTTGTAATATACAATGAAATGTTCTTCTGTATGTGTTCTGTTGTGGCTTGTTCTCGAATTATCCGTCGCTTTCCTTTACGGGGAAGTTACGGGTTTTCACATTAACATGATAAATTTAATGGGATTAAGTAACTTATACTTAACCAATTATACATGATGATTTGATGAGGTTAAGTAACCTATACTTAACCAATCTAATATGCGGACCTGATAGGGTTAAGTCACAAGACTTTTTAAATATACTTAACCATTGTAATACGATTAGTGGATGGGGTTAAGCTAACCCATGCTTAACCAATCCGACTCGATAATCTGATGGGATTAAGATAATCTATGCTTAATCAATCTAACACAATAATCTGATAGGATTAAGACAAATAAATACTTAACCAATTTGACTTGATAGGGTTAAGTCATGAGCTTCTTGGTACACTTAACAAACTTGTAGGGCTAAGCCTTGAACTTGAGTACTTAGCCAACCTTGACATGATTCGTGGGCGGGTTAAGTCATGAACTTGAATGACAACACTTAACCCATTTGACAAAACCCTAGCTCAGGGGATTAGGTTGAAAATCGTAGTTAATCAAGGATAACGGGAAAAGAAGCTAAGTGGTAAACCTTAGTTAAGAATAACTAAGTAATAATTCTTAGCCAAGGACATGGGACTAGTTCATAAATAGATGAGTAACCTGATACGGTAGGTCATCGCTTGGTATACGAGGAGGAGCAACTTATCTGACTTGGATAAAAAGCTCCAGCGAACTGGGTGGCGAAGCAGTAGCTTCAGGGGACGTGAGGGTACTCTTGGTATCCCTCTGTGAGGTGGCAGATGGTCCATGAAACCTGGCCTCACAGAGGTTAAGTTCTGCGGTAGAAGAGCCAAGAGTATGCCTTGGTTGATATGCGAGCGACCTAAAGACTGGGATGGATTAGCGTGGAGCCGACGATACTTGTTTTTGCCCTGGATAGCACGTCGTCGACTACCTACCATCTTTAGTCAATCATGTACGAACGGAAAGGCAGAGAACTCCCAACAGACCATGTTCTTGCTATCAGTCATGGGTGAGGTTGGCCCATAGGAAAGTGGGGCTATAGTGGGGCTGGGATGTAGTTCTCATAAATGATTTTTCTTGGATTGCCTTTCAGTAGTTGAGGGAGGGGTCACATGGGACCATAGCCACGGATACAAAAACAGACCTTGATATCTGCACCGGCAAATGACTTAAAGCTCCCGACCGAGTTCCGTATTTCTTGATTTGCCCTGGCACGGAACTCGGATGGCACATTGAGAAACATGTGCGTCTAGACATGGAAAACGATTCATGATTCATACGTGGGACAAAGGGCGTGGTTGACAGGTGGCATAATCCCTAGTAGTCCTAGGTGGCTTAAAACCCAAACCGAGATACGAAAACGTTCATTAGGTAGCATAATCCCTAGTGGTCCTAGGTGGCATAAATCCTAGTTGAGCGCGTGATAGTTCATGGTAAGAAAACATAACCAGATCTAGGGGGACGGTCCAAAACGATCTCAAGGATCATGGAACTACGTTGAAGTGGTATAGATTTACATAAGAAAGCCCGTACGGCCTACGGCAAAGGACTGAACTTATGCATGGAAAGAATCATACGAATCAGGAAACCTACATATACGATATATTAGGATGACATGGACCATTACATGACATTGGGCAGGAGACATTCATAGTTAACACATGAGGTGCAGAGCGAATATACATGATAGATACCTTGCGATATTGTACTTGATAGAAACCTGACAATGTGATACCTTGACTTATCTTGACACCGTAGTTTATCATGACACACTTGTTTATCTTGGTACAGTAGCTCATCCTGTTATTTTGGTTTAGCTTATCTATCTTGTCATCATACTTATGTTCATCTCAGTTCCTCATGCCAGTTAACTTTACTAGTTCATATACTGATAGTAGATAGGGCTTACCAGTCTTTATGACTGACCCCGTTTTGTTTCGCCTCTTTGTCTTCCGTTCCCCCCCCCCAGGTTACTGGGAGGAAATGCTATTGTTAGTTCGGACTTCTTCTGTTTGAAGGTCATCATGTATGGCTTGGACTTTTCTTGGTTATGGCTACTTTACTGTTTCACTTGGGGAATAATTTATGAAAAGGTTTTCATGCTTCTTTACTATTGCAAGACAGGTTTTCATGTAAGAAATTCTCTGATGTAAAAGGCTTTAGACCTTATTTATTAATGATATGAAAGTTGGTTTTACTTCCGCTATTTTATATGTTCTATCTTGTAATATTTCTGCACATGTTTACCAATAATACCCCTCTAAAGCTAGTGCATTCCTTTGCGAGTGACCCTAGCGGAGGTCGGGTGTTACATTTGGTATCAGAGCAGAAGGTTACCAGACTGGGCAAAAGTTTTTAAAACCTTCTGAAAACTATTTGAAAAACCGTTTACAAAGAAGCATTTTTCAAGAAAAGTTTTTAAAGGCTATTCCCCAAAAGCCATTTGCATTATCCTTTGTTTCCTTGATTGAATCTCTTTTCCTTTCTTTCCTCCATCTGTAGTCACAGTAGTTTTAACTGCGACTAATCCTTGTCTAACTACGTGAGTTTTTTCCCCGTGCGATGGAGAAAGTTCTCGAGAGACCTATTACCGAAGTTATAAGAAGGGATAATAAGAGCAAGGATAAAGGACACGAGCTTAAGAATAAGCAACTTGTTGGTATGGCTTGATCCACAAAGGAAGATAAGGACAAGATCAGCGAGAGGGCAATTGTGTGCTCTCATTTCTAGCGTACCTAAGAGAAATGGTACCGTTTCTGTTAAAGGCTTAGCCTTTCTTTTCTATCATCCCGTCTAGACTTTGTATTGATCATCGCATCATTTAATTCTGCCTCGATAGTTAAGTCTCTGCACCTTAGTACTAGCATGGTAGAAGATCCCACTTTTGACCCAAAAATCTGGTTGGAGAGTCGGTCCATTTATTCATGACTTGTTTGGAATTGAGAGTGTAAATGTCAAGTGTTGAGATTAGAAGCAATACTTCTATTGTTGAGCTAGGGATGGATTCTAGGGATGAAGTGGTTATCCAGTAAGGGATGCCATTCTCGGTTTTGAAAGGAGGGTAGTTAAACTCTTAGCTTGCCTTGGTAAAACCCTCGAAGTCTCGTGTAACCTTTTGGGTTCTGTCATGGTTAGTTACCTAGAATCTCTTGATGCATTTATCGGAAATCTCTGATCCGATCGAGTAACGTTCGCCACTAAGGCGGATGGTCCATTCTGCTTAAGCATGGGTTATAGGAATCACCCTAGTAAGTGCACGTGGTAACATGGATTGGCATTGGTAAACGAGATCCAGAATTCACTAGTGAATTTTGGAGAGCTTGCATGAGTACGTAGATATGGTTGAGCCAAGTATACTAGGGAAAGAATAAATGAAAGTGAAACGAGAGGCGACAGTGAAAAGAGTTCCGACTCATACCTTGGAAATAGGAATCAAGGAGCTACGAAATCATGAAGTCAAAGGCAGTCAAGGCACACCGGAATTAAGCTCAAGGAAATGCGGCTTAGACGCACGCATCGTGTCTCTTTGTAAGAGTATATCGTTGATCCCTGGTTCTCCTGTAGAGCTTGCTTGCATGCTATCGCTTGGTGGATATCCTCTCGGTCCTGTTTCTGTTGCAAACCCCGTAAGGAGTTTGTCTTGTTTATCTCCTCGATCTTATCTTGGGAACCTTAGATAGAACTCTATGGATGTAAACATGTATTTGAAACATGTTATGATTGATATGGTTGCAAGTGGTTGCTCGTGGATGCGCGAATACACGTTAGATACTAGATCGACGCACTCACATTTTGCATTGCATATGCACGAGTATTTATACCTGTTTGAATGTTAATGTGTTGTCATGCGGATGTTGCATATGAATGAATGTTTGTGCACGCATGTAGTACTTATATGACTAGGATTATTTGCATACATGTTGGTTTCATGGCACTAAACATACTTTGCATTAGAAAGATCATTCAGGCCTGATCATTTGCATTAGCTAAGGAACATGTACACACACGTCTTGCATACATTCATAAAGCATTAGAAATCTCTTAAGGACAATGGTTGCTTGTGGATGATGTTTTGAGTAGATGGATGATGGATGGTAGGATACGTTCTTCCTAACTTGGAGATTTCGGGGACGAAATCCGTTAAGGAGGGGAGAATGTAACAACCCGAATTTTAACAACACGTTAAAACAAGAAATCAAGGCAGAATTAAATTTTAAAATTAGAATTAGGTAAAATGTACATCACCATTGCGTTCGTCTCGGAAAAATACGCGAAATAGAGTCCGAGTTTTCGAAAATCGGAGTCCGTATGACCAAGATATGGCCAAAACAAGATTTTAGCAGACTTTCTGGCAGACTGACCCGTGTCGACTGTAGTGACGACACCCAAGTCGACCTGCCCCCCTTGTGTCGACTGTAGTGTCGACTTCCCCCCTGTACAGGTCAACCTGGTCGGCCTGGGGTGGCCCAGAACCCATTTTTGAGGCCCGAGATGAGTTTTGATGGTCCGGATTGACTCCATTGTTGATCTAAAGGCCCTAAATGGTTCCTACAATTGACTTCTTCCCCAAGACATGCTTTGGGTCTAGTTTGTTGGCTTGTGATGGATTTAGATGGCTAGGATCTAAACTAGGGTTTATCCTACGGCCTAAACTATCCTAATCTTCTATAAAAAGACCCCTAACCTAATCTAAAACTCTCATAAATTGATCCTACAACTAAACTATGCCAAAATGTTTAGTCATGGCCTCCATCCTCTTGTCATAAATTCTATCTTCATTCACATGAGAGATTACATGATCATATGAGTGTATGAGAGTTTCTATGTTCATATGAGAGCTTCTAAACTTGATTTCAAGACAAATCTTCATCAAAGCAAGGATCTTTCTTATTATTTTCTCAAGGGTTTTATTGGAGCTTATTGATTTGGGTTTTTTGCTAGTATGGCTTCGTCTCAATCTTTTTATATATTGATTTGTGCCTTCATAGCATTGTAAGCCCCCTCCTACTCTTAGATATTAACTATGAAGTTAAATGTTCATGTTGCAAGTTTTGGGTTTGAACTTGAGTAGGTTACATGCTTAGAAACTATCATGTTATGTGTAGATTTATCCTATGCATATTCGTAAAGTTATCACCTTGATTTTGTGGGCTAAAAGCTATAAGCTTTATGTTGAAATGTTGCATTATGCAACATAAGAACTCTCTTATCCCTTAAGTTAACTTGCATAGAATGCTATATGCGAACTTCTAGCCATTTTTCTATGTCATCTATCACCATGATTCACCTATATGCTAAGTTTTGGGGTTATGCATGTTTTTGAGGCATAACAATGTAACATGCAAGTTAATGAACACATTTATGCCTCATATGCCACCATGATTAACTTGTGGCCTTATACCCTTTTTGTCATGCTTTTGCCAAGTTCCTTCTTAAATCCATTATGCGTTATTGCGAATGTATACGCGAGTTTAAAAGCGTTGGGGTTACATTATGGGTAAACTTTAATGACATGAAACACGACTTAGGGCAAATTGGTATAAACATGACAACATGTAATTTTGGCTATGAACATGGAACTTGAAAACTAGACGTGTATGGGTTGTAAGTGTAATATGACACTAGACCAAACATGAAAGTGGCCAACTCGAGGTTGGGTTGAGTTTGTAGCATAAATCTACCCGGACCCGCCCGGCTTAACTAGTGGCTACAAACAATAGGACCCAATGTGAGTAGTTGTTCACATAGCACTTAAAACCCGAGGTTAGACTAGGTTGTGGTGTAAATCTACCCGGACCCGCCCGGCTTAACTAGTAACCACAACAAAGTCTAATGTGAGAGGTTGGGGTGCATTAATCTAATTAATGCCACATGAAAAGGTTAAGTAATTTTGATTAACGACACTTAACCGATATGACACGAATGGGTAGGTTAAGTTAAACCGGACTTGGTTCCTTAATGACACTTAACCATATAAGACAACTAGGGGATGGGGTTAAGTAATTTACACTTAACTAATCCGACTTGGTAATTAGATGGGGTTAAGTAATCCATACTTAACTAATCTAACACGGTAAATTCGGTGGGGTTAGGTAATTTACACTTAACTAATCCGACTTGGTAATTAGATGGGGTTAAGTAACTTAGACTTAACTAATCGAAACACGGTAATTAGATGGGGTTATGTAACCTTCACTTAACTAATCTAAGCACGGTAATTCGATGGGGTTAATTTAAACACTTAACCAATCTAAACTTGGTAATTCAATGAGGTTAAGTAACTGATACTTAACCAACTTAACATGATAAATTTAATGGGGTTAAGCAACTTATACTTAACCAATTATACATGATGATTTGATGAGGTTAAGTCACCTATACTTAACCAATCTAATATGCGGACCCGATAGGGTTAAGTCACAAGACCTTTTACATATACTTAACCATTGTAATACGATTAGTGGATGGGGTTAAGCTAACCCATGCTTAACCAATCTGACTCGATAATCTGATGGGATTAAGATAATCTATGCTTAATCAATCTAACACAATAATCTGATAGGGTTAAGACAAATAAATATTTAACCAATTTGACTTGATAGGGTTAAGTCATGAGCTTCTTGGTACACTTAACCAACTTTTAGGGCTAAGCCTTGAACTTGAGTACTTAGCCAACCTTGACATGATTCGTGGGCGGGTTAAGTCATGAACTTGAATGACAACACTTAACCCATTTGACAAAACCCTAGCTCAGGGGACTAGGTTGAAAATCATAGTTAATCAAGGATAACGGGAAAAGAAGCTAAGTGGTAAACCTTAGTTAAGAATAACTAAGTAATAATTCTTAGCCAAGGACATGGGACTAGTTCATAAATAGATGAGTAACCTGATACGGTAGGTCATCGCTTAGTATACGAGTAGGAGCAACTTATCTGACTTGGATAAAAAGCTCCAGCGAACTGGGTGGCGAAGCGGTAGTTTCAGGGGACGTGAGGGTACTCTTGGTATCCCTCTGTGAGGTGGCAGATGGTCCATGAAACCCGGCCTCACAGAGGTTAAGGTCTGCGGTAGAAGAGCCAAGAGTATGCCTTGGTTGCTATGCGAGCGACCTAAAGACCGGGATGGAATAGCGTGGAGCCGAAGATACTTGTTTTTGCCCTGGATAGCACGTCGTCGACTACCTACCATCTTTAGTCAATCGTGTACGAACGGAAAGGCAGAGAACTCCCAACAGACCATGTTCTTGCTATCGAGTCATGGGTGAGGTTGGCCCATAGGGAAGTGGGGCTATAGTGCGGCCGGGATGTAGTTCTCATACATGATTTTTCTTGGATTGCCTTTCAGTAGTTGAGGGAGGGGTCACGTGGGACCACAGCCACAGATACAAAAACAGACCTTGATATCTGCACCGGCAGATGACTTAAAGCTCCCGACCGAGTTCCGTATTTCTTGATTTGCCCTGGCACGGAACTCGGATGGCACATTGAGATACATGTGCGTCTAGACATGGAAAACGATTCACGATTCATACGTGGGACGAAGGGCGTGGTTGACGGGTGGCATAATCCCTAGTAGTCCTAGGTGGCTTAAAACCCAAACCGAGATACGAAAACGTTCATTAGGTAGCATAATCCCTAGTGGTCTTAGGTGACATATATCCTAGTTGAGCGCGTGATAGTTCATGGTAAGAAAACATAACCAGATCTAGAGGGACGGTCCAAAACGATCTCAAGGATCATGGAACTACGTCGAAGTGGTATAGATTTACATAAGAAAGCCCGTACGGCCTACGGTAAAGGACTGAACTTATGCATAGAAAGAATCATACGAATCAGGAAACCTACATATACGATATATTAGGATGACATGGACCATTACATGACATTGGGCAAGAGACATTCATAGTTAACACATGACACGGGCCGGGATACTAGTACGGGAGGTGCAGGGCGAATATACATGATAGATACCTTGCGATATTGTACTTGATAGAAACCTGACGATGTGATACCTTGACTTATCTTGACACCGTAGTTTATCATGACACACTTGTTTATCTTGATACAGTAGTTCATCCTGTTATTTTGGTTTAGCTTATCTATCTTGTCATCATACTTATGTTCATCTCAGTTCCTCATGCCAGTTAACTTTACTAGTTTATATACTGATAGTAGATAGGGCTTACCAGTCTTTATGACTGACCCCATATTGTTTTGCCTCTTTGTCTTCCGTTCTCCCCCCCCAGGTTACAGGGAGGAAATGCTATTGTTAGTTCGGACTTCTTCTGTTTGAAGGTCATCATGTATGGCTTGGACTTTTCTTGGCTTTGGCTACTTTACTGTTTCACTTGGGGAATAATTTATGAAAAGGTTTTTATGCTTCTTTACTATTGCAAGACAGGTTTTCATGTAAGAAATTCTCTGATGTAAAAGGCTTTAGACCTTATTTATTAATGATATGAAAGTTGGTTTTACTTCCGCTATTTTATATGATCTGTCTTGTAATATTTCTGTACATGTTTACCAATAATACCCCTCTAAAGCTAGTGCATTCCTTTGCGAGTGACCCTAGCGGAGGTCGGGTGTTACAGCCGCGGATTGATGATTTGCTGGATCGATTAAATGGCGCACAAGTATTTTCACGAATGGACCTAGCTACAGGTTTCCATCAGCTTCATATCGCCGAGGAGTGTGTTCCTTTGACAGCATTCAGAGGTCCCGACTTATTCTACGAGTGGTTAGTAATGCCATTCGGCTTATGTAACGCTCCAGCATACTTCGTCGATCTGGTGAATAGAGTGTTCAGAGGAGTTTTGAATAAATTTGTTCTGGTTTTCATTGACGATATTCTAATCTTCTCTAAATCAATGGCCGAACATGAAAAACATTTGGAACAGGTTCTGGAAATCCTCAGAAGGAAAGTATTAAAAGCCAAACTATCCAAATGTATATTCTGGCAAGATGAAGTGAAATTTCTAGGCCACGTCGTAACTAAAGAAGGAATTGCTGTGGATCCAAGTAGAATCACGGCTATTCAAAACTGGAAACATCCCAGTACTCCAACGGAAGTCCGCATTTTTCTCGGATTGGCTAGTTATTAACGGAAGTTCGTTAAAAACTTTTCGAAGATATCTGGTCACTTAACGAAGCTTAAAAAGAAGCATTCAAAGTTCAAATGGACTCCAGAAAGTGAAGAGGCTTTTGAAGAGCTAAAGTTCAGATTAACGACAACTCCAGTGTTAACCATCATCGATGACAATCAGGATTTAAAGGTCTGGACAGACGCTTCTAGAGAAGGCCTTGGCGTAGTGTTAATGCAAAGGGGTTAAGTGATTGCTTATGCTAGCCGTCAGATGAAGCCACACGAGAGGAACTACGTGACTCATGATCTTGAGTTATTGGCTATAGTATTCGCCTTGAAAATCTGGAGACACCATCTTCTGGATGAGAGATTTGAACTGTTTACGGATCACCAGTCGTTAAAGTATCTATTCGCCCAGAAGGACTTGAATCTAAGACAGCAACGTTGGCAAGAGTTCCTTGCAGCATACGATTTTGAAATTATATATACTCCAGGGAAATCCAATGTCGTGGCCGATGCGTTAAGCCGAAAGAATGAAATGATCGCTAGTTTTATTACAACGACTTCATTGATAGATAAAATATTTGTTCTTCAGAAGGATGATCACTTCATTCAGAAGATCAAGGAGATAATTCAAAAGGGAGAACCCTCGAGTTTCCAAGTTGATAATGATGGGATCCTAAGGCTGAATGGTCGAATTTCTGTTCCTAATATTCCTGAGCTCCAAAAGGAAGTACTGGATGAATGCCACAAGTCGAAACTTAGTATCCATCCGAGGGTAAGCAAAATGTATAATGACATCAAACGCACTTTCTGGTGGAGGTCAATGAAGAGGGACATCTCTTTATATGTTAGCCGATGCCCTACTTGCCAACTAGTCAAGAGCGACCAACAGAAACTGGCTGGATTGTTACAACCGCTAGACGTTCCGGGTTGGAAGTGGGAACATATTTCCATGGACTTCATTGATGGTTTGCTCAGAACTAGAAAAGGAAATGGCAGTATTTGGGTGATCGTAGATCGCTTCACGAAGACCGCCCATTTCATACCTGTCAGATCAAACAGAACTGCTCAGAGTCTGGCGCAGATATACTTCAAGGAAATTGTTAGACTACATGGGGTGCCGCTCAGTATAGTCAGTGATAGAGATACAATATTTACTAGTATATTCTGGGAGGCATTTCAAGTAGAGCTGGGAACAAAGCTGAATCTAAGCACCGCTTATCATCCTCAGACAGATGGTCAGGCTGAGAGGGTGAATCGTATTTTAGAAGACCTATTGCGGGCTTGTGTTCTAGATTTCGGTGGGTCATGGGAAGACCATCTACATTTGGCTCAATTCTCATATAACAACACCTACCAGGCGAGCCTGACAATGTTGCCATTCGAAGCGTTGTAGGGTAGACTGTGTCGATCTCCTACTTGTTGGGTCGAACCCGGTAATAGGCTTGTGTTGGGGCCAGATATGATCCGAGAAGTTGCCGACAAAGTCGACTTTATTAAGAAACGATTACTGGCCGCTCAAAGCCGACAAAAGATCTATGCCGATAGAAGAAGAAGAGATATATCCTTTGTTGTTGGCAACTATGTATATTTGAAAGTATCGCCGATGAAAGGAGTTATCCGGTTCGGTAAGACTGGAAAGTTGGCGCCCAAATTCATTGGTCCATTTCCTATTCTGGAACGGATCAGGACACTCGCTTATAGGTTAAATTCCCTGATTGTTTGCCTGGAGTTCATGATGTATTTCACATATCTCAACTTCGAAAGCACGTTCATGATCCAGACTTGATCGTGAAAGAAGCAACACAACAGGATATTAAAATTACCCCTGAATTAGCTTTGAGAAGAGAGCCGCTAAAGATCATCGGCAAAGAGACCAAAGAGCTGAGGAACAAGAAAGTTCACTTAGTCAAAGTGCAATGGAGTGGAGATCCACGAGATTGTACTTGGGAAACTGAGGAGAGCATTCAGAAAGCCTATCCTAAGTGTCGAGTACACATCTCTGATTGACTCCGGTGCAAGGTACATTTACCATACTTTGCATTACCAATTAGTTCTCTACTCTGTTGTTATTTTCTTTCCATGGATGTGCACTTTTAATTCTATAGTCTGAATGATTTTAAAAGAGTATAGAAATTAATTAGTATGTTTTTGAAAAGTTAAAAACAATTTGATTGTTGTTTGTGTTGTGTGATAATAAATTTGATTAACTGAATTATTAAAACGATAGTTAAATTAATCAATAAGAGGATAATGGTAGAATTTATTCATTTAAATCACACATTGAACTGATTTAAAAATAGATGGAAATATATATACCTGTGCATTATATATGTTTGAACAGGTAAATGGATTAGCTATTGAGTAAAGATTTTATTTGCGTGGCCGACAAATAGGTAAACCTTAATGAGTTGGATGCGAAATATTATTATATCAACTCCTGTGAATGCCATTGGATGCGGAGTGCTGGTTAGGATTTATTCTCTGGAGTAATTATCAATACACGCTCCCCTGTAAACACTAGAATATATCAGTATAAATATGTGTATGCTTATTAGGATTTATTGGGTACCTAATACGGCCCAATAAATTTCCAAACCTCTCTCCGTACAAAGGAGGTTATGGCGAAATTTTCCGTAAATTCCGGGTGTTAGCCAAATTTTTGTAGAATTTGAAAATTCTTAGAAACTGAAAAGTTGGAGAATTGAAACCAGATCGAATGTAGAGTTGATTAATCAAACCACTTTCGACTTTGTTCCTTTTCGAGGACGAAAAGTTTTAAGTGGGGGAGATTGTAACGACCCTGAAAATCTGAATCAATTTAAATTTTTTAAATTGGCTAAAATAATGGATTTTAAATATTTAAAATAAATATTTTAATTAATAGCAATGAAAAGTGAGTTTGAATCGACGTTTGAAAACGAGTATAATTAATTCTAATTATAAACAAGAACTGAAAAGGTGCTGAAGTTTCAAAAATTGAATTCAAACTTTATCGGACTGTACCGGGTGCAAAACAAAACGGATTTGAGTGAAACCAAAAATATTTAAATCTGTTAGTGAATACCTTTCTAACGAATCTGAAAAATTGAAGTTTCATAGCGGAAAGCAAAAGTTATGGCCAAATGAATTTTCAGAAAGGTCGTTATGGAATTTATATAGCCCGTGAAATTGGCCATTTTGCATACGACCTCGGAATTCGACGAAACCACTTTTGTTGGATCCAAGATGTGAAGTTATTGATAGGTTTCAAATTTCATAATTTTTGGAGCTAATATGTGAGCGTGGCAAAGGAAAACGAGTTTTGGTCAATTACAGTTAAATTGGATCGACCAGAATTGGGCCTTTTTGCAAACAGTCTCAGAATTCGACGAAACTAGTTTTGTTGGGACCATATCATCAAAACACAGCCAGATTTATTTTTCTGGAATTTTTTGAATCAGTTTGTGGCCCTGGAAAATTGAAATGCATGTTCAAATCAAATATTGAATGTTTTATATTTTAATTTGAAGGAAAACTGATTGAAACAGTCGAATGGGCCTATGAAACATATCCCATTGTGTTCGGAATGGGGGTAAAATGCTAAGGACGACAGTCGTTGAGTTTAGATTGGTGGTTGTGTCACAAAACCCCTTTAAAACCCACCGGCCAATCATAATTTTTATAAAAAAAAACCTCGTGTTCTCTTTCCCCGACCGATCTGAATGTGGAAAAGCCTTCCTCCCTTTCCGACCAGATTCCGGCCGATCCCCTTCGAATTAGCCATCGCCGTCGGTCTGCTTTTAAAGCTCTCCTCCCCCTCGGCACATCCATACCCGTTCGATCCTCCTCGTCGCCCCTTTCGCCAGATCGAGACCCACGAAGTCGCCGCCTTCCGACCTCCGCCGCGAGTTCCTCCTGCCACCGAACTGGACGCGGGGCCCATCAATCTGACCGCCTCTCCTAGCCCTTCAAGGTGGCACAGGCCGATCGTTATATAGTGGCATGGATTTCGAGAAAAGGGCAAACCTAGTTTTGAACGAACGTGAGAGGTATACGGCTAATTATTATTTCAACTATTCTATAGCACTTCTAAGCGCTACGGTTTTTGATTTCACCGTAAAAATCATATCTTTTTCGTTTCTTAACGAAATTCGATGAAATAGGAAACATCGTGACCGTGTGGACCTCTTCTACATTTTAGAAGAGACCGCATATTTTTCTGAGCCTTCTGCTATTTTTGGTGGAGTGGAACCCAATGTGAGATTTCTAAATTATAAACGATATGGAAAACGACGATGTATAAATTTTATGGTCGATGTATGGGTTATATAAGCGTTGTACACCTCATGTATAAGCGTTGTATAAGTTGTACGTTCGATGTATAAGTTATATATGCGTTGTAAAAATTATATATGTGTTGAAATAGAAGTTAATTGCTATATATAAATATATATATATATATACGCCCCTCGTCCACAAACCGTGGACGATATTTATTGGTTGTGATTGGTGTGAAAATTGATTGATAGCGAATGGTTGATTGGAATTGTTTGTGGTTGATATTGATTGTTAGTGGTTGAAAAATACCCATTTGTGGTTGAGAAATATTTGGTTGAAACCACATAGGATTAGTTTGTGGAAATGAAATAAATATATACATGCCGCCTGCGTGCGAACTAGATGCATGATTCCCTATTGTCAAAAACCGCGAGGTTCTAAGGTAGAGCGAGGAGTCGTACTAGGGACGGTCCCGGTTTTAACTACCCTGCCATTATGCTGCCGAAATTTTGAATAATATTCATGTGTTTGAATTATTTTCATTTGTTGAAACTATATTTATTCGTTGAATAGATAGCCTTCATGTGTTGAGTCGATATTCATTTGTTGGATAGAAATTCATGTGTTGAATGGTATTCGTGTTTTAAATATAAAAATCACATTTTTATCATCTATATGAACTATATAAAATAATCTTGTTTTGAAAGAAATTGTTTTATAATAAAAATCCTATTTTTATTACCTATATGAACTATATAAAATAATAGTGTTTTGAAATGAATTGTTTTACAATAAAAATCACATTTTTATTATATACATGAATTGTTAAATATAGTAAAGTGTTGAAATAGAAGACGGTTGGATAAAAATATCATTTTTATCAAATGTATGAAAAGAATATAGCTTTGAAATCGAAGAATCGATATATATATATATATAATTGAAATATATCGAATAACGACGCTGCAGTTCGTATTTTGAAATCATGATTTCAAATGATTAGTGCGGGAGATCCGACCATCGGATTTTCCCGAAACCGCAACCGTTGGGTTCGCTTTGGAAAAATCTTTCCAACGGCACCAACTTTGTAAAAATCCAACGGTTGGATTGTCTGGAATGTTTAATTCAAATCTGAAGAAAAACAGCGCCAGAATCGATTATATTTATATATATATAAATATAATTATATTAAATCAAATAACGATGCTGCAGTTCGTATTTTGAAATCAAAACTTCAAACGCTTATACCGGGAGATCCAACCGTCGGATTTTCCCGAAACTGGAACCGTTGGATTCATTTTGAAAAGATCTTTCTAATGATGTAAATTTTGTGAAGATCCAACGGTTAGATTTTCAGATATATGTAAATCAAATCTGGAGAAAAACAGCGCCACGGCCGCGTTATGGCCCGAAGCGTCGTTTTGAATAAATTAGCTATTTAAAAATAAATAAAAATAGCGATAAATCATTATAAAATATTATAAACGATATGGATGTGAAATTTAGAAATTAACTAAAGGTTGGCAAAGTTGAATGGTTTCCTGGGTGTTGATCTGATGTTGGTTTCGGCCTTCGGGGTTAATATTTATGAAATCGTTCTCTTACTGATTGACGGTTAGTGACTAACGAATTGAAATGATGCGTGTGTATGTTAGTGTTGCACTTGTTTATTATATACGCGAGTTGTTCAGAAAGACCGGGTTTATCCCATTCTGAATAACTGAATCGACGATAAGAAATCGAAGATGATGACGGTGGTTAAAGAACGGAGATCTTCACCTCGTTTGGATGGTAACCGAGGTCCTGATTGGGAGGCATCCCGAAATATGGATAATGAGTGGTGATCGTCCAGATGTACGTGGTGGTCGATGGGTTTGCGAGGTATATAGTGCCTCCGGTTTCGTTCAGACCCAGAACGGACTTGTAAATGGACTGTGTGTCTGACATTGGATTTTATTCTGTGTAGATTGATCTCTGTTAAATATACATCTGTTTGGCGGCGGAGAATTTATTCTTTTGCTTAACGCCCTTCTCTGAAACGCACGAGCTCAGAGGTTGTATATCGATGGACATTAGTCGCATGGCATGAATTGCTAGTGTGGCATGCCTAAGTGGCAAATGATCAGGGCTTCTGTTGAAAAGAAAAGTCTTGTGGTGATGATCAAAGCACCGCCTGTGTGGCGTAGCTTGTGTATAACGTGAATTCGCGAGCCTCACACCCCGGTATGAACCAGAAACAGGAGAAGGACATCAGGGAGGGCCTGCGTTTCTTTCTAGCTAGGAGTTGTGTCGGTGTTTTTACACGGCCTGACATTTTACTTATGTGGATGATGGATAGCGAGGTGCCTCGGATATATCAGTCGATCTGGGACCGATGGAGTCATTCGTTGGCTCATTTGCGCCCCATAGGGCAGGGAAACGTAGTGTTCAGGTATAATAATCCTCATTGGTGGACCGGCCCTGACGATCCAAGGGGCAGTTGCGGCTGTTCCTGAGACATGGTAGGCTAGATTGTCTCGAATTCGGTAAGGACTATCTTTTGCCTTGGTTCAGGACGGAAATCCGACTTCCAAATACGACATCGTGCGGTTTTGATTGTATACATATATGGCGACATGATATATGGTACCCATGCCGTCTATGATTGATAGTTATGATTCGAAATTGTTTTTGAAACATGTAAACACTAGTAATAATATCAATTGCTTTTGTTTTATTCGTATCAAGCATATTTTGGCTATTATAAGGTAAAACTCTATCCTCCGGTTTGCGTTGCATTGTGTGATGGGAACTGAGTCTTATAATGGCTTCATTTTTATAAAAAGCATTGCGATGTTTAAAAGAAAGATTGTTTTTAAAGCACTGGCAATCCAATGGAGTAAACCCGTTCCACGAAAGTGGCGTGGTCCTGTGATTAGCCTTATCAAATGTGTTGAGTAGATTTCTCATACCAGTCCCATGACTGACTCGTAGTTTGTTTCACTTTCAAACTCGGGTGCCCCTTTTTCTACACGGGCAGCCTTGTATTCAGGTTTTAGCTGGCTTTCTCTGGATAGATGGAGCTGAAGATGGATTATATCATTTATCTCTTTTTATGTTGTTCAGCTCCTATTGTACATTATGTTTGTTTTTTCGCTGTAGACAGATGTATAGAAGAACTGTATTTGTACTAAGTATGATCCTGTATACTGTGTAACTCTGATTATTGCTTTTATCCAATATATTCTATTGTTCATTATCTGGTGTATTTATTTAATTCGGTTCTGCTATTATCTGTTTCTGTGTTATATTCCAGGGATTACCCTTGCCGCCGTCAGTACGGGGTTTGGGTTGTCTCAGCACCCAAGAGTTTAGGGAAAAACAAACAAAATAAACTCTGGGTCAGTCATGGGACTGGTGTGAGTAAACTCCAACCAATTGTTTAACTTTCAAAATTCTTTTGAAAGGAAAGATAATAGTAAGACCAGCCCACACATAAACACGGACGGTTTTTACCTTACTATAACCCAAAATACTTTGATACGAAAATCCAGTGCTATTATAATAGTGTCTAAGTCAAATAAATAACAATCTAGCGGAAACGCTTGCATCTCACGCTCCACATACATAGTATAAAATCAAAAACCGTAGGGCGCTTATTGGAGATTGGTTTTCCAACATGACAAGGTATGGAACCACCTTCCGATCAGTGTACTCTAGAGGCGATACACTGGGGTTCAACAAAAATGTCTTGCAACCCGGCCCACACATGACCGACCACTCATTTCACTTGACTGTATCGAATGTATATCACCAACGGTTAGGATCAGCAACCGTCTCCCGAATGGGACAACATCGAATAGAATAAAGAATTAAATGAATCTCTAGATAGGTGATTATACATCCTAATGGGAGCGACCCACATAGCCATGTTGCCTGCCCGATTTTTGCCATTTCTCGATTGTTGAGGCCTGAGGCTACGATTACTTTTTATTCATTGACAGCACAATCAGTTTGAATACCACATTGTCAGATCCGTTAATCACTAGTTTATTTGCACAAATATTCTGGATGTTATGCTAAGGGAATAAATTCGTTGCAACCATATATATTTATACATACCAACATATTCGATCATGGGAAATATTTTGTCAGACATTCGTCCATATACGTTCGTTCTGGGATTGAACGAAACAAAAGGCACAATTTCTATTAATAGAAAAAGCCCTTGCATTTTACACCGTCTTCGATTATCTTCATATAATCTGATTCGCAACGTTAATGCCAATACAGAGTGGTTCACGGATAATAATCCAACCGGTCTCTCCATATTGATAAAGATGGTCAAAACTTAGATAGTCTGTGATTTAACCATCGAATAAAAACAAGTGTACATTCAACATATCAAACAAATCACTGGGCTCTTTAATTAATATTTCATTAGTTTAAATCTCTTCTCCATCGCCTTATCAATATTAGTTAACCAAATATTTTCGATAATCATCTTGGCCTCTTACGTCATTTGGAAAACGTTTCCAAATATCCAATTCTTTGATTTTCAATATTTAGAAAATATCTCTATTTGAAATAGAAAACAATTTCAATCACTTATCTCTTTCCCGACTACTTCAATTATACTCGGGAAATATTTACTTTTATATTTCGAAAATCCCATCACTTGGGTTAAAACGAATGTTGTATAAAACATTGTTACAACAACCCAAAATATTGTATTCAACTAACTCTTATTCAACACTTCTCTTCGAGACTAGATTTTGCTATGTATCAATTAAAAATGAAATCAGTCAAGTTGGGGTAAATTTACCTCTCAGACCTCGACTGAAAACATCCTCAACTTCAAAACGGAAAAATCACTTACCTCGAATAAACACATTATAAACCCAATTATTCATTGTTAAAACATGTATATGGTTCGTTTCCTATTTCTAATTTATAGATTCCCCGTTTTGTTTACAATATTCTATTTTTAATTTCTTTTCCTTATCGAATTCTATAAATATCGATACATTGATTTCTAACTATCAAATTATCTTAAAAATATTCTGACTCCTTAAATTTCAAGAAATTTTTTCCATAACCTCCTTTGTACCGGGAGCTTCGGGATATTTCAAATAGCATCCCATGGCCCTCATTAATCCAAAAGAAAAAGGAAAAGCCAAGCGGCTTGCCGATACGGTGCATAAAATCTCATATGTGAATTTAAACTTGTACCTTTTTGTCGGGCACATAAATTAAAACCTTCACATACTTCATCCCATACCTGTCTAACACATGCTCACCTGTTTTCAATTCAATTCAACTAAATCCATTCGTTTGAACTCAGTTTCGCTCAATTATTCTTTAATTAGCTATTTTGCCTATTTCACTTCTTTGTTTGAACATAACATGTTCAAACAAAATATTTAACTCGCTCATAACTAAATTGAATTTCAATTTCACTTCTAGTTTCCTTTTCGGTTTCGAATATAAATTTTCAAATCGAATTCACTTATTCAAAGTCCAATATCAATTCAAAATCACATTAACTAATTACTATTCGAAATAGTTAATTCTATTCAATAGTCAAAAATCTGATTTCGATTTCAAAAATCAACTCATTATTCCACCTGAGTTCCGCTATATTTTATAACTCAAATCTGGATTTTTCTAAATAGAAATTTTGATTTTATTTGCTTAAAATCCTTTAATTTATTTAAATAAACGTTATAGTTTTATAATGGTTCTGGCGCTGCTTTTCTGAAAATTTCATTTTGATATAACTCAAAATCTACTCGACGAAATCCAGATTTTTCTCCTCCATTACAAAACTATTATCAAATCGGTCCTGACGTTTCTTGTTTCAAAGAATTCCGACTTCAATTGAGTTCTGTATACTCAATTGAAGTTCGAATCACCAATTTACGAACTACAGCGCTGCGGCGAGTTCGTTTTAATTATATTTATAAATATAAACGTTTGAACATCGTCTATAATAAATTCAACTCCATTCTGATATATTTTTATCAAATCAATTTTCCCAATTCATCATAATATTTCCGACCTATTTCACTTCTATTTGAAATTCTATATTCAAATTCCAATTTACTTCTTTTTGAATTCTATATTCAAATTTCAATTCAATTCTATTTTCAACACGTTTTCTCCAAATTTCACTTTTTAAATTATTCCTTAAATTTAAACTTCTAAATTATCGAACAATGATTTATCTCCCTAAATTATAACATTGGTTATAATTTAACTTCCTTGTTTTATAAACTTAAAACAAGTTTCCATTTCGAAATCTATTTAAATTTCTATATTCAAATCTATTTCAAACTTCATTTGAATTTCAATATATTTTCAATTCCCATTTCAACTCTATTCTGTTTTGAAATTTTATTTTCAAATTCCACATTTAAAATTTCTTTATTCAAATTCCATTTCACCTTCGATATTCAAATTCTATATTTGAATTTCCTTTATATTTTCTAACTTCAAATTCTGTATTTGAATCACATTTGAATTTCTATATTCAAACTCCATTTGAATCTTATTTTCAAATTCAATAGTTAAACTTCATTCAAATCTCTATTTGACTTTTCTTTATTCAAATCTATTTGAATTCCTTTGAATTCAAATTCTATTTCAATTCCTTTGAATTCAAATTCTATTTTAACTTTATTTGAATCCCATATTCAAATTCTATTTCAAATTCTATTTTGAAATTCTATTTTTGAAATTCTATTTTGAAATTCTATTTCAAGTTCTATTTAAATTTTCTATATTAAATTTCCATTTGAATTTCTATATTTAAATTCTACATTGGAATTTCTTTATTCGTTCTTAAACAAGTCTCAATTTCGATTCCTTTTGAAATCGATACTTCTACTTTTGGAAAATAGGTTTCCCTTTTCAATTTCACACTTGTATTTTTATTTCTGAATTATCCCATGATAATTCTTTTCACTTCATTTATAAACTTTGTTTATAAAAGATCTATTTATAAACTTCGTTTATAAAGGAACCACTTGTTTTATTTTTCAAAACAAGTTTATATTTTAAATCTATTTAAAAATTCAAATTCTATTTTAGAAAAATAGAATTCCCCTTTTAAATTTCAAATAATCTTTTTCATGATATTTTAAATATCAACACTTAGGCCCAGTGATATTTAAACACTAACAACCAATTATTATTTTTTTCTAACACATCATATATGACAGTATATATGTAAACAAATAAACAAACAGATAATATATTTTTGAGGAATCCAGTTGGATTCCTCTAACCTGTTTTCCTGCATCCACAGACGTTAGTCAACATAGTAATACCCATCCTGCTTCGTGGCAGGATAGCGCGGTATAAAAGAGGATCCACTTATATACGTGGGCTTAGGGTCATCCGCTAATGATACTGCGGGCATCCGCTAATGATACTGCGGGAACAATCCAATCACCAAACCAATATATATATATATATATATATATATAATAGTCAACCCTAAATAACTAATATATTTAAATCAACCAACAACATTCAAACAAGCAACAACAATTATTTTTAACTAAAAAAATAATTTTAAATGAAAGGTGAGTGAGATTTACTCACAATGATTTCCTTTGTCGAATATCCAATTAAAATTCCGAAGTGAATTCCATTGCGTAGATAATGCCACTACGATCCATTCGAATAGCGTGTGAACGAATGGTGTTATTTCACAAGTTCGAATTATATATATATATATATATATATATATATATATGTTACATATATATAACATTTTTATTTAATTATCATTTACCACAAATTTATTTACCTTAATTTAATATGAAAGTAATTATGTCCATGATGCAACTATGTTGCCTACACTAAACACTTAAGGTTAAATATGTTTATAGGGGTTAAACAATCGATGGTGTCTCTTGGAAATTACCATCTTCTTCCTTACAAATCAGAGAATAACACCATCGTTTACTTCATTTATAAACATTTAACTATATATATATATATATATATATATGTTCGCTTACTTAAATAAATAATTAACAAATTTAATTACCTTATTAGTGAACTCTAATCCTTCCCATCACTTACGTTTACTACCATCCATGAAATCTTTGAATCCTTGCTTCTCCTTTAAATAACACTCGAGCGTGCTATTGAACTTCGCATCTCAATCCCGTCCACACTGTTGAATTCCCCTTCGCAACAGCTTCACCGTGGACCCATCTTGTTGCGCAACCCTAGCTTGACGTTGTTGAAGAACACAGTGAACCCAACCTCGTCGCGACTTTGACAAGCCCTCCGAACTGCTGTCGCTACCCCTCTTCAGTTCGCCCCAACATCCAATCGAGCACAACTTCGCCATCACCCAACTTCCGTGATCGAGCCCCCCAATCAAGCATCGCCTGAATTATCGAAGAAAGCCTCCGCCATAACTTGAGATGCCAAGTTTGAATGGCATCGAACGACGTCATCTTGGGCTACCACAGATCTCGCGTTCCCTCCCTGAAGTTGTGATTTGGTTTCGCCCTTCTCTGGCAGTTTTGATTTCATTCGAATGAGTGGGTTGGGTTTCGAAATGAGGGACAATGGCCATTCTTTTGTTTACTGAAGTTTTTGATTTGTGGAGTAGAGGGAGGGGTCGCGGTTTTATAAAGAAGTGAGGAGGAGATCAACAGTATACGGCAAATATTTATATATATTTTGAAAAGATTTTCTAATTAATTTTGATTTGATTTCGGTTTGATATAAAGAGATATTTTATTCTTTTTATACAGATGTCGATTTGATTTCGATCCTATCCAAAATTAAATATCTCGGGGTTCACAATTAAAAATCGTGAACCGCTATTTTAATGTAACCACTGAACAGTAAATATTCAAAAATTAATTTTAACGTATATACCATATTAAATCGATATAATATACTTTAAATTCAAAAAAAAAATTCTAACTTCGAATTGAATTATTTTAAATTCTCGTATTACGATGATTAACAAAATATATTGTATTTCGATTATTTAATCGATAACCCAATAAAATACCATTTATATTATAAATTAATATTTAAAACCATACTTAAATATTTAAAATAAATCGACCAAAAATCCGGGTCGTTACATATATATATATATATTGATTCTGTTTAGCAGAATATATCATAGTGAAATGAAGTTGATGTTAATTATAGTGTTTAACATCTGTGGATGCAGGGAAGCAGGTTGGAGGGATCCGACTGGATTCGTCAACATTTATTTTACTGTTTTTCATATATTGTGATATATGATGTGATATATAATCTGTTATTGACTATGGGTGTTTGTATGATATTGATCCTTGTTATATGGTGTTTTTAATACCATAAGAAATACTGGGATGTAAAATGGAAATTTTCAAAGTGTATATTTGAAATGAAATATTTATAAAATCGAAGTATTTTATAAAAGGAATATTTATTTAGAAAATAAATAAAATAAATGAAAGTAATATTTATTTAGAAAATAAATTGAATTATACAGGAATATTTACTTGGAAAATAAATAGAATTATAAAAGGAATTATTTATAAAATAAATAAGATTTTATAAAAGGAATATTTGGAAAATGAATAGAATTATTAAAAAGGAGATTTCAAATTATAAAAGAAAATTTGAGATGATTTATTTAAATTAGATATTAAATAAAAAATATGTTTTAATAGATGAATTGAGAGGAATAATTTATAAATAATATTTTATAAGTTAAGGAAAATATTTATCATTTGATAAATAAAGATATATGAGTTTGAACTTATATAAAGAAGGAAACAGATAAATGGAGCAGATTTATTTATAAATAATACTTTATAAATTACGTAAAATATTTATCATTGGATAAATGGAATATATATGTCAGGACTTATATTGAGAAGTAAGAATCAATTTCAACATCGATATTTGAAACTGGATATGAACGAAGAGTGAATCGAATATTACTTATTCGAAAAGGAGTTAATGAAAAGGAGTTAATCAAATGGAGTTAATCAAATAGAGTTAATCGAATATTAGTTATTCGAATAGAGTTAATTGAATAGAGTTAATCAATTAGAGTTAATCGATAGAGTTAATCAAATAGAGTTAATCGATTAGAGTTAATCGAACAGAGTTAATCAAATAGAGTTAATTGATAAGAGTTAATCGATAGAGTTAATCAAATAGGGTTAATTGAATAGAGTTAATTGAATAGAATTAATTGAATAGAGTTAATCAAATATGGTTAATTGAATAAAGTTAATCAAATAGAGTTAATTGATAAGAGTTAATCGATAAAGTTAATCAAATAGAGTTAATTGAATAGAGTTAATTGAATAGAGTTAATCAAATAGAGTTAATTGATAAGAGTTAATCGCTTAGAGTTAATCGAATATAGTTATTCGAAGAGAGTTAATCAAATATAGTTATTCTAAGAGATATTATCGAATATAGTATATTCAAAAGGAGTTAGTTTAATATAGTTTATTCGAAAAGGGATTATCGAATAGAGATTATTCGAAAGGGAGTTACACGTTGAAATTCGATTTTATCGATTTTGAGAAAGTACTATTTACTTTCTGATTTTTAATCAAGATTTATTTACTTACTATTTAGTTATTTAGTAAAATTAGGGATATAAAAGTTATATTGTGAAGTTAGATATTTCAGAAGTAGGGATTATTACGCTATAGTTATAATCATGTTTTCAGATAAGAAGTGGATTCGTAGATAGAATCCAAGAGTTACGTAAGGAAGTTTTTAAAGATATAAAAGGGTACTTTGTTTATTTTGAAGTTAGAAATGTTGTTCGGTTAAGGTTTGAGAGGTAGTTATACCCCAACTTGATTGACTTCATTTTTAACTTAGAAATATTTAAGCTTCGACAGCAAATGTCTATTAAGTAAATTAGCTAATGAGGGTAATTTTTTGAATCAGCATAGCGATGTTTTATTTAAACATCTGGTTAAATCCAATGAAGGATTTTTGGAAATGTTTCCCAAATAAGAATCAGAAATGTTTTCTAATGATGATTGATCGATAGAATTTCCATCTGGAAATAATATCGTTGTTTGCACATGTGTTTTTCTTAGATAGTTAAATCACCGACTGTCGAAGTTTTTGACCAGTTTTCCGTTGTCAATACGAAGAGACCGGGATCAGATTTATTATTTGAAAACCACTCCGTGTAGGCATTAGCGTTGCGAATCAAATATGATGAAGACAGTTGAAGACGGAGTTATACAAGGCTGTTCTGGCGATCCTAGGTAGAAATTGCCTAAGATGGATTTAAAGAATAGTGCCTTCGGTTTGTCCAGTCCCAGGATGACCTGTATGGAGGAATGTTTGATAGAGTATATTTATTAGATTGCGCAAGTTGATCTCTTTAAACGTATGTATGTTTGGTGGCGGAGAAATTCGTTTCTCTTAGCTGTGTACCCGTGGTATTTTTGGGGAAATCAATTTGTGATTTGGTGGGTATGAAGATGTGACATTCAAAGTAAATAAAGGTGTGATCTATACGTTATGGACTCTAGCCTCACAACCGGGAAATGACAAAAATCGGGCAGGCAGCATGGCTATGTGGGTTGCTTCCATTAGGGTGTAGTATCACCTACCTGGAGATATTCATTTCATTCTTGAATCTATTCGATGTTGTCCCATTCTGGAAACGGTTGCTGATCCCAACCGTTGGTGATATACATTCGATACACTCAAGCGAAATGAGTGGTCCGTCATGTGTGGCTGAGTTGTAAGATGTTATTGTTGAACCTAGTGTATTCCTCTCTAGAGGTACACTATCGGAAGGTGGTTCCATACCTTGTCATAGTTAGTAATCCATTATCCAATAAGCGCTCGCGGTTTTTGATTGTATACTATGTATGTAGAAGGTGAAATGAAAGCGTTTGTACTAGATGATTATTATATTGGGGTTGATAGACACTATTATAATATCAAAAGAATTTTGATATAAAGATTATTTTGGATTCTCATAAGGGAAAAACCCGTTCCATTATACGGCGTGGTCTTATGAGATATCGTTTAGTTGCTCAAACTAATTTAATTTGTTTTACTCACACCAGTCCCATGACTGACCCAGAGTTTATTTTGTTTTGTTTTCCCTAAACTCTTGGATGCCCAAATTTGTACGAGCAGTCAAGCAGTCAGGATTTACAGATACACTGATAGCTAGGAGCAGGAGGCTTCAGGAATATATAGCTATTGTTTATTTCCACTGTGTTGTAAGTGTTATACTCTGATAATGTTACTGTATACATATACTGATTTTATTTCAAAGTTATGTATCTATTATATATTGTTCATTCCGTTGTGAGATTCGTGTTACTATGATGATGTTGTATGTTCTTCTTCTTATATTCTAAGTTTCTATCTTATCTATTCTCACCCTCTAATTTCTTTCATGGACTATCCGGTATTTCCGATGTTTGGATAGTCGACATTGAGTTTATGTCGATATCCAAGGTCGCAAATCCCCGGGTCGTTACCGTGGTATCAGCGCTGAAGGTTAAGTAATTACCTTGGCTTTGTGGCATGACTCAGTAGAGATAGGGTTTGCAATACCCTAGTGTAATGACCCGCAAATCCGTACTATCTGAGTTGACTAATAACACCACACGTCCAACCTAAATTTGCACAGAAATACGAATCATTATTAGAAAGAAGTTAGAGGATGAGAAATAGAAAGAAAGAAATATTAGAATAGAAGAAAGACGAAGATCACAAACTCACAGCGGAACGAATAAAATATATTTCATAACATACTCTTGAAAATACAAATCAGTAACTGGATATACATACGATTATCAGAGCACAACAGTTATTCCTGGAACAGTTATAAACACCTGTTTCCAGATATAACATAGTACACAGCGGAATATATGATAGTCTATAGCTAACTGGTGAAGCCTCCTGCTTTCAGCTCTTCCAAGTGAATCTGAAAAAAATCCCGGCTACTTGACTTCCTGTACAAATTTGGGCACCCAAGAGTTTAGGGAAAACAAACAAAATAAACTCTGGGTTAGTCATGGAACTGGTGTGAGCAAACTCCAACCATTTGTTTAACTTTCAAAATTCTTTCAAAAGAAAAGATAATAGTAAGACCAGCCCACACATAAACGTGGACGGTTTTTACCTTACTATAACCCAAAACACTTTGATACGAAAATCCAGTGATATTATAATAATGTCTACATCAAATAAATAACCAAATAGTAGAACTCTTGCATCTCACGCTCTACGTATATAGTATAAAGTCAAAAACCGCATGGTGGTTATCGGAGATTGGAATTCCAACATGACAAGGTATGGAACCACCTTCCGATCAGTGTACTCTAGAGATGATACACTGGGGGTTCAAAAAGAACATCTTGCAACCCGGCCACACATGACCGACCACTCATTTCGCTTGAGTGTATCGAATGTATATCACCAACGGTTGGGATCAGCAACCATCTCCCAACTGGGACAGCATCGAATAGAATAAGGAATTAAATGAACCTCTAGATAGGTGATTATACATCCTAATGGGAGTGACCCACATAGCCATGCTGCCTGCCCGATTTTTGTCATTTCCCGGTTGTTGAGGCCTGAGGCTACGATTACGTTCTATCCATTGATAACACAATCACTTTGAATGTCACATTGTCAGATCTGTTAATCACTAGTTAATTTGCACAAATATTCTGGATATTATGCTAAGGGAATAAATCCGTTGCAACCATATATATTTATACAGACCAACCCATTTGATCATTGGAAATACTTTGTCAGACATTCGTCCATTTACGTTCGTCCTAGGATTGAATGAAACTGTAGGCACAATTTCTATTAATAGAAAAAGCCCTTGCACTTCACACCGTCTTCGATTATCTTTATATAATCTGATTCGCAATGCTACTGCCAATACAGAGTGGTTCACGGATAATAATCCAACCGGTCTCTCCATATTGACAATGATGGTCAAAACTTCGATAGTCTGTGATTTAACTATCGAATAAAAACAAGTGTTCATTCAACATATCAATCAAATCACTGGGCTCTTTAATTAATTATTCATTAATTAAATTTCTTCTCCAATTTCCTATCAATATTTGTTAACCAAATATTTTCAATACCCATATTGGCCCTTTCCGCTATTTGGAAAAACATTTCCGAATATTGCCCTCCTTTATTTTCTGTATTTAGAAAATATATTCTATTTGCAATTGAAAACAATTTTAATCACTTATCACTTTTTCTACTACTTTAATTATACTCAGGAAATATTTACTTTTATATTTCCAAAGTTCCACCACTTGGGATAAACGAATGTTGTATAAAACATCGTTACAACAACCCAAAATATTTTATTCAACTAACTCTTTATAAACACTTCTCTTCGAGGCGGGATTCTGCTATTTATCAATTAAAAATGAAATCAATCAAGTTGGGGTAAATTTACCTCTCAGAGCTTAACTGAAAACACCCTCAACATCAAAACGGCAAAACCACTAACCTCGAATAAACCCACTATAAAACCCAATTATTCATTTTTTTTAACTTGTATGTGATTCGCCTTCTATTTCTAATTTAGATTTCCCTTTCTGTTTCCAATACTCTATTTTTGATTTCATTTCCTTATCGAATTCTATATATATTGATACATTAATTTATAACTATCAAATTATCCTAAAAATATTCTAACTCCTTAAATTCCCGGAAAAATTCGCCATAACCTCCCCTGCACCGGGAGCTTCGGGATATTTCAGATAGCCTCCGATGGCCCTCACCAATCCAAAAAGAAAAAAGAAAAGCCAAGCGGCTTGCCGATACGGCGCATAAAACCTCATATATGAATTTAAACATGTACCTTTTTGTCGGGCACATAGATAAAAATCTTCATACACTTCCTCCCATACATGTCTAACACATGTTCACCTGTTTTCAATTCAGTTCAACTCCATCCAATCGTTTGAATTCAGTTTCGCTCGTTTATTCTTTAATTAGCTATTTTGCCTATTTCACTTCTTTGTTTGAACATAACATGTTCAAACAAAATATTTAACTCGCTCATAACCAAATTGAATTTCAATTTCACTTCTAGTTTCCTTTTCGATTTCGAATATAAATTTTCAAATCGAATTCACTTATTCAAAGCCCAATATCAATTCAAAATCTCATTAACTAATTACTATTCAAATTAGTTAGTTCTATTCAAAATCAAAAATCTGATTTCTGTTTCAAAAATCAAATTCATTACTTCACTTGAGTTCACATATAATTACAACTCAAAATCTGAAATTTTCTAAATAGAAATTCGAATTTTATTCGTTTAAAATCCTTAAACCGTTATGGTTTTCAAATGGTTATGGCGCTGCTTTTCTGAAAATTTGATTTTGATATAACTCAAAATCTATTCGACGAAATCAATGTTTTTCTCCTTCATTTGAAACTATTATCAAATCGGTCCTGACGTTTCTTGTTTCAAAGAATTCCGACTTCAATTGAGTTCTGTATACTCAATTGAAGTCCGGATCGCCAATTTACGAACTGCAGCGCTGCGGCGAGTTAGTTTTAATTATATTTATATATATAAACTTTTTAACTTCGTTTAAATAAATTCAACTCTATTCCGATATATTTTGATATATATCAAATCAATTTTTCCCAATAATATTTTTGATCTTCTAAATTTCAATTTTCATTTCAATCCTATTTGAAATACCTATATTTAAACTCCATTTGAATTTTATTTCAAATTTTTTTAGTTAAAACTTCATTTAAATCCTATTTCCAAATTCTATAGTTAACTTCATTTGAATTCTGTACTCAAATCTCTATTTGACTTTTCTTTATTCAAATCCATTTGAATTCCTTTGAATTCAAAATTTTCAATTCCTTTTAATTCAAATTCTATTTTCAATGCCTTTGAACTCAAATTCTATTTTCAAACTTCATTAGAATTATATATTCAAATTCCCAATTCATATTCTATTTTCAAATTCTATTTTCAAATTCCATTTCAATCTATTTGAATCATATATTCAAATTCCATATCTAAACTATTTGAATGCAAAGTTCAAATTCCATATTTAAACTATTTGAATTCCATAGTTTAAATTCCATTTGAATTCCTCTTATCCAAATTCTCCTTTAAATTCCTTTTATTCAATTTCTAAATTTAAACTCCATTAATTTCAAATCTCTATATTTGAATTTCATTTGAAATTTCTTTCTTCAAATCCATTTGAATTCCTTTGAATTCAAATTTCTGTATATTCAAATTCAATTCAAATTCTAAATACAAATTCTATTTAAATTTCCTATATACAAATTCTATATTTGAATCTTCTTTGAATTTCTATATTCAAATCCTATATTTAAATTCTCTATTCAAATCCCATTTGAATTTCTATATTCAAACTCCATTCAAATTCTATATTCGATTTCTATTTTTAAATTCACATTTTGAAATTAAATATTCGAATTATCCAAGTGATAATTTTCCACTTTTCATTTACAAGCTCCATCTTATTTTCTTTTTAAAACAAGTCTCGATTTCAAATTTATTTTTAAATTTCTACTTTGAAAAAAATAATTTCCCTTTTCAATTTCACACTAATATTTCTATTTCTGAATTATCAAATGATAATTCTTTTCACTTCATTTATAACTTCGTTATAAAAGAACTTTTTATAAACTTTGTTTATAAAGGAACTACTTGTTATATTTTTCAAAACAAGTTTATATTTCAAATCTATCTAAAAATTTCAAATTCTATTTTTAAAATAGAATTTCCCTTTTTAAATCTCAAATACCCCTTTCAGGGAATTTTTATAAATTAGCACTTTGGCCAGTGATATTTAAACACCAAACAACCAATTATTTATTTCAGGTTTTCTAACACATCATATATATAACCGTATACATGCAAACAATTAAACAAATAGATAATATATTTTTGAGGAATCCAGTTGGATTCCTCCAACCTGTTTTTCCTGCATCCACAGACGTTAGTCAACATAGTAATACTCATCCTGCTTCGTGGCAGGATATCGCGGTATAAAAGGGGATCCACTTATATACGTGGGCGTAGGGTCATCCGCTAATGATACTGCGGGCATCCGCTAATGATACTACGGGAATCCAACCAATCACCAAAACAATATATATATATATAATAGAAAGCCTATATAACTAATATTTTTAAATCAACCAGAAAGCATTTCAAACAAGCATCAAACAATTATTTTTAACGAATAAAAATAATTCTAAATAAAAGGTGAGTTAGATTTACTCACCTTGATTTCGTTTGTGCTGAATATCCCTTTAAATTAAACATTTCGTATCTTCTCGGCTTCGAATCCATTAAAATATTTTGTCTTGAACCTATGATTATATATTTTAATTTAACGATTAAACACTATATTAATTTAAATTAACCTAACCAATTAATAAATTTATTATCCTGAGTATTTAAAAATAAAGATGTATACCTTATTATCTCCGTATGACTCGACCAATCCACGAAGTCAACTCAACAAATATCGATGCATTTCCACTTGAATTAGCTTCAAAACTGCGGTCATCCATTATGGCATTTGATCGAACACCTTACTGGCAGCTTCCATCTCTTAATATCATATATCGCTGCTGCATATTCTTGCTCCAGTCATCACGAATACTCCTCAACAATCATTCCTACTGGATTTGCTTTAACCCGATAGCCTTCATATGCAGATAAACTCCACTGTCGATCCTCTACAAACCATCAGCTTCACTAACCTGACAGTTTCTTCCCCCTTTCATTGCTCCTGCCCCGTCATCATCGCATTCAAACTCCACAAATTCGAATCCCACTAAAATCATTACCGAGCTCTAGTACGCCATCATCACTGCAGTTTCCCCTGTAGGTCATCGCATCCCCGCCCTAACCGTCATCTCCACTCGCGAGCAACTCCAATACCCTACGCGGCTTTTACAGTGAACGATTTTCAGTCTCAGCACCCCCAAATCGCAATACCCTTCATTCACAGAACATTGACTTCCACAAACTCCAGCTTGTTTTCAACATCGCACCCCTCTATCAAGCGTCTCCTTCCTCAATCGCGACTTCCACATCCACTTTTGGCCATCGCGACTTAGTCGCTAGTCTCCAACAGCTACCCACTGGTCAATTGGAACCCACGGCTTCTACAAGAACAACCGCCTTCTTCTAGCTTGGAGTAGATGGAAAGTCCATTTAGTCGAACTCGAATAAATGATTTTCGAGATTTTAGTTTCTGAAATCACAAAGGGGAAACGAGAATTTCTTTTAATCAGAAAATGAACAAGAGGAAGTAAAAATATATATAAAGAGGAGTAAGGGGGATCGCGTTGGTTTATATAGGCGCTAGGGAGGAAGCATTTCGTACTCACCCATTAAATCTTGTTTCTGGGATATAGAAGAAGGAAGACAAAAATTTCTGCTCGAGGAATGAAGTAGGTCTGTGCGATTTTATGATTTAGGTCGGCCTAGGTTCTATGAAATGTTTGCTTAAGTACTAACACATAAATAAAATATTTTTATTAATTTCTTCTGATTTGATTTTATATATAATACCCTAAAATATCTCGCGGTCCTTGCTTCAACTACGAACCCCTATTTTTACTTAACGACCGACACCTCTAAGTTATACTACTATTCTGAACTAACCGAATATATTTTATATTTAATTTAAACATTTATAGAATAATCATTTTAAATAGATATAAAAATTTATAAACAAATAAATTTCTCAATAATATATCATTATCGATTACATTCACATAGAATTTATATTTATTATCTGAACTATTTTGATTCAATTCTAACTTCGAATTGAATTATTTTAAATTCCTCGTATTTCGATTATTAAATCGATAACCCAATAAAATACCATTTATATTATAAATTCAATATTTTAAAACCATAATAAATATTTAAAATAAATCGACAAAAAATCTGGGTCGTTACACCTAGATTGAGTTTGAGTGTATATACATGAGTGCGTATTTGTTGTTCAATATAAAATGACTTTATACTGTGGAAATTTATTGATTGAGTTGTTTATGGGTTCCGGTCGATCAGTTTGATCGACTGTATCGGTAGGAGTTTATAAACACTCGAATACGATGAACCGACACAATATGTTATGAAAAGAGGGTAAATGAAATAATTTTACCTAAAGTATATTTTGATATAAAAGTGAATATACATTGAATTTATTATATTTGATGTGTTGGTCACTATTATAATCGAGTAAAATTATAATGGAAATGGTTATGTATATAACCAAATAAAATTCGCATAAGTATTACGAAGTGAATTAAATCTGAAATTTAATCATAATTGGATTAAAACTCAGGAAATTTGTAGAAGTGTTTATAAATGGACTTGGATTAACTATAAGAGAATTTTAAAATCCTGGGAGATTTTAAATTGTTTTACAAGCATTGTGAATGGTATTTTGAAATATATTTCAAAGTGGAAATGTTTAGAAATTGTTTCTAAAAGTGATATAGTATTGAAATCACTTCGATCGCTAGAGAATAGATTCCGATGATGATAGCTGAATCAACGGTGTTCATTTTCGAGTTGCTAAGTGACGGATTACAATCAAAGATTTTTTTTTTAAATTGTTTTATGGAAAAGCAAGTTGTTTTGAATCCTGGAAAGGGATAACTGGTTTTAGAAAAAGCTAAACTATTTGAAAATCTCCGGGGAAGATTGTTTGAATTAAAACAAATTAAATTAGGATTTGTAAAAGCAAGTAGAAATAGAAATTGAATTGAAACCAGTTAAGTGGAAAATGAATTGAGATAGAAAGTATCGAATTAGATTGGATTAGAGACTGAAATGGAATTTGACTGGTAAGTTAAGAGTTGAAATTAAAAATGGAATCTGATTTAAGAACAGAATTTGACATGGGTATAACCGAATGATTGGGATGACATTTGTATATGCAGAATTGGTAACAGAAGGAAAGGATGTATTGATATGCCCGACAAAAAGGTACTAGTTTATATTTATATTGGGTATGAGGTTTTTATGAGCCGAATTGGTAAGCCACTTGGTTGTTTGATTTTATTTTGGGTTGAAGAAGGGCTACAGAGGCGAATTGGAGTTTGAGCTATAGACCAGTACAAAGGAGGTTCTGGCAAAATTTTCGAAAAGTTAAGGTGTTAGAAAATTTTTAGGATTTTTGAAAAATTTCTCTAGTAGGAATGAATTAATTATTTAATTGAAATTAAATTAGTTCAGTTAAAATTAAAGTTAATAAGTGAACAAATAAGTTCTAACCAGTCAATAGGGTTTGTTTTCTACCTTAGCGATTTCGAGGACGAAATTATTTTAAGGGGGAAGAATGTAATGTCCCATATTTTTACGGTATAATAATTAATTTATTTAATTATTTAAATAGTGTTTTAGATATTTAAATGGTCGTTTAATTAAATAATATTGAATATTTAACTAATATAAATAATAGAATAATATATTTAATTCTGAAATAGTGAATTGACAATATCGTGTGAACTGGACAAATTTGAAATATATAATTCAGTTTAGAATTGAATTATAATAGCGAAGTTATTTAAATAACGTCAGTTGAATGTATAATTATATTATAATTAAAATCGAGCTTGAAATGACGCGGTAGTTCGTAATTTGCCGATTCGAACTATAAATGAATATACAAAATCCGTTTTAAGCCGAATTTCTATGAAACAAGAAATGTTCAGAGCTGGTGAAGTATATTTTTCTAATGGAAGAGAAAAATCAGGATTTCGTCGTGTAGATTTTGATTTATGTCCAAATCAAATTTTCGAAAAGTCGCTATGGAATTCCTTTATAATTTATAACGATTTATTTATATTATAAATGGATTTTCAATATAAATTGAATATCGATTCAACCAGGATTTGAATATCGATTTATAAATCCAATTAGAGTTGTATGATATTCTAGTGTGAATATATACGATAATATTAATTTATTAATATTTAATTTGATTATTTTTAAATATATTTATATTTAAAATTGGGTTATTTAGAGCTTTAAAAATAGCCAGTTTTGCAAACGACCTCCATTTCCAATGAAACTAATTTTGTTGGATCCACAATATTAAATTATTTCTATATTTCAATTTTTGTGACTTTTGAAGTTAGTATGTGGTCGTACGGGATTTTAATGTGAAAAACAGTCAATAATTTGACTTTAAAAATACACTGTGTGAGCAAACGGACTCGGAATTCGACGAAACAAGTTTCTTTGGGTCTGTAATGTCGAACTGAAGGTGTATGTCCATTTTCATGATTTTTGGGTATCGTATGTGCTCATAGGAATTTTAAATGATGTACGAACTTAACGGTTGGATATAAACGAATAAAATAATCAATAGAAAAATAATAAAACCTACCTATATATACCCTTTTACATTCCTAAACCCTAACTTCATTTCCTTTGGTCAAAAGTGAATCCGCCGCATCGTTTTCTTCTAGTAATAAACAAAGAAAATTCCCCAATTCGAAATCAATTATTCAACGGAAAAATCCGATTCCGAATGTGTTAAGTCTGAAATTGCAAGAGCTTCAATTTGATCCTCATTTTGAATGGTGCGGTTATATCTATGGGAGCTTGAAGTCACCAAAACAACCCTGGGACATTCGATTGCCGCCTAACTAGTGATGCGGGAGTTGAGGTGGAAGTTGTGTTGTGTCCGGTGAGGCGAGGCGCACTGATGGAAGGAGTTTGGGAGGATTCGATGGTGAAGTTGAATGCGTGAGTTTCCCTGTACAACAGTATTGACCAGAGAACGAAAATTTGTGCTTGAGTGCGTGCTGGAGGAAAGCGATATGAGGTGGGAGAGAATTCGAGGGGGGAGCGAATGGTAATATTTGTTTGGATTTTTATTGAGATAAGGGAGAGTAACGAGTGTAGAAAGATTCAAAAATGACCATGAATTTATGTTAATTGCTGGTAGAAGCAGGAGGGTGGAGACTCGATGACGCGATTTACTTGGGTATATTGAGTTGTGTGTTCTTGGTATTGGAAGTTAGAGAAGTTAAAGGAGATTGAAATGATGGGGTTTGTTTTTGATTTCACGTTGTGTGGGAGGAGCAGCTGAAGTGGGAACGAATGGTTATGGTGTTTTTACTGAAGCAGGAGGACGCGGATTATACTGGGGAAGGAAGAACTATTCACGCGGGCCAGTGAGAATTGGGCTGGAGTTTTTATTGGTAAATCCCAAAAATGAAAATATATTGTTTTGGTTAATTAAACTAAATAATGTGTGGAACTTATACGTATTGTATCTCGCTCATACATGGTCAAATTTACGAAAGGTCAGATCCATTGGGATCGTATGGACGAGGGCTACACAGTGGAACTGACTAGGAGTGAATTGGAGCTCGTCTCAATTTAAGGTGAATTAAAACGTCTGTCTGAAGCGAGAATAATTTATCGTTATTTAACGATAAATTACCAATGTGAGTAAAACTCACCAACTCTACCAGTTCATATTTTTATAACGTATTTTTAGAACTGATAAATGATGATTGATTGTTGTGTGTTAACTGTTTGGTTGAATTGCTTATGTATTGGTTGAAATTATAGATCTGGTAATATATATATATATATATTGATTCTATTTAGCCGAATATTTCGTCGTAAAATGTAGTTGATGTTAATTATATTGTTTAACATCTGTGGATGCAGGGAAACAAGGTTGGAGGGATCCAACTGGATTCCACAACATTTATTTTACTGTTTTTCATATATTGTGATATATGATGTGAAATATAATCTGTTATTGATTATGGGTGTTCGTATGATATTGATCCTTGTTATATGGTGTTTTAAATACCATGAGAAATACTGGGATGTAAAATGGAAATTTTCAAAGTGTATATTTGAAATGAAATATTTATAAAATCAAAGGATTTTATAAAAGGAATATTTATTTAGAAAATAACTAAAATAAATGAAAGTAATATATATTTAGAAAATAAATTGAATTATACAAGGAATATTTACTTGGAAAATAAATAGAATTATAAAAGGAATTATTTAGAAAATAAATAAGATTTTATAAAAGGAATATTTGGAAAATGAATAGAATTATTAAAAAGGAGATTTCAAATTATAAAAGAAAAATTGAGATGATTTATTTAGATTAGATATTAAATAAAAAAATATGTTTTAACAGATGAATTGAGAGGAATAATTTATAAATAATATTTTATAAGTTAAGGAAAATATTTATCATCTGATAAATAAAGATATATGAGTCTGAACTTATATAAATAAGTAAACATATAAATGGAGCAGATTTATTTATAAATAATATTTTATAAATTAAGTAAAATATTTATCAATGGATAAATGGAATATAAGTCAGGACTTATATAAAGAAGTAAGAATCGATTTCAACATCGATATTTGAAACTGGTTATGGACAAAGAGTGAATCGAATATTACTTATTCGAAAAGGAGTTAATCAAAAGGAGTTAATCAAATAGACTTAATCGAATATTAGTTATTCCAATAGAGTTAAACGATTAGAGTTAATCGATAGAATTAATCAAATAGAGTTAATCGATTAGAGTTAATCGATAGAGTTATTTGAATAGAGTTAATCAAATAGAGTTAATTGATAAGAGTTAATCGATAGAGTTAATCAAATAGGGTTAATTGAATAGAGTTAATTGAATAGAGTTAATCAAATAGGGTTAATTGAATAGATTTAATCAAATAGAGTTAATTGAATAGAGTTAATTGAATAGAGTTAATCAAATAGAGTTAATCAAATAGAGTTAATTGATAAGAGTTAGTCGCTTAGAGTTAATCGAAATTGTTATTTGAAGAGAGTTAATCGAATATAGTTATTCGAAGAGAGATTATCGAATATAGTTTATTCGAAGAGAGATTATCGAATATAGTTTATTCGAAAGGAGTTAGTCGAATATAGTTTATTTGAAAAGGGATTATCGAATAGAGATATTCGAAAGGGAGTTATGCGTTGAAATTCGATTTTGTTGATTTTGAGAAAGTACTATTTACTTTCTGATTTTTAATCAAGATTTATTTACTTAGTTATAAATTGTCTATTTAGTTATTTAGTAAAATTAGGGATATGAAAGTTATATTATGAAGTTAGAAATTTCAGAAGTAGGGATTATTACGCTATAGTTATAATCTTGTTTTCAGATAAGAAGTGGATTCGTAGATAGAATCCTAGAGTAACATAAGGAAGTTGTTAAAGATATAAAAGGGTACTTTGTCTATTTTGAAGTTAGAAATGTTGTTCGGTTAAGGTCTGAGAGGTAGTTATACCCCAACTTGATTGACTTCGTTTTTAATTAAGGTTCGATAGCGAATGTCTGTTAAGTAAATTAGTTAATGAGGGTAATAGTTTGAATCAGCATAGCGATGTTTTATTTAAACATCTGGTTAAATCCAATGAAGGAGTTTTGGAAATGTTTCCCAAATAAGAATCAGAAATGTTTTCTAATGAGGATTGATCGATAAATTTTCATCTAGAAATAATATCGTTGTTTGCACACGTGTTTTTCTTTGATAGTTAAATCACCGACTATCGATGTTTTTGACCAGTTTTCCATTGTCAATATGTAGAGACCGGGATCAGATTTATTATCTGAAAGCCACTCCATGTAGGGATTAGCGTTGTGCATCAAGTATGATGAAGACAATTGAAGACGGAGTTATGCAAGGGCTGTTCTGGCGATCCTAGGTATAAATTGCCTAAGGTGGATTTAAAGAATAATGCCTTCGGTTTGTCCAGTCCCAGGACGGCCTCTATGGAAGAATGTCTGACAGAGTATATTTAACAGATTGAATAAGTTGATCTCTTCAAATGTACGTACGTTTGGTGGCTAAGAAATTCATTTCTCTTAGCTATGTACCCGTGGTATTTTTGGGGAAATCAATTTGTGATTTGGCGGGTATGACGATGTGACATTCAACGTAAATAAAGGTGTGATCTATACGTTATGGACTCTAGCCTCACAACCGGGAAATGACGAAAATCGGGCAGGCAACATGGCTATGGGGGTTGCTTCCATTAGGGTGTAGTATCACCTATCTAGAGATATTCATTTGATTCTTTAATTTATTCGATGCTGTCCCATTTGGGAAACGGTTGCTGATCCCAACCATTGGTGATATACATTCGATAGACTCAAGCGAAACGAGTGGTCGGTTATGTGTGGCCAGGTTGCAAGATATTCTTGTTGAACCCAGTGTATTCCTCTCCAGAGGTACACTAGTTGGAAATCCATTATCCAATAAGCGCTCACAGTTTTTGATTATATACTATGTATGTAGAACGTGAGATGAAAGCGTTTCTGCTAGATGATTATTATATTGGGGTTGATAGACACTATTATAATATCAGAAGAATTTTGATATAAAGATTATTTTGGATTCTCATATGGGAAAAACCCGTTCTGTCATATGGCGTGGTCTTATGAGATATCGTTTAGTTGCTCAAACTATTTTAATTTGTTTTACTCACACCAGTCCCATGGCTGACCCAGAGTTTATTTTGTTTTGTTTTCCCTAAACTCTTGGTTGCCCAAATTTGTACGGGCAGTCAAGTAGTCAGGATTTTACAGATACACTGAGAGCTTGGAGCAAGAGGATTCAGGAATATATAGCTATTGTTTATTTCCGCTGTGTTGTAAGTGTTATACTCTGATAATGTTACTGTATACATATACTGATTTTATTTCAAAGTTATGTATCTATTATATATTGTTCGTTCCGTTGTGAGATTAGTGTTACTATGATGATGTTGTATGTTCTTCTTCTTCTATTCTAAGTTTCTATCTTATCTATTCTAACCCTCTAATTTCTTTCATGGACTATCTAGTATTTCCGATGTTTGGATAGTCGACATTGAGTTTATGTCGATATCCAAGGTTGCAAATCCCCGGGTCGTTACATAACCCATTGGGTTATACACCTTCAAATGTACGGACTGGTCCAAGCGCTTTAGGTTAATGTGTTATTAGACCCTATGTTTAATCATTTAATTACGCGCTTGCTCTATCTTTTCATATTTCCATTTAACTTGGTTATTTCAAGTCGTATTGACTTCTTATTCAAGTTACCAAGTTCCTCTTGCTTATTAATTTCAGTTATATAACTTAACCCATTTATGTTTATTAATAATCCCATACATGTTATTTTCTAGATTGTAATCCAAGGTCTGTAATCTAAAATTTCTTTGTATTATTCATTTCCCGATTCCATAGTTACAATAACATGTTCTACATAGTAAGTAATTAAGTATATTTTATCTCAATTCACATGTTTTCTGTTTAACATGTCACTTATTATTTATGATTAAATATAACTTATTTAATCCCATATATTCACATTGTTCTTTCTTATTTAACCATAATTCCATCTTACATTGTCAGTACAACTTATTGTTGTTTACTTATTAACTTAGTTCTCTTAACTAAGGATATTAATAAGTTTTCTTTCCATTTATTATAACTTATGTTATAATTTCCACTTGTCCCTAGGACAAGCCTACCTATTATATAGCACTCTCATTAGTGTAATTAATTATAATAGGTTATTATCATACCCCATTCATTCCACTTCTTTTACTATTGTAACTTTCCTTCATTTCCTATTCATTTCCATTAATCATTATTAGTGACATTTATTTCTATCCTTTTGTGTACATATATTCATATATATGTTTATACACTAGACCTCTCACATTAAGCCGATTTCTTGTAGATGCGGGATTTGTCAGCTGGTTCCTGGCAGACTCCTACCATAGTTAGACTTATCCTCGTGTCCTACCACCGTTACATGTATGTTTACGCACTAAACCCATCAAATTAAATTAACAACTTGGGGATGCTGGATTTGTCGGGCGGTTCTGGGCAGACTTCTACCATAAGTTGAATTTGACCTCGTGTCTAAGTGCGGTTACAGTTTTCTATTTACTGAAAATTTAGGCATATCTATTCTTCCCAATTTTACTGTAATCTATTTTTGCATGTCACACTTAATATCATATTAAGTCCATTTTAACTCATTATCATGTCGCATGTTCTTCCTAACATGTAATTTACTCCATTTTAAAATAATAACATGTTATCATCAATCATATAACTATCCCTATCTATCAAATTAACACGTAATTATCCCAATTCTTAAAGTCAAAGGTTCAAGTACATAATATGTCATAGATTAACATGCATGTATACAACAGTAATTGTTTCGACATACTTAACAGGTTTATACATTTCATCAAATTTACATTTTAGCAGATTTATTATGCATATTAACGGGGAATGTCAAACGGTAAATATACCATTATCAAAAAGGTTTGACTTAATTCCACTCACCTAATTACTTTCCAATTCATGAATCTGGTCCAGATCTAGCATTCCATGGTTCTCCTAAATGAATTTAGAACCTAAATAACCATGGATCAACAATTCTCAATTAAAAGAAAAAAGGAAAGAAGAGGAGAAATTTAAATTGACAAAATCTAAGAATTTGCCTAACTTCAAATAGAATTCTGAACACCTTCTTTATTAACATACATTCTTTCCCTCTAGATCTTGAATCGAAATTTTCCTAAACTAATTATTACATTTTGCTGAAGGGATTAGAGGAGGAAGAAGAATGGAAGAGCTTAGGCAGCCTCACAGAAAATGTTAGATTTAGGCTAGGCTCTGCTAGCCTATTTATAGGTGTTCAGAATCGTATCGTACACGTAGCGCTGAGTCAGCATCAAACATGGTTAAGAAAATAGTCCAAATTCATTGATGAATCTACCCAGATCTGGGGTCGGTCGATCCCTAGGTCGATCACCTATGGGCGTGTCGACCCCAGGGTCGACCCCTCTATGGGTATGTCGGTCCCAGGGTCGACCCCACGTGTCTTGCGAGTAATTTTGGGCAGATGTTTATCGTTTTAACGTTTTTTATTTTAAATGTCTGATTGGTATCCCATTATACTTTCTTTGACCTATTTAAATAATATATTTACATAAAATCTCCATATATGTGTACAAAACTTCAAATGCCGATTTTACACGTATATATATACGCACAACTTCTATTTCATTTTCAAAATTCAAACTGTGTTATGCCGTTATCAAATTCTCACCATATTTCTTTAACTTCAACCTTATTTTGAATTTCTCCTTTGTAAATATATTTTTGCACATATATACGCATATATTTTCATATACATATATTTTTCTGTTCTTCCTTATATGTATAATTTTTCTCATATGTCCATTTATACATATTTTCTCTTTAGAACATGTACTATTTTAGTCGTTCCTTTAAAATAAAAATATGGCGCCTGTGGGGATCGAACTGCGCCACTCTCATGAAAGTCACATGCTCTAACCAACTGGACAACTTAGGCTTTTGTTAAAAGGCTTAAAACAATGGTGGTCATTGTTCTTTTCTTATACCTCCTTTTGTTGTAACATTTCATTTAAACCATTGCATGTAACCTTATCAATTTGCATGCCTCTTCTTCTTTCATTTGCTTTCTTTATTAATGCATAATATTTTTAAATCATTGCATGCAACATAATTACACTACATGCAACTCATTTCTTTTTCAATGCATGTATTTATTACACGCAATCATACATTACCATTATTTTATTCTTCTTTTATATATATTTATGTCTATGCGTATATATAGACATATGCACTATTTAAATCTTTAGTTTTCATAAAATGCGGGGTGTTACATGATTGTAAGTATAATTTGATCTCTCAATAAAGTTATTTCTGTATTATATTTATTCCGCTGCGATGTGAGATTCTATGTGGTGATGGATCTTCTTCTTATTCTTCTATTCTAACTTTTCTATCTTATCTTCTCTCGCCTTCTGAATTCTTTGCTTTCCTGTATAATTTGGGTTGACTATGTTAGTTGAATGTCGGCTTAAATTGTATGGAAAAGTGGGACGTTGCAACTTGGTATCAGAGCTATTGGTTAAGTAGTAAACTTGGCTCTATGGAGTAACACAGTAGAGATAAGGTTAGCAGCACCCTAGATTAGGTTTGAGTGTATATACGCGAGAGCATATTTGTAGATTTGATATAAAAATGTTTTGTATTGTGTTGATTAATCGGTTCAAGTGTTGGGAAACCATATTGAACTGGCAATCCATGCAATATTGTTTTATGAAGAGGGTAAATGAAATAATTTTACCCAACATATATTTTTATGAATAAAAAAGGAAACAATTTTCCTAAATTATAATAATAATGGTTGTTTGGTTTTTTTGATTGATTTGATTGGAATTCAAATAGAATTATGAAATGAAATTGAGATGATTGAGAAAAATCAATTAGTCGATTGAATTGGATATGAAAATAAAACTTAACCTGATTATAATTACAATTAGTAGAGAATAAAATAAATTTGGAATTCGGAAATCGAATGGAAAATAGCAGGAACCAATCAAATCTTAGTTAATTGACATTAATGTATGTTCAACCAGAGTGAATGTAGACTAGTAAGTATCAATGTTGAATATAATTTAAATGATTTGGCTGTTTTATTTGGATATTGGATTGGTTGAATAAAATTCACCAAATGGGTCAATAAAGATGTTGAATGAAATGAAAATTAAATTATTTTACCCGAGATTGTTACTTGTATTGTACATTGAGTTTAGTACAGATATTAGGAGACTATCGGAATTGGCTTGATTACATGGATTGAAGCACAGGTTGAAGGATGAAGAGTTGTTAGTTGATTTGCTTCGAAATTGGAATTGGGTTGCCCGACAAACAGGTGAACCTTAATATTATTGAAGTGATATATTTATTTGAGTTTGGTGGCCGCTTGGCTTTTTGTTTTCTTTTGGAGAAGTGAGGCCCGGAGTGGCAGTCTTAATTGTACCGACCAAACCACGCAGATGAGGTGCTGGTGAAATTTTCGAAATTTTTCAAGGAGTCTGAATTTGTTTTGATGATAATTCAAAAAGAATATTTTAAAATAATTAGGTTCGGAGCATTCTTCTTACCTTATAATTTTGGGGACGTAGTTCTTTTAAGGGGTAAGAATGTAACATCCCAATTTTTTTAACATTAATTACGAATATTCAAATCTATTTTTAATATTGATTTGATAATATTAATGGATTTCCATATCGAATTTAATCAATAAAGTGGAGTTGAACATATAAATTTATAAAATAATTAAAACGAGCTCGAAAACGACGCTGTAGGTTGTAATATTGAGTTTCGAATTTTAATTGAATGTACAGGATCCGATATAAGTCGGAATTCTGTGAAACAAGAAATGTTTGAATCTATTTAATTATAATTTTCTAATATAAGAGAAAAATGGAGATTTAATATTATAGATTGCAAGTTATATCCAAATTAAATTTTAAAATTGTCGTTGTGGAATAGTTTATAAATAATAACGATTTTTAAAGGAATTTTTATATATAATTTGAATATCTTTTAACCCAAAATTTTAAATGTTGAGTTTAAACTATATTGGTTCAATTTGGAGCTATTGGTTATTCCGTTTGGATATATTCGATAATATCGATTTATTTTTATTAAATTTGAATAGTTTTGGATTAAAATATCTTTTATCGATATTATACAAGCGTCAGACATGATTACTTTCCAAACAACCTCCGTTTTCGATGAAACGGGTTTTATTGGATTACGTATAACTAGTTATTGCTACATTCCCAATTTGGAGCCAAACAGAGTTGTTTTGTTGGTAGATGAAATTTAAAGGTGAACCGATAAATTAAAATAACGTTTTTGTGCAAACGAAGTCCGAATTCAACAAAGTTAATTTTATTGGAACCTGAACGTTGAGCCGTAGCAGTACGTACATTTCCATTGTGTTTGGAGATCGTGTATGTCAGTGCAAATTTAATGGACCATGTTAAACAGCGGTATAATTTAATAACCGTATCGAATCAAATAAAATAGCATAACCTACCCTAAATAAAACCTACAGTACACAGCCTATACTATGCAAAACATGTAGAAACCTTAAACAAATATAAAGAGGAAACAAACAAGACCTATGCAGAGTATACACTGTCTCTTATTTCCCTCACACAGCCTACCCTTGTAATTACCACAACCGTTTTTAATTCATTTCAACCAACCGCTAGGCGTAAAAATATCCAGATATATTGCATAGAATTAATCAGGAATGAGATTTCGCACATGCAACATCTAAATCAACCCAGCTTTCTTTCGCCGGCCTCGTGTTTTATCCATCAATCAGTCGACCTAAGATAAACATTTCAGCTAACCTACGTCCTAATGAGGTGACTTTGATCCTATCCCACTTCTCTTCATCTATATATACACACGCATGCCACGTTATTTCCTTCCATCTTCAAACTCTTCCCAGCAAGCCGGGAAATTCATTCCTTTGATATTTATAACTTCTCATCCATTAATTATTTTCTGTCGCCTGTCAAGCTGATAGCATGAAGTGATGGTGAGTAAGTCGAAACATAGCAGTGAAGTGGTGGTCCGGTTGCTTGGCGATGATATTGTTTGAGCGTGGGTAGCGTGCATTTCATGAAGGGGCACTGGGTCATCATATTTTCCTTGTCTCTGGCGTAGGTTCTTGTAATTGCATGGAGGAAGATTTTGTTTTTAGAAATGGAGTGTGTTCATTTGGATATAGTAAGATGAAGAACAAGGCTTAGTGGTGGATTCGTGAAAGTGATGTGTGGAGAGAAGTTATTGTAGAGTTGCATGGATTTTAAGCTATCTATAAGGTATATATAACAAAGTAGTGAGGTGTGTAAGCCGTGTCTGAAGCAATGGATGTTAGTAAGCCTCAGGTGACAGCAGTTCGTGAGAAGACGCGAGTGTGGGTGTTGTCGGAAATGGAGGTGAACGGTGGACCTAGAGCAGCATGCTTAGGTGGGAAACTGACATGTGTGCATGGGAATTACAGGCGGATGGTGGAGTATATATGGAATATGGTGCTTGCATGTATTTGTTCTCCTCTTCTGATGTGGGTCTAGTTTTTGGGTGAGAGTGGTTTAAGCGAGTCGGCGACTGAAGGTGGGGCGACGTTGGATGTCGAAGGTGGCGAGCAGTGGTGTTTTAAAGCTTGGTAGAATTCGAAACTTCCAGGAAAAAATATAATACACACAAAGCTGGAGGAGTAACACAGTTGATGCGGTTCAGTAGATTCGACGAGGTCAGACTGAAGAGAGAGTCGGCCAGGCTCTCAGGTGATCGTTAGGGGATGGCACGGTGATCTTGGCGACGTCAAAATCAGAGAGGCAATGGAGCACGTATGGGAGGATGAGTCTCGAATAGCTGTGAGAAGGTGAAGTAAGAATATAGCAGGTGATTAAAAATGCCTAACTCTTGATTAAAACAAACCGTTAGCCTAACTATATTACACAATGTAAGTAGTAAGATCGAATTCTAGTGTACTAAAATATATAATGCACGGTCAGAGGTAGGAAGAAAGCTCACTCGTGATTATACGGTTATACTACAATATATATGTGTAATCCTCAACGTAATGTGCAAAACGATATTTTAAAATGTCTATAACCGTATTTAATATTGTCTAACTAATTAAACCAAGGTGGCCCAATTTATATTATAATGTGATCAATGTCGGCCTGTTTAAAAGTTAACCAATTGTTTATTTAATAAATGGGGAAGATGAACTATTGGTTTATAACGAGAGTAGGATTAGCCTGCGTAGGTTATAACATGGGGAGAACATCGGCCGATTTAGAATATAATAAAGAAAATAACTTTTATAATATTATAATTAAAGGAATTTAATAATTAATTTCTTTAAATTGTATACTATAACAAGGATGAATTTTTATTGTGTTATCAGAACGGAATGTAACAAGTTGCACTGGAACCGTAGTGAAGAACGCAACATTGTGGAATTATTTTGGACCGAGAAGGAGGCAGCCAGAAATTTCAGTTCAGTTAAATAACTGTTTAATTTAACTATAACCGAACAGATTTAGCGATAAATTAAATCAAGATGAGTTTAACTCACTCAGTTATCCTGTTTATATTTTATATAAGCCGGGTTTTATTTTGTGTGCAATGTTTGCTAATGATTGACAGTTTGATGACTGTTTGCATGGATGCTGAATATTTTTAAATATTCATTGATTAAAATAAACGGGTTTTTAATTTAATTGAAATAAGTCGTTCTTTTAACGATTATATTCTAAACGAGGTAACTTACCTTGTTGGTTACATTTATAATAATATAAACGTATTAATAAATAATTGTATGCTTGATAGGATGTTGTTGATTGATTATTAACCGTTATTTAAACTGTTTATTTTGGTTTATTGTGATATATATATATATATATATATATATATATATATATATAAATTGCTATATTGAAATTGAAATAACCCACTGTAATGTAGGAACAGACAGGTTGGGGGAATGCAACCGAGTTCCTTGCTATTATTGATAATGTTTATCAATAAGATTATATATTGTTATGGAATGTGGAATTGACTGATATTTCACGGTTTTGGTACGTTAGTAGACATTTTCCTCTTTAGTACCATCAATAAAATAAAGGTTTATGGAATCAATATTAAATCAATTCTGGACGTTTTTAGAGCTATATTCCTATATAATTTTAAGATATGATTTTTGAAAATAATCATCAAAGTTTAATTTCGTTTTTATAATAATTTAAAGTAATGGAAATTTCAAGATATTATTACATTAGCGATGAAATGATTTATAACTAAATGTACAAATGAATTTAAGTAACAAGGACACTTGGAATGTACTTTATAAGTTTCAAAAGGTTTAAATGAGTTAAAGTAATCGTAAATATATGAAAATTGATTTAAAAGAATTTGATAGAAGGTTCTTCCGTAAATAATAAACGTTTTTCTGCAAACGATATTGGTAAATAATTAGGAATGTGATTAATTAGATTTTTGTTAATGATATTATTGAATAAATGGAAATGTAATATGGAATAAGGATTTGGGTGAGTATCTGGGATTGGCAAAATATTAGATATTGAGATTTCAGGTTGAGTTTGGGTAGAATAGTGATAAAAGGAAATGTTTTCGAATAGTGAAAACTTTAAGAATTTGGGCATTTAATTAATCGATGGTTAATTAAAGAGGCTAAATGATGTTGAGTATTGAATTAGTTAATTTGCTTTATTTTATGGAGAATGGTTGTTTTATTTTGATAGTTAAATAACCGACTATCCAAATTTGGCCAACTATTGTTTGTACGGGAAGGCTGAAATCGAATTGACATCCGAAAACCATTCCGACTAGCAAATAGTAACGTTGAAGATAGAAGATGGAGCAGATTAAAGGTTGTGGATCTTTATAAGCGAACGGATTACTTGCTGAATATTCTTTATGATAACAAGCAGAGTTATTCTGACGTGATTAGGTCATGATAGAATCTACAGATTAGCAAGGACTTCTCGCTACTGATCCGTAAGGATGCGGTAGGAGAGTGCATTCGGTTCGTCCAGTCCCAGGACAACTTGTATAGATGAATGTCTGATAGAAATGCCTAACAAATCACGTACGGTTGATCTCTTAAAGGTATTACGTCTGGTGGCAAGGGAATTCATTTCTCTTAGCTTTTTATACCTGTAGATTTTTCGGAATCAATTAATGATTTGACGGGTTTGACGATGTGGCATTCAAAGTAAATGGTGGACATGTGTTCCAAAAGACAACGTAGCCTCAGTCCTTACATCCGGGAAATGACAAAAATCGGGCGGGCAGCATATCTAGTTGAGTCGCACCCAAGCAGGGTGTATTATCACCAATCTAGAGAAAATCCTTATTTGTTCTTCTTTTGATTCTGTATCTCCGGGATGGATGGTGGGCCTAAAAACCATCAGGTGATAATACATTTCCTACACTCAAGCTAAATGAGTGGGCAGTCATGTGTGGCCGGGTTGCAAGATGTTCTTGTTGAACCCCAGTGTATCCCCTCTAAAGTACACTGATCGGAAGGTAGTCTCATACCTTGTCATAGTTGGCATACAAACTCCAATAAATGTTGTGGTTTTTGTTTTTATACTATGTATGTGGAGCGTAAGATGCAAGCATTCTGCTATTTGGTTATTTATTTGATATAGACACTATCATAATATCACATGATTTCATGTCAAAAATGTTTTGGGTTATAGTAAGGTAAAAACCGTCCATGTTTATGTGTGAGCTGGTCTTATTCTTGTCTTTTTTTTTCAATAGAATTTTCTAAAGTTAAGCAATATGGAAGTTATTTAAACTTAGTGAGTTTTCTCATGCAGGATCACCAGACTGATCTGTGGCATTTGAAATGCTCGGATCAGACCGAGTTATACAGGTTCAGGTTATCGGATGCTGTGAAGTTCAAAGATTGACCCAAACTTCCCCGTAAAGGAAAGCCCGGATTGAGATGAGAACACGACAAATCATAACACAAACAGAAGAACATTTCATTGCTTATTACAACAATTCCATCAGAATACAAGAATATACAGAGAATGAATAAATATTACACATTAGATAATTATCAGAGATTTAAATACATTACAGCAGCAGAAAAATAAGACAAAACATAACTGAAACGAACACACGGATACAGAGCTTTCCGAGTATCATTTCAACTATAAACCAGGATCCTGTGAATATAAATCTGCAAAACCCAACTACTAGCTGCCAATGCAGAAAATAAGGGCACTCATAGTTTAGGTTAAAACAATAAACTCCAGGTCAGTCATGTGACGTGTGTGAAAACTAAAACAGTTATTAATCTTTATTTTAAAGTTCGGTAAATCAATGGACCATGTCGTATAACACAGAACGGGTTTCCTCCCAAGAATACCAGCGCATGAAACAAACAGCGCAATGCTAAATAAAGAACAATGAAGCTATTATAAGACCCGGGTCCCATCACATAATGCAACGCAAGCCGGAGGATAGTGTTTTTACCTTATAATGCCAAAGAATGTTTGATACATTTAAAACAGATTATTTTGATAGGACTATAAGTGTATAGTGTCAAAACAATTTCAATCATAAGTATCAATCAGAGACGACATGAATGCCCCATAACATTATGCCGCAAAATTTAGGTTTACAATTAAAACCGCAAAGCTCGTATTGGAAATTGGATTTCCATCTAGGAACCGAGGCAAAAGATAGTCCTCACCGAATTCGAGACTATCTAGCCCGAGCCTCAGGCTACAGGCGCAACTGCACTTAGGATCTTCAGGGCTGGTCCACTCGATGTGGATCAAATAAAACCCTAAACACTACGTCTCCACGCCCTATAGGGCGTAAATGAGCCAAATGACTCCATATCCGAGGCGCCTCGCATTCCAACAACCACACAGGTGAAAAATATATAAATGTCAGGGCTGGTAGGTCGCTGATACCACCTCTAACTAGAAAGAGACGCATGTTCTCCATGAGTTCTTCTCCCGTTTCTGGTTCACACCGGGGTGTGAGGCTCGCGAATTAACGCCATACACAAAGCTACACAGGCCGTGCATTGATCATCAACCACAAGACTTTGCTTTTCAACAGAAGCCTTGATCAATTGCCACTTAGGCATGCCACACAGGCAATTCATGCCATGCGATTGATATCCAACAATATATAACATCTAAATTCACATCTCAGATAAAGGCTTTAAGCAAGAGAATAAATTCTCCGCCGCCAAACAGACATATATTTAATAGAAATCAATCACACAGAATAAAATCCAATGTCAGACACACCGTCCGTTTACAAGTTCGTTCTGGGTGCGAACGAAACCGGAGGCACTTTCCTCGCATATCTGTCGATCTCCAAGTACGTCTGGACGATCACCAACTGATTCCCTCCTCTTGGGTGTACAGCCCAATCAAGATCATCAGTAATCATCCAAATAACGTGAAGACCTCCGGTCTTTAACCACCGTCTTCATCTTCGACATATCGTCATATCAGTTATTCAGAATGGGATAAACCCGGTCTTTCTGAATAACTCGCGTATTTTATAAACAAGTGTTACACAAACACAACATATGCCTCATTCCAATTCAGAATATTCTTTTATTCAAATATTCACGTTACTAGGGAAAGATTCCCATTAATTTTATCAAAGATAAATTCTTTAAAATTTATTCTTTAATATTCCTTTGAATATCCTTTCAAACTAGTCGGGATTAGTGATCCTTACCGAAGTAATTATTTGTTAAATTTCCCAATCCCAACCTATACATCCCATGAAGCAAAACTGGTAATACTTCATATTTAACACCACGGTGTTATCGGTAAATTTAATTACCATTACTCGTTAAAATCTAATTAAAGATTTAACTATCGATTGGAGCAAAACTGGTGGTACTCCATTCTCGATCGTTTCAATCTAATTAAAGATTCATTAGAACTCTAGTTCAGTTTTAATCTCCAAAAATCATTGCTTAATGATTTTTCAAAGTTAAGAAATTAATCTTATCTTTAACTAGGCTAAAGAACCAATGTCTTTTAAAACACGGTTCTCGATAAAGCCAAAATCACATTCCATTGTTAATCGGGTTAAATAACAAGTGTTATCTAAAACACCGTTCACTATAAACCCAAAAACCAATTTTCATTTCGATTCCAACTGAATATTAATCAATTGGAAATTCTCACTAAAACTTAATTAAAAGATTTATTCTTTTCTAAACTGGGTTCAAGAACAGTGTTATTTAAGACATCTTTCACGACGAACCCAAAATCCCATTTGATATTAAATAAAAGGCTCTGAATAGAAAATATATCGGCTTATATTCAATATCAAATTCTGATACCAACAAATATCGTATTGGAAATAACGATATAAATATATCTTTCAAATTTCTATAACCATATCTGCATAATCACGAAATCCAACATCGAAATATCCAGAAGATAATTTCGATTCAAATCCATTCCAATTCATATATTGGAAATTCTGGTTATTTCTAAAACCATTTCAAGTCCAATTTATTTAATTAAAAATATTGGATTACAATTCTAGTTCATAACTAGTTTATTTTGATAAAAATATATTTTTATCTTTTCAAATATGGGATTTTCCACCCCAGTTCTTTCCAAATCATTTCTTATGATTTCACACAAATTATTAATATTTTTAACAATTTTATCTAAGCCCGTACAGTCGATTTCCAATAACGGTCGTCGAACTGCACTTACAACGACCTTTTTCAAATTTGATTTGGACATAATTCCAAATCCAACCATTAGATTTCAAATTTCTCATATTCGTTGGAAAGCTCTTTTCGGTATGAACCCAACGGTCCCGGTTTCAGGAGAATCAAACGGTCGTATCTCCCGTAACGTCAATTCGAAGTCAATGGTCAAAATTCGCGAATGGTCGCAGCGCGACGCATTCTATTCTGGCCATTAATATATATATATATATATATATATATAATATATACATTTCGTCGATTTCCATTTTAAACCTATTTTATAAATCGTTTTAAAATGGTTTTAAAAATGATTTCAACTTCATATTCAATTTTTAAATCAAAATTGAATATTCCATATCATCAATATATATATATATATATATTATAATATTTTCAAAACGTTATATTTTGAAATCACTTCTTTTTGTATATTCATTATAAAAATGAATATAATCGATATAAATATTGTTCGCGTCAAAATGGCGTAAATCTAATCAACACGGCTTTATTTATTTCAATAACTTCGTTATTTTATTCAACAAATGAATATTTTCTTCAACGCATGAATATATATTTTATTCAACACATGAATATTTATTAATTCTTACTTACAATAAAAATGTGAATTTTATTGTATAAATATTTTGTTCAACACATGAATCATTTCGACACATGAATATTTTCAACACATGAATATATTCTCAACACATGAGTATTTTGTTTATTCAACACATGAATATAATTTATTTTCTAAATTGGAATGAGACCCAATCAATTACCATATAATTTTATTTATATGGATTCCATACAACACATGTATATAATAGCAACGATAAATAATCAACCATCATCCAAAGTGCACAACACAACTGTCTGTCAACCTATCGATCAACATACAACTATACAATTGGGATAGTGTTCATCAAATATCATCCCAACACCCATGTGAGGTTTCAATCCACAAACACTAAATATTATTTGTGCAATTGGCGACGTGTAAAATTTATCGTCCCAATCAATATCAGTCAAATCAGTGTACATAAACAAATCGTTTGATTTGTAAATGAATATTTATTCACACATACGTTAAAAATTATATTTTTAATGATAAATTATTTATTTCAACACATGAATTTCTATTCAATTCATTTATTCAATTAAATGATTATTTTTTATTTTTCTAACTTATTTTAGAAAATTTCGGCGGCATAACGGCACAATACTAGAAACGGGATAAGGCCTAGCCTTATCCCCAGTCTAATAATGGCCTACGCCATACACATACCAATCTAATCAATTCCATTTCACCCAAACAACCAAATTCAAACCAATAATCCAATCAACAACACAACTAAACAAACAAGTCATCCATGGTCTGTGGACGACGGGTTTCGGATGCTGCTAAGCACCGTCTGCATCCTAGTATATATTTTTAACTAGAAAAGAAAATTTAAAGTGAGAAGTTGTAATAACCTGGAAATTCTGAGCCAGTTTAAAATTTTTATTTTGGCAATTTTAATGAATTTTGCATATTTAAAATGGATTATTTTAAATAATATCGACGAAAATTTATTTTGAATATATTTAGAACGTATATATTTATACGCGTCATCGTTAGAATATAAATAATTATATATAATTATAAAAGGAATTGAAAATGGCGCGGTAGTTCGATAATTCGATTTCAAACTTCAATTGAATGTACCGGGTGCAAAACAAACCGGATTTTAGCGAAACCAAAAATAATGGAATCTATTCGTGAATATATTTCCAACAAATCTGAAAAATCAAGATTTCATAGCGGGAATCAAAAGATATGTCCAGTTGAAAATTCTGAATGGTCGTTATGGAATTCAGGCCCTTAAAAATGAGAATTTTGCGAACGACCTCGGATTTCGACGAAACCACTTTTGTTGGATCCGTGATGTCAAATTATTGCTAGATTCCAAATTTCATAATTTTTCGAATCAATTTGTGAGCGTGGCAACGCAAAACGCGTTTGACTAGTTTCAGTTGATTTTAATCGACTGGAAAATGGCCATTTTTCAAACTGTCACAGAATTCGATGAAACTAGTTTTGTTAGGACCGTATCGTTAATACGAAGCTAGAAAATATTTTTCTGGAATTTTTAGAGTTCATATGTGACCCCGGTGAATTGAAATGCGCGTTCAAATTCAATATATAGAGTTATATGTTGATTTTGACGAAAACTGATCGATACGATCGAATCAGCTTACGATACATATCCCATTGTGTTCGGAATGGGGGTAAAACACTATGGACGACAGGTGGTGGACCTCGTTTAGAGGTCGTATGAAAAAGTCAACTTTTTGAAAGTTAAATAATTAAAATAATAAAGAAAAATTAAACCCTCTCTCTCCTCCCTTTTAATTCCTCTGGCCCGCCCTCTCCTTATCAATTCAGAAACAAAAGAAAAAAAAACGACGGAGGCCGCTCCCCCTTGTCGCGCCGCCTCCACCCTCCACCGATCGCCTCCCCCACCGCTTGCTCCTCCGCCTCTTCTTCTCCTCCCCTCCACTTCCTCTCCGTCCTACTCTTCTCCTCGACTGACGCGACTTCCCCCCTGCCAAAACCCGACGCGCCATGCCCTGATGACCGCCTCCGCCCTCCCTTCCACCTCCTTGACCTCCGACGAAGAGGCACAGCCCCCCTTCGACCAAACCAGTAAGTTTGTATTTTATTTTGTTTTATCCTATTTTGTTTTATTTTAATTTACTTTAAATATTCTATTAAGGATAATTAAAATGGCTTTGTTTATTTTCTGATTTTTGTTTCTGAAATATAAATCAATTTTATATATTCTACCAAATTGAAAGGAAGAGATTTTTGCAATAAAAAGATTTGATTTTTAATTCTATAAAGATTTGGTTCTTAGTGAAGTAAGGACGATGTTGTTTTAAGTAGAAAGGCGAAATCTTTTATATTGTAGAAGTGAAAAATATAATCTTTTAAATTGTAGAAGTGAAAAAAATATAATCTTTTATATTGTAGAAGTGAAAAATATAATCTTTTATACTGTAGAAGTGAAAAAAATATAATCTTTTATATTGTAGAAGATGAAAAATGAAATATTTATTTTTGAAAGGCGAAATATTTATTTTTGAAAGGTGAAATCTTTATTTTTGATAAGGCGAATCTTTATATTAGAAAAGGTGAAATCTTTATATTTGAAAAGGCGAAATCTTTATATAGAGAATAGCGTGATAAAAATATAATCTTTGTTATATGAACATTGTTGTAAAAATAGAATTTTTATCTATATAGTAGCGATGTAAAAATAGAATTTTTATCTACATAGTAGCGATGTAAAAATAGAATTTTTATCTATATAGTAGCGATGTAAAAATAGGATTTTTATATATTGAATAGCGAAGTAAAAATTCGATTTTTATATATTGAATAGCGAAGTAAAAAATTCGATTTTTGTATATTTAATAGCGAAGTGAAAATTCGATCTTTATATATTGAATAGCGAAGTAAAAATTCGATTTTTACATATGTAGAGAATACGGGCAACGAAGGTGACAAAAAGGCGAGAACGACGATGATTTCTATAAATGAAGTGTCGTGGAGTTGGAATAGCTATTGGTGAGAACTTCTCACTCTAAATTTATTTTTCTAGTTATATATATATATATACTAGGATGCAGACGGTGCTTAGTAGCACCCGACACCCGTCGTCCACAGACCATGGACGGCTTGTTTGTTTGATTGATGTGTTGTGAAATTTGTTTGTGTTGTTGATGTGAAATCGATAATAAAATGTAGATGGTTGAAATAAATAAATTATCGTTAAAAATATAATTTTTAACGTGAAAGTGAATAAATAAATATTTATAAACAAATCAGCCGATTTGTTTATATACACTGATTTGACTGATATTGATTGGGTCGATAAATTTTACACATCGCCCAACTGCAAAATAAAAATCTGCGTTTGTTGATTTGAAACCCCACACGGGTGTTGGGATGAAATTTGGCTTACACTAATCCCAATTATTTAATTGTATGTCGATCGATGGGTCGACAGATTGTGTAAGCGTTGATTATTAATATTTGATGCTTATGCAGTTGTGTGGTGCACTTTGGATGATGGTTTATTGTTTATCGTTGCTATTATATACATGTGTTGTATGGAACCCATTTAAATAACGTTATATGGTTATTGATTGGGCCTCATTCCAATCGGGAAAATAATGAATATTATAAAAGGAAGATTCATGTGTTGAATAGAATAAATAGTAATGTGTTGACGATGTTCATGTGTTGAAACTATTCATGTGTTGAGTAAAATATTTTAACAATAAAATCTACATCTTTATCATATTTAAAATTAGAACTACTTCACGGTGGAGTCTAATCAAAAATCAAATGATAGATACCATAATTTTATAAAATATTTTACATAACAAAAATAGTGATGTGTTGACAGTACTCATGTGTTGAGATTAGTCGTGTGTTGAAAGAAATATAGATTCATGTGTTGAATGGAATATATATTCATTTGTTGAGTAGAATAACGAATTTATTGAAAAATATAAAGCCGTGTTGATTAGAGATGCGTTATTTTGACGCGAACGATATTTATATCGATTTTATTCGTTTTATAATGAATATTGAAAAGTGATTTCAAAATTTAATATTTTGAAATGAAATTCAAATTAAATTAGATTAAAATTCAAATTGAAATTTTATTGAATCAATTTGAAATGAATTCGAATCGAATAGAAAATGAATTCGATTCGAATTGAATAGAAAGTGAATTTGAATTCAAATTGAATAGAAATGAATTCAAATTGAATTAAATTGAAATTGAATTAAAAACGAATTGAAATCGTTTTGAATGAAATTTAAAACGAACTAAAATTGAATTGAAATCAATTTGAAATGAATTCGAATTGAATTAAATAGAAGGTAAAATCAAATTGAATTGAATTGAAATGAATTAGAATTAGAATTGAATTGAAACGAATTGGAACTCGAATTAAATAAAATTGAAATGAATTCGAATTGAATTGAAATCAAATCGATTTGAAATTGAAGATGAAGTTGAAATTGTTTTTGAAACGAATTTAGAACTATTTGTAAAATTCGGTTTAAAAAGGAAATCGACGAAATATAATATATATATATATATATATATATATATATATATATATTATATATAGTGGCCTGAATAGAACGCGCCGCGCCGCGGCAGTTTGCGAATTTCGACCATTGACTTCGAATTGACGTTGCGGGAGATCCGACCGTCGGATTCTCCTAAAACCGGAACCGTTGGGTTCGTATCGAAAAGAGCTTTCCAATGAATATTTGAAATTTAAAATCTAACGGTTGGATTTGTAATTATGTCCAAATCAAATTTAGAAAAGGTCGATGTAAGTGCAGTTCGATGGCCGTTGATGGAAATCGACTGTACGGGCCTTGATAACATTATTAAAAATATCTATAATTTGTGTAAAATCATAAGAAATGATTTGTGAAAAATTGGGCTGAAAAATTCCACATTTGAAAAGATAAAAATAGATTTTTATCGAAATGAACTAGTTTTGAACTAGAATTAAAATCAATTTATTTTTGAAATAAATAAATTGAATTTGAAAGTGATTTTAAAAATAATCAATATTACCAATAGGTGAATTGGACTGGAGTTGAATCGAAATTATCTTCGGAATATTTCGATGTTGGATTTCGTGACTACACAGATATTGTTATGGGAATTTGAAAGATATATTTTATATCGTTATTTCCAATACGATATATGTTGGTTTCAGAACTTGATATTGAATATAAGCCAATATATTTTCTATTCAGAGCCTTGTAGTTAATATCAAATATGATTTGGGTTTGTCGTGAATCGTGTTTTATATGACATTGGTTCTTTAACCCAGTTAAAGGCAGGATATTAATTTTTGAAAAGATTAAAACTAAGTAGAGTTTTAATGAATCTTTAATTAGATTGAAATGTGAATTGATAATTTAAACTATCAAATCTGAAAGGTGATCGAGAATGGAGTGCCACCAGTTTTGCTTCAAAGCGATATATAAATCTTTAATTAGATTTGAACGTGAAATGGTAATTGATTTTACCGATAACACCATGGTGTTAGGAATGGAGTATCACCAGTTTTGCTCCATGGGATATATAGGTTGGGATTGGGAAATAAAATAAATAATTACTTCGGTGTGGTTCGCTAATCCCGACTAGTTTGAAATGATATCCAAAGGAAGATTAAAGAATAAATTTAGAAGAATTTATCTTGGATAAAATTAATGGGAACCTTTCCCTAAGAATGTGATTTTGTGAATAAAAGAACATTCTGAATTGGAATGAGGTGTTCGTTGTGGTTGTGTAACATTTGTTTATTATATACGTGGGTTATTCAGAAAGGCCGGGTTATACCCATTCTGAATAACCGATTTGACGAGATGTTGAAGATGAAGACGGTGGTTGAAGACCGGAAGTCTTCACATCGTTTGGGTGATTACTGATGATCTTGATTGGGCTGTACACCCAAGATGAGGGAATCAGTTGGTGATCGTCCAGACGTACTTGGAGATGGATGGATATGCGAGGAAAGTGCCTCCGGTTTCGTTCAGACCCAGGACGAACTAGTAAATGGATTGTGTGTCTAACATTGGATTTTCTTCTGTGTTGATTGATCTCAAGTAAATATACATCTGTTTGGCGGCAGAGAATTTATTCTCTTGCTTAACGCCCTTCTCTGAGACGTACGAGCTCAGAGGTTGTATATTGATGGACATCAGTCGCATGGAGTGAATTGCCAGTGTGGCACGCGTAAGTGGCAATTGATCAAGGCTTCTGTTGAAAAGCAAAGTCTTGTGGTTGATGATCAAAGCAGGGCCTGTGTGGCATAGCTTTGTGTATAACGTGAATTCGCGAGCCTCACACCTCGGTATGAGTCAAAAACGGGAGACGGACCGCTGGGAGAGCACGACGTTTCTTTCTAGCTAGGGCGGTGTTAGTGACCTACCAGCCCTGACATTTATATACTTTTCACCTGTGTGGTTGTTGGAATGCGAGGCGCCTCGGATATAGGTCTGTAAGGACCGGGAAACGTGTGTTCAGGAATTGCCAATCCTCAAAGTAAGAGAGGACCAGCCCAGCCGATTCCAAGGATCAAAGTAGGGTCCTGAGGCATTTGCTAGAGTGTCTCGAACGCGGAGAGGAGCTTGCCCCTTGCCTCGACTCATGACGGAAATCCAATTTCCAATATGTGATATTGCGGTTTTAATTGTAGAACTAGTATGGCGACATGATATATGGTACCCACGCCGTCTATGATTGATATTTATGATTGAAATTGTTTTGACACTATACACTTATAATAGTATCAAATGATTTGTTTAAAACATACCAAGCATGTTTGGCTATTATAAGGGAAAAACCTATCCTCCGGCTTGCGTTGCATTGTGTGATGGGACCTGGGTCTTATAATAGCTTCATTTTTCCAAAGAGCATTGCACTGTTTTGTTATATGCACTAGTATTCTTGGGAGGAAACCCGTTCCGGGTTATACGGCGTGGTCCCTTGAATTACTCTCTTTTAAAGTAAAGTTTTAAATAACTGTTTTAGTTCTCACACCAGTCACATGACTGACCTGCAGTTTATTGTTTTAACCTAAACTCTGGGTGCCCCTATTTTCCACACGGGCAGCTAGTAGTTTTGGTTTTGCAGATTTATATTCACAGGGTCCTGATTTACAGCTGGAACGATTCTCGGAAAGCTCTGTATCCGTGTATCACTTCTAGTTGTGCTTTTGTATTATTTTCTGCTGCGATGTATTTAAATGTAATTTAAATCTCTGATATTTGTTGAATGTAATTTATTCATTTATACTCTGTATATTCTTGTATCTGATGGAATTGTTGTAATAACAATGAAATGTTCTTCCGTCTGCGTTCTATTTTTGTCTTGTCCTCAATTCTATCCGTGCTTTCCTTACCGGCGAAGTTCGGGTCGTCTCAGAAGTTCTCACTGAGAAGCTAAACCAAATGCCACGACTCTTCATATGTAGGAAATCTTCGCCGTGTTTCCAACGCAGTCTGTTTCACGATGTATATATATTAAAAATAACATTTTTATTTCTATGCTATAAAAATCATATTTTTATTTCGCTAGTGTATATATAAAAATCGTATCTTTATTTTGCTATACGTATAAAAATCCTATTTTTATATTGTTAAAAATCACTTCTTTATAACGCTCAGAATCACTTCTTTATAACGCTAACTTCATGATAAAAATCATATCTTTCCGATGAATAAAAAATATTTTTTTATCATATATCATGATAAATAAAATCAAGTCATTTTACATACAAAAAATCAAGTTGATCTACCTATAAAAGTCAAGTTTTTCTATTTCAAAAATCCAATCCTTATCATATTAAAAATCAAATCTTTACTTAAGGAAAAATCATACCTTTACTTAAGGAAAAATCATATCTTTACTTAAGGAAAAATCATATTTTTACTTAAGCAAAAATCATATTTTTACGTAAGGAAAAATCATATTTTTATTTCGAACCATTTCATATAAAAATTATATTTTTATCCAAAGAATTTTTGTAACGACCCAGCGTGTTCGATGCTCGCACTTCGACAATAATACATAAAACCAGTATTACTTGCCAAATCCAAGTATCGAAACACCAGAAAGTTATTAGAAAGAAAATAGAGGGTGAGATAAGAAAGAAAGAAATATTAGAATAGAAGAAGAAAAAGAACACAACATCAGAGTCTCACATCGCAGCGGAACAAAATATAATATATGAAAATAATCTTGATTGAGAGCTTGAAAAATACTTACAAACATCAGAGTACAGCTTACAGCCAAAACATCTGGACAGTTATAATAATCTGTTCCCAGATACAACACCCAACGGAATAATGTAACATCATACGCCTGAACTCTTGCAGCTCGTCTCTTCACAGTATCTGATAACCTATACCTGTACATCCCAGGCTAACACGAGCATTACAAATACAGGGTCAGTCTGGTGAACCAGAGTGAGAACAACTCGCAAAGTTTAATAACATCCATATTGATTCTAAAGTCAAAATCCTTTTGAAATAAAAGGATAATAGTAAGACCAGCCCACACATAAACACGGACGGTTTTTACCTTACTATAACCAGAATGAACTATCATGCTTAAGCCTTGTTTAAAAATGGCAAATCTCGTTAATGCTTAAGCCTTCACATCAGTTCCTACTGTAGCCAACCTCTAATGCATCACCCCCTCCACGTCTTGCCTTCACTTCAGAAGTAGAATTACTTCTGTGTAAAAGGTCCCCAACTTCCCATGAAACAAAAACAACCGGCTGCTCTCCTTCAGCTCGATTCACAATTCACTGCTCTTCTTTCTGCTCTCTGACTTTTTTTTTTTTTTTTGCTCATTTCTTGTTGAAACGAGTGGAAAAGAAATGGCCATAAAAGAAGAAATGAAGGACGACCGCATATATACAAGGGAGAGAGCAAAAGGATAAGCACCATCCATCACCGGTAGCTAAGCAGTAGGGGGTAGGTTTGCATTGTGTTTGCTAATCAGGATAGCTGATACGAAAAGAATGGTGGCATATGGCTTTCCTTCACACTTGCATGTGTCGCATGTAGGTTAGCTAAATGAAATGAATTAGGCAGCTGTAGTTGTACGTTGATGGTGATAACACAAAAGGAAGGATAGTTCCTACCCCAGTAAATTCATATGCAGACCGTTTTGATTTAGATTGATCTGCATGTACCTTTACTTGTTAGGCATGAGTATGTCTAGGTATAGGCATAGTTAGACAAATTTTCCTTCAGCTGACGTGAATGTGTATGTGTTGTAAAAATCCATAGGATGTGAGAGGTCAGTGCTTTGGTTGATGGTGATGAAACACAGCACTGTGTTGTTTTGTCGCCTGACTGATAGGGTAGGAAAAGAAATTGGTAGCTGTTAACGCAGAAGATTAGCCATGTGGAAGTCTCAAATTTGATAGGCACTGCTTTTGTATTTCGGCTTGATGCAGGGTATCCGCTATAAGCTAGGAAATTAAAACATTGGCTACTGCATTAGTTTAGTCATCATATGGTTTAGAATATGGTTTCCTAAAGAAAACGCAGGTCTTGTTTTATGTTAGATATTTATTAAGGGTATCTGTTTCATAAAATTTCGTCCGTTTACAGACCGCTATCACCAAAAATAAAAATACTGTCGTGTCCAGCAAGCTGCCACGGTCCCAAAAATGTAATAATATCGGTACTTTAACTCATATTGTGAAACCCCAAATAAAAAGTTGCGTATTTAATTAATTAAAATTTACAGTAAAATTATAAAAACTAAATTATCACTATGTCTCAAAAGAATCTTGTCTAAATTTGAAACTAATATCTTGTTATATAAAATAAACTGTTACGGTCGATAAACGATTCTATAGCGACTTTCTGAATATTTAATTTGGGCCTATCTTGCAATCTACAAGACGAAAACTTGATTTTTCCCTTCCGTTAGAAAGATATAGTTTAACGAATTCCAACGTTTCCCGTTTCAAAGAAATCCAACTTTTAACGGATCCTGTATAGTCGTTTGAAGTTCAAACATTAAATTACGAACTGCCGCGACATTATAAGCTCGATTTATATTTAATATATATTTTTATACGTTCAAATTCGTTATAAATTCACTTAGATTACAAATTCAATATTTAAACTGATTTAAGTATTTAAAATACAACATGATAAAAATGCGGGACGTTACATTCCTTCCCCCTTAAAAGAATTTCGTCCCCGAAATTACTAAGGTAGAAGAAATGATGAAATCCGATTTATAATAAATCAAAAACCAATTTATTCAACTCTTATTAAACCATCGAGGATTTTAATCAACCAAACTAACAAGCAGTACCCGTCAACATAACCCAATTAAATATTAACATTTACTTGGGTTAGCATACCGTAATTATCAACCGATTAATATCCAATTGATTTCCACTCAATTATTATTTACTAAATTCCCAAATTTCAAGTCGATTTATTTACAATATCCAGCCTCGGTTCCACTTAACCGAGTTAAGCCTCGACCTTATATTCAATTTACTAATTGAACTCCAAATTTCAAATCGATCCTATTTAATTTCCAAATCCAAGTCTTAATTTCGATATCCATTCTTAATTTAACCAAGTTAAGTTTCAACTACACATTCAATTGATTAATTGATCTTCTAATTGATTCACCTTTACTTCAGAATCCAATTTTTGATTCATTCAATTCCATTTACCAGTTTCACCTTGAATTTCTTCTGGTTATACTAAACACTTCAAATTTTAAATCCAATGTGAATTCAATTCATATCAAGCACTCAATCAAACAAACCAATATTTCAACAATTTGACAAAATTATTTCTATATAAAAATATAATTTGGTCAAAATTATTTCATTCGACCCTCTTTACAAAACAATATCGTATTAGTGGCCAGTTCAATATTGAATCAATCAAATAACACAATATAAAACATTTTTATAAAATTTACAAATACGCTCTCATAAATATACACTCAAACTCAATCTAGGGTGTTACTAACCCTATCTCTATCGAGTTACGCCGCCACTGTAACGACCCAGGGATTCGAGTAGGCTTTTCAACCATCCTCTCCTCCCCCATGGAAGAGGGCTAACCTCCCCCCGTGGCTTACAGAGATACCTCAGAACTGCTTTTACGGCCAGCCTCTCGACTCGACCAACCCACATTGTCGGGAGATGTAAGGGAAGAGCCTCCTGTTCGCCACCAAACGCGAAGCGAGAACCCCCTATCATCTGTACCAAACCAGCTTTGATACCACTTTAACGACCTAGCGTGTTCGACGCCCGGACTTCGACAATAATACATAAAACCCGTATTACTTGCCAAATCCAAGTATCGAAACACCAGATAGTTATTAGAAAGAAAATAGAGGGTGAGATAAGAAAGAAACAAATATTAGAATAGAAGAAGAAGAAGAACACAACATCAGAGTCTCACATCGCAGCAGAACAAAATATAATATATCGAAATAATCTTGATTGAGAGCTTGAAAAATACTTACAAACATCAGAGTACAGCTTACAGCCAACACATCTAGACAGTTATAATAATCTGTTCCCAGATACAACACACAGCGGAATAATGTAACATAATACGCCAGAACTCTTGTAGCTCGTCTCTTCACAGTATCTGATAACCTATACCTGTACATCCCGGGCTAACCCGAGCATTACAAATACCGGGTCAGTCTAGTGAACCAGAGTGAGAACAACTCGCAACGTTTAATAACATCCATATTGATTCTAAAGTCAAAATCCTTTTGAAATAAAAGGATAATAGTAAGACCAGCCCACACATAAACACGGACGGTTTTTACCTTACTATAACCCAAGCCATTTTTGAAATCATATATTTTTCTGATATTATAATAGTGTCTAAATACAAATAAATAACAATCTAGCGGAGCGTTTGCATCTCACTCTCCACATATATAGTATACAATCAAAAACCGCGGGCGCTTATTGGAGATTGGATTCCGACTATGACAAGGTATGGGGCCACCTACCGATAATGTATCTCTAGAGGCGAATACACTGGGTTCAACAAGAACGTCTTGCAACCCGGCCTACACATGACCGACCACTCATTTCGCTTGAGTGTATAGAATGTATATCACCAACGGTTAGACTCAAACCACCTTTTCCCGAAAAGGGACAACATCGAAATAGATTAAAGAATGAAATGGATTTTCTCTAGATAGGTGATTATACACCCTAATGGGAGCGACCCACATAGCCATGCTGCCTGCCCGATTTTTGTCATTTCCCGGTCATGAGGCTTGAGGTCATAATGTATCTCTTGGAACACTTGGCCACTATTCACTTTGAATGCCACATCGTCAGATCCCCCAGAAATCACTAATTGATTTCCACAAAAATAATCGGGTTGATAAGTTAAGAGAAGGTGTCTTCTCCGCCGCCACAGAAATTCGTTTGAGGAAATCAACGTACGTAATCCCTTTGGAAATACTCTGTCAGACATTCATCCCTACAAGTTGTCCTGGGATTGGACAAACCGAAGGCACTCTCCTACTACATCCAAAGGATCAGTAGCGAGTAGTCCTTGCAAATCCGCAAAATCACAACCACGACCGAATCACATCAGAATATCTCTGGTTGTACGGCCAGAGAATATTCGATAGTAATCCTTCCGCTTATGAAGATCCACGGTCTTCAATTGCTCCATCTCGCTCAACATCTGATATCTTCAACGTTTACGTATTCATTGGTCGGAATGGTTTTCGAATATAAATTTGATCCCGGTCTTTCCGTACCAAAAATCGTATTGGCCAGATTTGATAGTCGGTTATTTAACTATCAAATAAACAACCATTCACTCATGAAAATGAAATGAATTCAACGATTCAGTACTCAGCAACATTTGGCCCTTGATTATAAATAATTATCAAATGATTAATTCAACTTCTGGATTTCTGTTCGATTTCCTTTTCGAATTCATTTAACCATTTCCAACTTGAATATCTCCCTTCAAATTCCATTTGTTAAGTAATGTTACTTTAAAACTTAACGTTTTAGCCTCACACATTATTTATAAAATTTGGTTTATATAACCCTTTTAACCCGCTTCTGTTATCTTAATTAAAACACTTATTTTAAGCTATCATCTCGGCTTAAAATCCCTTTTACAGCTTAATTATAAAATTCAGTTTTAGTATAAAACCGTTCATCGACTCTTTTCAAAAATCCCATTTATTTTAATACCCAGTTGATTCCTTACCTTAATGAATCTCATTACTATGTGATCACATAAATCGTCAAAATAATGATTTTAATTATATTTAACTATTATATAAATAGTTACTTCTTATTCATCTAAAACAAACAGTACCCTTTTATTTAAAATCTCATTAAATCTATTTCCTTAGCTTAATTAACAAACTAGTTTGATCAACTCAAAAACATAGTTATCTCGTTAACCAATTACAATTATCCATTCTTTTAAATTAATTAATAACGTGATTAATTTAAATAAATTCTATTAAATAAATTCAACTCTGACATTAGTCTTTTGTTCGTCTCTTTATAAATCTCGTAAAAACTTCGATTTATAAACTACTTAATAATACTTAAAACTTATAAGATAAAAAAAAATCTTAATTTCCTTTATTTATTAAATATATAGAATTAAACATCTATCTTCGATTATAAATTAAATTTCATAACTTTATTATCGTCGATTCAACCGACGGTAAATCAATATTTGTAACACCATTTATTTTTAGGCCAACTGCCGCCAACTACTCAACCAATATTGTTTATTGGTTAAAAACAAACAACCGTTGAAATTAGATTCAATTGTCAATGATCAAATTAATCATCCACTCTATTGGTCAAACCGTTCATGTAAATGCAATATGAAAATAAATAATAAATATGAGGAATCATGTTGGATTCCTCCAACCTGTTTTCCCTACATCCAAATACGATATTTCAACAATATCATTTCAATGAACATATATAATATTCAACCATCAAACAATAACAGCAATCCAAACATCCATCAACCAATTAACGGTCATAGCACAAAAATATTTAAACCCAACTTATATAAAATATAAGTGGGATAAAAACTGAGTGAGTTGAACTCACCTTGATTTCATTTCCTGTCTGGAACAGTTCGGTCTACAAGCATCCAGTAGCATTCAATTCCGTCCGTTCAAATTCCAAAATGTAGCATTCGTCGTTACGGTACCAACGTCCTTGTTTTTGTTCAATTTTGTCACTGTATGACACAGATATAAATTTAGTACGGTGTTTACTTTATTTTAATACTATATATTATTTAAACTTAAATAATAATTATTTAACCTATCATATACTAATGTTATACATAATGAAAGTTTGGCACCGCACTTGTTTACAATAATCGTCCATATATTTCGTATTACGTCCGTGACTTCATACCCAAAACAAGGCACCGTACTATATACTATTTAATGTATAAACTTACATTAAACACGTGCTAACTACTTACGTTAGTTAGGCTCCATTCACCCATGGTTAGGCACATTTCCAAACCGAATTGTCCACATTTAAAAGTCACCTAGGATACTTTAAAATAGTTAGGCACCTTAATTATTTCATTGGTTCATGACTCACGTTGCCTACATGTTTGGCACCATTTAAATCCTTCCAGGTACGTTCATCCCTTGTATAAGAGCTAGACAATATTTCTCATTTTAAAGTGTGTGTGTGTGTATATATATATATATATATATATATATATATATATATATATATATATATATATATATATATATATATATATATAAAAACTAATACTATTTATTATTAACTACTAATTATCCTTTGCTTTAAGGGTCCAGATCACACTTTTAAGGCCACGTTATGTTATTGATTAGACAATACTAAACCCCTTTTTGACACAGTAGCTTTTGCCAAGGAGACCAATTCTTCTGTACCCAATTCCCCTATCCCCAATGTTCCCTCCAGTCAAATCTCTCTAATTCAGTTTTTTTTGCATTTTAGTCTCCGGACAATTAAAGGGTTTAACTGCAAAAGACGGAAATCAGGGGGCTGTGATTGGTTGGGGACACGGGGCACACCAAATTTCGGCACAGAAGAATTGGTGCGTTTACCAAGTTACTACAAACCAATTAGGTACTCTCTATTACCAAATTTGTAAAATGTGATGACTAAAATGGCTTGAGGAACAGAATTAGGCACCAATAGTATATATACTAGTCCACCTTAGTTCAAATGAGATTAGACACTGTCATCTATCTAGGCATATTAAATAAACTACTATTCACGGTACAATATGATCATGGTTAGACTAAGGCACAGAAACTATTTCCAGATCCCATTCAACAATGATCTTAAATATCAACTGTAAAGATCATGACTATCCGCATATATTTCAGTAACGAACACAATTAAATAGGACACAAATCCCTTATAATTCGGTACCATTTGTTTATTCAAACAAATCCTTATATTCTATTCAAACAGTAACGAAAATAATTTTAATTAATAAATCAGTTAAACCATTGCTAGTTGAAACACTGGATATCATGTCATTTAAACAATAGTATTTGAACTTAAATGTTATATGTTGATCACTTAAAAAAATTTCGCAGTGATCTCTTATCATATTTCAGGGCCATACCCAACTATCCTATTTTTTTAATTTAATATTAATATGACTTTTAGTCAAAAGGAAAACGAGTGGGCAAGGGCAAATACCGGTTAGGGATATCAAATTCTATTATCAGGCACAATAATGAATGCTTACTGTTCATGTTTATATACCCATGTTCAGAGTATATTAGGCACGATATATAAATGTTTAACATATATATATATATATATATATATATATATATATATATATATATATATATATATATATATATATATATATATATATATATATGAACTTACATTAACGACATTTGCCATTTTTAAACACGGCTTAAGCATGATTGTTCATTTATTTTTACTGTTCATTTTATTTACCTGCGTTGGTCCCTTCTTGACGTCACTAACTGTCTGCGAGCCTCCCACCCAAATGCCTCCGACCTCTGCTTCACTGAACGACCCCTGTTTCATTCCACTTCTTCACATCAGTTCACGCTACACGGTTCCTACTGTAGCCAACCTCTAATGCATCACCCCCTCCACGTCTTGCCTTCACTTCAGAAGTAGAATTACTTCTGTGTAAAAGGTCCCCAACTTCCCATGAAACAAAAACAACTGGCTGCTCTCCTTCAGCTCGATTCACAATTCACTGCTCTTCTTTCTGCTCTCTGACTTTTTTTTTTTTTTTTTTTTTTTTTTTTTTTTTTTTTTTTTTTTTTTGCTCATTTCTTGTTGAAACGAGTGGAAAAGAAATGGCCATAAAAGAAGAAATGAAGGACCGCATATATACAAGGGAGAGAGCAAAAGGATAAGCACCATCCATCACCGGTAGCTAAGCAGTAGGGGGTAGGTTTGCATTGTGTTTGCTAATCAGGATAGCTGATACGAAAAGAATGGTGGCATATGGCTTTCCTTCACACTTGCATGTGCCGCATGTAGGTTAGCTAAATGAAATGAATTAGGCAGCTGTAGTTGTACGTTGATGGTGATAACACAAAAGGAAGGATAGTGCCTACCCCAGTAAATTCATATGTAGACCGTTGATTTAGACTGATCTGCATGTACCTCTACTTGCACTACAACAAAACAGTCCTTTTACAACGGGCAAAAACCGTTGTTATAGGCTTTTCACAACGGGCTTTAGTCCGTCTGAATATGAGCCGTCGTAATAGATCCTTCCAAGTTTACAACGGTCATTGACTGTCGTAAACACCCGTTGTAATAATGTGTCTCTATCACGTGCACAGACTCTAAGACAATGTCTATAAACCCGTTGTAATAGCTGATTAATTACAAGCGGCTTCTACCCGTTGTAATACAGTATATTACAACAGTCGTCGACCGTGGTAATATACTAGTTGGTAAACTGTCTACAATAGCATATAACAACAGGATTTGCCCGTTGTGAAATTACAACTGTCTTCAACCGTGGTAATATACTACTTCGTAGACTGTCTACAATATCATATAACAACAGGGTTTGCCCGTTGCGAAATAATAGATTTATATATACACCTGATACCATATTGATTCATAATAATAATATTTATATTTTAACATGCTGATACAACACATAATAAAAGACTAAAGAAAAAGTCTTAAAATTCCAACACGTTTCAAAAAGATAGATAAGTTTACATCCAATCCAAAAGATTTAGATAAGTTTACATCCGATCCAAAAGATTTAGATAAGTTTACATACCAAAAGATTTAGATAAGTAGCAGCCACCTAGTTCTAAGTTCTAACATAATTACATAACTAGTTTCATAAGTACCAACAGTAGACCAAGGAAATGTAATCTTTGTGCCACGCGACGGTAGATCCAACGGCCTGTCCGATAGTCGACATCTCTGAATTTGGCCTAAACAAAAAAGTTTCCGGTTCCACCGCTACATTCACACATATCTTCCAAGCATCAGCTCCAAGCTTTTTGAAATGTACCAAAGCATCGGGATCGGTACTTGCTATCGTCCCCTCTGCAATTATGTTTTTCTCCCAACCTAATAGATTGCACTTTTTGTTCACCAAACCGTCCATAGTAACCCGATCCCGTCGATCTTGAGACTGCATACTGTTACTAGCACGGTGTGACTGCAAAAAAAAAAAAAAAAAAAGAAGTTACCCAAATGCAGAAAGAATATATTGCTGTAATCTTACAGCATTGCTAACCAAATGCAGAAAAAATTGTTAACCAAATACATCATTCAGAACTTATTATACAACATTGCTGTAGCCTGTAACCTAACAGCATTGCACTAATTCTGATAATATTTTTGAATACAAATAGTAATTGCTGTTAACCAAATGCAGAAAGTAATGCATAAAATTTGAAATATTTTTCTCACTATGAAAATGTTAACCATTGCTTCCAGTGAAAATCAGACAGCAAAATTAGTCGACCTGAAATCCTAGTGTATATTTGATCATGTAAAAGCTAACTACCTGAGTTTAAGTGATAATATTAGTGCTGTGTGCAATGGCCTTGTTAAGGATGATGCTGTTAGCAATAAAGAGATTCCAGTTAGTGTCAAGAATGTGAATGTGAGTGAGAAAGTTAATTCTGGTACCCTAACTAATTAAGAAGAAATTTAGTTAGAAGAAAGTGATGAAAAGAAAGAAAAGTGTTGTTCTTCCCAAAAGCCAGAGCAGGAATGATAAGGCAAATATTGAGAAAAATGGAATTGTTGAGAACCTGGTTCAACATTTTGGTTGTTCTAGCAGTTACTTAGGCAATAAGTTTGGTTTTCTCGCCCCTAGTGATGAAGGAAATGAACTGATCGATTCATATCGATAAAGAAAATGAGGAAGGAGAGATTTGTAAAATAAATGACATGCTCACTAAAGCTTTCTCTTTCTCTGAAAACTTAGGAGTTAGCAAAGAAAAACAAGCTGTTAATGTACTTTGTTTAGGCACCAATGCCACTGAAACTGCAGTGCAACTTGATTGCATTCGTCCAGTGCAACTTGAAGGTGGTTCGGATGTGACTCCTCAATTGGTTATGACTCCAGTGAACGAGTATGACCAGCACGTTGCTAAGACAACTGCTGTAACTCCTCAACTGGTTACTAAAATTACAATTGCAAACAAGTCACCACTATCGAGTGCTTTTATGTATTCCAAGTAATTAAAGGAATATGAGGAAGTTTTATTGTGTATATGATCAAAAGGACTAACAGGATGACGCATGCTGAGAATTACCAAATGGTAATACTACTACTACTCTCCAGCTTATATACAGTTGCTCAACAACGGCACGTCAACAGTTTTTATATATTAACACTACTACTCTCAACAACGGTCAGCTACTCTTCCAGTTCTGATCGAAGAATTCAAAAACAGGTGAGATTACGCTAATACTATCAACCCTATTTATGGAATTATAGAAAGGTTATGTGTGAACCTTGGTAAAGTATTAATAGAATCGAAATCTTTAGAAACATGGAATCAACAGGTTTTATATATTAACACTACTACTCTCAACAATGGTCAGCTACTCTTCCAGTTCTGATCGAAGAATTCAAAAACAGGTGAGATTACGCTAATACGATCAACCCTACTTATGGAATTATAGAAAGGTTATGTGTGAACCATGGTAAAGTATTAACAAAATCGAAATCTTTAGAAACATGGAATCACAATACTTCTAAGTATTATATCCTAATATGGTTTTTAAAATAAAAATAAAAATCCAGTTTTATATTCTATCATGAGGTGTATGAGCCTGAGTAATCTCCTTATCCGCCACAGTATCATTTTTTCTCTGTAAAAGTACAAGAGATGACTTGGTAATTCATAAGCACATAATACATATTTGTTAACAAATAACTAATTAACTGTAAACTTACCGTCATGACGATATTAGTCAGCTCTTCTACTTTAGCGGTCAAATGAGTTACTTGATTTTTCAATGCAATCACCGTTTTTGAATTACTTGCATAAGCACCAATTTGAGATGGTACGACACCAAAACCTAGTCCTCTCACCCTTCCCCTATGTTCATTTCCAAAAAGATGTGACACTCCATCCCCACTCATCGATGTTGTTCCATTTGAGCTCTGAGCACCACTGTGCTGTTTTATCTTAGCCTACAAATTAAATTTTAAGTTGTATGAGGACTGTTCCTTAATATTCTTCTGAAGAAATGGTTGACATTGTATTATGCAATACTGCAGCAACCAGATAACCAAGTGCTTTAACTTACCTTTACAATATATGATTTTCAAACTTGCAAAATTGAATTTGGAGCATTTTAAGATTAGAGTTCCATAGTTTAATTAACAGTATACCGATGTATTTTGTGTAGGTGACCACATCGCATAAAAATGCATGCATCTTCAATAGTTAAAAAATCAAGTTCAGTCCTCTGATTTCAATGCACAATTGAAGACAAGTGCATTAGATTATATGTCCATAAATATGCCGGATTTCCCCCCGGCACGCCGGATTTCAGGCCATCCCGGTCTGGTTCCGGCGATGACAGGGGCTGAATTCGCAGAAAATTCCGTTTCGGTACCGAAGCCCAAAAAGAAAAAAAACAAAGAAGAAAAGAAATCTAAACCCATAAACGAACAAGCCACAGCAAGGAAGAAATTAAAGCAACATGCAGAAAGAAGCGCCAGAGAAAGAAGCCGCAGCGTAGAAGAAAGAAGCCGCAGCACAGAAGAAGCGGCTTTTATTTAGGGTTTCTCTTTGGATTTTGTATATTATTTATGGGTACTGTTAAAGGGACTCCATTTTAAGTTAAGGAGGGTTACATTTTTTAATTATTGAACAATTGTTAAGGGGAGGACAAAATAAATTAGCCCCCCCTTAAATATGCATATAAAAATTCCCAAGCTAACCCTATAATCCTTTAGAATGTATACCTTAAAACATAAACCCTAAGTAATGAATGAAAATTAATTTGGATATGAAATAATTAATGGATACAGTGAAGTTAACGGAGACTCAGGAAAGTTGCGTTGTTGCATCGGATCACGGGAGTTCCTATTGGGATAGGATGAATTTTGATTATTTGTACCGCGTTGAATATATTGATCGACTATATTATTTTTCATTGAATATCATAGTTTATATGAAATAAGTATTGTACAGTTTGATCCTGCAACTGGACCGTGATATTTGATCCTTCAATTTGATCAAAATTTTCAACGGGAATACTAATTGACATATGTAGTGATGATTCAACGTCAATTAGCTCGCCCGCAGTCATATAATCGTTGATCAATATATATTTCGGTAGTTGCACACTGTTTCATTTACCCGGGATTATTGTCATATGGCAACAAGATATTCAGCATTAGACCATTGAGAAATTACAGTAAATTCATCAGGATACGACTATGACCGAATTCAATTTGGCAGGTTTTTACACGTAGTGTGCTGCCATGATTTTGAACACTTAATTGTTGCAGTTTGACCGCGTTATGTTATAAGGCTTGTACCTCCTTCATAATCGTACTATTTGCTTGGTTTTGAATTACTATTATGTAGCAGTATTTGAATCTTCATCTTTATAAATGCGCGTTCAAGTGTCAAACTATAATATTATATACATCTGCATTTCTCTTAAAATGTATATTTACTTGAATTAAATGGACCGTGCTTGTTATTTTTTCTCCCTTTAGCTTGAGTTACCAACTGTTTCTTGGGATGATTGTTCCATACATCCTTCGATACTTGGTCTATTAAAATTGCATCCATTGGGTAGGTGGAGTTACTTGTTTTGTTCTTATTTTAGGATTTTTCGTGATATTGTCAAGGTAAGTTTTTGTCTTGCTCTTAATTTAACATATCGCATGATATTTGCATAGCAGGCCTACATGGAGGACTTAATTATGCTGAAAATTATTAAAATGAGACATATAGGTAATAATAATAGGATTTAGTGTACAATTTATTCTAATTTAAAGGAGATTTTCAACAAAATGAAGTCCTATTGTTCAAATTATTTTGCAGGAAATCAAAATGTTTTAGCATAAAAAATATTATTAATATATCGCTGGATTCAAGTTACATGCACCAATGATATTGTTTTCCATCGTTTTATGATTGTACCAGTTTACCAAGATTGAAGGGCTTGGAGGAAGGTAAACAGTATCGTGAGGCTATTTTCTTATTTTATTTTCTAGCCAGCAAAAATCTGAGTACGAAATGATGTACAAGTCATTTGACTTTCAAATCATAACTACTATGTTCAATTGAATGAATGTAATACGGTAATGAACCACCGTCTGGGTAAGCCATGCAGAAGAAACAAAGACCCGAATGTATACAGTTTCAGCATTCAAACATTTTTTTATTCGCAACGTGGTAGGATCGAACTGAAATTAATTTTAATGGTTAGGGACGCAAGGGTATTTTAGTATGTATTTCAGTTTAGTTTAAAAATTGCAAACCCCCCCTTAACAATAAAATAATAGGATGGAGTCCCCTTAAATTTATCCCTCCCTTAACAAAAAATGGAGTCCCTTTAACAATCCCCTTATTTAATTTAGCCGATTGTTTGAGCAATTTCTGAGCGTAGTATTTTATCTTTTAATAGTATCTCAGCTGATTGTTAGCGACAAATCTGGATGCATTAAAACGAAAATTTTGGAAAGCTACTAACGGAAAATGTTATGTTATATGCACATTTTTGTATCAAAACATACATTTTCTACAGAATTTAAGATAAATTAAGAAAGAAAAAGTATCGGAATTGAAACAGGATCTCTGAGTTTTTCAGAATGAAACTGAAATATCAAAATTTCTCAATGATCGAAATGAAAACGAAAATCGAAAGTCTAAACCTTGATTAGTAGTACATATTTATTTGCGTATTTGTAAAAAAACATACCGGAATCATCAAACCGGAATTTCCGGAACGGAACCGGACTTTTAATATTTTTACGCGACTGGAACGGAACCAGAAACCAGGATTTCGAACCTTGAATGGGAGTAAAAATAGATCCAGCGAAATATTTGATAATAAATAAAAAACTTACAATGCAATCGGCAACAATGGAGTTCGGTGGGTCTCCATTTTTTTTTGTATGGGCTTTGCACCATAGCTCATCCCTGCTAATATTTGTTATTCCAGATTCATTTTTCTGCAAATAACAATGGTAAGAAGGAAGAACCAAAGGAAAAAAAAGATATTATTGATATAAACGTACATGAATTTCTTACCATATCCTGTTCTAATCTCGCATAACCTTTTCTGCTCATTGTATGTGGAATTTTGTTTTTATCTCTCAATGCTTTGTATTTTTTGCTAATTTCCTACATCGGAGAAATTCATTCATAAACTATAATTTACCTTTTAATTTATAATGAATAAAATACAGCTTTTATTACCCCAAATTTCTCCGATAGTTTTTCCTTAACAAAGTCGTTCCACTCTTGAACATCTTCTGTAGTATCCGGTTTTAGCATCGCCAATTTAGCGGAAGAGTCAGAACACATAGAAGCTGCTTTAATAGCGGAAACTAATTTTGACTTCGCCTCTCTCCATCGTACTCCCACCATCTGAAGCAACAGATCCTTATATGCTTCATCCACCACAAATCTTGACTACACAACAAACAATTATTTATTTTTAGCCAACAATTATTAATTTTTAGCCAACAGCTATTATATATATTGGAAACAGAAATAAGAACATTTCAGCTCTTACCTAATACAAGATTAGTTGACAGGCAAAGCATAAAGTAATTTTTGAGGAATTATGATGGATAAACCATTGGAATGAAATGAAGTAAAAAAAAAAAACTAAATGCACAAATCAAAATCATACCTGAATACAAGTCCATACATCTTTCTTTAAGTTTATGTCAACCTTTTTCCACTCTGAAATGGTCAAAGGTATCATCTCCCTTGCTAAGGTACCAAGATACGATGATAAGTGTTTAGAGTTGGAGCCTATTGGTTGACCACGATCATTGAATATAACTTCGGCCCTCTCATTCGGCGTCAAAGAAAATTTTTTCATCATCGTCCTCCCTCTTTTTTTCCTTGCCATCTCTTGTTGAATACCATCATTAGAATTTGGATTGTTCAAGGCAACCATGGCGTTGGGTGGATCTATGTTTGTGGGGGTGATATTTGTAGATCCGATTGAATTAGGGCTAGGATTGAGATTTGGAGAGTGAATATTATCGGGTGGAGGCTGCGTTTCCTTACGCTTTCGAGGGGATGTTCTAACCCGATTGAGATTTGGAGAGTGAATATTATTGGGTTGAGGTTGCATTTCATTACGCTTGCGAGGGGATCTTCTAACCGGATTGGGATTCGGAGACTGAATATTATCGGGTAGAGGCTGCATTTCAATACGCTTCCGAGGAGATCCTCTAACATTGTTGTTTAAACTTTGAAAAGAAACATCAGCACATCTTTTTTCATTGATTTTCACACCAGCAGTCTTATCTTTTACATGTGAAGTTGCAACTGCAGCTAGAGATTGTCTCTTTAAATATCTCATTGCTACCTTTGATATCTGAAATTAGCATACACAGTCAACATAAATTCTAGTACAGTTCTGAAATGTTTGTATAGGTTTGATGGGTTATTGAGTTAGTTAAGTTAAACTATGTAGCATAATAAACTGTGCAGCATACTAAAGTAGGACATAAGGTAATTTTTAGCAAAGATTTAGGCAAAATTTATAGTCCAACCATTAACAAACTAGATATATGAAAGTGATGAAGTGCTCCTCGTCACGTCTACAATGGATTAAAAGAATATTTTGGTGCCAAAATTTAATGGTAATCCGGGCGTGTTCTTAACATAAATGACAAACATATATCAAATAAAGGTCTGATAGTTGAATAAAAGGAAACAAAAGCGACAGCTGGAAAAAAGGTAATAGAAGCGACACAAAATTTACATATGTATTTAGCACAGAACAACGACACAAAATTATCAGACATAGGAATTTCTTGGCTTATTTGCATATGTATTTAGCACAGAACAACGACACAAAATTATTAGACATAGGAATTATTAGCACAGAACATCGTTTTTGTTTGAGAAGGGAATTTCAATTTCTGTTGTTTGAAATACATAAGCGATATAATTATTAGACATAGGAATTTCTTGGCTTATTTGCATAAAATTCTATAATTTGGTGCCATGCACCACATATAATTCTATGTATTGTACCACTGAAACATTATTCAGCTGTTTTATATAAATGTTGTACCATGTTCAAACTTAACCACAAAAACAATGCATGTATATAAAATAAGAAGACAGATGAAGAAAATGGAATGTGATATTCCATAAGGCCCAAATTCAAAATCGAACTGTACAAATCACAACCAAGCAATCTGTCCTATTGTTAGGAAAGTTACAGTATTGCCGAGGAATGCACATTTATTTACTAGTGATACAAGGAATGCACATTTAGTTACAGTATATATTCGGTATTAAAATTCTACATATGCTGAGTGGTGTATTAGAATCGCAATATAGCTTGAGTTTTAGTTTTTTTGTAATCTGTTTATGAAGGAAAAAAGAGGAATTTAAGTTATAAGCTGAAATTCTATGCAGACCATGAATCATGAAGCAGACATAAATTTATGTCTATGAACCATGAACCTTGAATAATGAATCAAGATGCCCACTGATTTGATTAAAGAAGTGGATATATATGGATATGAACAATGGAAAGTTTTTAATTTTATTTTCAACAGTTGTTCTAGTGGTACAGTGATAAACAACCCAATTTCGATGATAAATAGCGCAATTTCGATGATAAATAGCCCAGTAATATTTGATTGGTATTTGATAAAACAAAATAATACAGTGTTGATAAGCATGTAACTATGTAAGCAAAGTTTATATAGTTGTCATTAGTTATGTAAGCAGAAGTATCTCCTTCTCAAGAGCAAAATAATACTAGTGATACAAGCAATGCCTATCACTTAAATGGTTTGAAAACTAAAACCAACGTCGCGCATTAATGAAAGGCAAAAGCAAACACGGCCAACTCAAGCACACATGCTAATCTTACCACTAATCACGGCTCTAAATCATTACGAGTTTTTCTAAGAAAACCAAATCTGATAGCTGCTTTGTAACAACCCGTATTTTCAATAACCTGTTATAACGTAAATTGAGGCAGAATTTAATTCTGAAATCTGAATCAAGGGAAACGAGCTGTGCCATTGCGTTCGTCTCGGAAAAATACGCGAAATAGAGTCCGAGTTTTCGAAAATCGGAGTCCGTATGACCCGATTAAGACCCAACGAAGTTTTCAGAAAAATTCAAAGTAAAAACAGATTTCAAATTCAAGTTTGAAATTGGAAATTTGGGCCAGTTTGGGCCAGGCGGGAAAGTTCCCGCCAGAGCACCCAAGTCGACAGCCCTGTCGACTTGGGAGTCGACTTGGTTGGACCCAAGTCGACAGCCCTGTCGACTTGGCTGTCGACTTGGTCCAGCCGGGCTGTTTAGCCTGGTGCACCATTTAGAGATTGTGTTGAGCTTGGGGGCCAGATTCGATTTTAAGGGCTGAGATTGCAACTAGGGTTTAATCCTATGGCCTAAAACACTTGCCTAATCTATAAATAAGACCCTAAGCTAGCCCTAAATCATCATTAATCAATCCTACAACTAAACTATGGCAAAATCAATCCTCTCATGGCCTCCACTCTCTTCATAAAAATTCCTAAATAAATTTCTATGAGATTTTCCATGCATACAAGTGTTTTCAAGCTTGTATGAGCATCATTAGCTTGCATTCAAGTCAAGTTTCTATATTTGCATCTTAAAGGAAGAGTTTTGATCATTTTGGCTTGCATTTTGGGGTTTAATTGATTGCATAAGGGCTTTCTTATATTTGCTATACTCATTTGAGTCTTCATAAGCATTGTAAGCCCTATTCTACTTTCATACTTAAACTCTAAAGTTAAATGTATGATATGCAAGTTTGCCATGATATGCAAGTTTACTATGATGTGTTATGCAAGTTTACTAAGATGTGTTATGCAAGTTTACTATGAAGTGATATGCAAGTTCATCAAGTTATGTTATGCAAGTTTGATATGCAAGTTTGGGTTGATCATTTGGCTCATGTTATCATGTTATGCAAGCTTATCTTGGGCTTATGAACATAAAGCTTCAAGCTTTATGCTAAAGGTTGCATTTTGGCAACATGTAAGTTATCATATCCCTTATGATAACTTGCATGTGAGGCTAAATGCGAACTTATGGCCATTTTTACATGTCATTTATCACCATGTATCACCAATATGCTAAGTTTGGTTTTATGCATGCTTTTGAGGCCTAAAAATGCAATATGCAAGTGTATGAACATATGAACATTTCATATGCCACCATGTTGAACTTGTGGCTTCAACACCTTTATGTCATGATTATGCCAAGTTCCCTCTTTCTATCCTTTATGCGCTATTGCGATATGTAAGCGATGGGATTTCGTTTGGGGTTGGGTAAACTTAAAAGACATAAAAACATAAGCTTGGGAATTTACCTATTAAGTTAGGTCTACCCAATTGCTTGAAAACTTGTAACATGTTTTGGAAACATGATGGACATGACACTTAGAAAAGATAAGTGTGACCAACTCGAGGTTGGGTTGAGTTTGTAGCGTAAACCTACCCGGAACCGACCGGCTTAACTAGTTGCTACAAACAATAGGACCCAATGTGAGAAGTTGGCCATGTTGTACCTTGAACCCGAGGTTAGACCAAGTTGTGGTGTAAAGCTACTCGGAACCGACCGGCTTAACTAGTAACCGCAACAAAGTCTAATGTGAGAGGTTAAGGCGCATTAAATTAATTAATGCTTCATGATTAGGGTTAAGTCATGGTCCACTTAGTACTTAACCAATTTGGGCTCGGTAGATTAATCGGGGTTAAGTCGTGAACTCATCGTTACACTTAACCAAGTTAATCCATGATTAGCAAGAGGGTTAAACCGTACTTAACCCACTAGAAAAATCCTAGCAATGGGGGTCCACTCCAGCAGTAATCCCAAGTTAGTATCATCATGACCCTAGGGACTAGGCTAGGGAGGGGGCACGATTACTGGGCTGGAGGTAAGCGACCAAAAGCGACGGCAGAGGGTACGCCGGTGTAGTTCCGGGCGGACCATGGTCGTGCACATAGTCCGAAGCCGGGGAAAGCATGCACGGGTACCAGTAGATCGAGACTGTGCACTCATGTTTATGGTGTCCAAGGGTTGCCACCCTAGGGCTTGATACACCCGACGGGAGACCCTGCACAGTCTGACTACAATTATGATTGGGCTGCATTGACACCAACACGTGACGAGTTAGGCTTAGGGAGCCGATCGACTAGACCGTTTGGTTGGACCTTGTATTAGGGTCACTTCATGTTATTGGGCCAAAGCTTGGGCCAAGGGATCAATACTTGTTTATTCAAGTCATGTTAGTTTGCTAGTACACCTGTGGTGCAAAAACCTTAATCCTGATTATGCGATGACACCTTTGTCTACCTTGTTAGTTAATCACCATGCTAGTATGTTGTTATCCTTATGATCATACCTGCTGCTCATGCCAGTTAACTTTATCAGTTTACATTGATTGTGGTAGGGCTTACTCAGTCTTTTTTTGACTGACCTGTTTTCTTTCGCCTCTTTTCTTCCGTTCCCCCCCCCCCCAGGTTCTCAGGGAGGGAATATTGGAGCTTAGCTAGGATTTCTGACTGCTTGCTTGAGGGATTTAGCTCATGTACGATTTGACATGAAGCTAGCTATGGCTATCACTTCTTTTGGGGATTAGTACTTATGTATTTCAGTTTTTCAGTTGATGTTGTTTTATCTAGACTTTTTTATTTGGGAAGTTGACATTATGTTGTACCAGACTGGTTTTGAAATGGTTTGAAATCTTCCGTTGTTTTATCTATGTTATTTACTCTGTTTACATATATACATATGTTCTTGTTCTGCCTTGATATATCATTATGCATGTTTACCTGATTCAAACGCCCCTCCAAAGTCAGAGTGCTTGCAAGAGCCACCCTGGCGGAGGTGGGGTGTTACAATTTTGGTATCAGAGCATATGGTTTACGAGAAGGAACAAAAAGGTTTTTAAAACTTTTTGGAAAACTATTTTCAAAACCAAGTATAAAGTATTTTCCAAAGAAAAGTCTAGTTTATTTTAAAGGCTATTCCCCAAAAAGCCATTAGCAAAATTCCTTTGTTTTTCTCTATTCTGAATTTGTCTTTTTCTTCGTTTTCAGTATGGCCGATAACTTTGCTATTCCGGAGGGAGTACACGTACCTGTTTGGTATAGGAGACTTTTGGAGGCTAGGGCGACCGAAGCCGGCCCCGCAGATGTCCCTCCTCCTCCTCCAGTAGTTAATGCTCCTCCTCCTCCTCCGGTAGTTAATGTTCCTCCTCCTCCTGTCGCTGAGGTTCCTCTTCCTCCTCCCCCTCAGCATCCTCAAGCTGACTTCGCAAAGACTTGCAAAGATTTCAAAGCAATGGGTGGCAAGAACTTTCAAGGCACTGAGACTTTTGTAGAGGCCAGAAATTGGTTGAAAGAGACCGAGGATTTATTTGCTATCTTTGGGATAGACGATCAGAGGAAGGTCTTGTTGGCGGTTTGGCTTATGAAGGATGAAGCCGCTTATTGGTGGGAAGTCACCAATGGTACTAGGCCGGTTGAGACTTGGGCCGATTTCAGGGCAAGGTTCATGCTTAAGTTTCTATCTTCTGCTGAGGAGAATCTGCAAATGGAGAGGTTCATAACTTTGAAACAAGGAGATATGTCTGTCAAAGAATATGTGAACAAGTTCAATCAATTAGCTCGTTTTGGCTTGGATATGGTGAATACTCCTCAGAAGAAGGCTCTTCGTTTTGCTAGAGGATTGAATGAGCCGTTGTAGGGATTGGCTATGTCACATATTCCCCATGGGGCCACATTTGAGAGTTTGGTTGATATGGCGTTACTTCAGGGAGATGTCAAGAAAGAGACCAAGATGAATGATACTCAAGCCAAGAAGACTGATTCCCAGGGGAAAGGAAATCAGGGTAATCCAAGTGGTCAGAGCAGTCAAGGCAATCAGAACAAGAACAAGAGTAAAGGCAACAAGGGGAACAACAACAAGGGCAAGAACAACAAGGAGAAGTGCCATTATTGCGGTTCAGTTGGGCATCTTATTAAGGATTGTAAGAAGAGGAAAAGGAAGAATGGTGAATGCTTTTTCTGCGGTAAGACTGGACATTTCAGTAGGGATTGCCCGAAGAAGCAAGGGCAAGGCCAGGGTCAGACTCAGCGTGCTGGACCTTCAGGAGGGCTAGTTCATGCTCTCAATGTCGCTCCAGTTCCCGATCGAGGTAGTATTTCTGTTGAGAGCCTTGTATATATTTCTGATTTTCCAGTTCGTACCTTGTTTGATTCTGGTGCATCGCATAGCTTTATCTCATCTGATCTTGTTGATAGTTTGCACCTTAGTACTAGCTTGGTAGATGATCCCGTCTGTGTCTCAAATCCTATTGGGGGTTCCGCCCATTTGTCTATGATATGTGGGGATTTGAGGATCTCTATACTGAGTGTAGAGTTCTTGTGTAGTGCTTATGTTCTTGGTTTTAGGGGATACGGATTGATATTGGGCATGTATTGGTTGTCCAGATATGGAGCCATTCTTGATTGTGAGCGTAGGGTTGTGAGGCTCGTGACTTGCCTCGGAAACACCCTAGAGATTTCTTGTGATCCGAGAGGTCCCGTCATGTTGTGCTATCTGGAATCACTCGACTCGTCAATGGAAACTCTTCAGTCTGTGAGAGTGGTTCGAGAGTATCCGGATGTTTTCGATGAAGTTAGGGGGTTGCCCCCTAAGCGAGAGATTGATTTCCGCATTTATCTGGTGGATAATGCAAAGCCGGTTTCTTTGCCCGTTCGGCACATGGCTTCGCGTGAAAGGCAGGAGCTAAGTAAGCAAGTGAAAGAGTTGCTTGAGAAGAACTTCATTAGACGAAGTATATCTGAATGGGGAGCGCCTGTGGTATTCGCTACCAAGGTAGATGGTTCTCTCCGACTTTGTGTTGACTATCGAGAGTTGAATAAGCTGACTAAGAAGAACAGACACCCGTTACCGAGGATTGATGATCTCTTTGACCAGCTTGTCGGTGCTTATGTTTTCTCTCAGCTTGATCTTGCTACTGGATTCCATCAGCTCAGGGTAGCTGAGGATAGTATAGACAAGACTGCGTTCAGGACTCCAGATGGATTCTTCGAATGGCTTGTCATGTCGTTCGGCTTGACTAATGCACCCGCATATTTCGTGGACTTGATGAGTAGGGTGTTCAGGGAGTTCTTGAACAAGTTTGTCGTGGTCTTCGTAGATGATATTCTGATCTTCTCTAAGGATGAGGAAGAGCACGCAAGGCATCTCGTGGAGGTGATGGATACGCTTAGAGCGCATTAGTTGAAGGCCAAGTTCTCCAAGTGTCACTTTTGGAGAAGGGAAGTTAGATTCCTTGGGCATATAGTATCTAAGCAAGGCTTAGCGGTGGATCCCACTAAGGTAGTTGCAGTTCAGGAGTGGAAGACTCCAAGGAATGCAACCGAAGTGAGAAGTTTTCTAGGTCTTGCGGGTTTTTACCGGAAGTTCATCAAGGACTTCGCGAAGATTTCCGCTCCTCTCACTAAATTGACGAAGAAGAATTTAGTCTTTGCTTGGAGCATAGAATGCGAGCTTGCTTTTCAGAAGCTCAAGAGAGCTCTCACATCAGCACCTGTTCTAGCTTTGCCCGATGGAGGGAAGCTATTTACAGTATACACCGATGCATGTGGCACGGGGTTAGGAGCTGTTCTTATGCAAGAAGGAAGGGTGATATGCTTTGGCGGTAGACAACTCAAAGTGCATGAGAAGAATTATCCCACTCATGACTTAGAGTTGGCAGCAATAGTATATGCACTCAAAGCTTGGCGCCATTATCTTCTGGGAGAAAGATTTGAGCTTTATACCGATCACAAGTCATTGAAGTATCTCTTTTCTCAGAAGGATCTGAATCTGAGGCAACAAAGATGGATGGAATTCTTGGCGTCCTATGATTTTGAGATAGCTTATACCCCTGGCAAGGGGAATGTGGTAGCAGATGCATTGAGTAGAAGAAGGTTGACTCTGAGTCCTCTATTCGTTGAGATGAAGAATTTAGAGTATGTGGCAACCTTTGATTTCTCTTTGGCGATTAAGTCGATGACCGGTTCTCTAGCATCCCTGGAACTCAGACCTACCCTTCTTGATCAAGTTGGGGCTTCGCAGAGAGAAGACCCTCAGATAGTTGAGATTATGGATAAGCTGATTCGAGGAGAGGCGTCTAGTCATCTCGCTCGATATTCTATTGATGACAAGGGTTGGTTGAGGAGAGACGGAAGGTTATGTGTTCCAATGGTAGAAGATTTAGTAAGAAAAGTTCTGGAGGAAGCGCATCGCTCTAAGTTGACTATACATCCGGGCGGAGATAAGATGTATAAAGATATGAAGCGCATTTTCTTTTGGCCTGGGATGAAGAAGGATGTGGCATAATTTGTCTCTAGATGTATCATTTGCCAGCAAGTTAAGGCCGAGTCGAAGAAGCCCGGTGGGCTATTGCATCCTCTAGACGTTCCACTATGGAAGTGGGAGAGTATTTCCATGGATTTTATTGATGGGCTACCAAGGTCAAGGAAAGGGAATACGAGCATTTGGGTTATTGTGGATAGGCTCACGAAGAGTGCTCATTTCATTCCGGTGAAGAGCAAGAGGACCGCATCTTGGCTAGCGTCTGTATATCTTCGTGAGATTGTGCGACTTCATGGAGTCCCTTCTAGTATAATCAGTGATCGTGACCCAATTTTTACAAGTTAGTTCTGGAATAGCTTGCAAGAAGCCATGGGCACGAGGTTGAATCTAAGTACTGCTTATCACCCACAGACGGACGGTCAAACCGAAAGGGTGAATAGGGTACTCGAGGATCTGTTGAGGCTTTGTATTCTGGACTTTGGTGGTACTTGGGAAGACCATCTTCCTCTTGTTGAGTTTGCATATAATAACAGTTATCAGGCAAGCATAGGGATGACACCATTTGAAGCTTTATATGGGAGGCCGTGCAAGTCGCCTACATGTTGGTGGGATACTACAGACAAGCTTATACTTGGGCCTGATATGATCAGAGATACATCCGAGAAGGTCGAGTTGATTCGGAGACGGATGAAAGCGGCCCAAGACCGACAGAAATCCTATGCTGATAAGCGAAGAACTGATTTGGGGTTTGATATTGGGGATATGGTTTTCGTGAAGGTTTCTCCTTTGCGGAATGTGGTCCGATTTGGAGCCGTTGGGAAGTTAGCACCGAGGTTTGTTGGACCATTCCCTATTATAGAGAGGATCGGGCAGATGGCTTATAGAGTGAAGTTGCCCGAGAAGCTTGCCGGGGTACACGATGTTTTTCATGTATCGCATCTCCGGAAGTGTTTACATGAATCAGCAGAGGTTGTTGAGCCAAGTGTTCTGAAAGATGTGGAAGTGGAGAAAGAGGCTACCTTGAGGAGAGCTCCGATTCGTATCTTGGGGACGGAGACCAAGAAGCTAAGGAATCGAGAGGTCAAGTTGGTGAAGGTTCAATGGGGTGAAGCCGAAGAAGACGCAACTTGGGAAACCGAGGAGAAGATGCGTGGGCTTTATCCATTCCTTTTTGAGGGTACACTCTCAATCTCTTTTCTTTGATTAGCATATCTTTCTCTTTGCTATCCATGTTTATCTAGTTTATCGTGTTAATCTTGTCATGAGAACCTTAGGTAGAAACCCTTTGGATGAAACATGTGTTTGAAACATGTTATGCTTGGTGGTTGCCAGTGGTTGCAAGTGTTTGCAAGTGGTTACTCGTGGATGCATTATACACGTTAGGCACTAGATCGGCTCACACACTCCTCATATTGCATATGCATGAGTGTTTATGCTTATTCATGGATGGAAATTTTTGTGTTATCACATGGATGTTGCATATGGATGTATGTGATGTGCACACATATAGATGTTATACATTATGTTAGGAATTGCATACATATGGATTCATTTCACTAACATAATTTGCATTGATGATATTTGCATTAGATAAGGACATATACACACACCTTTGCATATGCTCATACAACATTTAGAATCTTGTAAGGACAATGATTGCTCGTGGATGATGTTTTGAGTAGATGGATGTTGGATGGTAGGATACGTTCTTCCTAACTTGAAGATTTCGGGGACGAAATCCTTTAAGGAGGGGAGAATGTAACAACCCGTATTTTCAATAACCTGTTATAACGTAAATTGAGGCAGAATTTAATTCTGAAATCTGAATCAAGGGAATTGGGCTGTGCCATTGCGTTCGTCTCGGAAAAATACGCGAAATAGAGTCCGAGTTTTCGAAAATCGGAGTCCGTATGACCCGATTAAGGCCCAACGAAGTTTTCAGAAAAATTCAAAGTAAAAACAGGTTTCAAATTCAAGTTTGAAATTGGAAATTTGGGCCAGTTTGGGCCAGGCGGGAAAGTTCCCGCCAGAGCACCCAAGTCGACAGCCCTGTCGACTTGGGAGTCGACTTGGTTGGACCCAAGTCGACAGCCCTGTCGACTTGGCTGTCGACTTGGTCCAGCCGGGCTGTTTAGCCTGGTGCACCATTTAGAGATTGTGTTGAGCTTGGGGGCCAGATTCGGTTTTAAGGGCTGAGATTGCAACTAGGGTTTAATCCTATGGCCTAAAACACTTGCCTAATCTATAAATAAGACCGTAAGCTAGCCCTAAATCATCATTAATCAATCCTACAACTAAACTATGGCAAAATCAATCCTCTCATGGCCTCCACTCTCTTCATAAAAATTCCTAAATAAATTTCTATGAGATTTTCCATGCATACAAGTGTTTTCAAGCTTGTATGAGCATCATTAGCTTGCATTCAATTCAAGTTTCTATATTTGCATCTTAAAGGAAGAGTTTTGATCATTTTGGCTTGCATTTTGGGGTTTAATTGATTGCATAAGGGCTTTCTTATATTTGCTATACTCATTTGAGTCTTCATAAGCATTGTAAGCCCTATTCTACTTTCATACTTAAACTTTAAAGTTAAATGTATGATATGCAAGTTTGCCATGATATGCAAGTTTACTATGATGTGTTATGCAAGTTTACTAAGATGTGTTATGCAAGTTTACTATGAAGTGATATGCAAGTTCATCAAGTTATGTTATGCAAGTTTGATATGCAAGTTTGGGTTGATCATTTGGCTCATGTTATCATGTTATGCAAGCTTATCTTGGGCTTATGAACATAAAGCTTCAAGCTTTATGCTAAAGGTTGCATTTTGGCAACATGTAAGTTATCATATCCCTTATGATAACTTGCATGTGAGGCTAAATGCGAACTTATGGCCATTTTAACATGTCATTTATCACCATGTATCACCAATATGCTAAGTTTGGTTTTATGCATGCTTTTGAGGCCTAAAAATGCAATATGCAAGTGTATGAATATATGAACATTTCATATGCCACCATGTTGAACTTGTGGCTTCAACACCTTTATGTCATGATTATGCCAAGTTCCCTCTTTCTATCCTTTATGCGCTATTGCGATATGTAAGCGATGGGATTTCGTTTGGGGTTGGGTAAACTTAAAAGACATAAAAACATAAGCTTGGGAATTTACCTATTAAGTTAGGTCTACCCAATTGCTTGAAAACTTGTAACATGTTTTGGAAACATGATGGACATGACACTTAGAAAAGATAAGTGTGACCAACTCGAGGTTGGGTTGAGTTTGTAGCGTAAACCTACCCGGAACCGACCGGCTTAACTAGTTGCTACAAACAATAGGACCCAATGTGAGAAATTGGCCATGTTGTACCTTGAACCCGAGGTTAGACCAAGTTGTGGTGTAAAGCTACCCGGAACCGACCGGCTTAACTAGTAACCGCAACAAAGTCTAATGTGAGAGGTTAAGGCGCATTAAATTAATTAATGCTTCATGATTAGGGTTAAGTCATGGTCCACTTAGTACTTAACCAATTTGGGCTCGGTAGATTAATCGGGGTTAAGTCGTGAACTCATCGTTACACTTAACCAAGTTAATCCATGATTAGCAAGAGGGTTAAACCGTACTTAACCCACTAGAAAAATCCTAGCAATGGGGGTCCACTCCAGCAGTAATCCCAAGTTAGTATCATCATGACCCTAGGGACTAGGCTAGGGAGGGGGCACGATTACTGGGCTGGAGGTAAGCGACCAAAAGCGACGGCAGAGGGTACGGCGGTGTAGTTCCGGGCGGATCATGGTCGTGCACATAGTCCGAAGCCGGGGAAAGCATGCACGGGTACCAGTAGATCGAGACTGTGCACTCATGTTTGTGGTGTCCAGGGGTTGCCACCCTAGGGCTTGATACACCCGACGGGAGACCCTGCACAGTCTGACTACAATTATGATTGGGCCGTATTGACACCAACACGTGACGAGTTAGGCTTAGGGAGCCGATCGACTAGACCATTTGGTTGGACCTTGTATTAGGGTCACTTCATGTTATTTGGCCAAAGCTTGGGCCAAGGGATCAATACTTGTTTATTCAAGTCATGTTAGTTTGCTAGTACACCTGTGGTGCAAAAACCTTAATCCTGATTATGCGATGACACCTTTATCTACCTTGTTAGTTAATCACCATGCTAGTATGTTGTTATCCTTATGATCATACCTGATGCTCATGCCAGTTAACTTTATCAGTTTACATTGATTGTAGTAGGGCTTACTCAGTCTTTTTTTGACTGACCTGTTTTCTTTCGCCTCTTTTCTTCCGTTCCCCCCCCCCAGGTTCTCAGGGAGGGAATATTGGAGCTTAGCTTGGATTTCTGACCGCTTGCTTGAGGGATTTAGCTCATGTACGATTTGACATGAAGCTAGCTATGGCTATCACTTCTTTTGGGGATTTGTACTTATGTATTTCAGTTTTTCAGTTGATGTTGTTTTATCTAGACTTGTTTATTTGGGAAGTTGACATTATGTTGTACCAGACTGGTTTTGAAATGGTTTGAAATCTTCCGCTGTTTTATCTATGTTATTTACTCTGTTTACATATATACATATGTTCTTGTTCTGCCTTGATATATCATTATGCATGTTTACCTGATTCAAACGCCCCTCCAAAGTCAGAGTGCTTGCAAGAGCCACCCTGGCGGAGGTGGGGTGTTACATGCTTCTTCTTCTTCTTCGTATAATACAACGCAAAAATAACATTGTATCCTCCCTGTTAGATTATTAACTGTCTGTAATTACTTATTGATGTCTGGAAGCTCTTTACTTTGAAGCAAATCCATTACAGAGGCAGGTTTTTTTCTTGTTAATTTATACTGCGCTTGATTTATAGTTAAATTATGTTACGATCGTATATTTTTGTTTTCATTGTTTCGTAATCGCATCTAAATGTGGCTAATAACAGGTAAATTGGTACGAAGGAAATTCAGATTAAAGGCTGAATAATGCTATTTCGTCCAGTCAATTAAATGTTTTGTTATTTTTGAGCCTTAACCTAATTATACATTGCCTTAGGTTATCTCGAGTCAAAATTGTATCAAATGCTAAAAACTTTGTTGAATTTGTTCATATTACCTAATAAACACTAGATACAAGATTAGTTCTACATGACCAAAGTGTCAACAGTTAAATGCCTAACCAAGTATGGATAAGGAGGTCATGCTGATTGGGTAAATATGCATCTAAAGAAATCTCACTTATACATAATTAATTTTCATTTTTGATCAACGGTTTGTTCTTGTGACTGAAAAAACAAGTGTCTAAAAGTACCAAATAAAACATATGCATACTTAAGTAAACTGCGTAGTTATATTCATAATCATAACGCACACATGGACATTAGAAACATATGCATACTTATGTAAGTTGTCTTAACTTTACTGCACATATAGGGCCAAAACATAACAGGAAATTATGAAAATAGAAGTGCAAAGTACCTCTCCTTGATCTTGCACTATTTTACCCACAGATGTTTCAAGTTCAACTATCTTCGACTAAGGGAGAAACCTGGAAAAAAAATCATAATATACATAAATAATTAGAACATCATACTAATTAGTCATTATTGCAAAATATGAAAATCCTAACATACAATAGCAATACTCGCAAAAGAAAGTTTAACTTTTTTCCCCAAAATTAAAATCAAAATTCATGGTCAATAATGCATGATTAATTAATATGACTATGCATAGCCTATGTATAATTACCCTCTTTAAAATTATAAATACGTGTAATGCAAATATCAATAAAGTGTGCTTATATCATACCAAAATACCGTCACAATCCTTCCTTATATAACTTTCATCCCCATCATCGACATCTCTATCATCAAGTAGTGACTCATCTACCGGTTTGCTAGTTGACTCATCCTCCTCATCAAAGCTTTCCAACTCATGGAAACCTCTAGCGGGTGCTCTTAGCACAACATACCAATTTGAAGAACTACTTTCTCTTAAAAAAAACACTTGTATGGCTTGTGTCGCCAAGATGAAAGGATCGTTTGCAAATTGATTTTGAAATTGATGTAAATTGACTAACGTGAATCCATCTTCGACCTTAACTCCACGGTCAATATTTGCCCACTCACACTTAAATAAGGCAATTTGAAACTGGCGGTAGTCAAACAATAAAATCTCACGCAAAACACCATAGTATGGTACTTTCTCAATGGATCCATCTATGCGAACAGTACTTGCCTCAATTGAAACACCACTATTTTGTGTAGATTTATCATTGTCTTTAGTATGAAAACGGCGACCATTAATTATATAGCCAGTATAGGAAATTACTTGATGACGAGGTCCATGTGAAAGCCAATTTATTAGTTCACTAACATCGGATGTTTTTCTATCATCTTGAACCTGAAAAAGCATAATGTTATACATAAAGACTAATTACAATAACATATACTTCTATGCCGAACTTATCCATCCTAAAAGATATAACATTGCCAACCTTTTTTTTAAACCAATTACTAAAAGTCTCTGAATGTAACTTTGAAAGTTCCAAATCATCCCATGAAAGCCAAGGATGCAAACGTTTCAGCTCCTCATTGTGCATCCTATATACGTAATCATACAAGTTAATCTAATTTATTTCATATAAAATAATTGAATTAAACTTGTGCTTACTTTATATAAGGCTCTACTTCCTCGATGTTAAACAACACATATCGATGAGCAACATCAATCACCTCCTTATTGAGTACCATAGGATTTCCTTTAGAAATAGGACGCCCCTCGAGCATGGAATCACTTCGTTCCACCTCATTTCTATTTTTTCTTTGTCCAATTTCTAATGCACCATTAATATAGCCAGCACAATACTTCATGCATTCATCAGCAGAATAACGCTCAACTATGCAGCCTTCAGGCCGTGCTTGATTTTTAACATACCCCTTTAGTGTTTTCATGTATCTATAATCAAGATGCGTAAGTAAAATATTTTCACAAGCACATATGTTATCAACTACTATACGTACTAATTTCAAATTTTACCTTTCGAATGGATAAATCCACCGATATTGTACTGGCCCACAAATTCTAGCTTCCCTTGATAAATGTATTGTTAAGTGAATCATGATGTCGAAAAATGAAGGAGGAAAAAATCTCTCAAGATCGCATAGTGTTAATGCGATTTGATTCTCGATGGATTCTAATTTATCTTTATCAAGCACTCTTTGACAAATGTCGTTGTAAAAAGAACATAGTCGTAGTAATGCATTCCTTGTCCCATTAGGCAGAAGTCCTCTCAGTGATACAGACAACAGTTGTTGTATCAAAACATGATAATCATGAGACTTAAGATTTGAAATTTTGTTTTCTTTAGCAAAACATTTCCCAATGTTTGAGCTATACCCATCGGGTACTTTCAAATTCTTCATTCTATTGTAAAAGATCTCCTTTTCTTGATCAGTCAAGGTGCATGGGGTGGCTGGAAGTAATGCTTTGCTTCCCATCTCTATATGATGTAACTTCTTCCTAATACCCAATACTTCTAGATCTTTACGTGAATTAATGCCATCTTTTGATTTTCCTTTAATATCAAGTAACGTACCAAGAATACTTTCACCAATATTTTTTTCAACATGCATTACATCTAGATTGTGACGCAAAGGAAGTACCTAAGAAAATCAAAAATAAATTATAACTAATTAATAATAAAATAATGATTATATCGATAAAAAAGAAGCAATTTCTAATTAAACTTTACCTGCCAATAAGGCAAATCAAAGAAAATAGACTTCTTTTTCCACATTTGACTTTTTGTTTTCTTCTCTTCTCCCCTTTTTCTTTTCCTTTTGTCCTTCTCTTTCTCTTCCTCCTTTGATTTTTTCCCCCAGTCATTACAAATATCTTTAACAATATCATAGACTTGGATACCAGTTTGTATTGGAGGCTTTTGTCTATTTTCTATGGTTCCATCAAACAAGTTTTTTCTTTGACGATATTCATGATTAGGATCAAGGAATCGCCTATGTCCTAAATATGCACATTTCTTACTAAATGGTAACCATATTGAGCATGTATTAACGCCACAAACAGGACATGCCTTCTTACCCTTTACGGTACAACCTGCTAAATTTCCATAAGCTGGAAAATCATTTATTGTTCACATTAAAACTGCATGTAATCTAAATTCGTTGCAAGTGTATGCATCATATGCCTTCACCCCTTTATTCCATAACTTTTTCAAATCTTCGATAAGCGGTTGTAGTTACACATCGATATCATTCCCTGGTTGTCGTGGTCCAGGAATTAATAAAGATAACATCATATTATCTTTGTGCATACAAAGCCACGGAGCGAAGTTGTACACAACAAGAAATACTGGGCAACAACTATATTTAGAATTCCAATCTCCAAAGGGATTAAAGCCATCACTTGCAAGACCAAGCCTTAAATTTCGTAGATCAGACGCAAATGAAGTATACATACTATCAATTGTAGCCCACTGAGAAGAATCTACTGGATGACGTAATTTACCATCTTCACTCTTATGAGTGCTATGCCATCTTAATTGCTCTGCTGTTTCTGAAGACATAAACATTCTTTTTAGTCTTGGTATTATTGGAAAGTATCTCAATATTTTTGCAGCTACTTTGGTTTGCTTTCTATCTTCCTTCGTCTTATTTTTTTTCCAACGAGATTTTCCACATTCTGGGCAAAAATCACTATCTGCAAGCTCTTTCCTGAAAAGACAACAATCATTTACACATGCATGTATTTGTCTATAGCCTAAACCAAATGATTTGAGCAGCTTCTTTGTTGCATATGTAGAATCAGGAAGCGTGTTTTCCATAGGTAGCATATCTTTGAGAAGTTTAAGGAGTTATGTAAAAGCCGTATCAGATACACCATTTCAAGCCTTGTGCCTGTAAAGAAGTATTGTCGCTGATAACTTTGTGTGGCTTGCACAACCAGGGTACAAAGGAATTTCAGAATTTTCTATTATCTCCTTGATCTCTACCCCATGTCTTACATTACCATGATCTTCAATTTCTTCATTACACATTTGTGTGTCTAAGTACATTTTATATGCATTTGTCTCCCCATTACCTTCACTTTCTGAACGGCGTGCTTCTCCGTGAAAAATCCATACATCATATGTTGGGTCAAATCCAAAAATAATCAAGTGTGATACGACATCTCTTGACGGATGGCGGATAAGATTCCTACATTTTGAACAGGGGCAAACAATTTTTTCTGGATTTCCCTTCCTTTCTGCATGCCCATAAACAAAATTCCGAACAGCTTGTCTGTATTCTTCGGACATTCTATGACACATAAAACAAATCACTAATCAACATACAAATAATTACAAGTATAAACTACTAGTCAAAATTGACAAAACCTTGGTAGGTGGATCCATGCTTTGTCCATCTTGATAATCCTCTGATGTTAAAACCTAATGAAAAAGATGTTATGTCAAAAAAAATGAGTCTTTCTCATGACGGAATATCGCTTTAGACATCACTCCAACTCTTACACTTGGAGTCGTTGATGCTTCACGGAATTAACAACATTATAATCGTAGGTTAAAAATCTTTGCAAATGCCTATATATATTCATGTCTAATTGGCTATTTTTTTATTCATGTCTAATGCTTTTGGAACTTTTGAAAATTTTTAGAAGTTTTTTATCATACAAATAAGCAGTTGATTATTTAATTATATATAGAACAAATCATACATATGGTTGTTACGCTGACAAAATGTTTAACTATTTGAAAAATATTTTTAATTGGTAATTCATACCAAATATCAAATTTCACCAATTACAATCATTTCACTAAGGTTTACTTAACATTGGCTTGTATGATAGATTTTAATTAACTTAAAACTGTTATATATGCGTACAGCCCTTTTATTTCCAAAACCTACACATCGATATCACTTTAAATAACCTGGCGTGAGGGGTGGACTGTGTACAATATGCCCCTTCATAAAAGAACAGCAGCAACTTAACTCTCTGCAAATTTTTAACTGTATCCCCTAAGATATTCTGCGGATCAGTTACACTGGTCTATTATGATTTGCATACGCATGCAAGATGGAAAAGTGCGAACCAATTTTCACAATATATGTACTGTTTTGTAATATATATTTTATAAGCTCAGTAGTTCAGCTTTAATTATCACTAATAGCTTACGGTGTCTTCCAAGTCGCCTGCTATATAATATATATAACCTATAAATTCAACTTAATTATGTCGGTTGTATTTTGTCATTAGGATTTGATTTTAGTGATAGAGACGGATGATGTTGAATAACATTTTCAAATTTGACTTGTACACGAAGGAGTTCAATTTCGTTAACACTATTGTTCATGGCATTAAGTCAACATCATATTTTGATTGTTGGGATTAGCAGCGTCCATTGGTCTTTATTATCACTGTTCCACCCATGGAAACAAATATAAGTTAACATCTTAAAAAAGAATGTCACTAGATCCTATTCAATACAAACCATTTATTTCACTTGGAATCCAACGATATTTTGAGAGCTTTACGATTGACTGAATAATTTGATTGTATTATAGCTATTATTAAAGCAGAAAAGAAGAAAAGATCATATATATATATATATTCCTATGTGTTTTCCCCTTCGTCCTCTCTGCCACTCTTTTGATATACCCAAAACCTTGCCACAACAGCTCCAAGCATTAACCAATCCATCTGCACACTCAAAATTACGTAACTCCTCTTTAATTTGATCAAAATCCAAACCCTAACTAAAGAGTGGCTCACGATTGCCACTATCAACACCACCAACACGGTAGAAGGCCTAAAGCATACAACTTAAATGACAAAGCCTCATAGTCTAAAGATCTCAGCTCTGCCATTTTCCAAGACTATGAATCCAATAAACATATTGTTCTCTCGGCTGTGTGGTGATTTGATGGGTTTTGGGTGATTATCCGATGCACCGAGGTAACATCGACCCAAACTTAATGCATGTTTGTAATTTAGTTTCCATGCAACGAATTTTCCACATAATTGCAGTACAACACTGACAAGGTAATATAGTTCCATGCAATGGTTTTGGTTCGATATACTCACATGCAAATAAATCAAGCTAAACGATATCAAAAACACAAGAATCATCATCAACAGATGAAAACCTAAATCACATAATCGAAACCCTAACTTTTCGCATAATCACATCATCAACAGATAGAAAACCTAAATCACATAATCACATCATCAACAGATAGAACTGATGGGTTTTGGGTGATTATCCGATGCACCGAGGTAACATCGACCCAAACTTAATGCATGTTTGTAATTTAGTTTCCATGCAACGAATTTTCCACATAATTGCAGTACAACACTGACAAGGTAATATAGTTCCATGCAATGGTTTTGGTTCGATATACTCACATGCAAATAAATCAAGCTAAACGATATCAAAAGCACAAGAATCATCATCAACAGATGAAAACCTAAATTACATAATCAAAACCCTAACTTTTCGCATAATCACATCATCAACAGATAGAAAACCTAAATCACATAATCACATCATCAACAGATAGAAAACTAAACTAAAACCATACCTATTCGTAGCGAGAGAAGTAGATCTGGATCCCGATTTCGTTTGCCCTAACTTCGAAGCGAGAGAAGTAAATCTGGATCGTAGATTCGGAGAAGTGATGCGGTTGCTATGGAAAAATCAAAACGCTGGAGCCGCCATGATCGATTTTGTGGGAAGATTGATTTTCGAGAGGAAATTATGTTTTTGTTAATGGGATACCGTATGTGTTGATCGAAAGACAGTAATGGGGAAATGAACGATGGCAACGCACGAAATTATGTTAAGTATTGACTATAATAAGTGTGTAACCTTTCAAACTAATAACAATCACTTAAAATTTGATCATCATATTTGTAAATTAATTAAGAATGTCATAATATTTTAAGAATTGAAATGGATGGCTACTGCATAGGCTAAGAATTGAAATACATTTGATCATCAAATGTTGGTACGTTACCGTCCACTGATGAAACAGAAGCTTACAGTGGCTTGGAAACTGACCAATGATTGGACGGAAGGGGACTAAGGCAATCGGAGGTGGTGATAACGATGAGGGAAGGGCTATAAAGGCATGGAGGGAGGCTCAGTTGAAAAGTTTTAGGTTGAGCGATGAGTAATGTGGTTGTAAGTGGCGGCGAAGAGGCCAAATTTCAACTATTGTATAGTATTGATTAAGTACTGTTTCTTTTTAAAAAATAAAAATATAAAAATATAGTTAGGTAAAAACTTTGATAAATATATATCCTACCTGATAAAATTACCACAGTGATATCAAACAAAACTGTTAAAATTAGTAATATATATGATTATTACTTATTAAGTATTACTTAATTATAAGTATAAATTAATTAACACCATAATTAAACTATGACAGCATACATTTGTTAATATAATATTATTAATGATAAGTAATAAGTACTAAAATATTATAATTAGCAATTAATAGCATATATGATTAATATAATATCATTAATGATTAATTATAAAATATTAATAAATAATAAAATAATAATATTAATGATTAATAACCTATGATTAATATAAGTAATATAATTAGTGATTAATTACCTATGATTAATATAATATTATTAATAATTAGTAATAAGTACTAAAATAATATAATTAGCGATTAGTAGCATATGATTAATTAATATAATATCATTAATGATTAATTATTAAATAAAAAAAATTAATAAAGCGTTGTAAAAATAAATTATTGACTATCAAAATTGATAGCATACATTTGTTACAACGGACATCTAATTATCGTTAGGTATAATAGGTTGTAAAAGTATATATACATATATATATATATATATATATATATATATATATATAACCTAGTAGTCAAACTGAATCCTATTACAACGGGCAAAAGCAGCCCGATGCCAAAATGAGATTACACAGAACTCTATTACAAGTGGCTGGAGACCGTCGTAAAATAATCCTATTACAACGGGCATGAAGAGCCCGCTGTAAAATATGCAAATGGTGATCTAAACCTGAAACCTATTACAACGGGTTGCTAATGACACTTGTAATAGAATTTATTACAAGGGGCGGCAGAAGCCCGTTGTCAAAAAGTCCTCCTATAGGCCAGTTATTACAAGGGTCTGCTAGAGAACCGTTGTTTTTTGTCACTATTACAACGGGCATTATTTGCCCGTTGTAAAGCAGACGTTGTTATAGGGTGTTTTTGTTGTAGTGTTGTTAGGCATGAGTATGTCTAGGGATAGGCATAGTTAGACAAATTTTCATTCAGCTGACGTGAATGTGTATGTGCTGTAAAAATCCATACGATGTGAGAGGTCAGTGCTTTGGTTGATGGTGATGAAACACAGCACTGTGTTGTGTTATCGCCTGATAGGGTAGGAAAAGAAATTGGTAGCTGTTTACGCAGAAGATTAGCCATGTGGAAGTCTCAAATTTGATAGCACTGCTTTTGTATTTCGGCTTGATGCAGGGTATCCGCTATAAGAAAATTAAAACATAAAAACATAGGCTACTGCAATAGTTTAGTCATCATATGGTTTAGAATATGGTTTCCTAAAGAACACGCAGGTCTTGTTTTATGTTAGATATTTATTAAGGGTATCCGTTTCATAAAATTTCGTCCGTTTACAGACCGCTATCACCAAAAATAAAAATACTGTCGTGTCCAGCAAGCTGCCACTGTCCCAAAAATATAATAATATCGGTACTTTAACTCATATTGTGAAACCCAAAATAAAAAGTTGCGTATTTAATTAATTAAAATTTACAGTAAAATTCTAAAAATTAAATTATCACTACGTCTCAAAAGAATCTTGTCTAAATTTGAATCTAATATCTTGTTATATAACATAAACTGTTACGGTCGATAAACGATTCTATAGCGACTTTCTGAATATTTAATTTGGGCATATCTTGCAATCTACAAGACGAAATCTTGATTTTTCCCTTCCGTTAGAAAGATATAGTTTAACGAATTCCAACGTTTCCCCTTTCACAGAAATCCGACTTTTAACCGATCCTGTATAGTCGTTTGAAGTTCAAACGTTAAATTACGAACTGCCGCGACATTATAAGCTCGATTTATATTTAATATATATTTTTATACATTCAAATTCGTTATAAATTCACTTAGATTACGAATTCAATATTTAAACTGATTTAACTATTCAAAATACAACACGATAAAAATGCGAAAAGTTACAATTTTCATATAAAAATCAAATCTTTTTGTAAACTAAAAAAAAAAATCAGTTTTACAAATAAATAAAAATCGGTTTTTATTTTGAACAAAATCAGTTTTTTTATATTAAACAAAAATCTTATTTTATTGAAAAACCACACAAAAAGAATTGAACTAAAATAAATAAATTAAAAAAAAGGCTGACAGTTCTTCGTCGTCGGAGGAGAAATCAATCGGGGGGTCTTTACGGATAGGCACGCAGGACCCGGGAGGTGGCAGGAGCGGTGGTTGGTGGCGCTGGGCCCACGGTGGCAGCGTTCGATTTGGGGCTTTGTGACAGGGGGGGAGCAGAGACGTCGGGGAAGAGGAGGGATCAACGGCTGCGGTGGCGGCGTGGGGTGCGGCGCTGGCGAACGCCAGGAGGAGCAGCGACTTGCTCGCGTTTTTTTTCTTCTTCTGTTCGTTGACCGATTTGGAGAAGGGAGGGGTAAAGGTTTTTTAAATTTTATAATTATATTATTTTAATTTCCCAAAATGCAATTTTTCATTCGATCACCAAACGAGACTCAACGACTGTCGCCCCCAGCTAATTACCCCCATTCTGAACACAATGGGATATGTCTCGTTGGACAATTCCATCGTTTCGATCAATTGTAATTTGAAATTAACATTTAAATCATTATATTGAATTTTAAACGTACAGTTCAATTTACTGAGGTCACATATAGACCCCAAAAATTTCAAAAAAATTATTTCTAGCTTCGTATGGACGATACAGTCCTAACAAAACTAATTTCGTCAAATTCTGAGACCATTTGAAAAATGGCCATTTTCTGGTCGATCGAAATTGACTGAAACTGTCAAAACACGTTTAACTTCGCCACGCTCACATATTGATTCAAAAAATTATGAATTTTGAAACCTAGCAATAATTTGACATCCCGGATCCAATAAAAGTGGTTTCGTCGAAAACGAAGGTCATTTGCGAAATTTCCATTTTTAAAGGCCTTTATATATATATTAAAAAAAAAAATTCCACAGCGACTTTTCTAAATTTTAAACTGGACATATCTTTCAACTTCTAAAGTGAAATCTCAGTTTTATAAATTCGTTGGAAAGATATGATTAAATAGATTAAAAAATTTCTTGTTTCGTTCAATTCTTATTTATATTGAATTTTGTATATTCAATTGAAATTCGAAATCGAATTTTCGAACTACAGCGCCATTTCAAGCTCGTTATATAATTAAAATAAAATTATTCGTTTTAACTTCATCGAAAATAAATTTTTAGCTTTTATTATTTAAAATAAATCATTTTAAATAATCTAAATCCGTTAAAATAGCCAAAATAAAATTTTTAAATTGGCTCAAATATTCCGGGTTGTTACAATCTCCCCAACTTAAAATCTTTACGTCCTCGAAAAGGAACGTAGGTGAAAGTTGTTTTCTAATCAGCTCAACTTTCATTATTTTAATTATGGCTTAAGTTTTTCAACTTTTCAGTTTGTAAAAACTTTTCAAATTTTTCAAAAATTTAAAAATTTGGCTAACACCCTAAATTTTCGAATTTTTTTGCCATAACCTCCCCTGCACCGGGAGCATCGGGAAAATCCTCAAACCGCCACACAGGCCCTCTCATCTCAAAAAGAAAAAGAAACAGCCAAGCGGCTAGCCAATCGGCTCATAAAATCATCAAAACCCCAAGAAATACAATAAACATGTACCTATTTGTCGGGCAAACAATTTTATTCCTCTTCTCTAGCCTCCTTGCTATGACCTGTTCAGTTGTATATTCATGTATATGCATGCAATTTCAATCCATTTGCAATTTAGTCCAACATTTGACTAAGTTTGGCTAAATTCCTCTAATTGATTTCAATAATTTTATTAGTCAAACAAATAATCAAACAACACTACCAGCAATCAATTAGTAGATTAGTTTTTCAATCACATATCTTTAATATATATAATCAAAATCATGTTTTTGATGCCAATACACAACAATATATCCTATCTAGTTTTGGTTCTCACACCAGTCTAATGGAAATATATAGATATCTCACTTTCGAAACTCGAACATAAATTCTGAAGACGCGATCACTATAGCGATCATTAGAACTATCTTCGGGCGACTAGAGTGTAATTCTATATCTATCCAGTATATTTGGGACCACGTATACACGCTAGCTAGCTGTATATGAAAAATATTCATATACTAGATTGTCCAAATTAATTTAAAATAAATTATTCAAATACGAATAATAAGGTTTAAATCTTCAAAACAAAATTTGTTTTCATTTTTATTTTAAAAATATACTCTTCACACTCGTTCTAGGATACTACTGATCCCATCTCTAACAAGTCATTCTCCTTGGATTTTACTAATCCAACCTCTGATGAATTCTTTCGCTCGATTCTAATGCGTCTTGTTCTCGAGCTTTGCAAACCAAAGCTCTGATACCAAACTGAAATGACCCGAACTTCCCCGTAGAGGAAGGCCCGGATTGAGATGAGAACACGACAAATCAGAACACAAACAGAAGAACATTTCATTGCTTATTACAACATGTAAAGACCCCGGGATTCGAGTAGGCTTTTCAACCATCCTCTCCTCCCTCGGCACTGGGCTAACCTCCCAGCGTGGCTTACAGAGATACCTCAGAACTGCTTTTACGGCCAGCCTCTCGACTCGACCAACCCACATTGTCGGGAGATGTAGGGGTAAGAGTCTCCCATTCGCCACCAAACGCGAAGAGCTATCTGAGTTGACTAAAAACACCACACGTCCAACCCAAATTGCACAGAAATACGAATCATTTTTTAGAAAGAAGTTAGAGGATGAGAAATAGAAAGAAAGAAATATTAGAATAGAAGAAAAACGAAGATCACAAACTCACAGCGGAACGAATAAAATATATTATATAACATAACTTTTGAAATACCAATCAGTAACTTTATATACATACCATCATCAGAGTACAACAGTCATTTCTGGAACAGTTATAAACACCTGTTTCCAGATACAAACAAGGTCCACAGCGGAATATATGGTAGTCTATAGCTAACCGGTGAAGCCTCCTGCTTCCAGCTCCTTCAAATGTATCTGAAAAATCCCGACTACTTGACTGCCCGTACAAATTTGAGCACCCAAGAGTTTAGGGAAAACAAACAAAATAAACTCTGGGTCAGTCATGGGACTGGTGTGAGTAAACTCCAACCATTTGTTTAACTTTAAAAAATCCTTTCAAAAGAAAAGATAATAGTAAGACCAGCCCACACATAAACATGGACGGTTTTTACCTTACTATAACCCAAAACACTTTGATATCAAATCCAATGATATTATAATAATGTCTACATCAAATAAATAACCAAATAGCAGAACGCTTGCATCTCACGCTCCACATATATAGTATAAAATCAAAAACCCGCATGGCGCTTATTGGAGATTGGATTTCCAACATGACAAGGTATGGAACCACCTTCCGCTAGTGTATCTCTAGAGGCGAATACACCTGGGTTCAACAAGAACATCTTGCAACCCGGCCCACACATGACCGACCACTCATTTCGCTTGAGTGTATCGAATGTATATCACCAACGGTTGGACTCAAACCACCGTTTCCCGAATGGGCAGAATCGATAGATTTAGAAACAAAAGGAATTTCTCTAGATAGGTGATTATACACCCTAATGGGTGCGACCCACATAGCCATGCTGCCTGCCCGATTTTTGTCCTTTCCCGGTTGTTGAGGCCTGAGGCTACGAATACTTACCATTCATTGATAGCACAATCACTTTGAATGTCCCATTGTCAGATCCGTTAATCACTAGTTGAGTTTGCACAAATATTCTGGATATTATGCTAAGGGATAAATCCGTTGCAACCATATATATTCATACAGACCAACCCATTTGATCATTGGAAATACTCTGTCAGACATTCGTCCATTTATGTTCGTTCTGGGGTTGAACGAAACCGAAGGCACTATTTCTATTTAATAGAAAAGCCCTTGCACTTCACTCCGTCTTCAATATATCCTGCATACTTGGTTCGCAACGCTAATGCCGATACGGAGTGGTTCTTTGGATAATAATCCAACCGGTCTCTCCATATTGACAACGATGGTCAAAAACTTCGATAGTCTGTGATTTAACTATCGAATAAAAACAAGTGTTCATCCAACATATCAAACAAATCACTGGGCTCTTTAATTAATATTTCATTAATTAAATCTCTTCTCCCTTTCATTATCAATATTTGTTATCCAAATGTTTCAATAACCATATTGGCCCTTTTCGCTATTTTTGATTTCGTTTCCTTATCGAATTCTATATATATATCGATATATAGATTTCTAATTGTCAAATTTCTTAAAAATATTCTAACTCCTTAAATTCCCGGAAAAATTCGCCATAACCTCCCCTGTATCGGGAGCATCGGGAAATTTCAAATAGCATCCCGGTATCTTCCCCAATCAAAAGAAAAAGGAAAAGCCAAGCGGCTTGCCGATACGGCGCATAAAACCCATATATGAATTTAAACATGTACCTTTTTGTCGGGCACCTAAATAAAAATCTTCATATACTCCATCCCATATCTATTTAACACCTGTTCACCTGTTTTCCATTCAGTTTAACTCAATCCAATCGTTTGAATTCAGTTTCGCTCATTTATTCTTTAATTAGCTATTTTGCCTATTTCACTTCTTTGTTTGAACATAACACGTTCAAATAAAATGTTTAACTTGCTCACAACCAAATTGAATTTAAATTTCAATTCTAGTTTCCTTTTTGATTTCGAATATAAATCTTCAAATCGAATTTACTTATTCAAACCCCAATATTCATTCGAAATCTCATTAACTAATTTCTATTCAATTTAGTTAATTCTATTCCATAAATCAAAATCTGGTTTCTGTTTCAAAAATCATATTCATTTACACAACTTGAATTCGCATATATTTTACAACTCAACTCTGAAATTTTCTAAATAGACAATTCGGATTTTCTCACTTAAAATCCTTTTATAACATTAAATAAACCATTATGGTTTTAAAACGATTCTGGCGCTGCTTTTCTGAAAATTTGACTTTGACATATCTCAAAATCTATACGACGAAATTCAGGTTTTCCTCCTTCATTAGAAAACTATTATCAAATCGGTCCTGACGTTTCTTGTTTCAAAGGATTCCAACTTCAATTGAGTTCTATATATTCAATTGAAGTTCGAAACGCCAATTTACGAACTGCAGCGCTGCGGCGAGTTCGTTTAAATTATATTTATTATATATAAACGTTTTAAAACTTCGTTCAGAATGAATTCAACTCCATTTTAACTCTATTTGAATTCCCTTGATTCAAATTCCAATCTCACCTTTTATTTGAATTCTATATTCAAAATTCCATAGTTTAAAACCCATTTGAATTTCATATTCAAATCCCATAGATTAAATTCTATTTGAATTCAATTTGAATCTCTTATATTCAAATTTCATTTTCCATTTCCGACCCCATTTGAATTCTAATATTCAAACTTATTTTCAACACCATTTGAATTTCTAATATTCAAATTCATTTTCAACACCATTTGAATTTCTTCACTCAAAACCATTTGAATTCAAGTTCCATTTCAAAACCATTTGGATTTCCTATTTTGAAATCCTATTTGAAATTCTATTTCCAATTCTACTTTGAAAATCCTACTTTCAAAGTTCATTTCAAATTCTATTTGAAATTCTACATGCAAATCTCTATTTGAATTTCTTTATTCGAATCCCTTTGAATTCAAATTTTATTTTAATTCCTTGAATTCAAATTCTATTTTTCATCTATTCAAATTCTATTTGAACTTCTATTTGAATTTCTAATATTCAATCTCCTTTTAAACTTCAAATATTTAAACTCCTTTTTAAAAATTCAAATGTTATACTCAAATTTCATTTGAGTTATATATTTAAAAATTTCATTTCACATCCTATTTTGAAATTTCATTTCAAATTCCAATTTCACGCTTGTATTTCTATTTCTGAATTATCAAATGATAATTCATTTCACTTCATTTATAACTTCGTTATAAAAGAACTATTTATAAACTTCGTTTATAAAGAAACTACTTATAAACTTCGTTTAAAAAGAAACTACTTGTTTTATTTTTCAAAACAAGTTTATATGTTTATTTCCATTAAAAATTCAAATTCTATTTAAAAATAGAATTTTCCCTTTTAAAATCTCAAATATCCTTCTACGATATTTTTAAATATCATTACTTAAGCCCAGTGATATTTAAACACACAAAGCAACCAATTATTTATTTTTCTAACACATCATATATAACAATATATATATGCAAACAAATAAACAAACAGATAATATATTTTTGAGGAATCCAGTTGGATTCCTCCAACCTGTTTTCCTGCATCCACAGATGTTAGCACATAAATAATACCCATTCTGCTTCATGGCAGAATATCGCGGTATAGAAGGTCATCCACTAATCATAGCGTGGGGCGTATAGGGTAATCATCCGCTATGAAACTGCGGGCATCCGCTAATGAGACTGCGGGAATCCAACCAATCAATCAACCCAATATATATATATATAGCCTAAATAACTAATATATATAAAACAACCAGAAAACAACACAAGCAGCAAACAATTATTTTTAACGAATAAAAATAATTCTAAAGGTGAGTGAGATTTACTCACCGGAATTTTCCTTTGCTGAATATCTTGTTTAATTTCCATATTCTCGCGGTTACCACTCGAATTGAATCTACTTGAATGAGTTTATTTTCCTATGATCTATCAAGTTTAATTTAAAAATTAAACGATTATCAATTTAAATTAAAACAACAAGTAACTAAATTATCTTATGAATTTAAATTATGTAAATCGTTTACCTTACTATCTCTGCCAAACCACTCGATAAATGGCAGAACAATTCTCAAAGGAAAATCACTGATCTGTTCCAATGGTAATCAGCCCACATACTAACTTCCACCACACCGGCATTCCATTCAACACTTGCTGCTCTAAATTCACCATTGCTTGCTTGTCAAAATATCCTGCACCGCCCAAAAATATTGCGATGTTACCAGGGTTGAACTCATCCAAAAATTGACGCACAGTACCTTACATTGAAACCCACTTCTCCTCCCAACAAGTTCGGATCCCCTTTTCCACCGTACCTAGATCCCAGCTTCGTCTCCGCTCATGTCTGAATTGCAAGCCCTCCATCGCGATGAATATAGGTTCGAACGGAACTGTGGTTGAAACCTTAAATCCAAAACACAAGCTCCAGAGGGGCGGTTCCCATCTCGATCCAGAATACGGTCGCGACTTCCCCTTCCTGACGTCGCGATTTCTACTGTCGAGTGATGACTCAGGCTCGCCTTACTCGAAATCAAATTCAGCTCGGTTCCCTTTTTGATTTCGAATTTAAGGATTTGAGAAGGAAAGAACAGGCTTCGGTGTTTATTTCTTGGATTTGGTAATGAAGGGGAAATAAGGCCGATGGCTGAATATATAGACGTGATGGGGAAACAATTCGTACGTAGCCATTACTTCATGTTTTACTTTATGTTGAAGGAAGGGAGCAAATTTTACAGCTCGAGGAAGAGATATAGCTGAGCGACTTCAGTTTTTAGGTCGGCTGGAGCTGTTTTGATTTGATTTGTTTTTATATATAATACCCTAAAATATCTCGCGGTCCTTGCTTCAACCACGAACCCCTATTTTTACTTAACGACCGACATCTCTAAGTCATACTGCTATTCTGAACTAACCGAATATATTTTATATTTAATTTAAACCTATATAGAATAATCATTTTAAATAGATAAAAATTTATAAACAAATAAATTTCTCCATAATATATCCTTATCATTATCAATTACATTCACATAGAATTTATATTTATTATCTGAACTATTTTGATTCAATCCTAACTTCGAATTGAATTATTTTAAATTTCTCGTATTTCGATTATTAAATCAATAACCCAATAAAATACCATTTATATTATAAATTCAATAATTTAAACCATATTAAATATTTAAAATAAATCGACCAAAAATCCGGGTCGTTACATTCTTCCCCCCTTAAAATAATTTCGTCCTCGAAATTGCTAAGGTAGGAAAAATGGTACAAATCTATTACTTTTCAACATCTTACTTATGTTGAAACTCAACTCCTCATATTTCAACAAATTAACTCCAACCAAAACTTTTGGTCTTCACACATTTGATTCGAATGATCTACGATCAATCCATTTAACTAGTTTAAGTTAAATTTCAATTCCAAAATCCAAATCCCTGGGTTTTTTTTTTCAAATTCTTTTGAAATCCCATAAATATATACATATATTTATTTTCATTTCAAATTCAAAACATTTGAATATTCAAACCAATTTGTTTTCTTTCCAACAAATTTCCATCAAAACTTTCTAAGGTAGCAACCTATCACTTAGAAACTCGGAAATGAACACTGATGATGTTGCAATCATCATCAGAATTATTTCCCAGCCACTGAAGTGAGTTCAGTGCTTTATTATTTCAAAATTCATCTAAAATGATTTTCTTCCAAATCCTTCTAAAACAAAGCTGTATTATTTTAATATACTTTGAAAAATAAATTTCAACTTCCCCGGATTTTGAATTCTTAATTCTGGTTTGAATTTAATTTTTATTTCATCCCATTTGTATATCTTATTCATATACAAGTTCTATTTGGTTATAAATAACCATTTTAATTTTATAATCTCATTTGATTATAATCCTAACAATCAACACATCCATATAATATAATAATTTCAGAAAATTATTCTTTCTATATCAAAATATAATTTTGGGTAAAATTATTTCATTTACCTTCTTTAAAACAATACTGTGTTCAATCTTCTGTTCAAGCGTTTAGAAATTCCTATCGACTTCGTGGCGTCCCACGATTCGACCAGAATTCATAAACCACTCAACAGACTAGCCAACACAATATAAAACAACTTGTATATCAACTAACAAATACGCTCTCTCGTATCTATACACTCAACTCATTCTAGGGTACTACTGACCCTATCTCTAATGAGCGCATGCCACACAAGCCTAGGTATTCGCTCAACCTAAGCTCTGATACCACTGTAAAGACCCCGGGATTCGAGTAGGCTTTTCAACCATCCTCTCCTCCCTCGGCACTGGGCTAACCTCCCAGCGTGGCTTACAGAGATACCTCAGAACTGCTTTTACGGCCAGCCTCTCGACTCGACCAACCCACATTGTCGGGAGATGTAGGGGTAAGAGTCTCCCGTTCGCCACCAAACGCGAAGAGCTATCTGAGTTGACTAAAAACACCACACGTCCAACCCAAATTGCACAGAAATACGAATCATTTTTTAGAAAGAAGTTAGAGGATGAGAAATAGAAAGAAAGAAATATTAGAATAGAAGAAAAACGAAGATCACAAACTCACAGCGGAACGAATAAAATATATTATATAACATAACTTTTGAAATACCAATCAGTAACTTTATATACATACCATCATCAGAGTACAACAGTCATTTCTGGAACAGTTATAAACACCTGTTTCCAGATACAAACAAGGTCCACAGCGGAATATATGGTAGTCTATAGCTAACCGGTGAAGCCTCCTACTTCCAGCTCCTTCAAATGTATCTGAAAAATCCCGACTACTTGACTGCCCGTACAAATTTGAGCACCCAAGAGTTTAGGGAAAACAAACAAAATAAACTCTGGGTCAGTCATGGGACTGGTGTGAGTAAACTCCAACCATTTGTTTAACTTTAAAAAATCCTTTCAAAAGAAAAGATAATAGTAAGACCAGCCCACACATAAACATGGACGGTTTTTACCTTACTATAACCCAAAACACTTTGATATCAAATCCAATGAAATTATAATAATGTCTACATCAAATAAATAACCAAATAGCAGAACGCTTGCATCTCACGCTCCACATATATAGTATAAAATCAAAAACCCGCATGGCGCTTATTGGAGATTGGATTTCCAACATGACAAGGTATGGAACCACCTTCCGCTAGTGTATCTCTAGAGGCGAATACACCTGGGTTCAACAAGAACATCTTGCAACCCGGCCCACACATGACCGACCACTCATTTCGCTTGAGTGTATCGAATGTATATCACCAACGGTTGGACTCAAACCACCGTTTCCCGAATGGGAAGAATCGATAGATTTAGAAACAAAAGGAATTTCTCTAGATAGGTGATTATACACCCTAATGGGTGCGACCCACATAGCCATGCTGCCTGCCCGATTTTTGTCCTTTCCCGGTTGTTGAGGCCTGAGGCTACGAATACTTACCATTCATTGATAGCACAATCACTTTGAATGTCCCATTGTCAGATCCGTTAATCACTAGTTGAGTTTGCACAAATATTCTGGATATTATGCTAAGGGATAAATCCGTTGCAACCATATATATTCATACAGACCAACCCATTTGATCATTGGAAATACTCTGTCAGACATTCGTCCATTTATGTTCGTTCTGGGGTTGAACGAAACCGAAGGCACTATTTCTATTTAATAGAAAAGCCCTTGCACTTCACTCCGTCTTCAATATATCCAGCATACTTGGTTCGCAACGCTAATGCCGATACGGAGTGGTTCTTTGGATAATAATCCAACCGGTCTCTCCATATTGACAACGATGGTCAAAAACTTCGATAGTCTGTGATTTAACTATCGAATAAAAACAAGTGTTCATCCAACATATCAAACAAATCACTGGGCTCTTTAATTAATATTTCATTAATTAAATCTCTTCTCCCTTTCATTATCAATATTTGTTATCCAAATGTTTCAATAACCATATTGGCCCTTTTCGCTATTTTTGATTTTGTTTCCTTATCGAATTCTATATATATATCGATATATAGATTTCTAATTGTCAAATTTCTTAAAAATATTCTAACTCCTTAAATTCCCGGAAAAATTCGCCATAACCTCCCCTGTATCGGGAGCATCGGGAAATTTCAAATAGCATCCCGGTATCTTCCCCAATCAAAAGAAAAAGGAAAAGCCAAGCGGCTTGCCGATACGGCGCATAAAACCCATATATGAATTTAAACATGTACCTTTTTGTCGGGCACCTAAATAAAAATCTTCATATACTCCATCCCATATCTGTTTAACACCTGTTCACCTGTTTTCCATTCAGTTTAACTCAATCCAATCGTTTGAATTCAGTTTCGCTCATTTATTCTTTAATTAGCTATTTTGCCTATTTCACTTCTTTGTTTGAACATAACACGTTCAAATAAAATGTTTAACTTGCTCACAACCAAATTGAATTTCAATTTCAATTCTAGTTTCCTTTTTGATTTCGAATATAAATCTTCAAATCGAATTTACTTATTCAAACCCCAATATTCATTCGAAATCTCATTAACTAATTTCTATTCAATTTAGTTAATTCTATTCCATAAATCAAAATCTGGTTTCTGTTTCAAAAATCATATTCATTTACACAACTTGAATTCGCATATATTTTACAACTCAACTCTGAAATTTTCTAAATAGACAATTCGGATTTTCTCACTTAAAATCCTTTTATAACATTAAATAAACCATTATGGTTTTAAAACGATTCTGGCGCTGCTTTTCTGAAAATTTGACTTTGACATATCTCAAAATCTATACGACGAAATTCAGGTTTTCCTCCTTCATTAGAAAACTATTATCAAATCGGTCCTGACGTTTCTTGTTTCAAAGGATTCCAACTTCAATTGAGTTCTATATATTCAATTGAAGTTCGAAACGCCAATTTACGAACTGCAGCGCTGCGGCGAGTTCGTTTAAATTATATTTATTATATATAAACGTTTTAAAACTTCGTTCAGAATGAATTCAACTCCATTTTAACTCTATTTGAATTCCCTTGATTCAAATTCCAATCTCACCTTTTATTTGAATTCTATATTCAAAATTCCATAGTTTAAAACCCATTTGAATTTCATATTCAAATCCCATAGATTAAATTCTATTTGAATTCAATTTGAATCTCTTATATTCAAATTTCATTTTCCATTTCCGACCCCATTTGAATTCTAATATTCAAACTTATTTTCAACACCATTTGAATTTCTAATATTCAAATTCATTTTCAACACCATTTGAATTTCTTCACTCAAAACCATTTGAATTCAAGTTCCATTTCAAAACCATTTGGATTTCCTATTTTGAAATCCTATTTGAAATTCTATTTCCAATTCTACTTTGAAAATCCTACTTTCAAAGTTCATTTCAAATTCTATTTGAAATTCTACATGCAAATCTCTATTTGAATTTCTTTATTCGAATCCCTTTGAATTCAAATTTTATTTTAATTCCTTGAATTCAAATTCTATTTTTCATCTATTCAAATTCTATTTGAACTTCTATTTGAATTTCTAATATTCAATCTCCTTTTAAACTTCAAATATTTAAACTCCTTTTTAAAAATTCAAATGTTATACTCAAATTTCATTTGAGTTATATATTTAAAAATTTCATTTCACATCCTATTTTGAAATTTCATTTCAAATTCCAATTTCACGCTTGTATTTCTATTTCTGAATTATCAAATGATAATTCATTTCACTTCATTTATAACTTCGTTATAAAAGAACAATTTATAAACTTCGTTTATAAAGAAACTACTTATAAACTTCGTTTAAAAAGAAACTACTTGTTTTATTTTTCAAAACAAGTTTATATGTTTATTTCCATTAAAAATTCAAATTCTATTTAAAAATAGAATTTTCCCTTTTAAAATCTCAAATATCCTTCTACGATATTTTTAAATATCATTACTTAAGCCCAGTGATATTTAAACACACAAAGCAACCAATTATTTATTTTTCTAACACATCATATATAACAATATATATATGCAAACAAATAAACAAACAGATAATATATTTTTGAGGAATTTAGTTGGATTCCTCCAACCTGTTTTCCTGCATCCACAGATGTTAGCACATAAATAATACCCATTTTGCTTCATGGCAGAATATCGCGGTATAGAAGGTCATCCACTAATCATAGCGTGGGGCGTATAGGGTAATCATCCGCTATGAAACTGCGGGCATCCGCTAATGAGACTGCGGGAATCCAACCAATCAATCAACCCAATATATATATATATAGCCTAAATAACTAATATATATAAAACAACCAGAAAACAACACAAGCAGCAAACAATTATTTTTAACGAATAAAAATAATTCTAAAGGTGAGTGAGATTTACTCACCGGAATTTTCCTTTGCTGAATATCTTGTTTAATTTCCATATTCTCGCGGTTACCACTCGAATTGAATCTACTTGAATGAGTTTATTTTCCTATGATCTATCAAGTTTAATTTAAAAATTAAACGATTATCAATTTAAATTAAAACAACAAGTAACTAAATTATCTTATGAATTTAAATTATGTAAATCGTTTACCTTACTATCTCTGCCAAACCACTCGATAAATGGCAGAACAATTCTCAAAGGAAAATCACTGATCTGTTCCAATGGTAATCAGCCCACATACTAACTTCCACCACACCGGCATTCCATTCAACACTTGCTGCTCTAAATTCACCATTGCTTGCTTGTCAAAATATCCTGCACCGCCCAAAAATATTGCGATGTTACCAGGGTTGAACTCATCCAAAAATTGACGCACAGTACCTTACATTGAAACCCACTTCTCCTCCCAACAAGTTCGGATCCCCTTTTCCACCGTACCTAGATCCCAGCTTCGTCTCCGCTCATGTCTGAATCGCAAGCCCTCCATCGCGATGAATATAGGTTCGAACGGAACTGTGGTTGAAACCTTAAATCCAAAACACAAGCTCCAGAGGGGCGGTTCCCATCTCGATCCAGAATACGGTCGCGACTTCCCCTTCCTGACGTCGCGATTTCTACTGTCGAGTGATGACTCAGGCTCGCCTTACTCGAAATCAAATTCAGCTCGGTTCCCTTTTTGATTTCGAATTTAAGGATTTGAGAAGGAAAGAACAGGCTTCGGTGTTTATTTCTTGGATTTGGTAATGAAGGGGAAATAAGGCCGATGGCTGAATATATAGACGTGATGGGGAAACAATTCGTACGTAGCCATTACTTCATGTTTTACTTTATGTTGAAGGAAGGGAGCAAATTTTACAGCTCGAGGAAGAGATATAGCTGAGCGACTTCAGTTTTTAGGTCGGCTGGAGCTGTTTTGATTTGATTTGTTTTTATATATAATACCCTAAAATATCTCGCGGTCCTTGCTTCAACCACGAACCCCTATTTTTACTTAACGACCGACATCTCTAAGTCATACTGCTATTCTGAACTAACCGAATATATTTTATATTTAATTTAAACCTATATAGAATAATCATTTTAAATAGATAAAAATTTATAAACAAATAAATTTCTCCATAATATATCCTTATCATTATCAATTACATTCACATAGAATTTATATTTATTATCTGAACTATTTTGATTCAATCCTAACTTTGAATTGAATTATTTTAAATTTCTCGTATTTCGATTATTAAATCGATAACCCAATAAAATACCATTTATATTATAAATTCAATAATTTAAACCATATTAAATATTTAAAATAAATCGACCAAAAATCCGGGTCGTTACACAACAATTCCATCAGAATACAAGAATATACAGAGAATGAATAAATATTACACATTAGATAATTATCAGAGATTTAAATACATTACTGCAACGGAAAAATAAGACAAAACATAACTGAAAGGAATACATGGCTATAGAGCTTTCCGAGTATCACTTCATCTATAAACCAGGATCCTGTGAATATAAATCTGCAAAACCCAACTACTAGCTGCCCGTGCAGAAAATAAGGGCACCCAGAGTTTAGGTTAAAACAATAAACTCCAGGTCAGTCATGTGACTGGTGTGAGAACTAAAACAGTTATTAATCTTTATTTTAAAGTTCGGTAAATCAAGGGACCATACCGTATAACATGGAACGGGTTTCCTCCCAAAAATACCAGTGCATGAAACAAACAGCACAATGCTAAATAAAGAACAATGAAGCTATTATAAGACCCAGGTCCCATCACATAATGCAACGCAAGCCGGAGGATAGGGTTTTTACCTTATAATAGCCAAAGAATGCTTGATACATTTAAAATAGATTTTTTTTATAGTACTATAAGTGTATAGTGTCAAAACAATTTCAATCATAAGTATCAATCATAGATGACAAGAATGCCCCATACCACTATGCCGCCAAATATAGGTTTACAATTAAAACCGCAAAGCTCGTATTGGAAATTGGATTTCCATCTATGAACCGAGGCAAAAGATAGTCCTCACCGAATTCGAGACTCTCTAGCCCGAGCCTCAGGCTATAGCCGCATCTGCACCTAGGATCTTCAGGGTCGGTCCACTCTATGTGGATTAAATAAAACCCTGAACACTACGTCTCCCCACCCTATGGGGCGTAAATGAGCCAAATGACTCCATATCCGAGGCGCATCGCATTCCAGCAACCACACAGGTGAAAAATATATAAATGTCAGGGCTGGTAGGTCACTGACACCACCTCTAACTAGAAAGAGACGCATGTTCTCCCTGAGTCCTTCTCACGTTTTTGGTTCACACCAGGGTGTGAGGCTCGCGAATTAACGCCATACACAAAGCTATGCCACACAGGCCGTGCTTTGATCATCAACCACAAAACTTTGCTTTTCAACAGAAGCCTTGATCAATTGCCACTTAGGCATGCCACACAGGCAATTCATGCCATGTGATTGATATCCATCAATATATAACCTCTGAGCTCATACGTCTCAGAGAAGGGCGTTAAGCAAGAGAATAAATTCTCCGCAGCCAAACAGATATATATTTAATAGAAATCAATCACATAGAATAAAATCCAATGTCAGACACACAGTCCATTTACAAGTTCGTTCTGGGTCTGAACAAAACCTGAGGCACTTTCCTCGCATATCCGTCGATCTCCAAGTACGTCTGGACGATCACCAACTGATTCCTGCCTCTTGGGTTTACAGCCCAATCAAGATCATCAGTAATCATCCAAGCGACATGAAGACCTCCGGTCTTCAACCACCGTCTTCATCTTCGATATGTCGTCGTATCAGTTATTCAGAATGGGATAAACCCGGTCTTTCCGAATAACTCGCGTATTTTATAAACAAGTGTTACACAAACACAACATACGCCTCATTCCAATTCAGAATATTCTTTTATTCAAATATTCACATTACTAGGGAAAGATTCCCATTAATTTTATCAAAGATAAATTCTTTAAAATTTATGATTTAATCTTCCTTTGAATATCATTTCAAACTAGTCGGGATTAGTGATCCTTACCAAAGCAATTATTTGTTAAATTTCCCAATCCCAACCTATACATCCCATGAAGCAAAACTGGTAATACTTCATATCTAACACCACAATGTTATCGGTAAATTTAATTACCATTACATGTTCAAATCTAATTAAAGATTTAACTATTGCTTGGAGCAAAACTGGTGGTACTCAATTCTCGATCATTTCAATCTAATTAAAGATTCATTAAAACTCTAATTCAGTTTTAATCTCCAAAAATCATTACTTAATGATTTTTCAAAGTTAAGAAATTATTCTTATCTTTAACTGGGTTAAAGAACCAATGTCTTTTAAAACACGGGTCACGATAAACCCATAATCACATTCCACTGTTAATTCCCTTTTGAATGTAGCAGATAACAGTGGAGCTCGAGAATTAATGTGTATTCGAATGGGTTAAAGAATAAGTGTTATTTAGAACACCGTTCACTATAAACCCAAAAACCAATTTTCAATTCAATTCCAATTGAATATTAATCAATTGGAAAATCTCACTAAATCTTAATTAAAAGATTTATTCTTTTCTAAACTGGGTTCAAGAAAAGTGTTATTTAAGACACATTCACGATGAACCCAAAATCCCATTTAATATTAAATACAAGGCTCTGAATAGAAAATATATCGGCTTATATTCAATATCAAATTCTGAAACCAACAAATATCGTATTGGAAATAACGATATAAATATATCTTTCAAATTTCCATAACCATATCTGTATAATCACGAAATCCAACATTGAAATATCCCAAAGATAATTTCGATTCAAATCCATTCAAATTAATATATTGGAAATTCTGGTTATTTCTAAAACCATTTCAAATCCAATTTATTTAATTAAAAATATTGGATTACAATTCTAGTTCATAACTATTTCATTTTGAAAAAAAAATATTTTTATCTTTTCAAATATGGGGTTTTCCACCCCGGTTCTTTCCAAATCATTTCTTTTGATTTTACACAAATTATTAATATTTTTAATAATTTTATCAAGGCCTGTACAGTCTATTTCCAATAACGGTCGTCGAACTGCACTTATAACGACCTTTTCCAAATTTGATTTGGACATAATTCCAAATCCAACCGTTAGATTTAAAATTTATCATATTCATTAGAAAGCTCATTTCGATACAAACCCAACGGTCATGGTTTCAGGAGAATCCGACGGTCGGATCTCCCGTAACGTCAATTCAAAGTCAATGGTCGAAATTCACGAACGGTCGCGGCGCGACGCATTCTATTCAGGCCATTAATATATATATATATATATATAATATATTATATATATTTCGTCGATTTCCATTTAAAACGTATTTTATAAATCATTTTAAATTCGTTTTAAAAACGATTTCAACTTCATATTCAATTTTTAAATCAAAATTGAATATTCCATATCATCAATATATATATATATATATATAAATGATGATATTTTCAAAACGTTATATTTTGAAATCACTTCTTTTTCTATATTCATTATAAAAATGAATATAATCGACATAAATATCGTTCGCATCAAAATGGCTCAAATCTAATCAACACGGCTTTATATATTTCAATAACTTCGTCATTTTATTCAACAAATGAATATTTTCTTCAACACATGAATATATATTTTATTCAACACATGAATATTTATTAATTCTTGCTTACAATAAAAATGTGAATTTTATTGTATAAATATTTTGTTCAACACATGAATCGTTTCAACACATGAATATTTTCATCACATGAATGGTTTCAGCACATGAATGGTTTCAACACATGAATATATTCTCAACACATGAGTACTTTGTTTATTCAACACATGAATATAATTTATTTTCTAAATTGGAATGAGACCCAATTAATTACCATATAATGTTATTTATATGGATTCTATACTACACATGTATATAATAGCAATGATAAATAATCAACCATCATCCAAAGTGCACAACACAACTGTCTGTCAACCTATCGATCGACATACAACTATACAATGGGACTAGTGTTCATCAAATAATATCCCAACACCCGTGTGGGGTTTCAATCCACAAACACTGAATATTATTTGTGCAATTGGCGACATGTAAAATTTATCGTCCCAATCAATATCAGTCAAATCAGTGTACATAAACAAATCGTCTGATGTGTAAATGAATATTTATTCACATATACGTTAAAAATTATATTTTTAATGATAAATTATTTATTTCAACACATGAATTTCTATTCAATTCATTTATTCAGTTAAATGATCTTTTTTTATTTTTCTAACTTATTTTAGAAAATTTCGGCGGCATAACGACACGATACTAGAAACGGGATAAGGCCTAGCCTTATCCCCATTCTAATAATGGCCTACGCCATACACATACTAATCTAATCAATTCCATTTCACCCAAACAACCAAATTCAAACCAATAATCCAATCAACTAAACAAACAAGTCGTCCATGGTCTGTGGATGACGGGTGTTGGGTGCTGCTAAGCACCGTCTGCATCCTAGTATATATTATTAACTAGAAAAGAAAATTTAAAGTGAGAAGTTCTCACCGAGAAGCTAAATCAAACGCCACGACTCTTCATATGTAGGAAATCTTCGCCGTGTTTCCAATGCAGTCTGTTTCACGCTGTATACATTAAAAATCACATTTTTATTTCTATGCTATAAAAATCACATTTTTATTTCGCTAGTGTATATATAAAAGTCGTATCTTTATTTTGCTACACGTATAAAAATCCTATTTTTATATTGTTAAAAATCACTTCTTTATAACGCTCAGAATCACTTCTTTATAATGCTAACTTCATGATAAAAATCATTTCTTTCCTGTGAATAGAAATTATATCTTTATCCTATATCATGATATATAAAATCAAGTCCTTTTTACATTCAAAAAATCAAGTTGTTCTACCTATAAAAGTCAAGTTTTTCTATTTCAAAAATCCAATCCTTATCATGTTAAAAATCAAATCTTTACATAAGGAAAAATCATATCTTTACTTAAGGAAAAATCATACCTTTACTTAAGGAAAAATCATATCTTTACTTAAGGAAAAATCATATTTTTTACTTAAGGAAAAATCATATTTTTATTTTGAACCATTTCATATAAAAATTATATTTTTATCCAAAGAATTTTCATATAAAAATCAAATCTTTTTGTAAACTAAAAAAAAATCAGTTTTACAAATAAATAAAAATCGGTTTTTATTTTAAACAAAATCAGTTTTTTTTATATTAAACAAAAATCTAATTTTATTTAAAAGCCATTACACAAAAAGAATTGAACTAAAATAAATAAATTAAAAAAAAGGCTTACAGTTCTTCGTCGAGGGAGGAGAAATCTTTCGGGGGGGGGTCTCTGCGGATGGGTGCGCAGGTCCCGGGAGGTGGCAGGAGTGGTGGTTGGTGGCGCTGGACACACGGTGGCAGCATTCGATTTGGGGCTTTGCGACAAGGGGGGAGAGCAGAAACGTCGGGGAAGAGGAGGGGAGGGATCAACGGCTGCGGTGGCGGCCTGGGGTGCGGCGCCGGCGTACGCCAGGAGTAGCAGCGACTTGCTCGCGTTTTTTTTCTTCTTCTGTTCATTAACCGATTTGGAGAAGGGAGGGGTAAAGGTTTTTATAATTATATTATTTTAATTTCCCAAAAAGCAACTTTTTCATTCGATCACCAAACGAGACTCAACGACTGTCGCCCCTAGCTAATCACCCCCATTCTAAACACAATGGGATATGTCCCGTTGGCCAATTCCATCGTTCCAATCAGTTTTCATTTGAAATTAACATTTAAATCATTATACTGAATTTTAAACGTACATTTCAATTTACTGAGGTCACATATAGACCCCAAAAATTCCAGAAAAATTATTTCTAGCTTCGTATTGACGATACGGTCCTAATAAAACTAATTTCGTCAAATTCTGAGACCGTTTGAAAAATGGCCATTTTCTGGTCGATCAAAATTGACTTAAACTGTCAAAACACGTTTAACTTCACCACGCTCACATATTGATTCAGAAAATTATGAATTTTGAAACCTAGCAATAATTTGACATCTCGGATCCAACAAAAGTGGTTTCGTGGAAAACGAAGGTCGTTTGCAAGATTTCCATTTTTAAGGGCCTTTATATATATTAAAAAAAATATAAATTCCACAGTGACTTTTCTAATTTTTAAACTGGACATATCTTTCAACTTCTAAAGTGAAATCTCTGTTTCTTACATCCGTTGGAGAGATATGATTAAACAGATTCAAATATTTCTTGTTTCGTTCAATTCTGACTTATATTGAATTCTGTATATTCAATTGAAATTCGAAATCGAATTTTCGAACTGCAGCGCCATTTCAGGCTCGTTATATAATTAAAATAAAATTATTCGTTTTAACTTCGTCGAAAATAAATTTTTAGCCGTTATTATTTAAAATAAATCATTTTAAATAATTAAAATCCATTATAATCGCCAAAATAATTTTTTTAAATTGGCTCAGATTTTTTGGGTTGTTACATCAGCTGGAGGAGTCCAAACGTATGATATAGTATTATTCTGCTATGTGTTGTATTTGAGGACAGGTTGTTCAAAATGTCTAGATTGTCTTGAATATTGTACTCTGATTATTATAAGTATAATTTGAGCTCTCAATAAAGTTATTTCTATATTATATTTTATTCCGCTGCGATGTGAGATTATGTGTGGTGATGGTTCTTCTTCTTCTATTCTGACTTTTCTATCTTATCTTCTCTCACCTTATAAATCTTTTTATTAAGTTTCTGCTTTCCTGTATAATTTGGTTTAACAGTGGTAGTTAAATGTCAACTTAAATTGCATGGAAAAGTGGGACGTTATAGTATCTCCGCATAACTTTGGGATGAGCCCAACAATCTTAAACTTGCACCACACATGCATGAACCAACCTGCAAGCACAGTATCTTCTCCCTCCTCCCTCTTTCAAAAACTGTAACAATATCATGCATGTCCAACGCACACGCACACCTTGACCTTCCTTCAAATCGACAGACCGATCATGCCATCACTTCCTCTGCCCTCTTAGCACACCATCCTCAACTCTAGCTTTACTGCTGAAATTTTAACCACCTCACTGTTGCTCGCCCCTTGAATTCATGTGATGATTTCCCTCTCTTTTCCACCAAACTACACCTCATGAAGCATCTCGAGCATAAGAGCTTGGTGTTGATCTCCGATCGAACCAATATCTCCATAAGCTCAAGAAAAAGAAAACCCTAGTTTCATTTGCAAACTACTATAGCCTACCGCATGCTACCTAAAACAATCCAACAACCAACTAATCGTCTCCAATTCTGCAAATAAGGTGTTCATTCCTCCAAAAACCCATTGGAACACATTTTGCGTATTATAGAAGAATAGTTAACTTAAATTGAATTTATTTTGCCTACTGTAAGGACATAGTATTTGACAAAAAAACTTGTAAGTTTGTTTAACAATGGTTTTAATTTTTCCCATACAATCTCCATTTTATGAACATAGCTTGTAACACCCCGTATTTCTATTAATATTAATGTTCACAAATTAAAGAATAACTAATCTCAGATGTGAGAATTAAGGGAAACGGGTTGCGCCGTTATGTTCGTCTCAGAATTTTGGTTGAGATAGAGTCCGAGTTTGCATGAATTGGACTTCGTATGAAGAAGTTATAGCCATCAGAAGTTTCAGAAAATTCAAAACAGATTTTGAAAATTCAAAATTTCAGATTCAAATAGGCTAGGCGGGAAAATTCCCGCCAGGGCCAGGTCGACCATAGGGTCGACCTGCCCACCCCCCCGGGCAGATTTGGTTAGTGACTTGTTTATGACTATATGCTGACTCATTAGGGTTTCTGATCTGCTCTGATTGGCTAGGATTAATTCTGGGTTGATCGGATGGCCTAAACTAATCCTAAACTCTATAAAAAGACATGTAGACTCAAACCCTAAAAAATCAAATTAAAATTAGATTCATGGCCTCCATGCCGTCACCTTGCAACTCAGAATAGCCGCCACCAATTAGAGAGGAAGAAAGCTAATCAAATTCAATTCAATTCAACTCTAACAACGAATCTACTTCAAAGGAAAGCTAATACAACTTCAGAACTTAGAATTCAGAACCCAAGACCTTCTTTGAGTTGTAAGTTCGATTTCTTTAATAAAATAATTAGCAATTTAATTGGATTGAGTTATGATGCTTATTATATGGCTATGTTGTGAATTATTGACCGCATGTTATCATCTATGTTGTAAAATTGTGATGTTATCATTTATGTTGTAAATTCTATGATGCTATCACCTATGTTGTAAAGTTGTGATGTTATCATCCATGTTGTAATTCTATGATTGGCTTATGTATAATAAATTCATAATGATGTCCATATGCTAGTTTGGTTATGTTGATTCATATGATAAATCATATGTAAGTATGCAAGTTTAGGTGTTGATTTGGGTATAAATCATATGCAAGTTAGTGAAAATTTTATATGTTTCATGACATCTATTTTATGTAAATTGGATCCAAAGTTAGGCTATGACATGTGTAGGTTATATGCTAAATTCTACATGCTAGTTTACATGTTTAGATGTAAGTTTACACCATCATTATGTTGCATAAATCACATATGCAAGTTTATATAAATATACGAGTTTGGAGTATGAATCATGTTATGTAAGTTTGTGGTTATTGCCTACGCAAGTTTACACCTTTAGATGTAGATCTATGAAATACATGATTTATGCAAGTTCATGACTACTACCTAAACAAGTTTACACCTTTAGATTTGGATCTATGACAAATTTAGTTTATGCAAGTTGTAACTTTAGCCTATGCAAGTTTTAGATGTAGAACCTCATTCACACATGCAAGTTCACCCCTTATGTTTAGATCTAGTTTTAATTATATGTATGTTGTGATGTTTTCTCTTTATTCTATGAGTTAGACTATTCGAGTCAAACGTATATTTTACGTTAAACGAACAAACGTACAATGTGGGGTAATGGGATAATATTAAAAGATTTAATATTAAGAATTGGCATGAATGCCTTAAATGGCATAAAATTAATTTATGGTGAAAATTGGTATGATTTTACATACCATAAATAGATGGACATAATTGAGTCAATTATGGCCATAGTTAAATTTGGAATTAATTGATAATTTGAATAGGGAAATTAATTCAAATTGGGGAATGATTAATTAGGAGTAATTAATCATCTAAGACACGAGATTAGGCTCGTTTGTGGTGTAAGACTTCCCGGACCCGCCCAGCAAATCCAGCTGCCACAAATGCCAGTCTAATGTGAGAGGTCTTAGGCATAAATTAAATACGTAACAGTTGTAAAGACACGAGGTTAGGCTCGTTTGTGGTGTAAGACTGCCCGGACCCGCTCGGCAAATCCAACTACCACAAATGTCAGTCTAATGTGGGAGGTCTTTATGAGGTTACAGTCTTAATGAATTAAGAAACACTTAACCAAATAAACATGTAGTGGGACATGAGGGGGTTAAGTGGCTGCCTTGGGTGGCATGTGGAATCTAGTGGGTGCCTTGGGTGGCATGTGGAATCTAGTGGGTGCCTTGGGTGGCATTTGAAATATGATTAGAAACACTTAACCAAAATTGAACATGTAAGTGAACATGAATAAAAAGAGGGTTAAGTGGGATGTACTAGAGGGGACCAAGTTTAGGTGAATAGCTTGTGTCAAGTAATGGGGGGCCGTTTCAACCAGTAACCCATACGTATCTTTGTGAGCTCGACCCAAGTCGAGGACGGGACACGCATACTGGACTTGACTATAAGAGGACAAAACGAGTTAGCGGTGGCAACGGAAGTCCAATGGGTACATATGCGTGTGTGGGCCCAGGATGGTAGGTAAGACGTTGTTGCATTGTGTAGGTATAAGCCGTGCATTATTGGTGGTATCGGGTTGCCACTTTTGGGAGTGATACACCCCACTGTGTGGCCAACATGGGTATCTACAAGTTAGGGAGCCGATCACATGGGGGTAGTGGGTACACCTAGTGGAGATAGGGCAGGCGGCACCTATGAAGGCAAATAGGGGTGCACGAAACTACCATTATCATTATTAAGTTTTTTAGGCGGGATCAACCTTTAGGGTGACTAGTGGTGGTGCAGTATAGTAATTATCTTATAGTGGGTTAGGTGCGCTTTAACGTTACCTTAGTTCAATCTTATTTCCTTGTTTACTCTGTCATACCCAATTGTTCACAGTCATTTCCTTATTTTCCAACTTATGCCTTAGCCTAGTTATTTTGGTAATTATATTGTTAAAGTTATCGCACTCGCCAGACTTTATGTCTGACCCCCTTTGTTTCCACCTCTTTTCTCCCCCCCAGGTGCTCAGGTTGGAGCTAGCACCAGTGGAGCTTGATTTTGGACAGTTGTATCTCTTGCTTTTAGAAGTTGCTTGGATCGCTAAAGTAAACTTCAGCCTCTCTTATTTATGGCTATTTTGTACTGGGGTTATGTATTTCAATTTATGTACTTTGATTTGGTCAAGATGGATATTATGTACTTTGACTCTGGTTTTTGATGATGTAATCAAACTTATGTTTTTACCGCTGTAATGAATAAAGTTTTACATTTTAAGTACTGTTTATATCTGTCTTGTTGTTAAGTTTCTGTTCTATACTTACTTAAAACACTCCATAGAAGTTAATGCATTTCCTTTGTGAGTGACATTAATGGACGTGGAGTGTTACATAGCTTGTTCTCACTCTATTTTTTCTTATTTTATTTGAATAATGGTGAAGATAAGAGCATATGTTTGAGAATTGAAGGCGAGATGGAAAAAAACAGAGGATGCATAGAAATGATGTGGAAAAAAACAGATGATGCATAGAAATGATGTAGCAAGAAGAAGTAAAGCATAGGCCTATATTTATACAAGATCAAGTAAAATTTTATATAGAAAAAAAATAATATTAGAAAATACCATATTTCCCCTCATCTGCTCAAAACTTTCTTTACAATCCAAGTAGTACAATCATAGCATTTAATGCTTGCCTTGGGAATGGCCTAGTACATGGAACTTACACATCATTATGCTTCTTCTTTTTTAATCAAATCAAAATGTATTAACATTGCTACTAATACACAATATATAAGTAAATTAATAATTAACTACAAATTTATAAAATATATTTTTTCCTATTTTATAAACAAACATCAAATCATGCATTTTAAATAATTAACCATCAAATCAAGTATCTTTAAAACACAATACAAATATAAATTATTTAATTCATCATAAACATCAAATAAGGTGATTTAAAATATAAATATTTAAATCTTATTTTTATATCAAATAAAATTATTTATTTAATTATTAAATAAAAATAACATTTATTATAATATACAAAAGCAAAGGCCACTGCGACCATGTGTCATCACCATGTTAATTGTTTTCCCCCAAAAACAATAGTTGACAATTATATAATATATATACACACACACATACAACTACTATCTCTCTCCTCTCTCTAATAAATAATATCTCTTTAACTGAATATATACTATAATATAATTATTTGTACTTTACTGAGATACATTTCAGAGGCGCAGAAGTCTTCAGAGCTTTCTGGAGAACTGTAGAGTCTTTTTTTTTATGAACCAAAATTATTACTAAGAAGATGCACACGAATGGAAATTTCTCCTCTCCTCAGTCCCTAGCTTTTCTCATCTTCTTTTATTCCGCTTGCTTCCATTATTCTATTTTCTCATCATCTTCTTTAATTCCACATTCAAACCGTAAATGGAACCGAATATTTGATTCGCTCACTTTCTACACACGAACCCTAAATCGAAGAAGATTTGATTTGCTCCTAAAATTGTTGTTCCTCCTCACTTTATTCCCTTCCAGCTAGACGACGGCCTACAACGCCTTTCAATGCTGCCTTCATGAATCTATTAGGGTTCCGACGTTGGACTTTTCCGCAGTGCAGTGTCAACAGTTTTCCTTCCATCTTCTTTCTTTTGCAACTACAGATATTTTTGCTTAACACCGAGTCTTTTTATTCTGATTCAATTATATATAAAACCTATGTTTGTTGGTGCAAATCCACTCATCTTTGTGTATGACAACTGTAACACCCCGTATTTTCTGTGAACACAAAAATAACAAATCAAGATATAACTAATTTTTAGAAAAAGAATTAGGTGAAACGGGTTGCGCCATTGTGTTTGTCTCGGAATTCTGCTCGAGATAGAGTTTGAGTTTGCGTAAATTGGACTCCGTATGAAAAAAATATCCTTAAATTAAATATTAAAGCGAAACATGGAAAAAGAGGAATGAGAAAAGAATAATGTTTAGCATTGTTCTAAGGATTTCGAGCAAAAGAATTAGTAGCTCGTTTGGTTAGAACATGTGACTTGCATACAAGAGGTACAGAGTTTGATCCCCGCCAATGCCATATTTTTGTTTTAGGGGAATGGCTAAAAAGCGGCTTAATGTGAACGCAGTTCAAAAAGTGGTTTAGTGTGAAAATGGTTAATAGGGAAGATAGATAAAAAGGAAATTAAAAATATATATATTGAATATATATATATATATATAATTGAGAAGATAAATACAGTCAATTTATTTGGAGGGAAAGATTTATGCATAATAGATATGTATGCATGTAGGTAACTTCATTATGCTTTGATTTTGCATGTTGCAAGGAAAGTAGAAAAAAAGGGGAAATCAAATTATATACTCGATTTCCTTTTTTTAGGTAAGCAATCAATTTGCATTATTTGTCAACATTAGAATTTATGAATAGGTGCGTGTGTGTGTGTGTGTGTATATATATATATATATATGGGCAGTTAATGTAAACATGAATAGATTGAAATTAATTTGTAGATGAGTGTTAATTTGTCATTGATATTAATTGAAAAGAAAAAAATATTAAGTAGGCATAATTTGGGAACATGTATCATGGCATGATTGTTTATTAATACGTTTGTTGAGTCATCCCTGACCTGTTGCTTAGTCAATAGGATAACTCTATCTAGTCTTGACGGTGGTGATGGCTCCTATGAGATCCAATGGCCTATATTAATCTAATTACTCTATAAAAACACGTATAGACTTAAGCTCTAAACCTAATCAAGATTAAATCCATGGCCGTCATGTTTTCAGTTCGCAACCTAGAGTAGACGCCGTCAAACTAGAAGCAAAACAGCGAATCAATTCAACTCAAGCCTAAATCTTAACAACAAAATTGTCTACATCAAGGGAACGCAAATCAATTTCAGAACACAGATTCCAGAACTCAAGACTTTCTTTGAGTTTGTGAGTATAATAACTTTCACAAAATAATTAATTAATTTAATTGTGATAAGTTATAATTGGATTATGAGAATATGACTTTGAATCATGTGATGATTGAATTTTATGCTAGTGTTGTGTGAGTCTTATGCAAGTTGAATTATATGTTCTTATGTGAATCTGATGCAAGTTTGTGATGTTGAATTATATGTTAATTCTTATGTGAATCCTATGCAAGTTTGGGATGTTAAAACATATGTGAGTCATGTATATACATATGCTAGATTCGTGTCACATAGCTAATCTGTTGTCATCTATGTTGTAAACATATAACAAGTTTGTTAATTTACGTTAGTAGATCTATTCCTTATGCCTAATCATATATGTGTAACTTGATTATGTTATGACATTATAATTTTATGCAAGTGGGATGTTAGTCATATGCAAGTTCATTCGTGAATCATATGTCAATTTGTAAGTGAATCATATATGTAGATCTTATGTTAGTTTATATGCAAATCATGTGTACATATATGCAATTTATGTAATGTTAGTACTTTCATATGCAAGTTTTTATGAGATTTATATACAAGTTATGAAAAAACCCTAATCCATACATACAAGTTCACACTTACATATTTAGATCTATGATTAGATCTATGTTTAGATCCATTATAATACATAGTTTATGTTAGGTTGTGGTTTATATGCCTATACACTATGCAAGTTCACCTTTATGCATATAGATCTATGCAAATCACCTTGTGCATAAACTAGTCCATGCTAGTTTATTGTTTTATATATGTAAGTTATGGATTATGCAAATTATGCCAATCAAGCAAGTTTATCCTTCTAGATCTATTTTTATGTTGTATGCAAGTTGTGATATTTAGATCTATTTTTATGTATTGTGCAAAATTGTGATGTTTTTATAAATTAGGCTATTTGGCAAGCCTAATATATTCCATAAGTTACACGTACGAATAACGTGGGGATTGGGTAAATATTAATAATTGGCATAACGAAATTAGTGTAAATTGCCTTAAAGGCATATATTTAAATTTAGACATTAATTAGCATAATTAATGTGCACAGAAAATCGTGACCATAATTTAAGTGACAATTATGGACATAGATTAGGGAATAACATTTAAATATTAATGTTAATATTGAGAATTGGCATAAGTGCCTTAAATGGCATATAATTAATTTGTGATGTTAATTGGTATAATTTATATACCATAAATAGATGGACATAATTAAGGTGTCAATTATGGACATAGTTAAATTTGGAATTAGTTGACAATTTGAATAGGGATAATAATTCAAATTGGGGATAATTAATTATGTGTAATTAATCGTCTAAGACACGAGGTTAGACTCGTTTGTGGTATAAGACTGCCCAGACCCGCCCGACAAATCCAGCAACCACAAATGCCAGTCTAATGTGGGAGGTCTTAGGCATAAATTAAATACGTAACAAGTTGCAAAGACACGAGGTTAGACTCATTTGTGGTATAAGACTGCCCGGACCCGCCCGGCAAATCCAACAACCACAAATACCAGTCTAATGTGAGAGGTCTTGCAAGAGTAACGGCTTTAATGAATTAAGTAACACTTAACCAAGATAAACATGTAAGTGGGACATGGGGGTTAAGTGGGTGCCTTAGATGGCATGTGAAATACAATTAGAAACACTTAACCAAGATAAACATGTAAGTGGGACATGGGGGTTAAGTGGGTGCCTTGGGTGGCTTGTGAAATACGATTAGAAACACTTAACCAAATGGAAACATGTAAGAAGACATGGTTAAGAAGGGGTTAAGTGGGAAACTTTAGTGGGGACCAAGCTTAGGTGGATAGCTTGTGTCAAGTAATAGGGGCCCGTTTCAACCAGTAACCCATAAGTACCTTTGTAAGCTCGACCCAAGTCGAGGACGGGACACGCTTTCTGGGCTTGACTGTGAGAGGCCAAAATGGGGTAGCGGTGGCAACGCAAGTGCAACGGGTTTCATGTGCGTGCGTGGGCCCGAGCTGGTAGGTAAGACGTTGTTGCATCGTGTAGGTATTAGCCGTGCATATTCTGTGGTATCGGGTTGCCACTTTGGGGAGTGATACACCCCACTGTGGGACCAGCACGCGTATCTACAAGTTAGAGAACCGATCGAATGGGGAAGGTAGTAGGTACGACTAGTGGAGATAGGAGCAGGCGGCACCTATGACTGCAGCTAGGAGTACAACTACCATATTATGAATATTGTAATTAGAATGGGGAGGGTAGTGGGTACCACTAGTGGAGATAGGAGCAGGCGGCACCTATGACAGCAGCTAGGGGTACACGAAACTACCATTATTATTATCACTTATGTTCAGTAGGAGGGATCAACTTCTAGGATGACTAGTGTTGGTGCAGTGCAGTAATTATCCAAGAGTGATTAGGAGCGCCATTAGTGTTATCTTATTTCTCTTATTTGCTATGTCATGCCCATTTTGTTTCACAGTCATTCCTTGTTTTACCAGCTTATGCCTTATCCCAGTTACTTTAATAATTATATTGTTAAAGTTATTGTACTCTCCAGACTTTATGTCTGACCCCCTTTGTTTTCTCCTCTTTTCTTCCTCCCCCCCAGGTTCTCAGGGTGGGACTAATGCTTGGGGAGCTTGATTTGGATCGCTTTATCTCTCTCTTTTGGAAATGCCTGGATTGCTGAAAGTAAAGTTCAGCTTATCTTCTTTACGGCTGTTTATGTTAGGGTTATGCCTTTTGTTTTATGTACTCTGTTTTTGTCAAGATGGATATTATGTACTTGACTCTAGTTCTTGTAATCAAACTATTTCTCCACTGCAATAAAAGTTGTTTTAAAATTTTCAAGTTCCAATAATTATATTTGTCTTGTTGTTAAGTTTATGTTCTATACACACTTAAAATGCTCCATGGAAGTTAATGAATTCCCTTAGTGAGTGACATTAATGGACATGGGGTGTTACACGTGGTATCAGAGTTGAAGGTTACGAGAATAGATATGAGATTTTGAAAAATTATTTTTCAAAAGCATTTTATGAAGAAATACTTTCAAAAATAAGTTTTAAGGAGAGTATTTTCAAGAGAAAGGTTTATTTTAAAAACATAATCCCCAAGAGCCATATATCTTTCCTTCGATTCTCCATTTTGAATCTCTTCCTCTTTCCCTTTTGAATATCTTCCTCCGCGTATAGATGTTTTTTTCTAAGATATATGAGGACTTCCGTACGATGGGCGAAAACCGCTTTATGGGACTTAGACGTTTGTCGGGGCTAGAAGTTGGCTCAAGAAAGTGGAGGACTTGTCGGTATCTTTGAGATAGACGAGGGGAGGAAGGTTCGACTAGCTGCTTGGTTGATAAAGGATGAAGTTTCTTGTAGGTTGGAGTTCATGAATGGAGAACGTATAGTGGAGGCATGGATAGGGCAAAGGGTAAGAAAGTAGAACCTAAGAAGGGTGCAAAGAATAATAAACCCCGTGACAAGAGGAAATGTCTTTATTGTGGAACACCAGGCCATCTGAGAAAGGACTGTAGGAAGAAGAAGAAGACTGGCTATTTCCACTGTGGTGAGGCAGGACATCTGATCAAAGATTAAAGACTGCCCGAGGAAAAGGCAGAGGATAGGGTCTACATTTAGAGGGCAGGTTCAGGATCTCATGGAACCGGGACAGGAGAGAGGTAGAAACATATCCGTTGAAAGTTTAGTTTTTTCTGTTTGATCATCTTGTTCATACTTTGTTGAATCTGGCGCTTCACACTCGTTTGTATCTGCTTCGTTAGTTGAAACGCTGCACCTAAATACTATTCTAGTTACGGATCCCTTTGTAGTCTCAAATCCTATTGGTGGTTCGACTCATTTATCTGTGGTTTGTCGGGATTTGAGAGTGTCTATCTTGGGCGTTGGGTTTGAATGCAACGCCTTCGTTCTTGGTTTCATGGGCTACGGCTTGATTCTAGGCATGGATTGGTTAGCCAGATACGGTGCCATCCTAGATTGTGAAAGAAGGGTAGTTAGATTGTTGACTCATTGTGGAAAAACCCTTGATATTTCTTGTGACCCTAAAGGTCCAATAATGCTTAGCTACCTAAAATCTCTTGGTGCATCCAACAATGATTTGGAATCTATTCGTGGGGTCCGTGAGTATGGTGACGTCTTCGATGAAGTTCGGGGTTTACCCCCGAGGCACGAGATAGACTTTCGTATATACCTAGTGGATAATGCAAAGCTAGATGCATTACCAGTGTGCCACATGGCTTCGAGAGAGAAGAGAGAACTCAGTAAGCAAGTGAAATAGTAGCTTGAGAAGGGGTTCATAAGAAGAAGCATTTCGGAATGGGGTGCTCAATTGTTTGGTTGTTTTTCTAGTATCATCTCACGTAGATTGTCCGAATTTGAAGGAGGTATTCCTTGGGTGCTTGTCTGATATTGGTTTAGGCCTTAGGGGCTTGTGCTTGGGGGATGTCGAGTTTGACTAGGATGGTTTCTATGAGTGATAAATAGCTGCGGCGATTTTTCATTACATGAATATATTGGTTTACTCGAAGAGTGATGGGCAGCCGTGACATGATAAGACTATTCGATGGTATGGACTGCTCCGAGTTAGACTCAATAGGGTTATGAGATGACTCGAGTGGACTCGAGAAAGATGTGAAGTAATGGATTGTTTAGGACCCTATGTTGATGCCATTTCTTTTGAGGAAGAAGGTGAGATTCTTAGGGCATGTAGTCTCTAAGGATGGGATAGCCGTGGATCCTGCGAAGGTGGTGGCAATCCAAGATTGGAAGATTCCTAAGAACGCAACCAAGCGTTTGAAGAGGGCTTTGATGACAGCTCTAGTTTTAGCTTTGCCAGATGGGAGTCTTCGAGCCATCTTTGTAGATATGCTATAGATGAGAGAGTCTGGTTACGTAGAAATGAGAGACTTTGTGTACCGCAAGACGAGAGCTTGAGGAAGACGATTCTTGAAGACTCACAACGCTCCAAGATGACACATACATTCTGGGTTTTGTGGGATATGGTGGGGTTTTATCATGCTTAGTTTCTTAAGAATCATTTGATAATCTGATATGTACCAATCTGAATATTTCTGAAAAGGATAAGGGGTTTTTACTCGAAGCGTGAAATAGATTTCCAGTTTTGACATTTGTTAATGGGGGTAATTCTCTTAGTGTCAATCAAATGTTGATTTCGCTCTTCGGGGTTGATACTTAGGGAATTATTCTCTTAACCGATGTCTAATGGGAACAGAGCTTTTGTTTTACTCGCTCTATCACTCGGCTGTATCCTATCGATCAAGTCTTCAACCTTTAGGTAGAAACTAATGGGTGTAAACATGTGTTTGAGACATGTTATGTTTGGTGGACGCAAGTGGATGCAAGTTTTTGCTAGTGGTTGCTCGTGGATGCATTTACACACACATTAGGCACTAGATCAGCTCAATCACTCTCATATTGCATATTAATATGTGTGCATATTTAAATTAATGGATGTATCATGGTTGTATTATCATATGGATACTGCATTCGGATGAATGGTTGTGCACGCATGTAGAAATAATATGTATCATTAGGAATCTTTTGCATACATAACGGACGCATGGCACTATCATGGTTCACATTAAGGAGGTCAACTGAATCAGTAGACTGCCTGATTTTTGCATTAGATATGGACATGTACACACACTATGCATGTTAACATGAAAGCATTAGAAGTCTCTTAAGGACAATGGATGCTTGTGCCTGATGGTTGAGTAGATGGATGATTGGATGGTAGGACACATTCTTCCCAACTTGAAGATTTTGGGGACGAAATCCTTTAAGGAGGGGAGAACGTAACACCCCGTATTTTCTGTGAACATAAAAATAATAAATCAAGGTATTGCGTTCGTCTCGGAATTCTGCTTGAGATAGAGTCCGAGTTTGCGTAAATTGAACTCCGTATGAAAAAGATATCCTTAAATTAAATATTGCAGCAAAACATGGAAAAAGAGGAATGAGAAAAGAATAATGTTTAGCATTGTTCTAAGGATTGTAAGCAAAAGACTTAGTAGCTCGTTTGGTTAGAACATGTGACTTGCATACAAGAGGTACAGAGTTCGATCCTCGCCAACGCCATATTTTTGTTTTAGGGGAATGGCTAAAAAGCGGCTTAATGTGAACGCAGTTCAAAAAGTGGTTTAGTGTAAAATTGTTAATTAGGAAGATAGATAAAAAGAAAATTAAATATATATATATATATATTGAATATATATATATATATATATATATATAATTGAGAAGATAAATACAGTCAATTTATTTGAAGGGAAAGATTTATGCATAACAGATATTTATGTATGTAGGTAACTTCATTATGCATTGATTTTGCATGTTGCAAGGAAAGTAGAAAAAAAAAGGGAAATTAAATTATATACTCGGTTTCCTTTTTTTAGGTAAGCAATCAATTTTCATTATTTGTCAACATTAGAAATTATGAATAGGTGCGTGTATATATATATATATATATATATATATATATATATATATATATATGGCAGTTAATGTAAACATGAATAGATTGAAATTAATTTGTAGATGAGTGTTAATTTGTCATTGATATTAATTAAAAAGAAAATATATATATATATATTAAGTAGACATAATTTGGGAACATGTATCATGGCATGATTGTTAAGTTATAATTTGGAGTAATTGGCATGAATGACAAAGTATGAAATTTAGCATATAAATCTAGTTTTGGGCATAACTTGAGAAATGGGAACATGACTAGTTTTGGGTGAACTTGGGTAATTGGTATGGAACAGTATAATTGGTATACCATTAATTAGGAACATAATTAATGTTATTGTGAATGATTTACATATAAAACCATGAATATGTAAATCAGTAAAAGAAGAACATTTAGTACAAATAGAAGTTTATTAATACGTTTGCTGAGTTATCCCTGGCATGTTGCTTAGTCAATAGGATAACTCTATCTAGTCTTGACGGTGGTGATGGCTCCTGTGAGATCCAATGGCCTATATTAATCTAATTACTCTATAAAAACACGTATAGACTTAAGCTCTAAACCTAATCAAAATTAAATCCATGGCCGTCATGTTGTCAGTCCACAACCTAGAGTAGCCGCCGTCAAACTAGAAGCAAAACAGCGAATCAATTCAACTCAAGCCTAAATCTTAACAACAAAATTGTCTACATCAAGGGAACTCAAATCAATTTCAGAACACAGATTCCAGAACTCAAGACTTTTTTTGAGTTTGTGAGTATAATAACTTTCTCAAAATAATTAATTAATTTAATTGCGATAAGTTATAATTGGATTATGAGAATATGACTTTGAATCATGTGATGATTGAATTTTATGCTAGTGTTATGTGAGTCCTATGCAAGTTGAATTATATGTTCTTATGTGAATATAATGCAAGTTTGTGATGTTGAATTATATGTTAATTCGTATGTGAATCCTATGCATGTTTGGGATGTTAAAATATATGTGAGTCATGTATATACATATGCTAGATTCATGTGACATAGCTAGTTGTTGTCATCTATGTTGTAAACATATAACAAGTTTGTTAATTTATGTTAGTAGATCTATTCCTTATGCCTAATCATATATGTGTAACTTGATTATGTTATGACATTAGAATTTTATGCAAGTAGGATGTTAGTCATATGCAAGTTCAATCGTGAATCATATGTCAATTTGTAAGTGAATCATATATGTAGATCTTATGTTAGTTTATATGCTAATCAAGTGTACATATATGCAAGTTATGTAATGTTAGTACTTTCGTATGCAAGTTTGTATGAGATTTATATGCAAGTTAGGAAAAAAACCCAAATCCATACATACAAGTTCACACTTACATATTTAGATCTATGATTAGATCTATGTTTAGATCCATTATAATACATAGTTTATGTTAGGTTGTGGTTTATATGCCTATACACTATGCAAGTTCACCTTTATGCATATAGATCTATGCAAATCACCTTGTGCATAAACTAGTCCATGCTAGTTTATTGTTTTATATATGTAAGTTATGGATTATGCAAATTATGCCAATCAAGCAAGTTTATCTTTCTAGATCTATTTTTATGTTGTATGCAAGTTGTGATATTTAGATCAATTTTTATGTATTGTGCAAAATTGTGATGTTTTTATAAATTAGGCTATTTGGCGAGCCTAATATATTCCATAAATTACACGTACGTATAACGCGGGGATTTGGTAAATATTAATAATTGCCATAACGAAATTAGTGTAAATTGCTTTAATTAAAGGCATTTAATTAAATTTAGACATTAATTAGCATAATTAATGTGCATAGAAATCATGAACATAATTTAAGTGACAATTATGGACATAGATTAGGGAATAACATTTAAATATTAATGTTAATATTGAGAATTGGCATAAGTGCCTTAAATGGCATATAATTAATTTGTGATGTTAATTGGTATAATTTATATACCATAAATAGATGGACATAATTAAGGTGTCAATTATGGACATAGTTAAATTTGGAATTAATTGACAATTTGAATAGGGATAATAATTCAAATTGAGGATAATTAATTATGTGTAATTAATCGTCTAAGACAAGAGGTTAGACCCGTTTGTGGTATAAGACTGCCCGGACCCACCTGACAAATCTAGCAACCACAAATGCCAGTCTAATGTGGGAGGTCTTAGGCATAAATTAAATGCGTAACAAGTTGCAAAGACACGAGGTTAGACTCATTTGTGGTATAAGACTGCCAGGACCCGCCCGGCAAATCCAACAACCACAAATGCCAGTCTAATGTGAGAGGTCTTGCAAGAGTTACGACTTTAATGAATTAACACTTAACCAAGATAAATATGTAAATGAGACATGGGGGTTAAGTGGGTGCATTGGGTGGCTTGTGAAATACGATTAGAAACACTTAACCAAGATAAACATGTAAGTGGGATATGGGGGTTAGGTGGGTGCCTTGGGTGGCTCGTGAAATACGATTAGAAACACTTAACCAAATGGAGACATGTAAGAAGACATGATTAAGAAGGGGTTAAGTGGAAAACTTTAGTGGGGACCAAGCTTAGGTGGATAGCTTGTGTCAAGTAATGGGAGCCCGTTTCAACCAGTAATCCATAAGTATCTTTGTGAGCTCGACCCAAGTCGGGGACGGGACACGCTTATTGGGCTTGATTGTGAGAGGCCAAAATGGGGTAGCGGTAGCAACGCAAGTCCAACGGGTTTCATATGCATGCGTGGGCTCGGGCTGGTAGGTAAGACGTTGCATCTTGTAGGTTTAAGCCATGCATATTCTATGGTATCGGGTTGCCACTTTGGGGAGTGATACACCCCACTGTGGGACCAGTACGGGTATCTACGAGTTAGGGAGCGGATCGAATGGGGAAGGTAGTGGGTAAGACTAGTGGAGATAGGAGCAGGCGGCACCTGTGACAGCAGCTAGGAGTACAGCTACCATATTATGAATATTGTAATTATAATGGGGAGGGTAGTGGGTACCACTAGTGGAGATAGGAGCAGGCGGCACCTATGACAGCAGCTTGGGGTACACAAAATTACCATTATTATCATCACTTATGTTCAGTAGGTGGGATCAACTTCTAGGATGACTAGTGTTGGTGCAGTGTAGTAATTATCCTAGAGTGATTAGGAGTGCCGTTAGTGTTATCTTATTTCTCTTATTTGCTATGTCATGCCCATTTTGTTTCCCAGTCATTCCTTGTTTTACCAGCTTATGCCTTATCCCAGTTACTTTAATAATTATATTGTTAAAGTTATTGTACTCGCCAGACTTTATGTCTGACCCCCTTTGTTTTCGCCTCTTTTCTTCCTTTCCTCCCCCTCCCCCCCCCCCCCCCCCAGGTTCTCAAGGTGGGACTAATGATAGTGGAGCTTAATTTGGATCGCTTTATCTCTCTCTTTTGGAAATGCTTGGATTGCTGAAAGTAAAGTTCAGCTTATCTTTTTTATGGATGTTTATGTTGGGGTTATGCTTTTTGTTTTATGTACTTTGTTTTTGTCAAGATGGATATTATGTACTTTACTCGAGTTGTTGTAATCAAACTATTTCTCCGCTGCAATAAAAGTTGTTTCAAAATTTTCAAGTACCAATAATTATATATGTCTTGTTGTTAAGTTTCTGTTCTATACACGCTTAAAATGCTCCATGGAAGTTAATGCATTCCCTTAGTGAGTGACATTAATGGACATGGGGTGTTACAACAACTCAATACGGCAACTCTAATGTTAAACATAATTGCATTTTTCTACTAATAAAAAAACCTGTGCTTTGCTAATTTTTATCTACTCTTTTTCCTTGACTTTATCAACTTTTGTAAGTATAAGTTACTTGTTAGTTTAATGTCCTATAGTATGGTAGATAATGAGTAGGACAAAAACCACATTAAAATTGTTTACCGATTAATTCAATGTAGCTGTGATTGTTATACAAGTGCCAAACAAGCAAAATATCGAAGAATCTAATATAAAAAGGAACTTGCTTGACAATGCTAGCAATCTTCTTACCTGCTTTTTAAGTGGAGGTAATCTTGGTTCTATGCTTACTGCTGAAGGTGCAGTCTCCGATTTGTTTGGCCGTCCACTTTTGTTTTCACTCTACGATTGGTTTCTAGAGGTGCTCGCTTTTTTGTTTTATGAGTATAATTGTTCAAACAACATATATTTCTGTAAGATTGTGATGTGTTTTTAATATGTTAATATCTGATACATTGCATCATGGTTGCATTTTGTGGATATACTCACACACTTCTATGGTGTGTCTATTTTGAAAGCTGAGTTTAAAAGAGAATAGACATTTTTCAAATAAAGGAAAAGGTTATAGTAGGCCAACAATACTAACATGGCCCAGTAATCTGATGTTAATTGCTATTTCATTGGGCCTTACTACAATAACCGATTTAAAGGCATATAGGATATACAGATCCGATATTAGATGGTGACAGAATTAGGTGGTTGGAAAAATACAGGGTAAAGATATACCCTGCATTCCACTGGCAGAAATCGCCGTTTGAAATTGATTTATCAATTTCATTGATATATAAGTAGTTGCATATTCTAATATAGATACCAAGCAAATCTTATGTAGGAAAACCTGAGATAAAAAATGTGAACGTGTGATATTTGTAATAGTCATAAATGCAATCAGAAATTGGAAGTACTTTATGATTGAAAAATTGAAAAAATTTGTAGTTATTGCTCAAATAACTCATGTCTTTTGGCCTTTTTAATATGAAATGTAACCATGCAAGTGCTAGACCTCTTACATTATACATTGTTAAGATTAAGTTGTTCAACATCCTAGAAACCTGAAAAGGGAGCCTTGTGAATTGAATTCTAGATGCTTATGAACTGAAAATTATTTCGCTAATACATTTAGCAATTATTTGTAGCATGGTTCAGTTTATTGACTAGCCTTTGGGCCAAAGGAATTTGTTGTTGTGTCTGATCCCATTGTTGCAATGCATATACTGAAGGAAATGCATTTTCTTATGAAAAGGTGTGTATATTTTAATGTCTACTAATATATTATGTTCTTATCATCATCTATGTTTATTGCATCATTTTTTTTAAATTTGTTTACATGTTTGTTTTCTATAGTCCTTAGTGGGGCTCTATAAGCAACTATCTATTATCTATAAGTTTATTTTCTATGGAAGTTAAATATTCTGCTATCTTCCATTCTTTATCGAATAGTGAAGTATGGAAATGTTTTCACATTATATCTTTTTTTATTTGTATATATATATTATATTTGGCATTTTGGTTGGTTAAAGTAATCTTTATGAAAAGATAATTCCTTTCATTGGGTTTAAACTTTCCTACAGTGTTACTATATTTGATATATAATCGTTGAAATAAAAAATTAATCATTTTCTTATAACCTCATTAGTTAATAGAATTGTCATTGGCATTGGTTTCTGATCAGTTACTAGCATTGGATTCTGATCATGGTGTTGTTTATGGAAAAGTTACGTTGCTGCGTAAACAAATTTGATAAACCAAGCACTTGAGAGGTCTTATAAAATTGCTATTGGTAAAGGACTATTTATTCACTGTTTGGCAGTTGATGCTGAGGCCATTGCAAATCTGGGGAGTGAGCTTGGAAACCAGTTAGATGCTAAAAGCCTAGATCTAAAATTGAGGGGAATCAGAGCTGTAGTATGCAAATTTCCAGAACTCAATAATGATGAAGAATTGAAAGCAAGTCTCAGAAGTTTGGAAGCAGAAGACCCAACCACCATTTCTCAGACATATGGAGGTGGTGGATATAGAAATGCAAATTCCTTCATGTTGGTTGCTGATGAGTGTGAAAAATGGTAAGTTGCAAATTGACTTTGTTTATTGTTTTAACATTATTTATGCCACTTAAACATAGATGTCGTTTTTTTCTGTTAACATAGACTTTAAATATATCAGTTTTGAATATATCCTTCTGTATTTTATTTCACTTTCAGGTCTTACATGTTGGAGCTTCCATTGGCAAGGCAACACATTTTGAAATGGCTTGGTCGATGTTCTGATGTGCTAGTTTTCTCCGCTCAACTTGCTTCATATATGAAAATTTTTAATTTCTTTGTTGAAAAAAAATTAATATTTATTTTGATATTTTTATTTTAATAATAAATATAAAGATAACTGTAAGTTATTCACTATGTATCCTTCACTTGCACCACAACCGCATTGTTTAATATATGTTGTATTATTGACAGAAGTAGCTTAAGAGAATAAGTAATTTTGTACAGCAGGTAAATACTTTACTATTTGATTGATTCCTGGCACAAAGCTAAACTCCTATAATATGAAGTTAATAATACTTCTGGCCAATATATTAATGGTATAGCATAATTTATTTGTGCGTTGAGAAGATTGGCCATTTCATTTAATGTAGCTGTTTTTTTTTTCTTTCAAAAAATGGTCCTTCTAGAAGAGTGCAAAAGAGACTGCGACAATGCCATCGAATTTTCTCCTACTTATTCTAAGGTAAATAAAAATAGCAACTTATCTTTTCTTGTTCACTGCTTTTTCCTAATAACATGAAAGCTGATACATGCTAAAAATAGTAGTAACAATTGTGAGACAAAGCGATAGAGAAATTTTTTGTACCTTGGTCCTCGAAACCATACATCGATCCACTTCAGAATACTGCAGTCTTTAGAAAATTGATGGCATATCTGTGGAGAATCAATTGGTTCATTAGTTATTAAGATATCCATAAAAGAAAAACAAAGCACATAATTGTAGATGGTTCGTTTTAGTAATTAGTAATTAGAGGCAATTGAAAAGCTACCTCTGATAGCTACTTCATATATAATAGTCCCAAAGCATAATAATTAAATTTCATTTACCGATTTAATTAACTTAAATTGGATAATTAATGATAAAGGATTGCTTCGTTAATTGAACATTGTAACAAACAATCGGTGAAACAAGTAATCACTGAAATTGCTAATAGACATACAATAATCATTATACAAGACATATAGGATTGCTTCTTTTGGCAGGTATTCACATGATTGTTATTATCTTACTTTTTAATAAATTTATGATTTGTCTTAAGATTGGAATTAGCGTCCTTTGAAAGTTTACATGTTATTTTTTTGTTAAGTAATATTTCTGCATCATTTTGTATATAACAATTTTCACATACAAATTCATACATATAATTGTTTTGGCAGGTGTTAGTCAACATGGAAATTCAATAAAAGCAGAATCATGGCTTCCATTTCGATCCTGACATACAACCTTAGTGTTTCTTCCATATTGGTATGATTTACATTATTTTCTTTTCTTTTGTTTCTATTTTAGCTTTGTTCTTTTTTACAAACCATTTAGTTTCTTTTCTATGTTCTTATATGTAACGCAACTATTTATATTAATACTACCCACATCCGTCTGTTCAGTTTGTTATTATTATTATTTTGAAACCCTTTGCCAAATCTTCATCTTTTTGGGATTAACTTCTTTGGAAAAAAAATTATTTTGTGTTCGTATTCTATGCAGAAGTAACGTATTTGTATGTGAACAATTTTTTAGAGTTTATGCCCTAGAGGCAATCCATTTGATGTGATTAATGACGTTATTGTTTTATTTGGAATAAAAACATTCTGTTATGTTACATTTACTGCGTAATGTAAATAATAATTTAATAGAAGTCCTTAGAATAATAATATGGAATTATATGGTTCAAGTAAGACTGAACTTGAGATTATATAATGTGATAAGTATTATAATTCTTAAATGTCCCTAGTCGAGTTTTATTGTTTATACAGGACAACAATAAAGCGTTGAGACTAGTATATTGATTGACTGATGATCACATCTCATTGATCATTAATATACGAGATATTAAAGTCAAGATATAGATACGTGTTGGAGAATAGCGTATTGGGCTGACCCACCGCGAGACAACTACATGGAATATAATCGACAGTATCTGTGACGACAAGGAGTTTCGCTCGATCCGAATCGATCGTTAAACCGACCAAGACCGTTCGAAACCCCTGATCGTTTTGAGTAAAGGACAAATCGGAACGCATACAGAAGAACATTTCATTGTTATTACAACAATTCCATCAGATACAAGAATATACAGAGTATAATTGAATAAATTACATTCGATAAATATCAGAGATTACAATACATTACATGGCAGCGGAAAATAATACAATGCACAACTGGAAGAGATATACGGATACAAAGCTTTCCGGATATCATCCCAACTGCAAACCAGGATTTTATCAAGAGAGTTTGCATTATTTTTCACTTAACAAATATCTTGATTTATGCTTTATATATGATAAAGATGTAAATTTTATTGTTAAAATATTTTGTTCAACACATGACTAATCTCAACGGATGAGTACGGTCAACACATGAACCTTTATTTTATAATATTCTTTATTTTCTAAATTGGAATGAGGCCCAATCAATTACCATACAAAGTTAATTATATGGATTTCATACAACACATGTATATAATAGCAACGATACATAATCAACCATCATCCAAAGTGCACTACACTGTATAAGCATCAAATATAGATATCTAACGCTTATAACAACGTGTCAATCAATCGATCGACATACAACTAATTACTGGGATTAGTGTATGTCGTATTTTATCCCAATATCCGTGTGGGGTTTCAAATCAACAAACACAGATTTTTATTTGTGCAGTTGGGCGATGTGTAAAATTTATTTTATTCAATACGTGAATCTATATTTTCGTCAACACATGACTAATCTCAACGAATGAGTAATGTCCACGTATGACTATTTTTGTTATTTAATATATTTTATAAAATTAGAAACTAACTGGAAAATAGATAAGATGAGTGGTCTCCTGAATATTGATTTGATGTTGGTTTCGGCCTTCGGGGTTAATATTTAGGGAATCGTTCTCTTACTAATTTACGGTTGGAGTCTGATTTGAAATCAAACGATAGATACCATAATTTTTATAAAATATATTAAATAACAAAAATAGTCACACGTGGACAGTACTCATTCGTTGAGTCATGTGGTGACGAAAATATAGATTCACGTATTGAATAAAATAAATATTCATTTGTTATAATTTATCGTCCCAATCAATATCAATCAAATCAGTGTATATAAACAAATCTCCGATTTGTTTATAAATATTTATTTTAAATACACGTTAAAAATTCTATTTTCAATTATAAAATATTTTCCACTATAAAATATTTTATTTCATTTCACATCACATTACACAATCAACTACACATCAAAATCAAACAAACAAGCATACAAGCCGTCCATGGTATGTGGACGATGGGTGTCGGGTGCTACTAAACACCGTCTGCATCCTAGTATATATATTTTTAACTAGAAAAGGAAATTTAGAGTGAGAAGTTCTCACCGATAGATAAACCAATTCACCACGACTCTTCTTATGTAGGAAATCCTTGCCGTGCTTCCAACGAGATCTGTTCAACACCATTTGTGTTAAAATTTATATTTTTAACAACGCCACTTCCTATATAAAGATTATATTTTTATATCGCTCTTAGTTTATGAAAATCGTATTTTCATATAATTAAAAATCTTATCTTTACTTCATAAAAAAAACTAATCTTTAACATTGTAAAAATCTAATCTTTCTATATATTTTTTCTTAGATCTCGTCTTTCTAGTTTTAAAATAAAATCTCGCCTTTCTAGTTTTAAAAAATCCAACCTTTTCTAAATTTCATATACGATAAAAATCATATCTTTTAACTTCTACTTACATATGAAAAATCCGATCTTTTTATTTCCTTTCTGTTAAATAAAAATCATAACTTTAAAACGATGCTCATACAACCAAAATCCTATCTTTACATGGATAAAAATCTCATTTTTATAGGAATAAAAATCGTACCTCCATACGCATAAAAATCTCAACTTTATAAACTTTTATATTTTCAAAAACCATTCTAATTTCAGTTTTTAAAATCATATAAATTTCAGTTTTCAAATCAAATAAATTTTAGTTTTAAAATCAAATAAATTGATAACTGAAAATAGAAAAATAAATATAAAAAAAAACTTACAGCTCGAGGGGGGAGGGCACGGCGGTTTTTGAAGAGGAGGGAGAGGCGCAGGGTGCTGGCGAGGTGGGTGGCACGCGCAGGGTCTTTACATTTGGTATCAGAGTCTTGGTTTACAAAGCTCAGAGAACAAGACACATTAGAACCAAACGAAAGAATTCATCAGATAATTGGATTAGTAATATCCAATGGGAATGACTCTTAGAGATGGGATCAGTAGTATCCTAGAACGAGTGTGAAGAGTATATTTTTGAAAATGAAAACAAGTTTTGTTTTGAAATTTAAATCACTTATTTGTATTTGATTATTTATTATATATTAATTTGGACAATCCAATATATAAAGATTTTGCATATATGTCTTGCAAACGTGTATTCGAAGTTTTAATGTAGTGGATAGTTATAGAATCGCACTCTAGTGCCCGGGGATAATTTTGGTGATGGGGCACCATCGCCAGTATTTATTTTTGAGCGACGAAAGTGGGATTTCTATATATTTCCAATTGACTGGTGTGAGAACCGAAACTAGATAGGGCCTATTGTTGTGATTTGGCATCAAAAATCTGATTTTTGACTATATATCAAAGTTATGAATTTGAAAATCTAATCAACTAATTGATTGATGGTTGTGTTGTTGATTATTGGTTGATTAATTAAAATTTGTTTTTAAATTTGTTTTCGAAACGATTTCTACTTCATTTCAAATTCAAATCAAAATTGAATTTTCTAATATAAATTCGTTTTAAATTCATTTCAAATTGATTTCAATTCAAATCGATTTTAATTTGATTTGAATTCATTTTCTTTTCAATTCAATTCAATTTGAATCCATTTTATATTCAATTCAACTCGAATTCGTTTTACATTCAATTCAACTCGAATTCGTTTTACATTCAATTTAATTCGAATTCGTTTTATATTCAATTCAATTCGAATTCGTTTTACATTCAATTCAACTCGAATTCATTTTACATTCAATTTAATTCGAATTCGTTTTAAACTGAATGTAAAACGAATTCGAGTTGAATTGAATGTAAAACGAATTCAAGTTGAATTGAATATAAAACGGATTCGAATTGAACTGAATTGAAAAGAAAATGAATTCAAATCGAATTAAAATCGATTTGAATTGAAATCAATTTGAAATGAATTTAAAACGAATTTATATTGGAAAATTCAATTTTGATTTGAATTTGAAATGAAGTAGAAATCGTTTCGAAAACGAATTTAAAACGTAAATTATCAAATTTAAAAGAAAACGAATTTGAATTGAATTGAAATTGAATCGAATTGAAATTGAATTGAATCGAATTGAAATTGAATTGAAATCTAGCAATAACTTTACATCACGGATCCAACAAAAGTGGTTTCGTCGAAATCCGAGGTCGTTTGCAAAATTGCCATTTTTAAGGGCCGAAATTCCATAGCGAGTATTCTGAATTTTCAGCTGGACATATCTTTTGATTCCCGCTATGAAATTTCAATTTTTCAGATTCGTTGGAAAGATATTCTCAATTAGATTCAAATATTTTTGGTTTCGCTAAAATCCGGTTTATTTTGCACCCGGTACATTCATTTGAATTTTGAAATCGAATTATCGAACTACCGCGCCATTTTCAATTCCTTTTATAATTTAAAATAAATATTTATATTCCAACGTCGAGCTATATAAATATATGCGTTCGAATTCTATTCAAAATAAATTTCTTGTCGTTATTATTTAAAATAATTCATTTTAAATAATCAAAATTCGCTAAAATTGCCAAAATAAAAATTTTAAACTGGCCCAGATTTTCGGGTTGTTACAGTATCATAAGTTGTTCTCATAATGACAGTGATGTAATGGTCCTCAGACCTGAAATCATTATAATTTTATTCGAGGATATTTGTGTTTTGATATCATCTAAAGTTATTTCGTAACATAGTAATGATAACGGTGATTATTGGATATATCCTGAATGGAATGAAAAATTATGAATGATATAGATGGAATTTAACCCTATGATATATTCGTAGTGATATCCATGGGCCTCTTGATTGAGTGAAACTTTGTAATGCATGGCCGTGCTCAAATATTGATTTGTTTTAAACAGTCTACTCATTGATCAAGAAAAACAGATTAAATTATAAAGAGGATGATACGATCCATGCCTTGATTTTAATCCTGGATATATTGGTTAAAAGGATTATATTGCATTGATACACTGGTCAGGAAAAGGTTGTATTGAATCGTTAATCTTATTATAACTTGGGTAGCAGCGACGTATTGCTAGATGCCAAACACTGTTTATGATTTTAAATATGATTTAAAATCATTGCCAATGTTGTAATAACCTATAGGGTCACACATTAGACCGCTTGAAGAGGATGAGAACCGTTCACAATAAAAAAGGAAATCAAAATGTTGACCTTTTCTTTAATTGTTGAATTGGTATTAAGGTTTTATAGTGTTAGTTAATTTAGATTTTTTGTGGGCCAAATGTTAAAAAGGAAGGGCCGACCCTTCTTATATATAATTCTATTTTTTCATTCATTTGGATATCGATCAGAGCCGCCACGAAAAACTTAAATCAACAAAACCCTAAAACCCTAAATGGCTAGCACCGTCTATCCTTTGTCTCGATTATGTTCGACGCTATCGAGATCAAGCGATCATGGAGTCCTCTAGAGGCTCGATGATTGGAGAGCTTGATTCGAGTCAACAATTTCAATTCTCGCAGGTACTCATCAATCCAAAATTCGATCTGATCATCCATGGAATCACTATAACAGGTATAACCCTAATCAATGATTTAGTTTTGATTTGCTATTCTTGCATCGATTCTTAGTTTAAATTTGTTAAACTGTTAAAATTGTGTATAGATTTGATTGCAAATACTCTTTCAATGGTATCATAGCTAGGGCTTGCTAGAAATAGTAGATTGGACTATGATTTTGGTTTATAGGGTTTGAAAGTTAGCAAATTGATCTATGATTTTGGGTTCTTATGTTTAAATTCTTGAATTGCTGGTTATTTTGAAAATCATGGATTCAAGATCTATATGAATAATCGTTTTAGAAGTGGAAATTGTTTCACTGTTATGAGAATCCAGTATATGATGCGAAATGTAAAATTGTTTTAATGAAATTGAATTTTATATATGATATAAAATCTCGAAATCAATTCAAAGTTGATTGTAATATTTTATTTTTTATTCCTGTATGATTAGCTACTGGACCCTGTAGATTAATCAACATCTAGTTTTAATTACTCAAATGTGTTGAATCTATTTTAGGTCAAACTTTGTACAAACCTTCTAATCTGGTTATTTGTGTTATTACAATGTTTATTTGGATTTGAAATAATCTGGAAGAATTAATATTCGTTACTGATAATATATATATATATATATATTCCCAATTTTAACTGTTAAAATATGGATAGTAATACTGTTTTCAATGCCTGTGCATGTTTATATGCTAAAATACATATTGTTTTAAATCGGAATTAAAATCTGTTAGACAGAAATTCTATGTATTGAAAGTCAATTAGATAGAATTGGTGTTTTAATCAGCTTCAAAACAAGCCTTAATATATGTATATTAGATAATAATAATCTTGACTGGATTTTAAGGATCCATGATTACAATCAGTACTTAGATGAATGGTCATCGAATTTTGAGTGATGATAGATATGATGCGTATAACATTGATTATTAATAGTATGATATGTTCATGATACCGATCAATGAACACTACTGATTCAGTAATCAAAATGTTTGATTAAACTGAGTGCAAATGTTTTGAATCAGTTATACATGTATTTAATATTAATTAAAGACCTGTCTTAATAGTTTAATTTTTCAAGTTTTTGGTTTTAATAATATTTGATTTGATGATATTAATTATTATTAAAATATGTTGCTGACTTTTGATTTCTAAAATGAAAGTGTCATATTTATTCAAGATTTTGTGCTTGAAATTCGTTCATTTTTTTTATGATGCACAGGGCAGTTTAAAATCATAACATTTATACTATGATTTATTAAATCTATGAATTACATATATGATGTGGTATATATGATTATATAAATAACATATATGTATTGACGTATATGGAACTGAACTGTTATGTGAAACTGCATGTGGACTTATATTAAATAGCTGTATATTTATAATGTTAAATATACAGAATAACTGTTTTCAAAATACAAGAAATTTGATTTCTTGTTAATTTCAGTTTGTGCTACCTGTATGAGTTACTGTGTCGAGACACAAAATTGAAATCAAAGCCAATTTTAACCGCTGCTAATACTCTTATGCATTAGTGAATGACATGTTACAAATATAATTCGTAAATACTCTTGCAGAATGTTCGAATATGTATATACGTTTCTAATATTGTATATGCATAGAATAGTTTACTTTTACATGGCTTTGATTATATGTATGTACGCATATTGTATGTATATTGCCTACATTGTAGTTGCCTTTGATTCATCGTAGTAATAAAAACAGGTATGACTTGTTAATTTCAGAATATAGTTCTGGTCAAATTTGTTAATTTGTGTTGAATGATTGGATCAAAATCAGTTCAGTTTGAATTTGTGTTACTAGTTAAATCAGAAATACTGCAATCACCCTTATTGTAATTTTGGAACAATTTTTCCTTTATATGATCCAACTTACTGAATGGATCTAAGATTATAGATAATACGGCTTTATTATATTTTATTGTAGAATCATATCATTAATGGGCTGATGATTTTTTAGATAAATGCAGTATAAAACCATCATGGTCCCTGATATTAGCTTTATGTTAATACAAGATAAACTTGCAGATGTTCAGAATTAACCTATGTATGTTTATATGTAAACTGTAAAATTGTTTTCAGTAACACATATATACACCAATGTTTACATGCTGATAACTTATAAGTGACCTGAGTCACTAACTAATATATATATATATATATATATATATATATATATATATATTTGTTCAGTAGTTATGTGTTGCAATTTCGCACTCATATAAATAAGTTTTTATATACGCAAATATATGATATACTGATATCACTAACTGTGTGTATATACATATGATGAACACAGATTGCTAATATGTTAAATCTATGTATTCATTGATGTTTATTATTATGAAAGGGCACTGTATCATCTTCCTCCATACTAACATGCATATCTTGAATTTTGATATCATGATATATATATATATATATATATATATATATATATATATTGATCTGGAAGATTCCTGTTTGAATGTACTATAACTCATATACTCTTTGAATATAAATCTTGGCAATTAGATATATATGTATATATATCAATGAAATCTAGTTTTATAGAATATAGCCATGGATTTTATACTATTGTCAGTAATCTATACATATGTCGTATGTAATAATACATGTGTGATAGATGCACGTGTAAATCAGTATGATGATACTGATATGGCAGATTCCTCAAAACATATATATGTATATATATATATATATGATCTATGTACATATATAAAGAGTTAAACATACATGTGCATATTCATACACATGCTTGATTCCAAACAGTGTTATATATGTATAATGCATTATAACATGCACTGTCTACATTCAATTAAAAATAATATGATATGATTATGTTACAAGGTACTGACCTATTCTAAGTATGCTGAAATTGTTTCAGCCGCTGAGTTTAGCATGAATCGTTTAGAATGAACCATTGCTTGGAGGGAAATGCTGCTACAAGATGAATGTCGATTTCTGAACTACAGGATTTGGGTGGACAAGCTAGTAACTATTGTATTGGTTTTAGACATTATAGGATATACATATGAAATGTTGTGTATATATATATCACTGTTTGTGAATTATAGTATAATGAACTGGACTACAATTTGATTGTAAAGCTAGATATGATAGGATATGACCCTGTATATGATACTGGACATTGTATATGGATAGGTTGTATTAAAAATGACCGTGTAGATGTAATAGACATTATTTATCTATTTTTGAGAAAGAATCCAACCATATGTGGGTCCATAATATGTCCTGTTTTCTTTGCATCAGTCAGATATAGTGCAACTTAATGCTTGTATACTTATTGCCTGCCAAATGTATGTGTCTTTTAGTTTGAATTTGATTATGATTTATGCTACAAGCATGTACGTTTGCACATATTAATCTGTATGTATATTTTGTGTGACGATCCCAAAACCCCGTGACACGGTGTTAAGGATAATCATTGGAATATAACACATTAATCATCATTAGCAGATCACAGATAATAGCATAAACAGAAAATAGAATAATTTACACACATATGACAGCGGAATCATATAGATATAACCACATCAGAGAGCACAGTACAGGATACAACTTAGTGCATAATGATACATAATCAGTCATCATCGCCTGAGGCGGAATCATACATAAAGAGTACACAAAATAAATATCAGTCTACATCGCCAATGGCGGAATCATAATACAGATACAATAATAGCGGAGAAAATCCAAGTCAGCACGGTGTAGTCAAGCCTCGCCATGAGCCAAAAGTGCGTCAGAAACCTGTAACTAGGCTGCCCGTGTGAAAATGAGGGCACCCGAGTTTGCAAGGTGAAACAAACTACGAGCCAGTCATGGGACTGGTATGAGAAATCTACTTAACTTATTAACAACAATAATAAGGCAAATCAAAGGACCACGCCACTTTCGTGGAACGGGTTTACTCCAATGAGTGCTAGTGCATAAAATAAAGTAAATGATTAAATCATCGCAATGCTTTTTATAAAATGAAGCCATTATAAGACTCAGGTCCCATCACACAATGCAACGCAAGTCGGATGATAGAGTTTTTACCTTATAATGGCCAAAAATGTTTCATACGAATAAAACAAAAGTGTTTGATATTATTACTAGTGCATATATGTTTCAAAAGAAAATTCAATCATAAATATCAATCCTAGGCGGCATAGCTACCATCTACTATGTCGCCATACTAGTAATACAATCACGTCCGCATATTTCGTATTGGAAATTGGGTTCCTTCCTGAGTCGAGGCAAGGGGAAAACTCCTCTCCGTTCGAGACACTCTAGCAAATGCCTCGGGACCGCGCACAGCAATCCCTGGATCCTCCAAGGTCGGCCCTCTCTTACTTTTGAGGATTGGCAATTCCTGAACACACGTTTCCCGGTCCTTACAGACCTATAATCGAGGCGCCTCGTATTCCAACAACCACACAGGTGAAAAGTAGATATAAATGTCAGGGCTGGGAGGTCACTGACACCACCATAGCTAGAAAGAAACGTCGTGCACTCCTTGGGTCCTTCTCCCGTTTTTGACTCATACCGGGGTGTGAGGCTCGCGAATTCACGTTATACACAAAGCTACGTCACACAGACCATGCTTTGATCATCAACCACAAGACTTTGCTTTGCAACAGAAGCCTTGATCATATGCCACTCAGGCATGCCAAACAGGCAATCCACTCCATGCGACTGATTTCTATCAATGCATAACCTCTGAGCTCGTACGTCTCAGAAATGGGCGTTAAGCAAGAGAATAAATTCTCTGCCGCCAAACAGATATATATTTAACAGAGACCAATCAGCACAGAACAAAATCCAATGTCAGACACATAGTCCATTTACAAGTCCATTCTGGGTCTGAACGAAACCGGAGGCACCAATTCCTCGCATATCCCTACAATCAACAGTATGTTTGGATGACTACTACTTCATCTCCTTCATGGTAGCTACTCCAATCACGAGCATCTGTAGCGCCCATCCATCCAATGTGAAGATCGTCGGTCTTCAACTGTCTTCCACTCTTCGACTTCTCAACGTCGATCGATTATTTGAAATGAGATGAACTCGGCCTTTTCAAATAACCCATGTATATTTAGATTTTCAAATCAATTAATCAAATGGTTGGACTATTCAACATTCACATTTCAGTTCTTTAGTTAAAATTCTCATGTTAAATACATTCAGCCATCACATATCAAGCAAACACAACAAAATTGGTTTATTTCCACTCTATATCGTCTATAGTATTTTATAACGATATATCGCAATTTTTATTTGTTTAAAACGGCCGTATTTATTTAAACGACGTTTCAGGTCGTGCCGATGCACAGGCGCTGTTTTTCACTAATTTTGTTTTACACATATCTGAAAATCTAACCGTTGGATCTTCACAAATTTGGTATCATTAGGAAGGTCATTTCAAAACGAATCCAACGGTTTCAGTTTTGGGAAAATCCGACGGTCAGATTTTCCACACTAGTCATTTGAAGTTACGATTTCAATTTACGAACTGCAGCGTCGTTATTCGATTTAATTTAATTATATATATATATATATAAATATAATCGTTTCTGGCGCTGTTTTTTTCCAGATTTGAATTAAACATTTCAGACAATCCAACCGTCGAATCTTCACAAAGTTGGTGTCATTGGAATGATATTTCCAAGGCGAACCCAACGGTTGCGGTTTCGGGAAAATCCAATGGTCGGATTTCCCGTACTAGTCGTTTGAAATCACGGTTTCAAAACACGAACTGCACGACCACGTTTCTTTTTAATTTTATTTATATTTATATATTTATATAAATATAATTCATTCAAAAATTCCTATATCGTTTTCACTTCAATTATTTCACTAACGCCTTTAAATTTTGGAAAATTTCGCCATAACCTCCATTGTACGGGAGGGGCTGGGAAAATTCCCAAATAGCCACACGGGCGTCTCATGTCAAAAAGAAAACGAAAAAGCCAACCGGCTAGCCAACAGGCTCATAAAATCATCACCCAAACAAAACAGTAAATGTGTACCTATTTGTCGGGCACAAAATTTTATTCCTCTTCTCTAGCCCCATTTGCTATAACCTGTTCAATAAATATGCATGTACATATATACAATTTTTATCATTTATCATTTTCCATTCAACTTTATATTTTATTTACTTTGGTTTAAAAACACCATTCATTCTAATGTTCCACGCATAGGCTAAAATCATATCATTAGCCAATTAATGTATATTTCAACTCATGCATATTTATTTGAACAAGTGGCTATTTTTAACACTTCACATTTCAAGGATGAAAATTTTGGCGAACTAAAATAGATTTCAACACATGACTATTTTATTTAGTTCCTATGCATGTTAAAAATAATATTTCATTCACAAATATTTGTTTCAACGTCCGCATATCTTTAGCATATCACATATATGATAAAAATGATATTTTTATCATTTAAAATATTTATTCGACAAATGGATGTTTTCAACACTTCATCGTTTCAATAAAAATGTAATTTTCATTGTTCGATCTTTTTATTCAATACATGAACTTTTCCACTACACACACTTCTCAACACATGAGCATTTCCACACATGGATATTTTATTTATGTTGTTCATATTAGAAAGATGGAATTTTTATTTTTGAAACTATTTATATAAGGCGAATATTTTTCATACTTCATATATATTATAAAAATGTGATTTTTATTGTATAAACACTTCATTCATTCACAAATGAATTTAATTTTCACACATCACCTTTCAACACATGAACATTTCCACACATGGATATAGTTTCAACATATGACTTTAATTTCAACGCATGAAGATAATTTCAACAGAAAATAATTCTAACACATAAAGATTATTCAAAATTTCGGCAGCATAACGGCAGGGTAGTTAAAACCGGCACCGTCCCTAGTACGGCTCCTCGCTCTACCTTAAAACCTCGCGGTTTTTGACAATGGGGATTCATGCATCTAATTCGCACACAGGCGGCATGTTTTATTTTTATTTCCACAAATATTTCCAATTCATTTCAATCACCAATGGGTATTTTTCCAACCAGAACCAAACAATATCAACCACAACAACTATTCAACCATTCGTATTTTTCATCCAATATTTCACACCAATTCACAACAATAAATATCGTCCATGGTTTGTGGACGAGGTGAGTATATATATATATATATATTATTGCTATATTTCACTTGCATTTCAACACATATACCAATTATTCTTTGCATGTATAATTCATACTTCGCTTATATAGCTTACACTACGCATGTACATGAGGTATACAACGCGTGTGTAATTTATATTTCGCTTATATAATTTATACACGACATTTTCCATTCAAATTCATTTAATTTAGATTTCTCACATTGGTTGGCGGAGTGCTAAAGATCGTAGATGACTCAGAAAAATCTGCAACTTCTTCTATGTGGTAGAGAGCTTCCTTGCGGTCCCGATGTTCCCTGTTTCATCGAATTTCGTTAACACACCAAAAAGATATGATTTTTCAAAGTGCAGACATAAAAAATGACTCACCTTTCTAAGTGGTTCGAAACTAGGGTTGCGGTTTTCATGAAATCCATGGCACGTGGGGAAGATCGGAGGTGCTGACGTGGAAGAGGGAGGAGCAGCGGTCCTGTCGGTGGCGGTTTGGGGTGGCTCGGTGGTCGGATCTGGTCGGAGCGGCGATGGGAAGTCGACGACTTCCTGGGCTCGATTCAAGCAGCACAGGCGACGAGGGGTTGAGAGGGTTGGTCGGATTTAAGAGGAGGAGGAGGCGGTTCGATGGAAGGTGGTGGCGGCGGTGATAGAGGGCAGAGGCGGTTGGAATCTCGTCGGGAAGAAAGGAGCACGCGTCGCCATTGAAGTCGAGGGTTACGGAGGTTTTTTTTAATTTTAATTTATGAAAGAAAAATTCTGATTGGCCGATATATATATTATTCATAAAATTAGGGTTTTCCCATACGAACTCCTTTTCAAGTCCAACGACTGTCGTTCCTAGCTAAATACCCCCATCCCGGACACAATGGGATATGTTTCGTTGGCCAATTCGACTGTTACCATCAGTTATTTTTCAAATTAAAGTATAAAACATTTAATTTTTAACTTTGAACGTACATTTCAATTTTCCAGGGCCACAAACTAATTCAAAAAATTCTAGAAAAATAAATCTAACTATGTTCTGACGCTACGGTCCCAACAAAACTAGTTTCGTCGAATTCTGAGATCGTTTGAAAAATGGCCATTTTCTGGTCGATCCAATTTAACAAAAATTGACCAAACACATTTTATTTTGCCACGCTCACATACTAGCTTCAAAAATTATGAAATATGAAACCTTGCAATAATTTGACATCCCGGACCCAACAAAAGTGGTTTCGTCGAATTCTGAGGTCGTTTGCAAAATATCAATTTTCCAGGGCTATATATTCTATATAGCGACCTCTCTGAAAATTCATTCGGCCATAACTTTTGATTCCCGTTATGAAACTTTGATTTTTCAGATTCGTTAGAAAGGTATTGATAAACAGATTTAAATATTTTTGGTTTCGCTAAAATCCGTTATATTTTCCACCCTGCACAGTTAGTCAAAGTTTTAATTCAAATTTTCAAACTGACTCACTATTTATAATTCACTATTTTATTGAAATATTCTATTTCAATTGTTCAAATTCCTTTGAAATGACCAATTTAAAAATTTTAAATTGGCCCGTATTTTCTGGGTTGTTACAATCTCCCCCAATTAAAACTTTTTGTCCTCGAAAAGGAAACAACAGTAAAGTAGGAAACAAAAATGTAAATGCGAAGTATTGTAAAGGTAGCTTGCACCGGAGTTAGTCAGAGATATCCACTCTGCATTTGGGGTAAGCTTGCTTAATGCTTTCCTCAGTCTCCCAAGTACAGTCTCTAGGATCACTGCTCCACTGCACTTTAACTAAATGAACCTTTTTGCTTCTTAGTTCTCTAGTTTCTTTGCCAACAATCTTTAATGGCTCTCTTCTGAGTGCTAATTCTGGAGTTATGTCTATATCCTGTTGCGCTGCTTCTTCTACAACAAGATCCGGATCATGCACATGTCTTCTAAGTTTAGATACATGAAATACATCATGCACTCCATGCAACCAATCTGGTAATTGAACCCTATAAGCAAGAGTTCCAATTCGTTCGAGTATAGGAAAGGGACCAATAAATCTCGGTGCCAACTTCCTAGTTTTGCCAAATCTGATTACTCCTCTCATCGGAGAAACTTTCAAATAAACATGGTCACCAACAACAAATGTCAAATCTCTTCTTCTAGAATCTGCATAACTTTTCTGTCGGCTTTGCGTGGTTCTCAGTCGCTTTTTGATGAAGTCGACTTTATCAGATGCTTCTCTTATCATACCGGGTCCAAACACAAGTCTATTGCCAGGTTCTACCCAACATGCTGGAGATCTGCACGGTCTGCCATATAATGCTTCAAATGGCGACATCCTCAAACTTGCTTGATAGCTATTATTATATGAGAATTCTGCCAAATGCAAGTGATCTTCCCATGACCCACCAAAATCAATTATACAAGCTTGTAGTAAATCTTCTAGAATTCTATTCACCCGCTCAGTCTGGCCATCTGTTTGAGGGTGATAAGCGGTGCTCATATTCAGTTTCGTTCCCAATTCTGTCTGGAAAGCCTCCCAGAATTTGCTAGCAAATATCGGGTCCCTATCACTGACTATGCTGATGGGAATTCCTTGCAGCTTAACGATTTCTTTGAAATATATCTGTGCTTGACTTTGAGCGGTTCTATTGGATCTGACAGGTATAAAATGGGCAGTCTTCGTGAAGCGATCTATGATTACCCAAAAGCTATCATTACCTTTCCTGGTTTGCGGCAAACCATCTATGAAATCCATGGAAATCTGTTCCCATTTCCAACCTGGGACTTCCAACGGTTGCAACAATCCAGCTAGCTTCTGTTGGTCGCTCTTGACCAATTGACAAGTAGGGCATCTGCTAACATACAAAGAAATATCCAATTTCATTGCCCTCCACCAGAAAGTGCGGTTGATATCATGGTACATTTTACTCACCCCAGGATGGATGCAAAATTTGGATTTATGGCATTCGTCTAGCACTTCTCTTCGAAGGCTTGGAATATTTGGAATGCAAATCCTATTATTTAACCTGAGAACCCCCTTATTATCAATACAGAAACTTGTGGTTTCACCTTCCTTAACCCTCTGACTGGTTCTCTGAATGAATTCATCGTCTTTTTGAAGGGCTGAAATCTTATCAATCAATCCAGGCGTAATTATAAGATTGGCCATGATTGCGGTTTTTCTACTAAGCGCATCCGCTACAACGTTAGCCTTTCCTGGCGTATACAGGATATCAAGATCATACGCTGCAAGAAATTATAGCTAACGCTGTTGTCTCAAATTCAGATCTTTCTGGGTGTATAAATACTTCAATGATTGATGATTTGTGTACAACACAAATTTCTCGCCCAATAAATAATGCCTCTAGATTTTCAATGAAAAAACGATAGCTAGCAACTCAAGATCATGAGTTACATAATTCTTCTCATGCGGTTTCAGTTGGCGGCTTGCATAAGCGACTACTTGGCCTCTTTGCATTAACACTGCACCAAGACCTCTAATAGAAGCATATGTCCAAACCATTAGATCCCGATTGCCATCAATAATGGTTAACACTGGAGCAGTTGTCAGTTTTGATTTCAATTCCTGGAAAGCTTCTTCACAGTCGGAAGTCCACTTGAATTTCTCATGCTTCTTCATGAGCTTCGTTAACGGACCAGATATCTTCGAAAAATCCTTAACGAATTTTCGATAATAACTAGCCAACCCCATAAAACTTCTAACTTCTGTGGGAGTAGTGGGTTGTTTCCAGTCTTGAATTGCTGTTATTTTGCTTGGGTCTACAGAAATCCCTTTCTCTGACATGACATGGCCAAGAAACTTGACTTCTTCTTGCCAGAAGACACATTTAGAGAATTTGGCTTTGAAGACGTTCTTTCTTAGAATCTCCAATACTTGTTCTAAGTGTTTTTCATGCTCGGGTTTTGATTTGGAGTAGATTAAAATATCATCAATGAATACGAGGACAAATTTATTCAGAATTCCCCTGAAAACTCTATTCATTAGATCGACAAAGTAAGTTGGAGCGTTGCACAGGCCAAACGGCATTACTAACCATTCATAAAATATGTCTGGACCTCTGAAAGCTGTCAAAGGAACACACTCTTCTGCTATTCTCAATTGATGAAAACCTGTAGCTAGGTCCATTCGGAAAAATACTTTCGCCCCATTCAATTGGTCTAGCAAATCATCGATGCGGGGTAATGGATACTTGTTTTTGAGCGTTTGTTTGTTGAGGTCTCGGTAATCAACGCACAATCGAAGAGTACCATCTGACTTTGGGACAAACACAACAGCTGCACCCCAATTAGAAAAACTAGGTCTGATTAGACCCTTCCACAACAGTTGACGAATTTGATCGCCTAATTCTTCTTTTTCCTTCGGAGTCATTCTGCGAATTGGATGTACCACCGGTCTGGCATTGGGAATTAGATCGATTCGGAAGTCTATTTCTCTTTGCGGAGGTAAATTTTCAACTTCTTCAAACACATCCGCATAGTTTCTGACAATCAGAATCTTTTCCAATGAAGTGGGGATAAGTTCTAATGCCGACCAAAATTCTTCTCTATCTGGATTCGAACCATGACAGGGTATAAATATATGTCCAAGATTCGTTCGAATTTTAACGATTCTTTCCGCACACTTTACCTCAGCTTCGTATTTCGTTAACCAATCCAGCCCGAGAATGATATCGAATTCGGGAAAATCCATAACGATTAAATCAAAGGGAAACTTGTAGAAAGAATAAGAGGCTGGCACTCTACAATACGAACCGAGAATAATAGAACTCCCTATCGGATTATGTACATCAACCAAATCTTTAAGCTTTCTCTGTTTTAACTTTAATTTGTGCATTATGTTACTAGCAATAAAACTACGCGACGCACCCGTGTCACACAATACAGAAATAGGAATATTTTTAATTGTAAGGGTACCTCCCAACACATCGGGTTTACCTGCTCCATCGGAAGCAGCTGGCGGGCTCGACCCGTCATACACGTGAGCTACTGTGGCCTTCTTCAGCAGAGGACAGTCTTTGACTAGATGATCGGTCTTGCGGTAATTAAAGCAGGAGCGAGGGTTCTGAGAACCCTGGCTTGAACCTTGTGAATTTGTCTTCTGCCTCTTCGGGGCTGTGTACACATTAGAGAAGTGCCCCACTTTGCCACAGTTATAGCAGCTTCCTCTTGGCGGCTTGCCAGTCTGAGGTTTTGAAGATGCTGCTTGGCTTGACTCAGCTTGATTCGCAGCAGGCTTGCATTTGTTCCCGGCTTGGCTTCTAGCGCGATCCTGCTCCAGATGCATTTGGTCAAGGTCTTCGTAGTTGCATGTCATTTCCACCAATTCGTTAAATTCCAGCTTGACATGGGCCATGGCTCTATCAAGATGATGTCGCCTTAGCCCGAGGATAAACCTCTTATTTTTGGACTTTGCAGTGGCGACGAGCTCCGGAGCATAGGGCGACAACAGTGTAAATTTATTCAGATAATCCTGCACGGAAAGATCCCCCTGCTGGAGGTTGGCGAAGTCATCGTGCATTCGTTCTAGTGCTTGTTCTGGGACATACTTCTCCTTAAAGAGTTCTTTGAATCCATCCCATGTTCTTCCAGCTTCTCTATTCCCGGCGGTGAGAGATTCCCACCATAGTTCAGCTTGTTCCTGCATAAGCCAGGCGCCCATAATAGCTTTATCTTGATCTCCAAGCCTTAGGCCTTCAAGAATTTTCTTGCATGTTTTGAGCCATGCAAGGGCCTCTATTACTGTGCCAGTTCCCGAGAAGGTCTTGCCTCCTAAGTTTTTATATCTCTTAGCTACACGGTCCAGCTCGAAGTATTGAGCGGCCGGAGGTTGTATCAAAGGTCCTTCTTCAACTGGGGCTTCTCCCTGTCCTCTGCCACGGCCGGCACGGCCTCCTCTAGCGGCTGCTGCTCTGGTAGCCATTTTTCAAATTCTGTATAAGCAAGGAAAGAGTCAACTAACAGAAATGATAGTTAATTGCATGATTAAGCAGAAAATTAACGGAAAGATAACGATGGACTGATCAAATTGTTTTTGCTATTCTTCTCGGCTCATTCTAGGACTTTACTAGTCCTATCTCTAATGAGCGATTCTCCTTAGAATACTACTGATTCTATTTTGACGGAGTGTTTAATGTGTTAGACTTCAGAACTAAGGTTAACCAAAGCTCTTATACCAGCTGTGACGATCCCAAACCTCCGTGACACGGTGTTAAGGATAATCATTGGAATATAACACATTAATCATCATTAGTAGATCACAGATAATAGCATAAACAGAAAATAGAATAATTTACACACATATGACAGCGGAATCATATAGATATCATCACATCAGAGAGCACAATACAGGATACAACTTAGTGCATAATGATGCATAATCAGTCATCATCGCCTGAGGTGGAATCATACATAAAGAGTACACAAAATAAATATCAGTCTACATCGCCAATGGCGGAATCATAATACAGATACAATAATGGTGGAGAAAATCCAAGTCAGCACGGTGTCGTCAAGCCTCTCCATGAGCCAAAAGTGCGTAAGAAACCTGTAACTAGGCTGCCCGTGTGAAAATGAGGGCACCCGAGTTTGCAAGGTGAAACAAACTACGAGTCAGTCATGGGACTGGTATGAGAAATCTACTTAACTTATTAACAACAATAATAAGGCAAATCAAAGGACCACGCCACTTTCGCGGAACGGGTTTACTCCAATGAGTGCTAGTGCATAAAATAAAGTAAATGATTAAATCATCGCAATGCTTTTCATAAAATGAAGCCATTATAAGACTCAGGTCCCATCACACAATGCAACGCAAGCAGGAGGATAGAGTTTTACCTTATAATGGCCAAAAATGCTTCATACGAATAAAACATAAGTGTTTGATATTATTACTAGTGCATATATGTTTCAAAAGAAAATTCAATCATAAATATCAATCCTAGGCGGCATAACTACCATCTACTATGTCGCCATACTAGTAATACAATCACGTCCGCATATTTCGTATTGGAAATTGGGTTCCTTCCTGAGTCGAGGCAAGGGGCAAGCTCCTCTCCATTCGAGACACTCCAGCAAATGCCTCGGGACCGCACACGGCAATCCCTGGATCCTCCAAGGCCGGTCCTCTCTTACTTTTGAGGATTGGCAATTCCTGAACACACGTTTCCCGGTCCTTATAGACCTATAATCGAGGCGCCTCGTATTCCAACAACCACACAGCTGAAAAGTAGATATAAATGTCAGGGCTGGGAGGTCACTGACACCACCATAGCTAGAAAGAAACGTCGTGCACTCCTTGGGTCCTTCTCCCGTTTTTGACTCATACCGGGGTGTGAGGCTCGCGAATTCACATTATACACAAAGCTACGTCACACAGACCATGCTTTGATCATCAACCACAAGACTTTGCTTTGCAACAGAAGCCTTGATCATATGCCACTCAGGCGTGCCACACAGGCAATCCACTCCATGCGACTGATTTCTATCAATACATAACCTCTGAGCTCGTATGTCTCAGAGAAGGGCGTTAAGCAAGAGAATAAATTCTCCGCCGCCAAACAGATATATATTTAACAGAGATCAATCAGCACAGAACAAAATCCAATGTCAGACACACAGTCCACTTACAAGTCCGTTCTGGGTCTAAACGAAACCGGAGGCACGAATTCCTCGCATATCCGTACAATCAACAGTATGTTTGGACGGCTACTACTTCAGCTCCTTCATGGTAGCTACTCCAATCACGCAGCGCCCATCCATCCAATGTGAAGATCGTCGGTCTTCAACCATCTTCCACTCTTCGACTTCTCAACGTCGATCGATTATTTGAAATGAGATGAACTCGGCCTTTTCAAATAACCCACGTATATTTATATTTTCAAATCATAATCACATGGTTGGACTATTCAACATTCACATTTCAATTCTTTAGTTAAAATTCTCATGTTAAATACATTCAACCATCACATATCAAGCAAACACAACGAAATTGGTTTATTTCCACTCTAGATCGTCTATAGTATTTTATAACGATATATCGCCATTTTTATTTGTTTAAAACGGCCGTATTTATTTAAACGACGATTCAGGTCGTGCCGATGCACTGGCGCTGTTTTTCACTAATTTTGTTTTACACATATCTAAAAATATAACCGTTGGATATTCACAAATTTGGTATCATTAGGAAGGTCATTTCAAAATGAATCCAATGGTTTCAGTTTTGGGAAAATCCGACGGTCGGATTTTCCACACTAGTCATTTGAAGTTACGATTTCAATTTACGAACTGCAGCGTCGTTATTCGATTTAATTTAATTATATTTATATATATATATATAAATATAATCGTTTCTGGCGCTGTTTTTCTTCAGATTTGAATTAAAAATTTCAGACAATCCAACCGTTGGATCTTCACAAAGTTGGTGCCGTTGGAAAGATATTTCCAAGGCGAACCCAACGGTTGCGGTTTCGGGAAAATCCAATGGTCGGATTTCCCACACTAGTCGTTTGAAATCACGGTTTCAAAACACGAACTGCACGGCCACGTTTCGTTTTAATTTTATTTATATTTATATATTTATATAAATATAGTTCATTCAAAAATTCCTATATCGTTTTCACTTCAATTATTTCACTAACGCCTTTAAATTTTGGAAAATTTCGCCATAACCTCCTTTGTACGGGAGGGGCTGGGAAAATTCCCAAATAGCCACACAGGCGTCTCATGTCAAAAAGAAAAAGAAAAAGCCAAGCGGCTAGCCAACAGGCTCATAAAATCATCACCTAAACAAAACAGTAAATGTGTACCTATTTGTCAGGCACAAAATTTTATTCCTCTTCTCTAGCCCCTTTTGCTATAACCTGTTCAATAAATATGCATGTACATATATACAATTTTTATCATTTATCATTTTCCATTCAACTTCACATTTGATTTACTTTGGTTTAAAAACACCATTCATTCTAATGTTGCACGCATAGGCTAAAATCATACCATTTGCTAATTAATGTATATTTCAACTCATGCATATTTATTTGAACAAGTGGCTATTTTTAACACTTCACATTTCAAAGATGATAATTTTGGCGAACTAAAATAGATTTCAACACATGACTATTTTATTTAGTTCCTATGCATGTTAAAAATAATATTTCATTCACAAATATTTGTTTCAACGTCCGCATATCTTTAGCATATCACATATATGATAAAAATGATATTTTTATCATTTAAAATATTTATTCGACAAATGGATGTTTTCAACACTTCATAGTTTCAATAAAAATGTAATTTTCATTGTTCGATCTTTTTATTCAACACATGAACTTTTCCACTACACACACTTCTCAACACATGAGCATTTCCACACATGGATATTTTATTTATGTTGTTCATATTAGAAAGATGGAATTTTTATTTTTGAAACTATTTATATAAGGCGAATATTTTTCATACTTCATATATATTATAAAAATGTGATTTTTATTGTTTAAACACTTCATTCATTCACAAATGAATTTAATTTTCACACATCACCTTTCAGCACATGAACATTTCCACACATGGATATAGTTTCAACATATGACTTTAATTTCAAAATTTCAACGCATGAAGATAATTTCAACATATGAAAATAATTCTAACACATAAAGATTATTCAAAATTTCGGCAGCATAACGGCATGGTAGTTAAAACCGGCACCGTCCCTAGTACGACTCCTCGCTCTACCTTAAAACCTCGCGGTTTTTGACAATGGGGATTCATGCATCTAATTCGCACGCAGGCGGCATGTTTTATTTTTATTTCCACAAATATTTCCAATTTATTTCAATCACCAATGGGTATTTTTCCAACCACAACCAAACAATATCAACCACAACAATTATTCCACCATTCGTATTTTTCATCCAATATTTCACACCAATTCACAACAATAAATATCGTCCATGGTTTGTGGACGAGGGGAGTGTATATATATATTTTATTGCTATATTTCACTTGCATTTCAACACATATATCAGTTATTCTTTGCATGTATAATTCATACTTCGCTTATATAGCTTACACTACGCATGTACATGAGGTATACAACACGTGTGTAATTTATATTTCGTTTATATAATTTATACACGACATTTTCCATTCAAATTCATTTAATTTAGATTTCTCACATTGGTTTGCAGAGTGCTAAAAATCGTAGATGACTCAGAAAAATCCGCGGCTTCTTCTATGTGGTAGAGAGCTTCCTTGCAGTCCCAATGTTCCATGTTTCATCGAATTTCGTTAACACACCAAAAAGATATGATTTTTCAAAGTGCAGACATCAAAAATGACTCACCTTTCTAAGTGGTTTGAAACTAGGGTTGCGGTTTTCATGAAATCCGTGGCACGTGGGGACGATCGGAGGTGCTGACGTGGAAGAGGGAGGAGCGGCGGTCCTGTCGGTGGCGGTTTGGGGTGGCTCGGTGGTCGGATCTGGTCGGGGCAGCGAAGGGAAGTTGACGACTTCCTGTGCTCGATTCAGGTGGCATAGGAGACGAGGGGTGGAGAGGGTTGGTCGGATTTGAAGAGGAGGAGGAGGCGGTTCGATGGCAGGTGGCGGCGGCGGCGATAGAGGGCTGAGGCGATCGGAATCTCGTCGGGAAGAAAGGAGCACATGTCGTCGTTGAAGTCGAGGGTTACGGAGGTTTTTTATATTTAATTTATGAAAGAAAAATTCTGATTGGCCGATATATATATTATTCAGAAAATTAGGGTTTTCCCATACAAACTCCTTTTCAAGTCCAACGAATGTCGTTCCTAGCTAAACACCCCCATCCCGGACACAATGGGATATGTTTCATTGGCCAATTCAACTGTTACAGTCAGTTATTTTTCAAATTAAAGTATAAAACATTTAATTTTTAACTTTGAACGTACATTTCAATTTGCCAGGGTCACAAACTGATTTGAAAAATTCCAGAAAATTAAATCTAGCTATGTTGTGACGCTACGGTCCCAACAAAACTAGTTTCGTCGAATTCTGAGATCGTTTGAAAAATGGCCATTTTCTGGTCAATCCAATTTAATAGAAATTGACCAAACAGATTTTCTTTTGCCACGCTCAGATACTAGCTTCAAAAATTATGAAATTTGAAACCTAGCAATAATTTGACATCCCGGAGCCAACAAAAGTGGTTTCGTCGAATTCCGAGGTCGTTTGCAAAATATCAATTTTCTAGGGCTATATATTCTATATAGCGACCTCTCTGAATATTTATTCGGCCATAACTTTTGATTCCTGTTATGAAACTTCGATTTTTCAAATTCGTTAGAAAGTTATTGATAAACAGATTTAAATATTTTTGGTTTCGCTAAAATCCGTTATATTTTCCACCCTGCACAGTCAGTCAAAGTTTGAATTCAAATTTTCAAACTGACTCACTATTTCTAATTAACTATTTTATTGAAATATTCTATTTCAATTGTTCAAATTCCTTTGAAATGACCAATTTAAAAATTTTAAATTGGCCCGTATTTTCCGGGTTGTTACATTTTGTTTTGGACAAACGAATCAGAAGCTTTGAATAATTTGAGAACGTCTTTATGAAAGAAGAATCGATTAATTAATATTAAATATAATCTCTAATTATAGAGTAAAGAAAATCAAAGGAATTTTGAAATGTTCCAAAATGGAAATATGTAGGTGTAATATCTATATATTGTTGAATTCAAATAAATATAAATGGTTCATTTATTTTATTTAAAGCCAATTTATATTATGAATATAAAATACATATATTATGATATGTGTAAATAACTATAATATTGTTCACCACTACGAATTATAAATTCCCTCTAAAGCATTTTTTGTTATATTAAGTCATGGCGACGTCTTCCAATAATATACTCATCACTGTCCAAAATCAATGGATGTAACTAACGCCAAAGCGTTGTGCACCTTTTATTTTGGTTATATGTGATGGAGTAAAATGTGGTGCTCCAACCTATTATTGGGTCCGACTTAACTAGGCTGCATAATACGATTATGACCTTAGAGATAGAGCATGAATTCTTCTATATTTTGAGCAAATGAATAATACGATTATGGCGGTGGACAGTCCACCTTAAAAACCGATATAGTTGATATGTACAAAGCATATCACCTGAACTCATATGTATTTTTTATTTTGTAACAAATAAAAGAGTGTTACGGAACACTATAAAAACCGGTCGGCCTTGCCAAAAAGAAAAATACTAAACAAAATGTTCATCATGCGATCCAAGAATTATATACGATATAATTGACATAAGATGTCTACCTAAAAGGTTGTGTTTTGGGTTTAGCCAAAGCTGGCTCAAGGCATGACTAGATATGGATCGTGGAACAATGTTATATACGTATACCGATATGTATATATAAACAAAGGGATGTTAATTTGAGTGGGAGAGTATTTTAGTTTAAATATTATATTTATGTTAATATAAATTTTAATTGTCAAAATTTTGAATTTATATTAAATGAATATTATAGAATCAGTTATTATTTTTTATCTACTGTAGATATTAAATAACATAATAACTCCAATAATTTAATTTAATCCTTGAGAAGGACAAATTAAATTAAATCAATTTTCTTGACTAACGTTAAAATTTGTAGATTGTCCTCAAACAAATTAAATGTAATTGTTTTAGATATAAAGAGAGGATCTAAAATAAGTTAAAGTATGACTTCAACTGAATAAAATATAAATGTTATAATAATCTACTTAGACATTTCTAGTATTAGATACTAGATACAAATCACATAAACGTATGTTGATTTACAGAAATTGCAGAATAAGTAGAAATCTGATAAAAGAACAAGTGGACTTACAATTGAAAATGAAGCAAATGTTGATAGATTATCCATAGTAAGTTGATTCTTGTTGAATATACTGGCTTAATTAAATAAATAAAATAATTGTTATTACGAAATTCCACTTAAAATAAATGTTATAATATATCTTGTTTAGACAAGTTTGAATTTCATTTGTAATAAAAGAATAATTGTTATTCATTTTATTTAAATGAAATATCGTATGGAATTTCACAAATAGTTAATGATATTTGTAACTCCTTAACTATAACGTACATGACGTTAATAACGACTAGATTAAATTTAGTGATTTAAATCCAATATACCTTTTGTATTACCAGTTAGCCCAGTAAACAAGAAAGTATATCAAAACTCCATAATGATGGAATTTTGAAATCAATTGATTTCAAATCATATGAAGGATGCAAATCTTGTTTATTAGGCAAAATAACTGAATCACCTTTCACTTGACACAATGAATGGGTGATAAGTATTTGGTCTCATACATAATGATGTATATGGAGCAATGAATACATAAACTAGAGGCAGTTTTTATTTACTTCATTATATTTACTGATGATATCAGTAGATACATATATGTATATCTTATGAAACACATATCAGAATCATTTGAAAAGTTCAAAGAATTCAAAGTGAAGTTAGAAACCAATTTTAATAAAATATAAATAGTTTTCGAACAGTTCAAAAGAGAATATTTAAGCCAATAAATTTAATGACTATCCAGGCGAGTTTGAAATTGTTTCACGACTCACAACACCTAGAACACCATGCTGAAATGGTGTGCCTGAAAGGAGTAATCACACCTTATAAGATATGGTATGACCAAGATAAGTCATATAGATCTTCCAATAAATTAAATTGAGAACAATTAAATTAATCCTACTAAAACAAGTCTTAAGACGCCATATAAGATATGGATTAGGAAATTTCCTAGTATGTCTAAATGCGCAGATTTGGGATGTATGGCGCTTGTTAAGCATCATTCTTCTGATAAGATCGGACCCAAATCAAATAAATATTTTGTGGAATATGCAAAAGAAGAAAATGGATATTAATTCTATAAATCCTCTGAGAATAAAATGTTTATTGCTCGAATTGATATCATTCTAAAGGAGAGTTAATCTCTAACATACCAATGAGAATAAAATAGAATCTGAAATGTCTCGGAGACCACAAAATACCATTGAATCTTGTATAGACAAGAAATTGAGTGGGAGTGACACAATAATTACAATGTTATATATTGATAACACATTAATTATTTTGAATAATGTTAGTTTTAAAACAAGAAATAGATACTGATTCTAAGAAAGAAAATGTTTAGATTAAGAAGTTCATAATTGAACTTAATTCATTGTTGATCCAATGATTTACATTGTGATAACAATGTGGCTATTGCTCAGGCCTAAAACGTTAAACTCATAATCGATCCAAACAAATATTTAAGGAATATAACTCTTATGTGAAATTGTTCACAGAGGATATGAACATATCTACAAAGTTGCTGTAACGACCCGCATTTTTCAACAATATAATAATTAATTAATTTAATTATTTAAATAATGATTTAGAGAATATAATGGTCGTAGAATTAAATAACTTTGAATATTTAGTTAAAATAATAATTAAATAATATATTTAATTCTGAAATAATCAGAATTTGCTGAAATGGCAATACGGTGTGAATTGGGAAATTCAAAATATATAAAATTGAATTACGATAACGAATATATTTAATTAACGAAGATTGAACATATAAATTATAATATAATTATAATCGAGCTCGAAATTGTGCGGCAGTTCGCGAATTGGCGATTCGAACTTTAAACAAATATACAGAAGCCGTTTTAAATCAGATTTCTGTGAAACAAGAGACGTTCAGAGTTGGTGAAGTATATTTTCTAGTGGAAGAGAAAAATCAAGATTTTGTCCTGTAGATTTTGATTTATGTCCAAATCAAATTTTAGAAAAGTCGCTATGGAATTCCTTTATAATTTATAAAGGAATTATTTATATTTTAAAAAGGGATTTCATTATAAATCGAATATCGATTTATATCGAGGTTTGAAATATCGAGTTAGAACTTCATATAGGAATATTCTGAAGCTGGATGATATTATGTTGTGAATATATACAATAATATTTATTTTCAAATGTTAAATTTAAATGTTTATAAATATATTTATATATTTAAATGGGTTATTTAGAGCTTTAAAAATAGCCAGTTTTGCAAACGACCTCAGAATTCGACGAAACTAATTTTGTTGGATCCGCAACATCAAATTATTGCTAGATTTCAATTTCCATGATTTTTGAAGTCAGTATGTGGCCATACGGGATTTTAATGTGAAGAACAGTCAGTATTTTGACGGTTAAAAATACGTTGTGTGAGCATATGAAGTCGGAATTCGACTAAATCAAATTTTAGAAAAGTCGCTATGGAATTCCTTTATAATTTATAAAGGAATTATTTATATTTTAAAAAGGGATTTCATTATAAATCGAATATCGATTTATATCGAGGTTTGAAATATCGAGTTAGAACTTCATATAGGAATATTCTGAAGCTGGATGATATTATGTTGTGAATATATACGATAATATTTATTTTCAAATGTTAAATTTAAATGTTTATAAATATATTTATATATTTAAATGGGTTATTTAGAGCTTTAAAAATAGCCAGTTTTGCAAACGTCCTCAGAATTCGACGAAATTAATTTTGTTGGATCCGCAACATCAAACTATTGCTAGATTTCAATTTCCATGATTTTTGAAGTCAGCATGTGGCCATACGGGATTTTAATGTGAAGAACAGTCAGTATTTTGACGGTTAAAAATACGTTGTGTGAGAATACGAAGTCGGAATTCGACGAAACCAGTTTCATTGGGACTGTAATGTCGAACTGAAGGTGTATGTCCATTTCCGTTATTTTTGGGTATCGTGTGTGATCACAGGAATTTTTAGAAGGCTAATATTGACAGCGTTATAATTTGAATCAATAAAATAATAAAGGTAAAATATCGAAAAACCATTCTAAAGCTTAGTGGTGAAGTATATTTTCTAGTGGAAGAGAAAAATCAAGATTTTGTCCTGTAGATTTTGATTTATGTCCAAATCAAATTTTAGAAAAGTCGCTATGGAATTCCTTTATAATTTATAAAGGAATTATTTATATTTTAAAAAGGGATTTCATTATAAATCGAATGTCGATTTATATCGAGGTTTGAAATATCGAGTTAGAACTTCATATAGGAATATTCTGAAGCTGGATGATATTATGTTGTGAATATATACGATAATATTTATTTTCAAATGTTAAATTTAAATGTTTATAAATATATTTATATATTTAAATGGGTTATTTAGAGCTTTAAAAATAGCCAGTTTTGCAAACGACCTCAGAATTCGACGAAACTAATTTTGTTGGATCCGCAACATCAAATTATTGCTAGATTTCAATTTCCATGATTTTTGAAGTCAGTATGTGGCCATACGGGATTTTAATGTGAAGAACAGTCAGTATTTTGACGGTTAAAAATACGTTGTGTGAGCATACAAAGTCGGAATTCGACGAAACCAGTTTCATTTGGACTGTAATGTCGAACTGAAGGTGTATGTCCATTTCCGTTATTTTTGGGTATCGTGTGTGATCACAGGAATTTTTAGAAGGCTAATACTGATAGCGTTATAATTTGAATCAATAAAATAATAAAGGTAAAATATCGAAAAACCATTCTAAAGCTTAGAGAAGGACACGCCCTCATCATTTCCAACCGCACCCTCAAAGATATAAATGCAGAAGGAATTCCGTTCTCCTCGAAAACCCACGCAGCAAAAGAAAATTTTTGAAAATAAAAACCAAAATCAATAAATCCCAGAAAATATATAGATGGTTTAAGGGTGAGGAGAGCTTCGCCCTGATATGTATTAGGTTGAGTTCGATCTCCTTTTTCACGCTGAAAATTGTGGCAGCGTGAGCCTAGGGCTGAGCAATGGGCGGTGTACGATGGATTTTAGCTGATTTTGAGGGTGTGGGTGGTTTCAGCAGGGTGAGGCGCAACTAGTTGTGGCGTTGAGAGGTGCTCCGACGATCTCTGATTGATTCCGTCGTCAGGAAGTTGAAGAGAAGAGTACCAGGTCGATGGACATGAGGGAGTTCGAGCTCGGGTTTGGAGGTACTGGCGGGTGGAGATTTTGGCTCGGAATCAAATGGGAGTGGCGGTGCTCGGAATAGATGAACATGGAGGTGGAAGTCTCCGGTCAAAGCATGGCCAACGAGGAAGGAGTCGGGTTCACTGGAAACAGAGGAACGGGATATGTAAATTAGGGAAGAAGTGATTTAAGCGGGCCTAGGTTCGATCTGATGGGTTTGGGCTGGGGTCTTAAGGTTTGGGCCAACAATACAATTTTAGATATATAATTTAGTTTTAATAACGTCTACAAACTTGTATAAGGTATAACTTCATCATACTTTATCAGAATTGGGCGAAACAAGATCCGTTGGGATCGTAGGGACGGACACTACAACATGGAACTGACTAGCAGTGGATTCAAGCTTGTTACAATTTATGGCGAAATAAATTGTCTGATCAGAATCTACTAATGCAAATCGTTATTTAACGGTAAACGCGTAATGTGAGTAAAACTCACCAACTCTGAACATTTATATTTTTTTAACGTATATTTAGAACGGATAATTATCTGTTGATTGATGTGTGTTAACTGTTTGGTTAAATTGCGTATGTATTGGTTGAAATTATAGATAACGATATTTATATATATCGTTAATCAAATATCGATTTTGTTTATCAGAATATTTCATATCAAAGTGAAATCGATGTTATTATATTGTTTAACATCTGTGGATGCAGGGAAATAGGATGGAGGAATCCAACTGGATTCCTCAACATTTATTTTACTGTTATTTATATATTGTGATATATGATGCGATATATAATCTGTTGTTGATTATGTGTGGTTGGACGATATTTATCATTGTTAACTGGTAGGTTAAATACCATAAGAAATACCAGAATGATAAAAGGGGATTTTCAAAGTATATTTTGAAAATAATTTATTTATATAAAATCAACGGATTTTATATATAAAAGGAAAAAGGATTTTTTTTTTAAAAGAAATAAATTATAAAATCAAAAGAGTTAAAAAGAATGTATTTATAAAAACAAATATAAGGAAAAAATATTTGTAAAAACAAATATAAGGAAAAATATTTGTAAAACAAATATTAAGGAAATTATTTGGAAAACAAATAAAAGGGAAAAATATTTGTAAAACAAATATAAAGGAAAATATTTGTCAGACAAATAGAAAGAGAAATATTTGTAAACCATTTACAAATAAAATAAAAAGATAGAAAAGGAATATTTATTTGTTAAACAAATAGAATTGAAAAGAATTATTTATTTGTTAAATAAATAGAATTAAAATGGAATATTTATTAGGAAATAAATAGAAGTATGAAGGAAATATTTATTTAGGAAATAAATAGAAGTAAGAAGGAAATATTTATTTAGAAAATAAATAGAAGGATAAAAGGAATATTCATTTGGGAAAATAAATAGAAAAGATTAAAAAAATATTTATTGGTTAAATAAATAGAATGGAAAGGGAATATTTATTTGTTAAATAAATAGAATTGAAAAGGGAATAGTTATTTGTTAAGTAAACAAATAGAAAAGGAATTATTTGTATAAACAAACAGAAAAGGAATTAATCAAAGGAGTTAATTCAAAAGGAATAAATCGAAAAAGTTAATCGAAATGAGTTAATCGAATATAGTTATTCGAATAGGGTAATTGATTAGAGTTAATCAATTAGAGTTAATCGATTAGAGTTAAATCGAGTTAGAGTTAATCAAATAGAGTAAATAGATTAGAGTTAATCAGATAGGGTTGACCAGTTAGAGTTAATCAGTTAGGGTTGACCGGTCAGATTTAATCAGTTAGGGTTGACCAGTTAGAGTTAATCTGTTAGGGTTGACTAGTAAGAGTTAATCAGTTAGGTTTGACCAGTCAGAGTTAATCAGTTAGGGTTGACCAGTCAGAGTAAATCAGTTAGGGTTGATCAGTCAGAGTTGATCAGTTAGAGTTAACCAGTTAGAGTTCACCAGTTAGAGCTATTCAAATGGAGTTAATCGAGTAGAGTTATCGGATATCGCTTATTAGAAGTAGAGTTATCGAATATCATTTATTCAAGAAGAGTAATCGAATATAGTTTATTCGAGAAGAGTAATCGAATATCATTTATTCGAGAAGAGTAATCGAATATAGTTTATTCGAGAAGAGGAATCGAATATAGTTCATTCAAGAAGAGCTATCGAATATAATTTATTCAAAGAGGAGTTATCGAATATTGGTTATTCGAAAGGAGTTATCTAATATTGGTTATTCGAAAGGAGTTATCGAATCTAGTTATTCGAAAGGAGTAAATCGAATATAGTTTATTCGAATAGAATTGGAGGAGTAAATCGAATATAGTTATTCGAATAGAATTAAAGGAGTTAATCGAATATAGTTATTAAAATAGAGTTAAAGGAGTTAACGAATATAGTTTATTCGAAAGGAGTTAAGTGGAAAGAGTTAATCAAATAGAGTTAATCCAATAGAGTTAATCCAATAGAGTTAATTGATAAGATTTAATTGAATAGAGTTAATCGAATATAGTTTATTCAAAGAAAGGTTTTCGAATCTAGTTACTCGTAAGAGAGATTATCGAATACAGTTATTTGAAGGGAGGAGTTATCGAATAGAGATTATTCGAAAGAGAGTTACGTAAGCAAGTTTGTTAAAGATTTAAAAGATAAACTTTGACTATTTCGAAGTTAAAACGTTGTTCAGTTAAGGTCTGAGAGGTAATTATACCCCAACTTGATTGACTTCCTTCTTAACTAAGGAATGGTAAGGTTTGATAGTGAAGGAGTTTTGGAAATTTGTTCCAAATAAGAATTAGAAATGTTTCCTGATAATAGAAAATAAGAATTTAGGACATATGGAAACATGAGATAAGTAAATTAATGAACTAAAGAGATAAATGTTAAATGATGATTGATCGATATAATTTCCATCTGGAAATGATATCGTTGTTTGCACACGTATTTTTCTTTGATAGTTAAATCACAGACTATCAAAGTTTTGACCATTTTAATGTTGTTAATGTGGAGAGACCGGTTGGATTATTATATGAAGAACCACTCCGTATTGGCATAAGCATAGCGAATCATATATGCCAAAGATAATTGAAGACGGAGTAAAGTGCAAGGGCTGTTGTATAATTCTTAGGTAAAGATTGCCTAAGATGGTTGTACTGAATACTACCTTCGGTTTGCCCAGTCCCAGGTCGACCTGTATGGAAGAATTTCTGATAGAGTATATTTAATAGACCGCGTAAGTTGATCTCTTCAAACATATTTACATTTTGTGGTGGAGGAATTCGTTTCTCTTAGCTATATACCCGTGGTATTTTTGGGGAAATCAATTTGTGATTTGGCGGGTATGACGATGTGACATTCAAAGTGAATAAACATGTGATCTGTCAGAGATAAGCGTGGCCTCTAGCCTCACAACCGGGAAATGACTGAAATCGGGCAGGCAACATGGCAATATAGGTCGCACCTATTAGGGTCTATAATCACCTGATCTAGAGTTTCATTTACTTCTAAAAATCTATTGTCGATGTTGTCCCATTCGGGAAATGATTGATGATCCCAGTCCTTGGTGATATACATTCGATACACTCAAGCGAAATGAGTGGTCGGTCATGTGTGGCCGGGTTACAAGATGTTCTTGTTGAACTCAGTGTATTCCTCTCTAGAGGTACACTGGCGAAAGGTGGTTTCGTACCTTGTCATTGTTGGAAATCCATTACCCAATACGTGCTTGCTGTTTTGATTGTATACTATGTATGTAGAACGTGAGATGAAAGCGTTTCTGCTAGATGATTATTATATTGTGGTTGATAGACATTATTATAATATCAAAAGAGTTTTGATATAAAGATTAGTTTGGATTCTCATAAGGTAAAACCCGTTCCATTATACGGCGTGGTCTTATGAGATATCGTTTTGTTGCTCAAACTGTTTTAAATTTATTTTACTCACACCAGTCCCATGACTGACCCGGAGTTTATTTTTTTGTTTTGTTTTTCCTCAACTTTTGGTTGCCCAATTTTGTACGGGCAGTCAAGTAGTCGGGATTTACAGATACCTGAAGAGCTGGAGCAGGAGGCTTCAGGATTTTATATAGCTATTGTTATTCCGTTGTGTTGTAGGTGCTGTACTTGATAATGATATGTATATTCAAGTACAATCTTTTATTTCAAAGTTATGTTATATTTTATTTGTTCCGCTGTGAGATTCGTGTGTACTCTGATGTTGTATATTCTTCTTCTTCTTCTTCTCCTATTCTAAGTTTATACCTTATCTATTCTCACCCTCTAACTTCTTTCTATTAACTTTCCGGTATTTTTCGATGTTTGGTTAGTCATCATTGAGTTTATGGCGATAACCAAAGTCGACAAAAACCTGGTCGTTACAGTTGGTATCAAAGCTTAAGGTTAAGTAATTACCTGTGCTCTATGGCGTGACTCGGTAGAGATGCGGTTAGTAATACCCTAGATTAAGTCTGAGTGTATATATACGAGAGCGTATTTATTATTCAATATAAAATTGTTTTATATTGTGGAGATTTATTGGTTGAGTTGCTTATAAGTTCTGGTCGATCAGTTTGATCCATTGTATCGGTAGGAGTTTATAAACACTCGAATACGATGAATCGTCGTGGTATATTTTGAAAAGGGTAAACGAAATAATTTTACCCAAAGTATATTTTGGTATAAAGGATTTATATTAGAATTATTATAATATATTGGATATATTGGTTGTCATTATAATCGAGTAAGATTATAATTTAAATGGTTATATATTTATATATATATAACCAAATAAAATTCGTATAAGTGTTACGAAATGAATTGAATTTGAAATTAAAATCAGAATTGGAATTAAAAGTTGGAGAAGTGTTGTAAACGAATTTGAATTAAATATATGAGAATTTTAAAATCCTGGGAGATTTTTAATTGTTTTACAAACATGGGAATAGTATTTTGAAAATGGATTTCAAAATAGAAGTGTTTAATTATGGTTTTGAAAGTGATATAGTACTGAACTCACTTCCTTCACTAGAAAATAATTCTGACAATGACTGCAGCATCATCAGTATTCATTTTCAAGTGTGTAAGTGATGGATTACTACCAAAGATTTTGTTTTCGAATTGTTTGGGAAAAACAAGTTTTTTGAGATTCAAAAAGGATTGTTTGATTTTAGAAAAATCCAGGGTGTTTAAAACTCCCAGGAAAAAGGTGTTTGGATTAAAACCAAATTGAATTAGAATTTGTAAAAGCAAATAGAAATTGAAATTGAATTGAAACCCGTAAGTGGGAATTGAATTGAAATAGGAAAATCGAGAATGGAACTCTGGTTTGAAATGAAATTCGACTAAGGTATAAGCGAATGGTTGAAATTGTGGATAAAAATAGATTGGAGTTTGATTGGGATAACATTGGTATATGTTGAATTGATAACAGGTGAAAGTTATAGAATTGATATGCCCGACAAAAAGGTACAAGTTTATATTTCATATGGTATGAGATTTTTATGAGCCGAATTGGCAAGCCGCTTAGCTGTTTTATTTTCATTTGGGTTGGAGAAGGCCTAGAGAGGCGAGTTGTGGTTGTACCGATTGAGCCGTACATAGGAGGTACTGGCGAAATTTTACGAAAAGTTAAGGTGTTAATTTCTTTTCGGATTTTTGAAAATTTTCGTTGATAATAATTAATTAATATTTTAAAATTTAAAATTGGATCAGTTGAAAACTGAAGTTAAGAAGTGAACAACTAAGTTCTAACCGGTCGATAGGGTTTGTTTTCTACCTTAGCAATTTCGAGGACGAAATTATTTTAAGTGGGGAAGGATGTAACGACCCTCATTTTTCAGCAATATAATAATTAATTTATTTAATTGTTTAAAAAATGATTTAGTGAATATAATCGTCGTTGAATAAAATAATTTTGAATATTTAATTAAAATAATAATTAAATAATATATTTAATTCTGAAATAATCAGAATTTGCTGAAATGGCAATATGGTGTGAATTGGGAAATTCAAAATATATAATTCAGTTTAAAATTGAATTACAATAACGAATATATTTAATTAACGAAGATTGAACATATAAATTATAATATAATTATAATCGAGCTTGAAATGGGGTGACAGTTTGCGAATTGGCGATTCGAACTTTAAACGAATATACAGAAGCCTTTTTAAATCGGACTTATATGAAATAAGAAACGTTCAGAGCTGGTGAAGTATATTTTTCTAGTGGAAGAGAAAAATCGAGATTTCGTCGTGTAGATTTTGATTTATGTCCAAATTAAATTTTAGAAAAGACACTATGGAATTCCTTTATAATTTATAAAGGAATTATTTATATTTTAAAAAGGGATTTCATTATAAATCGAATATCGATTTATATCGGGGTTTGAAATATCGAGTTAGAACTTCGTATAGGAATATTCTGAAGCTGGATGATATTCTGTTGTGAATATATACGATAATATTTATTTTCAAATATTAAATTTAAATGTTTTTAAATATATTTATATATATAAATGGGTTATTTAGAGCTTTAAAAATAGCCAGTTTTGCAAACGACCTAAGAATTCGACGAAACTAATTTTGTTGGATCCGCAATATTAAATTATTGCAAGATTTCAATTTCCGTGATTTTTGAAGTCAGTATGTGGTCGTACGGGACTTTAATGTGAAGAACAGTCAGTATTTTGACGGTTAAAAATACGCTGTGTGAGCATACAAAGTCGGAATTCGACGAAACCAGTTTCGTTGGGACCGTAATGTCGAACTGAAGGTGTATGTCCATTTCCGTGATTTTTGGGTATCGTGTGTGATCACAAGAATTTTTAGAAGGCAAATACTGGCAGCGTTATAATTTAAATCAATAAAATAATAAAGGTAAAATATCTGAAACCCATTCTAAAGCCTAGAGAAGGCCACGTCCTCATCATTTCCAACCGCCCCCTCAAAGATATAAATGCAGAAGGAATTCCATTCTCCTCCAAAACCCACGCAGCAAAAAAAAAATTTGAAAATAAAAACCAAAATCAATAAATCCCAGAAAATATATAGATGGATTCAAGGTGAGGAGAGCTTCGCGCTAATATGTATTAGGTTGAGTTCGATCTCCTTTTTCACACTGGAAATTGTGGCAGCGTGAGCCTAAGGCTGAGCAATGGGCGGTGTACGATGGATTTTAGCTGATTTCGAGGGTGTGGGTGGTTTCAGCAAGGTGAGGCGCAGCTAGTTGTGGCGTTGAGAGGTTCTCCGACGATCTCTGACTGTTTCCGTCCTCCGGAAGTCAAAGAGAAGAGTAACAGGTCGATGGACATGAGGGAGTTCGAGCTCGGGTTTGGAGGTACTGGCGGGTGGAGATTTTGGCTCGTAATCAAATGGGAGTGGCGGCGCTCGGAATAGAAGAACATGGAGGTGGAAGTCTCTGGTTAAAGAATGTCCAATGTGGAAGGAGTCGGGTTCACTGGAAATAGAGGAACGGGATTTGTAAATTAGGGAAGAAGTGATTTAAGCGGGCATGGGTTCGATCTGATGGGTCTGGGCCGGGGTCTTAAGGTTTGGGCCAACAATTCAATTTTAGATATATAATTTAGTTTTAATAACGTGTACAAACTTATATAAGGTATAACTTCATCATATGTTATCAGAATTGGGCGAAACAAGATCCGTTGGGATCGTAGGGACGGACACTACAACATGGAACTGACTGGGAGTGGATTCGAGCTCGTTATAATTTATGGTAAAATAATTTGTCTGATCAGAATCAACTAACGCAAATCGTTATTTAACGGTTAACGCGTAATGTAAGTAAAACTCACCAGCTCTGAATAGTTATATTTTTCTAATGTACATTTAGAACTGATAATTATATGTTGATTGATGTGTGTTAAATGTTTGGTTGAATTGCGTTTGTATTGGTTGAAATTATAGATAACGATATTTATATATATCGTTTATCAAATATCGATTCTGTTTATCAGAATATTTCATATCGTAGTGAAATCAATGTTATTATATTGTTTAACATCTGTGGATGCAGGGAAACAGGTTGGAGGAATCCAACTGGATTCCTCAACATTTATTTTACTGTTATTCATATATTGTGATATATGATGCAATATATAATCTGTTGTTGATTATGTGTGGTTGGACGATATTTATCATTGTTAAATGGTAGGTTAAATACCATAAGAAATACCAGAATAATAAAAGGGGATTTTCAAAGTATATTTTGAAAATAATTTATTTATATAAAATCAATGGATTTTATATATAAAAGGAAAAAGGAATTTAAAAAAAAAAGAAATAAATTATAAAATCAGAAGAGTTAAAAATAATATATTTGTAAAAACAAATATAAGTGGAAAATATTTGTAAAAAAAAATAAGGAAAATATTTGTAAAACAAATATAAAGGAAATTATTTGGAAAACAAATATAAGGGAAAAGTATTTGTAAAACAAATATAAAGGAAAATATTTGTCAAACAAATAGAAAGAGAAATATTTGTAAACCATTTACAAATAAAACAGAAAGATAGAAAAGGAATATTTATTTGTTAAACCAATAGAATTGAAAAGAATTATTTATTTGTTAAATAAATAGAATTAAAATGGAATATTTATTTAAGAAATAAATAGAAGTATGAAGGAAATATTTGTTTAGGAAATAAATAGAAGTATGAAGGAAATATTTATTTGGGAAATAAATAGAAGGATAAAAGGAATATTCATTTGGGAAAATAAATAGAAAAGATAAAAGAAATATTTATTGGTTAAATAAATAGAATGGAAAGGGAATATTTATTTGTTAAATAAATAGAACTGAAAAGGGAATAGTTATTTGTTAAGTAAACAAATAGAAAAGGAATTATTTGTATAAACAAACAGAAAAGGAATTAATCAAAGGAGTTAATTCAAAAGGAATAAATCGAAAGAGTTAATCGAAATGAGTTAATCGAATATAGTTATTCGAATAGAGTAATTGATTAGAGTTAATCAATTAGAGTTAATCGATTAGAGTTAAATCGAGTTAGAGTTAATCAAATAGAGTTAATAGATTAGAGTTAATCAACTAGGGTTGACCAGTTAGAGTTAATCAGTTAGGGTTGACCAGTCAAAGTTAATCATCAAGGGTTGACCAGTTAGAGTTAATCAGTTAAGGTTGACCAGTCAGAGTTAATCAGTTAGGGTTGACCAGTCAGAGTTAATCAGTTAGGGATGACCAGTCATAGTAAATCAGTTAGGGTTGATCAGTCAGAGTTAATCAGTTAGAGTTAACCGTTAGAGTTAACCAGTTAGAGTAAACCAGTTAAAGTTATTCAAATGAGTTAATCAAGTAGAGTTATCGGATATCGCTTATTCGAGGTAGAGTTATCGAATATCATTTATTCGAGAAGAGTAATCGAATATAGTTTATTCGAGAAGAGTAATCGAATATCATTTATTCAACAAGAGTAATCAAATATAGTTTATTCGAGAAGAGTAATTGAATATAGTTCATTCGAGAAGAGCTATCGAATATAATTTATTTGAAGAGGAGTTATCGAATATTGGTTATTCGAAAGGAGTTATCGAATATTGGTTATTCGAAAGGAGCTATCGAATCTAGTTATTCGAAAGGAGTAAATCGAATATAGTTTATTCGAATAGAATTGAAGGAGTAAATCGAATATAGTTATTCGAATAGAATTAAAGGAGTTAATCAAATATAGTTATTCGAATAGAGTTAAAGGAGTTATCGAATATAGTTAATTCGAAAGGAGTTAAGTGGAAAGAGTTAATCAAATAGAGTTAATCGATTAGAGTTAATCCAATAGAGTTAATCCAACAGATTTAATTGATAGGAGTTAATTGAATAGAGTTAATCGAATATAGTTTATTCGAAGAAAGGTTTTCGAATCTAGTTATTCGTAAGAGAGATTATCGAATATAGTTATTTGAAGGGAGGTGTTATCGAATAGAGATTATTCGAAAGAGAGATATGTAAGGAAGTTTGTTAAATATTTAAAAGATAAACTTTGACTATTTCGAAGTTAAAACATTGTTCAGTTAAGGTCTGAGAGGTAATTATACCCCAACTTGATTGACTTCCTTCTTAACTAAGGAATGGTAAGGTTTGATAGTGAAGGAGTTTTGGAAATGTTTTCCAAATAAGAATCAGAAATGTTTTCTGATAATAGAAAATTAGAATTTAGAACATATGGAAACATGAGATAAGTAAATTAATGAACTAAAGAGATAAATGTTAAATGATGATTGATCGATATATTTTCCATCTGGAAATTATATCGTTGTTTGAACACGTGTTTTTCTTTGATAGTTAAATCATAGACTATCAAAGTTTTGACCATTTTAACGTTGTTAATATGGAGAGACAAATTGGATTATTACCCGAAGAACCACTCCGTATTGGCATAAGCGTTGCAAATCAGATATGCCAAAGATAATTGAAGACAGAGTAAAGTGCAAGGGCTATTGTATAAATCTTAGGTAAAGATTGCCTAAGATGGTTGTACTGAATAGTGCCTTCGGTTTGTCCAGTCCCAGGACGACCCGTATAGAAGAATGTCTGACAGAGTATATTTAATAGATCGCGTAAGTTGATCTTTTCAAACGTATTTACGGTCGGTGGAAGAGGAATTCGTTTATCTTAGCTGTATACCCGTGGTATTTTTGGGGAAATCAATTTGTGATTTGGCGGATATGACGATGTGACATTCAAAGTGAATAAACGTGTGATCTGTCAGAGATAAGCGTGGCCTCTAGCCTCACAACCGGGAAATGACAGAAATCGGGCAGGCAACATGGCTATGTAGGTCGCACCTATTAGGGTGTATAATCACCTGATCTAGAGTTTCATTTACTTCTAAAAATCTATTGTCGATGCTGTCCCATTCGGGAAACGGTTGCTGATCCCAACCGTTGGTGATATACATTCGATACACTAAAGCGAAATGAGTGGTTGGTCATGTGTGGCTGGGTTGCAAGATGTTCTTGTTGAACCCAGTGCATTCCTCTCTAGAAGTACACTATCCTTTGTAGTTGCTGTTTAGGTATGCGTTCTCTACAAAGTCAAAAAACCTGTATCATATGATTTTCCCTACGTTGTCTTTTCTTCTAAAGTAAAAAATTGCTAATTTGAGGCATCTTATTATTCTTTTCCCTCATATCTATTTTCACTCCATGCTTGGTTTAATGGCTAACTAAATTTAAAGATTTATGCATTTGTCTATCTTCAATAATAAATTTTCTTTTCATATTAAGGCTTTCCTACTGCCTCGCTGCTTGGTTATTTTCCTATATTAGGATAGATGAAGAGAAAATGTATGTTGTCGTCTTAATGTACCCATGGCATCTTACACTCTTCCAGAGTTATGTTTCTATGGATGTTAAAATTATCGCAAGCAACTTTTTTTTAGTTGTTTATTGAATCCGTATACCATCCCATTTTTTTCTTTAGTTTTTTGTAATTTGCAAAATGTGACGGGAATGATTGTGTGTTAAAAACTTGAATAAACACTAATTTTGAGAAAACTCATCATCATCCATGGTTTGTTTTCCAAAATTATTAATTTTGGTTTCAATTCGTTTGATGAAAATGCAACCTTCCAGGGTTTTTTAGTACAACCTTCAAGCTTGCATTTATTTGATTTTTCATCTTTTGTATTGCTTCACCTTTTACTTTTACAATTTGTCCGTAGTATAATTTTATTCCTCCGTACCTTGCTTCACCTTTTGCTATTACAATTACCTTTTGTTCCATCTTTTGCGCGTACGGTCCATAGGAAGTAGACTTCTCACACGTCGGCGTACATTAGTAAAGTAAAAACATCAAGTTGTAAATTACAGCTTCGCTTCACGCAAATAATGCTCATGTTACTCTTATAACTATGTGGCTGATAGGTTACAATTTACCATCTTACACGATTTCTTTTCCCCAGTCCTCGACTTTCATTATCGATTGCATGCCTCGATCGTAGTCAACGAATCCTCTTTTTTGAAGATATGTTATATGTTCTCAGCTATGAAACTTTTTTAATCATAAACATAACACCACTATTTTTTTTTTCATTTTTTTCCTGCTTTATTCGACTGTAATATTGGAAATAAAATATATTTTCCCCTCTACTCCAAGTATTTTATACCATTTCCACATTTTGTGATGTTTACATGATTGTTTGTTCGGCTAGAAAGACAATGCCAAAATTTATACAATTGATTAAGTCAGGAAGAAATTGATTACTTGGACCTACACTTAATTTTAGATAAACCGATAAAACCTCTTCCAGAAAAATCAATTTATGATGCTTCCATCTACCATGCTTCAGACATGTACGGATTGAAAAAAATACTGCACTGCAGTCAGAAATTGGGCATTCTCACCCTTTCAAACACAAGGTACGACATTCTTTTCGGCAAACTTTACAGTTGGATTATTTATCATTATAAAATTATTGAAACTATTTTTTATATGCTTACCTCATGATGTTTAAGAAATAAAGGTACATTGAAGTAAACCTGAAGTAATTGATATGGAGGAGAACCGCTTCCATGATAAAGATCAGTTTTCCTTATTATTTTCACGTTTGATTATTATGCTGGAATAATATAATCTCCTAGCTCATATGGCTTATCTAAAGCATTGTTGGCATATACAGACCCCGGATCATTCAATTTTGTATAAAAAAAGTATACTCCTTTTCCCTTTCAATGTTATTTTGATTTGCAGTTTTTTCCCTTTTGCTATCCACATCTCCGGATCAGACGCTGATGAGCACATTGAACCATCCATGTAGCTGAGAGCCCTCATAGCCTAGGCAGAACAACGCAATTATCAGGGGTGTACTTTACCACTGACCTAATAGCCCTTCGTGGGGCCTCCCAGTTGGAGGCCTGCTATGTCAAAAGCGAGAGAAACCCCATCACTCTCTTTCCCTTTTGCGCCCCATGTCCCCTGCATGTATGTATATGGTTGACTGTTTAATTTGATAATTTGCACCCCTTAATTGTTACAGTGTAACAATGGTTTGGTTTTGAATTAAATTTTAATTTTTCTATGCTGTTATACTGTTAACTCATAAACTATCCTCCAAAAGCGCGTTTTCAGATATTATAAACAACTGTTGAGTACACAAACCCATTTATTTATTACCCAATTTTGCAAAATGTTAGATCTAGGTTTAGCGCATCCAGTTACATATAGTTAAGAAGAATTTATATTTTTGTTACCAGTACACGTACATCCAAATCTACTGATTGTTTTTTTTTCTTACACATGGTTATTGATCTTTAGAAATTTATGTTTGCATGACAAACTTTTTTTTGATTACATTACACACTATGTGAGTTTAATCATGAACTATTCACATGTACATATGTCTAACAAACAAGTCAGAAACCTATTGGTGTTATTATTTTAGATAGTTTCATCAACTTACCATCTTATATTGTTAGTACTTAAAAACTTCCAGGGAAAAAACTACCTTTATACTTGATTGAAATATTTGATTCTGTCATAATCACATGCTTTCTATATGCTTATCAACGTTAATGCCCTATTTAAGATGTGGTTATGACAATACCTAGGTCTATGGGTACAACATATAAATGTTTTTTTTTACATAAATTTCAGAAGTAGTAGTTTAATTTGTTAATCAAAAGAAACATATGCCTCATATTTTTTCTCCAGATATGCTTAGGTTTAATATTAGTTGTTATTTATTATTAGTCATTTATTAATTTAGCTTCTTCATTGGATTGTCGTTTAATAAGATTTTGAGATCAATCAAAAAATTGGCTATAAATTATTTGTCCATATATAATTATGAATTAGCACTTGGTTTTTTTAAATCTAGAGAATTGTAAAATATACATTCCCACTACCCTTTTTGTGAAAAAACGATTAGGCATAAAACAAATTCATCCAGTTATATATTATATTATATTATATAACGTCATGTGAGGAGGATAATTAACTTTTTGTCATTTTATACAATTTCCATTTCATTCATTTCAAAAGCTTATATTCTTAAATTTAAAGGTAATATACCACCAATATTTGCATAAACCAGTTTTATGTTATGTTGACACTTGCTCAAGTCTAGACTTCAATTTGAAAGGTTAAAGCGATTACTTTTGTTATTACTAGGCTAATTTATCCATCTTTACAGTTTTGATAAGTTATTATTTCTATTTGATTATATTGTAAATGTTCCTTTGGAAATTTTAATTGATCATCCAATATGTCGCAACTGCAGTCAAGTTTTAGTCTTGCATGAAAAACTAACAATGGACTTGCACACATCTTTGCACATGATGATGAGAAAATGACTATATTTTATTACTGATGCATTTTTTTGTTACATTGGAATCCTTCCATTTCGAAATATAAAAAAAACTCAGTCGGATTTTTATTTTCAGGTTATGTTATCATTTATTTTATTGCTGTACATAAATTTCTTTCCAGTACGTTTATTTATTTTTGCTTCATTACATTTTAGGTTTCGTATATTGCATAGTCTTTGTTTTAGCTCGATTGAAATCCAAGCATACGCAAAATGGTACAAAACTGGATTAAAACAGCTTTTTTATAGTAATTTTTTTAAATCCATGTAAAGTCTAGGTAGACAACTACTATTCTTTTTTTTTAATGTTTGATGACAAGCTTGAATAACCTTTAAGGTAAACGTAATGAAATTTTCTTCTACATGTTGATTGCAGTATCATGTTAATAGTTAACCTTCCAGTGTATAAGATCAATGAATATCTTGGAATGAGTTCAACCCTTAGACATCGTAGTGTAACCTATACCATTTTTTTCCTTGGAATTATAACATAGATCACAATATTTAAATGTTTGTAAGATTACATACTTTGACTTTTCAAAGTCAATTTTCCCATTGCTAAGTTGGCACTTTATTATAACATCACCAGAATAATACAATTATTAGTTTTCAAAGAGAAAAACTGATATATTATAAATTTGTAGGTGTGTTTTTTTCTTGAAAAATTGGTTTTCTAGCTGCATCTAAGTTGTGCTTAAATTAGACAGGTGTTTGATGCAATATTCTATGACACAAATGATGAGAATCTTTCTCCAATGTTCGTATATTCATCATATAACTTTAAGGTTTTTTTTTCAAATTCCATTTTTTTCTATATTCATTGGTGAGGGCTAAAATCTTTATAATTGTTGCTTTGTTTCACAGTAAGGAGTTGGTTCTATTCAATTCATTGTATTATGATTACTGTTACTTGGGCGACGTTGATTGCCTCCTTCCGTCGAATTAAGGAACAATTTACAAGGCCATGTTACACCTCGCATGGTTCTTTTTTTTTCTTTAACCTTTGCTGCCTAAAGAGAAATTTTCCCGATTTTCTTAATTTTCTGTTATAAACTTTTTGGATAATCCATGGAAGCAAATGTAAACTTTACCTTTTTTAAACATTTTGGATTCTATCCGCTGTGGCCTAATTATTTGAAACCCGTAATCTGCACATGTCGTTCACACCTAAAATCCGAAGGCAAATTTTTTATTCTGAACTTTTGAGAAATGTTAAGGATGAAGAAATTTGAATTTTGGTGAATTTGAATACTTAAGTGAAATAATAGTTTGACTAAGATGAAAATTTGTGATCAACAATTTTTTTTTAAATAAATGATTACAACCTTCATTTGAATTAAATTTATTATTTATATTATTGGTGATAATAAGGGTTTGGAGTCTATGAACCATTAATATTGCAGCAATCAGTGTTATGTTGATTGTGAAATACAATGTTCTTTTAATATAAGCATAAAAGATATTGTATATGATAAAATCACACACACACACACATACACACACAAAGATATTATATATATATATATATATATGCGCAAACTCTTTTTTTTAACCGAACAATTGTTTTTTGTGTTTTCAGCACCAAATTCTTCCGTTTTTGCTAGGCCTCGGAAGTAGGTAATAATCGTCCTTAAAAAAAGATTTTGTGTTTACTTTCCATGCTAACAACATAAGACATGGTGAGTTAATTCCTCCTGTTTTGATTATTTATCAATTTGACATGTTTTGTTGTAGTTTCACGAATGTATTATATCGACCTCCTTAATTTGATAAAGGAGTTCAATTCAAATTTATGGTATTTGATAAAGAATACTTAGTTCTGGTGCTTCTTCCTATAGGCATGCTACTACTTTCTCCCTATATATTGCATCCAAAATATTCTTTATTTTAGTTTCTAATTCTTACTAAGACAAAATGATGATTTATTCTTTCTTTAGGTCTGTCTATTATTCCATTATTCATATTTTTCTCTTTGTTAGTGTAACAAATTATTCAACATCAGCCAGTTGATGTTACTTTCTATTCTGTATATAAATTTTAAAGAAGCTTGAAAATTGTCAGCAACTGCAGGGGATGTTGTGAAAAAAATGACTTTAATAAAAGTTTAACCAATATAAATACATGATTTATTTCTACTGTAGCATTTTTTGTTTTATAATGATCAATGTTAGGGGTGGGCGCAGTTCGGTTTGGTGCGGTTTGGAGCTCAAACCGCTTCCAGACCGCATCAAATGGTTTTTCAAAAATACAAACCATTATACTAACCGTTCAAACGGTTCGGTTTCGGTTCGGTTTCGATGTAATAAGGTCTGGTTTTGGTTCGGTCCGGTTTGAACCCATATTAAATATGAAACAAGAGATTACTTCCATCAACAATCAATTTACGATTGTATGATGTGTCACATGAAGGTTAAAACACATAGTGTTATCTTGAATTGATATAACTACAACGTACGCTGAAAATAGAATATATATATCGTCAAAATAAAAAGTTAGATAAGAATTTGTTAATATTTTTATCATAACATTACTGGATTAGCTATTCGGTTTGGTTAAAATGGTTCGGTAATAATCCAAACCGCAACCGAACTGTATCATTGCGAGTCGGTTCAGTTTGGGTTGTTTGCATTAAAGAGAGAATCTGGTGCAGTTTTCCGCACCGTTTTTGCAGTCCGGTCTGGGCGGTTTCTGCATTGCGATGTGGTTTATGCCCACCCCTAATCAATGTTATGTTATTTTTTTCTCCGTATCAATATGTTGTTACGGGTCCTAAAACTAACATAGTAATTATAACATAATTTTAAGAAAATCATCACGGCTTAAAGTTTCTTCTAAGTAGATAAATCATTTGAAAATTAGTTTTGCTGGGAGGTTCAAATATCCTTTTAACTTAGTTTAGTATTGTGTATTTGATATTTAATCAAATTGACATGTCACTGTTTACAGTGACTTATTGAGTATAACAATATTTGATGCTCATCCCATTAGAAGTAATTCATTCTACACATTGATTTTACCGCAAAATAATCTTATTTATATGATTGATTAAATAGATAAGGCAAATTGGAATTGTGAATGATTTTATATTCAAATAAATTTTATTGGGATTTTGCTTCAGTGCCTGTCTACAACGTGATATGGAGATTGGACTGATTATTCGGCTCTCAAACAATTCCAACCTGAAGCAAGTGCAGTTTTGTTCTTCCATTTTGTTGTGATTTCTCTCCCTCTGTAAATGCAATATGTTATGTTGTATGAGAAGAAGAATTTCACTATGGTTATACGTTACTACTATTGTAACTGTAATGTGTGATTGTGTAGTTTGGTTGCCTATATGGAAGCATTTCTACTCTTTTATTTTTTAAACAACTTTGAAAAATATTGTTCTGTACTTAGTTGGAAGCATTTGTGTTGTGAACCAAGGATGTGTGTCTTCATGCGAAAGAAAATATAACCCTCAATTATGTCTGACGCATACTGTTTGATTGATAGTGCAGTAATTTGGAGGCATGTTTTCTACCATTCTTAATTTTGAAGCTAGACTACACTAAATTGCCTGCCTATAATATTATTGCCAATTAGCTTGAATCTGTTAAAATTTTCCATGCTCCATAGCTTTTCCCAGCCGTGAACCAAGTACATCAGACTTTGCCAAAGCCCATCTCAAAACCAACAGATGTAATTTACATGATAGGACTCAAAGAACAAAGTTTACCAAACTGCGTATCCTTATTCTGGGAAAAATTCTCGAAGTATTGACAACAACTAAAAATAATTATCCACATTCTTCACTTATATTTAAACAGTTATAACACCTCTAGATCCAAAAAAATAATGTGAATTTACAGTAAAAATACTATTGTAAGACTCATTTTTTATGATATCACTTCACAATATATTTTATATCTTATACACAAACATTGATTTTTTTTCATACAACACAAAATTTACAATAAATTTTAAAGATAAACCTGTGTGCGTAGCACGGATTCGCACTAGTTAAATAAATAAATATTCAAAAAATTTCAAAACAGCGAATCGGGAGGGGGAAGAGCCAAACCGCACCATTTTTGGTGTCGACCCGAGCCCCGCTGGGTCGACCCGAGCCCCGCTGGGTTGACTAGAGGTCAATCCAGGGTGTTTGGCTGCCAACCCGTGGCCCGATTCGCCCTAAGGGCTGATATGGCATCTGAGTGGTCCAGATCAGTTCTACGGTTAATCCTAAGGACTAAATAACTTCCTACACCTATATATACACCCTAAGACCTAATTCTAGTTCATAAATATTATCTATGACACCATTGTGCTGTCAAATTCTCTCTTAAACCCTAGCTGCCGCCTCTAAATCAAATCTCAAGTGTTCAACTTCAACTCAAATTAAAGATTAGAGCTTATTCAACAATTCAAGAAGATAAATCAGCAACACAACGTTTCTACACCAATTTCAGTGCATAATTCTATTCTTTAACCACGTAAGGTGAGTACGGTGATTTTCACAATATAATGGGATTAAAAGTAACATGATGAAGTTGTAAAGAGGATTCATATGAATGTATGTAATTTAAATCTCATCCAAGTCTTCACCTTTTTGATTCATGTCATCAAATGCCTATGTTTCTATGTAAAGTTCGTACCTTTATCAGTTTACTCATGTTGAATCTGTCATTATGTCTCTGTGCCAGTTTACATGCCCCTTTAATTCATGATGTTGTGTTAATTCCAATTTTCTATGATTTGATTCTCTCTTCTTATCCCTATTCCTTTTTATTCTTGGATCTAGGCTACCTTCGAGCTTATGTTAAAAATACGCGCGAATGCAAATACATGGGAACGATGGGAATATGTGAAATATGGAAAATTGGATATTTTGGATAATTGGATAATATGTGATATTGGCATATTTGGGTATGAATTACATGGAATTGATGAAATTGCCTATAATTGTAAACTTGTAATTGAGGCTTATTAATATGTAATTATTGACAATTTGGAATAGGCAATATTATAAGCATAATAATATGTTTAATTGGATATACAGGACAAGAAAATTAGGTATGGGTAAAATACGATTATTAATAAACCTTTGACACGAGGTTAGGCACAATTGTGGCGTAAGACTGCCCGGAACCGCCCGACAAATCCAACTGCCACAATTGGACATATAATGTGAGAGGTCAAAGGAATGAATTGTAGGCGTAACATTTAATGACACGAGGTTAGACTCGGTTTGTGGCGTAAGACTACTCGGAACCGCCCGGCAAATCCAGCGACCACAAAGTGTTCGGTCTAATGTGGGAGGTCATGCACCATTCGTCATAACGAATGAATTAAGGAATACTAACCATAATAAGACATGGGTATGGTTAGAGGGTTAAGTGGGGTGACATGTAAATTATGACATGTAAATATGGACTTAACAGGAATAAGATAAGACATGTAAATTATGACATGCGAGTATGGACTTAACCGTAGCATGTGTAAGACATGGACATTTAAATTAAAATGGTTAAGTGGGAGAAAAACATAGTGGGGACCAAGCATAGGTGGGAGGCTTGTGTTGGATGGGGACTCGTTTCAACCAGTAACCCGTTTGAGTATCTAATTGGGGTCGGTACTTGGCCGGGGTTGGGTCATGCTTACTGGACTTGAATGTAAGAGGTCAAAACGTGAATAGCGGTGGCAACGCAAGTCCAACGGGTTCATGTGCGTGCATGGGTCCGGGATGGTAGGTAAGACGTTGTTGCATCGTGTAGGTATGGCCGTGCATTTTATGTTGGTATCGGGGTTGCCACTTTGGGGAGTGATACACCCCACTATGGGGCCAGCACGGGTGCCTACGGGGTTTAGGGAGCCGATTGAATGGGTAGAGTAAGGGTACCTTAGCAGTGGTAGGAGTAAGCCGGCACCTACAATAGCAGTTAGGTACAAGTAACTACCAAGTTTGTCATGTGGGTACAGTTAGTGGGAAGTTATCAACCTTTAGTAAATAGAGACTAGTAAATGTGCGGTGTAATTAAGTAATATGGTGTAACTTAGCAAAAGTGCGGTGTAATGAAATACATGTTAGTTGAGTTGGATAGTCCTTTGGGTGCTAGTCTTATGTTGACTTTGGTCTTCGGGGTTAGTACTTGGAGGGTTGTTCGCTTAGCCAAGGTGTAGGATTGTCTTAGTACTTAGGAATGGAATCATCTTGTCCATCCTTTTTATCTACATTATCTATGCTACAGCCATATCATGATACCTATTTATGTCTTGATCATTTACCTTACCTATTATTTGTTAAAATTAATGGACTCGCCAGACTTTATGTCTGACTCGTTTTGTTTCCACCTCTTTTCTTTCCTTTCCCCCTCTCGGGTTTGCAAGGAAGGAATACTACAACTTAGTGCCGATTTCTTTCACTTACTTGAAGAGAGTAGATGTATCGCTTTGGACTCTCTCATCTTTATGGCTTTGCTTATGCTCAGTGCGGATTTATGTTATTTAAGTATTTGCTTCTTTATGTACTTTGAAGTTTTTGGAAAAGACAATTGATCCTGTTGTAATGGTTTTTGGAGACTACTTATGTAAGCTTGTTTTGAAGTTATGATGCTATGAAATAAGTTTTATCTTCCGCTGTGTTTTATTTATTCATTCTTGTAATTTATCTGTTCTATACTACTATAACGCTTCATGACATTAATGCATTCCCTTTGTGATTGACATTAGTGGACATGGGGTGTAACACGTGGTATCAGAGCTATGGCTACACGAACAGATAAAAAGTTTGAAAAGTGTTTTCAAAAGTATTATTTTCCTAGAATGTATTTTCAAAAACTTGTTTTAAAGGAGATATTTTCAAGGAAAATTTACTTTAAGGAGCATAATCCCCGCAAGCCATACATCTGTCTTTCACTTCCCTTGTTTTGAAACTCTTTCTTTTTCTTTTCAACATATCTGGAGCATCTAAGATACTAGAGGGTGTTCATGTACCCGGTTGGTTTCACCAATATCTCGAGGCTAGGGCCGCTGCCGTATGTCTGGCCAATGTTCCTCCTCCTCCTCCTCCCCCAGCTCCAGTGATTCCTCCGCATGGAGATGCTTTCTCCAAGATATGTAAAGACTTTCGTTCGAAGGGTGGAAAACCCTTTAGTGGGTCTGGAACGTTCGTTGAAGCTAGAAATTGGTTGAAAGAAGCGGAGGATATGTTTGGCATTTTCGATTTGGACGATTGTAAGAAGGTCCAATTGGTTGCTTGGTTGCTGAAGGAAGAAGCTTCGTTTTGGTGGGAGTTTACTAATGGAGAGCGTGCTGTAGAGACGTGGGCAGATTTTAGGGGAAGGTTTGAGTTGAAATTCCTTTCTCAAGCTGAGGAGAGTATGTACATGGAGAGGTTCTTGACATTAAAGCAGAAAAACTTGGCCGTAAAGGAGTATGTGACCGAATTTAATAAGTTGGCGAGATTTGGGCTAAAGTTGGTGAATACGCCTCACAAGAAGGCCTTGAGGTTTGCAAAGGGCCTAAATGAACCACTTCACAGTTTGGTTATGTCCCACATTCCAATGGGGGCTACGTATGAAAAGCTTGTTGATATGGCATACATGCATGAAGAAGAGAAGGGTGTAAGTACTTTTAGGCCTCAAGATAAGAAGGAGGATCCAAAGAAAGCCCAATAACAAAAGAAGGGTGGTAAAGAAAAGAGGAAGTGTCACAACTGTGGGATAACCGGCCATTTGAAGAAAGACTGTAGGAAGAAGAAGTAGTTCGTTTGTTATCATTGTGGTGATCCATGTCATGCTGTCAAGGTCTGTCCTAAGTAGTAAGGGCAGAGGGAAGGTTCTACTTCGGGAGGGCAGGTTCACGCTCTCATGGCTTCGGGACAGGAAGGAGGTAGAAAAATTTCTGTCGAAAGTTTGATTTTCTTGTTTGATCATCCTGTCCGTACTTTATTCGATTCTGGCGCATCACATTCATTTATCTCTACATCATTAGTTGAAACAGTGCACTTAAATACTAATCTCGTTGTGGATTCCATTGTAGTCTCAAATCCTATTAGTGGGTCGGCTCATTTATCCATGGTTTGTAGGGATTTGAGATTGTCTATCTTAGGCGTTGGTTTTGAATGTAATGCTTTTGTGCTTGGTTTCATGGGCCATGGGTTGATTCTAGGGATGGATTGGCTAGCCAAAGATGGTGCCATCCTAGATTGTGAACGAAGGGTAGTAAAATTGTTGACTCGTAGTGGAAAGACACTTGATATTTCTTGTGACCCTAGAGGATCGGTGATGCTTAGTTATCTTGAGTCACTTGACGCATCCAATGATGATTTACATTCTATTCGTATAGTCCGTGAATATGTTGATGTCTTCGATGAGGTGAGGGGTCTACCCCCAAAATGTGTGATAGATTTTCATATTTATCTTGTAGACAATGCAAAACCCGTATCTCTGCCAGTACGCCACATGGCTCCTCGTGAGAGGACGGAACTCAATAAGAAAGTAGGGGAGTTGCTTGAGAAGGGGTTCATAAGACGTAGTGTATCGGAGTGGGGTGCTCCAGTAGTATTTTCCACGAAGGCGGATGGGTCCCTTAGACTTTGTGTTGACTATAGTTAACTTAATAAGCTTACTAAGAAGATTAGGAACCCACTGCCAAGAATAGACGATCTCTTCGATCAATTAGTTGTCGCCTCAGTATTTTCGCAGTTGGACTTAGCCACTAGTTTCAATCAATTTAGAATGTCTGAGGATAGCATAGACAAGACTTCCTTTAGGATTCCAGACAGTTTCCATGAGTGGCTTGTGATGCCCTTCATTTTGACAAACGCCCTCGCATACTTTGTTGACTTGATGAGTAGGGCGCTTAGGGAGTACCTTAATAAATTCGTGGTGGTCTTTGTGGATGACATCTTGATCTTTTCTAAGAGCGAGGAAGAGCATGCCCTACATCTTAGGGAAGTGTTGGAGACCCTTCGAGCGCATAACCTTAAAGCTAAATTTTCTAAATGTCACTTTTCTAGGAAGGAAGTGCGATTCTTAGGGCACGTGGTTTCCAAAGAAGGGATAGCTATGGATCCCGCGAAGGTGGTGGCCATCCAAGATTGGAAGGTCCCTAAAAATGCTACCGAGGTGAGGAGTTTCTTGGGGTTGGCAGGATACTATAGGAAGTTTATCAAGGACTTCGCAAAGATATCAGCCCCATTGACACGCTTGACGAAGAAGAACCAAGTTTTCACGTGGGACGTAGATTGTGATGATGCGTTCAAACGTTTAAAGAGAGCTTTGACCACAGCCCCAGTCTTAGTGTTACCAGATGGGAGTAAGCCATTTACCGTTTACACCGATGCTTGTGGGACAGGGCTAGGCGCAGTCTTAATGCAAGAGGGGAGTGTAATAGCCTATGGAGGAAGGAAGTTGAGAGTGCATGAGAAAAATTAAGCTACACATGACCTAGAGTTGGCCGCTATTGTTTTTGCGCTTAAGTCTTGGCGCCATTATCTTCTTGGCGAGAAATTCGAATTGTTTACAGACCACAAATCACTTAAATACTTGTTCTCTCAGAAGGACTTGAACTTAAGGCAGCAAAGGTGGATGGAATTCTTAGCGTCCTACGATTTCGAGATAGCATATAACCCTGGCAAGGGTAATGTGGTGGCAGACGCCTTAAGTAGGAAAAGGTTGTCCTTGAGTCCATTGTTTGTTGAGAGGCGAAGCATAGAGTTTATCTCTACATTTGACTTTAGACCTTCCAATGACTTTGTACCCTGTTTTCTAGCATCCTTAGAGGTCAGACCTACGCTTTTGGGACGGATTGGTAAGGCATAGTGAGATGACCCACAGTTGGTTGACTTAGTAGAGAAGCTCATAAGAGGGAAGTTGTGACGACCCAAACTGCCCAGTAAAGGAAAGCTTGGATTTCTTTGAGAACAATACGCATCAGAACACAAACTGAGGAACATTTTATTGCTGATTACAACCATTACATCAGAGTATAAGAATATAACGGAGTATGAACTTATTACACAATAGAAATACAATAATATCATAGATTTAAATTACAATTAAATAGCAGCGGAAAATTAATACAAATATACAACTGAAAGGAATACACGGATACAGAGCTTCCCGAATACCGCTTCAGCCGTAAACCAGGATCCTGTAAATATATCTGCAAAAGCTACTCAACTGCCCGTGTGGAAAATATGGGCACCCGAGTTTGCCAGTGAAACAAGCTACAGGTCAGTCATGGTACTGGTATGAGAAATCTTAACTTAATCTAATAAAGATAATAGGCTAATCACAGGACCACGCCGCTAACGCGGAACGAGTTTACTCCATTGGATTGCCAGTGCATAGAATAAAGTAGACCGTTAAACAACGCAATGCTTTTCAGAAAAATGAAACCATTATAAGACCCAAGTCCCATCACACAATGCAACGCAAACCGGAAGATAGGGTTTTACCTTATAATGGTTAAAAGATGCTTGATACGATAAAATGGGTTTAATATTAGTGTGTATATATTTTAATAAAAACATTTCAATCATAATGTATCAATCGTAGACGGCATGGGTACCATATATCATGTCGTCATACTAGTTCTACATTCAAAACCGCAAGGTCGTATTGGAAATTGGATTTCCATCATGAGTCGAGGCTAGGGGCAAGCTCCTCTCCGATTCGAGACACTCTAGCAAATGCCTCAGGATCGCCCGCAGTGAACCCTTGGATGCGGTAGGGCCGGTCCCCGCCTATCTGCAGTGGATTGGTTATGCTTAAGCACACGTTTCCCGGTTCCTTTGAACCTATAGTATGACCACTAACGGCCTATAAAAATCTGAGGCGCCTCAAAATCCATCATCCACATAAGTAAATTGCCAGCCAGTTTAAGCACTGACACTACCCCTAGCTAGAAAGAAACGTGTGCACTCTCTACGGTCCATATCCCGTTTTTGACTCATTCCGGGGTGTGAGGCTCACGAAGTCACGCTATACACAAAGCTATGCCGTAATAGGCTATGCTTTGATCATCCCACAAGGCCCTGCTTTTCAACAAAAGCCTTGATCATTTGCATCTTGGCGTGCCACATTGACAATTCACGCCATATGATCAATCACTATTAATATATACCAGGGTGTTAAGCAGAGAATAAATTCCCCACCACCAATCAGATATACATCAATAAAAATCAATTTAATTCACATGGAACGAAATCCAATGTCAGACACACATCCATTTACAAGTCCGTTCTGGGTCTGAACGAAACCGGAGACACTTGAGAGGTCCTCGCATATCCGAACAATCAACAATACGTCTGTACGGCTACCACTGAAGCCCCTTCGAGGTAGCTACTCCCATCATGGGTCTCAGTAGCAACACATCCATCCGATGTGAAGATCGTCGGTCTTCAATATTCGCCTTCATCTTTACTCTTCATCGTCATAGTAATTATTCGGAATGGGTTGAACCCGGTCTTTCCGAATAACTCGCGTATTCTTATAATTAAAAATCAAGTACTATAAAAGCACATCCAACGTCTCATTCCAATTCATAATATTCTTCTAATAAAATATTCACATTATTCTATCAAAGATAAATTCTTTAAACTACCTTTAAATATTTTCTTTAAAGATTTATCAAAACTCAAATTTGGTTTTAAATACCAAAAATCATCATTTAATGGTTACTTAAATTTAAGAAATTAATCTTATCTTTAACTGGGTTAAAGAACTAATGTCATTTAAAACATAGTTCACGGTAAACCAAAATCATCTTCCATTGAATACGGAATCTTCACAGAAATCAAATCAATATATAATCGTTATAAAATTCTGTATCCGACCAATAATATAAATGGAATAACGGCAAAGCCTCTTAAATTCCATATGTAGTATCGGTCTTCTTCTACAGAAGCTTATCTCGGTTATTATAAACTCAAATTCCATCCAATCCCAATTTAATGTATTAAATTGGAAAACTTTACTTTTGGAAAATTCCCATTTAAATCTTAAATAAAGAATTATAAATTCCAAATCATATTTTCACTGTCAGTTGGGTTAAAGAACACATGTCGCTTAAAAACACAGTTCACAATAAACCCAACTCACATTCCTTTTTATTTCCAATTTCTAAGTATAACTGAAAACTTTAATAATCTTAATTAAAAGATTTATTCTTTTCATACGCGGTTTAAGAACAGTGTTATTTAAGACACTATTCACGACAAACCCAAAATCCAATTTATTCAATTTAATCTTCAATTAAATATTAGCGAATTGGAAAACTTCATTAAATCTTAATTTAATGATTTATTCTAGTTAATAACTAGCTCATTATATTTTTTCTAAAATATATTCTTTTCTAAAATATTCTTTTTCTAAGACATTTTCTAAAATATTCTTCATTGGAATGTGACTCACTCAACAACCATATATTGTATGTAATCAACAATCATGATAAATAATTATTAAACATCCAAATGACGACCAAAGTGGAATGTATAACTGTGTGAGCATTACAGTAAATAACTAATGCTCATCACAGACTGTCAATCCATCGATTGACAGAAAACTAAATATTGGGATTAGTGTGTGTCAAATATCATCCCAAAACCCGTGTGGGGTTTCATCCATCGAACAAATAATAAATTATTTGTGCACTTGGGCGATGTGTGAAAATTATCGTCCCAATCACATAAACAAGTCGAGTAACTTGTAAATGAGAGTGTAATATTCAAACTTGAATATACTAAACATTTATCTCTAATATATCAAACATTTCAACCTCACAGACATATGTTTCAATTCTTTTTATTGTGAACAAATGGCAATAAAAATCTAGCCTTTTATTTCCATTCTTTTTATTGTTAACAAATGACGATAAAAATTTAACTCTTATTTATTTACCAAAAGTATATTTTTGGTCTCATTCATTTATAAATGACAAAATGAATATTTTACTACCTCCTTTTTTAAAATTACAAAAATGTCTCTTTCATTCTAATTCTTTTAAAGTGACAAAAATTGTAATTTTGTCTAATTCCCTTTAATGTACAAAATATGATCATCTTGTCAAATTCCTGTCAGTGTACAAAATATGATACTTTTGCCTAATCTTTTAAATGTAACAAAATATGATAATTTGTCTAATCTTTTAATGTGACAAAAATGACTATTTTGTCTAACCTTTTTAATGTAAACAAAAATGTTTCTTCTATTCACTAATCAAGTTTGACACAAAAATGATAATCCTATTCACTAATCAATTTTGACACAAACAATGGTATTTTTCTAATTCAACACTTCATATTGTAATTAATATGATAACAAAAACATTATTTCTAATTCTACACTTTTTATTATAATAAATATGACAATAAAAACATAATTTCTTTTTATTGAAAAAGAATGTTACATAAAAATCTGTTCTTTTTATTTAGGACCATTTTACATAAAGATGTAATCTTAAATTTTTATTCTTCAAAATAAAAAAAATAAAAAACAATTTTACATAAAAATATAATTCTCTAATTTTATTCTTTAGTTTCAAAGAAAATGTAAACTTCTATTTAATCTTTTAATTACATAAAAAAAGTGTAAATTTCTATTAAACCTTTTTACTTACATATAAAATGCAAATTCCTTTATTTCCTTTATTCCCTTTATTTACATTGAAAAATGTAAATGTTTTTTAATTCCTTTTGTTTACATTGAAAAATGTAAATTCTTTTTATTTACATAAGAAAAATGTAAATTTCAATACTTTGATTTGATTACATATAAAGATGTAATTTTTTTTATACTTCATTCTTTTTAATGTATAAAAATACACCTTTTCCAATTCATTCTTTTAAATGAATAAAAATATACATTTCCTAATTCATTCTTTTAAATGTATAAAAATATACGTTTTCTAATTCATTCTTTTAAAATGACCAAAATTGATAAATTTGCCTAATCCTTTTAATGTAAACAAAATGACAAATTTGTCTAATTCTTTTTAATGTAAACAAAATATGAATTTTGTTATATCCTTTTTAATATAAAAAAAATATGATAAATTTTGTGTAATCCTTTTAATGTAAACAAAACGTAAATTTTGTCAAATTCTTTTTAAATAAACAATAATGTAAATATTTGTCTATTTCTTTTAAATATACAAAAATGTATATTTTTCTACTCTTTCTATTATTAACATTAAAAATGGGTCTTTAATATGAAACATATTTCATAATGAAATATGTATATTTTTCTACTCTTTTTACTTGTAACTAAATTGACAAATAAAACTTGTCTTAACATTCTACTATATAAATAGAAAGGTAACTTCTAATTTGAAAGTAAAAATGCAACTTTTATTTTAATGTTTTATTTGCATAAGTTAATGTAAATAAAAGAACAAACTTATTTTCAATGTATATTTGCACTAATGAATGCAAATAAAAGAACAAACTATATTTTAATGCATATTTGCATTTGTGAATGCAAATAAAAGAAAAAGACTTTATTTTCAATACATATTTGCATCTGTAAAGGCAAATAAAAGAACAAGTTTTGTTGACAATCAAAAAGTGATTTTATTGTAAAACAAGTTCTACATTTCTAATCTAAACAAATAAAAAGATAATTTTTTTATTTGTTTACAAACTCTATTTTAATGGAACATTTCATTCAAAAAGGTGATTTCTATTTTAACGTATGCTTCTGTTCTAATATAGTATGTTAAACAGAATGATAATGTACTCCAATCTTTTTATTTATTTAAATCAAACATGAAAATAAAAAATATTGTTTTTATTTTATACTTCAAATGTTGACACACATGAATATAAAATATTCTATATATACAATAATATATGATTTTATCGTATACACAAGATTCTAACAACCATAAATACACAATCACAATCAATCGTTCATCAAAATCACAGAACATTCAAACTTTTAAATGAATATATACATACAACATGAATTTCATACTAAATGAACACAATAAAATAAATAAACAATTAATTTTAATTTTAAAATAGAAATCTCACCTTGCTTTTATGCCTTCTGGATTTTTTTTCTCAATTAGATCGTGTTCACAATTTCCGGAATTTCCAATGTACTCATTTTCAGATCTGGTTAGCTTCATGTTGTAGTGCTCGGAAATACGAATCCAATGCAACTGGTTTCGTTCGATTTCGTTTTCGTTTGCAAAATCTATGACAGTTTGAAGGTTGAATACATTAATTATATAATTTAAATTCATTAAACTATAATCAACAATTGATAACACTTAACAAGTGTTGTCTTTGCTTTCCTCTTCTTCTTTATTTACTTGACAAGTGCAAACCCATCTCTTCGATCAAAACTGAAGCCGCCACACACCCCTACAGACAACCAGACCCACATCCGAAGACGTCACATCCTCCACCGTGGCCTGCGCCACCGTCGACAGCGGTACCACCCCACACGACGCACCCTGATGTCGGAAAACTGGTCTTCATCGCCGCCACTTTGGTCATGCAATTTGAGCTTCTCACGCCCCTAGGATTGATCATCCCCGTTCAAGTTCTAGATCTTAGGACCCTTTTTAATTTTTGTCCTATATGTTTTGATTAATTTGTAGAGGGTTAGAAGAAATCTTGGATCGAAATTCGGAGCTTCTGGGTTGTTGATTTGGATGATGGGGCGCGCTGAGAATATTAGGGTTAGAAGGAAATACGTACGGTGTATACTTACTTGTGGGTATTTATAGAGTATATTTTATTTTATTTAATTATTTAATTCAAAAACAACTTGTTAAACCATTTGAGCTCCAAACGAGACCCAACGAGTGTCGCCCCTAGCTAATAACCCCCATCCCGGACACAATGGAACATGTTTCGTAACCCATTTCGGCTGTTATGAAATGTTTTTCTTTAAATTAAATTATAAATCATTTAATTATTAAATTCAAACGTACATTGTAAATTACCGGGACCACATACAGACTCAGAAAATTATAAAAAAATTATTTATAGTTATGGTTTGACGATACGGTTCTAACAAGACTAATTTCGTCGAATTCTGAGACTGTTTGTAAAATGGCTATTTTCCAGTCGATTAAATTTGACTATAATGGTCAAAACACATTTTCCTTTGCCACGCTCACATATAAACTCGGAAAATTCTAGAAAATTAAACTTAACAATAATTTGACATTCCGGTTCCAACAAAAGTTATTTCGTCGAAAACCGAGGTCGTTTGCAAAATGGCTATTTTTAAGGCCAATATATAATATATAAATATATATAAATTCTATAGCGACTTTTCTAAATTGTAAATTGGACATAACTTTCAAATTATAAAGTGAGATTTCAGTTTCTTACATCCGTTAGAGAGATATGATTAAACAAATTTAAATATTTCTTGTTTCGCTCAATTCTGATTTTAAATGAATCATTTACATTCAGTCAAAGTTCAAATTCAAATTTTCAAACTGCAGCGCTGTTTTAAACTCCTTTTATAATTAAATTAAATTTATTCATTTTTAAAATAATTTTTTAGTCGTTATTATTTAAAATAAATTATTTTAAATATTAAAATACATTAAAATTTCTAAAATAAAAATTTTAAATTGGCCCCAAAATTCCGGGTTGTTACAGGAGTCATCGAGCCATCTCAGTAGGTATACCCTAGATGATAAGGGTTGGTTACGTAGGGACGGTAGACTTTGTGTACCACGAGACGAGAACTTGAGGAAGACCATTCTTGATGACGCACATCGTTCGTAGATGACCATTCATCCCAACGGGGACAAGATGTACATGGACATGAGACGGGTTTACTTTTAGGCCTATATGAAGAGGGATGTGGCCGAGTTTGTTACTAGATGCTTGGTGTGCCAACAAGTAAAAGCAGAGCAAAAGAAGCCCGGTGGGTTGCTTTACCCATTGGAGGTCCCACAATGGAAGTGGGAGAGTGTCTCGATGGACTTTGTTGATGGGTTACCAAGATCAAGGAAGGGTAATACGGGGATTTGGGTCGTGGTAGATAGTCTTACTAAGAGCGCCCATTTCATTCTTGTGAAGGGTAAGAGGACTGCTTCATGGTTAGCCTCCGTATACATTCGAGAGATAGTTCGTTTGCATGATGTTCCTTCTAGCATAGTGAGCGATCGCGATCCTATCTTTACTAGCGAGTTTTGGAAGAGCTTGCTTAGAGAGGTGGAAATAGAGCGTGATGCGACGATTCGACGAGCTCCTACATGCATTCTTGGGTCGGAGATTAAGAAGTTGAGGAATCGAGAGGTCAAGCTAGTCAAAGTGCAACGGGAAGATGTTGAGAGCGACGCTACTTGGGAGACGGACGAGAAGATGTGTTCATTGTACCCTTTTCTTTTCGAGGGTATGTCTTTCAATTTCTCCTTTATCGCTTAACTTGTACTTGTTCTATCTTTAGCATGTCCTCTCGCTAGTATCTTTGACCTTTAGATTGGGTAGTCCTATGGTTGAAACATGTGTTTGAGACATGTTATGTATGGTGGATGCATGTGGATGCAAGTGTTTGCTAGCGGTTGCTCGTGGATGCATATACACACACTTTAGGCACTGGATCGGCTCAGTCACTTTCATATTGCATATTGCATGTAAATGGATGTATTTAGTAAAATGAATGTACATTGAATGTGTGTATCATATGGATGTTGCATTTAAATGAATGGTTGTGCACACATGTAGTAATGATATGTATAGGGTTCTTTGCATACATGATGGATACATGGAACTATCATTATTTGCATTAAGGAGGTCGACTGAATCAGTGGACCACCCAATTTTTCATTAGTATACGGACATATACACACACACACACTATGCATATGTACATGAAAAGCATTAGAAATCTTTTAAGGACAATGGATGTTTGTGGATGATGGTTGAGTAGATTGATGATTAGATAGTAGGATACATTCTTCTTAACTTGGAGATTTCGGGGACGAAATCCTTTAAGGAGGGAAGAATGTAACACCCCGTAATTTTATAACATTAAAATTCACAAATTAAAGTATACTTAATTTTTAGAAGAAGAATTAAGTGAAATGGGTCGCGCTATTATGTTCGTCTCAAAATTTTGGTTCAAGATAGACATTAGGTTTGCACGAAACGGATACCTTATGAAGATGTTATTAAGCCTTAAAGTTTGTATGCATATGAGAGAAATATATATAGATATATATAAAAATTAAATAAATAAATATTCTAAAAAGTTCAAAACAGCGAATCGGGAGGGGGAATAGCCAAACCACACCATTTTTGGAGTCGACCCGAGCTCCGCTGGGTCGACTAGAGGTCAATCCAGGGTGTTTGGCTGCCAACCCGTGGTCCGATTCGCCCTAAGGGATGATATGGCATCTGAGTGGTCCAGATCAGTTCTAGGGTTAATCCTAAGGCCTAAATAACTTCCTAACCTATATAGACACCCTAAGACCTAACCCTAATTCATAAATATTATCTATGACACTATTATGCTGTCAAATTCTCTCTTAAACCCTAGCCGCTGCCTCTAAATCAAATCTCAAGTGTTCAACTTCAACTCAAATTAAATATTAGAGCTTCCACAACAATTCAAGAAGATAAATCAGCAACACCGCAACGTTTCTACACCAATTTCAGTGCATAATTCTATTCTTTAACCACGAAAGGTGAGGACGATGATTTTCACAATATAATGGGATTAAAAGTAACATGATGAAGTTGTAAAGAGGATTCATATGTATGTATGTAATTTAAATCTCATCCAAGTCTTCACCTTTTTGATTCATGTCATCGTATGCCTATGTTTCTATCTAAAGTTCATACCTTTATCAATTTATTCATGTTGAATCTATCATTATGTCTCTATGCCAGTTTACATGCCCCTTTATTTCATGATGTTGTGTTAATTCCAATTTTCTATGATTTGATTATCTCTTCTTATCCCTATTCCTTTTTATTTTTGGATCTAGGCTACCTTCGAGCTTATGTTAAAAATACGCGCGAATGCGAATAGGTGGGAACAATAGGAATATGAGAAATATGGAAAACTGGATATTATTGGATATTTTAGATAATTGGATAATATGTGAAATTGGCATATTTGGGTATGAATTACATGGAATTGATGAAATTGCCTATAATTGTAAATTAGCAATTGAGGCTAATTAATATGTAATTAGTGACAATTTGGAATAGGCAATATTATAAGCATAATTATATGTTTAATTAGATATACATGACATGAAAATTAGGTATGGGTAAAATACGATTATTAATAAACCTTTGACACGAGGTTAGGCACAATTATGGCGTAAGACTGCCCGGAACCGCTCGACAAATCCAGCTTCCACAATTGGACATCTAATGTGAGAGGTCAAAGGAATGAATTGTAGGCGTAACGGTTAGTGACACGAGGTTAGACCCGGTTTGTGGCGTAAGACTGCCTGAAACCGCCCGGCAAATCCAGCAGCCACAAAGTGTTCGGTCTAATGTGGGAGGTCATGCACCGTTCATCATAAGGAATGAATTAAGGAATACTAACCATAATAAGACATCGGTATGGTTAGAGGGTTAAGTGGGGTGACATGTAAATTATGATGTGTAAATATGGACTTAACCGGAATAAGATAAGACATGTAAATTATGACATGTAAGTATGGACTTAACCGTAGCATGTGTAAGACATGGACATTTAAATTAAAATGGTAAAGTGGGAGAAAAACCTAGTGGGGACCAAGCATTTGTGGGAGGCTTGTGTCGGATGGGGACCCGTTTCAACCAGTAACCCGTTTGAGTATCTAATTGGGCCCGGTACTAGGCCGGGGTTGGGGCACGCTTACTGGACTTGAATGTAAGAGGTCAAAACGTGAATAGCGGTGGCAACACAAGTCCAACGGGTTCATGTGCATGCATGGGTCCAGGCTGGTAGGTAAGACGTTGTTGCATCGTGTAGGCACGGCCGTGCATTTTATGTTGGTATTAGGTTTGCCACTTTGGAGAGTGATACACCCCACGGTGGGGCCAGCACGGGTGCCTAAGGGTTCAGGGAGCCTATCGAATGGGTAGGGTAAGGGTACCTAAGCGGTGGTAGGAGCAAGCTGACACCTACGATAGCAGCTAGGTACAAGTAACTACCAAGTTTGTCATGTGGGTACAGTTAGTGGGAAGGGATCAACCTTTAGTAAATAGAGACAAGTAGATGTGCAGTGTAATTAAGTAATGTGGTGTAACTTAACAAAAGTGCGGTGTAACGAAATAAATGTTGGTTGAGTTGGATAGTCCTTTGGGTGCTAGTCTGATGTTGACTTCGATCTTCGCGGTTAGTACTTGGAGGGTTGTTCGCTTAGCCAAGGTGTAGGATTGTCTTAGTACTTAGGAATGGAATCATCTTGTCCATCCTTTTTATCTACCTTATCTATGCTATAGCCATATCATGATACCTATTTATGTCTTGATCATTTACCTTACCTATTATTTGTTAAAATTACTGGACTCGCCAGACTGTATGTCTGACCCGTTTTGTTTCCACCTCTTTTCTTTCCTTCCCCCCAGGTTTGCAAGGAGGGAATACTACAGCTTAGTGTCGATTTCTTTCAGTTGCTTGAAGAGAGTAGATGTATCGCTTTGGACTCTCTCATCTTTATGGCTTTGCTTATGCTCAGTGGGGATTTATGCATTAATGCTATTTAAGTATTTGCTTCTTTATGTACTTTGAAGTTTTTGGAAAAGACAATTGATCCTGTTGTAATGGTTTTTGGAGACTACTTATGTAAGCTTGTTTTGAAGTTATGATGCTAAGAAATAAGTTTTATCTTCCGCTGTGTTTTATTTATTTATTCTTGTAATTTATCTGTTCTATACTACTATAACGCTTCATGACATTAATGCATTCCCTTTGTGATTGACATTAATGGACATGGGGTGTTACACGTGGTATCTGAGCTATGGTTACACGAACAGATAAAAAGTTTGAAAAGTGTTTTTAAGAGTATTATTTTCCTAAAAAGTATTTTCAAAAACTTGTTTTAAAGAAGGTATTTTCAAGGAAAATTTACTTTAAGGAGCATAATCCCTGCAAGCCATACATCTCACTTTCGCTTCCCTTGTTTTGAAACTCTTTCTTTTTCTTTTCAACATGTCTGGAGCATCTGAGATACCAGAGGGTGTTCATGTACCCGGTTGGTTTCGCCAATATCTCGAGGCTAGGGCCGCTGCCATGGGTCCGGCCGACGTTCCTCCTCCTCCCCCAGCTCCAGTCATTCCTCCGCGTGGAGATGCTTTCTCCAAGATATGTAAAGACTTTCATTCGATGGACGGCAAACCCTTTAGTGGGTCTGAAACGTTCGTTGAAGCTAGAAATTGGTTAAAAGAAGTGGAGGATCTGTTTGGCATTTTCGATTTGGACGATTGTAAGAAGGTCCAATTGGCTGCTTGGTTGATGAAGGACGAAGCTTCGTTTTGGTGGGATTTTACTAATGGAGAGCGTGCTGCAGAGACGAGGGCAGATTTTAGTGGAAGGTTTGAGTTGAAATTCCTTTTTCAAGCTGAGGAGATTATGTACATGTAGAGGCTCTTGATATTAAAGCAGAAAAACTTGACTGTGAAGGATTATGCGACCGAATTTAATAAGTTGGCGAGATTTGGGCTAGAGTTGGTGAATACGCCTCACAAGAAGGCCTTGAGGTTTGCAAAAGGCCTAAATGAACCGCTTCACAGTTTGGCTATGTCCCACATTCCAATGGGGGCTACGTATGAAAAGCTTGTTGAAATGGCATACATGCATGAAGAAAAGAAGGGTGTAAGTACTTTTAGGCCTCAAGATAAGAAGGAGGATCCAAAGAAAGCCCAACAACAAAAGAAGGGTGGTAAAGAAAAGAGGAAGTGTCACAACTGTGGAATAACCGACCATTTGAAGAAAGACTGTAGGAAGAAGAAGAAGTTCGCTTGTTATCATTCTGGTGATCCAGGTCATGATGTCAAGGATTGTCCTAAGAAGCAAGGGCAGAGGGCAGGTTCTACTTCGGGAGGGCAGGTTCACGCTCTCATGGCTTCGGGACAGGAAGGAGGTAGAAAAATTTCTGTCGAAAGTTTGATTTTCTTGTTTGATCGTCCTGTCCGTACTTTATTCGATTCTCGCGCATCACATTCGTTTATCTCTACATCATTAGTTGAAACACTGCACTTAAATACTAGTCTCGTTGTGGATGCCATTGTAGTCTCAAATCCTATTGGCGGGTCGGCTCATTTATCCGTGGTTTGTAGGGATTTGAGATTGTGTATCTTAGGCGTTGGTTTTGAATGTAATGCTTTTGTGCTTGGTTTCATGGGCTATTGGTTGATTCTAGGGATGGATTGGCTAGCCAGACATGGTGCCATCCCAGATTGTGAACGAAGGGTAGTAGAATTGTTGACTTCTAGTGGAAAGGCCCTTGATATTTCTTGTGACCCTAGAGGATAGGTGATGCTTAGTTATCTTGAGTCACTTGACGCATCCAATGATGATTTACATTCTATTTGTATAGTCCATGAATATGTTGACGTCTTCGATGAGGTGAGGGGTCTACCCCCAAAATGTGAGATAGACTTTCGTATTTATCCTGTAGACAATGCAAAACCCGTATCTCTGCCAGTACGCCACATGGTTCCTCGTGAGAGGAGGGAACTCAATAAGCAAGTAGTGGAGTTTCTTGAGAAGGGGTTCATAAGACGTATTATATCGGAGTGGGGTGCTCCAGTAGTATTTGCCACGAAGGCGGAATTCGACGAAACCAGTTTCGTTGGGACCGTAATGTCGAACTCTAGCTACATGTCTAGTTTCGTGATTTTTGGGTATCATGTGTGACCACACGAATTTTTAGAAGTCAGAACAAATATAAAATGATATTAAATAAAAATATCCAAATCTATGTGTTCAAAGCAAAGCCATCTATCCTCCTTCTCAGCCACAACCGAAAGGTTAAAAACGTGAGAACAGAAATTTCAAGCCGCCACTCAGTTCAAAAATCAAACGTGAAAATACCCTCTTCCAAAAAATCAAAACAAATGAAATCAAATTCTATAAAATATCAAATATATATTTGTGATTCTCATGGCTCTCTCTTCATTCTGGTACGCCTTTCATTGGGTTCGAACATCTTTTGGTTCGCTAGAATTTTGTGGCATATGGGTTATATGATAGGGATTCGATTTTTAGGGGTGATTCAGTAGTGGATTGGTGAATCGAATGTTGTATTGGTGTTTGTAGAGGCATATGGAGCCTACGTGTTTTTTTTGCAATTTATGGTGATGAAAAGGTTCGGTATTTTTTTTTCTAAAACTATTGTGAAATGTGAACGACGCGATGCTGAAGGTTGGTTCGAGTATGCAGTGAGGGGTTGGTGTGAAGGAGACTTTGAATTGATGATGAATGGTGGTGTTATTGTGGTGAACCATGGTGTATTGAAGGGATTATGAGGGTTCTTATAATCGGCAATGGCCATTTTTGGGTGCATATGGTTTACTGGAGGGAGCGATTGTAGTTGGAGAAGACGGGTCTGGGTAAGGGAGTTGGGCTTGGGCCGGGAGATTTAAGGTTAAGGCCCATTTGCAATTAAAATCCAAGTTTTTATTTTTATTTAAAGTGTATTAACTTGTAACTTATATATCTCTATCATACAATGTCGGAATTCAGCGAAACAAGATCCGCTGGGATCGTAGGGATGGTGGCTTCACAGTGGGACTGATTGGGTCTGAATCGAAGCTCGTTACAATTTATTGCAAAATAAATTGTCTGTCTGAATCAAGCGATGGTTATCGTTATTAGTGATGATCGTCCACTGTGAGTAAAACTCACCAACTCTGAACAGTTATATTTTCATAACGTATTTTTAAAACTGTTAATCATTTGTTAATTGCTGTGTGTTAACTGTTTGGTTGAATTGCTTATGTACTGGTTGAAATTATAGATAACGATATATATATAAATCGTTAATCGAATATTGATTCTGTTAATCAGAATAATTTTATATTCGTGTTGTTTAACATCTGTGGTGCAGGGAAACAGGTTGGAGGGACCCAACTTGGTTCCTCAATATTTATAATATTGTTTTGTTCATATATTATGTTGTATGATGTGATGTATAATCTTTGATTGATTATAATGACAAAGGTCTGGTTATTTTGGTACTGTTAAATACCAGAAGAGATATTAAAGTAAAATATTATATAAAATCGAAAGATTTTATATAGATGGAAGATTTCAAACTGTGCATTGAAATAAAATATTTATAAAATGAAAAGAATTTTATAAAAGGATATTTACTTAGAAAGCAAATAGAAGTAAAAAGGGATATTTACTTAGAAAGTAAATAGAATTATCAAAGGAATATTTATTTATGAATAGAATTTATAAAAGAAACTATTTATAAAATCAAAGGATTCTATAAAGGAAATATTTGGAAAGCCAAATAATAATTGAAAGGAAATATTTGTAAAACACTTACAAATAGAATTGAAGGAAAATATTTATTTGTTAAATAAATAAAATAGAAAGATAAATATTTGTGAACAAATAGAAAGGGAAAATTTGGAAGGATATAAAGGAAATAGAAAAGATTTATTTAAAGTGGAATTAAATAGAAATCTGTTTTAACAGATAAATAGAGCAGATTAATTTATAAATAAGATTTTTTAAATTAAGCAAAATATTTATCATTTGGATAAATAGAATATATAAGTCAGGACTTATATAGAGAAGTAAGAATCGATTTCAACATCGATAATTGAACCTGAATATGGACGAAAAGTTAATCAGTTAGAGTTAACCTGTAGAGTTAACCAATTATAATTATTCGATTAGAGTTAGAGTTAATCGATTAGAGTTAGAGTTAACCAATTAGAATTAATCAGATAGAGTTAACCAATTAGAGTTGATCAGTTAGAGTTAACCAGTTAGAGTTAATCAATTAGGGTTGACCAGTTAGAGTTGATCAATTAGAGTTAACCAGTTAGAGTTAACCGGTTAGAGTTAGAGTTAACCAATAGAGCAATTAAATAGAGTTAATTGAATTAGAATAAATCGATTAGAGTTAGTCGAATTAGGATTTATCGAATATTAGTTATTCGAATCAAGTTAAAAGGAGTTATCGATTATTAGTTATTCGAATCAAGTTAAAAGGAGTTATCGAATATTAGTTATTCAAATCGAGTAAAAGGAAGTTATTGAATATTAGTTATTCGAATCGAGTAAAAAGGAGTTATCAAATATTAGTTATTCGAATCGAGTAAAAAGGAGTTATCGAATATTAGTTATTCGAATCGAGTAAAAAGGAGTTGTCGAATCTAGTTATTCGAAAGGAGTTATCGAATCTAGTTATTCGAAAGGAGTTATCGAATCTAGTTATTCGAAAGGAGTTATCGAATCTAGTTATTCAAAAGGAGTTATCGAATCTAGTTATCCGAAAGGAGTTATCGAATCTAGTTATTCGAAAGGAGTTATCGATTAGTTATTCGAAAGGAGTTAATCGAATTTAGTTATTCGAAAGGAGTTATTGATTAGTTTAATCGAAAGGAGTTATCAATTAGTTTAATCAAAAGGAGTTAATCGAATTTAGTTATTCGAAAGGAGTAATCGATTAGTTTAGTCGAAAGGTGTTAATCGAATTTAGTTATTAGAAAGGGAGTATTCGAATATAGTATTCGAAAAGGGAGATTAACGAATATCATTTATTCGAAAGAAAGAGTAATCGAATATTAGTTATTCGATGTGAGTTAATCGAATATTAGTTATTCGAAAAGGATTAATCGAATATAGTATTTGAAAAGAGAGATTATCGAATATCATTTATTCGAAAGAAAGAGTAATCGAATATTAGTTATTCGAAGTGAGTTAATCGAATATTAGTTATTCGAAGAGAGTTAATCATCGAATTCGATTATATCGAATTCGGGAAAGTACTTATACTTTCCAGTGTTTAAATCAAGATTTATTTATTTATAAATTAGGTGTTTATTTATTTATTCACATTAATGAATAAAAGTTATAATTGAAGTTAGATATTTCGAAAGTAGGGATTATAACGTTATCGTTATAACCAATGTTTTTATAAAAGAAGTGGATTCGTAAATTGAATCCGAGAGAGATGTAAAGAAGTTTGTTAAAGGTTTAAAAGATAAACATTTGACTATTTCAAAGTTAAAACGTTGTTCAGTTAAGGTCTGAGAGGTAATTATACCCCAACTTGATTGACTTCCTTCTTAACTAAGGAATGGTAAGGTTTGATATGAAGGAGTTTTGGAAATGTTTTCCAAATACGAATCAGAAATGTTTTTTGATAATAGAAAATAAGAATTTAGAATATATGGAAACAGGAGATAAGTAAATTAATGAACTAAAGAGATAAATGTTAAATGATGATTGATCGGTATAACTTCCATTTGGAAATAATATCGTTGTTTGCACACGTGTTTTTCTTTGATAGTTAAATCACAGACTATCAAAGTTTTGACCATTTTAACGTTGTGAATATGGAGAGACCGGTTGGATTATTATTTGAAGAACCACTTCGTATTGGCATAAGCATTGCGAATCATATATGCCAAAGATAATTGAAGACGGAGTAAAGTGCAAGGGCTGTTGTATAAATCTTAGGTAAAGATTGCCTAAGATGGTTGTATTGAATAGTGCCTTCGGTTTGTCCAGTCCTAGGACGACCTGTATGGAAAAATGTCCGACAGAGTATATTTAATAAATCGCGTAAGTTGATCGCTTCAAACCTATTTATGTTTGGTGGCGGAGGAATTTGTTTCTCTTAGCTTTATACCCGTGGTATTTTTGGGGAAATCAATTTGTGATTTGGCGGGTATGACGATGTGACATTCAAAGTGAATAAACGTGTGATCTTTCAGAGATAAGCGTGACCTCTAGCCTCACAACCGGGAAATGACAAAAATCGGGCAGGCAACATGGCTATGTAGGTCGCACCTATTAGGGTGTATAATCACCTGATCTAGAGTTTCATTTACTTCTAAAAATCTATTGTCGCTGCTGTCCCATTCGGGAAACGGTTGCTGATCCCAACCGTTGGTGATATACATTCGATACACTCAAGAGAAATGAGTGGTCGGTCATGTGTGGCCAGGTTGCAAGTTGTTCCTGTTGAACCCAGTGTATTCCTATCTAGAGGTACACTAGCGAAAGGTGGTTCCATACCTTGTCATAGTTGGAAATCCATTACCCAATACGTGCTTGCGATTTTGATTGTATGTTATATACGTAGAATGTGAGATGAAAGCGTTTCTGCTAGATGATTATTATATTGTGGTTGATAGACACTATTATAATATCAATGAGTTTTGGTATAAATATTATTTTGGATTCTCATAAGAGATAAACCCGTTCCGTTATACAGCGTGGTCTTATGAGATATCGTTTAATGGCTCAAACTATTTTAAACTGTTTTACTCATATCAGTCCCATGACTGACCCGGAGTCTATTTTGTTTGGTTTTCCCTAAACTCTTGGGTGCCCAATTTTGTACGGGCAGTTAAGCAGTCAGGATTTTACAGATATACTTGAAGAGCTGGAGCAGGAGGCTTCAGGATTATATAGCTATAGTTATTTCCGCTGTGTTGTAAGTGTTGTACTCTGATAATGTTACTGTATATATATACTGATTTTATTTCAAGGATATGTTATCTATTATATGTTGTTCGTTCTGCTGTGAGCTTCATGTTACTCTGATGTTGTAGGTTCTTCTTCTTCTATTCCAAGTTTCTATCTTATCTATTCTCACCCTTAAGTTTCTTCAATTAACTTTCCGGTATTTTTCGATGCTTGGTTAGTCGCCATTGAGTTTATGTCGATAACCAAAGTCGCTAAAAACCGGGTTGTTACAGTTGGTATTAGAGCATAAGGTTAAGCGATTTACCTTGGCTCTGTGGCGTGACTCGGTAGAGATGGGGTTAGTAATACCCCGGATTGAGTTTGTGTGTATATATATATAAGCGAGTATTTGTTATTCAATATTAAAATGATTTTATATTGTGAAGATTTATTGGTTGAGTTGTTTGTGAATTCTGGTTGATCAGTTTGGTCCACTGTATCGATAGGAGTTTCTAAACACTCGAATACGATGAACCGACACAGTATGTTTTGAAAAAAGGGTAAACGGAATAATTTTGTCCATATTATATTTTGATATAAAGGAATTATTAATATTTGAAATATTAGTATATTGGATGTGTTGGTTGTTATTATAATCGAGTAAGATTATAAAAGTGAAACGGTTATGTAAATAACCAATTAAGATTCGTATAAGTGTCACAAATGAGTTTAATCGGAAATTAAATCAGAATTAAAATTTAAACCTGAAAATTTGGAGAAGTGTTTGTAAAAGAACATAGATTAAATATACGTGAATTTTAAAATCCTTGGAGATTTTAAATTTGTTACAGACATTGAAATGATGTTTTGAACTGATTTCAAAATGGAAGTATGTGGAAATGATTTTGAAATTGGTATAGTATTGAACTCACTTGATCACTGGAAAATAGATTCTGATGATGACAGCTGCATCACCGGTGTTCATTTTCGAGTTGTAAGTGACGGATGACTTCCAAAGATTTTGTTTTCGAATTGTTTTGAGGAAACAAGTTGTTCAGAAATTCAAAGGTTTTGAATTGGTATTATGATTTCAAATTGATTTGAAAGAAAACCCTGGAATTTAAAATTTCTAGAATTTAAATTTAACTTGTAAAGTTAAGTAAGAGGAGATTGATAAAAGTATTTAAAATCTGGAATCGATCAGAGAATAATCTGAACTGGAATTGAGGGATAAGTTAAGAGTGCGGAAAATTTTGATTTGGGGTTAGAATGAAATTTGGCTTCGATATAAGCAAATAACTATGTTGAGATTTGGTTGATTGAAATTGATTGGAAATCGATTGGTATAGATGGATATATGGTCTACAGTTATTGAGTAGAAGCAAGTGAAAGTGATATAATGATATACCCAACAAAAAGGTATAAGTTTAATTATATATGAGTTTGGTGATTTATGAGCCGATTGGGCAAGCCACTTGGCTGTTTTATTTTCTTTTGGGTTGGAAAAGGCCTAGAGAGGCGAGTTAGATTTTGAGCTATTGACCAGTACAAAGGAGGTGCTGGCGGAAATTTTTGAAAAGTTAAGGCATTAGAAAATTTTCAGGATTTTTGAAAATTTTCATTGATTAGAATTAATTAATAATTTAATTGAAATTAAATTGGTTCAGTTAAAACTAAAGATAACAAGTGAACAAATAAGTTCTAACCAGTCAATAGGTTTGTTTTCTACCTTAGCAATTTCGAGGACGAAATTATTTTAAGTGGGGAAGAATGTAACGACCTGTGTTTTCTGCGATATATAATTAACTTATTTAATTATATAAATAGTGATTTAGAATTCAAATGGTCCTTTAATTAAATAACTTTGAATATTTAATTAAAATAATAATTAAATAATATATTTGATTCTGAAATAATCAGAATTGGCTGAAATGGCGATATGGTGTGAATTGGGCAAGTCAAAAATATATAATTCAGTTTAAAATTGAATTACGATAACGAATATATTTAATTAACGATAGTTGAACGTATAAGTTATATTATAAATATAATCAAGCTCGAAATGGCGCGGCAGTTCGCGATTTGGCGATTCGAACTTTAAACGGGTATATAGAAGCCATTTTAAGTTGGATTTCTGTGAAACAAGAAACAATAGGAGCTGGTGAATTATACTTTTTCTAGTGGAAGAGAAAAATCAGGATTTCATATGTAGATTTTGATTTATGTCCAAATCAAATTTTAGAAAAGTCGATGTGGAATTCCTTTATATTTTATATCGATTTATTTATATTTTAATATGGATTTTTAATATAAATCGAATATCGATATAATCCGAAATTCTGGAATATCGAGTTATAAACCCGATAAGATTATTCTAGAGCTATATGAAATCATATGTGAATATATACGATAATATTAATTTATTAATATTTTATTTAATTATTTTTAAATATATTTATATATTTAAATGGTCTATTTACAGCTTTAAAAATACCAGTTTTGCAAATGACCTCAGAATTCGACGAAACCAATTATGTTGGATTCGTAATGTCAAATTATTGTTAGATTTCAATTTCCGTGATTTTTGAAGTCAGTATGTGGCCGTACGGGATTTTTATGTGAAAAACAGTCGATAAATTGACCTTTAAAAATACGGTGTGTGAGCAAACGAAGTCGGAATTCGACAAAACCAGTTTCGTTGGGACCGTAATGTCGAACTCTAGCTACAAGTCCAGTTTCATGATTTTTGGGTATCATGTGTGACCACACGAATTTTTAGAAGTAAAAACAAATATAAAATGATATAAAATAAAAATATCCAAGTCTATGTGGTCAAAGCAAAGCCACCTATCCTCCTTCTCAGCCACAACCAAGAGGTTAAAAACATGAGAACAGAAATTTCAAGCCGCCACTCAGTTCAAAACTCAAACGTGAAAATACCCTCTTCCAAAAAATCAAAACAAATGAAATCAAATTCTATAAATTATCGAATATATATATTTGCGATTCTCATGGCTCTCTCTTCATTCTGGTATGCCTTTCATTGGGTTCGAACATCTTTTGGTTCGCTGGAATTTTGTGGCGTATGGGTTATATGATAGGGATTCGATTTTTGGGGGTGATTCAGTAGTGGATTGGTGAATCGAAGGTTGTATTGGTGTTTGTAGAGGGATAGGGAGCCTGCATGTTTTTTTTTGGGATTTATGGTAATGAAAAGGTTCAGTATTTTTTTTTTGAAACTGTTGTGAAATGTGAACGACGCGATGATGAAGGTTGGTTCGAGTTATGTAGTGAGAGGTTGGTGTGAAGGAGACTTTGAATTGATGATGAATAGTGGTGTTATTGTGGTGAACCATGGTGTATTGAAGGGGTTATGAGGGTTCTTATAATCGGCAACGGCCATTTTTGGGTGCATATGGTTTACTGGAGGGAGCGATTGTAGTTGGGGAAGACGGTTTTGTGTAGGGGAGTTGGGCTTGGGCTGGGAGATTTAAGGTTAAGGCCCATTTGCAATTAAAATCCAAGTTTTTATTTTTATTTAAAGTGTATTAACTTGTAACTTATATATCTCTGTCATACGACATTGGAATTCAGCGAAACAAGATCCGCTGGGATCGTGGGTACGGTGGCTACACAGTGGGACTGACTGGGAGTGAATCGAAGCTTGTTACAATTTATTGCAAAATAAATTGTCCGTCTGAATCAAACGATGGTTATCGTTATTAACGATGATAGTCCAATGTGAGTAAACTCACCAACTCTGAACAGTTATATTTTTATAACGTATTTTTAAAACTGTTGATCATCTGTTGATTGCTGTGTGTTAACTGTTGGGTTGAATTACTTATGTATTGGTTGAAATTATAGATAACGATATATATATATATATATATATATATATATATATATATATATATATATATATATATATCGTTAATCGAATATTGATTCTGTTAATCAGGCTAATTTTATATTCGTGTTGTTTAACATCCGAAGTGCAGGGAAACAGGTTGGAGGTACCCAAATGGGTTCCTCAATATTTATAATACTGTTTTGTTCATATATTGTGTCATATGAAGTGATGTATAATCTGTGATTGATTATAATGACAAATGTCTTGTTATTTGGTACTGTTAAATTCCAGAAGAGATATTGAAGTAAAATATTATATAAAATCGAAAGATTTTATATAGAAGGAAGAGTTCAAACAGTGCATTGAAATTAAATATTTATAAAACGAAAAGAATTTTATAAAAGGATATTTACTTAGAAAGTAAATAGAAGTAAAAAGGGATATTTACTTAGAAAGTAAATAGAATTATCAAAGGAATATTTATTTATGAATAGAATTTATAAAAGAAACTATTTATAAAATCAAAGGATTTTATAAAGGAAATATTTGGAAAGCCAAATAAGAATCGAAAGGAAATATTTGTAAAACACTTACAAATAGAATTGAAGGGAAAATATTTATTTGTAAAATAAATAAAATAGAAAGAGAAATATTTGTGAATAAATAGAAAGGGAAAATTTGGTAGGATATAAGGGAAATAGAAAAGATTTATTTAAAGTGGAATTAAATAGAAATCTGTTATAACAGATAAATAGAGCTAATTGATTTATAAATAAAATTTTATAAATTAAGTATAATATTTATCATTTGGATAAATAGAATATATAAGTCAGGACTTATATAGAGAAGTAAGAATCGATTTCAACATCGATAATTGAACCTGAATATGGACGAAGAGTTAATCAGTTAGAGTTAACCAATATAGTTAACCAATTAGAATTAATCGATTAGATTTAGAGTTAATCGAATAGAGTTAGAGTTAACCAGTTAGAATTAATTTGAAACGACCCGCAAATCCGTACCCTTTGAGTCGACTGATAACACTACACGTCCAACCCAAATGACACAGAAATACGAACCATTATTAGAAAGAAGTTAGAGGATGAGAAATAGAAAGAAAGAAATATTAGAATAGAAGAAAACGAAGATTACAAACTCACAGCGGAACGAATAAAATATACTATATAACATAACCTTTGAAGCACAAATCAGTATTTGTATATACATACCATTATCAGAGCACAACGATTATCCCTGGAACAGTTATAAACACCTGTTTCCAGATACAACATAGTACACAGCGGAAAATATGATAGTCTATAGCTAAGTGGTGAGGCCTCCTGCTTCAAGCTCCTCCAAGTGAATCTGAAAAATCCCGACTACTCGACTGCCCGTACAAATTTGGGCACCCAAGAGTTTAGGGAAAATAAACAAAATAAACTCTGGGTCAGTCATGGGACTGGTGTGAGTAAACTCCAACCATTGGTTTAATTTTCAAAAATCCTTTCAAAAGAAATGATAATCGTAAGACCAATCCACACATAAACACGGATGGTTTTTACCTTACGATAACCCAAAACACTTTGGAAATCATATATTATCTGATATTATAATAATGTCTAATCACAAGTAATTAGAATCTAGTAGAATGCTTGCATCTCACGCTCTACATATATAATATACAATCAAACTCGCAGGCACTTATTGGAGATTGGATTCCAACTTGACAAGGTATGGGACCACCTTCCGAACGTGTATCTCTAGAGGCAAATACACTGGGTTCAACAAGAACATCTTGCAACCCGGCCCACACATGACCGACCACTCATTTCGCTTGAGTGTATCGAATGTATATCACCGACGGTTGGGATCAGCAACCGTCTCCCGACAAGGGACAGCATCGATAGATTTAAGAACAAAAGGAATTTCTCTAGATAGGTGATCATACATCCTAATGGGTGCGACCCACATAGCCATGCTGCCTGCCCGATTTTTGTCCACTTCCGGGTTGATGAGGCTTGAGGTTTGAATTATCTTCCAGAACATCTGGCCATCATTCACTTTGAATGCCACATCGTCAGATCCATCGGAAATCACTAATTGATTCCCACAAAAATACTCAGATTGTTAGGCTAAAGAAGTTTCCCTTCTATGCCACCAACTTCGTACGTTTGAAGGAATCAACGTACGTAACCTCCTTTGGAAATACTCTGTCAGACACTCGTCCATACAAGTTGTCCTGGGTCTGGACAAACCGAAGGCACTATCCCTTAAACAGGATAGCCCTTGCATAACTCCGTCTTCAATTGTCTTCAACATAAGTTGCTTCATAACGCTTACGCAAATACGGAGTGGTTTTCAGATATCAAATCTGATCCCGGTCTCTCCATGTTGACAACGGAGGTATAAAATAAAATAAAACTTTGATAGTCGGTGATTTAACTATCAAAGAAACACCCATACAATCAACGGTCCTATTTCCAAATGGAAATTCTATCAATCAAGCATCAAACAACACTGGGCCCTTTTTATATTAGTTCTTTATTACATTATCATTTCCAATTCCTATTTTCCACCTTTCGTGTTCTTTCAAAGCTCTATTTTCTCTCTTGATTATTGGGAAACATTTCCAATATATAGAATTCCTTTATTGAGAAAATATCTTTTACTCCAGTTAGAAAACATTTCTAAATCCTTTGAATTAACTGATGTTATAAACATCGTTATTATAATTCAAATCATAAATCATTCGTTGACTAACGATATCACTAACCAACCCTTGCTATCGAGCCTTAACCATTTCTCCGTCAATAATGCAGTCAGTCAAGTTGGGGTATAATTACCTCTCAGACCTTAACTGAACGACATTCTTAACTTTGAATTAGTCAGAGCTCACAACTTTAAACCAAACATTGCTTACGCGACTCTCGGATTTGATCTACAAACACACCTTCTTTATAAAAATATTGATTTATAACGGTAGCGTTATAATCGCTGTCTTCAAATGTTTGGTTTATAAAACATTGCTTCCAACAACAGCGTTAAAACCGCTGTCTTAGCATTATAGAACACTTATCATAACCATAGCATTAAGATTGCTATTAAAACAGTTATTATAACGGCAGCTTTAAAATTGCTATTTAGATTTACCAAGACATTTATTATAACAGCAGCGTCTAAAATTGCTGTTTTGAATAAAATACCGTGTGCGACGCACACGCTTCCGTTGTTCATTTATAAACTCTGTTTATTTTAAACAATTCAAGTTCTCCTTTAAACATATTTATAAACTACACATTCTTCTAACCACTTAATTCGATTTCTATAAATCCCCTTTTTATATACATTTTATTTGCAAAATATTTCCTTGTTTTAAACTATTTATTCTTTTATTTTAAGCATTTGAAAATCTTTCTTTAAACTTTCCTCTGTAATTTGCTAAATTCGGATCCATTTCCAAATATTGGTTTCAAAACCGATACTCACTTTCAAATATTCATTCATATTTGAACTTACCTTTTAATTTATCCAATGGTTAATGATCCACTTAATTTATATCTTTATTTATAACATTTTTCTTGGTTTACCCAATGGAATAGGTTTCCATTTGCAACTCAATGAAAAAGAAATTATTTCTAATTTGGAAATAAACTCTGCTTTTAAATTCTAATTTCCTTTTTCACATTCGATGATATTTTACGGTATCTAAAATACCAGGTTCCTAAGGCCAGGGTAAATCAAACACACAAATTCATCCATGGGTAATGTAGCACAACATATCACCATCAAATAAAATAGTAAATAAAATGTTGAGGGATCCAGTTGGATCCCTCCAACCTGTTTCCCTGCATCCACAGATGTTAATAACATTAAAAATATCGCATTAATGAAAAAAATCAATCAACGATGTGATTATATCAACCAATTTATCAACTATTCAACCAAGCAACCATTTCACATTATAAAATAATTTTAAACGAGTGAGTTTACTCACCTTGGTTCGCAGTTGACGGTCCTGCTTTTGTTTTATTTAAAATCAAACAGGCCTTTGATTTTATTCATGAAATCCCAGCACCTCTGCTTTATTTTATTCCAGCTCGTATGCGTTAGCTTCGCGGTTGCGAACCCAGCGGCTCTAGTTCCATTGAGTTCTTAATGTTTTTTTTAATAGTTTGAAAAGAACTGCTTGTCACCAAACTGCTCATTATCTTCCCCCTGGAGCATTACTCCTTCTTGTTTGAACTCATCAGAAGACGTCACCTTCCGGTCCCCATTTCGCAATCGATCGTTGTATGTCCGACACGGTGTCACCATAAAATTACATACCCTTTTGTTAATCCTTAATCCATGATTTAATTTCTCTTCTTCCCTGCAATGTTTTTTCTTCCTTGTTCATGCAATATCCATGCCGATCCTCCATTTCAAATGACCCATACAGCTTTTCAAACACTTCAACATTTAAACCCCTTGACCATCCTTAATCCATGTTTTAAAACACTAATACTTCTTCCCTCTTACTGTTAAAACCCGTCTATACCAGAAGCCATACGCATCATTAACAGAACTTAACACAAACCATTCTCCCTTGATAGGCCACCGTCCCATCTTCCGACTGCACCGCCAAGCTTCCCTTCACACCATCCATCACTTGAGCACCATTGATCGAAACTCGAGCGCCCCATTTCTTCAACACGATACCCGACTCGGAAGACAACAACAGTGGAGGTTGCGATAGTCTTTGTGTTGGAAAACTGTCCTACTCCGGCAATCAGCGTGTTATGGTGGTATGAATCCCACGGTGACATCAACTTGGCCTCCGACTCCACTCAACCCGAACTCCTCCCATACCTTGGTTCACCAGAAACATGGAGTTCGAACTGGAGCTCGTCCACTTCATCGCGCTGCAGTAGGGAAATAGATTCGAGGCGCTTGGGTTGAGGAGTTCAACTGATTCAGGATATTCGAATTTCATAAAGTGTTTAATTTCTAAATATTTTGTTGAAGACAGTAAGCTGTGATTTATGGAAAGAAGCAGCATCATTGGCTCGGTGGTGTACTGTTTGGAACGAGGTAGAGAAGTCTAAAGTAAATTGTCAGACAATGACATTTTCTTTTTTCACGTTTTAATTTTCTTTTTTTTTTCAGAAGAAGAAAATGTCCACCCTTTTAAAAGGGACGGTAGCGTGGTAGTCACGTTATTGAGGTAGCTTGGGAAAACGGGGAGGAAAATCGTGGGAAGCACGCCATTGAAGCAGCTTGGGGGTCACGGAGTTAAAATTACTTGGGACTCACGGTTTTTAATTACTTGCGACGCACGGACTACAGTGGCTTGGCACACACGGCCTTTGAAACTTGGGGAGCACGGGTTGGAGAAAAAACTTGATAGTCGCGCTGTTAAAGGATACGGTAGAGAATATATATTATTTTATATTATATGAAACTTCGCGGTGAAGTATCAAGTACAACTAACCACAGTCGACTTTTGTCTACTGATGTAAAAGCTGATCTTGGTGTAAAAAGTTATTCTGAACCCAATGGGACAAGTTCCGTCGGATTCCGACATCGTTTGAAAAAATTTCCTTTATAAAACCAGAAATGAACACGCGTTTAAATTTTTCACGATCACCAGATAAATCAACTCAACTTGAAACTGCGAACACCGACAATAACTTTTCGATACGAACCCAACGGCACTAGTTTCGTCGCATTCTGAGACTGTTGCCCCGGTAGACTGTTTTTGGCGCGTACCGCACTGCCCTTCTGAACACCAAATTTGCCGATCTCTAAAAATAACAAACTATATAGCTATCCTGACTCTAATCGACGATACGAAGTCAACGGGACTGGTTTCGTGGCCTAATTCGATCGTCTGCTCAAGTTATATCCAAATAACCCTTTATTAGATTAATTACGCGCTATAGAAATTGAACGGGCGTTTAAGGCTACCGTGGTCACATACGACATCGGTTTTTCACGCCATTCAACACCGTACAATAATTTAACGATACGGTCCCAATGAAACTGATTTCGTCGAAATCTGAGTCTGTTTGCAAAACGGCTATTTTAAAGGCCTATATTTAAATAGCGATTTCCATAGCGACTATTTGAAAATTTGATTTGGCCATAACTTTCTATTTATCATATGAAATCTGGATTTTTCTCTTTCATATGAAAATTATAATCAATACGGTTTCAAAGTGTCTTGTTTCACAGAAATCCGACTTATATCGGATCCTGTATCCTCGGTTGAAGTTCAAAACTCCATATTACGAACTACCGCGCGATTTCGAGCTCGTTTCATAATTATATTATAAATTAACGTTCAAACTTCATTTTTATAAATAAATTCCCTATATATTCCTATATGTAATTCAATTAAAATTCTTAAAACAAATTTAAATACTCAGAATTCAACGGCCAAAAATCCGGGTCGTTACATTCCTTCCCCCTTAAAATAATTTCGTCCTCGAAATTGCTAAGGTAGGAAAAGACACCACATACCCTATTAACTCGATCCACAAATCCCTTTTGTTCACTTCTTAACTTTAGTTTAATTGGGCCAATTTATTTCAATTAAAAATATTTATTTATTCTTACTAACGAACATTTTCAAGAATTCTAAAAATTTTCTAACACTTTAAATCCTGAAAAATTTCGGCAGCATCTTCACTGCACGGCTCAATCGGTACAACCACAACTCGCCTTTCTAGGCCTTCTCCAATCCGAAAGAAAATCAAAAAGCCAAGCGGCTTGCCTCATCGGCTCATAAAACCATCAAACCCAAGTAATATTGTAAACATGTACCTTTTTGTCGGGCATAATCTATCTCATGCATTTGCTTTCATTCAATATTTGCTCAGCATATCCATTCCAACTGATTTCCAATCAGTCCAACTTCCAGTCTTTAACTCTCTAATCAACTTCTGATTAGTCCATTCCAATTCTATCAAGTCAAATCTGATCTCTACTTCAGGAATCAATCCACTTATTCCATTTGAGTTTCAATTTCGATCCATTTGATTTATTTCCACCAATTTATTCAACTTATACAAGTTAAACAATTTCAGAATTCAAATTCCCGGGTTTTATTTCAAATTAGTTTGAACTCAATTCAAAACATTCGAATATCCAAAATAACTTGTCCTTTTCAAACAAGTTTCATTTTCAAATTACTATGGTAGCAATCCATCACTCAGAAACCTGAAAATGAGTACCGATAATGTCGCGACCCATTATTAGTACTATTTTCTCGCCACTGAAGTGATTTCAATGCTTAATCACTTTAAAAATCCATTTAAACCATTCTTATTCAAAAATCTCTTCAAACTAATGCCATATTACCTTTAAAAATATTTCAAGGAATATTTCAAAACTTCCGGGATTTTAAATTCAAATTATGGTTTGAATTAAATTTCAGTTCAGCTTATTTGTATATCCTATTCTTATACAAATTCAATTTGGTTTTATACAACCATTTCAATATTTTATAATTTCCTTTGATTGTAATAACAATCAACACATTCGATAATTTCAGAAAATTATCCCTTTATATCAAAATAACTTTTGGGCAAATTATATCACTTACCCACTTTAAAACAATACTGAGTCGATTTGTTCTGTTCGAGAGTTTAGAAACACCTATCGATACGGTTGTACATCCTGTATCGACCAGAATTCATAAACCACTCAACAAACCAGCCAACACAATATAAAACAAATTTTATATCGAATCTACAAATACGCGCTCATATATATACACTCAAACCCAATCTAGGGTGTTACTAACCCCATCTCTATTGAGTCACGCCACAGAGCCAAGGTAATCACTTAACCTTCAGCTCTGATACCAACTGAAACGACCCGCAAATCCGTACCCTTTGAGTCGACTGATAACACTACACGTCCAACCCAAATGACACAGAAATACGAACCATTATTAGAAATAAGTTAGAGGATGAGAAATAGAAAGAAAGAAATATTAGAATAGAAGAAAACGAAGATTACAAACTCACAGCGGAACGAATAAAATATACTATATAACATAACCTTTGAAGCACAAATCAGTATTTGTATATACATACCATTATCAGAGCACAACGATTATCCCTGGAACAGTTATAAACACCTGTTTCCAGATACAACATAGTACACAGCGGAAAATATGATAGTCTATAGCTAAGTGGTGAGGCCTCCTGCTTCAAGCTCCTCCAAGTGAATCTGAAAAATCCCGACTACTCGACTGCCCGTACAAATTTGGGCACCCAAGAGTTTAGGGAAAATAAACAAAATAAACTCTGGGTCAGTCATGGGACTGGTGTGAGTAAACTCCAACCATTGGTTTAATTTTCAAAAATCCTTTCAAAAGAAATGATAATCGTAAGACCAATCCACACATAAACACGGATGGTTTTTACCTTACGATAACCCAAAACACTTTGGAAATCATATATTATCTGATATTATAATAATGTCTAATCACAAGTAATTAGAATCTAGTAGAACGCTTGCATCTCACGCTCTACATATATAATATACAATCAAACTCGCAGGCACTTATTGGAGATTGGATTCCAACTTGACAAGGTATGGGACCACCTTCCGAACGTGTATCTCTAGAGGCAAATACACTGGGTTCAACAAGAACATCTTGCAACCCGGCCCACACATGACCGACCACTCATTTCGCTTGAGTGTATCGAATGTATATCACCGACGGTTGGGATCAGCAACCGTCTCCCGACAAGGGACAGCATCGATAGATTTAAGAACAAAAGGAATTTCTCTAGATAGGTGATCATACATCCTAATGGGTGCGACCCACATAGCCATGCTGCCTGCCCGATTTTTGTCCACTTCCGGGTTGATGAGGCTTGAGGTTTGAATTATCTTCCAGAACATCTGGCCATCATTCACTTTGAATGCCACATCGTCAGATCCATCGGAAATCACTAATTGATTCCCACAAAAATACTCAGATTGTTAGGCTAAAGAAGTTTCCCTTCTATGCCACCAACTTCGTACGTTTGAAGGAATCAACGTACGTAACCTCCTTTGGAAATACTCTGTCAGACACTCGTCCATACAAGTTGTCCTGGGTCTGGACAAACCGAAGGCACTATCCCTTAAACAGGATAGCCCTTGCATAACTCCGTCTTCAATTGTCTTCAACATAAGTTGCTTCATAACGCTTACGCCAATACGGAGTGGTTTTCAGATATCAAATCTGATCCCGGTCTCTCCATGTTGACAACGGAGGTATAAAATAAAATAAAACTTTGATAGTCGGTGATTTAACTATCAAAGAAACACCCATACAATCAACGGTCCTATTTACAAATGGAAATTCTATTAATCAAGCATCAAACAACACTGGGCCCTTTTTATATTAGTTCTTTATTACATTATCATTTCCAATTCCCATTTTCCACCTTTCGTGTTCTTTCAAAGCTCTATTTTCTCTCTTGATTATTGGGAAACATTTCCAATAAATAGAATTCCTTTATTGAGAAAATATCTTTTACTCCAGTTAGAAAACATTTCTAAATCCTTTGAATTAACTGATGTTATAAACATCGTTATTATAATTCAAATCATAAATCATTCGTTGACTAACGATATCACTAACCAACCCTTGCTATCGAGCCTTAACCATTTCTCCGTCAATAATGCAGTCAGTCAAGTTGGGGTATAATTACCTCTCAGACCTTAACTGAACGACATTCTTAACTTTGAATTAGTCAGAGCTCACAACTTTAAACCAAACATTGCTTACGCGACTCTCGGATTTGATCTACAAACACACCTTCTTTATAAAAATATTGATTTATAACGGTAGCGTTATAATCGCTGTCTTCAAATGTTTGGTTTATAAAACATTGCTTCCAACAACAGCGTTAAAACCGCTGTCTTAGCATTATAGAACACTTATCATAACCATAGCATTAAGATTGCTATTAAAACAGTTATTATAACGGCAGCTTTAAAATTGCTATTTAGATTTACCAAGACATTTATTATAACAGCAGCGTCTAAAATTGCTGTTTTGAATAAAATACCGTGTGCGACGCACACGCTTCCGTTGTTCATTTATAAACTCTGTTTATTTTAAACAATTCAAGTTCTCCTTTAAACATATTTATAAACTACACATTCTTCTAACCACTTAATTCGATTTCTATAAATCCCCTTTTTATATACATTTTATTTGCAAAATATTTCCTTGTTTTAAACTATTTATTCTTTTATTTTAAGCATTTGAAAATCTTTCTTTAAACTTTCCTCTGTAATTTGCTAAATTCGGATCCATTTCCAAATATTGGTTTCAAAACCGATACTCACTTTCAAATATTCATTCATATTTGAACTTACCTTTTAATTTATCCAATGGTTAATGATCCACTTAATTTATATCTTTATTTATAACATTTTTCTTGGTTTACCCAATGGAATAGGTTTCCATTTGCAACTCAATGAAAAAGAAATTATTTCTAATTTGGAAATAAACTCTGCTTTTAAATTCTAATTTCCTTTTTCACATTCGATGATATTTTACGGTATCTAAAATACCAGGTTCCTAAGGCCAGGGTAAATCAAACACACAAATTCATCCATGGGTAATGTAGCACAACCTATCACCATCAAATAAAATAGTAAATAAAATGTTGAGGGATCCAGTTGGATCCCTCCAACCTGTTTCCCTGCATCCACAGATGTTAATAACATTAAAAATATCGCATTAATGAAAAAAATCAATCAACGATGTGATTATATCAACCAATTTATCAACTATTCAACCAAGCAACCATTTCACATTATAAAATAATTTTAAACGAGTGAGTTTACTCACCTTGGTTCGCAGTTGACGGTCCTGCTTTTGTTTTATTTAAAATCAAACAGGCCTTTGATTTTATTCATGAAATCCCAGCACCTCTGCTTCATTTTATTCCAGCTCGTATGCGTTAGCTTCGCGGTTGCGAACCCAGCGGCTCTAGTTCCATTGAGTTCTTAAATTTTTTTTTTTAATAGTTTGAAAAGAACTGCTTGTCACCAAACTGCTCATTATCTTCCCCCTGGAGCATTACTCCTTCTTGTTGGAACTCATCAGAAGACGTCACCTTCCGGTCCCCATTTCGCAATCGATCGTTGTATGTCCGACACGGTGTCACCATAAAATTACATACCCTTTTGTTAATCCTTAATCCATGATTTAATTTCTCTTCTTCCCTGCAATGTTTTTTCTTCCTTGTTCATGCAATATCCATGCCGATCCTCCATTTCAAATGACCCATACAGCTTTTCAAACACTTCAACATTTAAACCCCTTGACCATCCTTAATCCATGTTTTAAAACACTAATACTTCTTCCCTCTTACTGTTAAAACCCGTCTATACCAGAAGCCATACGCATCATTAACAGAACTTAACACAAACCATTCTCCCTTGATAGGCCACCGTCCCATCTTCCGACTGCACCGCCAAGCTTCCCTTCACACCATCCATCACTTGAGCACCATTGATCGAAACTCGAGCGCCCCATTTCTTCAACACGATACCCGACTCGGAAGACAACAACAGTGGAGGTTGCGACAGTCTTTGTGTTGGAAAACTGTCCTACTCCGGCAATCAGCGTGTTATGGTGGTATGAATCCCACGGTGACATCAACTTGGCCTCCGACTCCACTCAACCCGAACTCCTCCCATACCTTGGTTCACCAGAAACATGGAGTTCGAACTGGAGCTCGTCCACTTCATCGCGCTGCAGTAGGGAAATAGATTCGAGGCGCTTGGGTTGAGGAGTTCAACTGATTCAGGATATTCGAATTTCATAAAGTGTTTAATTTCTAAATATTTTGTTGAAGATAGTAAGCTGTGATTTATGGAAAGAAGCAGCATCATTGGCTCGGTGGTGTACTGTTTGGAACGAGGTAGAGAAGTCTAAAGTAAATTGTCAGACAATGACATTTTCTTTTTTCACGTTTTAATTTTCTTTTCTTTTTTCAGAAGAAGAAAATGTCCACCCTTTTAAAAGGGACGGTAGCGTGGTAGTCACGTTATTGAGGTAGCTTGGGAAAACGGGGAGGAAAATCGTGGGAAGCACGCCGTTGAAGCAGCTTGGGGGTCACGGAGTTAAAATTACTTGGGACTCACGGTTTTTAATTACTTGCGACGCACGGACTACAGTGGCTTGGCACACACGGCCTTTGAAACTTGGGGAGCACGGGTTGGAGAAAAAACTTGATAGTCGCGCTGTTAAAGGATACGGTAGAGAATATATATTATTTTATATTATATGAAACTTCGCGGTGAAGTATCAAGTACAACTAACCACAGTCGACTTTTGTCTACTGATGTAAAAGCTGATCTTGGTGTAAAAAGTTATTCTGAACCCAATGGGACAAGTTCCGTCGGATTCCGACATCGTTTGAAAAAATTTCCTTTATAAAACCAGAAATGAACACGCGTTTAAATTTTTCACGATCACCAGATAAATCAACTCAACTTGAAACTGCGAACACCGACAATAACTTTTCGATACGAACCCAACGGCACTAGTTTCGTCGCATTCTGAGACTGTTGCCCCGGTAGACTGTTTTTGGCGCGTACCGCACTGCCCTTCTGAACACCAAATTTGCCGATCTCTAAAAATAACAAACTATATAGCTATCCTGACTCTAATCGACGATACGAAGTCAACGGGACTGGTTTCGTGGCCTAATTCGATCGTCTGCTCAAGTTATATCCAAATAACCCTTTATTAGATTAATTACGCGCTATAGAAATTGAACGGGCGTTTACGGCTACCGTGGTCACATACGACATCGGTTTTTCACGCCATTCAACACCGTACAATAATTTAACGATACGGTCCCAATGAAACTGATTTCGTCGAAATCTGAGTCTGTTTGCAAAACGGCTATTTTAAAGGCCTATATTTAAATAGCGATTTCCATAGCGACTATTTGAAAATTTGATTTGGCCATAACTTTCTATTTATCATATGAAATCTGGATTTTTCTCTTTCATATGAAAATTATAATCAATACGGTTTCAAAGTGTCTTGTTTCACAGAAATCCGACTTATATCGGATCCTGTATCCTCGGTTGAAGTTCAAAACTCCATATTACGAACTACCGCGCGATTTCGAGCTCGTTTCATAATTATATTATAAATTAACGTTCAAACTTCGTTTTTATAAATAAATTCCCTATATATTCCTATATGTAATTCAATTAAAATTCTTAAAACAAATTTAAATACTCAGAATTCAACGGCCAAAAATCCGGGTCGTTACATAATTAGTTAGAGTAAACAAGTTAGATTTAACCATTTAGAGTTAATCAATTAGGGTTGACCAGTTAGAGTTGATCAGTTAGAGTTAACCAGTTAGAGTTAGAGTTAACCAATAGAGTAGATAAATAGAGTTAATCGAATTAGAATAAATTGATTAGAGTTAGTCGAATTAGGAGTTATCGAATATTAGTTATTCGAATCAAGTTAAAAGGAGTTATCGAATATTAGTTATTCAAATCAAGTTAAAATGTGTTACCGAATATTAGTTATTCGAATCGAGTAAAAAGGAGTTATCGAATATTAGTTATTCGAATCGAGTAAATAGGAGTTATCGAATCTAGTTATTCGAAAGGAGTTATCGAATCTAGTTATTCGAAAGTAGTTATCGAATCTAGTTATCCGAAAGGAGTTATCGAATCTAGTTATTCGAAAGGAGTTATAGATTAGTTATTCGAAAGGATTTAATCGAGTTTAGTTATTCGAAAGGAGTTATCGATTAGTTTAATCGAAAAGAGTTATCGATTAGTTTAATCGAAAGGAGTTAATCGAATTTTGTTATTCAACAGGAGTTATCGATTAGTTTAATCAAAAGGAGTTAATCGAATTTAGTTATTCGAAAAGGAGTAACCAAATATAGTATTCGAAAAGGGAGATTATCGAATATCATTTATTCGAAAGAAAGAATAATCGTATATTAGTTATTCGAAGTGAGTTAATCGAATATTAGTTGTTCGAAGAGAGTTAATCGTCGAATTCGATTATATCGAATTCGGGAAAGTACTTATACTTTCCGGTGTTTAAATCAAGATTTATTTATTTATAAATTAGGCGTTTATTTATTTATTCACATTAAAGAATAAAATTTATTATTGAAGTTAGATATTTCGAAAGTAGGGATTATAACGTTATCGTTATAACCAATGTTTTTATAAAAGAAGTGGATTCGTAAATTGAATCCGAGAGAGACGTAAAGAAGTTTGTTAAAGGTTTAGAAGATAAACTTTGACTATTTCAAAGTTAAAATGTTGTTCAGTTAAGGTCTGAGAGGTAATTATAACCCAACTTGATTGACTTCCTTCTTAACTAAGGAATGGTAAGGTATGATAGTGAAGGAGTTTTGGAAATGTTTTCCATATACGAATAAAAAATGTTTTCTGATAATAGAAAATAAGAATTTAGAATATATGGAAACAGGAGATAAGTAGATTAATGAACTAAAGAGATAAATGTTAAACGATGATTAATCGCTATAACTTCCATTTTGAAATAATATCGTTGTTTGCACACGTGTTTTTCTTTGATAGTTAAATCACAGACTATCAAAGTTTTGACCATTTTAACGTTGTTAATATGGAGAGACCGGTTGGATTATTATCCGAAGAACCACTTCGTATTGGCATAAGCGTTGCGAATCATATATGCCAAAGATAATTGAAGACAGAGTAAAGTGCAAGGGCTGTTGTATAAATCTTAGGTAAAGATTGCTTAAGATGGTTGTACTGAATAGTGCATTCGGTTTGTCCAGTCCCAGGACGACCTGTATGGAAGAATGTCTGACAGAGTATATTTAATAGATCGCGTAAGTTGATCTCTTCAAACGTATTTACGTTTGGTGGCGGAGTAATTCGTTTCTCTTAGCTGTATAACCGTGGTATTTTTGGGGAAATCAATTTGGACTTAGCAGGCATGACGATGTGACATTCAAAGTGAATAAACGTGTGATCTGTCAGAGATAAGCATGGCCTCTAGCCTCACAACCGGGAAATGACAAAAATCGGGCAGGCAACATAGCTATGTAGGTCGCACCTATTAGGTTGTATAATCACCTGATCTAGAGTTTCATTTACTTCTAAAAATCTATTGTCGATGCTGTCCCATTCAGGAAACGGTTGCTGATCCCAACCGTTGGTGATATACATTCGATACACTCAAGCGAAATGAGTGGTCGGTCATGTATGGCCGGGTTGCGAGATATTCTTGTTGAACCCAGGATATTCCTCTCTAGAGGTACACTAGCGAAAGGTGGTTTCATAGCTTGTCATAGTTGGAAATCCATTACCCAATACGTGCTTGCGGTTTTGATTGTATACTATATATATAGAACGTGAGATGAAAGCGTTTCTGCTAGATGATTATTATATCGTGGTTGATAGACACTATTATAATATCAGTGAGTTTTGGTATAAATATTATTTTGGATTCTCATAAGGGAAAAACCTGTTCTGTTATACGGCATGGTCTTATGAGGTATCGTTTAATGGCTCAAACTGTTTTAAATTGTTTTACTCATACCAGTCCCATGACTGACCCAGAGTTTATTTTGTTTTGTTTTCCCTAAACTCTTGGGTGCCCAATTTTGTACGGGCAGTTAAGCAGTCAGGATTTTACAGATATACTTGAAGAGCTGGAGCAGGAGGCTTCAGGATTATATAGCTATAGTTATTTCCGTTGTGCTGTAAGTGTTCTACTCTGATAATATTACTGTATACATATACTGATTTTATTTCAAGGATATGTTATCTATTATATGTTGTTCGTTCCTCTTTGAGCTTCGTGTTACTCTGATGTTGTAGGTTCTTCTTTTTCTATTCTAAGTTTCTATCTTATCTGTTCTCACCCTCTAATTTCTTCAATTAACTTTCCATATTTTTTGATGTTTGGTTAGTTGTCATTGAGTTTATGTCGATAACCAAAGTCGCCAAAAATCGGGTCGTTACAGTTATTTAACGGTTAACGCACGAAGGTGAGTAAATTTACTAACTTTGATTTATTTTAAAATATTATAATATTGGTTGAATGCTGCGTGGTGGTTGATTAGGTATATAAAAATTAAATTGGTTGAAATATTTACATATCATTGTATATATACACATCATGGATTGGATACTGATTACATCGATTGTAATATTCCATAGTATGAAATTGGTGTTATTTGTGGTGGCTAACATCTCTGGATGCAAGGAAACCGGTTGGAGGAATCCAACTGGATTCTTTAACAATTGTATTGTGGTTTTTCATATAATACGTTGTATGACAAAGAAATGTGTGGTTAATTATTATTTGTTTGAATATCAAATTTCACTGGCCTTGAAATAACCGGTATTTTAATACCGTAAAAATAGATGGAAATTGATTCGAGTTTGAAAAGGAAAATTCTATTATTTAAATAAGAGTTAAATTTAAATTGGAATTATATTATTAACTCGTTTTAGTTATATTAAAAAAAGTTGTTTTATTTGTAAACAATGTTTAGAAATAAGGTTGAATAACTATTATTAAATAGATTGGAAATATAGAAATAGACTTTCAAAGGGAAGTTGGGAAATCATTTTAAAAGAAAACACTGAAGTTTTTACAGTAGGATATGGTTCTGAATTTTTAGATAATTCAATAGACGAGAGTGTAGGCTATAATGGTATTTATTATTTAGATAGAGATTTATTTGATAAACGAGTTCAGCTTTCTCTAAAGAGACGATATTAACAATGTAAAATGAATCATAATTTTAAAGCAACCATTTTGCAGAATAAAATGGTTTAATAGAAATTGGAAATGTTTGCCTATGTTCGTAATGAATAAGTTCTAAAGTTCAGAAGATAGGGAAAGTAAAAAGGGGAATATAGCAGCGTATGTCATTAGTTATAAAAGGAAATATAGCCGAGTATGCCATTAGTTATAAAGGGAAATATGGCAGCGTATTGCAGTAGTTATAAAGGGGAATATAGTAGCGTATAGCATTAGTTATAAAGGGAAATAAAGAAGAGTTTATAGAAATATGGGAAACTATAATGTTAGCATTAAATAAAAGGGCCAATGTTTGTGTGATGTTTAGTTGTACATTTGAATGGATGTTTGTTTTTACTTAGATAGTTAAATAACCGACTATCGAAGTGTTTTGACCATCGCTGTCAACACGGAGAGACCAGTTGAATTTATTAGCCGAAAACCACTCCGTATAGGCATAAGCACTGCGAATTAGATTATACTGAAGATAATTGAAGACGGAGTAAACTGCAAGGGTCGTTCTGTTTTAGAAGGGTGCTTTCTGTTTGTCCAGTCCCAGGACAACTTGTATGGACGAGTGTCTGACAGAGGATACCTAACAAATCATGTATGGTTAATCTCTTAAAGGTATTACGTCTGGTGGCGTAGGAATTCGTTCCTCTTAGCTTTTTATACCCATGATACGTTTGGGAATCGATTAGTGAATTGTAGGGTTTGACGATGTGGCATTCAAAGTGAATGGTGATCAGATGTTCTGAAGATAGACGTAGCCTCTAGCCTCACAACCAGGAAGTAACAAAAGTTAGGCTAGGCAGCATGGCTAGTTGGGTCATACCCAAGCAGGGTGTATTGTCACCAATCTAGAGAAAATTCATATTTGTTCTTCTTTTCAACTTTGTATCTTCGGATTACGGTTGGATGGCCAACAACCGTGGGTGGCAATATACTCGATACACTCAAGCTAAATGAGTGGTCGGTCATGTGTGGCCGGGTTGCAAGACGTTCTTGTTCAACCCCAGTGTATACCCTCTAGAGAACACTGATCATAGGTGCTCCCATACCTTGTCTGTTGGAATCAAATCCCCAATAAGAGCCCTGCGGTTTTTAATTTTATATTATATATGTGGAATGTGAGATGCAAGCGTTCTGCTACTTGGTTATTTATTTGAGTAGAAATTATTGTAATATCACTGGATTTGATATCAAATGAATTTGGGTTATAGTAAGGTAAAAACCGTCCATGTTTTTTTGTGGGCTGGTCTTACTATTATCCTTTTGTTTCAAAGGGATTTCAAAGTTAAACAATATGGTTGGAATTTACTCACACCAGTCCTATGACTGACCCAAAGTTTATTTTGTTTGTGTTTCCCTAAACTCTTGGGTGACCAAATTTGTACGGGCACTTAAGTGTTTCAGGCTTTGCAGATTCACTTGGAGGAGCCCAAAGAAGGAAGCTTCACCATTAGTTATATAGAATTATTTCCGCTGTGATATGATGTTTTGTACTCTGATATATGGTATGTACATACAACACAGTTTTTTAATTCAAAGTTATGTTATATAATACATTTGTTTCATTCCACTGTGAGTTCGTGTTTACTCTGATTCTGATGTTCTTCTTCTTCTATTCTATTAGTTCTATCTTATCTTTCTCATCCTCTTAATTCTTTCTATTAGTGATCTGAACTTTCATGCACTTTGAGTTGAATATGTAGGATATTAGTCAGCTCAAATTAGTACGGATTTTCTGGCCACTACAGTTGGTATCAGAGCTGAAGGTTAAGTGATTACCTTGGCTCTGTGGTGTAACTCAATAAATATGGGGTTAGTAATACCCTAGATTGAGTATGATTGTATATATATGAGCGCATATTTGTAAATTAATATAAAAACTGTTTTACATTTTGTTGACTAGTCAGTCGAGTGGTTTATGAATTCTGGTCGAAACAGTAATGCAAACTGTGTCGATAGGTGTTTCTAAACTCTTGAAGAGAGTAATTCAACATAGTATGTTTTTAAAAAGAGGGTATATAAAATAATTTTACCCAAAAATATTTTTTTATACAAAGAAAACATATATATTGGAATTATCTAATATATATTGAATATGTTGGTTGAAATTATGATCGAATAAGATTTATAATTGAGTTGGTTATATAAATAACCAAATCGAAATATTATATAAGTATAATATACAAAATCAGGTAAACTGAATCTGAATTTAAAAACCAGAATTGAAATAAAACTTTGGAAACTTGGAAAAGAGTTGAAATTAATAATTGGATCAAATATATGGGAATTTTTAAATCCTGGGAGATTTGAAATTGTTTTCCGTGTGTTGTGAAAGATATTTTGAAGTAAAATTCAAAATGAAAGTGTTTTAAAATGAGTTTGAAAGTAATATAGTATTGAACTCACTTCGATTTCTAGGAAATAAATTCCGATGGTGATCCAGACATCATCGGTGTTCATTTTCGAGTTGCTAAGTGACGGATTACTATCAAAGATTTTGTTTGAATTATTTTGAGGAAGTAAGTTGTCAAGAATTCAATTGTTTTGAATTACCATTATTATATGCAAGTATATATTATTTCAAACTGATTTGAAATAAATCCCAGGAATTTGAATTCTGAAATAAAAATTTAACTTATGGAGTTAAAATGGTAAAAGTGGAACTTAAACTAAGATAAACAAAATTGGATTGAATTTGGAACAATCCAGAATGGAAATTGTAAATGAGAAATATTGGAGATTCGAGTTATTAAAATGAATTGACTCTTGGAGAATAAAGAATTAGATTTTGAATTTGGAGATGAAGATAACTGATTTGAGAAATAAATCAGTAAATGGAATTGGATTTGAAATAGAAATTTGGCTTAGTAAAATCGAATTATTGGATTGGAGAGTAAATTGATTGGAGATCAGTTGGAAATGTTTAGATGTATGCTGGCAGAGATAGAGTTAAATGCCCAACAAAGAAGGTACACGTTTATATTTTATACAAGTATGAAGATTTTATGAGTCTGGTTGGCAAGCCGTTTGGTTGTTTGTCTTTTAAATTGGAAAATGCCCAGAGAGGCAAGTTGTAGTGGTACCGAATGAGCCGTGCAGAAGAGATGCTGGCGAAATTCTTTGAAAAATTTAAGCTGCTAGGAAATTTTCAGAATTTCTGAAAATATTTGTTAATAAGAAGGAATTAATATTTTAATTAGAATTAATCGATTCTGTTGAAAACTGAATTTAAGGAATTAAATAAAAGATTTTTAACCTAGTTATAGTATGGATTATAGCATTTTCCCTACCTTAGTAATTTCGGGGATGAAATTCTTTTAAGGGGGTAGGAATGTAACGTCCCGCATTTTTATCGGTTTGTATTTGAATATTTAAATCAGTTTAAATATTGAATTCGCAATATAAGTGGATTATATATTAATTAAATGAAGTTGAACGTATAAAAATATATATTAAATATAACCGAGCCCGTAATATCGCGGCAGTTCGTAATTTAACGTTCTGAACTTCAACTGAATGTACAGGACCCATTATTAGTCGGATTTCTTCGAAACAATAAGCTTTGGAATCTGTTGAACTGTATCTTTCTAAAAGAAGTGAAAAATCAAGATTTTGCGTTATACATTGTGAATTATATCCAAATAAAATATTCAGAAAGTCGTTATGAAATCGTATATCGACCGTAACGGTTTATTTGATATAACTAGATATCGGTTTCGAATTTAGACAAGGTTCTTTTGAGACATAGTGATAATTTAATCTTTAGAATTTTAATGTAATTTTTAATTAATTAAATAAGCAACTTTTTATTTGGAGTATTTTCCACCCTATATCAATATTTTGGGTTTCACAATTTGAGTTAATCTACCGATATTATTATATTTTTGGGATCGTGGCACCTCGCTGGACATGACTATATTCTTATATCTGTCTGTAACGGCTCCGTCGTGAATGTAATTCTTCGTAACATGATACACTTACATTTTAAAAACATAAATATCCATACAATCTATACAAAACGGGATGACTAAGATATATTTCGTATACTAAGCAAAAGCTGACCATGCCCTATTACTTCTCACCTTCATTAAATTAAATGATCCATAATCTATTACTTGCTCTCATCAAATAAACTGAACTGCGCATGCTACCTATGTCCTACGTCTTAATGTTTAAATCTCCTACACCCTATTGCTTAAAACTTAAGCAATGAAATAGCCTTACCCTAACCTACAACTACCCCTAATGTTAATACGTGCGTGCTAAGGCATGAATGCCTATATAAAAAAACAGTTGGCCTTGTTCTTATTCAGAAACCAGAAGCAAAAGAAAATATAAATACTGTAATCTTTGAAATGGCGGATATATAAATAAATAAAAAGCGTATATTTGAAACCGCTAGTCCTCTTCATGAGAATACAACTTTAATGCAACTCGATGGCGGTCTCTGGATTTTCCGATGATTACAGCGAACTATGGTGGATTCGTTGGAGGTCTTCGAGCATTGACGGGGGAGAAGAAAACGGTGTATCGAGACAGTGAAGCAAGGAGTGCTACTATCACTATGGAAAGGTTTGGTGTTGACCTTGTATGTTTGAGTGAAGAGATGAGTAGAGAAATGGGGATTGAAGCTTGCGGAAATAGCTATAGAAAGCAATGAAGGTTTCAGCAATATTAATTCAGTGGAGGGAGAAGCCTTAGTCGGTCTGTTACATAAGGTGTTGGGCATATTTATACTTTAAGGCCAGAAAATAAAAGGAGAGGAGGAGCTTGGGGTAAAGTTGGTTGCACAGTTGTGTCGGATAAGGATGTTTGGTTTGCAGTATTCAGGATGTGTTTGAAGTGCTTCTGTAGATGGTTAGGTGAGTGTTTTAAGGGTGCACATAGTGTTTTAAGATGCTTGGGATTGAATTGGCCTGTGTGGGTGAAGGATGCGGACATGGGAGTAAAGGAGGGAAGTAAGGAAAGAGGGGAACACAGAAAAGAGGGCACGAGTTAGTTATACGTGCAGGAGAAGTGATGCATGGAGTAACATGCGTGTAATTAATATGGGAAGGAGGAGTGTCGTGAGTTTTAAAGCATGTGAAGGAAGGTGTTATATCTGGAGCACGCGTGTACATGAGTTCAAATAACTCTAGAGAGGGATGCGTGTGTATTGGGGACTGTGTTTGTAACTGGAAAGGAGAAGAGGTGGTATTTGCGGGTGGTTTCGTTGCATAACAGGGCGAAGTATTTGCAGGTTTTCATGGACATAGATGGTGTTTTCGTTCCGTGCTTTCATCAGGGCATCGTTATTTGGGTTTTTTTGAATTGTCGAGAGCATGAGATGGGTAGTGAATGCAATGGGATAAGGCGCTACAGTGAAGCATGTATGGGTTTACTACTAGGATGGGCGTAGGCGAAATCTTTGTATATTTATTTAAGCTTGCGGATTATACAGAAAATGGAGATTCTTGTTTGGGTTTGGTTAAGAGCTGAGGAGAATAATGACGGCGCCTTCGTTTGGTTTAGTGGAGTATTGATGAAGGTATGGGGAATTGGAAATGGCGGCTGTAGTCATAAATGGAAGGTCACGTAAATGGTTAAGGAATTAGAGGTTGGAGTGGCGTTTTGTTTTCTGATATGTACTTGCGGCTATTGCTCCTGAGTGAAGAATGGGGTATAGTAGAAGAACGTGGGTGGATGGGGCATTTAACATAAAGTGTTAAGGCCTAGAAAATTGAATAGAAGAAGAAGAAGAAAAAGAGAGAGAGAAGGCGAATGGTTTTCGAATTAAGGTCTGGAGAGTGACATTCCCATTTCGGGTGGAGGGTATATCGTGGGGAGCTACAGAAGGATATAGCATGTGGGGGAATAGTGTTGAGCTGAAGCCCAAACAAAGAAATAAAAGCCAAATTAAAGGGACAGCCGAAGACATGAATTAGCATAGTGAACTGAAGTTGGAGAGATCTGACTGAAGTTGGAGAGATACGGTTAGAAGTAAAAATTGAACCGATATAAATGTGTTGCGAATGACCGGATCTATTAGGATATTATAGTCGCAAGCTACATGATGAAACCAGTATGGAGCAGTTTCAAGCTCGTCTGAATTTATAGCCAAATAAAACGCTGGATTCAGATCTATCAACTGACGCAAATCGTTATTTAACGGTTAACGCACGAAGGTGAGTAAATTCACTAACTCTGATTTATTTTAAAATATTATAATATTGGTTGAATGCTGCGTGGTGGTTGATTAGGTATATTACAATTAAATTGGTTGAAATATATACATATCGTTGCATATATACACATCACGGATTGGATACTGATTACATCGATTTTAATATTCCATAGTATGAAATTAGTGTTATTTGTGGTGGCTAACATCTCAGGATGCAAGGAAACCTGTTGGAGGAATCCAACTGGATTCCTTAACAATTGTATTGTGGTTTTTCATATAATACGTTATATGACAAAGAAATGTGTGGTTAATTATTGTTTGTTTGAATATCGAATTTCACTGGCCTTGAAATAACCGGTATTTTAATACCGTAAAAATAGATGGAAATTGATTCAAGTTTAAAAAGGAAAAATCTATTGTTTAAATAAGAGTTAAATTTAAATTAGAATAATATTATTAACTCTTTTAGTTGTATTAAAAAAGCTGATTAATTTGTAAACAATGTTTAGAAATAAGGTTGAATGATTATTATTAAATAGATTGGAAATATAGAAATAGACTTTTAAAGGGAAGTTGGGAAATCATTTTAAAAGAAAAAATGAAGTTTATAAAGTAGGATATGGTTCTGAATTTATAAATAACTCAATAGACGAGAGTGTAGGCTATAATGATATTTATTATTTAGATAGAGATTTATTTGATAAACGAGTTCAGCTTTCTCTAAAGAGACGATATTAACAATGTAAAATGAATCATAATTTAAAAGCAACCATTTTGCAGATTAAAATGGTTTAATAGAAATTGGGAATGTTTTCCAGTGTTAGTAATGAATATGTTCTAAAGTTCAGAAGATAGGGAATGTAAAAAGGGGAATATGGCAGCGTATGTCATTAGTTATAAAAGGGAATATAGCAGCGTATGTCATTAGTTATAAAAGGAAATATAGCAGAGTATGTCATTAGTTATATATGGAAATATGGCAGCGTATTGCAGTAGTTATAAAGGGGAATATAGCAGCGTATTGCATTAGTTATAAAGGGAAATACAGAAGAGTTTATAAAAATATGGGAAACTAGAAAGTTAGTATTAAATAAAAGGGCCAATGTTTGTGTGATGTTTAGTTGTACATTTGAATGGATGTTTGTTTTTACTTCGATAGTTAAATAACCGACTATCGAAGTGTTTTGACCATCATTGTCAACACGGAGAGACTGGTTGGATTTATTAGCCGAAAACCACTCGGTATAGACATAAGCGCTGCGAATTAGATTATGCTGAAGATAATTGAATACGGAGTAAATTGCAAGGGTTCTTCTGTTCCAGAAGGGTACTTTCTGTTTGTCAAGTCCCAGGACAACTTGTATGGACGAGTGTCTGACAGAGGATATGTGACGGCCCGCCCTGCACCAACCGACATTTACTCCAAAAGTGTGCTATACACATGTCCAGTTAGCACGGAACGGGTCATCAGAAGGAAAAGGGAAGAAGGAAATGAACATACAAGGAACCTGTATAATGTCTCACAGCGCATAGGATAAACTATAATAATAACAAACTTGACATAAAACAGGTGAGACAGTGCATAAGCTGAAACAACTAACATAGCAGCGGAAAATGTAAGTACAGCTTATGATCCAAAGTTAACCATTATTACAACTTTTCAAACTGTCTCAAAGCAAAGGCAAGATAAAGAAGTTATACTACTAATGCCCAAGTAGCGACCACCAACGACACAGGGAGAATATCTATATATCATACGTGGAAGCCTCCTGCCCGCCTCCGAATCAGTTACTCGCGCATCACCAGCTAACTTGTCTCTAGTCTGCTTGTGTGAGCACCCAGAGTAATAAGAGGAGACATAAAACTCTGGGTCAGACATAAAGCCTGGTATGAGCGATAAGCATCTAAAGTGAACAATAACAGGTAGACTAAAACATACTTGAACCTGGACCTGCAACCAAAGAGTTAGCACTACATACTGTTCAACACTCTAAGGTGCCATATCAAAAGGTGTAAAGATACGGAGGTGGGGGTGTGCATGTCATAGTGATGGCAAACAATCAAACATTGCATCCATCCTCACATCTCTCATTCAGTGCGTAAAGCATACGATATTCACCACTTCGATCACCCAACATACCTTGCTACGATCACTTTGCCCCATGAAGTCATAAATGGCTTCACTGCACTGATAACGTAGCCACTAATCCTTCGCTATGTCCACTTGCCCCATGGAGTTATTCACCCCATCTGCGCTGGCTCATAGCCTTACCAATCCTTTACTATGTCCACTTTCCCCATGGAGTTATTCACCCCATCTGCGCTGGCTCATAGTCTTACTACACATCACTTTGCGCCTCAAGTCATAATGACTCTACTGCACTGATAACGTAGTCTTGCTACCATCACCTTGCCCCTCGAGTCGCAATGACTCTACTACACTGATAAGTAGCCCTTCTTCCATTTTTAGTGGTGAATCAAAGTTATGAACATCGACAACTCCTTAGCACACGTCCCGCAGCAAAGCCCAACCATGAAGTGAAATCATCGATTCCCAACTGGATCCTGAGCTCTAACTTCCCATATTGGACTACCTTTGCATCTCGGGTTGTTGGTCAATACTGGGTCAGGTCAGATTCCCCTTCAAGCCATCGGTTTGGGTCGGGTCCACTACGTTGCATCGGTTCATGGTCCTCCTCTGGTACGGTTCGGTTCGGGTCCACTCCATCGCGTCGGTTCGGGTCGGGTGTCCCACTTCGGGTCGGGTCGGGTGCCATCTCCCTTCCAGTTCATGCTCCCGCTCCGATCAACTCCTTCGTTCTTCACATGCTCCGATCCGATCCCTCCTCCTTTATCCGATCCGATCGCAGTTCAATTAGCGTGGCCTTCCTTTTTTCCAGTTTCCTCAAGTGTCAGGTTCCGATCCGATCGAATCCCTTGCCCAGTTCAACTTATCCGATCCGAGCCACCATATCCGATCCGATCCGATCCGATCCTGCATTGTTTCCTGAAGCTTTCCAGAAAGTGTTTACGCCATTCGACGGCGTTTTAGACCATTCTAACTATTGAAATAAATCACAAAGCATATCATACAGTCATAGCAACTTGCATAATCAACCACAAACATCAAAATATCAATATGATAGGTTAAAATGGATCAAACATACCCAAAACCCCATATTTCCCCTTAAGCATGTTTAGGTGAAACTAATGATAGGATTAGCAAAACTTAACCAAACTAACCCAAATTCATATCAGAGGTCTAAAACATCATTTAAGAATTTATGAACATTTTTCCCGAATTTATTAGTGTATAAATTCGCTAATTAACACTAATTACCCTTAATTAGCCCTAATTAGTGAGGAACTATGCAAATCACTCACCTTAGCCACAAATAAACTAAGATCTGAAATAAATCTCTGATTTGATGCAAATTCCAATGCTAAACAGCGGCTCCAATGTTGATTTGGTGTAGATCTCCCTTGATTTGATGTTGCTAAGCTTAATCCTTGATTTGGAGGTGATTTAGAAGTTGGAGGCCATTTTTAGGGTTCGTTAGTGATAAGTGGAGGCTAGAAAACTGAAATGGAATGATTCTCTAACTCATTTCAGCCTTCCCATAACCCTAATCCTGAAATGGGTTATGGGCCCATTCACTAATCACCCTATTTGGCCCGGTTAAGCAGTTTTTCACCTTACAAACCTTATTTCATCCATATCTCCCAAACGGTAAGTCCGTTTGGCTATTATGACCACTATACGGAAAGGTAAACCATCAAACGAGTCTAATGGAAGTGGTTTCAGATCAAAATTCCTTTCCAATCAAAAATTACGGCCAAAGCAAGATCAGCTAGGGGCAAAATCGTCATTTAAAAATCGACAAAAATCGTGAACATGGGAAATGACTCTAATAGATGTCTCCCAAAGTTACATGACCATACGACTTCATACGGGAAAGAAATAAATATTCTACGATCCTATGATGCGTAGAATGCGGGTTGTTACATTCTCCCCCCTTAAGAAATTTCGCCCCCGAAATTCCCTAACCAAAAACACACAAAGGGTCCCGCATGCCTATCAACCATAAAACAACAATCAAACATGCAAAACAAGCAAGATAAGTCTATACTAGCATGCGGAATAACTAAATTACGAAGTAAATCTTACCAGGCAAAGAGTTCTGGATATGCCTTCCTAATGCTCTCCTCTGTCTCCCAAGTACAATCATTCTCGTTCTCGCCCTACTGAACCTTGACTAGCTTCACCGCCTTCCTTCGAAGTTGCTTCGTATCGTGCCCCAGAATACGAATCGGCTTGCGGTTCCCAACCGCCTCGGGTTCTACTTCGAAGTCCTCTAACTGATCAGGTGAAATAGTCATATCTGAGTCGTGAACAAACTTCCTTAGTTGGGAAACATGAAATACATTGTGAACTCCCGCCATTTTCTCTGGTAAGCCAACTCTATATGCCAAACTCCCTACTAGTTCAAGAACAGGGAATGGGCCAACAAATCTTGGTGCTAACTTGCCTCTCCTGCCAAATCGTATCACGCTCTTCAACGGAGAAATCTTGACAAACACCAAGTCACCAACGGAGAATTTTAAGTCTCTTCTCCTCTTATCAGCATAACTCTTCTGCCAATCTTGGGCAGCTTTCATTCGTTGTTGAATGGTCTTAATCTTATCTGAAGTTTCCCTCACCACATCTAGTCCAAGCATAAACTTCTCGCCAGTCTCTATCCAACTTGATCGTGAGTTGCATGGTCTTCCGTACAAAGCTTCATATGGAGCCATACCGATACTGGATTGGTAGCTATTATTATATGCAAACTCTACTAGATGCAAATGTTCATCCCATAATCCACCAAAATCCAATATACATGCTCTCAAGAGATCTTCCAAAATACGATTCACCCTCTACGTCTGACCGTCGGTCTGAGGATGATATGCGGTACTGAGATGTAACTCTGACCCTAGAGCCTCTTGTAAGCTCTTCCAAAACCCACTTGTGAAAAATGGGTCTCGGTCACTCACAATGCTTTTAGGTACTCCATGAAATATCACTACCCACTTCATATACAATTCTGCCAACTTGGCTGCCGTTTTGGTCGATTTGACTGGTATAAACCTTGCACTTTTAGTCAATCGATCTATAATTACCCAAATGCTATCATGTCCTGATCTAGTCCTTGGTAAACCATCGATGAAATCCATCGAGACTTGCTCCCATTTCCATTCGGGAATTTCTAATGGTTGCAATAACCCACTAGGCTTCTTTTGCTCGGCCTTAACTAGCTGGCAATTCATGCATTTGGATATAAACTTCCCAACGTCTCTTATCATCCCTTCCCAGTAGTAAGTCTGCTTCATGTCTCGATACATCTTATTACCACCGGGATGTATAGTCAGTTTTGAGTGATGACATTCTCTAAGCACTTCATCTCTCAAACCATTTACGTCGGGTACAACTAGTCTTCCATTCTTTCGAAGCCATCCATCTCGATCAAGCCCATACAAATTCATCTCCTCACCGTCGATGTTCATCTCTAACTTGGAGATGATTTCCAATAGATTAGGATCGTCCCTCTGGCTGGAACCAATCCACTCTATCAAAGTGGGTCTGATCGCCAAACTAGCTAATATAACTGGATCCAATTCGCACTTTGGTCTGAAATCAAACCCCGCGATATACTCCAGTTGCTTCCATTCAAGAAACATAGCCCCTAAATTGGCATGTCTCCTACTCAAGGCATCGGCTACCGCGTTACCTTTCCCAGGCGTGTATACGATATCAAAGTCATACGAAGCCAAGAACTCTAACCATCTCTGCTAACGGAGATTCAGATCTTTCTGAGAGAAGAGATACTTTAACGATTTATGATCGGTAAACAACTCAAATCTTTCTCCCAAGAGATAATGTCTCCACATCTTCAGCGCAAACATGATCGCTGCTAATTCCAAATCATGGGTAGGATACTTCTTCTCATGCGGCTTTAGCTGTCGACTAGCATAAGCTACAACCCTACCTCCTTGCATCAATACAACACCTAGTCCGGTACCACAAGCATCCGTGTATACCGTCATCTCTTCATTCCCTTTAGGAATGACTAGCACCGGCACACATGTCAACCTTTCCTTTAGACTTATGAATGCATTCTCACACACTCCGTCCCAGACGAAGGGCTGATTCTTCTTAGTCAACTGAGTCAACGGTGCTGCTATCTTGGAGAAGTCCTAGATAAACTTACGATAATATCCAGTTAATCCCAAGAAACTTCTTACATCTGTTGCATTCTTGGGCGTAGGCCAATCCTGTACCGTAGCCACCTTCGCAGGGTCCACGGCAATACCACTCTCGGAAACAACATGACCCAAGAATCTCACTTCCCTTCTCCAAAAATGACACTTGGAGAATTTCGCTTTCAATTGGTGTTTCCTCAACACCTCCATCACTATCCTCAAGTGTCCCTTGTGTTCCTCCTCTGTCCTTGAGTAAACAAGGACATCGTCTACGAACACAAGAACCAACTTATTCAACTGATCTCTGAATACTCGATTAATAAGATCCACAAAGTAGGCTGGTGCATTGGTCAACCCAAATGGCATGACCAACCACTCATAAAATCCAGACGGTGTCCTAAATGCCGTTTTCGGAACACTCTCATCCGCTATTCGTAGCTGATGAAATCCTGTCGCGAGGTCCAACTGGGAGAACACTTTTGCTCCTTCTAGTTGATCAAACAAATCATCTATCCGCGGTAGAGGATACTTATTCTTCCTCTTCATCTTATTCAACTCGCGATAGTCCACACACAAACGAAGGGAACCATCTTCCTTAGTGGCAAACACAACTGGTGCTCCCCACTCGGAGACACTTCTTCTAATGAATCCCTTCTTCAAAAGATTGCTGACTTGCACCCCGATCTCTCGCTGCTCCTTTGGTGCCATACGACGAAGTGGCATCACTATAGGTCTGGCATCTTTCACTAAATCAATACGGAACTCAATCTCTCGGTGTGGTGGAAGCCCGGTCACCTCCTCGAAGACGTCCGAATACTGGCCAACCACGGGCACATCTGACAACTCATCCTGCGGGATGTCGAGAGAATTTACAAAACTAGCCATTACCCCATCACTAGGTAGACTACCAAACACTACCCTCCGCCCATCATCCGCCCTAACTGTCACCAAAAAGCCCTCACAGTCTACCACCACCCCGTATCTTGGGAGCCAATCGACTCCCAATATAATGCCATACCTAGTAAAGCCCAAAACAAAGCAATCACAAACAAACATACATCCATGACTCGATAAGACCAAATTCCTGCAAATCATACTAAGGCTAGTCGAACCACCAATCGGGTTCGTCACAACCAACGGTCTACCGACTATCTCGGTGTTAGACCAAAAAGTGGTTCTAACACCCAAATTGACTAAAAGCAGAATGAAATAAGATGAAAAGTAAAATGATGACACAGGATTTATAGTGGTTCGGCGAAGAAATGCCTACGTCCACTTGTCTTTCACTATTTTCAATAATGTAGTTGCAATTACAATGAAATATTCACTGAATTTCTCTCACAACTCACTTACATTCACTCAGTTGTCTAAAAACAAATAATGAAAGAAGATTTGGATTTTCCGGGAGTGCTGGAATTCGGGTTATGAAGGTGGTTGAACTCTCGAAGTGCCAGAAAAAAGTTCCTTTTCGTTGTCTCCAGACAGGGTATTTATATGTGAAAATTCGCTCAGAACCCGATCCGGATCAGAGCCACGTGTCATCCATCCCATTAGCCTCGGGTTCGGATGGATTTCTGTGTTGACAACGCATCAGAGCAGTGGACGTTGTGGGTAGGAACTGGTCATAGCCGCTCCGAATAACCAGGCGATCATGCAGGAGAATGACGTGGAAGATGGGTTCGGATCGAAAGATTGTACAGGAGGGGTTCGGATCGGGGTACCCGATCCGATCCGGTTTTGTCCCAAGGCTAAGTATTCGTTCTCTTCAACTCCGTTCCGATCTGTCTTTGTAGCAAGTAGCTCTCCGCTCCAACTGGCAGTAGGTTACTCTCCGATCCGAACAGTTGTACTTCTCTGAGTCCAACAGTAATAATTCACCGATCCGAACAGCAAAATTTATCTGATCCGACCCGCTTCAGTGTTTCGATCCGACCCGCTTCAGTACTTTCCAAGTTCTTCAATGTTTCACATCTTGACTTTGTGTTGCCCAGTTCACAAAGTGGGCTAACATTTTTCCCCCTCAAAGGATGCTTCTGTTGGAGACGGAGCATGCTTTGACTATCTTTGCACAGCGTTCTTCGAGGCAATTTTTCTTTTGATTTTCCTTGTATTTTCATCTTCTTCTTCAAATTTCAATTTAATTCGTTGCTGAGCTAAAGAACTCGGTTCGGTTCGGATTCCGATCCGAACAGACCCCTTCTTCTTTCTATTCTTCATTGGACTATTGGGCCAAGCTTTGCTTCTGGACTGTCTATCCGATCCGAACGGGGTTCTGCTATTGGGCTGTCGGTCCGATCCGAATGGGGAGACGAATAGACACTCTACTCCTCTATATAAACTAAGTCTTCTTCCTTCTCTCATTTTTATTGTTTTACCGCTCCCCAAGTTCTGCAAAACGAAAAAAGCTAATTCCTGAAGCATCAAAATTCCTTTTAATTCTCGAAGTAATTACATCGGTAGGTTATTAAACTTTAGATAATTCCTTTTTTAATTGATTTCGATTCGAATTCGTAGATGATTAGGATGATTTGAGCATGTAACTTGGATGACCTTGCCACCGTGACTCCCCCCCTCGTCATCGTCGTCAGTAGACTCGTCGTCATCTCGAGGTAGTAACAGAGGGGGTTAGAATCCGTTGTTGAGTGTGCCAGCGCATAATTGCTTGGCTTTGATTTGGGCGATTGGCACGAAACTGGCCTTGGCGTTGGTTAGGGAAGAAAGAGGATGGAGGAGAAGAAGAAGATAGTAGGGAATCGGTTCGGGCTGTAGGATATGGAAGGTGAAAAAATAAGGGAAAAAGAAAGGAAGTTCAGGAAGCCGGATCGGGTCGGGGTAAGAAAAGAAAGGGAAAAAAGAAAAGAAATCCAGGAGATCGGATCGGGTCGGAGCAAGTATTTAAAGAAGGGGGGAAGGGAGCTTACCTAACCGGATCGGGTAGGATCGTAAGATAAAAGGAGAAGAAATACAACCACGTGATCCTATCCGAACCGCCAGGGAAATCTACCTCCGAGCCGATCCGATTTTGATTTCTGAGTTCCACAGTTTATCCAAGCCCAAGTCGAGGCCGCATCCCCGATCCGATCCAAATGAACGCGCCCGAACCGAACCGAAGAGCAATCCACCTTAATGCATAAAAGCTCGTTTAACTGGCCCAATCAACTTTTGGCATAATCCTTAACTTAATGGACAGTTAGGATAGTGCCTTGCGAACATAACTGGACATCAAGAATTACTTCAATTCTTTATATTTGGCCAAACTTTTTCGTTGCACTTTTAAACATTTACTTTGCACTTTCCGCATGCATTGTTTACACTTTAGTTTTCATACATACACGGGGGGATACGGGCTAATTTGCTCTAATTTGTGTTATTGCTTCTTCAATAGTTTTATGACCATGAGACCTAGACGCTCTTCTAGACTAGCTGAGAAAAAAGAGGCCCCCGAGACATCCAACAAAGTCACTCTCGAGGACATATCTTCCCCTTCGGATCCAGAATGGAATGATGAAGGTTCGGATTACGAGGCTGGAAATCGCGAAAATGATAATGTGTTTTCGGAGGATGAAGCTTCTCTAGGCTTTGAAGAGGAAGGAAGGATTGGTGACGACCGGGCTCATGATGAATTTGAATCGGCTGTCATATTGGAATCACCCCCAGATTCTGTTGAATCAACAATCGACAACGACCGACCTATCCGAATTTGTTTAAAGTACGGGATAATGAAAAAGGATGCTCTAGTGCCTTCGAGATCTGATCGTCCCCACAACCCTCCGGAAGGATATATGGCAATCACCCGGTTGATGTGCATGGTCGGTGCTATCCCTCCATTTTCTCCCTTCATCGTAGATTTTCTAAGACAAATGCGGATTTCCCCCATGCAGCTGCATCCCAATTCTTATGCCTACTTACACACTTTATACATAGCATACCGTGAGATCTTAGGCATAGAGCTCACTTTCAATGACGTTCATTTCTTCTATAACTTCAAGCATCGGACTCGAGAGACTCCTTCTTTCTGCTATTTTGAGTATGTTCCTAAGAGGAAGATAATCTCAGCGCCATTCAGTAGTAAAGCTGGAGATTCTAGACTGGAATGGTTTTATGTGAAGCGACAGCCTGGGTGTGCCAGGAGGTGGACGAAATCAAGTAAAGCACTGATTTTCTAAATCTGGGCTATATACACTCAAGTCATCGCCTTAACTTGTTTTTCTTTTTGCTTGCAGTCGACAACCCAAAACAAATATCAGATCAGGTGTTCTTTGACTGGATGCACCAGCTTCTTAATGGCGACCAGAAATTCCTGACTATTGATGAAGTCCTTAAGGATGAATATCTTCATTTTCATGGGCTGTTATCCGTTTTTCGTAGTATCGGTCATGGGACGGCTCCATACGTATATATTCCTCCAGTGGATGTAGTCCCAGAGACAAGAGAAGGTTCAGGAGCTCCTGCAGTGCCTCTGCCAACTTCACCTTCTCCATCTTCTACTCAAGATGACGAATTGGCTAACTTGGACGAAAATCATCGTGAAGGGTATACTGCTCCTGAGGATGCTACTTCTCCGGAAAAGTCAACGTGCTCCAAAGAGTCGCCACTTGATGCTTCTGAGGGAGATGTCCCTAGTACTGATGAACCATTATTTCAGGGTTTGGGGGATCTCCCCTTACCTGAAACTATATTCACTTCAGAGGATTTTAGGAAGGATCCTTTAGTCTTCACCTCTTCTGAAGAGACTACTCCTGCTAAGGCCAAAGAGTCTGCCCGTACTAGTCTAGCTTCAGACTCGGGTTGGTTGGGGGGAAACACACCACTTAGGACACGCTTTACACAATAGCATTAACATTCATTGCACCTCTCTCTCTGTGAAACTATTGATTCTGAATTTCATTTGTCTTATTGTGCAGGCACGATGTCCCGATCTTACTATGATATCAGGAAGCTCCGCCGCAGCATGTCTAATCCACCTCTGGATATCGAGTATGATCGCCGCGATGATCGTGGTAGGGAGGAAAGAAGGCCTTATGAACCCTATCACTCTCGACACTAACGTTCTCGCTCTCCCGTTCGGTCGGACCAAGAGAAATATAAAGGTTATCAAAGTCGTAGTGAAGAGGACAGACCACAATCGAAAGACTCCACCTCTTCCCACGAAAAGCGCAGTAGAGAGAGAAGTCCTCCAAAAGATACTGAGTCTCGAAGTAAACGCAAGGTCCCTGCTACTAAACGACCTAGGACAGATAAAGAAACTACTGAATCCTCCACACACAGGGACACTGAATTGACGATCCCCGCTCCTCCACCACTAGATGCGGAGACTGCAATCAAGCGGGCGTATTTGGAGGAGCAATTTCCCGAACATTACTCCGAGACTTTGACTTTTTTACCTGCCCTCGAACCTGTTTCTTCTAAGTGGGCAGATGAGGCCAAAGCAAAGATAGATGCGGTCGAAAAACAGTATTCTGAAATGTTCAAATATTCACGCAACCTTTCCAGAATCATCCGTACTCTAATCACGAATGCTGATTCAATGCAAAAAACCGCGGAAGAAGATGCAAAGGCCTTAAAGAACCTAGGAAAAGATTTGGAGGACACATAGGCCCAGCTTGCTATTGCTCAGAGGGACGCTACCAACTTCAAACAACAATTTGAAGATATGCAAAAACGTTATCATGACTTGCTTGAATTTCACACTCAAGAGCATTCTGAGTTAAAAAAGCAAGCTGAAGATGCTAAGTCAGATGCCGCTAAGACGCGCCTTGCTAACACTGACCTCGAACGGAAAAATGCCGAGTTAGCAAAGAGGAATGCTGAGCTAGAAAAGAAAAATGCTGACTTGGCTTCAAAGCTACTGGAGGCAGAGAACAGAGCTGCCCTGGCGGAGGGCAACGTTGAGTGTGCTATCAAATCTGCGGAGGAGGCCCGCAAACAATTGTCAGAAGCGGAGGCAGAGATTCAGGGTTTCGGCGAATTAATGATTGAATTCTTCGCACATATCATCTGTCGCCGGAACATTTCTTGGATTGAGGATTATCCATCTACTCTAGTCCAAGTATGGAGTCAAATCGTTGAGTGGGAAAAAGAGGAGCTCAAGGTTGATTCCATCGATGAGGATAAGCTGATGGAGAAATACTTAAGGGATGATGAGCCAGAACGCCTGGCTGAAGGGCGCCGTCTCATTGCTGATGCTATGGAAGAAGAGAAGCGGAAGGCTAAACAGAAGAACGTTCCCGAGGCTGGTTCCTCTTCTACTGCCCCCGCAACTTCTGAAGTGGAGGGGTATGATCCTGAAAACCCGGGAATCCCTCGAACAACTCTGCTATCCCCTATTCCCGAAACGGCATCAGAGACAGCAATTACTCCTGCCGAAAAGTCTTCGGAAGGTATCCCTACCTTTTCTCCTCAGTTCGTCAAGGCTATTTCTACCTTTCGCCGCGTGATTAAGCAATCGATGAAAAACCCATTATTTTCTCCTGAGTTGATAACTGTTGCTTCTCACTCTGTAGGTATTGAGCCATCCGGGAAGACAGATGTGACTCAGAGAGCCGCCTCTGGGGCAGAGCCTGCGGAAAAGGCAAAAGGAGGGAAGGACAAGGCTACTCCTATAGACTTGGGAGAAGGAAGTGAGCCGACTAAGGCTGACACTCCCCATGATGAAGAAATGATAGCAGCCTTAAAGGATGATGGCGGTGACGGAGGACATGAGGAAGATCCAGAGGTGGCAATAGTCAGGGAGTCGAAAAGTGCAGATGATGTTACTTTGGCTGCAATGAAAGCTGATCAAGATAAACGCTTGCAGTTAAAAGCCGAAGACCTAGACCCTGAAGCCCTCAAGCCTCTTGCAGTTGTGGAGGCGGGATCAAGGTTAGTTGTTAAGCTCTCAACTAGATCTATTAAAGAGGAACTCGCTAAAAAATCTTCTCTTGATTCCAGCGCTCCGCCCTCCGGGAAGAAGTCAACCGGTTCCAGCACCGCATCTTCAGGAAAGAAAAAATCAAAGCGCATCTTGACTGAAGCCGAGAAAGAGGCGAAGGATGCGGAGAAAGCCGCCAAAAAGTCCAAGCCTCACTCGAAGTCTAAATAGAGGGTTGTCTTGTGTCGTTTTAGCATTTAGTGAACCAATAATTGCTGCTACAACAGTGGCTCTTGCACCTTCTTTTTTAGCTATTTTCCTGTACACATTCATTCATTCGTAAATAAAAAATAATTCATTTTCTGCAATGTCTGTTTGTCAGTAGTTCTGCACTTATGTAAAAATGCATGTCTTACTATAGTTATGAAATGAAGTTACGGAGGGAGGAAATATGTGTATGCATATATGCCCCCAGTCAATCTCAAAAAGTAATTTAAGGCTTAATCAAGTAATCTGAATGCTCCCGATTTTGTGACGGGATTGCATTTTCTGTGTCGTCAATGCCTGTCGTTTTTTCTGGCATTTCTTTTATACTCTCTCTCTCTGGAGAGTTAGAGTTTGAGCTCAGCAATCTATTCACTCCCCGATCCTTTAGCGGGGAAGGATCTCTTTCTCAGCGCTCAGTCGGAGACGCTTTTATACTCTCTCTCTCTCTCGGGAGAGTTAGAGTTAAGAATGTCGTTTTCTCATTCTTTTTATGTCTTGTTGCACAAATTGTCGTTGTGCTTTTTCTTACGTTTAAACTGTCTTCAACCTTTCAGGTTTTGAATCATCTTATATTCCATAATCACAACAGAATAGTCGATGAATGTATATATATAATGCATAAAAGTAAATAACACACAATATTTTTATAGTGGTTCGGCTAAGTCGTAGCCTACATCCACTTTATAGCCCTTTATTCATATCATCAGATTTTCCTAAGGCAAGTCGTGCCTTATTACAGAGTTCATAAGAAAAATAACAAAGAGTACAATATTTCTAATCCAAATATCGCATCAAGTGTTGGGCATTCCATGCCCTAGGGACTTCTTCGCCATCTACGGTCGTTAACTTGAAGGTTCCTTTTTCAAGTTTCCGTTGGACGACAAAGGGTCCTTCCCACTTTGGACCGAGGTGAGGAAGGGATGGAAAGACTCTCTTTAGCACCAAATCTCCTAGTTCAAAAGTCCTAAGGCGAACTTTTTTGTCGTAATAGCGTGCCATCTGACGTCGATGTCTTGCCGCACGCAAATCCGCTTCGTCCCTTTTTTCTTCGATTTCATCAAGAGACTCGAGTAAGAGTGCCCGATTCGTCATCGGGTCATAATACGTCACCCGGTGGGAAGGAACTTCAAGCTCTACTGGAATTACTGCTTCTGAACCAAAAGAGAGAGAGAAATGGGTATGACCGGTAGCCGTCTTAAATGTTGTTCGATATGCCCACAAAGCTAAAGGCAGTTCGTCAACCCATTTTTCCTTTGCGCGCTCTAACCGTTTCTTGAGGATGGATTTTATTACTTTGTTTATTGCTTCAACTTGCCCGTTCGACTGCGGATAAGCAACCGCAGTGTATCGCTTGTCGATCTTATACTTCTGGCAGAAATTTATGAATTCAGTACCATCGAACTGTGTTCCGTTGTCAGTTATAATGGTCCTTGGGATCCCGAATCGGCGTATAATATTTCTAACCACGAAACTTATCACCTTTCTCGCCGTGATTTTGGTTAAGGGCTCATCTTCCACCCACTTCGTAAAATAGTCCACAGCGACTATTGCATATTTCGCTCCTCCTTTAGCAATCGGTAGAACTCCAATGATATCAATTCCCCACGTGGCAAATGGCCAAGGACTCACCATAGATTTGAGTTGGGTCGACGGTGCTCTGGGGATTTTGGTGAATCTCTGGCACTTATCGCAGCGTCGTGAATAATCAGCTGCATCTTTATTAATTGTGGGCCAGAAGTATCCATATCGCAATATCTTTTTTGCTAAAGTCTGACCTCCTGTATGATCTCCACACTCACCTTCGTGCACTTCTCTTAGTACACGTTTGATGTCGTCGTGTGCTATACATCGTAACAGGGGCATAGAAAATCCTTGCCTATAAAGAGTATCATCTTGCATGACATATCTGGTAGCCTTGCGAACTATAGCCCTTTTCTCACTCTTCTTTGATGGGAGTGTCCCATTCTTAAGGAAGTTCTTAATTGGGGTCATCCACGACTCCTTCTCCGGTTCCGCTTCGAAAGCGAACTCAATTTCCATTGACTCAAAGCTTGGCGATTCCAACGTTTCAATTGGAATTATTTCAGTTTCTTCTGGATTGTCGGAACTAGCTAGCTTTGCCAGCCTGTTTGCCTTCTGGTTTTCGGCTCTTGGGATATGTGTTATACTGTACCGCTCCAGGTTGCTCAATAGCTCTCTCACTTTCCCGAGGTAGGCGATAAGTCGAGGACCCCGAGCCACAAATTCCTCTCGCACTTGGCAAACAATGATTTTGTAGTCACAGAATATGTCCAACATTTTTATTCCGAAGTCTTTAGCAAGCTTCAGCCCGGCAATCAGGGCTTCGTACTCAGAGTCATTGTTAGTCGCCGAAAATTCTAATCGTAGAGCGTAATATAACGACCGTCCTTCAGGAGTGACTAAGACGATTCCAGCTCCGGACCTTCGGTCGTTCTTGGCTCCATCTGTGTATAGCTTCCATGGATCTATCTTTAACTCATCCTGGGACTTAACCATTCTGTCATCGATTACTTCCTCCTCTGGGATAGTGAACTCTGCTATAAAGTCTGCCAGAGCTTGCCCCCTGATCGACCTTCGTGGTTGAAAATTTAAATCAAACTGACTTAATTCTATTTTCCATTTGATCAACCTTCCCGATGCTTCGGGTCTCTGCAACACCTGCCTCAGGGGCTGGTCAGTGTATATGGTTATTGGATGAGCTTGGAAATAGTGACGAAGTTTTCGGGATGCGATTAGGAGGCTGTAAGCGAGCTTCTCAATCTTTGGGTAGTTGCGCTCTGCCGCTGCTTATTTCTTGCTTACATAATATACTGTCCTTTGCACTTTGTCTTCTTCTTGAACCAAGGCTGTGCTAACGGCGTGAGCCGAGACTGCCAAGTAAACAAACAATTCTTCGTGATCCACTGGCATTGACAAAATTGGCGGTTTTTCTAGTAGTTCCAATAAATTTCGAAAGGCCTCAACACAGTCCGGAGTCCACTCGAAGTTCTTCTTTCCCCTTTTAATCAAATCAAAAAACGGGACGCATTTGTCTGTGGCTTTAGAGATAAATCTACTCAACGCAGCTACTTTCCCTGCAAGACTTTGGACGTCTTTAATTCTCCTCGGCTCTTCAATGTTTCTAATCGCTGCTATTTGGCTATGATTGATTTCAATTCCTCTGGAACTCACAATGAAGCATAGAAATTTTCCCGATGCCACTCTGAATGAACATTTCAAAGGATTCAACTTCATCCGATACTTTCGCCGGATACCAAACATTTCCGCCAAGTCTTGCGTATGGCTGGAGGACTGTTTCGATTTGACAAGCATATCATCCACGTAAACTTCCATAGTCTTCCCTATTTGATTATAAAACATTCTGTTCACCAAGCGCTGATAAGTGGCTCCGGCGTTTTTTAATCCGAATGGCATTACAACATAACAATACAACCCCAAATTTGTAATGAAGCTCGTATGTTCTTGATCTGGCACGTGCATAGGAATTTGGTTGTACCCAGAATATGCGTCCATGAAAAAGAGAAGTTCATGACCTGCTGTCGAATCTACAAGCTGGTCAATCCTGGGAAGTGGGAAACTATCTTTTGGACAAGCTTTGTTAAAATCTGAAAAATCAATGAAAATCCGCCACTTTCCATTCGGCTTCTTTACCAAGACGGGATTCGATATCCAGTCGGGATATGTCGAATCTCGAATAAATCCGTTCTGCTTTAGCTTCTCCACTTCCTCTTTGAGAGCAGCCGACCTCTCTGGGCCCAGCATACGTATCTTTTGCTTCATAGGCGGATGTTTCGGGTTTACATTTAGTGTGTGACTTATGATGGATGGCGATATCCCACACATGTTAGTGTGGGTCCAGGCAAACACGTCCAAGTTCGCCTTCAAGAAGTCCGTTAGTTCTTTGGCCCGACGTGGATCCAATTGAGATCCAATCTTCAAAACTCTTGCTGGATCAGCTTCATCAATGGGAATTTCCACTGTCGCTTCATTAGGAGTTGCATTTCTAGTCTCTGGTTGCTCGTCTTTTCTGGGATCCAGGTCTTTAGGCGTTCCTTTGGGCAACTCCTTCGGGGTCGATCTCTCTAATTGCTACGCCGAGCCCCCCTTTGGGGGAGGCGAGGCATCTTTACTCTCGATGTTAAGTCCTTTCATCAACATCTTTAATTCAGCAACATAGCAGGCCCGTCCGGAAACTTGATCCCCTCTCATTATTCCAGTTCCGGCTTCAGTTGGGAACTTAAGCAATAAACACCAAGGGGCGATGCAAGCTCTGAACTCAGCAAGGGCAGGCCTCCCCAAAAATGCATTATAAGGTGAATCTACGTCCAACACTACGAACTGAAGCATCCGCACTCTTCGGCGTTCTCCTTGCCCCAAGGTCACGGGCAATTCTATGTACCCCATGGGAGCTGTTGACGCCCCGTTGAAGCCTCTGATCCATCCTTCACATGGCTTCAAATCTTCAGATTCAAGCTTCATCTGATCGAATGACTTTTTAAATAAAATATTAACAGAACTTCCGTTGTCTACTAACACCTTATGAACCAAGGCCTGCCCAATGGTGGTAGTAATGACCAACGGATCATCAGTGGGTGATTGGATCCTAGTATTATCTCTGCTGCGGAATACCACGTCGTCAAACATTGTCTTCTGTTGTTTTATGGGGGCGATATCTTCCAAATCATCACCTTCATTCACATCTATGTGCTTGGCAGCATTTACATATTGATCCATTGCTCTAAAACTACGGATTGCTGGGTGAGGTCCACCCACTATGGAGTTGATAACAATTCCCTTGCCTTTCTGCTGCGTTGTAGGCTTGGGAGCAGATTGAATCTATTTTGGAGCCTGCTCTCCTTGCCCCCTGTCCCTCGGGGCAACCTTATATTCATCCAGTTTCGCTTCGCGCAGCAGCTTCTCAATCACATCTCTCAAATGCCGACATTCATTGGTTGAATGCCCATGAGTTCCATGAAAAAAACAAAACTTCCCAGTTGCCATTTCTTTCTCTGTCGAGTCACGAGGTGGCGGTCTTTTATATTGCAAAACGTTGTACGTATCCAGGTAAATGTTCTCCAGAGTGTCGTTCAACGGTGTATAATTCTCATAAGTCTGGAATCGGGGTCCTTTGGTAGGATCACTTCCCCTATTTCTATTTCTTCTGTTACCGTTCGCATTACGGTTATTGTTGTTGCCCCCGTTTCCAGAATCGTCGTTTCCACTCTTGTTTCCCACATTCACTTCAATTTTTCCGGAACTATCCCTAGACTGCTTCACGGCGACGTTACTCTGAACATTTTCTTTTGAAGCCGCTTCAGACTTTCTCTTTCGGTTTGCCCTGGCCTCCTCTCGTCTTAAATAAATATCGACCTTTTCATAGAATATTTCTCTCGTGGAGGGTGTCTTCCGAGAAAGGTAATCTCCAAACTCGGATTCAGGATCGACTCCTTCCTTTAATGCCATCAAGATGGTGGGCTCATGCAGGTCACTAACTTCAGTCACAGCTAAGTTAAAACGGTCAAGATATGACCTCAAAGACTCTCCTGGCGCCTGCTTAATTCTTGATAATTCAATAACACTTTTGGACTTTCCGGTATGGAGTCGGAACTGATTCATAAAACGTTCGCTCAATTCCCTATAATTCGATACCGAACGAGGGGGAAGTCGAGTAAACCATAACAGCGCCACATCTTCCAAATAGATCGGGAATGCCTTACACTTCACTGCATCAGGAGCAGCAGCAGCATTCATGCGCCACGAGTATCGCATCAAATGTTGTCCTGGATCAGTTCTCCCATTGTACTTGTCCATCTGCGGCAGGTTAAAACGCCGGGGAAACTGAAAGTCGAGGATATCGTCAGTGAAAGGAGTATGGCTTCGCTCAATGCCATAATCTTCATTGGTATAGTTCCGGCTCTCGGACATAATCTGGCGTACCATTGCCTGTACATCAGCATTAGTTAGGGGCCGTTCAGGTTCCATGGCCCTGGTATCCGGGTTCCTTCTGGGCTCTTGTTCAGGAGATGCCCTTCTTCTTTGAGCTGTTTCTGCTCTATTCCGTTCCCTACGCTCCCGGTCGATCTCGGGAGGAGGGGACTGGAGCCTTTGCCCCTGAGTGGGATCATTGTTTCCTAGTGCTCGTGCAATATCCTCGCGAGACCCCAAAGATCCGAATGTCAGCTGCTCCAAATTCTGAGGTCGTTCGAGCGGCCTTCGTTCACGGGGCCGCTCTTCCTTGGAAGAAGAAGACTGATCCACTGGTGTGTGACGAACCGGGGATGGGGTTCTCTGTCTTCGGAGTTCGCTAATTTCCCTGCTCATGAGTCTTATATTTTCTTGCATCATGAGATTGGTGCGCTCGTGGATTTTCATAGCCTCCCTAGTACTCTCAAGCATGTCAAGTAGGCGCGAGAAATCTCCTTGAGTAATGGGCGCGGATGGATTGACCTGATCATCGACCCTGGTGGTTGGAAACGGAGCATTTGTAGGGGCTCGAGTAGAGGTTCCAACATCACCAAGCGACGGGTCGGTTCGGAGATGGGAAATCGGGTCGGGTCGGAGCTGGGAAGCCTGTTCGGGTCGGAGCTGGAAAGCCAGGTCGGTTCGGTGTAGGGCAAGTTGCTCGGGTCGGTTCAGGTTGGGGGAATGCACTGCTTCAGAATCTCCTACCCGGATCGGATCGGAGCTCTCCCCCTGAAGGCGGTTCGGGTTTCCTGTATCGGTTCGTCCTGCTGCTGAGCTCTGCCCATGGGACCTTGTCACGACCGCATTTTGCTGATCTTCGCCAACTCCATTTCCTCGACCAGATTGAACTTCTTTGCCTTTTCCTTTAGCCATGGTTCTTCAACAATCAATTCAACAAATATCCAAAAACGTCGAAACTTGAGGATTAACTTCTTTGAACTCAACGGTCCAAAAAGTAGAACGATAATCCTGAAAAACAAAGAATTCAGATGGTTCTCAGTGAAAGCACCAAAATGTTAGACCAAAAAATGGTTCTAACACCCAAATTGACTAAAAGCAGAATGAAATAAGATCAAAAGTAAAATGAACACATAGGATTTATAGTGGTTCGGCGAAGAAATGCCTACGTCCACTTGTCTTTCACTATTTTCAATAATGTAGTTGCAATTACAATGAAATATTCACTGAATTTCTCTCACAACTCACTTACATTCACTCAATTGTCTAAAAACAAATAATGAAAGAAGATTTGGATTTTCCGGGAGTGCTGGAATTCGGGTTATTAAGGTGGTTGAACTCTCAAATTGCTAGAAAAAAAGATCCTTTTCATTGCCTCCAGACAGGGTATTTATAGGTGAAAATTCGCTCAGAACCCGATCCGGATCGGAGCCACGTGTCATCCATCCCATTAGCCTCGGGTTCGGATGGATTTCTGTATTGACAACGCATCAGAGCAATGGACGTTGTGGGTAGGAACTGGTCATAGCCGCTCCGAATAACCAGGCGATCATGCAGGACAATGACGTGGAAGATGGGTTCGGATCGGAAGATTGTACAGGAGGGGTTCGGATCGGGGTACCCGCTCCGATCCGGTTTTGTCCCAAGGCTAAGTCTTCGTTCTCTTCTACTCCGTTCCGATCTGTCTTTGTAGCAAGTAGCTCTCCGCTCCAACTGGCAGTAGGTTACTCTCCGATCCGAACAGTTGTACTTCTCTGAGTCCAACAGTAATAATTCACCGATCCGAACAGCAAAATTTATCCGATCTGACCCGCTTCAGTGTTTCGATCCGACCCGCTTCAGTACTTTCCAAGTTCTTCAATGTTTCACATCTTGACTTTGTGTTGCCCAGTTCACAAAGTGGGCTAACACTTGGGTTCCATTCCCAACCTATCTACCAGGTCACTAGATATGAAGGAACGGGAAGCCCCAGTATCAAACAAAACTCGAACTGGTACATCATAAGTAGAAAGCATACCTTGAATAACAACATTCATTCCTTTCTGCGCCGCAGTTGGGGCATTCGAAGAAGAAGGAACAGCATCAATAGCATATGCTTTCACAATCTGCTTCTCCTTAAGAGGTTGCGGACACTTATCCTTGAAATGTCCCACTTGACCACAGTTGAAGCACTTCTTATCCGCTGGCTTGGCCCGACAATCTTTAGCATAATGGCCCTTATCACCACAGCTGAAGCACTCAACATCCTTCTTGTTCTTTTTCTGGCCACCCTTAGATTGGTCCTGCTTCCTCTTATTCTGAGAGTTATTCTTGCCTCCACCGCCTGCTTGCGGTTTTGGCCCTTCTGCAGATGCATCCTCAGTCTTTGACATGGGGTAAAGACTCTCTTATCTCAAAGCTTTCCCCACAATCGATTCAAAGGTCTCATTGATGTGGTTGATAAGCCTTTCCCCCAAGTATCCATCCAAACCAGTAATGAACTTCTCATTCTTCTTCTCAGGAGTATCGATAAGAGATAGTCCATACTTCGACAAAGTGTCGAACTCAGCAATATAGTCAGAGACTTCCCTACCACTCTGATTGAGTTCCAAGAATCTCTTAAACAACACTGACTTCTGGGCAGCTGGAATAAACTTCTCGCTAAAGCGAGCCTTGAACTGATCCCAAGTAACCTGATCTTCTGGGGTAGCTGTTCTAATGGCATTCCACCAATTCATCGCTCGCCCTTGCAGCTGACGAGACGCTAGCCTTCTCTTCATCGCATCTTCAAGACCCAAGTAATCGAAGATACGGTCGCAGCTATCCATCCAATCTTGAACATCTGTGGTCGACTCCGTTCCGTGGAACGGCTTCCCACCAAGGTTAGTGTAATCCTTGCACAACTTCGCGAAATCGACCCTCGGTGCCTGCACTACTTGACCACCATCATTTCCGGGATTGGGAGCTGCCCCTTGCACTTCTCTAAGCATGTCTCTCATGAGGTCAGTAAACATCGCCCTCATGTCAGCGGCATTCCCATGGTTGGTCCCTCTACCAGCACCCCTCGTGTCTCGACTCATCGTCAATCTGTAAAAGGGAAACGATTAACGACCCCATAGTGGTGCTAGTGCAGTGCGACTTCATTCTTATACTGCTAATAGTATATACATATAGCTTTTAAAAACCAAAGTAATCACAAATACGCGCTCTCATATACGTACTATCTCTCCCTAGTGTCTTTCCCTAGCTTAACTACGCAACCTGGAGCTCTGATACCAAGTGTGACGGCCCGCCCCGCACCAACCGACATTTACTCCAAAAGTGCGCTGTACACATGTCCAGTTAGCACGGAATGGGTCGTCAGAAGGAAAAGGGAAGAAGGAAATGAACATACAAGGAACCTGTAGAATGTCTCACAGCGCATAGGATAAAATATAATAATAACATACTTGACATAAAACAGGTGAGACAGTGCATAAGCTGAAACAACTAACATAGCAGCGGAAAATGTAAGTACAGCTTATGATCCAAAGTTAAACATTATTACAAATTTTCAAACTGTCTCAAAGCAAAGGCAAGATAAAGAAGGTACACTACTAATGCCCAAGTAGCGACCACCAACGACACAGGGAGAATATCTATATATCATACGTGGAAGCCTCATGCCCGCCTCCGAATCAGCTACTCGCGCATCACCAGCTAACCTGTCTCTAGTCTGCTCGTGTGAGCACCCAGAGTAATAAGAGGAGACATAAAACTCTGGGTCAGATATAAAGCCTGGTATGAGCGATAAGCATCTAAAATGAACAATAACAGGTAGACTAAAACATACCTGAACCTGGACCTGCAACCAAAGAGTTAGCACTACATACTGTTCAACACTCTAAGGTGCCATATCAAAAGGTGTAAAGATACGGAGGTGGGGGTGTGCATGTCATAGTAATGGCAAACAATCAAACATAGCATCCATCCTCACATCTCTCACTCAGTGCGTAAAGCATACGATATTCACCACTTCGATCACCCAACATACCTTGCTACGATCACTTTGCCCCATGAAGTCATAAATGGCTTCACTGCACTGATAACGTAGCCACTAATCCTTCGCTATGTCCACTTGCCCCATGGAGTTATTCACCCCATCTGCGCTGGCTCATAGCCTTACCAATCCTTTACTATGTCCACTTGCCCCATGGAGTTATTCACCCCATCTGAGCTGGCTCATAGTCTTACTATGCATCTCTTTGCCCCTCAAGTCATAATGACTCTACTGCACTGATAACGTAGTCTTGCTACCATCACCTTGCCCCTCGAGTCGCAATGACTCTACTGCACTGATAAGTAGCCATTCATCCATTTTTAGTGGTGAATCGAAGTTATGAACATCGACAACTCCTTCACATGTCCCGTAGCAAAGCCCAACCATGAAGTGAACTCATTGGTTCCCAATTGGATCCTGAGCTCTAACTTCCCATATTGGACTACCTTTGCATCTCGGGTTGTTGGTCAATACTGGGTCGGGTCGGATTCCCCTTCAAGCCATCGGTTCGGGTCGGGTCCACTACGTTGCATCGGTTCATGGTCCTCCTCTGGTACGGTTCGGTTCGGGTCCACTCCATCGTGTCGGTTTGGGTCGAGTGTCCCACTTCGGGTCGGTTCGGGTGCCATCTCCCATCCAGTTCATGCTCCCGCTCCGATCAGCTCCTTCGTTCTTCACATGCTCCGATCCGATCCCTCCTCCTTTATCCGATCCGATCGCATTTCAATTAGCGTGGCCTTCCTTTTTTCCAGTTTCCTCAAGTGTCAGGTTCCGATCCGATCGAATCCCTTGCCCAGTTCAACTTATCCGATCCGAGCCACCATATCCGATCCGATCCTGCACTGTTTCTTGAAGCTTTCCAGCAAGTGTTTACGCCATTTGACGGCGTTTTCGACCATTCTAACTATTGAAATCAATCACGAAACATATCATACAGTCATAGCAACTTGCATAATCAACCACAAACATCAAAATATCAATATGATAGGTTAAAATGGATCAAACATACCCAAAACCCCATATTTCCCCTTAAGCATGTTTAGGTGAAACTAATGATAGGATTAGCAAAACTTAACCAAATTAATCCAAATTCATATCAAAGGTCTAAAACATCATTTAAAAATTTATGAAAATTTTTCCCGAATTTATTAGTGTATAAATTCGCTAATTAACACTAATTACCCTTAATTAGCCCTAATTAGTGAGGAACTATGCAAATCACTCACCTTAGCCACAAATAAACTAAGATCTGAAATAAATCTCTGATTTGATGCAAATCCCAATGCTAAACAGCGGCTCCAATGTTGATTTGGTGTAGATCTCCCTTGATTTGATGTTGCTAAGCTTAATCCTTGATTAGGAGATGATTTGGAGGTGATTTAGAGGTTGGAGGCCATTTTTAGGGTTCCTTGGTGATAAGTGGAGGCTAGAAAACTGAAATGGAATGATTCTCTAACTCATTTCAGCCTTCCCATAACCCTAATCCCGAAATGGGTTATGGGCCCATTCACTAATCACCCTATTTGGCCCGGTTAAGCAGTTTCTCACCTTCCAAACCTTATTTCAGCCATATCTCCCAAACGGTAAGTCCGTTTGGCTATTATGACCACTCTACGGAAAGGTTAACCATCAAATGAGTCTAATGGAAGTGGTTTCAGATCAAAATTCCTTTCCAATCAAAAATTACGGCCAAAGCAAGATCAGCTAGGGGCAAAATGGTCATTTAAAAATCGACAAAAATCGTGAACTTGGGAAATGACTCTAATAGATGTCTCCCAACGTTACGTGACCATATGACTTCATACGGGAAAGAAATAAATATTATGCGATCCTATGATGCGTAGAATGCGGGTTGTTACAGGATACCTAACAAATCATGTATGGTTGATCTCTTAAAGGTATTACGTTTGGTGGCGGAGGAATTCGTTCCTCTTAGCTTTTATACTCGTGATATGTTTGGGAATCTATTAGTGAATTGTTGGGGTTTGACGATGTGGCATTCAAACTGAATGGTGATCAGATGTTCTGAAGATAAACGTCGCCTCTAGCCTCACAACCAGGAAGTAACAAAAGTTGGGCTAGGCAGCATGGCTAGTTGGGTCATACCCAAGCAGGGTGTATTGTCACTGATCTAGAGAAAATTCATATTTGTTCTTCTTTTCGACTTTGTATCTTCGGATTACGGTTGGATGGCCAACAACCGTGGGTGGCAATATATTCTATACACTCAAGCTAAATGAGTGGTCGGTCATGTATGGCCGGGTTGCAAGACGTTCTTGTTAAACCCCAGTGTATACCCTCTAGAGTACACTGATCGGTAGGTGCTTCCATACCTTGTCTGTTGGAATCAAATCCCCAATAAGCACCCTGCGGTTTTTAATTTTATATTATATATGTGGAACGTGAGATGCAAGCGTTCTGCTACTTGGTTATTTATTTGAGTAGACATTATTATAATATCACTGGATTTGATATCAAATTAATTTGGGTTATAGTAAGGTAAAAACCGTCCATGTTTATGTGTGGGCTAGTCTTACTATTATCCTTTTGTTTCAAAGGGATTTCAAAGTTAAACAATATGTTTGGAATTTACTCACACCAGTCCTATGACTGACCCAGAGTTTATTTTGTTTGTGTTTTCCCTAAACTCTTGGGTACCCAAATTTGTACGGGCAGTCAAGTGTTTTGGGCTTTGCTGATTCACTTGGAGGAGCCCAAAGCAGGAAGCTTCACCGTTAGTTATGTAGAATTATTTCCGCTGTGATATGATGTATTGTACTATGATATATGGTATGTATATATACAATACAGTTTTGTAATTCAAAGTTATGTTATATAATACATTTATTTCATTCCACTGTGAGTTCGAGTATACTCTGATTCTGATGTTCTTCTTCTTCTATTCTATTAGATTTATCTTATATTTCTCATCCTCTTAATTCTTTCTATTAGTGATCTGAGATTTCATGCACTTTGAATTGAATATGTAGGATATTAGTCAGCTCAAATTGGTACGGATATTTTGGCCACTACATCATGGGTATTAAAAGCTAAGAGAAACGAATTCCTCCGCCACCAAACATAATACCTTGACAAGATTGTCTTATGTGATCTATTAGGAATACTCTGTCAGACATTCGTCCATACAGGTTGTCCTGAGACTCGACAAATAGAACAACCCTTGCATTTCACTCTGTCTTCAATTATCTTCAGCATAATCTAATTCGCAATGCTTATCCCTACACGGAGTGGTTTTCGGTTATTAAATCCAACCGGTCTCCCCGTATTGACAACGATGGTCAAAAATATTTGATAATCGGTGATTTAACTATCAAAGGAAAACAAAACATCCATTCAAATTTACAACTAAGCATCAACCAACCACTGGCCTTTTTTAATTAACATTATTTTTCAAAAATCATTCTTGAATTTATATTCCCAAAATATTATTAATAATAATAGTTTCATTTCATTTATAACACCGTTTATGAACCCCACTACTTGTTTTTATAAACAAGTTATTATATCTAAGCCAAAAGAAATTCAATTTCCATTTAAAAATAGATTTTCTTCTTAAAAATTCAGATTCTTTTCTAATATGTTTCACGGTATTTAGATACCAGTTTATTACATGCTAGTGTAATTCCCCATCCCAAACAAACAATAAATAACAATAGATTATTTATCACATCATATAATGTAATATATGAAAAACAAAAATATAATTGTTGAGGAATCCACTTGGATCCCTCCAACCAATTTCCCTGCATCCACAAATGTTATTCAACATCAATATTATCTATTTCATATCACTCCGAAGTATTGTAATAAATATGATTAATATTTAGCAACCGCTTATGTAAATAACTGTATCTACAACTTCAACCAATTTATAAACAATCCATCCAAACAACCATAACACAATATTCAGTCATCATTTATCAATAATAAATAACGTTTATAAGATTATCAAAACTGTTCAGAGTTAGCGAGTCTACTCACCTTGGTCGTTAAATCGTTAAATAATGATCTACGGCCGATAATTCGAATCAGACGTTTAAGTCTGCCATAATTTGTAACGAACTCCAAATGGCTCCAAACCAACTTCATCGTGTTGTCTGCATTCATATGATACCAACGGATCCTGTTTCGCGTAATTCTGATAACATAGGATCAAGTTATAGCCATTACAATTATATATGAATTATAATAATTAAATTAACTAATAATAATTATTATTTTTTAATTACGGTTTCCTTACCTTAATTATCGTTAATAGAATATGCTACGTCATCAATTATGAATTTTCTATAACATACTGCTTACCTGAGACCGCATATGTTTACGCATTTTCTATTTAACAGGAGATAAATGGCCATTACGTAGTCTTCCTGTTCTTCGCAATCCATGATGTCACACCTTTCCATTGTATTACTTTTTATTATTAAGTTGGTCCTTACGAAACATCAACGGCCCAAATGACCCTTGAAAATATCAGACCCGTTCCTTTTTTTTCTTAGGTCCTTCTTTCTGAATATTTTGGAACGCAAGCACCAGTTTATTTCCTCCCATCTTAAAAATCATGCCCCAATATTCGCCATTCACCATTTCGAAAGAATCCCATTCCTCACTTTCCTTCCAAACAATACCGCAGCTTACTGTTATTTCCTCCATAATAAAGACAATGTCGCTCCTCCTGCCAGATAGTGTCCCCGGGCTCCTCACGCAAGTCTTCCTCCACCCAAAAGCGTCGGACAACAGTTCGTCCACTACAGCAATAAATCTTTACCAATACCATGCTCCTTTGTTTGCCATTGCCGCTTCCATGAACTCACGGCTAAACTCCACACTTAAAAGGTCCATCGCTCATCTTCCACCAGAGAAGACCGCCAGCTTCAATACTTCCACACCATTACCACATACACTTGCTTCCACCTCTAATGCCTTGTTCATTCCCTCCAAATATACCCTACTCCAACCATGCATAGTTCGGACACTATTTGTTGTTTCATACTTCACTCCAGTATGTATTCAGCATGCAATATGCCCGTACTACCGAACCCCTCCACAGCTTTGAATCTTTCCATATTTGCTTCTTTCCTCTCCCCTCCTTTTCTTTATTTTAAAGACAGCTTGCATGCCATCTTTCACAAGATACACCGAACCCTGACGTGCGCTGGTGGTTTCCGAGCTTCCCGAAACTGAGTCCCTCACCACGAGATTAGCACCAGATTGAGGCTATGTCAACCACGAGCCCGAAGAACTTCGTCATCGAACTTATATGTAGTCTTGTTTGATTTCTTTACAGCCATGAATGGTTTGAGTTTTCATTCATATATATATAGCAGAAGGAATATAAGATAAGCACGCCGTCAATCGTTCGAGTACAACGTAGGTTAAGGGAGAAAATAGGATAGCTGCATTTTAGGTTTACTATTGCCTGAGTAGGTACATTTTTGCATGAAATTTTCCTTTTTTTATAGGGTAGGATAGCTTTTTGTTGTAGTTGATTTAAACTTCACATATCCTTACGCCTTACTTCGAATGTGTTGGCCGTATGGGAAAAGACTTGACCATGTGCAAATTTTAGGGTAGATAAAGCAGCCTTTGTTTTATATTAGATATTTATTAAGGGTACTCCGCCGATTAAAATTTCATATGTTTATGGTCTGCTATCGACAAAAATAAAAATGTTGTCGCGACGAGCAATTGTGCCACGATTTCAAAAATATAAAAATACAGACAAGTTAGCTTATTTTGTGATGCCCCAAAAATGCTGATATAGGGTGTAAAATACTCCAAATAAAAAGTTGTTTATTTTCCAAATTAAAAATTACAGTAAAATTCTAAAAATTAAATTATAACTCCGTCTCAAAAATCTTGTCCAAATTTGAAACTAATATTTAATTATATTAAATAAATCGTTATGGTCTATAAACGATTCCATAACGACTATTTGAAAATTTGATTTGAATATAACTCACAATCTATAATGCGAAATCTCCATTTTTCACTTCCGCTAGAAAGATATAGTTTAATAGATTCAAACGTTTCTTGTTTCGAGGAAATCTGATTTATAATGAATCCTGCACACTTAGTTGAAGTTCAGAACTCAATAGTACGAACTACCGCGATGTTACGAGCTCGATTATAGTTATATTACAATTAATACGTACAAACTGTCGTTTAAATAATATATATTTTACTATAATTCAATTCTAACGGAAATAAATCCTTCTAAATTATCCAATTTACACAATATTGCAAATTCATCTATTTCCGACTATTTTGGAAATAAATATTTTATTACCCCGCTATTTATATAATTTAAATATTTAGAACATTTGAATTCAAACCATTTAAATTATCCGACCAATGTATAAAAAATAATTAAATAAATTAATTATTTAATTGCTAAATATTCGGGACGTTACATTCCTTCCCCCTTAAAAGAATTTCTCCTCAAAATTATTAAGGTAGGAAAAATGCTACAATCCCTATTGACTAGATAAAAATCATTCGTTTTACATTTTAATTCCAGTTTCAACTGGTCTAATTTATTTTAATATTAATTCCTTCTTATTAACGATTATTTCAAAAATTCCGAAAATTCTCTAACACCTTAAATTTTCGAATTTTTTTGCCAGCATCTCCTATGCATGGCTCAATCGGTCCAACTGCAACTCGCCTCACTAGGCCTTCTTCAATCCAAAAGTAAATCAATAGCTAAGAGGCTTGCCAAAGGAACTCAAAAATCTCATACTCCATATAATTTAAACATGTACCTTTTGTCGGGCATCCAACTCTATCCCTTCCATTTAGTATCAAATCAACATATATACATTCATTTCCAACTGATCTCCAATCAATCCATCATTCGCTTATATCCAAACAAAATTCCATTAAAACTCAAGTTCCAAATTCTTATCCAACAATCCAATTCCATTCCGGATTATTTCTAATGCAATCAATGTATTTAACCAAGTTAATTCCCATATTCTATTTACTAATTAAATTTCTCAAATTAGTCACCTTTATCTTAAGCTCAACCTGGTCTTATTACAATATCCAATATTAGTTTCCTCTTAATTGGTTTCAGGTAAATCTCTATCTGCTTTCACAATCTATATTTAACTTCCTCAAGTAAATTTTTAATTCAAATTATATCTTCCTGGGGTTTTTGAACAACTTTTCTTTTCTAAAATCAATATTCCTTTTTAGGATTCAAAACAATTTCTTTTTCCAAAACAATTCAAAAACAAAATCTTCGATAGAAATTCGTCACATAGAAACTCGAAAATGAATACTGATGATGTCGTGATCCATCATCGGTATTATTTTCTAGTCACTGAAGTGAGTTCAAAACTATATCCCTATCAAAACTTATTTTTAACCAATTCAATTTGAAATTACTTCAAAATATCATTTACAATGCTTGGAAAACTTTTCCAAATTCACCAAGGATTTTAATATTCAATATTTTTTAACTCAAATTTCATTTACAAACTTTTCCCCAGTTCCATAGCTTTAATACCAATTTTGATATAATTCCAGATTTGGCTCATCTTGATTTTATATATTACATTATACGAGGCCTAATCAGTTATTTATAAGCATCTCAATAACAATCTTATTCGATTATAATAACAAACAACACACCCAGTGTACTATAATAATTCCAAGATATATATATTCTTTATATTCGAAATATATGTTGGGTAAAATTATTTCATTTATTCCCTTTTTCAAAACATATCATGTCGGTTTATCGTATTCAAGTGTTTAGAAATCCCTATCGACATAGTAGATCAAACTGATAGACCAGAATTCATAAGCCACTTAACCAATAAATCTCCACAATATAAAACCATTTTTATAAAATCTACAAATACGTTCTCTCGTATATATACACTGAAACACAATCTAAGGTATTACGAACCTTATCTCTATTGAGTCACGCCATAGAGCCAAAGTAATCGCTTAACCTTTAGCTTTGATACCATATAACGGCCTGCGAGATTTTCGACCCCGAAAATCAACATAAAACACAACGTTGACTATTCGAGTATCGAAAATACCGGGTCATTAATTAAAAGAAATTAGAGGATGAGAAATAGAAAGAAAGAAAATTAGAATAGAAGAAGAAGAATTTGACGGAACCTAATCAGAGTAAACGTGAATCTCACAGCGGAATGAATAAAATATATTATATAACATAAATTTAAAATACAAAACTTGATATGTATGTACATACAATATCAGAGTATATCACATATACATCTCAATGGAAAATAACTTTAAATAACTAATGATGAAGCCTCCTGCTTTGATATCCTCCAAGTGTATCTGTAAAAGCCTGAAACACTTGACTGCCCATACAAATTTGGGCACCCAAGAGTTTAGGGGAAAACAAACAAAATAAACTCTGGGTCAGTTATGGGGCTGGTGTGAGTAAACTCCAACCATATTGTTTAACTTTAAAATCCTTTTGAAAGAAAAGGATAATAGTAAGTCCAGCCCACATGTAAACATGGACGGTTTTTACCTTACTATAATCCAAAATATCTAGATATCAAAATCTGGTGATATTATAATAACGTCTAATCAAATAAATAGCCATCTAGTAGAACGCTAGCATCTCATGCTCTGCATATATAATATAAAATCAAAAACCGCAGGGTGCTTATTGGAGATTGGATTCCAACTATGACAAGATATGGGATCACTTTCCGATCAGTGTACTATAGAGGGGATACACCGGGGTTCAACAAGAACATCTTGCAAACGGCCACAAATGACCAACCACTCATTAGCTTGAGTGTATCAAATATATTGTCACCTATGGTTGTAGGCCGTCCAACCGTAATCCAAAGATACAGAATCGAAAGAAGAACAAATTTGAATTTTCTCTAGACCGGTGACAATACACCCTTCATGGCTATGACCCAACTAGCCATGTTGTCTGCCCGATTTTTGATATTTCCTGGTTGTGAGGCTAGAGGATACGTCTATCTTTTCAGAACATCTGGCCACCATTCACTTTGAATGCCACTTCGTCAAACCCATAAATCACTAGTTGATCTTCTCAAAAATATCGCGGGTATAAAAAGCAAAGAGAAATGAATTCCTCCGCCACCAAACATAATACCTTGAAAAGATCGTCGTATGTGATATATTAGGAATAATCTGTCAGACATTCGTCCATACAAGTTGTCCTGGGACTAGACAAACAGAACAACCCTTGCATTTCACTTCATCTTCAATTATCTTCAGCATAATCTAATTCGCAACGCTTATGCCTATACGGAGTGGTTTTCGGATATTAAATCCAACTGGTCACCCCGTATTGACAACGATGGTCAAAAATCTTTTATAGTCGGTGATTTAACTATCAAAGGAAAAAAAACATCCATTCAAATTTACAACTAAGCATCAACCAACCACTGGCCCTTTTTAATTAACATTAATTTTCCAAAATCATTCTTAAATTTATATTCCTAAATTATTATTATTAATAATAAATTCGTTTCATTTATAACATCGTTTATAAACCTCACTACTTGTTTTTATAAATAAGTTATTGTATCTAACCCAAACGAAATTCAATACCCATTTAAAAATAGATTTTCTTTTTAAAATTCAAATTATTTTCTAATATGTTTCACGGTATTTAGATACCAGTTTATTTCATGCCAGTGTAATACCCCATCCCAAACAAACAATAAATAACGATAGATTATTTAACACATCATATAATGTAATATATGAAAAACAATAATATAATTGTTGAGGAATCCAGTTGGATCCCCCCAACCCGTTTTCCTGCATCCAAAAATGTTAGTCAACATCAATATTATCTATTTCATATCACTGCGAAGTATTTTAATAAATATGATTAACATTTAGCAATAGTTTATGTAAATAACTTTATCTATAATTTGGACCAATTTATAAACAATCCATCTAAACAACCATAACACAATATTCAGTCATCATTTATCAATATTAAATAACATTTATAAAATTATAAAAAATGTTCAGAGTTTGTTAGTCTACTCATCTTGGTCATTAAATCGTTAAATAACAATTTACGGTAGATGATTCGAATCAGACGTTTAAATCTACCATAATTTGTAACGAACTCCAAATGGCTCCAAACCAGCTTCATCGTGTTGTCTGCGTTCATACGGTCCCAACGGATCCTGTTTCGCGTAATTTTGGTAACATAGTTTCAAGTTATAGCCACTACAATTATATATGAATTATAATAATTAAATTAACTAATAATATTTATTATTTATTAATTACGGTTTTCCTTACCTTAATTATCGTTAATAGAATATGCCACATCATCAATTATGCATTGTCTATAACATACTGCTTACCTGAGACCGCATATGTTTACACATTTTCTATTTAACAGGAGATAAATGGCCATTATGCAGTCTTCCTATTCTTCACAATCCATGATGTCGCACCTTCCCATTGTTTTACTTTTTATTATTAAGTTGGGCCTTATGAAACATCAACGGCCCAAATGCCCCTTAAAAATCTCAACCCAATCCTCTTTTGTTCTTAGGTCCTTCTTCTTGAATATTTTGGAACGAAAGCACCAAAAATAAAAGCACCAGTTTATTCCCTCCCATCTTAAAAATCATGACCTAGTATTCGCCATTCACCATTTTGAAAGCTTCCCATTCCTCCCTTTCCTTCCAAACAATACCGCAGCTTACTGTTATTTCCTCCATAATAAAGACAACGTGGCTCCTCCTGCCAGATAGTGTCCTCAGGCGCCCCACACAATTCTTCCTCCACACAATAGCGTCGCACAGCAGTTCGTCCACTATATTAATAAATCTTTACCAATATCACGCTCCTTTGTTTGCCATTGTCGCTTCCATGAACTCACGGCCAAACTCCACACTTAAAGGTCCATCGCTCATCTTCCACCAGAGAAGACCTCCAGCTCCAATACTTCCACACCATTACTGCATACACTTGCTTCCACCACTAATGTCTCGTTCATCCCCTCCAAATATACCCTGCTCCAACCATGCATAGTTCGGACACTATTTGTTTTATACTTCACTCAAGTATGTATTCAGTTCGCAATATGCCAATACTACCGAACCCCTCCGCAACTTCAAATCCTTCCATGTTTTCTTCTTTCCTCTCCCCTCCTTTTGTTCATTTTAAAGACAGCTCGCATGCCATCTTTCACAAGATACACCGAACCATGATGTGAGCTGGTCGTTTCCGAGCTTCCCGAAACTGAGTTGCACACCACGAGATTAGCACCACATTGAAGCTACGTCAATCACAAGTCCAAAGAACTTCGTCATCAAACTTATATGTATTCTGGTTTGATTTCTTTACAACCATGAATGGTCCGAGCTTTCATTAGTATATATAGCAGAAGAAAGATAAGATAAGCACTCCGTCAATCATTCGAGTACAATGTAGGTTAATGTAGAAAATAGGATAACTGCATTTTAGGTTTACTATTTGCCTGAGTGGGTACATTTAAGCATGAAATTTTCCTTTTTTTTATTTTTTATTACAGGGTAGGATAGCTTTTTGTTATAGTTGATTTAAACTTCACATATCCGTACGCCTTACTTCGAACGTGCTGCCCGAATGGGAAAAGACTTGACCATGTGCAAATTTCAGGGTAGATAAAGCAGCCTTTGTTTTATACTAGATATTTATTGAAGGTACTCCGCCGCCTAAAATTTCATATGTTTATGGTCTGTTATCGACAAAAATAAAAATGTTGTCATGACAAGCAATGTGCCAAGATTCCAAAAATATAAAAATACAGACAAGTTAGCTTATTTTGTGATGCCCCAAAGATGCTGATATATGGTGTAAAATACTCCAAATAAAAAGTTGTTTATTTTCCAAATTAAAAATTACAATAAAATTCTAAAAATTAAATTATAAATACGTCACAAAGATCTTGTCCAAATTTGAAACCAATATTTAATTATATTAAATACATCGTTATGGTTTATAAACGATTCCATAACGATTATTTGAAAATTTGATTTGAATATAACTCACAATCTATAACGCGAAATCTCCATTTTTTACTTCCGCTAGAAAGATATAGTTTAATAGATTCAAATGTTTCTTGTTTCAAGGAAATCCGATTTATAATGAATCCTGTACACTCAATTGAAGTTCGAAACTCAAATATTACGAACTGTCGCGACGTTATGAGCTCGATTATAATTATATTATAATTAATACGTTCAAACTGACGTTTGAATAGTATATTTGTTACTATAATTCAATTCTAACTGAATTAATTCCTTATAAATTATCCAATTTACACAATATTACAAATTTAGCTATTTCCGACTATTTTGGAAATAAATATTTTATCGCCCCACTATTTGTATAATTTAAATATTCAGAATATTTGAATTCAAAACATTTAAATTATCAAACCAATGTATTAAAATAATTAAATAAATTATTTATGTATTTTCTAAATTTTCGGGATGTTACATTCCTTCCCCCTTAAAAGAATTTCGTCCTCGAAATTATTAAGGTAGGAAAAATTCTACAATCCCTATTGACTAAATAAAAATCATTTGTTTTACATTTTAATTCCAGTTTCAACTGGACTAATTTATTTTAATATTAATTCCTTCTTATTAACTAATATTTCAAAAATTCTAAAAAATTTCTAGCACCTTAAATTTTCGATTTTTTTTTGCTAGCATCTCCTTTGCATGGCTCAATCGCTCCAACTACAACTCGCCTCTCTAGGCCTTCTTCAATCCAAAAGAAAATCAATAGCCAAGTTGCTTGCTAAAGAAACTCAAAAATCTCATACTCCATATAATTTTAACATGTACCTTTTGTCCGTCATCCAACTCTATCTCTTCCATTTAGTATCAAATCAACATATATCCATTCATTTCCAACTGATCTCCAATCAATCCATCATCCAATCCATCATTCGCATATATCTAAACAAAATTCCATTAAAGCTCTAGTTCTAAATTCTTATCCAATAATCCAATTCCATTCTGGATTATTTCTAAAGCAATCAATATATTTAACCAAGTTAATTACCATGTTCCATTTACTAGTTAAATTTCTCAAATTAGTCATCTTTATCTTAAGCTCAACTTGATCTTATTACAATATCCAATATTTGTTTCCTCTTAATTGGTTTCAGGTAAATCTCTATCTGCTTTCACAATCTCTATTTGACTTCCTGAAGTAAATTTTTATATCCTTTATTACAAATTCATCATGTATATTTGTTTTTAATTCAAATAATCTCTTCCTGGGGTTTTTGAACAACTTTGCTTTTATAAAATCAATATTCCTTTTCAGGATTCAAAACAATTTCTTTTTCCAAAACATTTCAAAAACAAAATCTTCGATAGAAATTCGTCACTTAGAAACTCGAAAATGAATACTGATGATGTCGTGACCCATCATCGGTATTATTTTCTAGTCATCGAAGTGAGTTCAATACTATATCCCTTTAAAAACTTTTTTTTAACCAATTCAATTTGAAATTACTTCAAAATATCATTTACAATGCTTGGAAAACTTTTCCAAATTCACCCAGGATTTTACAATTCCATATTTTTAACTCAAATTTCATTTACAGACTTTTTCCCCAGTTTCATAGCTTTAATTCCAATTTTGATTTAAATCCAGGTTTGGCTCATCTTTATTTTATATATTACATTACACGAGGCCTAATCGGTTATTTATAATCGTCTCAATTATGATCATATTCGATTATAATAACAAATAACTCACCCAATCTACTATAATAATTCCAAGATATATATATATATATATACATATATATATATTCTTTATATTCAAAATATATGTTGGGTAAAATTATTCCATTTATTCCCTTTTTCAAAACATATTGTTTCTGTTTATCGTATTCAAGTGTTTAGAAACCCTTATTAACACAGTGGATCAAACTGATCGACCAGAATTCATAAGCCACTCAACCAATAAATCTCCACAATATAAAACCATTTTTATGAAATCTACAAATACGTTGTCTCGTATATATAAACTCAAACTCAATCTAAGGTATTACGAACCTTGTCTCTATTGAGTCACGCCACAGAGCCAAGGTAATCGCTTAACCTTCAGTTCTGATACCATTGTAACGACCTGCGAGATTTTCGACCCCGAAAATCAACATAAAACACAACGTTGGCTATTCAAGTATCGAAAATACCGGGTCATTAGTAGAAAGAAGTTAGAGGATGAGAAATAGAAAGAAAGAAAAGTAGAATAGAAGAAGAAGAACTTAACAGAACATAATCAGAGTAAACACGAATCTCACAGCGGAACAAATAAAATATATTATATAACATAACTTTAAAATACAAAACTGGATTTGTACATTCGTACCATATCAGAGAATATCACATATACATCTCAGTGGAAAATAACTTTAAATAACTAATGATCAAGCCTCTTGCTTCAAGATCCACCAAGTGTAAGTGTATATGTAAAAGCCTGAAACACTTGACTGCCCATACAAATTTGGTCACCCAAAAGTTTATGGGAAAACAAACAAAATAAACTCTTGGTCAGTTATGGGACTGGTATAAGTAAACTCCAACCATATTGTTTAACTTTAAAATCCTTTTGAAAGAAAAGCATAATAGTAAGTAAAACGACCCAAACTTCCCTGTGAAGGAATGCCCGGATTGCTTTGAGAAAATGACAAATCAGAACGCAAACAGAAGAACGTTTCATTGCTTATTACAACAATTCCATCAGAATACAAGAATATAACAGAGTATGAATAAATATTATAAATCAGAAAAATATCAGAGATTTAAATTACATTTAAATACATAGCAACGGAAAATAATACATAACACAATTGAAAACAGATACACGAATACAGAGCTTTCCGAATATATCTCCAGTTGTAAACCAGGATCCTGTAAGAATAAATCTGCAAAACCAAAACTACTAGCTGCCCGTGTGGAAAATTGGGGCACCTAGAGTTTAGGTTAAAACAATAAACTCCAAGTCAGTCATGTGACTGGTGTGAGAACTAAAACAGTTATCAATTTGATTTTTAAAGTTAGGTAAATCAAGGGACCATGCCGTATAACACGGAACGAGTTTCCTCCTAAGGATACCACTGCATGAAACAAACAGCGTAACGCTAATTAAAGAAAATGAAGCTATTATAAGACCCAGGTCCCATCACGTAATGCAATGCAATCCGGATGATAGGGTTTTACCTTATAATAGCCAAATAATGCTTGATACATGAAATTTAATCTTTTATTGTCACTATAAGTGAAGAAAACAACTTCAAATATAAATGTATCAATCATAGACCGCATGGGTATCATATATCATGTCGCCATACTAGTTCTACAATTAAAACCGCACCATGTCGTATTGAAAATTGGATTCCATCTATGAACCAAGGCAAAGGGATCATCCTGTGCTAATTCGAGACACTCTAGCCCGTGCCTCAGGTCTTAGCCACAACTGCACCCAGATCGTCGGGGCCGACCAACACTTAGCGGGTTAATAATGCCGTAAACGATATGCTAGTCTGCCCTATGGGGCATAAATGAGCCAGATGACTCAATATCCATCGGCTCCGTAGTAACCGATATATCCGAGGCGCCTCTCTATCCATCAAGTAATAATAAGCAACATTCACATGAGTTAAATGTCAGGGCTTGCAAAACGCTGACACCACTCCAAGCTAGAATCCAGCGTATGTCGATCTCCCAGAGGTCCTTCCCGTTTCTAATTCACACCGAGGTGTGAGGCTCGCGAATTAACGCTATACACAAAGCGACGCTATATTAAAGCTATGCTTTGATCATCAAGGTCTTTCTTTTCAACAAAAGCCTTGATCATTTGCCACTCAGGCATGCCACGCAGGCAATCTATGCCACGCAACTGATGTCTATCGATATATAACCTCTGAGCTCGTACGTCTCAGAGAAGGGTGTTAAGTAGTAGAATAAATCCTTCCGCCATCGAACATATATATATTTAATAGAGATCAATCAACACAGAATAAAATCCAATGTTAGACACACAGTCCATTTACAAGTTCGTTCAGGGTCTGAATGAAACCAGAGGCACCTTATTCCTCATCCCATATGTCCAATACAGGAGAGAGGCCCTCGCACATCCGTTGATCTCCAAGTACGCCTGGACGATCACCACTTATTACCCCATCTTGGGTGTACAGCCCAATCAAGACATCAGTAATCATCCAAACGATGTGAAGACCTCCGGTCTTCAACCACCGTCTTCATCGTTGACTAATCATCGTATTAGTTATTCAAAATGGGATAAACTCGGTCTTTCCGAATAACTCGCGTATTTAATAAACAAGTGTTACACAAACGCAACATATGCCTCATTCCAATTCAGAATATTCTTTTATTCAAACATTCTTTTCACAAGTCAAACCAAATTAAGGTTTTCCAAACTAGTCGGGATTAGTGAACCTTACCGAAATAATCATTTATTATATTTCCCAATCCTAGCCTATTCATCCCATAGAGAAAAACTGTTAGTACTCCATATCTAACACCATTGTGCTATCGATAAATATTAATTACCATTTAACGTTCAAATCTAATTAAAGATTTAACTATCGTTTGGAGCAAAACTTGTGATACTCCATTCTCGATCATTTCACGAATTCGATAATTTAAATTATCTTATTCACTTTCTAATCTAATTAAAGATTCATTAAAACTATAATTCAGTTTTAATCTCGAAAATCATTTCTTAATGATTATTCAACTTCTAAGAAAATAATTCTTGTCTTTAACTAGGTTAAAGAACCAATGTCATTTAAAACACAGTTCACGATAAACCCAAAATCACATTCCATTAATTATGGAATTTTCATGGAAAACAGATCAATATATAATCGATATAAATTTCCGTATTCGACTAATAATATAAATGGAATAACGACAAAGCCTTTTAAATTCCATATATATTAACAGTCTTCCTCCACAGAAGTTCACTTCGATTTTTGCCAAATCGAATTCCATTCCATTCTAATTTATTTTGTTAAATCGGAAAACTTTATTTTGGAAAATTCCATTAAATCTTAATTAAAAGATTTACAAATTGCAAATCGCATTTCACTGTTAATCGGGTTAAAGAACGAATGTCATTAAAAACACAGTTCACAATAAACCCAATTCACATTCCATTTTTATTCCAGTTAATAAATATAACTGGAAACTCCAATAATCTTAATTAAAAGATTTATTCTTTTCTCAACTGGGTTTAAGAATAGTGTTATTTAAGACACCGTTCACGACAAACCAAAAATCCAATTCTTTTATTCAATTCGAATTAATTATTAATTAATTGGGAAACTTCACTAAATCTTAATTAAAAGATTTATTCTTTTTCTCATGTAGGTTTAAGAACAGTGTTATTTAAGACACCGTTCATGACAAACCCAAAATTCCATTTGATATTAAATACAAGGCTCTGGTAGAAAATATATCGGCTTATATTCAATATCAAATTCTGAAATCAACAAATATCATATTGGAAATAATGTTATAAATATATCTTCCAAATTTCCATAACAATATTCGTATAATCACGAAATCCAACATCGAAATATTCCAAATCATTTATTATGATTTTACACAAATTATGAATATTTTTAATAATTTTATCAAGGCCCGTACAGTCGATTTCCATAAACGGTCATCGAATTGCACTTACAACAACTTCTCCAAATTTGATTTGGACATAATTCCAATTCCAACCATTAGATTTCAAATTTCTTATATTCTTTGGAAAGCCCTTTTCAATACGAACCCAACGGTTCCTGTAACAACCCGGAAAATCTGAGCCAATTTAAAAATTTTATTTTGGTGATTTTAATGGATTTTGATTATTTAAAATGAATTATTTTAAATAATAACAATGAAAAAATTATTCTTTTTAACGATAAAATATTTATTCGATTCATTTACACAATGAAAATGATATTTTTATTTTTCTAAAATATTTTAGAAAATTTCGGCAGCATAACGGCGCGATACTAGAAGCGGGATAAGGCCTACCCTTATCCCCAGTCTAATAATGGCCTGCGCCATACACATACCAATCTAATCAATTCCTTTCACACCACAAACCAATTTTCAAACAAATAGATCGACCACCAAACAAACAAACAAGTCGTCCATGCTCTGTGGACGATGGGTGTCAGGTGCTGCTAAGCTGTAATGACTCGGATTTTAAGCGACTTTGGTTATCGACATAAACTCGATGTCGATAAGCAAAACATCGAAAAATCCCGGAAATTAATGAAAGAAATTAGAGGGTGAGAATAGATAAGATAGAAACTTAGAATAGCTGAAGAAGAAGAACACAACATCAGAGTAACACGAACCTCACAGCGGAACGAATAACATATAATAGATAACATAACTTTTAAATATAACAGTTATGTATACAATAGCACTTATCAAAGTACAACACTTACAACACAGCAGAAACAAACTATAGCTATATGATCTTGAAGCTTCCTGCTCCAATCTCTCCATGTATATCTGTAAATTCCTGACTACTTGACTACCCGTACAAAATTGGGCACCCAAGAGTTTAGGGAAAACAAAACAAAATAAACTCCGGGTCAGTTAAACAACTTAAAATGGTTTGAACAAGTAAACAATATCTCATAAGACCACGCCGCATAACGGAACGGGTTTTTCCCTTATGAGAATCCAAAATATCTTTATATCAAAACCTTTGATATTATCATAATGTCTATCAACCACAATATATTAATCATCTAGCAGAAACGCTTTCATCTCACGTTCTACATATATAGTATACAATCAAAAACCGCAAGCACGTATTGGGTAAATGGATTTCCAACTATGACAAGGTATGGAACCACCTTTCGATTAGTGTACTCTAGGAACGATACACTGGAGTTCAACAAGAACATCTTGCAACTCAGCCACACATGACCGACCACTCATTTCGCTTGAGTGTATCGAATGTACATCACCAACGGTTGGGATCAGCAACCGTTTCCCGTATATATATGGGACAGCATTGATAGATTAAAGAAGCAAATGAATATTCTCTAGATAGGTGATTATACACCCTAATATGTGCGATCTACATAGCCATGCTGCCTGCCCGATTTCTGTCATTTACCGGATGATGAGGCTAGAAGCTACGCTTTATCATCACATCAGATTTACTTCGAATGCCACATTGTCAGATCCATCGAGAATCACTAATTGACGTCTACAACAGTACATTATGTGTTAGCTAAAGAAGTGCCCTTCTCGGCTTCCACTCTTGGTACGGTTGAAGAAATCAATGTACATGACCTTTCTGGAAATACTCTATCATACATTCATCCATACGAGTCATCCAGGAACAGGATGAACCGAAGGCACCATTCAGTACATCCATCTTAGGCACTGTTATCTAAGACTTATACAATAGCCCTTGCACTTTACTCCATCTTCAATTATCTTTGGCATATATGATTCGTAACGCTTATGCCAATACAGAGTGGTTCTTTGGATAATAATCCAACCGGTCTCTCCATATTAACAACGTTAAAATGGTCAAAACTTCGATGGTCTGTGATTTAACTATCAAAGAAAAATAGGTGTGCAAACAACGATATTATTTCCAGATGGAAATTCTATCAATCGATCATATATATATATATATATTCATATTTCCTTATTTTCTATGTTTATAAAATATACGTTAACACTGGAAAACATTTCCATTTCTAATCCATATTTCCAATTTCAATATTTGATTTCGTTTCTGATTCTATTTGGAAAACATTTCCAAATCTTCTTTACTTGGATTTAAACAGATGTTTAAATCAACATCGCGACGACAACTCAAAGTACTATACTTATTTACTAAAATCACTCAACCCCTTTCACTCTCGAACCTTAACCATTTCTAAATTAAAAACGAAGTCAATCAAGTTGGGGTATAACTACCTCTCAGACCTTAACTGAACAACATTTCAAATCTCGAAATAGGGTAAGTTCATCTTTTAACTCTTATTACTTCACTCCTTACTTAACTCCTTTCGAATAAACTATATTCGATAACCCCTTAACTCTATTCGAATAAACTATATTCGATTTACTCCTTTAATTCTATTTGAATAAACTAAATTCGATTAACTCATTTAACTCGATTTGAATAACTAATATTCGATAACTCCCTTTAAATCTATTTGAATAAACTAAATTCGATTAACTCAATTGATTTAACTCTAATCGATTAACTCCATCGAATAACTAAATTCGATAATTCCTTTCGAATAAACTATATTCGATAACTCACTTCGAATATTTCTGATTCGATTATCTCACTTCGAATATTTCTATTCGATCCACTTCTTCGAATAACTAATTTCGATAATTCCTTTTGATTTACTCATTCAATAACTCTTATTTATTTAACTCTATTCGAATAACTCTTACGTTTAGCTCTATTCGAATAACTCTTATGCTTTTAACTCTATTCGAATAACTCTTAGGCTTTTAACTCTATTCGAATAACTCTTATGCTTTTAACTCTATTCGAATAACTAATATTTGATTAATTCTATTCAACTAACTCGACTCCACTAACCCCTTTCGAATAACATATTCGATTTACTAACTTTCTAATACCATATTCGATTTACTAACTTTCTTCACTTTATAAAGATTTCCTTTTTTACAACGTTTATTCATTTTTAAAGATTTACTTTTTTGTAACCGTTCTTCACTTTAAAAATGATTTCCCTTTTATAACGGTTTCCTTTATATAACGTTTTCCTTTTCATCTCTATTTAATTTCCAAATAGATTCTCCTTTGTAATTCTATTTATTCTAACAAGTAAATATCTTCTTTTAAATCCTATTTAAATAAATATCTCCTTTTAATCCTATTTATTTAATCAAATAAATATCTCCTTTAATCTTTATTTATTTCCTAAATAAATAAAACCTTTTACTTTTATTTATTTCCTAAACAAATAAATTCTTTTAACTCTTTATTTGTTTTTACCGATATATTCCTTTATATTTGATTAACAAATAAACTCCCTTTTATATTTGATTAACAAATAAATTCTTTTATATTTGATTAACAAATAAATTCCTTTATATTTGATTAACAAATATAATTCCCTTATATTTGATTTACAAATAAATTCCTTTATATTTGATTAACAAATAAATTCCTTTATATTTAATTAACAAATAAATTCCTTTATATTTGATTAACAAATAAATTCCTTTACATTTGATTTACAAATATAATTCCTTTTATTCAAAATCCTTTTTCTTTTATATTATAAAATCCATTGAATTTATATAAATAAATTATTTTCAAAATATATTTTGAAAATCCCTTTCCCACATTCTGGTATTTCTTATGGTATTTTACACACCATATAACAACGATAAATATCGTTCAAACACACATAATCAAATGTCAGATTATATATCACATTATATAACACAATATATAAATCACAGTAAAATAAATGTTGAGGAATCCTCCAACTTGTTTCCCTGCATCACAGATGTTAAACAATATAATTAACATCGATTTCACTTCGATGTGAAATATTCTGATAAACAGAATCGACACGTAAATATTTAACGGTTTATATATATATATACATAGATATATATATATATAATTTCTACTAACTGACTAGCAGTTCAATCAAACAATCAACACACAGTCAAACATACAATACTTAACAGTTCTAAAAATACAACATGAAATTATAAACTGTTCAAAGTTGGTGAGTTTTACTCACATTGGCGCGTTAACCGTTGAATAACGGTTTGCGTTATTTAATTTCGACGGATAATTTATTTTGCCATAAATTGTAACGAGCTCGGATTCACTCCCAGTCAGCTCCATTTCGTTGCTCCCGTCCATACGATCCCAACGGATCTTGTTTCACTGAATTTCGTTCACGTACGATCAAGTTACGACTTATGCAAGTTAATACATTTTAATTAAAATAAAATTAATTCTCTTTTATAATTGGGCCTCACCCAAAAACTTCGGCCCACTCACATCCTTGACAGATCAGGTCGCATCCTTCTCCTATTGCAGAACCAATTCGCTGAAGCTTTCTTCCCCAAACTCAGAACACAAACGTGACTTCCTCCAACAATAAAAACAACACAGTCGCTCCTTCTTTCAGAAATGTTTCCAACTCCATCTGTCCCCACCACTTACAAATCTCGTTCCGGCTTCTCCATCTACAGACATCACCAAACTCTCAGCTGAATTCATTCACGAAGACATCAGTCTTTTCCCTGATTACCAAAACAAATCGTGCTCACCTTCTTGTTCTTTCTACAAGATCCAGTCTCACCTTCTTCCTTTCTTTAATAAATACTGCACCTTTCACAAACATTCCCGGTCCTCATTCCCATTTGAAACTGAACCCGCACCCTACACCATTCGCTCCCTCCCCACAATCGACTTCCTCCAGCACCAGTAAGCCAACGCAACCTCCTCCATCATTCCCGTGCACCATAAAATCTGCACCCAACTGATCCCTTCTCCTCCAAATACAAAACTCGATCCATCTCCCTCAAACTTGAATTCACGAACTCAGCTGCCCCTCGTATGGCCATTTCCTTGACTACAAACTCATACCGATCCTTCAATACTCACCGAAACCCCAAATGAATTACATCGTGATAACCTTCTTCCCATACTCAACCTCGTCATACCCTTTTCACCAAATTCAAACTACATACACTGCTCGCGTTGAGCAGCTCCCTGCTGGAACATCATCGAACAAAAGTGGCCCCAAATCGAACCAATAATTCACACGACCCTCGAAATTCCCTCACGCATTCAAATATCATCGTGATTCCGTGAATAACAGCCCCTACATCTCGCTGTCTTGAACCCTAGGCCTGCTGTTCGAAAGTCGAACAACCCAGAGGTCAATCGCACACTTCGAGACTCGGGTAGAATGGAAAAGCAAGTCACGGGATTAACAAAGATGCCAGCTTTGAGATTTTCTGATATTTGTTTGATTTTACTTTGAATTTCTAAGATCCCTTTTCTTTGTTTTGAAAATGAAAACCGACGGCATGAAGGTTTGACCAAACGAAAACGAGATTTAGGTTTAGAAGGATAGTGTAGGTATATATAGGAAGGATAAATATCTAGATATTTTGGGTTAGAGAATATTCTTGGAATATTCTTTTTGTTAATTTATCTTCTAAAAATCCGTGTGCTCACACACGCTACCTAAAAATCACGAAACTGGACAAGCGGCTACAGTTTGACATTACGGTCCCAACGAAACTGGTTTCGTCGAATTCCGACTCTGTATGCTCACATAGCGTATTTTTAACTGTCAAAATACTGACTGTTTTTCACTCTAAAAATCCGTACGACCACACAGTGATTCTAAAAATCACGAAACTGGAAATATAACAACTATTTGACATTGCGGATCCAACAAAATTAGTTTCGTCGAATTCCGACTTCGTATGCAAAACCGGCTATTTTTAAAGCTTTGGATGACCCATTTAAATATATAAATATATTTAAATATAATTAAATTAAATATTCATAAATAAATATTATCGTATATATTCATAGTGGAATACCATACAGCTCTGCTGGGATTTATAACTTGATATTTAAAATACCAGATTATCTCGATATTCAGTTTATACTGAAATTCCTTTTTAAAATATAAATAATTCCTTTATAAATTATAAAGGAATTCCACAGCGACTTTTCTAAAATTTGATTTGGACGTAAATCAAAATCTACCCGATGAAATCCCGATTTTTCTCTTCCACTAGAAAGATATACTCCACCAGCTCCACACGTTTCTTGTTTCACAGAAATCCAGCTTAAAACGAATCCTGTACATTCATTTGAAGTTCGAATCGCCAAATCGCGAACTGCAGCGCCATTTCGAGCTCGATTTTAATTATATTATAATTATACGTTCAAACTGTCGTTTATATAATATATTCGTTATTGTAATTCAATTCTAAACAGAATTAAATCTTCGGGATGACCCAGTTCACACTATATTGCCATTCCAGCCAATTCTGATATTTTCAGAATTAAATATATTATTTAATTTATTATTTTAATTAAATATTCACCATTATTTAATTCCATGACCATTTAATTCACTATATCCCTATTTATATAATTAAATAAATTAATTATAATACCTCTGCCAATGCTGGTCATTACATAAGCACCGTATGCATCATAGTATATATTTTAACTAGAAAATAAAATTAAAGTGAGAAGTTCTCACCTTAGGATCCACTCCGCCATTTTATTTCTGAAATTCAAAACAGTCTGGATTTGCCCGTACTTCCAACACAATCTTTTTCACGCTGTTCACATTAAAAATCTCATTTTTATTTGGCAAAAAGGTTTATTTTTTTATTTAACATAAAGTTTCGATTTTTAATTATAAATAATGATAAAAAAATAATTTTTATTTATGTAGAGTAATAAAATATAATTTTTAAAAATATAGTGAGGTAAAAATATAATTTTTATAAATATAGTGAGGTAAAAATATAATTTTCATTGTATGTAGAATATAAAAATTTCGTCGTTATTATTTAAAATAATTCATTTTAAATAATCAAAATCCATTAAAATCGCCAAAATAAAAAATTTAAATTGGTTCAGATTTTCCGGGTTATTACAGTTCCGGTTTTAGGAGAATCCGACGGTCAGATCTCCCTTAACGTAAATTCGAAGTCAATGTTCGAAATTTACGAACGGTCGCTGTGCGGCTCGTTCTATTCAAGCCATTTAATATATATAATATAGTGAAAATTAGGCATACATCCCTAGAATTAAAGTTAATTAACATGTAATCCTCCCGCTTTAAATTATACTTTTCGCATCCCTATTTTTTTTTTGGGTATTCTTTTTCCACAAATACCCTTGTTCTAATTAACGCATTTTTCTTTTCATGGCGGCTTCATGGATTTGATTCATACGGCTATTATTTAGAGAGAATATTTTAGTTGATTTAATGTTGCTGTCGTCAGTGTTTTTTTTCTTCTGAGATTCAATATTCGATCTAATTACGATTTGTTGAAGAATCTAATATTCGATTTCTTCAGCGGTTGAGAGATATAATGAATGTTTCATCTTCAAGGTAATTTGCGCTTTTTTTTTCATACGTGTGTTATTATTATTTCCGATTTGTTTTGATGTATTTATTATTATTTGTAAGGCTTCTTTTGTGAGATTAAATTTCAATACATTTGTACAATTGTGCATACAAGTATGCTAATATTTTTATTATGTGCTTACAAGTATGAAACTAATTTGTATTTTGGATAACAAATGTATGCAATTGTCCTGAATATGTGCATATAAGTATGCAACTATTTTGTATATGTGCATATAAATATGCAACTTTTCTTTAATAGTGGATAAAATTGTACGCTTCTAATTTGAATATGCGCATACAGATATGCAATTGTTCCCTATATGTTCATACAGATATGCAACTATTTTGAATATATGTAATACAACTATTATTAACAGTTGCATAAAAGTATGCTGATATTCTGGATATATGTGTACATGTATGCATATAATTATAATATGCTGCAAATGTGTGTGTAGTTTTATTTGATTAATGCTGATAAGGTTTATTAATAATTTTCTTCTTTGTATAACAGTGTTCCTGCTAATGTTGGTGTATTGGTCTTGTTGAAGTTTGGGAATGATAGCTTTTCTATACGTCTTTATTTTGATAGTACTGTTGATATTGTGAGAGATGCTGTTTGTGGTAAATGGATTGATTTAAGTCCATTGTCATTTGAATTGTATCACATTAGAGATGGCTTGAGAAGGAATATTCAAAGTAATTCTGATCTTCGATCTATTCTATTGTTGGCTGCACATAATCATGAGGATTATTTGGTTTTTTTTGTTGAGGTCAATCGTAGTAGTTCGTCAGTTAACAATGCTAGGTCAGATGATGTTTCTTGTGGTAGTGATTCTTCTTTTTCTAGTACATGTGATTCAAACAATCAATTGAAACAATTGTTGAGAAGTGATTTGAATCAACCTGTTTTTTCTGGTGTTGGTCAGCAATTTCCAGGAGGTGTTACTGAATTTAGGTTGTATGTGATGATGTATAGTATGAAGACTGGATACAAGCTTAATTTGGTTAAGAATGACAAGGAAAGAGTTACAGCCGTTTGTTCTAAGCAAAATTGTACTTTTAGGATTCATGCTTCTGTTAAGTTCAATCTTCCTGGCTATTTTGTTTTAAAGAGATTTCAACCTGATCATACTTGTGGTGCTGGAATTCATGATATAAACAATCCTGTTGTATCCAACAAATTCATTAAGTTGTTAGTTTATGATCATATTCATTCTAATCCATTAATGAAGACCAAGGATATTATTAATTTGTTTCAAACCGAGTATAATGTTATTTTGAAGTATTACTATGCTTATAGTGGGAAGAAGTTGGCATTAGAAGAGTTACATGGAAGCGATATAATGTCTTATCATCATTTGCAGTCATTTTGTGATGCTGTTGTTACTACTAATCCTGGGAGTAAAGTTGTGTTGGAGTGTAATGATGATACACGTCAATTTGAAAGGGTTTTTATTGGTTTCGAAGCTTGTGCACATGGATTTCAATATTGTCGTCCTTTAATTTTTGTTGATGCTACTTTTATGAAAGGAAGAGCTCAAGGTTGTTTGATGGCTGCTACTGGTAAAAATGGAAATGAAGGTATGGTGTTTTGTCAGTTTATAACTGTATGTGTATGCATAAAAGTATGCAGTTATATTTATTATATGCATTCATGTATGCAACTATTCTGGATGAATGCATAGGGATATAATAATCTTCTATATGTATGCATACAATTATGCAGCTATTCTTAATACATTCATAGAAGTATGTAAATATTATGAATACATGCATTCATTTGCATGCATCTATTCTGAACAAGTGCATACTTGCATGCATCTTTTTTGAATAAGTGCATATATGCATGCATCTATTGTGAATAAGTGTAAATATTATGAATACATGCATTCATTTGCATGCATATATTCTGAATATGTGCATACTTGCATGCATCTGTTCTGAATAAGTGCATATATACATGCATTCATTTGCATGCATCTGATCTAAATAAGTGCATACTTGTATGCATCTGTTTTGTAAATTTGCATTCAAGTATGCTATTATTTGGAATACATAATAAGGCAACTGATCTAAAAATTTGCAAAAATTATTTATAATTGTTGCTGATTTTATTTTTTGTTTGATAATATGTTTGTTTCTGTTAACAGGTTTTTTTCCTTTAGCAATTGCTATTGTGTCTGGGGAAGATGAAGACAATTGGATTTGGTATTGTGAACAACTGAAAGAGTTTCTTAAGGATGATAGTAGAAGCTTTGTTTTCATTTCTGATCGACATCCTGGTATTCTTGTTGCTATTCCAAAAGTGTTTCCAAATTCAGTTCATGGTTCTTGTTTTTATCATTTGAATAACAATTTAAAGGTTACTCTAAAATCTGAATTTTCCAAATCAAACAAGAAGTTGTTGTTAGATTTGTTTGCACGAGTTGCTTATGCTTCTAATTTGATTGATTTTAATGCTGCATTGAAGAATTTTAGAGATGTTGGAGGATCCAAAGTGGTAAATTTTTTGAGCGGAATTCCTTTTGAGAAGTTTGCAAATGTTTTTTTTCCTGGTTGTCGTTATGGTGAGATGTCTTCTAATTGTTCGGAGAGTTTTAACAAATGGATTTTGGAGGAAAGACATTTACCAATTACTGCTTGTTTGGATAAAATTAGAATGAAGTTAATGAAACTTATGTCTGACCGTCGTGAAGTTGCTTCTACTTGGAATAGTGTTTTATGTCCTGTGATTGAAACTCGATTAAGAAACCTTTATTTGGAAGGAGCTTCATGGTTTGTTATCAAATCAAGTGAATATGTGTTTGAAGTGCATTCTCCGGTCCATCAATCCGTTGATTTACATAGTCGAGTGTGTTCTTGTAACATGTGGCAAATTAATGGTTTTCCTTGCTCTCATGCTATACGATGTATTTTAAGTTGTGAGAAGTTGGATGTATATGACTACATCGAGGATTACTTCAAAGTTTCTTATTTTCGATTAGCTTATTCTCATGCAATCGATCCTATCATAGACTTTATGGGTGAAGATGTTGCAATTGAAGATGCAATTATAGCTCCTCCAAAAGGTAGAAGAATGCCCGGTCGTCCATCGTCTTCTAAAAGGTTAAAATCTGCTGGTGAATTTACAAAGACTATTAGATGTGGGTTATGCAAAAAGTTGGGTCATAATAAAAGGACTTGTTCTTTACAAGGAAACTAATTGCAATTTGGTTTAGTATTTTAATATGTTTGTAACTAGTTTGAATTTTTCTATTTTGTTGTTTACTGTTTGTAACCAAGTTGAATATTTGTGTTATGTTTGTAACTTTGGTTTATTATTTTAATGTTTCTGTGCTGAAGTTTGGTTTTGTATTTTGAATATTATTGTCAATATATGTGTTCTGTTTTGCATACATGTATATATGCATACTGTGAATGAATGTAAGTAGCCTGTTGTTTTCCTGTATATATGCATACATGTATGCTGCTATTTAGAATGTTTAGCATTCTAGTATGCAACTTTTCTGTATAGATGCATACATTCCGGCTATAGATTTGTATACAGTACACATACATACTGTGAATTTGTGTGTAGTGTTTTGTGATGAAGTTTGGTTTATTGTTTATGTGAATACTGTGTATGAATGTAAGTAGCCAGTTTTTTTTCCTGTATATATGCATACATGTATGCTGCTATTTGGAATATTAGCATTTTAGTATGTAACTTTGCTATATAGATGCATACATTCCGGCTACAAATTTGTATACAGTATATATATATTCAGATTTTCTTAATATGAGCATATGATTTTGCATTTACAATGATTAGATGCATACATTAGAGTAATAAATTGGTATAAAGAACATAAATTCACGTTTTCTAAATATACGCATATAAGTATGCAACTATTTTGGATATGTACATAATAGTATGCGATTTTTTAACAATTGATTAAATCAGCAACAGTAATGTAAGAAATATAAGTAAAATTGAATGAACTTAACTCAATACAAAAAATTACACATTGATTCAGCTTGAAAACTATATAATCACTTTCCAGTAGTTCATACATTGTACTTTAGTCAGAATATTTACAATACTTTGATCAGTGTATTTTAGCCAAAATATTTACAAGAAGTGAAAAGACCATTTTCCATAAATTTAAGCAGAAGGTTTGTTTGCATCTGAAAATATAAAGTTCTGTGTCAGGTCTTCTTCTGGAGTCCAACTATGAGGTTTGCGATTGAGAAGTTCGTAAGCAAGCTTGGCCTGTTGTAGATAAATAGTCGCAGGCTTGTACATTTCATCCTGTTTATCAATTTCTTTGTACTCGCTTCTCTGTTTCATCATGTTAATAACGAACATTCCACAATCGACCCTGCAGAATTTGTAAAACATGATTAATATTATGCTAGTATTTAAGAAAGCTGCATACAAGTATGCACATATTCATACTATATCAGTAAATAATTGTAAATACAAGTATGTAAATACAAGTATTGTAAATACAAGTATGCATACAAGTGTAAAATAATTGTAAATACAAGTATGCAATTATTTTTATTTACTTACGTGGCGCCTTGTTGTGGGCAATTAGCAATTTCAAGTTGTCCATGTTTCTGAAATTTCTTGTTCTCTAGCTTTTTCAGCAATCCACTGATGTAAATTCTCTGTATATGTATAAAAAAAACACATACATCTGACTATTTATAACAGTTTATATACTAGTTTGAATGTCAATTATCTTCAATTTACATACAAAATCTCTTGCAAGTCTTTGGTGATTTCCTCCTTCACGACGATTTTTGTTGGAATCGTAATGTATCCATCTTCTACTGTCTTTTATAAATTCTAACAATGAAAAATGGTTTCCTTCGTGGATAGGAATCAATATTTTTGTGCTTGTGTTGTAGAATGTTTGCACTTTTTTATCTATGAAATACTCTCTGTTTTCTGATGATTCATTCTTAATTAATGCCTGTAATTGCAATCATTTTAGTGAGAAATTTTTTTGATGTTACAAGAAAATTTTGCTAGAAAAATAATAAAAACTTACAGAAGCTATAGTTCTGATGTACATGATTTCTGGATGGTCATTGTTGAGCTCATGTGCACACCAGTCAATTATCTGTTTAAATTAGTAGATTGTAAATGTTAAGAAAAACTTCCAGCTAATAATCATCATATGATACTATATTTGAATTTGACTGCGGCTATACCTGTGAGTCAAGGAATCCTCCAGCTATTAAATCAGCCAATGAAACTCCAAAAATGTATATGTCTGCGTCGCCATTAAGGTATGCACTTCTACTGCTAATTTATGTAATATATTTAGAGAATTTCTAGAAATATATTAGCACTGATCTATGCATCTAATCTTAATAATTGCATATATATATATATATATACAACTTTTATTTTTAATTAAAACATTTAGAAAATTTAATTAAGTTTTTAAGTAATTTTACCCCAGGTCTGAATTTGAAAAATATGCTTCTAGTTTCTGGATTTGATCCTCTGGTAGTTGCTTAACATTGTTAAATTTCCTGACGTCCATTTTTGTTCGTACATTCGTTTCTTCTGATGTTGTTCTCATCTCATAATCCTCAACAATCACGGTTTCTGTTTGTTCCTGTTTTTTCCTGTTTTTTTGGGCTGCAGCTGAGAATAATATAAGATATTAGCAATGTATTGATGGAAACTTTCTATTTGGAATATTATTACCATTAGAATTTTTTTTTTACCTTTTTGATTTCTAACATTTTGAAGCTTCAGCTTCTTTTGCTTCCCGTTGTCATTATTCTTCTCCAGCTCTTTTATGTCTTTTGATTTTTCATCATCAATTTTATGATCATTATTCTTTTCCATGTTATCTATTTACATATTATTAATCTCATCAATAAGTGAATAGATGCACACAAGCAAGCAACTATTCAGAAATAGCTGTACACAAACATGCAACTATTTTTGAATAGTTGCAAACAAGCATAGAACTATTCTGAACAAATGCACCCAAGCATGCAACAATTAGTAATAGATGCACAGAAGCATGCAACAATTACTATAATTATTTTTTACCTTTTTCCTTTTCCACCTCCTTCTGTTCTTTCTCCACCTCCTTCTGTTCTTTGTCCACCATGTTCTTTTCTTTCTCCATCTCCTTCTCTGGCTTCTTTGGCTCCTGTTTCTTCTCCACATCTTTCTGTTTTTTCTCCGCCTCATTCTCTGGCTCCTCTTCCTTCTGTCCAACCTCATCATTGTTCTTCTCTGTATCTACTTCCATGTTATCAATCTGATCAATATTTCTTGTATCGGCTTTTTTATCTTTATCCTGCATGCCAACATCTAAATTTTTTTGCGGTTCTTCATTTCCTTCTTCTGCAGTGTTTTCTTTTTCCACATTATCTCTGTCAACATTTTCATTCTTGTCACCTTCGGCACTTTTATTCTCATCATCATCGGCATTATTATTCTCATCTTCATTTTCATCGTTCATATTAAGCTTTTCCTGCTTTTCATCCTCACTCTCGTCATTATTTTCACTTTCATTGTCATTGTTCATATTATCATTTTTCTGCTTTTCATTCTCACTGTCATCGTCATACTCAGCCTCACTTTCATTGTCACTTTCATTCTCAATCTTATCCTCATTATCCTCTTCCTCTTCATTATCCTCACTTTCATCATTATCCTCATTTTCAATTGCATTTGCATCTTTTATTCGAAGTTGTACTTTTCTTCCCTTTTCTTCACTCTCAGTGCTTTCGTCACTCTCAGTGCTTTCTTCACTCTCATTAATTTTCTCAGTATCAGTGTTTTCGTCACTCTCCTTATTTTCCTCACTTTCATCTTCTTTAGATTCATCACTGTCAGCAAGTCCTTGTAGTCTTTTTTTTAACCTTAAATTTTCCTGTTTAAGTTGTTTATTTTCTTGTTGTAGCTTTACTATCAAGCTCGTGTAATTTTCCACCCGTTTTTGGTAAACTGCTTCGTACTCTTTGTCTTTGTAAATAGCTTGTTCTAACAGTTCTAAATCCTTTCCTTGGGACTCCTGAAAACAAAGGGAGCAAATGTTCAACTAATACTGAAAATAAATGCAGTAAAGTATGCATCTGTAGAAAATAAGTGCATACATCCATGCATTTTTTATACAGATGAATACATAGATGCTTCTGTTCAAAATATATGCACAAATATATGAAACTGAATTTGACTGTTGTGAATAGACACATAGATGCGTGCATGCAATTGTTATGATTATAATCATACATGGACGCACCTCTTTATAATAGATGCATACAAGTATGTAACTATTCCTATATATCTGCATACTTGTATGCAACATTTTTAATATGACACTAAAAAATTATTCAAAATTAAATATCACTTACAGTTGTGTATTTGATGTTTATTAACATGTTTGGCTTCAACAATTTTATATCCCATTTTGCAGCCAGAGGATATACATCACTGTATTCTTTCTTTGTATTTTTTAGAACATAGGTTTTTTCGCAAACCCACCACTGAAAAAAAAAATTATTAGAATGAACAATAATTAAATAAGAAACACAAAAAAGTTCAAAATAGTACCAGCAATAGTGTCACACAAGCATTAATCTTGCGTGGTGTATCACAGTATTTTTCCACTTGGGTTATGAGATGGTTGTGTATGGTTTTTGGCCAAGATATTTTCATTAATTTTTGGCTGCATACACAATATGGAATCAAGGTCCATGGTAAGCTGTATTTTGTGTTTGTTAGAAGAAATGTTGCGGCCAAATAAAGAAGAATAAGCTTCACTGCATCAAATTTTGCTTCGGCTGTGTCTTCTTTTAATGTCAAAAAAATCTGTCTCTTTATATTTTTCTTGTTGACTGAGGCTTCTCCTTTAAAATGTCTTTCCATGAACGATTTATATTCTTCATCTTCCTTCTCGTTCTTTTTCAAGTGCCCTGTTGTTTTTATTATCTGTCCTTGTATTGGAGCACCTAGTAAATCTTCAACATCTTCTTGTGTAAAAGTTAGCATGATATCACCAAACTGAAAATATTTTAAGTTCTTCTTGTAGTTCTTGATGATGAGATCTAAAGTTGTAGAATTTTTAATGGTTTCTGCAGGTGAAATGAGCCCATCAAGAATCACGTTAATAAACTTGTAGAGCGGCAGTTTTTTCAAATATTTTGAATGTTGTGCTGTAAATAGTTGATCTTTGTTTATGTTTTCCACCAACTCAATGAACGCCTTAATATTATTTCTATAAACATTGTCCTTCCTGGGAAGCATTTGTTCATCTGCAATTTTCCTTCGTTTGATTATTGGTGCATGTTTTGAAAGGTTTTCTGTGAGAATTATTGCTGTTTCTTTTTGAATCTCTTCATTATCTCCTTGTTCAACATTTGCTCTCTGTAATAAGGGTTAAAAAAAAATTAAATAAGTTTTGAATATATGAAGATATTTGAGCACTTTTGTGCGACTATTCTTAATAAAATTACACAATCGTGCAACTATCATAAATAATAACACACAAGTGTGCAACTATCCTGAATAATAGCACAGAAGTGTGCAACTATCCTGAATAAAAGCATATAAGAAAGAAAATATCCTGAACAATAGAATATAGGAATGCAACCATCGTGATTAAAATCGTAGAAGCATGCAACTATCCTGAATAATAGCACACAAGCATGCAATTATCCTTAATAAAAGCACACAAGCATGCAACTATCCTGAATAATAGCACATAAGCTTACAACTATCCTGAATAAAAGCACACCACAAGCATGCGACTATCTTGAATAAAGCACACAAGCGTGTGACTATCCTGAATAGAAGCACGCATGCGTGCCACTATCCTGAATAAAAGCACGCAAGCGTGCGACTATCCTGAGTAAAAGCACGCAAGTGTGCGACTATCCTGAATAAAAGCACGCAAGCGTGTGACTATCCTGAATAAAAGCACGCAAGCGTGCAACTATCCTGAATAAAAGCACACAAGCGTTGGAATATCCTGAATAAAAGCATGCAAGCGTGCGACTATCCTGAATAAAAGCACGCAAGCGTGCGACTATCCTGAATAAAAGCACACAATCGTGCGACTATCCTGAATAAGAGCACACAAGAGTGCGACTATCCTGAATAAAAGCACACAAGGGTGCGACTATTCTGAATAAAAGCACATATGCGTGCGACTATCCTGAATAAAAGCACGCATGTGTGCGACTATCCTGAATAAATGCACTCATGCATGCCACTATCCTGAATAAAAGCACACATGCATGCCACTATCCTGAATAAAAGTACGCATGCGTGCGACTATCCGGAATATAAGCACGCATGCATGCGACTATCCTGAATAAAAGCACACAAGCATGCGACTATTCTAAATAAAAGCACACAATTGTGCGACTATCCTGAATAAAAGCACACAAGCGTGCAACTATCCTGAATAAAAGCACACAAGGGTGCGACTATCCTGAATAAAAGCACACAAGCGTGCGACTATCCTGAATAAAAGCACGCATGCGTGCCACTATCCTGAATAAAAGCACGCATGCGTGCGACTATCCAAAATAAAAGCACGCATGCAAGCGACTATCCTGAATAAAAGCACGCATGCGTGCGACTATCCTGAATAAAAGCACACAAGCATGCAACTATCCTGAATAAAAGCACACAATCGTGCGACTATATTGAATAAAAGCACACAAGTGTGCAACTGTCCTGAATAAAAGCACACAAGCGTGCGACTATCCTGAATAAAAGCACAAATGCGTGCCACTATCCTGAATAAAAGCACGCATGCGTGCGACTATCCTGAATAAAAGCACGCATGCGTGCGACTATCCTGAATAAATGCACACAAGCATGCGACTATCCTAAATAAATGCACATAAGGGTGTGACTATCCTGAATATAAGCACACAAGCATGCGACTATGCTGAATAAAAGCACACAAGCGTGTGACTATCCTGAATAAAAGCACGCATGCGTGCGACTATCCTGAATAAAAGCATGCATGCGTGCGACTATCCTTAATTAAAGCACGCATGCGTGCGACTATCCTGAATAAATGCACACAAGCACGCAACTACCCTAAATTAAAGCACACAAGGGTGCGACTATCCTAAATTAAAGCACACAAGGGTGCGACTATCCTGAATAAAAGCACACAAGCGTGCGACTATCCTGAATAAAAGCACACAAGCCTGCAACTATCCTGAATAAAAGCACACAAGGGTGCGACTATCCTGAATAAAAGCACACAAGCGTGCAACTATCCTGAATTAAAGCACACAAGCATGCAACTATCCTGAATAAAAGCACACAAGCGTGCGACTATCCTGAATAAAAGCACAGAAGCTTGCAACTATCCTAAATAAAAGTACACAAGTGTGCAACTATCCTAAATAAAAGCATACAAGCGTGCAACTATGCTGAATAAAAGCACACAAGCGTGCGATTATCCTGAATAAAAGCACACAATCGTGCGACTATCCTGAATAAAATCACTCAAACGTGCAACTATCCTGAATAAAAGTTCACAAGCGTGCAACTATCCTGAATAAAAGCACACAGGCGTGCAACTATCCTGAATAAAAGCACACATGCATGCGACTATCCAGAATAAAAGCACACAAGCGTGCGACTATCCTGAATAAAAGCACACAAGCGTGCAACTATGCTGAATAAAAGCACACAAGCGTGCGACTATGCTGAATAAAAGCATACAAGTATGCAACTATCCGTAATAAAATCATCCAAGAATGCAACTAACGTGAATAAAATCACACATGTGTGCAACTATTCTGAATAAAAGCAGACAAGCGTGCAACTATCCTGAATAAAAGCACGCATGCGTGCAACTATGCAGAATAAAAGCACACAAGCGTGCGACTATTCTGAATAAAAGCACACAAGCGTGCAACTATTCTGAATAAAAGCACACAAGTGTGCGACTATCCTGAATAAAAGCACACAAGTGTGCAACTATGCTAAATAAAAGCACACAAGCGTGCGACTATGCTGAATAAAAGCATCAACTATGCAACTATCCATTATAAAATCATCCAAGAATGCAACTATCGTTAATAAAATCACACATGTGTGCAACTATCATGAATAATAGCACAAAAGTGTGCAACTATCCGGAATAAAATTATGTAATCAAGCAACAAACATTAATAAAATCATATTAATAATTTTATCCGGAATAAAATTATGAATAACAACAGTTACGCATGCGACTATCATTAATAAAACCACACAAATGTGCAAGAATTTACACTAACAGCATTCAAGGATGCAACAATTTTAAGTAACAGCAAATTTTGATAATAATTCGAAAAATCAGTAAATACTGAAGTTTTTTAGTAACTAAGTACAATATTTGCCACAATCACTTTCGATTACTGTTGTTTACAATCTATAATATATATTTTTCATAAACAGTGAAATATGAAATAAAGAATACAAAAATATACCTTCCCTCGCACCATTGTTGATAAAACGAAAATGATTTTCCAGTTTTCAGAAGATCGAGATTAAGTGAAGATCGCGATTAGGGTTTGATTTATTTTGTTGATCGACTGATTTAGAACATTGATTTGTTGTATGTAGTCGCGGTTAGGTTTATGAGGCGACATAAGGGTAAAACTGGAAATAATAGACCCGGATTCAAAAATAGGGACCTAATTTTTAATGTTACAGCAGCTGGACTTTTTTTTTATTTTGAAAGTTAATAGGGATGTTAGCCTAACGTACCCAAAATATATATATATATAAATTTCATCGATTTCTATTTAAAATGTATTTTATAAATCGTTTTAAATTCGTTTTAAAAACGATTTCAACTTCATATTCAATTTTAAATCAAAATTGAGTATTCCATATCATTAATATATAAATGATAATATTTTCAAAACATTAGATTTTGAAATCTTTTCTTTTTCGATATTCATTATAAAAATGAATAAAATCGATATAAATATCGTTCGCGTCAAAATGGCGCATAACTAATCAACACGGCTTCATATATTTCAATATTTTCGTGTTCGTCCAAAATCAGAAATCAAAATCATAATCTGATCTTTTACTGAATATTATTTTAAAATATTCGTTATTTTCCAAATTGGAATGAGACCCAATCAATTACCATATAATATTAATTATATGGATTCCATACAACACATGTATATAATAACAATGATAAACAATCATCCAGAGTGCATCACACAACTGCATAAGCATTAAATAGAAATAATTAACGCTTACAACAGCCTGTCAACCAATCGATCGACATACAACTAAACAATTGGGATTAGTGTACGCCAAATATCATCCCAATACCCGTGTGGGGCTTCAATCAACAAACACAAATTTTATTTTTGCACTTGGGCGATGTGTAAATTTATCGTCCCAATCAATATCAGTCAAATGGGTGTACCCAAACAAATCGTCCGATTTGTAAATGAATATTTATTTTCGTTTCAATAAATATTTTATTTCATTTATTTATACAATAAAAATGATATTTTTATTATTCTAATACTTTATTCAACATATGAATATTTTATATTCCATTCCATATCACAATCACAATCAATTTCCATAACACAATACAATCAAACAAGTCGTCCATGGTCTGCGGACGACGGTGTCGGGAGCTACTAAGCCCCATCTGCAGCCTAGTATATATTTAACTAGAAACTAAAATTAGAGTGAGAAGTTCTCGCCTTGATCGGTTTTGAAATCGTTAAAAACGATTATTTTAATAAAATTAAACCCGGTGTTTAATTTAATCAAAATTTGTAACTGCTTCTGATTGACATAGAAATATGTTTATTTTATGCTCTTATATCTTATTTTTTGTATATAAATAAATATTACTTGGGTATTGTTTTGTTACTTTTACAGATGTTCCAACCCATCCCGCATGCAACCAGAAAAGTAGAGAAATAGAGGTCAAATTGCTATCTATTTACATTTTGAAGATTTGCATATGAAGACGCCACATCTAGTTGCTGTTGGACAAGAAAATGACTGATTTAGAGGCCTTTCACATCTCAAATCAAGGGAGGATTGTCAAAGAACAAAGAGGAAAAGAAGAAAGGCCAAAAATTTAATTGATTTAACTGAGGCCCATTTGAGACTCTCATTGTAAACTCTTTTGTGAATTCCCTAAGGCCCATCTATCATTGTATTAGGGTTAGGGTTAGGGTTTGGTTATTCCCTATAAATACCCTTGTAATGTCATTGTAGCCACCATCCATTATTCTGTATTCTCTTCTCCATTAATAAAAGATCTTCCTTTTTACTATTTCTGCATTTTTCTTTCTTAGCAATAGGTGTTGTCTTCACAATTAGTTTTGGAAGAGCACCAATTGTATTTTACATTTGTTTCATTAGTGATTAGTCGTTTGATTAGTTTCAACGACAATCCTAATTTTATTTTTGTTGTTCTTCTTATTCTGCACTTTTATTTTCTGCATTGTTGTTCTTGTTTTGCAATTTACTTTCTTTAGTGATTAATCGTTGATTAGATTCAACGATAATCCTAAGTTCGCAAATTCAGTTTGTTTTTATTTCAACAAAATCTCCAGGCTTCGTCTAACTCGCCCAGGAGATTAGATAAATAATTTGATTTTAATTTACCTCCCTATGTTCGACCTGTATGCTACACACCTGTGCGCTTGCAGAATTTTATTACAAATATCGCGCTTTTCTAATTCATAGATTATCGACGATCAAGTTTTTGGCGCCGTTGCCGGGGAGGTAACGATTGAATTTTATTGTTTATTTAATTTCCGATTCGTGTTAGTTTTTATTTTATTTTGTATATATTTTTGTTTCTTGTACATATAGAAAAAAATCTCAATTAGTGATGTGGCGTATTAATTACATTGATACTGTCATGAACTAAGCAAGAGAAAAAAATAATTTCTTGCCTTTTTTTTCTTTCAATTTCTTTTCCTATTTTCAATTATTCCTTTCCATCTTTCAATCCTCCTTCCTACTTTTATATTCATTTCATTTTTCAATCCTCCTTCCTACTTTTATATTCATTTCTTCTTTTACAATCTTTCAAAAAAAAAAAAAATCTTGCCCCTTTTTCTTTTTATTTTCCTTCTTTTTATTTTCATTTATTTCTTTTTTTTTTTTTGCATTTCTTCGAATCTAATTCTTTCTTCAAAAAGAAAAAATATATACAAAAAAAGAAACTTGCTAATTTTTCTTCAATTTCTTTCCATCTTTCTACCACCTCGCTGATATTCACATTTTTCTTTTCCCTTTCCTTTTCTTTTTATTTGTTTCCATCTTTTGTCTGCAACTTTCTAAAAAAAAAAAACTTTCGAAATTTCTTCTCTGTCTACTTTGATTTCTTTCTTGTTTTTGTCTGCTTTTATTTCTTTCCTCAATTTCTTCTACCCTTCCTCTCTACTCAAAAAAACCTTGCTTTTTTCTCTTATTTCCTTTCTCTTTTAATTTTTTTTCCTTTTTTGTCTGGGTTTTTACCATTCATTTCTTTCCTTTTCTTCTTGTTCAAATTTTTATAAAAAAAACTTGCATTCTTTTTTTTTCTTTCCAATTGCATTTCTCATTCACCTCCTACAATCTCTCTTTCCATTTTTTCATTTATTTCTTTCCGGCTTTCTCCTTCATTAAAAAAAACAACTTTCAATTTTCCTTTATTCTTTCCATCTTTTCACTTTCTTTCCAATCATCTACATTCTTTTTCTTTTTACAAATTTCAAAAAAAAAAAAGATTCCTCTTTTGCAAAAAAAATTCCTTTCTTCTTTTGTCTTTCTTGTTCTCAATACATTTGATTTCTTTTCTTCTCTTACAAATTCCCTTTCTTTTCAAAAAAAAAAAAATCCTCTTCTAATTTTACAACAATAAACAAAAGAAAAAAATTCTTTTTGTTTTTGTCTTCTCTTTTATTGCTTTCCCTTCTCAATATCTTTTCCAAATCTTTTACAATTACTTTCCTTCCTTCCTTTACAATTCTCTTTCTTTCCTGAAATCTCTCTTCCCATTTTTTTTGTCATTTGTTTCTTTCCTATTTGTCCACTTTTTCAACAATAATAAAAAAGGGAAGGTCATAAAAAGATTCATTCTTTTTTTTTCAATTATTTTTCCCTGCTTCATTTCTTCCCTCTGATCAAATACCCCTTCCTCTCACATAATCTCATTTCACCACAGTTTTTTTCAATCCACACTTCAGCACCATCTTCTCCAAAAAGTTAGCTTTTTTTTTGTTAATTCCTTTGTTTCTTTTTCTTGTGCTTTTTTTGTTATTCATATCATTCAAAAAAAACCAAAAAAAAGAGAGATTTCGAACTAAGGACAAGGTGACTGGAGTTCAAGCAACAAACCAAGATTTCAGAAATCAAAAGAAATTGCAAATACTGAGATTTCAATCATTGACGCTACTCATTTTTTCTGGATGGACAGCCATGCCCCACTGTAATAATTTCTGAACTCTACAGGTGCTCTGCTGCTTTGAAAAATATAGAAATTGCTTGTAAAAATCTTCTGCAAGTGCAGCGGCTTGCTTGTACAATATTTTAATTTTCTGATATTATTCTATGACTGTTCTTTGACTGATATTTCAGATTCTGTTTGTGTGGAACGAATTTCCATAACTAAAATCATCACTCTCGTCATTTTTCAATTCTGACACTTGACTTGATTTGCAAAATAATATAATTGAAAAGTGGTGTTTTGTGAAGTTAATTGTCTCATATAATTGGATCGCGGATATATATTAGTTCAATTTATTGAACTTCTAGCAAAAGAGGTTGCATACTACCCGTAAAACATTGGTCGTATCCCTTAGTATTTATACTATACGTGAACGGCCATAAGACCCTCTTCCCCCTTCCAATTGAGTCAGTTAACTAATAGAGCACAACTGAGTATTTTATACTATTTTGAAGTGAGAATAATTTCTGTTTTGCCGTGACTTCTTTAAAATGTCTAATTCAAAAAAATCATTGAGAGATATGTGGGATAATAATCGGAGTAGACGTCCTCTTGAAGAGTATGAATACGAATTACAACTCATGAGGCAAGATTTTCCAAAATTTCTCGAGCCAAATGTCAACAATTTTCAAAATTTTCAAAATGACCAAAGTTATGATCGAAATGACGACTTCAATTCAAATTTCAACAATTTCGATTATGGGCCACATCCACATGAAAATAACTTTGAATATCAATATGGCTTTGATCCACATCATTATGGGGTTGAAAACCAAAATTTTCAAAATTATAGCCCATATCAACATCCTGAAAATAACCAAAATTGCAATTCTCTCTCAAATTTTAATAGTTTTGGTTATGAACAAAATTTCTATGATCAAAATGATTTCCAATATCATTGTCAGTTTTCTGAAAATTCAAACAACTACCACATTGGAAATAATATTGATTGTGAAATTAATGTGGACTATAATTTTGAGAATCAAGAAATCCAAAACGAGAGCTCTCAAATCAACGATCGTCTTAACATTCTTAGAGAGAGGGAAGAAAGACTAAATAAAAAGGCCGATGAACTTCTTTGTTTATTGATATCTTTGAAAGAACAACGAGAGCAACAGAATCAAATTCAAACAAGCGATGAATCAGAAGATAATCCATTCTTTACGGATAGTGAAAATTTTCAGATAACAACTTTCGAAATTGAGAATAACGATCTAAATGAAGTTGCTCACAATTCAGTAAATGATTTGGACTTCAACTCTTTTCAGAAAAAAGATTTAAGCTTGGATTTTGATCTTTCTCTTTCCAACTACGAGAAACCTGAAAATTTTGAAATTGAACAAAATGAAAATGTTTAATTTTTCAAAAACTCAGAAGTGGAAATGGATTTGGACGAACATGAATTCTTTGGATTGTACGAGGATAAGTTGCCAAATGAGGAAGAAATAGATTCACGTCACGAGTTCGAAAAGTTTAACTTTGAGAAAATTTCAAATGAACTTGAATTTGTCAGTATCGAAAATACGTTGTCAATTAATGATGAGAAATGTGATCACATAGTCTTGAACAACACTCAAATTTCAAATTTCACTGAATTTATATATGATCACAAATTTTTGAAAAATTACACTGATAAATTTGTTGAACACATGAACTATTTTTGGAATGTTAGCTTTGTTGAAAAACTTCATGTTAGGACGACCCTGGATATTTATCTCCTGGACTATAAATCTAGGTTTAAAGATGAGATGATTTTCAAAAACTCTTGCTTGTTAGAAAACATGTCTAGACACAGTGGGAATGGGACTCATAGGGCTAGAACCAAGTGTGGGGGGAAAAGATGGTGGTATTCTTTGCATCGCATGCACCGAAAACACATATATCATTGTACATATGATCCATTCTTACATATAGTTAGATTGCATTTCATTCTACAAATAATTTTGCATCTCATTCACCTTTGGGTACGATCTTTCAAATTTGGGAAACGTTTACAGTGTGGACACTGTATAGTTCTAGTGTGGGGGGGAGTCTGCATTGCATTCTTTTGATTTTTCTTTAATTTTTCTTTCTTTCTTTTCAATTAGGACCATCGTGCATTTTAGATCGTAGTAACATACCATTTTTTTTTGAAAATACGACTCATTATAGATTTGATACAACAAAATAAGTTAAGAATTGTTAATCAGTTGATAGTATTTTTTTCTCTCAGCTAAGATCGAATATGAAATATAATGAAAAGTTTAATTTTGAGGGATAATAGTGTAACCGGTACATAGGGAGATTCTTAGGTGATGGCCATGAAATCTATTCTATATTGTAGTCTTTGTTTAAATAAGTGGAGGACTTAAAATACTTATATTGGCTTTTCAAATCTTTAAAACTAAGTTGTGTTAAGTTGAATTTGCGTAACTCTCTTTTGTGCTTATAATTTCAATAATAATAATAATAATAATAATAGTAATCCAAGGGTATCCTGAAACACCCCACCTCCGTTAGGGTCACTCTCAAAGGGAATGCCCTAATTTTGGTGGAGGTTTATAAGTGTAAGTCACAGATATACAAGACAGATATAAGAACACATATTTTTGAACAGCGGAAAAACAACAACTTTCATTTCATTAAAAATACGTGTTACAACAACCATACCATAATTGTCTTACAATACTTCCAAAAACATAACATCTTCATAACTGTCTTGATTACATTATTTAAAGAAGCATAAAGAAAACATAAATAAACTGCAAAAGTCCCATAGTTGCTGTCCAAAGCCATAGTCCAAAACGAAAAAGATCCAAGCAATACATTCTTTCTCTTCAAGCTGGATATGAAGGCTGGTCAAGCTGCGGTATTCCCTCCCTGTGGACCTGGGGGGGGGGGGGGGAAAGGAAGAAAAGAAGACGAAAGAAAAGTAGAGTCAGACATAAAGCCTGAGTAAGTCTAGGACTATTCAGTCTATGAATAAAGAACTGGGTATGATAAGTATAAACTAGAAATGGGAAAGCACCATAAACTTAGTTAAGTTGTCTAGGGTCGAATATACTATCGTACCCCATATTAATCTCTGTACCCATATAAACTAGTTCCCAACAGGCACCCCATAATCAGGGTGAAGTGATCCATTTTATGATGATCAGCTCCTACTCGCATAGTTACATGTGTCTTACGGCCCCCGATGTTGTAGTTACCTATGCTGGTCCCACCATGGGGTGTATCAAGTCCCATGGTGGCGGCCCGACACAATCCTAGAATGCACAGGTATGCTACTGGTGCCCAGTGCCTTATTTTTCTACGCCGGAGTGTGTGCACGCCCACACCCCGTTAGAACCTACACTGCTGCACCACCGCCGTCGATTTTGACCTCTTACAGTCAGCCCAGTAATCGTGCCCCACCCTGCCTAGTTTCAGGGTATCATGATACACCTTATAGGGTTACTGCTGAAAAGGGTCCCCCGCTACTAGGTTTTCTATTTCTAGCCAACATGCTAAGTTGGTTAAGTGTTTTATAAACCTAACCCCCAATCAGTTTGTTTAGTTTAGCATGTTCCATTTTGATTAAGTATTAATATAATTTACTTAATCCTATCAATCCTGACTCAGCCTTAATTGTCTTATTAAAGCCTTGACCTCTCACATTAGACAGGTATTGTTGTGGCTGCCTGTTGCCGGTTAGGTCCGGGCAGTCTTACGCCACAACTCAGTCTAACCTCGGGTCCTTATTGGGCTCCATGTTTAACCACCCACATTGGATAGGTATTGTTGTGACTACTGGACAGCCGGGCGGTTCCGGGCAGGTTTACATCACAACTCAATCCAACCTCGGGTTAAACACATCGTATTTTCTACATTTACATATTTTGTCTCTTTTCTTTATTTTCTTATATGCAAATATTTGCGGCCCATTATTCAAAATCAATTTAGGCTAATGGTGTAAAGGTTTACACCAATCATGGGCCCAACCCATTCTTGAATTTGGGCCCATCTACTTTTATATTTTCATTTATTAATTAATTTGGCCCAACGCTATTTCCCCCGTTTAATACGTTCGTTTATTATAATATATGTTGGGCTTAGCCTTTTAAGCCCAACTTAGCCACGTGAAAAAAGGGAGGCTTAAAACGTGATTATATACACAAAAAAAGGGGAATGTGAACGCATGAACTTGCAGCATAACGTTGGAACTACAAAATAGAAACTGGTGTACTTGCATTGTAGTAACATATACTTTGGTCATAAAGCATAAGTGACAAGAATCAAACCATGTAAACTTGTAGTTAAGTTAAGAATCTAACTAAATTAGATATCATTATTGACACATAGTCTTAACTACAACATAAACCTATATTTTTACTTAGCCATAATGTCAAACATAAGCAAATCATGTTTATAAAATTACTATATGTTTACAAAGGTGCTTACTTTTGTTACTAATACAAAAGTATAGTTCAACTCGAATTATTCCAACTTAATCATGATTTTTAATCTATTCACATAATCATGGCACAAATATACCCAAACATGAAATCATGCTTTTTGATCTATTCATGTAATCATGGCATAAATATTCCTAAACATGAAATCATGGTTTTTACTTTACTCATGCAAACTTGCAATTGGAATGTAAATCTAACTTAGCTATGTGTCACATATATTATCATATAATTCTTGTTAACAATATAGGCCTAACATGTTTTTCAATTAGGCATAATACCAAACATAGCCTAGTCATATTCATAAAATCAACATAAATTCACAAAGAGGCTTACTTTTGTTTCTAATACAAAAGTATGGTTTTATACATAGATCATGATGCCAATTCCAACATAATTTCATATGAATCATAATACCCCAAATTTGATCCAATTACACAAAAGTGATTGTACAAAAATATACATTATGTTGGCATAGTAGCAAAACCACATACTTGCATGAATCTCAATTAAACAACCACAAACATGTAGCTTCAAACATGAATTACATACTTGCGAATATCCCATCGTATACTTGCATGAATCTCAAATAAACTACCGCAAACATGTAGTTTTTATCATGAATTACATACTTGCGAATATCCAATCGTTATATCACAACATTCCAAATCGATTAGAATCATAGCAACGCACAAATATGAATTACTATCACCACAAATCAAGTGTAATTCTCATTTTACACAAATCAAACACAGTTATTTATTCACATCGGAATAGTACTCTACTTACAATCGTGTGACGAATTCTTCAATTCAGGAATCTGAATTTTGGATTTGGAAATGCTATTTGTAAAGACCCGCAACTTCCCCGTAAAGGAAAGTGTCGGATAGTTCGAGAACAAACCACAACAAAACACATACAGAAGAACGTTTCATTGTATATTACAACGATGCATCAGATTACAAGAATATACAGAGTATAAATGAATATTACACAGAAATATCAGAGATTTAAATTACATTTAAATACATCGCAGCGGAAAATAATACAATACACAACTAGAAGGAGATATACGGATACAAAGCTTTCCGGATATCGTTCCAGCTGTAAACCAGGTTCCTGTGAATATAAATCTGCAAAACCAAAACTACTAGCTGCCCGTGTCAAAATAAGGGCACCCAGAGTTTAGGTTAAAACAATAAACTCCAGGTCAGTCATGGGACTGGTGTGAGAACTAAAACAGTTAATCTTTATTTTTAAAGTTAGGTAAATCAAGGGACCACGCCGTATAACACGGAACGGGTTTCCTCCCATGAATACCAGTGCATAAAACAAACAGCGCAATGCTAAATAAAGAAAAATGAAGCTGTTATAAGACCCAGGTCCCATCACACAATGCAACGCAAGCCGGAGGATAGGGTTTTCCCTTATAACAGCCAAAGAATGCTTGATACGGTTAAAACAAATCGTTTGATACTATTATAAGTGCATAGTGTATAAAACAACTTCAAATCATAAGTATCAATCATAGGCGGCATGAGCGCCCCATCCCACTATGTCACCATATATAGGTTTACAAATAAAACCGCAAAGTCACGTATTTGGAAATTGGATTTCCGTCTATGAACCGAGGCAAAAGATAGTCCTCAACCGATTCGAGACAATCTAGCCCATGTCTCAGGTCCCAGACTCAGGTGGGCCTTGGATCGTCAGGGCCGGTCCACCGATGTGGATTATTATGCCTGAACACTACGTCTCTCCGCCCTATGGGGCGTAAATGATCCAACAAATGACTCCATCGGACCCGGATCATCCGATCAAACCGAGGCGCCTTGCAACAGCAACAACCACATAAGTCAAACTCGTCAGGGCGTGTAAAACCACTGACGCCACTTCTAGCTAGAAAGAAACGCAAGTCCTCCCTGAGGTCCGTCTCCCGTTTTTGGTTCATACCGGGTGTAAAACTCGCGAATTCACGTTACACAAAGCTGTGCCACACAGGCTGTGCTTTGATCATCACCACAAGACTTTGCTTTTCAATAGAAGCCTCGATCGATTGCCACTTAGGCATGCCACACAGGCAATTCACTCCATGCGTTTGATATCCATCAATATATAACCCCTGAGCTCGTACGTCTCAGAGAAGGGCGTTAAGCAAGAGAATAAATCCTCCGCCGCCAAACAGATATATATTTAATAGAAATCAATCACACAGACTAAAATCCAATGTCAGACACACAGTCCATTTACAAGTCCGTTCTGGGTCTGAACGAAACCGGAGGCACCTAGTACCCCGCATATCCATCGATCTCCAAGTACGTCTGGACGATCACTAACTGTTTCCATCTTCTTGGGTGTACAGCCCAATCAAGATCATCAGTTATCACCCAAACGACGTGAAGACCTCCGGTCTTCGACCATCGTCTTCATCTTCGACTTATCGTCGTATCAGTTATTCAGAATGGGATAAACCCGGTCTTTCCGAATAACTCGCGTATATTTTAAATAAGTGTTACACAAACACAACATACGCCTCATCCCAATTCATCAGTCACTAACCGCAAATTAATCAAGAGAATAATTTCCCAAATATTAACCCCGAAGGCCGAAACCAACATCAGATCAATATCCAGAAAACCATTCTGTTTGGCTAACCGACAGTTAGTTCCTAAATTTCACATTTATAGGGAAAGGTTCCCATTAATTTTATCCAAGATAAATTCCTTGAATTTATCCTTTAATCTTCTTTTGAATTTCGATTCAACTAGTCGGGATTAACGAAACTTACCGAAGTAATCATTTGTTTTAATTTCCCAATCCCAACCTATTAATCCCATGAAGTAAAACTGGTAATACTTCATATCTAACACCACAGTGTTATCGGTAAATTCAATTACCATTTCACGTTCAAATCTAATTAAAGATTTAACTATCGCCTGGAGCAAAACTGGTGATACTCCATTTTCGATCATTTCAATCTAATTAAAGATTCATTAAAACTCCACTTAGTTTTAATCTTCGACTGGGTTAAAGAATCAGTGTCATTTAAAACACGGTTCACGATAAACCCAAAATCACATTCATTAATTATCGGGTTAAAGAACGAGTGTTGTTTAAAACACTGTTCACGATAAACCCAAAAATCAATATCAATTCAATTCCAATTAAATATTATTTAATTGGTACACTTCATTAAATCTAAATAAAAAGATTTAATCTTTTCTCAACTGGGTTCAAGAACAGTGTTAGTGAAGACACCATCCACGACAAACCCCAAATCACATTTGATATTCAATACAAGGCTCTGAATAGAAAATATACCGGCTTATATTCAATATCAAATTCCACGACTAACAAATGTCGTATTGGAAATAACGATATCAATATATCTTTCAAATTTCCATAACAACACCTGTATAATCACGAATTCCAACATCGAAATATTCCGAAGACAATTTCGATTCAATCCCACTCCAATGCAATCATTGGAAATTCTGGTTACTTTTAAAACCCTTTTCAAATTCAGTTTATTTATTTAAAAATAAATAGAATTATATTTCTAGTTCAAAACTAGTTCATTTCGATAAAAATCTATTTTTATCTTTTCAAATATGGAGTTTTTCATCCCAATTCTTTCTAAATCATTTCTTATGATTTTACACAAATTATTACCATTTTTAATAATTTTATCAAGGCCCGTACAGTCGATTTCCATCAATGGCCATCGAACTGCACTTATAGCGACCTTTTTCAAATTTGATTTGGACATAATTCCAAATCCAACCGTTAGATTTCTAATTTCTAATATCCGTTAGAAAGCTCTTTTCGATACGAACCCAACGGTTCCGGTTTTAGGAGAATCCGACGGTCGGATCTCCCGTAATGCCCGTTTGAAATAAATGGTCGAAATTCGCGAACTGCCGCGGCGCAGCGCGTTCTATTCAGGCCATATATTATATATATAATATATATTTCGTCGATTTCTATTTAAAACGAATTATATAAATAGTTTTAAAATTCGTTTCAAAAGCAATTCCAACTTCCATTCCAATTCAAATCAAAATTGAATTCTTCTTTATAAATTCGTTTTAAAATTCATTTCTATTCAATTCAAATTTCAATTCAATTTGAATTCATTTCAATTCACTTTCAATTCAATTTGAATTCGTTTTCAATTCATTTCATTTCGAAATCGTTTTCTATTCAATTCATTTCGAAATCGTTTTCTATTCAATTCATTTCGAAATCGTTTTCAATTCATTTCATTTCGAAATCGTTTTCAATTCAATTCATTTCGAAATCGTTTTCAATTCATTTCATTTCGAAATCGTTTTAAAATCGATATAAATATCGATCACGTCAAAATGGCGTCAATCTAATCAACACGGCTTCATAAATTTCTATTTTCAAATATTCTATTTCAAATATTTCTTTTTCAAAATAGTTGTTATTATCAAAATATTTCGTTCAACACATGACCAATCTCAATGAATGAGTACTGTCAACACATGAACTTTTATTTTATATCGATAAAGGTGCAAATTTTATTACTAAAATATTTCGTTCAACACATGACCAATCTCAATGGATGAGTACTGTCAACACATGAACTTTTATTTTATATCGATAAAGGTGCAAATTTTATTACTAAAATATTTTGTTCAACACATGACCAATCTCAATGGATGAGTACTGTCAACACATGAACTTTTATTTTATAATATTCTTTATTTTTCAAATTGGAATGAGGCCCAATCAATTACCATATAAAGTTAATTATATGGATTTTCATACAACACATGTATATAATAGCATGGAAAAATAATCAACCATCAACCAAAGTGCACTACACTGTATAAGCATCAAATATAGATATCTAACGCTTAAAACAGCCTGTCAATCAACCGATCGACATATTTAATCAATCAGGATGAGTGAACTTCAAATTTCATCCCAACACCCGTGTGGGGTTTCAAACAATCAAACACAGATTTTATTTGTGCAGTTGGGCGATGTGTAAAATTTATCGACCCAATCAATGTCCTTCAAATAGGTGTACATAAACAAACCGTCTGGTTTGTAAATGAATATTTTATTTTATTCACTTTCACTATATTCATTCTCACGTTAAAAATTATATTCTTAACGATAAAACATTTTATTCCAACATATGAATTTCTATTATTCATTTACACGATAAAATGATATTTTTATTTTCTAACTTATTTTAGAAAATTTCGGCAGCATAACGGCACGATACTAGAAACGGGACAAGGCCTAGCCTTATCCCCGGTCTAGTGAAGGCCCACGCCATTCACACATCAATCATATCAATTTTAATTTCACCAAAACAATCCAAATCAAATAATCTAACCAACTACACAACCAATCAAACAAGTCCATGGTCTGTGGACGGGTGTCGGGTGCTTCTAATAAGCACCGTCTACATCCTAGTATATATATATAACTAGAAAAAGAATTTTGAGTGAGAAGTTCTCACCTAAAGCTATCCAATACCACGACTCTTCGTTTATAGAAATCTTCGTCGTTCTCGCCCTTTTTGTCAGCTTCGTTGTCGTAGCCACTACATATGTAAAAATCGAATTTTTACTTCGCTATTCAATATATAAAAATCGAAGTTTTACTTTGCTATTCAATATAAAAATCGAATTTTTACTACTATGTTACATAGATAAAAATTATATTTTTATCACGCTATTTTCTATATAAAGATTTCGCCTTTTTAAATTTAAAGATTTCATCTTTATAAAAATCTCATTTTTATTTTTCTACACATATAAAGATGATATTTTTAATATTCCTATCATGTAAAAATTATATTTTTAATTCTTGCTATACTATAAAAATTATATTTTTATACAAACAAAGATTACTCCTTTCAAAAAAATAAAGATTTCTCCTTTCTCCTTTCTACGAATAATCCTATCTTTGTATTCATGAAAATACTAACTTTTTATCTATAAAAATAATTTCTTTTTAGTTTTTAAAATTCATATTTTCAGTTTTATAATTCATATTTAATTACATAAATAAAACTCACTTTTATATTCCTAATAACTTAAGCCTCGTATTTAAAACAATTGTATTGTCTAAAAAAAAAGAAAAAAAGTAAATAAAACACTTACAGGCTTTCCAACGGGGAGGGGGGGTTTACTGGTGCGCGGCGCCGCAGGCGGAAGGTCGGGGGAAGTGGTAGGCGGCGGCGGAGGGCGGTGTAGGTGGCACGAAGGAGGTGGCAGGGCGTTGGTTGCATTGGGGGTTGGAGCGTCTTTGATTTGGGGGTCTCGCGGGTTGGGCTCGTGGGGTTCGAGCAGGGAAGAGAGAGGAGGATAGGGGAGTGAGGAGGCGGAGAAGGGGGGGAGGTGACTGGCGCGAGCGGCGGCGGTAGGTGGAGGGTCCGGCGGCGCGTGGAAGAGAGGGGCGACGGGTAGGCTAAGCGAGATTTTTTTTTATTTCAGATCTGGTTTGACTTCTGAGAAGAGAGAAAGGAAAGGAGAGTATATATATAATTATATATATTTAATTAATTTAATTTTAAAAAAAAGCAACTTTTTATTTCGAACTCGAAATCGAACCCACCGACTGTCGTCCATAGCGTTTTACCCCCATTCCGAACACAATGGGATGTGCACTGCAAGCTGATTCGATCGTTACAATCAGTTTCTGCTGAATTTACATTTAAAACATTATATTGGATTTTAAATGTACATTTCAAATTACCGGGGTCACATACGAACTTTAAAAAATCTCGAAAAATATTTTCTAGCTTCGTATTGACGATACGGTCTTAACAAAACTAGTTTCATCGAATTCTGAGACCGTCTGAAAAATGGCCATTTTCCAGTCGATTAAAATCAACTGAAACTGGTCAAACGCGTTTTCCTTTGCCACGCTCACATATTGATTCGAAAAATTATGAAATTTGAAACCTAGCGATAACTTGACATCACGGACCCAACAAAACTGGTTTTGTCGAAATCCGTGGTCGTTTGCAAAATGTCCATTTTTAAGGGCCTGAATTCCATAGCGACTATTCAGAATTTTCAACTGGACATATCTTTTGATTCCCGCTACGAACTCTTAATTTTTCGGATTCGTTGGAAAGATATTCACTATTAGATTCCATTATTTTTGGTTTCACTAAAATCCGGATTGTTTTGCAACCGGTACATTCAATTGAAGTTTGAAATCGAATTATCGAACTACCGCGCCATTTTCAATTCTATTTATAATTATATATAAATATTTTATATTCTAACGACGACGCGTATAATATATACGTTCGAATTATATTCAAAATAAATTTTCGTCGATATTATTTAAAATAATTCATTTTAAATAATCAAAATTCGCTAAAATTGCCAAAATAAAAATTTTAAACTGGCCCAGATTTTCCGGGTTATTACAATCTCCCCCACTTAAAACTTTTCGTCCCCGAAAAGGAACAAAGTCGAAAGTGGTTTGATTAATCAATCCTACGTTCGATCAGGCTTCCATTCTCCAACTTTTCAGTTTCTGAGAATTTCTCAAATTTCAAAAATTTGGCTAACTCCCTAAATTTTCGAAAAATTTCGCCATAACCTCCCCTGCACCGGGAGCATCGGGGAATTTCAAATAGCTTCCCCGGTCCTTCAGATCTCAAAAAGAAAAAGAAAAAGCCAAGCGGCTAGCCAATAGGCTCATAAAATCATCATCACCCAAACAAAACAGGAAATTATGTAGTAAACATGTACTTATTTGTCGGGCAAACAAATTTTATCCTCTGCTCTAGCCTCCTTGCTATGACCTGTTCAATGATATATATGTATATGCAAACAAATGCGACCAATTTTCAATACAATTCAATATTCGATCAAATTAGGCATAATGGTTCAAAATTATCAAACAATTAAACAAGCAACATAAACATCAATCAATTAGTGAATTAGAGTTTCAAATTCATAATTTTGATACATATACAAAAATCATGTTTTGATGCCAAATCACAACAATGTATTCTAGCTATATTAGTTTTGGTTCTCACACCAGTCTAATGGAAATATATAGAAAATCACACCTTCGAAACTCGAACATAAATGTTGACGATGCGATCGCTATCATCAATATCATCTTCGGGCGACTAGAGTGTGATGCTATATCTATCCAATATATTAAAACTTTGAATACACGCGGATCAGACGTATACGCAAAATCTATATATATACTGGATTGTCCACATCAATATAAATAAATAACCAAATACGAATAATTTATTTAAATTTTCAAAACAAAAATTTGTTTTCATTTGAAAAATATACTCTTCACACTCGTTCTAGGATACAACTGATCCCATCTCTAACGAGTCATCCCCATTGGATATTACTAATCCAATATCTGATGAATTCTTTCGTATGGTTCTAATGTGCCTTGTTCTCGAGCTCTGTAAACCAAAGCTCTGATACCACGTGTAAAGACCCGCAACTTCCCCGTAAAGGAAAGTGTCGGATAGTTCGAGAACAAACCACAACAAAACACATACAGAAGAACGTTTCATTGTATATTACAACGATGCATCAGATTACAAGAATATACAGAGTATAAATGAATATTACACAGAAATATCAGAGATTTAAATTACATTTAAATACATCGCAGCGGAAAATAATACAATACACAACTAGAAGGAGATATACGGATACAAAGCTTTCCGGATATCGTTCCAGCTGTAAACCAGGTTCCTGTGAATATAAATCTGCAAAACCAAAACTACTAGCTGCCCGTGTCAAAATAAGGGCACCCAGAGTTTAGGTTAAAACAATAAACTCCAGGTCAGTCATGGGACTGGTGTGAGAACTAAAACAGTTAATCTTTATTTTTAAAGTTAGGTAAATCAAGGGACCACGCCGTATAACACGGAACGGGTTTCCTCCCAAGAATACCAGTGCATAAAACAAACAGCGCAATGCTAAATAAAGAAAAATGAAGCTGTTATAAGACCCAGGTCCCATCACACAATGCAACGCAAGCCGGAGGATAGGGTTTTCCCTTATAACAGCCAAAGAATGCTTGATACGGTTAAAACAAATCGTTTGATACTATTATAAGTGCATAGTGTATAAAACAACTTCAAATCATAAGTATCAATCATAGGCGGCATGAGCGCCCCATCCCACTACGTCACCATATATAGGTTTACAAATAAAACCGCAAAGTCACGTATTTGGAAATTGGATTTCCGTCTATGAACCGAGGAAAAAGATAGTCCTCAACCGATTCGAGACAATCTAGCCCATGTCTCAGGTCCCAGACTCAGGTGGGCCTTGGATCGTCAGGGCCGGTCCACCGATGTGGATTATTATGCCTGAACACTACGTCTCTCCGCCCTATGGGGCGTAAATGAGCCAACAAATGACTCCATCGGACCCGGATCGTCCGATCAAACCGAGGCGCCTCGCAACAGCAACAACCACATAAGTCAAACTCGTCAGGGCGTGTAAAACCACTGACGCCACTTCTAGCTAGAAAGAAACGCAAGTCCTCCTTGAGGTCCGTCTCCCGTTTTTGGTTCATACCGGGTGTGAAACTCGCGAATTCACGTTACACAAAGCTGTGCCACACAGGTTGTGCTTTGATCATCACCACAAGACTTTGCTTTTCAACAGAAGCCTCGATCGATTGCCACTTAGGCATGCCACACAGGCAATTCACTCCATGCGTTTGATATCCATCAATATATAACCCCTGAGCTCGTACGTCTCAGAGAAGGGCGTTAAGCAAGAGAATAAATCCTCCGCCGCCAAACAGATATATATTTAATAGAAATCAATCACACAGACTAAAATCCAATGTCAGACACACAGTCCATTTACAAGTCCGTTCTGGGTCTGAACGAAACCGGAGGCACCTAGTACCCCGCATATCCATCGATCTCCCAGTACGTCTGGACGATCACTAACTGTTTCCATCTTCTTGGGTGTATAGCCCAATCAAGATCATCAGTTATCACCCAAACGACGTGAAGACCTCCGGTCTTCGACCATCGTCTTCATCTTCGACTTATCGTCGTATCAGTTATTCAGAATGGGATAAACCCGATCTTTCCGAATAACTCGCGTATATTTTAAATAAGTGTTACACAAACACAACATACGCCTCATCCCAATTCATCAGTCACTAACCGCAAATTAATCAAGAGAATAATTTCCCAAATATTAACCCCGAAGGCCGAAACCAACATCAGATCAATATCCAGAAAACCATTCTGTTTGGCTAACCGACAGTTAGTTCCTAAATTTCACATTTATAGGGAAAGGTTCCCATTAATTTTATCCAAGATAAATTCCTTGAATTTATCCTTTAATCTTCTTTTGAATTTCGATTCAACTAGTCGGGATTAACGAAACTTACCGAAGTAATCATTTGTTTTAATTTCCCAATCCCAACCTATTAATCCCATGAAGTAAAACTGGTAATACTTCATATCTAACACCACAGTGTTATCGGTAAATTCAATTACCATTTCACGTTCAAATCTAATTAAAGATTTAACTATCGCCTGGAGCAAAACTGGTGATACTCCATTTTCGATCATTTCAATCTAATTAAAGATTCATTAAAACTCCACTTAGTTTTAATCTTCGACTGGGTTAAAGAATCAGTGTCATTTAAAACACGGTTCACGATAAACCCAAAATCACATTCATTAATTATCGGGTTAAAGAACGAGTGTTGTTTAAAACACTGTTCACGATAAACCCAAAAATCAATATCAATTCAATTCCAATTAAATATTATTTAATTGGTACACTTCATTAAATCTAAATAAAAAGATTTAATCTTTTCTCAACTGGGTTCAAGAACAGTGTTAGTGAAGACACCATCCACGACAAACCCCAAATCACATTTGATATTCAATACAAGGCTCTGAATAGAAAATATACCGGCTTATATTCAATATCAAATTCCACGACTAACAAATGTCGTATTGGAAATAACGATATCAATATATCTTTCAAATTTCCATAACAACACCTGTATAATCACGAATTCCAACATCGAAATATTCCGAAGACAATTTCGATTCAAACCCACTCCAATGCAATCATTGGAAATTCTGGTTACTTTTAAAACCCTTTTCAAATTCAGTTTATTTATTTAAAAATAAATAGAATTATATTTCTAGTTCAAAACTAGTTCATTTCGATAAAAATCTATTTTTATCTTTTCAAATATGGAGTTTTTCATCCCAATTCTTTCTAAATCATTTCTTATGATTTTACACAAATTATTACCATTTTTAATAATTTTATCAAGGCCCGTACAGTCGATTTCCATCAATGGCCATCGAACTGCACTTATAGCGACCTTTTTCAAATTTGATTTGGACATAATTCCAAATCCAACCGTTAGATTTCTAATTTCTAATATCCGTTAGAAAGCTCTTTTCGATACGAACCCAACGGTTCCGGTTTTAGGAGAATCCGACGGTCGGATCTCCCGTAATGCCCGTTTGAAATAAATGGTCGAAATTCGCGAACTGCCGCGGCGCGGCGCGTTCTATTCAGGCCATATATTATATATATAATATATATATAATATATATTTCGTCGATTTCTATTTAAAACGAATTATATAAATTGTTTTAAAATTCGTTTCAAAAGCAATTCCAACTTCCATTCCAATTCAAATCAAAATTGAATTCTTCTTTATAAATTCGTTTTAAAATTCATTTCTATTCAATTCAAATTTCAATTCAATTTGAATTCATTTCAATTCACTTTCAATTCAATTTGAATTCATTTTCAATTCAATTCATTTCGAAATCGTTTTCTATTCAATTCATTTCGAAATCGTTTTCTATTCAATTCATTTCGAAATCGTTTTCAATTCATTTCATTTCGAAATCGTTTTCAATTCAATTCATTTCGAAATCGTTTTCAATTCATTTCATTTCGAAATCGTTTTAAAATCGATATAAATATCGATCACGTCAAAATGGCGTCAATCTAATCAACACGGCTTCATAAATTTCTATTTTCAAATATTCTATTTCAAATATTTCTTTTTCAAAATAGTTGTTATTATCAAAATATTTCGTTCAACACATGACCAATCTCAATGAATGAGTACTGTCAACACATGAACTTTTATTTTATATCGATAAAGGTGCAAATTTTATTACTAAAATATTTCGTTCAACACATGACCAATCTCAATGGATGAGTACTGTCAACACATGAACTTTTATTTTATATCGATAAAGGTGCAAATTTTATTACTAAAATATTTCGTTCAACACATGACCAATCTCAATGGATGAGTACTGTCAACACATGAACTTTTATTTTATAATATTCTTTATTTTTCAAATTGGAATGTGGCCCAATCAATTACCATATAAAGTTAATTATATGGATTTTCATACAACACATGTATATAATAGCATGGAAAAATAATCAACCATCAACCAAAGTGCACTACACTGTATAAGCATCAAATATAGATATCTAACGCTTAAAACAGCCTGTCAATCAACCGATCGACATATTTAATCAATCAGGATGAGTGAACTTCAAATTTCATCCCAACACCCGTGTGGGGTTTCAAACAATCAAACACAGATTTTATTTGTGCAGTTGGGCGATGTGTAAAATTTATCGACCCAATCAATGTCCTTCAAATAGGTGTACATAAACAAACCGTCTGGTTTGTAAATGAATATTTTATTTTATTCACTTTCACTATATTCATTCTCACGTTAAAAATTATATTCTTAACGATAAAACATTTTATTCCAACATATGAATTTCTATTATTCATTTACACGATAAAATGATATTTTTATTTTCTAACTTATTTTAGAAAATTTCGGCAGCATAACGGCACGATACTAGAAACGGGACAAGGCCTAGCCTTATCCCCGGTCTAGTGAAGGCCCACGCCATTCACACATCAATCATATCAATTTCAATTTCACCAAAACAATCCAAATCAAATAATCTAACCAACTACACAACCAATCAAACAAGTCCATGGTCTGTGGACGGGTGTCGGGTGCTTCTAATAAGCACCGTCTACATCCTAGTATATATATATAACTAGAAAAAGAATTTTGAGTGAGAAGTTCTCACCTAAAGCTATCCAATACCACGACTCTTCGTTTATAGAAATCTTCGTCGTTCTCGCCCTTTTTGTCAGCTTCGTTGTCGTAGCCACTACATATGTAAAAATCGAATTTTTACTTCGCTATTCAATATATAAAAATCGAAGTTTTACTTTGCTATTCAATATAAAAATCGAATTTTTACTACTATGTTACATAGATAAAAATTATATTTTTATCACGCTATTTTCTATATAAAGATTTCGCCTTTTTAAATTTAAAGATTTCATCTTTATAAAAAATCTCATTTTTATTTTTCTACACATATAAAGATGATATTTTTAATATTCCTATCATGTAAAAATTATATTTTTAATTCTTGCTATACTATAAAAATTATATTTTTATACAAACAAAGATTACTCCTTTCAAAAAAATAAAGATTTCTCCTTTCTCCTTTCTACGAATAATCCTATCTTTGTATTCATGAAAATACTAACTTTTTATCTATAAAAATCATTTCTTTTTAGTTTTTAAAATTCATATTTTCAGTTTTATAATTCATATTTAATTACATAAATAAAACTCACTTTTATATTCCTAATAACTTAAGCCTCGTATTTAAAACAATTGTATTGTCTAAAAAAAAAGTAAATAAAACACTTACAGGCTTTCCAGCGGGGGGGGGGGGGGTTTACTGGTGCGCGGCGCCGCAGGCGGAAGGTCGGGGGAAGTGGTAGGCGGCGGCGGAGGGCGGTGTAGGTGGCACGAAGGAGGTGGCAGGGCGTTGGTTGCATTGGGGGTTGGAGCGTCTTTGATTTGGGGGTCTCGCGGGTTGGGCTCGTGGGGTTCGAGCAGGGAAGAGAGAGGAGGATAGGGGAGTGAGGAGGCGGAGAAGGGGGGGGAGGTGACTGGCGCGAGCGGCGGCGGTAGGTGGAGGGTCCGGCGGCGCGTGGAAGAGAGGGGCGACGGGTAGGCTAAGCGAGATTTTTTTTTATTTCAGATCTGGTTTGACTTCTGAGAAGAGAGAAAGGAAAGGAGAGTATATATATAATTATATATATTTAATTAATTTAATTTTAAAAAAAAGCAACTTTTTATTTCGAACTCGAAATCGAACCCACCGACTGTCGTCCATAGCGTTTTACCCCCATTCCGAACACAATGGGATGTGCACTGCAAGCTGATTCGATCGTTACAATCAGTTTCTGCTGAATTTACATTTAAAACATTATATTGGATTTTAAATGTACATTTCAAATTACCGGGGTCACATACGAACTTTAAAAAATCTCGAAAAATATTTTCTAGCTTCGTATTGACGATACGGTCTTAACAAAACTAGTTTCATCGAATTCTGAGACCGTCTGAAAAATGGCCATTTTCCAGTCGATTAAAATCAACTGAAACTGGTCAAACGCGTTTTCCTTTGCCACGCTCACATATTGATTCGAAAAATTATGAAATTTGAAACCTAGCGATAACTTGACATCACGGACCCAACAAAACTGGTTTCGTCGAAATCCGAGGTCGTTTGCAAAATGTCCATTTTTAAGGGCCTGAATTCCATAGCGACTATTCAGAATTTTCAACTGGACATATCTTTTGATTCCCGCTACGAACTCTTAATTTTTCGGATTCGTTGGAAAGATATTCACTATTAGATTCCATTATTTTTGGTTTCACTAAAATCCGGATTGTTTTGCAACCGGTACATTCAATTGAAGTTTGAAATCGAATTATCGAACTACCGCGCCATTTTCAATTCTATTTATAATTATATATAAATATTTTATATTCTAACGACGACGCGTATAATATATACGTTCGAATTATATTCAAAATAAATTTTCGTCGATATTATTTAAAATAATTCATTTTAAATAATCAAAATTCGCTAAAATTGCCAAAATAAAATTTTTAAACTGGCCCAGATTTTCCGGGTTATTACACTATTCCTTTGATGTAGGCGTTGATTTGATTTGTTTAAGTTTAACTTGTAGTTGCTTTATGCTTTAGAGTTTGTCTCCTAATTGTCTCTCAAATTGGTGGCTACTTCTAGTCGTTCCTCAGCAGCATGATGGCCCCATTCTTATTTTTGAATGAATAGATTAGGTAGAGTTTAGGGTCATTTTTATAGAGTTTATGAACTGATTAGGACCGTCGATGTAGCTTGGGTTAATCGTAGCCATTCATTCGAAAGAGAGACCAATCAGGAGCTGACACCTAGCCCTAGTGACAAAGCAAGCCTCAGAAATTCGGACCCAGCACAGACCAGGCCAGCCAGGCCGACCAAGCAGGTCGACCTGCAAGTCGACACCCGTGTCGACTGGGCAGTCGACACGGGGGGGGGGGGGGTGTAGACTGGCAAGTCGACACCCCTGTCGACTTGTCCTGGGCGGGAACTTTCCCGCCCAGCCTCCCTGCGTGTTTGAAATTCGAATCTTCGAGCTGTTTTCTGATTTTGAAATTTTCTGAAAACTTTGACGGGCCATAACTTGGTCATACGGACTCCGATTTTGGAAAACTCGGACTCTATTTCACGTATTTTTCCGAGACGAACACAATGGCACAGCCCGTTTCCCTTAATTCTTTGATTTGTAATTAATTATACTTTAATTTGTGAATTTCACTGTTATAGAATACACGGGGTGTTACATTCTCCCCAACTTAAAAGGATTTCGTCCCCGAAATCTTCAAGTTTAGGAAAAATATATATCCTAACATCCAAACATCCATCTACTCATCCATCGAACACGAGTATCCATTGTCCTTAAAAGACTTCTAATGCTTCATGATCATATGCGAAGTGTGTGTGTACATGTACTTATCTAATGCAAAATCAGGCGGTCTACTTATTCTGTTGACCTCCTTAATGCGAATTATGTGAGTGCCATGAATCCATTATGTATGCAAATTTTCCTATTCATGATTCTACATGAGTGCACAATCATTCATACAAATGCAACATCCATATGACAACACATTAAAGTTCCACCATATACGAATGCAAACATATATGCATATGCAATATGAAGTGACTGAGCCGATCTAAAACCTAGATTGTGTGTGTATATGCAACCACGAGCAACCACTAGCAATCACTTGCAACCACTTGCAACCATCATCCATAACATGTTTCAACTACATGTTTTCATCCAAAGAGTTTCTACCTAAAAGATAGGGTCGAGGAGATATACCTAAAAAAAGATAGATAAAAGCGCAACTTAAGGAAAAAGGAAAGATTAAAGATGTACCCTCGAAAAGAAAAGGGTAGGCAGTGCGTATTCTAGCTTCAGTTTCCGAAGTCGCGTCTCCCTCGGCGTCGCTCCACTGAACTTTGACGAGCTTGACTTCGCGGTTGCGTAGCTTCTTCACTTCCGTTCCTAATATGTGGGTTGGAACTTTCTTCACGGTTGCTTCGCGCTCCACTTCAGCTTCTTCTAAGATATTTGGCTCTACCACTTCAGCAGACTCATGTAGACATTTTCGGAGATGTGAAACATGAAAAACGTTGTGAACTCCGGCCAGCTTTTCGGGTAGCTCTAATCTATAGGCCATTTTCCCAATTTTCTCGATGATAGGGAATGGCCCTACGAACCTTGGTGCTAGCTTTCCTGTGGTTCCAAAACGAACAACGTTCCTTAGCGGAGATACCTTAAGAAAAACTCTGTCCCCAACCTCAAATTCAAGGTCGGTCCTCGTCTTGTCGGCGTAGGACTTTTGTCTGTCTTGGGCCATCTTCATCCTTCTTCGTATTAAGTCTACTTTCTCTGAAGTCTCTCGGATCATATCTGGTCCAAGTATGAGCTTATCAGTAGACTCCCACCAACAAGTGGGCGATCGGCATGGTCTTCCATATAAAGCTTCGAAGGGCGCCATTCCGATGGTTGCTTGATAGCTGTTGTTGTAGGCAAATTCCACCAAAGGAAGATGGTCTTCCCACGTTCCTCCGAAGTCAAGGACACACAGTCTTAAAAGGTCCTCCAAAACTCTGTTCACTCTTTCCGTTTGGCCGTCGGTTTGGGGATGATAGGCTGTGCTCAAGCATAACTGCGTGCCTACCGCTTCTTGCAGACTCCGCCAAAACTCACTTGTGAAGATAGGGTCTCGGTCACTAACAATGCTGGATGGTATTCCGTGGAGTCGGACAATTTCCTTGAGGTAAAGAGATGCTAGAGATGAGGCAGTTCTTTTACTTTTGACAGGTAAGAAGTGGGCGCTTTTAGTAAGCCTATCCACTATTACCCAAATGCTAGTGTTGCCTCTCCTAGACCTAGGCAGCCCATCGATGAAGTCCATTGAGATGCTATCCCACTTCCACTGCGGGACCTCTAGAGGATGTAGCAGACCGCCAGGCTTTTTCTGTTCCGCCTTGACCTGTTGGCACACCATACACTTAGAAACGAATTCTGCCACGTCCTTTTTCATGCCGTTCTAGAAGAAAGTTCTTTTTATATCTTTGTACATTTTATCTCCGCCTGGGTGTATCGTCATCTTGGAGTGATGTGCTTCCTCCAGAACCTTCTTTACTAAATCCCTTGTCTATGGGACACATAGTCTTTCGTCTCGCCTTAGCCAACCATTGTCGTCGATGGAGTATCTGTTGAGGTGGCTTGAAGTCTCACCCCTAATTAGCCTATCAATTGTTTCCACAAGCTGAGGGTCTTCACGTTGTGCTGTCCCTATTGAGTCCACTAAAGTCGGGCGCACTTCGAGAGATGCTAGCAAGCCTGGTACAAAATCGGAGGAAGGCCTAAAGTCGAAGCTGGCTATAAACTCTAGGCTTTGTCTTTCAACAAATAGCGGGCTTAAGGTCAGTTTCTTTCGGCTTAGCGCGTCTGCTACTACGTTGCCTTTGCCCGGAGTGTAGGAGATCTCGAAATCATACGAGGCAAGAAACTCCATCCATCTCTGTTGCCTCAAGTTAAGATCTTTCTGCGAGAAAAGATATTTCAACGATTTATGGTCAGTGTAAAGTTCGAACTTCTCACCTAGGAGATAGTGTCGCCAAGACTTGAGTGCAAAGACGATGGCAGCTAACTCAAGATCGTGGGTCGGGTAGTTCTTTTCGTGCACTTTCAACTGCCTCCTGCCATAAGCTACTACCCTTCCTTCTTGCATTAAGACGGCGCCTAGCCCTGTCCCACATGCATCTGTATAAACAGTGAACATCTTGCTTCCATCTGGCAACGTCAAAACTGGGGCTGTTGTAAGAGCCCTTTTTAGTCGCTGGAAAGCAAACTCGCAATCCAAGTCCCATTTGAACGCTAGATTCTTCTTGGTCAATTTCGTGAGCGGAGCTGAGATTTTCGAAAAATCCTTTATGAACTTTCGATAGAAACCTGCTAGTCCTAGAAAACTTCGGACCTCAGTTGCATTCCTTGGTGTCTTCCAATCCTGTACCGCCACTACCTTAGCAGGGTCCACTGCTAACCCTTGTTTGGATACTATGTGCCCAAGGAACCTCACTTCCTCTCTCCAAAAGTGGAATTTGGAGAATTTGGCTTTTAGCTGATGGACTCGCAGAGTTTCCATGATTGCCCTTAAGTGCTGAGCATGTTCCTCTTCACTCTTTGAGAAGATAAGGATATCGTCTACGAAGACCACTACGAACTTATTGAGGAAATCTCTGAATACCCTACTCATCAGGTCCACAAAGTAAGCAGGTGCATTTGTCAAGCCGAAAGGCATGACAAGCCATTCAAAGAAGCCGTCTGGGGTTCTGAATGCCGTTTTATCGATACTATCTTCAGCCACCCTTAGCTGATGAAAACCGGTTGCTAAATCGAGTTGGGAGAAAACAGTCGCTCCTACAAGCTGATCAAACAAATCGTCAATTCTAGGGAGAGGGTTCCTATTCTTTTTCGTTAGCTTGTTGAGCTCCCTATAGTCAACACATAGACGGAGTGAGCCATCCGCCTTTGTAGCGAACACCACTGGAGCGCCCCATTCTGAAATGCTCCTCCTAATGAACCCCTTCTCTAGAAGCTCTTTAATCTGTTTACTGAGCTCTTTTCTTTCTCGTGGAGCCATGTGTCTAACGGGAAACGCAACGGGCTTTGCATTATCTACAAGATATATGCGGAAGTCTATCTCCCGCTTCGGAGGCAAGCCCTTCGCCTCTTCGAAGACATCCGGATATTCCCGGACCACTCTCACCGATTGCAAATTGTCGACAGAGGCATCTAGCGATTCAAGATAACTAAGCATAACCGCATACGAGGGATTACAAGTAATTTCCAAAGTGTTACCGAGCTGGGTTAGGAGCCTAACAACCCTTTTCTCACAATCAAGGATGGCCCCATTACTGGATAGCCAATCCATGCCCAAAATCAAACCATATCCCGAAAAGCCCAAAACAAAGGCACTACATTGAAATTCTACGCTTAGAATAGAAATTTTCAATCCCAAACAGATCATAGACAAATGAGCTGGGCCCCCAATTGGGTTTGAAACAATTAAGGGGTCCTCTACCATACTAGTTTTTAGGTGCAGAGATTCTACTAAAGCAGACGAGATAAAGGAGTGTGATGCGCCAGAATCAAATAAAGTGCGAACGGGGTGATCATAAAGATAAACTACACTTTCTACAGAAGTATTTATACCTCGCTGTTGCAGAGGTGGGGCTTCTAGCACATGAACTTGTGCCCCTGAGGTGGATCCAGCCCTCTGCCCCTGTCCTCGTTTCTTTGGGCAGTCCTTGGCCCTGTGGCCTGTCTCACCGCAAGAAAAGCACCCACCATTCTCCTTGGCCTTCTTTTTCCGGCAATCTTTCACTAAGTGCCCCACTTTGCCACAGAAATTACACTTCCTCTTCTCTTTGTTGCCTTTCCCGCCCTTCTTAAAGTCTGTCTTCTTAGGCTGCAAACCCTCTTTCTTCCCTTGAGAGCTTTCTGCCTTTGTCTCCTTGTTGCCCTTATCCTCTTCGTTCAGCAATGCCATTTGTACCAACCTTTCATACGTGGCTCCCATGGGTATATGGGTCATGGCCAAACTGTGTAATGGCTCATTCAACCCTTTGACGAAACGGAGAGCATTCTTGTGCGGGGTGTTGACTAGGTCCAGCCCAAACCTAGCCAGCTCATCGAACTGATTAACATACTCTTTGACTGTCTTGTTCCCTTGCTTAAGAAATAAGAATTTTTCCAACTGCAAACTCCTTTCCGCATCTGAGAGAAATTTAGCCTCAAACCTTGCCCTAAAGTCCTCCCATGTCTCCACTGGTCTTTCTGCATTAGTGACTTCCCACCAGTAGGAAGCCTCGCCCTTTAGTAGCCAAACTGCCAGTTGTACTTTCTGTCTATCTTCTACCTCAAAGATGACGAATAAGTCCTCGGTTTCTTTCAGCCAATTTCTGGCTGCCACGAAGGACTCAGTTCCATGGAAATCCTTTCCTCCCATAGCTTTAAAATCTTTACATATCTTAGCAAAAGTGTTTCCCCACGGAGGAGGTGGAGGAAGAGGTGCCGCTGCAGCTGGATGATTTCCTGCAGCTGGGGGAAGAGGAACGGTAGGACCTGGCTGAGTGGCCCTTGCTTCTAAGAACCATCTAAACCAACCAGGTATTGGTACACCCTCTGGCAAATTAAGTTCTTCGGACATGCTGAAACAAAAAGGATAGATTCAAAACGAAGGATAAGAGATAGTACCTATGGCTTTGGGGGGACTTTGCCTTATTTTTTAAAATAAAATAAAATAATATTTTTCTTTTAAAAATGCTTCTTTAAATTTCTTTTTTTGAAAATAAATTTTCAAAACTTTTTATCTTATCTGGTAAACCTATGCTCTGATACCAAGTGAAACACCCCACCTCCGTTAGGGTCACTCTCAAAGGGAATGCCCTAATTTTGGTGGAGGTTTATAAGTGTAAGTCACAGATATACAAGACAGATATAAGAACACATATTTTTGAACAGCGGAAAAACAACAACTTTTATTTCATTAAAAATACGTGTTACAACAACCATACCATAATTGTCTTACAATACTTCCAAAAACATAACATCTTCATAACTGTCTTGATTACATTATTTAAAGAAGCATAAAGAAAACATAAATAAACTGCAAAAGTCCCATAGTTGCTGTCCAAAGCCATAGTCCAAAACGAAAAAGATCCAAGCAATACATTCTTTCTCTTCAAGCTGGATATGAAGGCTGGTCAAGCTGCGGTATTCCCTCCCTGTGGACCTGGGTGGGGGAACGGAAGAAAAGAAGACGAAAGAAAAGTAGAGTCAGACATAAAGCCTGAGTAAGTCTAGGACTATTCAGTCTATGAATAAAGAACTGGGTATGATAAGTATAAACTAGAAATGGGAAAGCACCATAAACTTAGTTAAGTTGTCTAGGGTCGAATATACTATCGTACCCCATATTAATCTCTGTACCCATATAAACTAGTTCCCAACAGGCACCCCATAATCAGGGTGAAGTGATCCATTTTATGATGATCGGCTCCTACTCGCATAGTTACATGTGTCTTACGGCCCCCGATGTTGTAGTTACCTATGCTGGTCCCACCATGGGGTGTATCAAGTCCCATGGTGGCGGCCCGACACAATCCTAGAATGCACAGGTATGCTACTGGTGCCCAGTGCCTTATTTTTCTGCGCCGGAGTGTGTGCACGCCCACACCCCGTTAGAACCTACACTGCTGCACCACCGCCGTCGATTTTGACCTCTTACAGTCAGCCCAGTAATCGTGCCCCACCCTGCCTAGTTTCAGGGTATCATGATACACCTTATAGGGTTACTGCTGAAAAGGGTCCCCCGCTACTAGGTTTTCTATTTCTAGCCAACATGCTAAGTTGGTTAAGTGTTTTATAAACCAAACCCCCAATCAGTCTGTTTAGTTTAGCATGTTCCATTTTGATTAAGTATTAATATAATTTACTTAATCCTATCAATCCTGACTCAGCCTTAATTGTCTTATTAAAGCCTTGACCTCTCACATTAGACAGATATTGTTGTGGCTGCCTGTTGCCGGTTGGGTCCGGGCAGTCTTACGCCACAACTTAGTCTAACCTCGGGTCCTTATTGGGCTCCATGTTTAACCACCCACATTGGATAGGTATTGTTGTGACTACTGGACAGCCGGGCGGTTCCGGCCAGGTTTACATCACAACTCAATCCAACCTCGGGTTAAACACATCGTATTTTCTACATTTACATATTTTGTCTCTTTTCTTTATTTTCTTATATGCAAATATTTGCGGCCCATTATTCAAAATCAATTTAGGCTAATGGTGTAAAGGTTTACACCAATCATGGGCCCAACCCATTCTTGAATTTGGGCCCATCTAATTTTATATTTTCATTTATTAATTAATTTGGCCCAACGTTATTTCCCCCGTTTAATACGTTCGTTTATTATAATATATGTTGGGCTTAGCCTTTTAAGCCCAACTTAGCCACGTGAAAAAGGGGAGGCTTAAAACGTGATTATATACAGAAAAAAGGGGAATGTGAACGCATGAACTTGCAGCATAACGTTGGAACTACAAAATAGAAACTGGTGTACTTGCATTGTAGTAACATATACTTTGGTCATAAAGCATAAGTGACAAGAATCAAACCATGTAAACTTGTAGTTAAGTTAAGAATCTAACTAAATTAGATATCATTATTGACACATAGTCTTAACTACAACATAAACCTATATTTTTACTTAGGCATAATGTCAAACATAAGAAAATCATGTTTATAAAATTACTATATGTTTACAAAGGTGCTTACTTTTGTTACTAATACAAAAGTATAGTTCAACTAGAATTATTCCAACTTAATCATGATTTTTAATCTATTCACATAATCATGGCACAAATATACCCAAACATGAAATCATGGTTTTTGATCTAATCATGTAATCATGGCATAAATATTCCTAAACATGAAATCATGGTTTTTTACTTTACTCATGCAAACTTGCAATTGGAATGTAAATCTAACTTAGCTATGTGTCACATATATTATCATATAATTCTTGTTAACAATATAGGCCTAACATGTTTTTCAATTAGGCATAATACCAAACATAGCCTAGTCATATTCATAAAATCAACATAAATTCACAAAGAGGCTTACTTTTGTTTCTAATACAAAAGTATGGTTTTATACATAGATCATGATGCCAATTCCAACATAATTTCATATGAATCATAATACCCCAAATTTGATCCAATTACACAAAAGTGATTGTACAAAAATATACATTATGTTGGCATAGTAGCAAAACCACATACTTGCATGAATCTCAATTAAACAACCACAAACATGTAGCTTCAAACATGAATTACATACTTGCGAATATCCAATCGTATACTTGCATGAATCTCAAATAAACTACCGCAAACATGTAGTTTTTATCATGAATTACATACTTGCGAATATCCAATCGTTATATCACAACATTCCAAATTGATTAGAATCATAGCAACACACAAATATGAATTACTATCACCACAAATCAAGTGTAATTCTCATTTTACACAAATCAAACACAGTTATTTATTCACATCGGAATAGTACTCTACTTACAATCGTGTGACGAATTCTTCAATTCAGGAATCTGAATTCTGGATTTGGAGATGCTATTCCTTTGATGTAGGCGTTGATTTGATTTGTTTAAGTTTAACTTGTAGTTGCTTTATGCTTTAGAGTTTGTCTCCTAATTGTCTCTCAAATTGGTGGCTACTTCTAGTCGTTCCTCAGCAGCATGATGGCCTCATTCTTATTTTTGAATGAATAGATTAGGTAGAGTTTAGGGTCATTTTTATAGAGTTTATGAACTGATTAGGACCGTCGATGTAGCTTGGGTTAATCGTAGCCATTCATTCGAAAGAGAGACCAATTAGGAGCTGACACCTAGCCCTAGTGACAAAGCAAGCCTCAGAAATTCGGACCCAGCACAGACCAGGCCAGCCAGGCCGACCAAGCAGGTCGACCTGCAAGTCGACACCCATGTCGACTGGGCAGTCGACACGGGGGGGGGGGGTGTCGACTGGCAAGTCGACACCCCTGTCGACTTGTCCTGGGCGGGAATTCCCGCCCAGCCTCCCTACGTGTTTGAAATTCGAATCTTCGAGCTGTTTTCTGATTTTGAAATTTTCTGATAACTTTGACGGACCATAACTTGGTCATACGGACTCCGATTTTGGAAAACTCGGACTCTATTTCACGTATTTTTCCGAGACGAACACAATGGCACAGGCCGTTTCGCTTAATTCTTTGATTTGTAATTAATTATACTTTAATTTGTGAATTTCACTGTTATAGAATACACGGGGTGTTACATATCCAACATTGCTTGTATATCAAGCGTTGGTGTGCAAACCCGCCAAGCTCTATCCGACACGTTGTTGACAAAGTCAGCGTTGGAATATATTGGTATCATTTTATGAGATTGGACATCTAAGGATTACCAACACGTTGTTGACAAAGTCAAAGTCGGCCTGCACAATCCGCCAAGCTCTTTACCCACTCTCCGTTAGTCCGCGAGGCAGTGCATGGGTGGTAAACCTTGGTCTTTTGAGTTAGGTGTATGTAATTAATCATAAATTTCAACTTTTATAGAGATAGAGAATAAGCGATGATGCCCAAACACTTCTTGACCTTATTGATTTGATTAGCCATACATGAGAAAATAATAATACCACTTTACAAACTGTGCCAAGCAAACTAAGAATCTATTTCATGGCTGCACTATGTTATCGACCGAACTAACTGGCCAAACTGGAATTTAACATTTGAAAACTTGATTTATATTGAAAATTTGTGACAAGTTGAGATATCTAAAATAAAATCAACTGACTAGAAACTATTAATTTAATTTGTTGTACCACTTTCCTGAAAGAAGTCGTGTTTTCAATTTTTGTTTTCAATTGCATAAGTCCATTGCATTCATGTAGTTTCATTAGAATCATAGCATACTGCATTTGGATTTTGTGGGTAGTATCCACTGAAAACCCTCATGAGACACCACTCGTCCTACTAAGGACACCTAGAGGTTTAATGGCTTGTTGCATACGCTCAATGCAATCGTGTTTCCTACGAAAGTGTGACCTATCTAGTTTGGTTTTTCATTTCTTGTTTTACTCGAGGACGAGTAAAAGATAAGTGTGGGGGTATTTGATTGACATAGAAATGTGTTTATTTTATGCTCTTATATCTTATCTTTTGTATATAAATAAATATTACTTGGGTATTGTTTTGTTACTTTTACAGATGTTCCAACCCATCCCGCATGCAACCAGAAAAGTAGAGAAATAGAGGTCAAATTGCTATCTATTTACATTTTGAAGATTTGCATATGAAGACGCCACATCTAGTTGCTGTTGGACAAGAAAATGACTGATTTAGAGGCCTTGCACATCTCAAATCAAGGAAGGATTGTCAAAGAACAAAGAGGAAAAGAAGAAAGGCCAAAAATTTAATTGATTTAACTAAGGCCCATTTGAGACTCTCATTGTAAACTCTTTTGTGAATTCCCTAAGGCCCATCTATCATTGTATTAGGGTTAGGGTTAGGGTTTGGTTATTCCCTATAAATACCCTTGTAATGTCATTGTAGCCACCATCCATTATTCTGTATTCTCTTCTCCATTAATAAAAGATCTTCCTTTTTACTATTTCTGCATTTTTCTTTCTTAGCAATAGGTGTTGTCTTCACAATTAGTTTTGGAAGAGCACCAATTGTATTTTACATTTGTTTCATTAGTGATTAGTCGTTTGATTAGTTTCAACGACAATCCTAATTTTATTTTTGTTGTTCTTCTTATTCTGCACTTTTATTTTCTGCATTGTTGTTCTTGTTTTGCAATTTACTTTCTTTAGTGATTAATCGTTGATTAGATTCAACGATAATCCTAAGTTCGCAATTTCAATTTGTTTTTATTTCAACAAAATCTCCAGGCTTCGTCTAACTCGCCCAAGAGATTAGATAAATAATTTGATTTTAATTTACCTCCCTGTGTTCGACCTGTATGCTACACACCTGTGCACTTGCAGAATTTTATTACAAATATCGCGCTTTTCTAATTCATAGATTAGCGACGATCAAGTTTTTGGCGCCGTTGCCGGGGAGGTAACGATTGAATTTTATTGTTTATTTAATTTCCGATTCGTGTTAGTTTTTATTTTATTTTGTATATATTTTTGTTTCTTGTACATATAGAAAAAAATCTCAATTAATGATGTGGCGTATTAATTACATTGATACTGTCATGAACTAAGCAAGAGAAAAAAATAATTTCTTGCCTTTTTTTTCTTTCAATTTCTTTTCCTATTTTCAATTATTCCTTTCCATTTTTCAATCCTCCTTCCTACTTTTATATTCATTTCATTTTTCAATCCTCCTTCCTACTTTTATATTCATTTCTTCTTTTACAATCTTTCAAAAAAAAAAAAATCTTGCCCCTTTTTCTTTTAATTTTCCTTCTTTTTATTTTCATTTATTTCTTTCTTTTTTTTTTTTGCATTTCTTCCAATCTAATTTTTTTCTTCAAAAAGAAAAAATATATACAAAAAAAGAAACTTGCTAATTTTTCTTCAATTTCTTTCCATCTTTCTACCACCTCGCTGATATTCACATTTTTCTTTTCCCTTTCCTTTTCTTTTTATTTGTTTCCATCTTTTGTCTACAACTTTCTAAAAAAAATATCGCGCTTTTCTAATTCATAGATTAGCAACAATCAGCTTCTGTTTCTGTTCCAGTCAGTTTTGAAATGTAGAGTTTTTCATTGCGAATTCAACGCAACTGAATTTATCCATTTCTAATTTCGTATGGCAATGATATAAGCATTAATACATTAATTACTTTATTACAAATTAAATAAATAATTAGTTCCTAATTACATTGATCAAGGGGGCAATTAACGGGCCGCTCTTCTTCGTTACTCCTCCAGGAAGATAACCGAACCACTGAACCCATTCGTCACTGCTTAGGGTTGGAAATAACTGCCGCCAGAAGCTGCTTGGCCACGATCGAAGCGGCTCACGTTGAAGGGCTTGACACCGCTGCCCAGCGCCTGTAAGGGCTCCGAGCTCAATGGCCATACGTGGCCTGGAAACGCCTTGAAATTGGGCGAGTTTGAGCACAAAAATCCAGAAAACGACAACATTTCAGAAGATCATATCCGTTCAGTTTCACGAGCTTGGAGAGGAGAACATTTTTCATTTTTGAGCTTTGTGAATTAATGAATATAGGAGGAGATCGAAGGGGAGGAAGGATGGAGCGACATTCACCCTTGATTTTTAAAAGAGGCGGCGAGTCTGATTAATGAGGATGAGAGCTAGGGTTTTTCTATTTATATATTTTAATTTTATTTTATTTTATTCCAAAAATACCCTTGTGTTGATAGGAATTCAAAATTAAACCCAACGACTGTCGCCCCTAGCAAAATACCCCCATGTCGGACATAATGGGATATGTCTGGAAGCCAATTCGACTGTTTCGATTAGTTTTTCTCAAAATTAAAATATAAATCATTATATACTGAATTCAAACGCACATTTTAATTTATCAGAGCCACACACTGACTCCAAATTCCAGAAAAATAAACCTGGCTATGTTTTGACGATATGGTCCTAACAAAACTAATTTCATCGAATTTGGAGACCGTTTGAAAAATGGCCATTTTCTGGTCGATCCAATTCAATTGAAATTGACAAAACACGTTTTCTTTTGCCCCGCTCACATATTAATTCCAAAAATTATGAAAATTGGAATCTAGCAATAATTTGACATTCCGGATCCGACAAAAGTGGCTTCGTCGAAAACGGAGGTCGTTTGCAAAATGGCTATTTTAAAGGGCTTTATATATATTAAAATATATATAAATTCCACAACGATATTTCTGAATTTTAAACTGGACTTAACTTACCATTTATAAAATGAAATTTCGGTTTCTTACATTCGTTAGAAAGATATTATTAATCAGATTCAAATATTTCTTATTTCGTCCAATTCTGACTAATACTGAATTCTGTACATTCATTCGAAATTAGAAATCAAATTTTCAAACTGTCGCTCCATTTCAATCTCGTTTTATAATTAAAATAAAATTTATACGTTCTAACTTCGTCGAAAATAATTTTTTAGTCATTATTATTTAAAATAAATCATTTTAAATATTCAAATCTTTTAAAATTGCTAAAATAAAAATTTTGAATCGGTTCTGATTTTCCGGGTTGTTACAGTAAGACTATCCCACACATAAACATGAATGATTTTTACCTTACTATAATACAAAATATCTTGATATTAAAATCCGGTGATATTATAATAATGTCTAATCAAATAAATAACCATTTAGTAGAATGCTTGCATCTCACGCTCTACATATATAGCACAAAATCAAAAATCGTAGGGCGCTTATTGGAGATTGGATTCCAAATATGACAAGGTATGGGATCACCTTTCGATCAGTGTACTCTAGAGGGGATACACCAGGGTTCAACAAGAACAACTTGCAACCCGGCCACACATGACCGACCACTCATTTAGCTTAAGTGTAACGAATATATTGTCACCCACGGTTGTCGGCCGTCCAACCATAATCTGAAGACACGAATTTGAAAGAAGAACAAATATGAATTTTCTCAAGACCGATAACAATACACCCTGCTTGGGTATGACCCAACTAGCCATGTTACGTGCCTAACTTTTGTCATTTCCTGATTGTAAGGCTGGAGGTTATGTCTATCTTTTCAGAACATCTGGCCACCATTCACTTTGAATGCCACATCGTCAAACCCGTCAATCACTAGTTGATCTTCTAAAATATCACGAGTATAAAAAGCTAGCAGAAACAAATTCCTCTGCCACCAAACCTAATACCTTGAAAAGATCATCTTATGTGATCTATTTGGAACACTATGTCAGACATTCGTCCATACAAGTTGTCCTGGGACTGGACAAATAAAACAGCCCTTGCATTTCACTCCATCTTCAATTATCTTCAGCATAATCTAATTCGCAACGCTTATGCCTATACGTAGTGGTTTTCAGATATTAAATCCAATTGGTCTCCCAGTATTGACAATGATTGTCAATAGTCTTTGGTAGTCGGTGATTTAACTATCAAAGAAAAACAAAACATCCATTCAAATTTACAACTAAGCATCAACCAACCAATGGCCCTTTTTAATTAACATTAATTTTCCAAAACCATTCTTGAATTTATATTCCAAAATTATTAATAATAATAACAGTTTCATTTCATTTATAACACCATTTAAAACCCCACTACTTGTTTTTATAAACAAGTTATTATATCCAACCCAAACGAAATTCAATTCCCATTTAAAAACAGAATTTCTTTTTAAAAATTCAAATTCTTTTCTAATATCTTTCACGGTATTTAGACACCAGCTTATTTCGTGCCAGTGTAATTCCACATCCCAAACAAATAATAAATAACGATAGTTTATTTATCACATTATATAATGTAATATATGAAAAACAATAATATAATTGTTGAGGAATCCAGTTGGATCCCTCCAACCTGTTTTCCTGCATCCATAAATGTTAGTCAACATCAATATTATCTATTTCGTATCACTACGAGGTATTGTAATAAATATGATTAATATTTAGCAACCGTTTATGTAAATAACTGTATCTATAACTTCAACCAATTTATAAGCAATCCATCCAAACAACCATAAAACAATATTCAGTCATCATTTATCAATATTAAATAAAGTTTATAAAATTATAAAAACTGTTCAGAGTTAGTGAGTTTACTCACATTGGTCGTTAAATCGTTAAATAACAATTTACGGTCGATGATTCGAATCAAATGTTTAAACCTACCATAATTTGTAACGAACTCCACATGGTTCCAAACTAGCTTCATCATGTTTTCTGCGTTCATACGATCCCAACAGATCCTGTTTCGCATTATTCTGATAACACAGAATCAAGTTATAGCCATTACAATTATATATGAATTATAATAATTAAATTAACTAATTATAATTATTGTTTATTAATTACAGTTTTCCTTACGTTAATTATCATTAATAGAATACGCTACGTCATCAATTATGCATTGTCTATAACATACTGCTTACCGAGACTGCATATGTTTACGCATTTTCTATTTAATAGGAGATAAATGGCCATTGCGCATTCTTCCCGTTCTTCACAATCCATGGTGTCGCACCTTCCTATTGTTTTAATTTTTATTATTAAGTTGGGCCTTACAAAACATCAACGGCCCAAATGCCCCTTGAAAATCAAAGACCGGATCCTTTTATTTTCTTAGGTCCTTCTTCCTGAATATTTTGGAATGCAAGCACCAGTTTATTCCCTCCCATCTTAAAAATCATGCTTCGGTATTCGCCATTCACCATTTTGAAAGCTTCCCTTTCCTCACTTTCCTTCCAAACAGTACCGCAACTTACTGTTATTTCCTCCATAATAAATACAATGCGGCTCCTCCTGTCACATAGCGTCCCCGGGCTCCTCACGCAAGTCTTCCTCCACCCAAAAGCATTGCACAGCAGTTCGTCCACTACAGTAATAAATCTTTACCAATACTGTGCTCCTTTGTTTGCTATTGCCGCTTCCATGAACTCACGGTCAAACTCCACACTTAAAGGTCCATCGCTTATCTTCCACCAGAGAAGTCCGCCAGCTCCAATACTTCCACACTATTACCGCATACACTTGCTTCCACCTCTAATGCCTCGTTCATCCCATTCATATATACCCTACTCCAACCATGCATAGTTCGGACACTATTTGTTGTTTCATGCTTCATTCCATTATGTATTCAGCTCGCAGATGCTCATACTACCGAACCCCTCTGCAACTTTGGATCCTTCCATGTTTGCTTCTTTCCTCTCCCCTACTTTTCTTTATTTTAAAGACAGCTTGCATGCCATCTTAGAAAGATACACTGAACCCTGATGCGCACTGGTTGTTTTCGAGCTCCCCAAAACTGAGTCACTTACCAGGAGATTGGCACCTGATTGAAGCTATGTCAATCATGAGCCCGTAGAACTTCGTCATCGGACTTATACGTATTCTTGTTTGATTTCTTTATGGCCATGAATGGTCTGAGTTTTCATTCGTATATATAGAAGAAGGAAGACAAGATAAGCACGCCATCAGTCATTCGAGTACAACGTAGCATAAGGGATAAAATAGGATAGCTGCATTTTAAGTTTACTGTTTTCCTGCGTGGGTACATTTAAGCATGAAATTTTCCTTTTTATTTTTTATTTTTTATTATATGGTAGGATATCTTTTTACTGTAGTTTATTTAAACTTCACATATCCTTACGCCTTACTTCGAATGTGCTAGCCGTATGGGAAAAGACTTGGCCATGTGCAAATTTCAAGGTAGATAAAGCAGCCTTTGTTTTATACTAGATATTTATTAAGGATACTCCGCCGCTTAAAAGTTCATATGTTTATGGTCTGTTATCGACAAAAACAAAAATGCTGTCATGACGAGCAATGTGCCACGATTCCAAAAATATAAAAATACAGACAAGTTAGCTTATTTTGCGATGCCCCAAAAATGCTGATATAGGGTGTAAAATACTCCAACTATAAAGTTGTTTATTTTCCAAATTAAAAATTACAGTAAAATTCTAAAAATTAAATTATAACTACGTCTCAAAGATCTTGTCCAAATTTGAAACCAATATTTAATTTTATTAAATAAATCGTTATGGTCTATAAACGATTCTATAACGACTATTTGAAAATTTGATTTGAATACAACTCACAATTTATAACGTGAAATCTTCATTTTTCAATTCTGCTAGAAAGATATAGTTTAATAGATTCAAACATTTCTTGTTTTAAGGAAATCCGATTTATAATGAATCCTATACACTCAGCTGAAATTTAAAACTCAATATTACAAACTGCTACGACGTGACGAGATCGACAATAATTATATTATAATTAATACATTCAAATTGACTTTTAAACAATATGATTGTTACTATAATTTAATTATAACTGAATTATATCCTTCTAAATTATCCAATTTACACAATATTACAAATTCAGCCATTTCCGACTATTTTGGAAATAAATATTTTATTACCCCACTATTTATATAATTTAAATATTCAGAATATTTTAATTCAAACCATTTAAATTATCAGACCAATGTATTAAAATAATTAAATTATTTAATTATTTAATTGCTAAATTTTCGGGATGTTACAGAAACCGGAGGCACCTTATTCCTCGTCCCATATGTCCAATACAAGAGAGAGGCCCTCGCATATCCGGTCGATCTCCAAGTACGTCTAGACGATCACCACTTATTACCTTGTCTTGGGTGTATAGTCCAATTAAGACATCAGTAATCATCCGAACGATGTGAAGATGTAATAACCCGGAAATCTGGGCCAGTGTAAAAATTCTATTTTGTCAATTTTAGCGAGTTTTGAATATTTAAAATGAATTATTTTAAATAATAACGACGAAAAAATTATTTTGAATAGAAATCGAACGTATATATTATATCGATCGTCGATAGAATATAAAAATTTATTTATAATTATAAAAGGAATTGAAAATGGCGCGGTAGTTCGACAATTCGATTTCAAACTTCAAATGAATGTACCGGGTGCAAAATAAACCGGATTTTAGTGAAACCAAAAATAATTGAATCTAATTGAGAATATCTTTCCAACAAATCCGAAAAATCAAAATTTCATAGCGGAAATCAAAAGATATGTCCAGTTGAAAATTCAGAATAGTCGCTATGGAATTCTGGCCCTTAAAAATGGAAATTTTGCAAACGACCTCGGATTTCGACGAAACAACTTTTGTTGGATCCGCGATGTCAAATTATTACTAGGTTTCTAATTTCATAATTTTTCGAATCAATATGTGAGCGTGGCAAAGGAAAACGCGTTTGACCAGTTTTAGTTGATTTTAATCGACTGGAAATTGGCCATTTTTCAAACAGTCTCAGAATTCGATGAAATTAGTTTTGTTAGGACCGTATCGTCAATACGAAGCTAGAAAATATGTTTCGGGAATTTTTAGAGTTAGTATGTGGCCCCGGTAAATTGAAATGTGCGTTTAAAATATAAAGATTTAAATTTTGATTTAAGTGAAAACTGATCGTAACGATCGAATTGGCCTGTCATACATATCCCATTGTATTCAGAAATGGGGGTAAAACGCTAGGGACGACAGTCGGTGGGTTTCGTTTCGAGTTCGAAATAAAAGGTTACTTTTTTTTGAAGTTAAATGAAAATAAAATAAAATAAAAATATATATATTCCACCTCACCCCTCCTCTCTCAGAACTGGTCAACGCAAAAGAAAAAAAAGAAAAAAAAACGATGGAAGAACCCGTCGATCGCGGCCCCCTCTGCCGCTGCCGCCGCCTCTTCTTCTTCCTCCTCCTCTCGCCGCTTCTCCTTCTCCTCCTCCAGCCTCGCACCCCCCCTCTTCGAGAAAACCGATCGCCACCCCCTTCTGCATCCCATCGCCCACCACCCACTCTTCACCCATGCCACCGCGACCCCCCCAGCCTCCGCCTTCGCCATCGAGTCCCCCCCTCTCGCCGTCCACGATCAGAGTCCCCAAACCCTTGAGCAGCCCCCCTTCCACTTTAATTGGAAGTTTTTACTTTAAATTCGATTTGAATTTCAATTTCGGTTTTAATTGTATATATATTAGTTGAAGTTAACATTTTTAGCATGAGAAAGATCTCATTTTTTTATTGGAGAAAGGAGATATTTTTAAACAAGGAAAGGCGATATTTTTAAACGAAGAAAGATTATATTTTTATAAAAATAAAAAGGTTTGAATTTTTATAACAAGCGAGTTTGAATTTTTATAAACAAAAAGATTTGATTTTTTTTAGATTCAAAAAGAAGTGATTTTTAATAAAAGGAAGAAGTGGTTTTTAATTAAATAAAAATATGATTTTTATCATATGTGAAAAATAAAAATGTGATTTTTATAGCGATAAAATAAAAATTCGATATATATATATATATATATATATATAATTTTTATATAGTAAGGAGCATAGTAAAAATATTCGAAACAGAAATAAAAATATGATTTTTTATTTATTGAAATGAAGCGATAAAAATATAATTTTTATATTTGAACAGCGTGAAAAAACTGCATTGGAATTTCAAACAGATCCAGACGGTTCAGCAGTTCAGAAGCAAAGCACGACGGAGTGGAACCCTCTGTGAGAACTCCTCACCTTTTATTTATTTTTCTAGTTGAAATATATACTAGGATGCAGACGGTGTTTAGTAGCACCCGACACCCGTCGTCCACAGACCATGGACGGCTTGTATGCTTGGTTGTTTGATTTTGATGTGTAGTTGATTGTGTGATGTGAAATGAAATAAAATATTTATATAGTTAAAAATATATTTTTTATAGTTGAAAATAAATTTTTAACGTGTATTTAAAATGAAATAAATATAAACAAATCGAAGGATTGTTTATATACACACATTTGACTGATATTGATTGGGACGATAAATTTTACACATCGCCCAACTGCACAAATAAAATCTGTGTTTGATTGTTTGAAACCCCACACGGGTATTGGGATGATACTTGGCGTTCACTAATCCCAATTATTTAGCTGTATGTCGATCGATTAGTCGACAGACTGTGTAAGCGTTAATTATTTATATTTAATGCTTATGCAGTTGTGTGGTGCACTCTGGATGATGGTTGATTATTTCTCGTTGTTATTTTATACATGTGTTGTAGAAAAATTCATATAATTAACATTATATGGTAATTGATTGGGCCTCATTTCAGATTTGAAATAAAATATTTGAAAAAGAAACATTTGAAATAGAAATATTTGAAATAGAATATTTGAAATAGAAATATTTGAAAATAGAATATTTGAAATAGAATATTTGAAATAGAATATTTGAAATAGAAATATTTGAAAATAGGAATATTTGAAATAGAAATAGTTGAAAATAGAAATATTTGTAAAAGAAATATTTGAAATAGAATATTCGAAAATAGAAATATATGAAGCCGTGTTAATAGATTGACGTCATTTTGACGTGAACGATATTTATATCGATTTCATTCAAATTGAAGTGAATATTAAAGTGAAATGAATTCGAATTAAATTGAAATAGAATTAAAATCGTTTTGAAATGAATTCGAATTGAAATTGAATAGAAATGAATTCAAATTGAGATTGAACAAAAATGAATTCAAATTAAAGTTGAATTAATTTGAAATTCAAATTGAATTGAAAACGAATTGAAATTGAATAAAAAAATCGATTTGAATTGAAATCAATTTGAAATGAATTTAAAACGATTTATAAAATACGTTTTAAAAGTAAATCGACGAAGTATATATTATATATATAATACAATGGCCTGAATAGAACGCGCCGCGCTGCGGCAGTTCGTGAATTTCGACCATTGACTTCGAATTGACGTTGCGGCAGATCCGTCCGTCGGGTTCTCCTAAAACCGGAACCGTTGGGTTCGTATCGAAAAGAGCTTTCTAAAGAATATTAGAAATTTGAAATCTAACGGTTGGATTTGGAATTATTTCCAAATCAAATTTGAAAAAGGTCGCTGTAAGTGTAGTTCGATGGCCGTTGATGGAAATCGACTGTACGCGCCTTGATAAAATTATTAAAAATATCAATAATTTGTGTAAAATCATAAGAAATGATTTGTGAAGAATTGGGATGAAAAACTCCATATTTGAAAAGATAAAAATAGATTTTTATCGAAATGAACCAGTTTTGAACTAGAGTAGCAATTTATTTATTTATTTTAAAATAAATAAATTGGATTTGAAAATGGTTTTGAAAATAACCAGAATTTCCAATAATTGAATTGGATTGGATTTGAATCGAAATTGTCTTCGGAATATTTCGATGTTAGATTTCGTGATGATACAGGTATTGTTATGGGAATTTGAAAGATATATTTATATCGTTATTTCCAATACGATATTTGTTAGTCATAGAATTTCATGTTGAATATAAGCCGATATATTTTCGATTCAGAGCCTTGTATTTAATATCAAATGTGATTTGGGTTTGTCATGAATGGTGTCTTCATTAAAACTGTTCTTAAGCCCAGTTGAGAAAAAAGATTAAATCTTTTTATTTAGATTTAATGAAGTGTATCAATTAAATAATATTTAATTGGAATTGAATTGGTATGGATTTTTGGGTTTATCGTGAACAGTGTTTTAAATAACACTTGTTCTTTAACTTGATAATTAATGGAATGCGATTTTGGGTTTATCGTGAACTGTGTTTTAAATGACACTGATTCTTTAACCCAATTAAAGATTAAAACTAAGTGGAGTTTTAATGAATCTCTAATTAGATTGAAAAGATCGAGAATGGAGTATCACCAGTTTTGCTCCAGGCGATAGTTAAATCTTTAATTAGATTTGAACCTGAAATGGTAATTGAATTTACCGATAACACCGTGGTGTTAGATATGAAGTATTACCAGTTTTACTTCATGGGGATAAATAGGTTGGGATTGGGAAATAAAATAAATAATTACTTCGGTGTGGCTCGCTAATCCCGACTAGTTTGAATTGATATTCAAAGAAGATTAAAGAATAAATTTAAAGAATTTATCTTTGATAAAATTAATGGGAACCTTTCCCAAAGTATAAGAATATTTGAACAAAAGAATATTCTGAATTGGAATGAGGCGTATGTTGTGTTTGTGTAACACTTGTTTATTATATACGCGAGTTATTCAGAAAGACCGTGTTTATCCCATTCTGAATAACTGATTCGACGTGGTGTCGAAGATGAAGACGGTGGTCGAAGACCGGAAATCTTCACATCGTTTGGGTGATTGCTGACGATCTTGATTGGGTTGTACACCCAAGAGGAGAGAAATAGTTGGTGATCGTCCAGACATACTTGGAGATCGATGGATATGCGAGGAAAGTGCCTTCGGTTTCGTTCAGACCCAGAACGAACTTGTAAATGGACTGTGTGTCTGACATAGGATTTTATTTTGTGTGATTGATTTCTATTAAATATATATCTGTTTGGCGGTGGAGAATTTATTCTCTTGCTTAACGCCCTTCTCTGAGACGTACGAGCTCAGGGGTTATATATTGATGGATATCAAACGCATGGAGTGAATTGCCTGTGTGGCATGCCTAAGTGGCAATAGATCGAGGCTTCTGTTGAAAAGCAAAGTCTTGTGGTTGATGATCAAAGCACTGCTTGTGTGGCATAGCTTTGTGTAATGTGAATTCACGAGGTTCACACCCCGGTTGTGAACCAGAAACGGGAGAGGACCTCAGGGAGGGCATGCGTTTCTTTCTGGCTAGAAGTGGCGTCAGTGGTTTTATACGCCCTGGCGAGTTTGACTTATGTGGTTGTTGCTGTTGCAAGGCGCCTCGGTTTGATCGGACGATCCGGGTTCGATGGAGTCATTTGTTGGCTCACCTACACCCCATAGGGCGGTGAAACGCAGTGTTCAGGCATAACAATCCACATCGGTGGACCGGCCCTGACGATCCAAGGTGCAGTTGCGGCTGTTCTGGAGAAATGGACTAGATTGTCTCGAATCGGTTGAGGACGATCCCTGGCCTCGGTTCATGGATGGAAATCCAACTTCCAAATACGTGACTTTGCGGTTTTAATTGTAGAACTAGTATGGCGACATGATATATGGTACCCATGCCGTCTATGATTGATACTTATGATTTGAAGTTGTTTTATACGCTATGCACTTATTATAGTATCAAACGATTTGTTTTAAACGTACTAATCATGTTTGGCTATTATAAGGGAAAACCCTATCCCCCGGCTTGCGTTGCATTGTGTGATAGGACCTGGGTCTTATAATAGCTTCATTTTTCCAAAAAGCATCGCGTTGTTTTGTTATATGCACTGGTATTCTTGGGAGGAAACCCGTTCCGTGTTATACGGCGTGGTCCTTTGATATATCTGATCTAAAGTAAAGTTTTAAATAACTGTTTTAGTTCTCACACCAGTCCCATGACTGACCTGGAGTTCATTGTTTTAACCTAAACTCTGGGTGCCCTTATTTTGACATGGGTAGCTAGTAGTTTTGGTTTTGCAGATTTATATTCACAGGATCCTGGTTTACAGCTGGAATGATATCCGGAAAGCTTTGTATCCGTATATCTCTTCTAGTTGTGTATTGTATTATTTTCCGCTGCTATGTATTTAAATGTAATTTAAATCTATGATATTTCTGTGTAATATTGATTCGTTTATACTCTGTATATTCTTATAATCTAATGAATTGTTGTAATATACAATGAAATGTTCTTCCGTCTGCGTTCTGTTGTGGCTTGAACTCGAACTATCCGCGCTTTCCTCACCGGGGAAGTTACGGGTCTTTACATAAGATCTTCGGTCTTCAACCACTGTTTTCATCGTCGACTTTTTGTCGTTGTAACAGTTGTTCAGAATGGGTTAAACTCGGACTTTCTGAATAGCTCACGTATATTATAATCAAGTACTATAAACACATATCATACGCCTCATTCCAGTTCAAAATATTCTTATATTCAAATATCCACAAGTTTATGGAAAGGTTCCCGTTAATTTTATCAAGGATAAATTCTTCTAAACTTATACTTTAATCTTCCTTTTGATATCATTTTCAAAAGATTTTTTCTCATCCTTTCTCCACTTAAACCAAATTAAGGTTTATAACATAAGTCGAGATTATCGAGCCTTACCGAAGTAATCATTTATTAATCCCAATCCCAACATATTCATCCCATGGAGAAAAACCGGTAGTACTCCATATATAACACCCACTGTGTTATTGGTAAATTTAATTACCATTTCACGTTCAAATATAATTAAAGATTTAATTATTGCCTGGAGTAAAACTGGCGGCACTCCAATCTTGATCATTTCTTGAATTCGGTAAATTTAGTAACCTTATTCACATTCGAATCTAAACTCTAGTCCAGTTTTAATCCCAAAAATCATTACTTAATGATTATCCAAATTTTAGGAAATAGATCTTGTCTTTAATAGGGTTAAAGAACCAATGTCATTTAAAATACAATTCAAGATAAACCCAAAATCATCTTCCATTAAATATGGAATTTTCACAGAAATCGGATCAATATATAATCGATATAAGTTTCCATATCAAATCAATACTATAAATGGAATAGCAGCAAGGCCTTCTAAATTCCACAAATAGTAATGGTCTTCATTCATAGAAGCTCATTTCGATTATTAAATCGATTTCCATTCAATTCTAATTCAATATATAAAATTGGAAAACTTTATTTTGGAAATTTCCATTAAATCTTAACAAAAATATTTATAAATTTCAAATCATATCTTCACTATTAATTGGGCTAAAGAACAAATGTTATTTAAATAACGTTCACCACTAACCCAAAATCAACTTCCATTTAATCCCAATTAATAAATATAATTGGAAAATTTCATTAATCTTAATTAAAAGATTTATTCCTTTCTCAACTAGGTTTAAGAACGGTGTTATTTAATATACCATTCACGACAAACCTAAAATCAAATTTGATATTAAATACAAGGCTCTAAATAGAAATAATATCAGCTTATATTCAATATCAAATTCTGAAACTAACGGATATCTTATTGGAAATAACGATCTGTGTATCTTCTAAATTCCTCAACAATATCTCTATAATCACGGAATCCAATATCAAAATATTCTGAAGATTATTTCTATTCAAATCCATTCCAATTCATATGTTGAAAAATTATGGTTATTTCAATAACCATTTACCAATTTATTTATTTAAAAACATTGGATTATCATTCTAGTTGATAACTAGTTCATTTCGGTAAAAATATATTTTTTTTTCCTTCAAAACTTGGAATTTATCACCCAAAATCTTTCCAAATCATTTATTATGATTTAACACAATTTTTCCATATTTTTAATAATTTTACTATGGCCCTTACAGTCGGTTTCCAATAATGGCCACCGAACTGCATCCATAGCGACCTTTTCCAAAATTGGTTTGGACGTATTTTAAAATATAACCATTAGATTTCAAATCTCTTATTATCACTCGAAAGCTCCTTTCGATACGAATCCAATGGTTCCGGTTTTAGGAGAATCCGACGGTCGGATCTCCCGTTAGGTCAATTTGAAGTCAATGGTCGAAATTCGCGAACGGTTGTTGCGCAGCGCGTTCTATTCAGGCCATTTAAATATATATAATATATATCATCGATTTTTATTCCAAAAGTATTTTATAAATCGTTTATAAATTCATTTTAAAGTGATTTCAACTTTGTTTTCAATTTTGAATCAAAATTGAATATTCCTTATCATTACAATATTAAAATGATAATATTTTAAGAATATCTGATTTTGAGATCCATTTCCTTTTCGTATTCATTATAAAATGAATAAAATCGATCGATAAACCTATTCGGGTTAAAATGGCGTTTAACTACTTAACGTGGCTTCTTATTTCAATATTTTTGTGTCCATCCAAAATCGGACATCAAAATCATATTTTGAATCTTCACTGAATATTATTTTAAAACTATACTGAATATTAATTTAAAACTATACTGAATGTTAATTTAAAACTATACTGAATAATATTTTAAAAATATACTGGATAATATTTTAAAACTATAATGAATAATATTTTAAAACAATTCATTATTTCTGAATTGGAATCAGACTTAATCAGTTACCATATAAATATATTTATATGGATTTCCATACATCGCATGTATTCACAATAATGATATATAATCATTAAACATTCAAACATCATCCAGAGTGCATTCTACCACTGTATAAGCGTTAAAATAAATAAATAATGCTCATCATAGTCTGTCAACCCATCGATTGACATATAATTAAATTCAGGGGAGATGTGAATAAATTATCGTCTCTAGACCCATGTGCGATTTCCAAACAAAAACCACAAAGGGTATATCCACATTGTTTGAAATACGAGTGTCGTATATTCAAACAACGCTTCTTGTGCAAATGAGTCGTGAATAGTTCATGTGTTGAACTCAAGCAATGTCACATACAACAGATAAAAATCAACAATGACTATTCATATATTTTACAATTATAAAATAAACAGCTGTACAAATATTCTAGTGAGAGAATTCTCACATTGGATTCCACTCCATCAATCTTTATTTGAAGATTGGATTTTTAAACTAAATTAACACACGTTTAATTTAGCTAAAAATCCAACTTTTCCGTTTTGGTCTGTTCCATATTGTAGAGTTTGGCAAGACGAGTCCAACGAACCTGAAATCATCGAATTTCGACGTCGTATGTAAAAGATATGACCTTTTATACATCTAAATAATTAAACAAAGCATTAATCATTAATTAATTATTGAATTAACCTAATCCTGTTTTTTGCCCATGCCCTCTTCGTTACTCCTAGAAAAAGTCACGCTCCTGAACCCATCAACTCGTCGCCATTCTTCATCCACAACCGCCACGTCGAACCGCCGGACCCCCCATCACCCACGTTACGTCGAAACCATCCTCCGCCTCCAGTCGTGATGAACTCGAGCGCCCCTATGACCCTGAAATTCCCTCCAAATCCACCGCCTTCTTGGCCAAAATCCTACCCCCGTGTCGCTCCCCAGTGCATCACCGCCGTTGAGAACCTCAAGCTCGGAGAGACGGAGACGTTTCCAGTTATAAGTTGATGAAATTAATTTGCGGATTTGAAGATTTTTGAGGTGGAAGATCTGAAAACTTGGATCGTTCATTATGTTTGAGCGGCTGAAGGGGAAATTGACCAATGGAATATTTCCCTAGGGTTTTGACCAAATTTGACCTTATACATAAATATATTATTATTATTATTATTTATTTCGAAATTTGCTTGTTTATTGATACGAACTCCAAATCAAACCCAATGGCTATCGCCCCCAGCCAAATACCCCCATATCGGACACAATGAGATATGTTTTGTAAGCCAATTCGACTGTTTCTATCATTTTTCATCAAAATTAAAATATAAATTAATACAACGGTCAATATTGAATTTAACGTACATTTTAATTTACCGAGACCACATACTGACTCCAAAAATTACGAATACTGATATCTAGCTATGTTTTGACGATACGGTCCCAACAAAGTTATTTTCAGCGAATTTGGAGACCGTTTGAAAAATGGCATTTTTCTAGTCGATTAAATTTAAACTGAAATTCATTGCACGTTTAAATTTACTACACTCACATATTATTTCCAAAAATTATGAAATTTGAAACCTAACTATAATTTGACATTCTGCATCCAACAAAAGTGGTTTCATCGAAAAACGAGGTCATTTGCAAAATGGCTATTTTTAAGGGCTATATATTATATTAATATATATATAAATTCCATAGCGACTATTCTGAACTTTAAACTGGACATAACTTACAATTTATAAAGTGAAATCTCAATTAATTACATTCGTTAGAAAATTACAGTTCAAAACATTCCAACATTTCTTGTTTTACTGAAATCCGATTTATAGTGAATTATGTATATTCTTTTGAAATTAAAAATCGAATTTTCAAACTACCGCGTCATTTCGAGTTTGTTTTAATTAAATTTTAAATTTATATGTTCTTACTTCGTTTTAAATAAATTTTCGTTAATTCTCAAAATAAATCATTTTAAATTCTTTAAATCCATTAAATCAGTTAAAAATAAAATTTTAAATTGGTTCCAAAATCTAGGTTGTTATAATCTCCTCCACTTAAAATCTTTTCGTCCTCGAAAAGGAAGATAGAATCGAAGGTTATTTACTTAATCAACTCCACCTTCACTTGACTCAAGTTCTTCAACTTTTCAGTTTCTAAGAACTTTCTGATTTCTCAAAAATTTGGCTAACACCCGAAATTTTCCAAATTTTTTGCCAAAACCTCATTTGTACGGGCCGATCGATAAAACCACAACTTGCCTCACAGGGCCCTCATCAATCAAAAAGAAAAAGAAAAATCCAAGCGGCTTGCCAATCGGCTCATAAAATCATCAAGACCCAATAAATATAGTTAACATGTACCTATTTGTTGGGCATACAATTTTATTCCTCTTCTTAGCTTCCATGGTATGACCTGTTCATTATATACACATGTACATATATGCAATTTCGATCAATTTTCAATTCAGTTTAATTATTTGATTCAATTTGGCTAAATTTTACCTTTCATTCTCTTATTGATTTCATCATTCCAATATTTTAATTAGTTAAACTAATAATCACACATCATAACCAACAATCAATTAGTTGATTAGCTTTTTCAAATATATAACTTTTATATACCCAAAAATCATATTTTCAAGGCCAAATCACAAACAATAAACTCTAACTAAATTTTTGGTTCTCACACAAATCAAATGGAAATATATAGATATCCCACTTTCGAAACTCGGACATAAGCACTGGTAATATGATTACAATTACCAGGATCATCTCCGGGCGACTAGAGTGTGATTCTATATCTATCCAGTATATTTGAGAGTTCAAATATACGTTCATGACGCGTATATGAAAAAACTCCTTTTACCCGATAGTCCAAAATAAATATCAAACAAAATACTCAAATACGTGTAATAAGATATAATTTTCAAAACTAAATTTGTTTTTATAAACAGTATTCTTCCAACTCATTCTAGGGTATTACTAACCCTATCTCTAATGATTTATTCTTATAGGACGTTACTAATCCTATATCTGATTAATTTTTTCATTTGGTTCTAGTGTGTCTTGTTCTCGAGCTTTGTAAACCAAAGCTCTGATACCATGATGAAACGACCCAGACTTCTCGATCCCGAAAGAGACGGAGGAGCCCAGATTGCCTTGAGAAACCGACAAATTAGAACACAAAAAATAGAACATTTCATTGCTATTACAACAATTACATCAGAGTACAGGAATATATCAAAGTATGAATAAATATTTCACAGCAAAAAAAATATCATAGATTTAAATTACATTTAAATATAAAATGTATAAATACAATGTACAAAGGAAAATATAGCAACTAGCACAACTGAATGAAATACACAGATACAAAGCTTTCGGAATATAGCTCCATTTGTAATCCAGGATCCTGTGGAAAGAAATATCTGCGAAAACCAAAACTACTAGTTGCCCATGTGGAAATATATGGGCACCCAGAGTTTAGATTGAAACAATAAACTCCGAGTAAGTCATAGGACTGGTGTGAGAACTAAAACAGTTATTATCTTTTTTTTAAAGTTAGGCAAATTAAGAGACCACGCCGTATAACACGGAATAGGTTTCCTCCTAATAAATCTCTGAAATGAAACAATTTATAAACAATGCAATGCTTTTCGAAAAATGAAGCTATTATAAGACTCAGGTCCCATCACACAATGCAACGCAAGCCGGAGGATAGAGTTTTACCTTATAATAGCCAAACATGCTTGATACACTTTGAAACAAATCATTTTGATATTACTATAAGTGCATAGTGTCAAAACAACTTGAAATATAAATGTATCAATCATAGTTGGCATATGTACCATATATTATGTCGCCATACATAGGTTTACAACTAAAACCGAAAAATCACGTATTGGAAATTAGATTTCCATCTTGAGTCAAAGCAAGAGATAGTCTCCTTACCGATTCGGATCACCTCTAGGAAAATGACCTAGGATCCCCCGCAGTGAACCCTTGGATCCTCCAAGGCTGGTCCACACTTTAGTGGATTGGTTATTCCTGAGCATACGTTTCTCGATCCTATCGGACCTCTAAACTGGTCAGTACGTCGATCAATCATATTTGAGGCGCCTCGCAATCCATCATCCACATAAGTAAAAATGTCTAGGCTCCATACCATGACACCACTTCTATCTTGAAAGAAACGCATGCACTTCTTGGGTCCCTTATCCCGTTTCTGACTCATACCAGGGTGTGAGGCTAGTGAATTAATGTTATACACAAAGCTATGCAACTTAAAGCTGTGCTTTGATCATCATCCCCAAGACTTTGCTTTTCAACAATATGTCTTGATCATTTGCATCTCAGCATGCCACACTGACAATTCACGCCATACAACTGATGTATATCAATATATAACCTCTAAGGTCATATGTCTCAGAGAAGGGTGTTAAGCAAGAGAATAAATTCTCCGCCACCAAACGGATATATATTTAATAGAAATCAATCAACACAGAATGAAATCCAATGTCAGACACACATCCATTCACAAGTCCGTTCTGGGTCTGAACGAAACCGGAGGTACCATATTCCTCGACCCATATGTCCAATACAAGAGAGAGGCCCTCGCATATCCGGTCGATCTCCAAGGTCTTCTAGACGACCACCACTTATTACCTTGTCTTCGGTGTATATCCCAATCAAGACATTGGTAATCATCCAAATGATGTGAAGCTCCTGTCTTAAACCACCGTCTTCATCATCGACTTTTAGTCGTCGTAACAGTTATTCAGAATGAGTTAAACCCGTATTTTTCGAATAACTCGCATACCTTATAATCGAGTGCTATCAAAACACATCATACGCCTCATTCCAATTCAGAATATTCTTTTACTCAAATATTCACAACTTTAGGGAAAGTTCCCATTAATTTTATCAAAGATAAGTTATTTTAAACTTATTCTTTAATCTTCCTTTTGATATCATTTTCAAAAGATTTTATCTTATCTATTCTCCACTAAAACCAAATTAAGGTTTATAACATAAGTTGGGATTATCGAGCCTTACCGAAGTAATCATTTATTAATCTCAACCCCAACCTATTCATCCCATGGAGCAAAACCGTAGTACTCCATATCGAACACCCACTGTGTTATCAGTAAATTTAATTACCATTTCACGTTCAAATCTAACTAAAGATTTAACTATCGCCTGGAGTAAAACTAGCTGTACTCCATTCTCGATCATTTCTTGAATTTGGTAAATTTAGTTACCTTATACATATTCCAATCAAATTAAAGATTTATTAAAACTCTAGTCCAGTTTTAATCTCAAAAATCATTACTTAATGATTATCCAAATTTTAAGAAATAGATCTTGTCTTTAACAGGGTTAAAGAACCAATGTCATTTAAAACACAGTTCACGATAAATCCAAAATCATTTTCCATTAAATATGGTATCTTCACAGAGATCTGATCAATATACAATCGATATAAATTTCCGTATCAAATCAATACTATAAATAGAATAGCGGCAAGGCCTTCTGAATTCCATAAATAGTAAAAATCTTCAATCACAGAAGCTCATCTCGATTATTAAATTGAATTCCATTCATTTCCAATTCAATATATTAAATTGGAAAACTTTATTTTGAAAACTTTTCATTAAATCATAATAAAAAGATTTATAAATTTCAAATCATATCTTCACTGTTATTTGGGCTGAAGAACAAATGTCATTTAAATACCGTTCACAACTGACCCAAAATAACCTTCCATTTAATCCCAATTAATAAATATAATTGGAAAACTTCATTAATCTTAATTAAAAGATTTGTTCCTTTCTCAACTGGGTTTAAGTACGGTGTTATTTAAGACACCATTCACGACAAACCCAAAATCAAATTTGATATTAAATACAAGGCTCAAAATAGAAATAATATCGGCTTATATTCAATATCAAATTCTGAAACTAATGGATATCGTATTGGGAATAACGATATATGTATCTTCTAAATTCCTCAACAATATGTGCACAATCATGCAATCCAATAAAGAAATATTCCAAAGATTATTTCTATTCATATCCATTCCAATTCATATGTTGGAAAATTCTGGTTATTTCAATAACCATTTACAAATCCGATTTATTTATTTAAAAACATTGGATTATTATTCTAGTTAATAACTAGTTCATTTTGACAAAAATTTATTTTTATCTTTTCAATACTTGGAATTTATCATCCAAAATCTTTCCAAATCATTTATTATGATTTTACACAATTTTTCCATATTTTTAATAATTTTATTACAACCCTTACAGTCGGTTTCCAATAATGGCCACTGAACTGCATCCATAACGACCTTTTCCAAAACTGATTTGGGCATATTTTAAAACCTAACCATTAGATTTCACATATCTTATTATCATTCGAAAGCTCTTTTCGATACAACCCCAACGATTCCGGTTTTAGGAGAATCCGACGGTCGGATCCCCCATTACGTCAATTTGAAGTCAATGGTCAAAATTCGCGAACGGTCGCTGCACGGCGCGTTCTATTCAGGCCATTTAAATATATACAATATATATCGTCGATTTCTATTCCAAACGTATTTTATAAATCGTTTATAAATTCATTTTAAAACGATTTCAACTTTGTTTTCAATTTTAAATCAAAATTGAATATTCCTTATCATTATAATATTAGAATGATAATATTTTCAAAATATCTAATTTTGAAATCTATTTCCTTTTCGTATTCATTATAAAATGAATAAAATCGATCGATAAACCCGTTCGGGTTAAAATGGTGTTTAACTACTCAACTCGGCTTCACATTTCAATATTTTTATGTCCATCAAAATCGGACATCAAAATCATATTTTGAATTTTCACTGAATATTAATTTAAAACTATACTAAATATTACTTTAAAACTATACTGAATATTAATTTAAAACAATACTGAATATTAATTTAAAACTATACTGAATAATATTTTAAAACTATACTGAATAATATTTTAAAACTATTCGATATTTCTGAATTGGAATCAGACTCAATCAATTACCATATAAATATATTTATATGGATTTACATACATCGCATTTATTCACAATAATGATATATAATCATTAAGCATTCAAACATCATTCTGAGTGCATTCTACCACTGTATAAGCGTTAAAATAAATAAATAATGATTATCACAGTCTGTCAACCCATTGATTGACATATTATTAAATTAAGGGGAGATGTGAATAAATTATCGTTCCCAGACCCATGTGGGGTTTCCAAACAATAACCACAAAGTGTCTATCCACATTGTTTGAAATATGAGTGTCGTATATTCAAACAACGCTTCTTGTCCAAATGAGTCGTGAATAGTTCGTGTGTTGAACTCAAGCAACGTCACATACAATAGATAAAAATTAACAATGACTATTCATATATTTTACAATTATAAAATAAAGAGCTGTACAAATATTCTAGTGAGAGAATCCTCACATTGGATTCCACTCCATCAATCTTTATTTGAAGATTGGATTTTTAAACTAAATTAAACGCACGTTTAATTTAGCTAAAAATCTAACTTGCTCCATTTCTGTTCTGGTCAGTTCCATGGTGTAGAGTTCGGCGAGACGAGTCCAACGAACCTGAAATCATCGAATTTCGATGTCGTATGTAAAAGATATGACCTTTTATACATCTAAATAATTAAACAAGTCATTAATAATTAATTAATTAATTAATTAACCTAATCCCATTTTTTACCCCTGCCCTCTTCATTACTCCTGGAAAAAGTCACGCCCCTGAACCCATCAGCTCGTCTCCATCCCTCACCCACAACCGCCACGTTGACACGCCGGACCTCCCATCACCCACGTTGTAACGACCCGGGAAAAGACGACCTTGATTATCCGATATACAACACATATCGAACATCAAGGGTCGACAATTACCGAATAGTTAATGAAAGAATTTAGAAGGTGAGGATAGATAAGATAGAAAATTAGAATAAAAGAAGATAAAGAAGAACACAACATCAGAGTAACACGAATCTCACAGCGGAACGAATAAAATATAATATATCACATAACTTGAAATCAAAAGCAGTATATGCATACAATACAATTATCAGAGTACAACCCTTGCATCACAGCGGAAATAAACAATAGCTATATAAGTCCTGAAGCCTCCTGCTCCAAGCTCTCCAAGTCTATCTGTAAAATCCTGACTACTTGACTGCCCATACAAATTTGGGCACCCAAGAGTTTAGGGAAAACAAAACAAAATAAAACTCTGGGTCAGTCATGGGACTGGTGTGAGTAAACTCTAATCATTTGGTTTAACTTTTCAAAATCCTCTTCAAAAGAAAAGATAATCGTAAGACCTATCCACACATAAATACGGATGGCTTTTACCTTACGATAACCCAAAACACTTTGGAAATCATATATTATCTGATATTATAATAATGTCTAATCACAAGTAATTAAAATCTAGTAGAACGCTTGCATCTCACGCTCTACATATATAGTATACAAATCAAACTCGCGGGCACTTATTGGAGATTGGATTCCGACTTTGACAAGGTATGGGACCACCTGCCGATAGTGTATCTCTAGAGGCGAATACACTGGGTTCAACAAGAACATCTTGCAACCCGGCCCTCACATGACCGACCACTCATTTCGCTTGAGTGTATCGAATATATATCACCAACGGTTGGGATCAGCAACCGTCTCCCGAATGGGGCAGCATCGATAGATTTAAGAAGCAATTGGAATTTCTCTAGATAGGTGATTATACATCCTAATGGGTGCGACCCACATAGCCATGCTGCCTGCCCGATTTTTGTCATTTCCCGGTTGATGAGGCTAGAGGCCACGCTTATCTCTGACAGATCATTCACTTTGAATGCCACATCGTCATACTCGCCAAATCACAAATTGATTTCCCCAAAAACACCACGGGTATAAAGCTAAGAGAAACGAATTCCTCCGCCACCAAACGTAAGTATGTTTGAAGAGATCAACTTACGCGATCTATTGAAAATACTCTGTCAGGCATTCTTCCATACACGTTTGTCCTGGGACTGGACAAACCGAAGGCACTATTCTGTAAACAGGATAGCCCTTGCACTTTACTCCGTCTTCAATATATTCAGCATACTTGATACGCAATGCTTATGCCAATACGGAGTAGTTCTGTGGATAATAATCCAACCGGTCTCTCCATATTAACAACGTAAAATGGTCAAAAACTTTGATAGTCGGTGATTTAACTATCAAATGAAAACATGTCTGTGTGCAAACAACGATATTATTTCCAGATGGAAATTCTATCGATCAATCATCAATCATCATTAATTCTTAAATTAAATTATCATAAATTTATTCTTTTCCTTATTCCTGTTTCCCTATATTTCTTATTTACTATATTTAGAAAATATACGTTATTAACAATGGAAAACATTTCCACTTCTTGTTTTCTATATTAGAAAATATCCTGATCTTATTTGGAAAACATTTCCAAATTTCCTTCATTGGGTTTAAACAGATGTTTGAATAAACATCGCTATGTCAACACAGACCATTATGCTCATTAACTAAATTCACTTAACCACTTTTCACTATTGAACTTATCCACTTCTTAGTTAAAACTGAAGTCAATCAAGTTGGGGTATAATTACCTCTCAGACCTTAACTGAACAACATTTCTAACTTCGAAACAGACAAAGTTCACCTTTTTACACTTTCAACCACTTACTTACGTAACTCTCGGATTCTATTTATGAATCCACTTCCTTTACGGAAGTCATTTGATTATAATAGTGGTGTTATAATCCCCTGCGTCCGAAATATAATAACTTTAATATGACTTTTTCTTTCTAGCTCAAATAAATACACGAACAACTAATTTATCAACTCCTATTCGGTTAACTATAATCTATAACCCTTATTATATTAACTTTTACTGGATTAACTCTTATTTGGATAACTCGGTTTGATTAACTCATCTTGATTAACTCAACTCGACCAATTTACTTGATCAGCTCAACTTGACTAACTTAACTTAATTAACTCGACTTATTTAACTCAACTTATTTAACTTAATTTGACTAACTATTATCGAATAACTAATATTCGATTAACTTATATTCGACTAACTATGTCTGTTTTTAACTTCATTTTGAATAGCTAATATTTGATTTAACTTCATTCGCTTGACTCTAGATCGCAGCGATCACAATGGTTACGCCTGATTCCCTCAGGAAACATCCGACCACCTTAGGCTATCTGCAGCCCTGCGAATTTCGCTAGCAGTCGTGCTAAATGGCAATTTATACTGAATAACTACTTCTGTTTAACTCTATCTCGAATAACTAAGTTCGATCAACTCTAATTGAATAACTAATATTCAATTTAACCCTTATTCGGTTACTATATTCGAATAACTCTAGTCCGATTTGATTCAAACCGCTTAACTCTAACTGATTTACTCTACTGGTTAATTCTAACTAACTAACTCTAACTGTTTGACTCTAACAGCTTAACTCCAACTGTTTAATTCTAATAGATTAACTCCAACTGTTAGACTCTAATAGTTTAACAGTTTAACTCTAATGGTTTAACTCTAACTGTTTAACTTTAACGGTTTAACTCTAACTGACTAACTTTTCTGATTAACTCTAATGGTTTAACTCTAACTGTTTAACTCTGACAGTTTAACTTTGGTTGATTAACTCTTTTGAATTAACCCCTTTGAATTTTCTCTTTTGAATAATTCCATTTGAATAACTCCTTTTGAATAACTCTTTTGAATAACTCTTTTGAATAACACTTTTTGAATAACTCTTTTGAATAATACTTTTTGAATAACTCTTTTGAATAATACTTTTTTTCTATTTGTTTACTTAACAAATAACTATTCCCTTTTTACTTCTATTTATTTAACAAATAATTATTACTTTTAGCTTTTCCATTTATTCTCTACATAAATATCTCTTTTAACTTTCCTTTATTCCCTAAATGAATATTCGCTTTTCAATTCCATTTGTAATCGTTTTACAAATGATTCCCTTTTGATTTCTATTTGTAAAGGTTTCACAAATAGCTACTTTTTCCCTATTCCATTTGATTTGCAAATATTTTCCTTTACATTTGTTTTACAAATGTATTTCCTCTATGTTTGTTTTTCTTTTCAAATCTTCTCCTTTATATTTGATTTCACAAATATTTTTCTTTACTCAATTTCTTTGATTCTATAATTATTTTCCTCTATGAAACTCTTTTCCTTTTATATATGAAATCTATTGATTTTATATAAATAATTTATTTTCAAAATATACTTTGAAAATTCCTTTTCACTTCCCGTTATCATTTATGGTATAAAAATACCAAATCAAAAGGTTTGATCATCATCCAAACACACGGGTTCAACGACAGATGATATAACACATCATATAACAGAATATATGAAAAACGGTAAATAAATGTTGAGGAATCCAGTTGGAGCCCTCCGACCTGTTTCCCTGCATCCACAGATGTTACACAATATAATTCACATCAATTTCATTTCAATATGAGGTATTCTGATAAACAAAATCAACATCGGTTAACGATATATATAACTATATCGGTATTTTCAACCAGCTGACTAGCAGTTTAACCAAACAATCAACACTCAACAATTCAATAAATATTTATCAATTCTAAAAATACTTTATAAAAATATAAAGTGTTCAGAGTTAGTGAGATTTACTCACCTTGGACGGTTTATCGTTGAATAACGATAATCGGTCATTGATTTGGTTCAGACGTTAAATTTCACCATAAATCCAAACGAGCTCCAATCCACTTGCGGTCAGTTCCATTGCGTAGTGCTCGTCCATACGATCCCAACGGATCCTGTTTCGTTAAATTTCGTTAAAGTATGCAAAAGTTATGCTATTTACAATATTTACCTAATTTAAATGAATATATATTTAATTAAATTAATTAAATTATTTTTATCTTAATTAATTTCTAATTGCGTTATTAGCCAAATTACCTTCCCTGCCCTTCTAAAAAATCCTACTTTCCCATCTCTAGCCATATCCGAATTTTTTTTAAAATTGAAAAACCATTTTAAAATTAATTAAATTTAATTTTCAAATAAAATATTTAAAAATATTCATTTAATTATAACTTAAAATTTTTAACCCGGATCAAAAATCTGCTTCCACTCATTTTAAAGTATTTTTCGATAAGAATCCAACGGTCCTTGTTTCGTGGAAATTCGACTTGTTTTGAAAAAGTTATAAGCTTCTAAAGTTTATGGTTAAAAATTACGAAAATGCCCCTGATCTGCTTTAAATTCAAATTAAATTCAAATTAAATTTTAAATTTAAATTTTAAATTAATCATCCCATCCGTCGGATCAGTTAGGGATAGCCAGGGAGAGCAGGAAACTATATTTTCCAAACTCAAGCCTTAGACACTATCCTCTCTGTCACCCTTAGAATGTTCTGATATTTATTTTTACAAATTCTATTTTATTTATAATATATATATATATATATATATTACACAAATAAATAAATAAATATTATTTAAAAACTTACCCCGTGAAGCCTAAGCCTCTGCCTAAGAGTCCCCAGCTCCCCGTCTTGCCCTCCTTTCTCCCTTCCTTCCCTTTTCCCTATTTCCTAATATTTTATTATTATTTCTGCCATTGCCGAAGCTTGAAAGAGGAGGAGGAGGAGTGAGTTTTAAATGAAAGCGGGGGGCTATTTATAGCCGAAGGAGTCACATGGATTGCTGAGGTGGCACGAATCCAACGGTCGAAAATGGATGGCTAGGATTAATCCTTAAATTATTTAAATTATAAATAAATTTAATAATTTATGAATAGTAAAGTGTGTTTTCTCAACCCTATTCGGACGTTAATTTGACTTACTTATTGATACCTTATCCAAAATCTTTTTCAACCACGTTGTTCAATTTTTCTTGCTCCTCAATACTATATAAAAATATATCAATTTTGAATTTGTTTGAACTTTCAAATAATTTAAATTCAAATTCAAAATAGTTTTTTGTGTTAGTTTCAACACCTTCCGGTCTCATGTTGGAGTATCAAATGATAACGGTTTTCAGAAATTCTTTCACCATCTGGTCCGGTTTTTAACGTAGTTCAATCCTATGTATTCAAATCAAAAATCGGAGTTCGTTTAGATTTTCAAATAATTTATTTAAATTTTGTTTCCTTAATAACTTTCTATATCCGTTATAGGATTTTTCCCAGATTTCATATATAGCTAATATCCTATGTTTAGAATTTTCCTGGATAGGTCTCAGGTTCCAGTTTTGCCGTTAGCATTAGCAAATTCCAATTACCGTCAAAATTTAGTTCAAATTTTGGCCTTTTATTTTTTCTTTTACACATACGGATGCAATTTTTGACGTAACTTGGTTGGTTACCTAATTTCATCATTTCGGATTTAATGAAACTGATTTCATCGAAATCCGAGTTCGTTAGCTACTACATCCTTTGTAAACGTACTATTTTAAATTAAAATTTTATCCTTTTATACTGCCAGTTCACATTATATTGCAGATCCACTAAATTTCTACCATTTCGGAATAAAATAAAATATTCAAAATTATTGAAATTAAACCATTTAAAATTCCAAAACAATAAAACATTTTTAAATATTAAACTAAATGGTCAAAAAATCTGGGCTGTTACATTCTTTCCCCCTTAAAATAATTTCATCCTCGAAATTGCTAAGGTAGAAAAATGAACTTTATAACTAGGTTAAAATTATTTGGTTACTCTGATTTCACTAAACCAATCTATTCTAATTAATTTATTAATTTATTTCTATAAACGAAAATTTTCAAAAATTCTGAAAATTTTCTAACATTCGAAATTTCTGAAAAATTTCTCCAGCACCTCCTTTGTATTGGTCAATAGCTCAAACTCCAACTCGCCTCCCTAGGCCTTCTTCAACCCAGAAGAAAATCAAACAACCAAGTGGCTTGCCCAACAGGTTCATAAATCTCATCAAACTCATATGAATATATACGTGTACCTTTTTGTCGACATTCAATTCTGCTATCAATTTAGCATATACCACTATCATCCCAATCAAACTCCCAATCACTTTTATCTTCAACACGACCATCCGCTTATAACCAAGCCAAATTTCAATCAAACTGCAATTCCAATCTCAATTCAAATTTCTTGCTCGACCATCCATTTCTATCCCAGATTATCTCTAATCTAGTCCAATTCTACTTGATACCATTCTATTTCAATTCAACTCAATTTCCACTGAACTGCCTTCAATTCAATTTCAAATTTGCTTTCACAAATTTCTATTTAATTTTTGTTTATTTCAATAATCTGTACCTGGGAGTTTCAAATAGCTTTGCCTTTTCCAAAAATCAAATATCCCTTTGGAATATCAAAACAACTCGGTTTCTCAAAACAATTCAAAAACAAAATCTTTGGTAGTAATCCGTCACTTACAAACTCGAAAATGAGCACCGATGATGTCCGGATCAACATCGGAATTTATTTTCCAGCTATCGAAGTGAGTTCAATAGTATAGCACTTTCAAAACCCATTTTTAAACATTTTCATTTTGAAATTCATTTCAAAATATCCCATTTCAATGCTTGTAACAAATTTAAAATCTTCCAGGATTTTAAAATTCACATATATTCAATTTAATTCCATTGACAACGCTTATTCAAATTTAACAATTTTAATTCCAATTCTGAACTTAAATTCAGATTTAATTCATCTGATTTCATATATTTCACTTATATGAATTTTGATTTGTTATTTACATAACCATTTCACATTTTATAATCTTATTCGATTATAACCACAACCAACACATTCAATATACTATAATAATTTCAAATATCTATACTTTGCTTATATCAAAATATAATTTGGGTAAAATTATTTCATTTACCCTTTTTTCAAAACATATCGTGTCGACCCATCGTATTCAATTGTTTATAAACTCCTATCGATACAGTGGATCAAACTGATCGACTAGAACTCATAAACGACTCAACCAATAAATCTCCACGGTATAAAATCATTTTATATAAAATAACAAATACGTTCACTCTTATATATACACTCAAACTTAGTCTAGGGCATTACTAACCCCATCTCTACTGAGTCACGCCACAGAGCCAAGGTAAATCACCTAACCTTCATCTCTGATACCAACTGTAACGACCCGGAAAAAGACGACCTTGATTATCCGATATACAACACATATCGAACATCAAGGGTCGACAATTACCGAATAGTTAATGAAAGAATTTAGAAGGTGAGGATAGATAAGATAGAAAATTAGAATAAAAGAAGAAAAAGAAGAACACAACATCAGAGTAACACGAATCTCACAGCAGAACGAATAAAATATAATATATCACATAACTTGAAATCAAAAGCAGTATATGCATACAATACCATTATCAGAGTACAACCCTTGCATCTCAGCGGAAATAAACAATAACTATATAAGTCCCGAAGCCTCCTGCTCCAAGCTCTCCAAGTATATCTGTAAAATCCTGACTACTTGCCTGCCCGTACAAATTTGGGCACCCAAGATTTTAGAGAAAACAAAACAAAATAAAACTCTGGGTCAGTCATGGGACTGGTGTGAGTAAACTCTAATCATTTGGTTTAACTTTCCAAAATCCTTTTCAAAAGAAAAGATAATCGTAAGACCTATCCACACATAAATACGGATGGCTTTTACCTTACGATAACCCCAAACACTTTGGAAATCATATATTATCTGATATTATAATAATGTCTAATCACAAGTAATTAAAATCTAGTAGAACGCTTGCATCTCACGCTCTACATATATAGTATACAAATCAAACTCGCGGGCACTTATTGGAGATTGGATTCCGACTTTGACAAGGTATGGGACCACCTGCCGATAGTGTATCTCTAGAGGCGAATACACTGGGTTCAACGAGAACATCTTGCAACCCGGCCCTCACATGACCGACCACTCATTTCGCTTGAGTGTATCGAATATATATCACCAACGGTTGGGATCAGCAACCGTCTCCCGAATGGGGCAGCATCGATAGATTTAAGAAGCAATTGGAATTTCTTTAGATAGGTGATTATACATTCTAATGGGTGCGACCCACATAGCCATGCTGCCTGCCCGATTTTTGTCATTTCCCGGTTGATGAGGCTAGAGGCCACGCTTATCTCTGACAGATCATTCACTTTGAATGCCACATCGTCATACTCGCCAAATCACAAATTGATTTCCCCAAAAACACCACGGGTATAAAGCTAAGAGAAACGAATTCCTCCGCCACCAAACGTAAGTATGTTTGAAGAGATCAACTTATGCGATCTATTGAATATACTCTGTCAGGCATTCTTCCATACACGTTTGTCCTGGGACTGGACAAACCGAAGGCACTATTCTGTAAACAGGATAGCCCTTGCACTTTACTCCGTCTTCAATATATTCAGCATACTTGATTCGCAATGCTTATGCCAATACGGAGTGGTTCTGTGGATAATAATCCAACCGGTCTCTCCATATTAACAACGTAAAATGGTCAAAAACTTTGATAGTCGGTGATTTAACTATCAAATGAAAACATGTCTGTGTGCAAACAACGATATTATTTCCAGATGGAAATTCTATCGATCAATCATCAATCATCATTAATTCTTAAATTAAATTATCATAAATTTATTCTTTTCCTTATTCCTGTTTCCCTATATTTCTTATTTACTATATTTAGAAAATATACGTTATTAACAATGGAAAACATTTCCACTTCTTGTTTTCTATATTAGAAAATATCCTGATCTTATTTGGAAAACATTTCCAAATTTCCTTCATTGGGTTTAAACAGATGTTTGAATAAACATCGCTATGTCAACACAGACCATTATGCTCATTAACTAAATTCACTTAACCACTTTTCACTATCGAACTTATCCACTTCTTAGTTAAAACTGAAGTCAATCAAGTTGGGGTATAATTACCTCTCAGACCTTAACTGAACAACATTTCTAACTTCGAAACAGACAAAGTTCACCTTTTTACACTTTCAACCACTTACTTACGTAACTCTCGGATTCTATTTACGAATCCACTTCCTTTACGGAAGTCTATTTGATAATAATAATGGTGTTATAATCCCCTGCGTCCGAAATATAATAACTTTAATATGACTTTTTCTTTCTAGCTCAAATAAATACACGAACAACTAATTTATCAACTCCTATTCGGTTAACTATAATCTATAACCCTTATTCTATTAACTTTTACTGGATTAACTCTTATTTGGATAAATCGGTTTGATTAACTCATCTTGATTAACTCAACTCGACCAACTTACTTGATCAGCTCAACTTGACTAACTTAACTTAATTAACTCGACTTATTTAACTCAACTTATTTAACTTAATTTGACTAACTATTATCGAATAACTAATATTCGATTAACTTATATTCGACTAACTATGTGTGTTTTTAACTTCATTTTGAATAGCTAATATTTGATTTAACTTCATTCGCTTGACTCTAGATTGCAGCGATCACAATGGTTACGCCTGATTCCCTCAGGAAACATCCGACCACCTTAGGCTATCTGCAGCCCTGCGAATTTCGCTAGCAGTCGTGCTAAATGCAATTTATACTGAATAACTACTTCTGTTTAACTCTATCTCGAATAACTAAGTTCGATCAACTCTAATTGAATAACTAATATTCAATTTAACCCTTATTCGGTTACTATATTCGAATAACTCTAGTCCGATTTGATTCAAACCGCTTAACTCTAACTGATTTACTCTACTGGTTAATTCTAACTAACTAACTCTAACTGTTTGACTCTAACAGCTTAACTCCAACGGTTTAATTCTAATAGATTAACTCCAACTGTTAGACTCTAATAGTTTAACTCTAACAGTTTAACTCTAATGGTTTAACTCTAACTGTTTAACTTTAACGGTTTAACTCTAACTGACTAACTTTTCTGATTAACTCTAATGGTTTAACTCTAACTGTTTAACTCTGACAGTTTAACTTTGGTTGATTAACTCTTTTGAATTAACCCCTTTGAATTTTCTCTTTTGAATAATTCCATTTGAATAACTCCTTTTGAATAACTCTTTTGAATAACTCTTTTGAATAACACTTTTTGAATAACTCTTTTGAATAATACTTTTTGAATAACTCTTTTGAATAATACTTTTTTTTCTATTTGTTTACTTAACAAATAACTATTCCCTTTTTACTTCTATTTATTTAACAAATAATTATTACTTTTAGCTTTTCCATTTATTCTCTACAAAAATATCTCTTTTAACTTTCCTTTATTCCCTAAATGAATATTCGCTTTTCAATTCCATTTGTAATCGTTTTACAAATGATTCCCTTTTGATTTCTATTTGTAAAGGTTTCACAAATAGCTACTTTTTCCCTATTCTATTTGATTTGCAAATATTTTCCTTTACATTTGTTTTACAAATGTATTTCCTCTATGTTTGTTTTTCTTTTCAAATCTTCTCCTTCATATTTGATTTCACAAATATTTTCCTTTACTCAATTTCTTTGATTCTATAATTATTTTCCTCTATGAAACTCTTTTCCTTTTATATATAAAATCTATTGATTTTATATAAATAATTTATTTTCAAAATATACTTTGAAAATTCCTTTTCACTTCCCGTTATCATTTATGGTATAAAAATACCAAATCAAAAGGTTTGATCATCATCCAAACACACGGGTTCAACGACAGATGATATAACACATCATATAACAGAATATATGAAAAACGGTAAATAAATGTTGAGGAATCCAGTTGGATCCCTCCGACCTGTTTCCCTGCATCCACAGATGTTACACAATATAATTCACATCAATTTCATTTCAATATGAGGTATTTTGAAAAATAAAATCAACATCGGTTAACGATATATATAACTATATCGGTATTTTCAACCAACTGACTAGCAGTTTAACCAAACAATCAACACTCAGCAATTCAATCAATATTTATCAATTCTAAAAATACTTTATAAAAATATAAAGTGTTCAGAGTTAGTGAGATTTACTCACCTTGGACGGTTTATCGTTGAATAACGATAATCGGTCATTGATTTGGTTCAGACGTTAAATTTCACCATAAATCCAAATGAGCTCCAATCCACTTGCGGTCAGTTCCATTGCGTAGTGCTCGTCCATACAATCCCAACGGATCCTGTTTCGTTAAATTTCGTTAAGGTATGCAAAAGTTATGTTATTTACAATATTTACCTAATTTAAATGAATATATATTTAATTAAATTATTTTTATCTTAATTAATTTCTAATTGCGTTATTAGCCAAATTATCTTCCCTGCCCTTCTAAAAAATCCTACTTTCCCATCTCTAGCCATATCCAAATTTTTTTTTAAATTGAAAAACCATTTTAATATTAATTAAATTTAATTTTCAAATAAAATATTTAAAAATATTCATTTAATTATAACTTAAAATTTTTAACCCGAATCAAAAATCTGCTTCCACTCATTTTAAAGTATTTTTCGATAAGAATCCAACGGTCCTTGTTTCGTGGAAATCCGACTTGTTTTGAAAAAGTTATAAGCTTTTACAGTTTATGGTTAAAAATTATGAAAATGCCCCTGGTCTGTTTTAAATTCAAATTGAATTTTAAATTTAAATTTTAAATTAATCATCCCATCCGTCGGATCAGTTAGGGATAGCCAGGAAGAGCAGGAAACTATATTTTCCAAACTCAAGCCTTAGACACTATCCTCTCTATCACCCTTAGAATGTTCTGATATTTATTTTTACAAATTCTATTTTAGTTATAATATATATATATATATATATATTACACAAATAAATAAATAAATAAATATTATTTAAAAACTTACCCCGTGAAGCCTAAGCCTCTGCCTAAGAGTCCCTAGCTCCCCGTCTTGCCCTCCTTTCTCCCTTCCTTCCCTTTTCCCTATTTCCTAATATTTTATTATTATTTCTGCCATTTCCAAAGCTTGAAAGAGGAGGAGGAGGAGTGAGTTTAAAATGAAGGGGTGGGGGGGTATTTATAGCCGAAGGAGTCACATGGATTGCTGAGGTGGCGCGAATCCAACGGTCGAAAATGGATGGCTAGGATTAATCCTTAAATTAATTAAATTATAAATAAATTTAATAATTTATGAATAGTAAAGTGTGTTTTCTCAACCCTATTCGGACATTAATTTGACTTACTTATTGATACCTTATCCAAAATCTTTTTCAACCATGTTGTTCAATTTTTCTTGCTCTTCAATACTATATAAAAATATATCAATTTTGAATTTGTTTGAACTTTCAAATAATTTAAATTCAAATTCAAAATAGTGTTTTGTGTTAGTTTCAACACCTTCCGGTCTCAAGTTGGAGTATCAAACGATAACGGTTTTCAGAAATTCTTCCACCATCTGGTCCGGTTTTTAACGTACTTCAATCCTATGTATTCAAATCAAAAATCGGAGTTCGTTTAGATTTTCAAATAATTTATTTAAATTTTGTTTCCTTAATAACTTTCTATATCCGTTATAGGATTTTCCCGGATTTCATATATAGCTAATATCCTATGTTTAGAATTTTCCTGGATAGGTCTCAGGTTCCAGTTTTGCCGTTAGCATTAGCAAATTCCAATTACCGTCAAAATTTAGTTCAAATTTTGGCCTTTTATTTTTTCTTTTCCACATACGGATGCCATTTTTGACGTAACTTGGTTGGTTACCTAATTTCATCATTTCGGATTTAATGAAACTGATTTCATCGAAATCCGAGTTCGTTAGCTACTACATCCTTTGTAAACGTACTATTTTAAATTAAAAATTTATCCTTTTATACTGCCAGTTCACATTATATTGCAGATCCACTAAATTTCTACCATTTCGGAATAAAATAAAATATTCAAAATTATTGAAATTAAACCATTTAAAATTCCAAAACAGTAAAACATTTTAAAATATTAAACTAAATGGTCAAAAAATCTGGGCCGTTACACACGCCATGTCGAAGCCACCAGCGATGCCATCCTCCGCCTCCAGTCTTGATGAACTCGAGCGCCCCTATGGCCCTAAAAATCCCTCCAAATCTGCCGCCTTCATGGCTAAAATTCCGCCCCCATGTCGCTCCCTAATCCATCACCGTCATTGAGAACCTTAAGCTCGGAGAGACGAAGACTTTTCCAGTTACGAGTTAATGAAATTAATTTGCGGTTTGAAGATTTTTGAGGTGGAAGATTTGAGAACTTGGATCATTCATTACGTTTGAGCGGCAGAAGAGGAAATTGACCAATGGAAAATTTGCCTAGGGTTTTGACCAAATTTGACCTTGTATATAAGTATATTATTATTATTTAATTCAAAAATTGCTTGTTTATTGATACGAACTCCAAATCAAACCTAATGACTGTCGCCCCTAGCCAAATACCCCTATTTCGAACACAATGAGATATATTTCGTATGCTAATTCGACTGTTACGATCAATTTTTGACAAAATTAAAATATAAATTAATATAATGGTCAATATTTTAATTTAACGTACATTTTAATTTACCGTGGCCGCATACTGACTCCAAAAATTATGAATATTGAAATCTAGCTATGTTTTGACGATATGGTTCTAAAAAGGTTAGTTTCGTCGAATTTGGAGACCGTTTGAAAAATGGTCGTTTTCTAGTTGATTAAATTTAAACTGAAATTCAAAACACGTTTAAATTTACTACGCTCATGTACTAATTTCAAAAATTATGAAATTTGAAATCTAACTATAATTTAACATTCTGAATCCAACAAAAGTGGCTTCATCGAAAATAGAGGTCATTTGCAAAATGGCTATTTTTAAGGGCTATATATTATATTAAAATATATTTAAATTCCATAGCTACTATTCTGATTTTAAACTAGACATAACTTACAGTTTATAAAGTGAAATATAATTTTCTTACATTCTTAGAAAATTATAGTATAAGATATTCCTACATTTCTTGTTTTACTGAAATCCGATTTATCGTGAATTCTGTATATTCATTTGAAATTAAACATCGAATTTTCAAACTACCGCGTCATTTCAAGTTCGTTTTAATTAAATTTTAAATTTATACATCCTAACTTCGTTTTAAATAAATTTTAAATCGTTAATTATTAAAATAAATCATTTTAAATTCTTAAAATCCAATAAATCAGTTAAAAATAAAATTTTAAATTAGTTCCAAAATCTGGGTTGTTACAGAACTGCTCTAAAGAAAAAATGTTAACATTAATTTAAATCATTATTGAAATAAATATTTGAAAACTAAAATATTATTACATCACTATAATAATTTTTATTATTGATTTATTGGTATGTACTCAGTCACTTACTATAATTTATATGTATATTTCTAAAAGTGTTAACATAAAATTATTATTTTTTCAGTCGTGCGTCTGCATGGATATTGACCTAGTTATGATATAAAGTATTGAATCTAAATTATTACTAGTATATCGAATAACATAAATAATCATATAAATATACTTTCGAAATAATTCTTTTTGTTTCAAATGCATTTATATATGTAAGACTTAAATAAAAGCTAAGTTTTACATTTCAAATTATATAAATTTGGAAATTCTATACAACCTTGAAATCATTATTTGAATAAATACAAATAAATATTCTATCATAAAATAACATTTAAAATGGATTGTGATTTAAAACGCAAATCCAATATTTAAATAAATTATATATTCACATATTAAATTGATAAAATTCTGGGTTGTTATGGCTGCCTTTAAATGTCCTGGTTTGGAAATATAATGCAATATCTATGGATTTTGCAGATGAGTTGCCAAGGTCGAGAAGAGGGAACGAGAGTATTTAAGTCATGGAACATAGATTGACTAAGAGTTCTGATTGCATTCTTTTTACGTCAATCAGGATGGCGCCCGTATTAGTAGAATTGTACATAAGAAATATAACTGGAGTTCATGGGATTTCTAGTAGCATAGTTACTGTTACTACCAAATTTCGACACCGAAACTAAATGAAGGTAAAGGGGTATCATAGCACAACTAACACCAAGAGATTGCTCCGGGAGCACATAATCGACATCAAGACACCCGATATCGAAAATAAGAAGAGAAAGTTCAGATCATATGCTACTGGTACCAACATAAGCAACAAAGCTTGGTGCTGATACCAAGAAGATAGTGGAAATGCAACACCGAAAGCAATATAGGAGCAATTGGCAAATCAAGGGTAGTTATGGTACCACCGCTGAAGGCACTCAATCTGGTTTTGATTCTGAAAGCATGTGTGTCGACACCAAAATCAAGAGTCATGAAAGGGAAAGCACAAAGCCAAGCTGGGATGGGGCCAAGAGCTGTCAATACTAATATATTTGGTATCGATACTGACACCAGAAAGCTATTAAAAAGTAATTATAAAAATACATAGGCAAAATTATCGCAAGGTTGATACCGAAACTAGAGACTACTGAAGTCAACCGAGGAAAGAGAGGCCATCCACACCTGTGCAGTTAAAGCGCTTTAAAAAGTTATAGTGGGTATAAAGCGAGGAAATAGCTGGGATTAAGCGGATATGCAAAAGGGATCATTAAATGTAAAATTGAATATTTAAAATTATTTTTCTATCATTCTCTCATTATCATTATAGAAGAATATATTATTAGTCAACCTTATATTACAAAATCAAGGAATATCATGGTTATACTCACTAGATTTGATGTGTACAACAGTTATCTACTTTATATTGGGGACTTATGCCTTAAAATCTAGCTCTTTACAACAACTTTTTTATTTATTTTAAATGAGAACTGGTTAAATTGAAATCTGTATATTAATATTGCTAAAGAGGGTGCTAAAAATCATTGATTTAGCGAATGCAGCAGAAAATAGCAGGGCTTAAAGGGATCTACTATTCATCGGGGCTAAATTTAAATAGTGCAGCAATGGAAGAGTTCTACAGGATATAGCAGGGATATTGCGGGGATTTAGTAGGGCTTTAATTGCATAGATCCACACTAATATGCTTTGTGTCAATACCGATACTCAAAAGTCACGAAAGCAAAGACAATACTCAAGTGTTATCAAAGCAAAGCAAAGCTTAGGATTTGCCATCAGGATCAAGGCTCGCCACCGAAACCAAAAGTATCTCAAAGAAGCTATATGTACCAATTTTCTTAATATCAATACATTATGAAGAGAAGGCACCAATTTCACTAGCAAGGAGGAACCGGTAACAACACTCATTAAAGAAAAAGAAGCCGAAACCCGGAAGTCGGCACCAAAAGCCACTGATGCGGCCGACACTAACACCAAATGACCTTGCCGAAACTGGAAGAGGGCTTTTGTTGATCTCTACCGGAGGGGGCCTAATTTGTCTATAAATAAGACCCAAGGGGTCTTATTTTAGGGGACTCTTTCCTTATTCTCAAATCTTGTATTCATCTCTTAGAGAGAAAAACCTTTGTTTGTAAATCAATTAGGGGATTTTACTTGTAACGACCCGTATTCTACACATCATAGGATTGTAGAATATTTATTTCTTTCCCGTGTGAAGTCGTATGGTCATATAACTTTGGGAAACATTTATTTGAGTCATTTCCCCTGTTCATGATTTTTGTCGATTTTTAAATGACCATTTTGCCCCTAGTCAGTACTGTTTTGGCCATAACTTTTGATAGGGAAGGAATTTTGACCTGAAACCACTTCCATTGGATTCGTTTGATGGTTTCTCTTTCCGTAGAGTGGTCATAATAGCCAAACGGACTTACCGTTTGGGAGATATGGCTGAAACAAGGTTTGCAAGGTGAAAAACTGCATATTGGGCCAAACCGGGTAGTTAAGGATTTGGGCCCATGACCCATTTCGGGATTAGGGTTAGGAGAGGGCTGAGTTGGTCTAGGATTTGATCCCATTTCAGTTTTCTAGCCTCCACTTAGTCCCCAAGAAACCTAATAATGGCCTCCACCCTCTAAAGTCTCCAAATCACCTCCAAACCACTCCAACTTGAAGAAAAAGAGATTAGCAAGACCAAATCAAAGAAGATCTTCACCTAATCAACCTTGGAGCTGCTGTTAGCATTTGGATTCGCATCAAATCAGAGAATTATTTCAGATCTTGTTTTATTTGTGGCTAAGGTGAGTGATTAGCTTGCTTTTTGCACTAATTATGGTTATTCGGGGTGATTAGTGCTAATTAGTGTTTTTAGACGAAAATAAATTCTGGAAAAATGTTTATAAATTCATAAATAATGTTTTAGACCTCTGATATGAGTTTGGGATAATTTGATTAAGTTTTGCTAATCATGTCATTAGTTATGCTCACATATGCTTAAGGGAAAACATGGGGTTTTGGGCATATTTGATCCATTTTACCATGTCATATTGTTGTTTTGGTATTTGAGGTCACTTGTATGTGTTGCTATGACTCTATGACATGCTTTGTAATTGATTGCAAAAGTTAGAATGGTCAAAAACGTCGTCGAGTGGCGTAAACAGTCGCTGGAAAAGTCAGTGCAGGAAGTCGGATCGGATCGCCCCCACCCTGATCCGAACCGCCCATTTCTCTTCACCACGAACCGAACCGATCGTTATAGCGAAGCAAGCTGCACCACGAGCTGAAGGGTCCGAACCGATCCGAGAAGTCGCGATTCAAGACTTGGTGATTGAAGACTCCGACCCGATCCGCCTGGAGTGATAACGACACGATCCGATCTGATCGCCTTGAGGACGACGAACCGGGAACTTGGAGGAGGGCGAGTGGCTTGGAGATATGACCAGGAGGCATGACCCGAGCCGTTTCGTGTTGGAGAACCCGATCCGATCCGAATGGGACTGGAGACCACGAAGCGATGGTACACTCCGATCCGACCCGAGGTAGCAGTCACGAACCAATGGGTGGTCACGAACCGAGACGATGAAGACTGCGATTCCAATGATGATAGAAGGAATCCGAACCGATCCAATGAAGATCCATAACCCGAAATGCAAAGGTAGTTCAAGTGGAAGTTCGAGCTCAGGATCCAGACGGGAACCAATGAGTTCACTTCGTGATTGGGCTTTGCTGCGGGACGTGTGCTAAGGAGTTGTCGATGTCTATGACTTTGGATCACTAGGTGTTGGAGGTAGAGAGACAAACTCGGGCTTTGGATATGGTGCGACTAGGGAGCTACCTACCAATGGAGTGGGGTCATGGAAATGTTGGGCGTGATCCCATAGGTATGGCGTTGGTGGTAGTAGGAATGTACATAGTCGTACAAAGTCGAGTTCTGTCGTTTGAATAAAGTGCTCTAGTGATCGAAGAAGTGGATGTCGTATGCTTTACGCACTGAGTGAGAGATGCGAGGATGGTTGTTATGCTTGATTGTTTGACACACATCCCCACCCCCGTATACTTATACTATGTGTTTGTGACATCTTAGAGTATTGTACCGTGTAGTACTAACTCTTTGATTGCAGGTCCAGGTTCAGGTATGACTTAGTATACCTGTTATTATTCTGTTTATGCATGCTACCACTCATACCAGACTGATGTCTGACCCAGAGTTTTATGTTTCTTCTTATTACTCTGGGTGCTCACACGAGCAGACTAGAGACAGGGATAGCTGGTAGTACGCTTGGTAGATGGACTGAAGACGAGCAGGAGGCTCCACGTATGATATATAGTTATTCTCCCTGTGTCGTAATCGGTATCTACTTTGGGCATTAGTAGCATACCTATTTTGCTTATCTTAGAGACAGTATTTTGGAGTTGTAATAAGCTGTATTTGATATTTCCGCTACTCTGATGATGTTAGTTTAAGTTTTCAGCTTATGCACTGTCTCATCTGTTTTATGTCAAGTATATGTTGGCTATTATATTTTATTCCATGCGCTGTGAGACATATTACAGGTTCTTTATTTGGTTCCTCTTCTTTCTTTCTCTTCTTTGGCGACCGTCCCATGCCAATTGGACATGTGTACAGCGCACAATTGGAGTAAAACGTCGGTTGGTGCGGGGCGGGCCGTCACACTTGGTATCAGAGCTCTAGGTTGCGTAATTCACCTAGGGAAAGACACTAGGGAGAGGTAGTACGTATATGAGAGCGCGTATTTGTGATTATTTTGGTTTTCAAAAGCTATATCTATATATAGTATTAGTATGTTTAAGAGTGAAGTCGCATTGCACTGCACTGGCACCACTAAGGAGATGGTTAATCGTTTTCTCTTTAACAGATTTGACGATGAGCCGAGGAAGAGGTGCTGGCAGAGGGGCCAATAATGGGAATCCCCCTGACATGAGGGCTATGTTTACCAACCTCATGAGAGAGATGCTTGTGGATATTCAGAGGGAGGCTCCTAATGTTGCCAATGCTGGAGGTGTAGCGGTGCAAGCGCCTAGGGTCGATTTCGCCAAGCTGAGTAAGGATTACACTAATCTTGGTGGAAAGCCGTTTCACGGAACAGAGTCGGCCACGGATGTTCAGGATTGGTTGGATAGTTGCGACCGTATCTTCGACGATTTGGGTATCGAGGATGCGATGAAGAGAAGGCTTGCGTCTCGTCAGCTGCAAGGACGAGCGATGAATTGGTGGAATGCTATTAGGGCAGCCACACCAGAAGATCAGGTTACTTGGGATCAGTTTAAAGTTCGCTTTAGCGACAAGTATATCCCAGCTGCCCAGAAATCGGAATTGTTTAGGAAGTTCTTGGAGCTTAAGCAGAATGGGAGGGCAGTATCGGATTATGTTGCTGAGTTCGACACTTTGTCAAAGTATGGGTTATCTCTAATTGATACTCCCGAAAAGAAAAATGAGAGGTTCATCACTGGCTTGGATGAATACTTAGGGGAGAGGCTGATTAATCACATCGATGAGACGTTTGAGTCGATTGTGGGAAAAGCTTTGAGGTCAGAAAGTCTTTACCCTAAGCCGAAGACTGGGGTTGTTGTTGCATCTGCTGAAGAGCCAAAGCCGCAAGCAAGCGGTGGAGGCAAGAATAACTCTCAGAATAAGAGGAAGCAGAACCAAGCTAAGGATGGCCAGAAGAAAAGCAGGAAAGAAGTCGAGTGCTTCAAATGTGGAAAGAAGGGCCATTATGCAAGGGAATGTAGGGCCAAGACAGTGGGAAAGAAGTGCTTTAACTGTGGCCAAGAGGGACATTTTAAGGATAAGTGCCCGCAACCTCTGAAGGAGAATCAGATTGTGAAAGCATATGCCATCAATGCTGTTCCTTCTTCGTCGAATGCCCCAACTGCGGCGGAGAAAGGAAAGGGAGTCGTCATTCAAGGTATGCTTTCCATTTATGATCTTCCTGTTAGAGTTTTGTTCGATACCGGGGCTTCCCATTCCTTCATATCTAGTGACCTGGTAGATAGGTTGGGATTGGAACCCGAGTTAGTCGATAGACCATTAGCTGTGACGAACCCGATTGGTGGTTCAACAAACCTCAGTATGATCTGTCGTAATGTGGTCTTATCGAGTCATGGATGTATGTTTGTTTGTGATTGCTTTGTTTTGGGCTTTACTGGGTATGGCATTATTTTGGGAGTCGATTGGCTCCAAAGATACGGGGTGGTGGTAGACTGTGAGGGCTTTTTGGTGACTGTTAGGGCGGATGATGGGCGGAGGGTAGTGTTTGGTAATCTACCCTGTGATGGGGTAATGGCTAGTTTTGTAAATTCCCTCGACATTCCGCATGATGAGTTATCAGGTTTGCCCGTGGTTGGCCAGTACCCGGACATCTTCGAGGAAGTGACCGGACTTCCACCACACCGAGAGATTGAGTTTCGTATTGATTTAGTGAAAGATGCCAGACCTATAGTGATGCCACTTCGTCGTATGGCACCACGAGAACAGCGAGAGCTCGAGGTGCAAGTTAGCGATCTTATGAGGAAGGGATTTATTAGAAGAAGTGTTTCCGAGTGGGGAGCACCAGTTGTGTTTGCTACTAAGGCAGATGGTTCCCTTCGATTGTGTGTGGACTATCGCGAGTTAAATAAGGTGACGAGGAAGAATAAGTATCCTCTACCACGGATAGATGATTTGTTTGATCAACTGGAAGGAGCGAGAGTGTTCTCCCAGTTGGACCTCGCGACAGGATTTCATCAGCTCCGTGTAGCAGCTGATAGTATAGCTAAAACGGCATTTAGGACACCGTCTGGGTTTTATGAGTGGTTGGTCATGCCATTCGGGTTGACCAATGCACCAGCATACTTCGTGGATCTTATGAATAGAGTATTCAGAGACCAACTGAATAAGTTCGTCCTTGTGTTCGTAGACGATATCCTTGTTTACTCGAGGACAGAAGAGGAACACAAGGAACATTTGAGAATTGTGTTGGAGGTGTTGAGAAGACACCAACTGAAAGCGAAATTCTCTAAGTGTCATTTTTGGAGGAGAGAAGTGAGATTCTTGGGTCATGTTGTTTCAGAGAATGGTATTTCCGTGGATCCTGCAAAGGTGGCTACGGTACAAGATTGGTCTACGCCCAAGAATGCAACAGACGTAAGAAGTTTCTTGGGGTTAGCTGGATATTATCGTAAGTTTATCAAAGACTTCTCCAAGACAGCGGCACCGTTGACTCAGTTGACTAAGAAGAATCAAGCCTTCGTTTGGGACGGAGGGTGTGAAAAAGCATTCAAGAGTCTAAAGGAAAAGTTGACGCGTGCGCCAGTGTTGGTCATTCCTAAGGGAAATGAAGAGATGACGGTATACACGGATGCTTGTGGTACCGGACTGGGTGCGGTATTGATGCAAGGAGGTAGGGTTGTAGCTTATGCTAGTCGACAGCTAAAGCCGCATGAGAAGAAGTATCCTACCCATGATTTGGAATTGGCAGCGATTGTATTTGCGCTAAAGATGTGGAGACATTACCTCTTGGGAGAAAGATTTGAGCTGTTTACCGATCATAAATCGTTAAAGTATCTCTTCTCTCAGAAAGATCTGAATCTCCGTCAGCAGAGATGGTTAGAGTTCTTGGCTTCGTATGATTTTGACATCGCGTATACACCTGGGAAGGGTAATGCGGTAGCCGATGCCTTAAGTAGGAGACATGCCAGCTTAGGGGCAATGTTTCTTGAATGGAAGCAGCTGGAGTATATTGCGGGGTTTGATTTCAGACCAAGGTGCGAATTGGATCCAGTTATACTATCTAGCTTGACGATCAGACCCACTTTGATTGAGAGGATTGGTTCCAGTCAAACGAACGACCCTAATTTATTGGAAGTCATCTCCAAGTTGGAAATGAATATCGATGGGGAGATGGACAAGTATGGGCTTGATCGAGATGGATGGCTTCGGAAGAATGGAAAGCTTGTTGTACCCAATGTCAATGGATTGAGGGATGAAGTGCTTAGAGAATGTCATCACTCAAAGCTAACTATACATCCCGGTGGTAATAAGATGTACCGAGATATGAAGCAGACTTACTACTGGGAAGGGATGAAAAGAGACGTTGGGAAGTTTATATCCAAATGCATGAATTGCCAGCTAGTTAAAGCCGAGCAAAAGAAGCCTAGTGGGTTGTTGCAACCATTAGAAATTCCCGAATGGAAATGGGAGCAAGTTTCGATGGATTTCATCGATGGTTTGCCGAGGACTAGATCGGGACATGATAGCATTTGGGTAATTGTGGATCGACTGACCAAGAGTGCAAGATTTATACCAGTTAAGTCGAACAGAACTGCAGCTAAGTTAGCAGAACTGTATATGAAGTGGGTAGTGAGATTTCATGGAGTACCCAAAGGCATTGTGAGTGACCGAGATCCGTTGTTTACTAGTGGATTTTGGAAGAGCTTACAAGAGGCTTTAGGATCAGAATTACATCTCAGTACCGCGTATCATCCTCAGACCGACGGTCAGACGGAGAGGGTGAATCGGATATTGGAAGATCTCTTGAGGGCTTGCATATTGGATTTCGGTGGATCATGGGATGACCATTTGCATCTAGTGGAGTTTGCATATAATAATAGCTACCAATCCAGTATCGGTATGGCTCCATATGAAGCTTTGTACGGAAGACCGTGCAACTCACCATCATGTTGGATAGAGACTGGCGAGAAGTTTGTGCTTGGACCAGATGTGGTGAGAGAAACTTCCGATAAGATCAAGATCATTCAGCAACGAATGAAAGCTGCTCAGGATAGGCAGAAAAGCTATGCTGATAAGAGGAGAAGAGACTTGAAATTCTCCGTTGGTGACTTGGTGTTTGTCAAGATCTCTCCGTTGAAAAGCGTGATACGATTTGGCAGGAGAGGCAAGTTGGCACCAAGATTTGTGGGTCCTTTCCAAGTTCTCGAGGAAGTTGGGAATTTGGCGTATAGGGTTGGCTTACCAGAGAAAATGGCAGGAGTTCACAATGTGTTTCATGTTTCCCAACTAAGGAAGTTCGTTCACGACTCAAATGTGACTATTTCACCTGATCAGTTAGAGGACTTCGAAGTAAAACCTGAGGCGGTTGAGAACCGCAAGCCGATTCGTATTGTGGGACATGATACGAAACAACTTCGAAGAAAGGCGGTGAAGCTAGTCAAAGTTCAGTGGGGCGAGGACGAAAATGATTGTGCTTGGGAGACAGAGGAAAGCGTTAGAAAGGCTTATCCAGAACTCTTTGCCTGGTAAGATTTACTTTGCGATTTAGTTATTCCGCATGCTAGGATAGACTTGTTTTGCTTGTTTTGCATGTTTGATGGTTGTTTTATGATTGATAGGCATGCGGGACCCTTGTGTGTGTTTTGATTAGGGAATTTCGGGGGCAAATTTCTTAAGGGGGGAAGAGTGTAACGACCCGTATTCTACACATCATAGGATTGTAGAATATTTATTTCTTTCCCGTGTGAATTCGTATGGTCATATAACTTTGGGAAACATTTATTTGAGTCATTTCCCCTGGTCATGATTTTTGTCGATTTTTAAATGACCATTTTGCCCCTAGTCAGTACTGTTTTGGCCATAACTTTTGATAGGGAAGGAATTTTGACCTGAAACCACTTCCATTGGATTCGTTTGATGGTTTCTCTTTCCGTAGAGTGGTCATAATAGCCAAACGGACTTACCGTTTGGGAGATATGGCTGAAACAAGGTTTGCAAGGTGAAAAACTGCATATTGGGCCAAACCGGGTAGTTAAGGATTTGGGCCCATGACCCATTTCGGGATTAGGGTTAGGAGAGGGCTGAGTTGGTCTAGGATTTGATCCCATTTCAGTTTTCTAGCCTCCACTTAGTCCCCAAGAAACCTAATAATGGCCTCCACCCTCTAAAGTCTCCAAATCACCTCCAAACCACTCCAACTTGAAGAAAAAGAGATTAGCAAGACCAAATCAAAGAAGATCTTCACCTAATCAACCTTGGAGCTGCTGTTAGCATTTGGATTCGCATCAAATCAGAGAATTATTTCAGATCTTGTTTTATTTGTGGCTAAGGTGAGTGATTAGCTTGCTTTTTGCACTAATTATGGTTATTCGGGGTGATTAGTGCTAATTAGTGTTTTTAGACGAAAATAAATTCTGGAAAAATGTTTATAAATTCATAAATAATGTTTTAGACCTCTGATATGAGTTTGGGATAATTTGATTAAGTTTTGCTAATCATGTCATTAGTTATGCTCACATATGCTTAAGGGAAAACATGGGGTTTTGGGCATATTTGATCCATTTTACCATGTCATATTGTTGTTTTGGTGTTTGAGGTCACTTGTATGTGTTGCTATGACTCTATGACATGCTTTGTAATTGATTGCAAAAGTTAGAATGGTCAAAAACGTCGTCGAGTGGCGTAAACAGTCGCTGGAAAAGTCAGTGCAGGAAGTCGGATCGGATCGCCCCCACCCCGATCCGAACCGCCCATTTCTCTTCACCACGAACCGAACCGATCGTTATAGCGAAGCAAGCTGCACCACGAGCTGAAGGGTCCGAACCGATCCGAGAAGTCGCGATTCAAGACTTGGTGATTGAAGACTCCGACCCGATCCGCCTGGAGTGATAACGACACGATCCGATCTGATCGCCTTGAGGACGACGAACCGGGAACTTGGAGGAGGGCGAGTGGCTTGGAGATATGACCAGGAGGCGTGACCCGAGCCGTTTCGTGTTGGAGAACCCGATCCGATCCGAATGGGACTGGAGACCACGAAGCGATGGTACACTCCGATCCGACCCGAGGTAGCAGTCACGAACCAATGGGTGGTCACGAACCGAGACGATGAAGACTGCGATTCCAATGATGATAGAAGGAATCCGAACCGATCCAATGAAGATCCATAACCCGAAATGCAAAGGTAGTTCAAGTGGAAGTTCGAGCTCAGGATCCAGACGGGAACCAATGAGTTCACTTCGTGATTGGGCTTTGCTGCGGGACGTGTGCTAAGGAGTTGTCGATGTCTATGACTTTGGATCACTAGGTGTTGGAGGTAGAGAGACAAACTCGGGCTTTGGATATGGTGCGACTAGGGAGCTACCTACCAATGGAGTGGGGTCATGGAAATGTTGGGCGTGATCCCATAGGTATGGCGTTGGTGGTAGTAGGAATGTACATAGTCGTACAAAGTCGAGTTCTGTCGTTTGAATAAAGTGCTCTAGTGATCGAAGAAGTGGATGTCGTATGCTTTACGCACTGAGTGAGAGATGCGAGGATGGTTGTTATGCTTGATTGTTTGACACACATCCCCACCCCCGTATACTTATACTATGTGTTTGTGACATCTTAGAGTATTGTACCGTGTAGTACTAACTCTTTGATTGCAGGTCCAGGTTCAGGTATGACTTAGTATACCTGTTATTATTCTGTTTATGCATGCTACCACTCATACCAGACTGATGTCTGACCCAGAGTTTTATGTTTCTTCTTATTACTCTGGGTGCTCACACGAGCAGACTAGAGACAGGGATAGCTGGTAGTACGCTTGGTAGATGGACTGAAGACGAGCAGGAGGCTCCACGTATGATATATAGTTATTCTCCCTGTGTCGTAATCGGTATCTACTTTGGGCATTAGTAGCATACCTATTTTGCTTATCTTAGAGACAGTATTTTGGAGTTGTAATAAGCTGTATTTGATATTTCCGCTACTCTGATGATGTTAGTTTAAGTTTTCAGCTTATGCACTGTCTCATCTGTTTTATGTCACGTATATGTTGGCTATTATATTTTATTCCATGCGCTGTGAGACATATTACAGGTTCTTTATTTGGTTCCTCTTCTTTCTTTCTCTTCTTTGGCGACCGTCCCATGCCAATTGGACATGTGTACAGCGCACAATTGGAGTAAAACGTCGGTTGGTGCGGGGCGGGCCGTCACATTACTTGTAATCACCTATGTACTCAAATCAATGATCAATAAAGAGAGAATCAATACTTGAAATTATTATCACGGATTTCCTTGCCATTTATGTTGTTAGTGTTTCTTATTGCCACCCCACGACTTTTTTGCCTACATAAGCTGAATTGCTAAAATATCCTTCCTTAATCCATTTAGCTTCTTAACTTGTGTTGCACTTAGGGAACCCTTATCCCAAGGTAACTGTTGGTCCTTGAGTCTTGTAAGCGTGATACTCACCTCTTAAAGGAAGAGAAACTAATCTTCAGGCTTAAAACCTTGATATCCAGAAACTGTGAACTAACTCAAGATTGTGGGAACTAAATAATCCCTTATTTTCCCTAGATCCATATCCTTAACATTCATTCCGGTGTTGACAAGAAATATCATTAACGTTTTGGTGCTAGAAGGAGGGCCTAAACCTCCGACCTTGTGGTTAACAGCCACATCCCTGGCTGTTCCATCCTGGATTGGTCTAAGCTTTGTAGAAGCAAGATTATGGATAAAGGAATATTTCAGGTATCTTCCGAATCTCAAACGGCTATGTCAAGCATCAGTGATCCAAGAATCATGGAAAAGCAAAAGCTTAGATTGAAGGCCCTTCAAATTCAAAACAAGGATAAGGAAGTAGAACCTTATGATCCCGACTGTTGGAGTATTAACCCTTTCCACATTGGACTAACCCTGATCTTTTCTCTTAAAACTCTACATCAAAGGAATACAACCTATTCACTCATATGAAAGAATCCATCCATGAACATGCTAAGGGGACTATATTTGAGCAAAGGATAATGGAGGAGTTCAATCATTCTACTTATAGATGGTCAAAGAAGGTTGCACCCCAGTCTCACAACACAACAAAAAGAAAGCTTGAAGATAAAGAAGAACTAGTGAGATTAAGTAGCAAAAGGGTTAAGCTTTGACACTGAAAAGGAGTCTTCGAATCAAGGTTTCTAGAAGAATGCTAACTCACTACATCAATTGAGAATGTCTACTTCTTAACAAAACATGAACTTAATTTTTGGCCATCATAAAGGAAGAGACCAAAGTATGAGGTCAAATTGGGAGGACTCTACTGTTATTATCACATTATGAATGGACGCGAAACCGATCACTATAGAGTCCTTGAAGGGATGCTTGCCAAGTTTTTCAATCAAGGCCAATTATATAGATATGAAAAGAAGACTTAGTCAGCTACAACAATGGATTCTTTGAAGTAAGAATGTCTACATGGTTGGGGGTACAATCTCACTAAAAATATGGAACCACCCGAAATGGGTGAAGCTATCAACGATGGTAAAAAAACTTTTCACTACCAAGACGACTAGGACCCCTCGAAGGGGATGGTGTGTAAGTCTTTATCCGCGCCGAAGCCAGAGTTAGGTTAAAGCATCAAAAGTGTAAGCCTCCGCCCCCATGACGAAGCAGCGAAAACCCTTACTTCCCCCAACGATGACCTGGGTAAGGCACCCCTTAGAGGGGGTGAGTGAAAGCCTTTATCCGCGTCTGAATCAGACAGGGCCAGGTTAAAGCAACGAACACCCCTATCCATGTCTACGATGGCCAGGTTAAGGCACCCCTCAGAGAGGGTGGAACGTAAGCCTCCATCACCGCCTATGATGGCCACGGTAGAACATCAAAAGAGTAAGCCTTTAACCATGTCTACGATGGCCAGGTAAAAGAATCTAAGCCCTTATCACCGCTTATGATGGCTAGGGTAAGAGCCTTCTAGAGGGAGGTCGGGTAAGTCCTTGGGCCCTGCTTGAGAATAAGCTAGCAAACTGCATTGGACACACAAGTCCATAGATTGTCTAATAAAGCACATATATCCTCTGCTTTGACATTCAAAAGCCCGGAGAGTGGCTAACAAAGAACGCACATCCTTCTATTATTTTCAGATGTGAATATCTCGTCTTCTATCAAATACCTGAATCTAGGTTATGGTTCTGGACTTCTATTATTTCCAGATGAGGATATCTGACTTTCTATACAATACCTGAATCTGGTTTATTGTTTGGGACTTTTATTATTTCCAGGTGTGGATATCTGGACTTCTATCGAATACATGAATCTAGGTTATGGCTCAGGACTTCTATTATTTACAGATGTGGATATCTGGTCTTCTATCAAATATTTGAATCTGGGTTTGGGATTCTCATTTGTAATCGCCACAGGTGAATTTTTGATCCTTTGTCACGAATGCCTGAATATGGCTATAAACTTTAATTTATACTTTCAGTAAAAGAATTTTAAATACCCTAATTCGGGTCACGAGACTTTGAACCGTATTCTTGAAAAAGAATTTATGCGTAGGTAGCCTGAGTCTACATTTTAAAAACCTTCAAACGAAGATCGTGATCTTCCACATCTCACAGTGAGATTCTTTAAAAACAAGCTCAAGTTATAAGGATGAGCTTCTGTTTCTGGATAAAGATTATGAAATTACTACCTGGATTGAGTAATTTAAACACTTAAACTTAGATGATAATTTTCCTATCTTTTCTTCCGGGAAATAATGGTTTCTAGACTCCTATTACTATGCCTAAGTAAAGGGCTTAAACATATTACCTTACTCCTGAAAGGAGGGTTTCTCAATAAGTACTCGAGCAGATACCTTGAGTCTTTTCTTTGAAACCTTATAACAAAGGTTATGATTTCTTAACACCTCGCACAGGGAGGTTCTCGAAACTTCTACCATATGAAAATTGTTATTTATTACTTCAGAAGAGTATATGATGCGAATGATCGTATCATTCATTCAAAAATTAATATGTTACCAGGTCATAATTCAGGCTATGTAAATAATGGTTTGAGAAAGTTATTATACAATATACTTCCCTAAACAAGGGGATAACATAAGATATTATATGATAAGTCTTGTACGGGATATTGCAAAAGTAATAGCAAATGGGAATATTCAGAATTTGAACAAAGGATATGTATCAGGTAACATCCACACAGCTTAAGAAGTCGCTCTGCAAGCTTATTTACAAAGCCATTTCATAAACAACCAGGTGTAGAGGATAGTTCGTCACATCGTTATTGTTGCGAATTTCGTAACTGATCAAAGCAAAACTTATCTTAGTATAAGCATGAAGTTAAGCATTACATAAGTAATTAACACAAGAGATGTTAGTCATTACGTTTATTACAGGAAATTCAAAAAGAAGAAGTCCTAAACAACAAATACTCATGGCAAAGGAGAAAACCTTACCTAATACTATAACCAAGGAGTCATGCACAAACTTGTGCAAAGACTACATCCTGGGAATGAGAGGCAACACAATGCTGATATCAGGGCTCAAGAATTTCCGTGATCAAAATCCTCAGAAGCACAGTTACAGGTTATTTGAATAATCCCCAGGGCAATAAGTCGCTCTCTTAGCTTTGAGTAAAGAGTGAGCTGTTAGAGTAAGCGCAGAATCAAAGGGAATTCCACATCCTTCAGGTGTATAAGCAGGGGGAATTTGTGGTAATCCCATTCCTCAACCGGTGGTCTATCTTAACCTCAGATCAACCTTGAAAAAGGATGTTCCGATCTCTTCCAAGAACTTGTCCTTTTCTTCACCCAGAAAATCAAGACAAAGACGAGGACATTGGACGTAAACTTTCTCAAAGTCTCTGAGAAAGCAGTATCCCGCCAGTTTTGAAGATTTAATAAGATAGTATTTCTTGTACTCTCTCTTCAACTTAACATAACATCCTAGGAAATCCCTAGAAAGAAAACCTATCACAGAAGATGAATTCTGTAAAATATCAAGAAAACCAGGAAAGAGCAAGTTCATTACAGCAACACCATAAGTTGAAGGGATACACATATTACAAATACCCATCTTGTTCATACAAAATGGATTTCTTAAAAAATTTCAGACACAAATCTACTCTTGTTAAACCTAAGTTTGTCTAAAGGTAATTCTCTAGGAATCAAGTTTACTTGTGGAAGATTCCAACAAGCTCCTAATGGAGATCAACACCACATTCATCTAGGCACCTTCTTTTAAGACGCCTAAGTAAGCCTCCGCTAAGATCACCTAAAAAGGAAAAGTCTAACATTTGATATCTACTATAAATTGTGTATAGAAAGTCTACTAGGATGTCTCTATCTTTGATTAACATCCAAAACAGGGTAGTGAGCTCAACATTCTCTTTTAGATGTCTCTCACATCGCAATCGAGCATCTCTCAACCTAGAGGCTGCGTCTATTTATTTGAAAAGCAACAACCTTGTGGCACTTTTATCAAGGTAGTGGTATCTATCAAATAAGATGTTATATTCACTTATTTCCTTATTTATCTCTCTAGTAAGACAGGCTACTTCTGATCATGCTCTCTTAAGGCGGACACGTCTAAAACTAACAAAATCTTTTCATCTACTCGAGACAGAAGATGATTATTGGGAAGAAAAACAAAAAAATAACCTAGAATTTACCATACCTTGGAAGTAGGAACAAAGACTTGGAGAGTCTCAACAGTATTAGCAATCTTTGAGTTAGAATCTTTTCCCACTTTTCGTGTTCTAGGGAGGTTGGGATTCTCAGCCAAAATTGAGTCATGATCAAGGATTTCAAGATCTCCACTTGGCACTTCACCCTGGCCATCAAGAGTTAAAAATATATTATGTGCATCATTAAAGCCACTATCACTGTCATCTTTGTCTTTAGTAACATTTCTAAGCCCGGGGCTATTGTCATCAGTACAAACGGGTTTTGATATTACAATAGCATCTTCCCCATCATTAACACCTAATTCACTTAAAGGGGTATCATCTATGATCAGAAGTTTGGCCACATCAATCTCTTCTCTCTCCGGAATGGCATTCCCTTCCTTTTTGTGGGTTATCGTGGACGTGATTCTTTCTACCAAAAGCGGGCATAGAGAAAAAAGCTTAAATCCGGACATTTTTCTATGTAGTCTGCACAGATGAGCAAGAGAGCATCCTCGAATGAGTTAGCCATAATTTCATCCAAAGTAGTTTAGAGAAATAAAGAGAGCCTTTGTTTAACATGATTAATCACTTCGATAGCTTTGGTCAGAGAGGCCTCGTTGTCAAGCTTATTCCTAAGGAAAGCATTCTCCTTCTCAAAAAGAGAATATCATTCTTATAAGGAAGAGCAAGTGAAGTTGATCATAGAAATATCTTCTTTAGACTTTTCCAAAGTTCCTTTTAGAGTTTGGATACTCATTGATAAGGATAGGTTGATTCCCTCCTCCTTAGTTACCAAAAATCGAGCTTCAGCAAGGGCAGACTCCAACTGGTCCCGCTCCTTTATCATATTCTCCTTGGTATTGATAAGAGCATCAATTTCTTCTCTCAAAGATAAGTTATCTTCCCCAAGCTTTGTTAAATCAAGAAAAAATTTGGAAGGGTCTTCTTGTATTAAGAACCACCGATTGATGGCCTATACGAAATATATGTATGGCAAACATAAACAATGCAATCACAAATCCAAGAAAAATAAGAAAGAAAAGTTCATACCAAGAGTTGTTGCTCAACCAAAGCACGACGATAGCTCGAGGAGTCAGATGGAAGATAAATACTGGAAAATGTGGGAGAAGAAATGATTTGTTTAACCAATTCATCAAAACCCTCACCAGCAGGAGGACAGGGAAGACACTGAGGATTAAGATCCTCGGAAGAGGAAAAAATACCATCGCATAATGTATCGCATTGAAAGTTTTGGGAGACTCAGGAAGGCGAGGATCCGTCGGGGGAGTTATCCTTCGAGAAATGGCTAGAGGAGAATTGACAGTTGCATTAGGGCAAGGAGTTTGGTCCACGGTACCCTTAGGTCGCTTGGATGGAGAATCCTCTAAAATCATACCAATAAGCTTCCTTTTGGCATTTTTTCTAGACTTGAACAAAGCATCCTTGAGGGAGGAAGCTCTTGCTTTTGGAACTAAGGAAGATGAATCAGTTCTACCGGACTCAGAACAAATAACATCTAATATATTACAAATGAAACATGTCAAAAAAATAGATCAACAAGAGTCAGGTTATTACTAAATTTCGTGTCGCTATGCAAATAATATACCTAGAACATCGGGAAATAAAAGAGAGCTGGAAGAAAAAGGAGCGTTCCTTTTTGGCGACAAAGAAAGGGTCACTTTTTACAAGGAAATTAAAGGAGGTTGTCCAATAATATACTGTCCAGTTGGAAAAAGAGAGCGCTTTCGAAGGATATTAGAGGTCAGCATAAGGACCTGTTACCCAACTTTTTAGAAGAAGTACTAAGAAGGTCTACTTATCCCTTATTCGAAAAACAAGGAAGTTTGGGGGTTGCATCTGCAATAAAACGAAATATAAACAGGTATTTTTGATAAAAGAAATTAGGAAGGCCAGGTAAGAGGTATAATCAAGTTCTGTACTTGGAGTGTTGAAACTGCCAGAAATACCATAAGGGTATCGTATGAAGAAAAATCGAGTCTCCCAATCTTTGAACCTTGCAGCCCTTTCGGATAGCAATTTCTGGGAGGAATTAGCGTGAAAGATTTGGTGGTTCACATCATTAAGCTTGAAAGGATGAACCAAATAATGTAACAGTGAAGGACTTGAAGAAGCAATACCAGATTCCAAAGATAAAAGCTCTAAACCTAAGATAAAAGTATAAGTGTTTGGAGAAAGTTGGATAGGGGCAATCCTTAGGTATCACAAGAATTGAGAAATAAACTTCGGGAAAGGAACAAAAACCCCATGGTAAATGTGAATAGCGGAGTAAGCAAAATATCCTTCTAGGGAAGAAGCAATGGTATCATTTTGCGTGGAGGATGCCTCAACTTCGGAAATATAAAAGTCTTTAAGAATGGCATTAACTTCCTCTTGTGAGGCAATCAAAGAATGTTTTTCAACAGCACCAATCTTCTTTAAAGAAGAGGATTCAAGTGGTAAGGTACATTTTTAATGCGTTTAGTTGCAGTATGCTTCTTTCTCATTGTACCAGGTATTATCTGTCCATTTCATAAACCATAATAATGTGGAATTAAGAAGAAAGCAATTTCTAGTCTTTCGAAAGCACTTCGACAGTAATAACACTGGCATTAAACCACCTTGCTTATGCTCTCAGAAGAATAGGAAGCAATGGAAAATACTTGATTGAACTATCAATCAACTTGTGATTGACTGGCGAAAATAGATTTTGGCGATATTGCCAAAACTGATTCACGAAAAACCTTCTGATAATTACATCAGCTCAGTTTGAGTGATAGGTAACAAGTATCTTAATTACATAATTAGTAAAATGGGTATTAACAATTTCTAAAATCCATTCGATCAAAACCAAACAAGAAAGATATATTATACCCCAATTCAGATTATGCAGTTAAGGTATGTCAATCTATTATTTCTTGCAAAACTAACTTGATGAAATTGTTTCAAATTATTTCAATAAAAACAAAGAAAAACTTACCTAGAGTTAACATGAATTACGAATGTGTGAAGCTATTTATACTTTTGCAAGAAAATTTCAAACGTAGGGATTGATGAAGAAAACAAGGAAAGCCAATCAGAGGAAATAAAACGAGTATTTATAGGCGGAAGAAACCAACCATTTGAACAATTGCTTGGAAAGTTGAAAATACCCCTTCACTAGGGGGAAAATGTTACTATCAAATTTCAACACTGAAAAATAAATGAAGGTGAATGGGTTTCAGAGCACAACTAACACCAAGATATTGCTCCAGAGGCGCATAATCGACACCAAGACACCCGATAATGAAAGTTCGAAGAGAAAGTTCAATCATAGGCAATCGGTGCTAACATAAGTAATAAAGCTTGGTATCGATACCAAGAAGGTAGCGGCATTGCAACACCAAAAGCAATATAGAAGAAATTGGTAAATCAAGGGTGGTTAGGTACCACCATTAAAGGCACTCAATCTGGTTTTGATTTCGAAAGCATGTGTTTCGACACAATAATCCAGAGCTATGAAAGGGAAAGCACAAAGCCAAGTTGGGATGGGGCCAAGAGCTATCGATACCAATATACTTGGTATCAATACCGACACCAGGAAGCTATTCAAAAGTCATTAGAAAAATCCATAGGCAACACTATCATAAGGCCGATACTGGAACTAGAGACTACTGAACTTAACTGAGGAAAGAGAGGTCATCCACACTAACATGCTTATTGTCGATACCGATACTCAAAAGTCACAAAAGCAAAGATAATACTCAAGTGTTATCAAAGCAAAGCAAAGCTTAGGATTTGCTATCGGGATCAGGGATCGCCACCGAATCCGAAAGTAGCTAAAATAAGCTATATGTACCAATTTGCTTGGTATTGATGCACTATGAGGAGGCGACACCAATTTCACAAGCAATGAGGAACTGATAACCACATTCAGTAAAGAAAAAAAGCCGAAAGCCGGCACCGAAAGCCACTGATGTCGGCCGACACCAACACCTAGTGACCTTGCCAAACTCATAAGAGGGCTTCTGCTAATCACTACCGAAAGGGGTCCAATTTGTCTACAAATAAGACCCTAGGGGTCCTATTTTATGGGACTTTTTCCTCATACTCAAATCATGTATTCATTTCCTAGAGAGAAAACCCTAATTTGTTAATCAATTTGGAGATTTTACTTGTAATCGCCCATGTACTCAAATCAATGATCAACAAAGAGAGTCTCGATACTTGAGTTTAATATCATGGACTTCCTTGCCACTTATGTTGTTAGTTTTTCTTATTGCCACCCTACGACATTGCTTCTATGTAAGACAAATTACTAAAATATCCTTCCTTAAGCCATTTAGCTTCCTAACTTGTGTTGCTTTTAGGGAACCCTTATCCGAAGGTAAATGTAGGTCCTTGATTCTTGTAAGCGTAATACCCACCTCTTGAAGGAAGACTAACTAATCTTCGGGATTAAGACCTTGATATCTAGAAAATGGTGAACTAACTCAAGCTTGATGGAACTAAATAATCCCTTAATTACCCTAGATCCAAATCCTTAGCATTCATTCTGGTGTTGATGAAAAATACCGTTAACGATTATTAATAGGAATTTACTATTCATTAGCAGGTTCCGAAAGAGTTTATAGATGTTGTTGGGTGCGATGCCTAAGTAAGTACCGCTTATCATGTACAGATAGATGAGCAGACGGAAAGGGTTAGAAGATACTTGAGGATTGTCTGAGAGCTTGTATTTTAGATTTTGGTAGCTAGTGGGATGATGATTTGCATTTGGTTAAGTTTTCCTATAATAATAGTTACCAGACTAATATAGGAATGACACCTTCTGAGACATTATACTAAAGTCCCTGTAAGTTAATAGATTGTTAGTTAGAGACTAGAGGTCGGTTAGTCATTGGCTTAGATTTAGTGAAAGAAGTTGCTGAAGAGTTTAAGTTGACCCAAGGTCGGATGAAGGAAGCTTGGTCGAAGCAGAAGAATTACACGGGTAAGAGGCATAAAGATCTTGATTTCACAGTTGAAAATCTTGTTTTTATCAAGCTATCACGGATGAAGGGGATGCGAAGTTTGGAAGTCATGGAAACTAGCACCCCGATTTGTTGGACTCTTTCTTAGAGGATCGAGAAGTTGGCATATCGAGTAGAACTACTAAATAGTTTCACAGACGTCCATAATGTTTATCATCTAAGTGAGTGTGTGCACGATCCAAAGACTGCTATAGATCCAAGGGTATTGCATGACTTAATAGTAGAACTGAATCTGAATTTTATAAGACAACCAGTTGTTGCAGAGATGAAAAGAAGCTAAGGAACAAGACAGTCAGATTAGTGAAAGTCCAGTGGAGTGAAAATGAGAAAGGGCACTTATTTTGATCTGCTTTATGTTAAGTTATATATCATTTTATAGACTTGGTAACTAGTGAGTTAGTATACATTATTTTGATCTTTTAAGGAGGAAAGGAAGCAATACCTCTAATATTTAGTGAATATTATTTAGGAGATTTACCTAGATAAAAAAAATAAGAATAATGTAGAAAGTATTATGGTAACGTTTGTAATTAAATATGGTTTGCCTTTAGAAACCAATCAAATTAGTAAAAAATAAGAGAAAGATTTGTGGGAGAGGATAAATGGGAATTAGTAAGCCTTTCATACACATAACCTCCTACAGTCTTTTATTTCAGTCTCTCATTTACATTTTTATAAAACCCTAAAAGTTAGTACGAATCGAGCTTAGGATCAAGGAATCACTAATCTCAACTTTTCCATCTAATCTAAGGTAAATAATTATTTTATCATTTGTTTGATCAACTATACTTAATAACTAAATTATTTATGTGATTTCATGATGATTTTTATGCTATTTCATTGTTGTTGTGGAGCAATGTTTAGATCTAATTGTTTAAGCTTGTTTTACATATATTTGAATAGATTTTAGATGGAAAACTTTAATTCTGCATCGCCAATCAGTTTGAAATTCATATATGATGTTTCAACATGTTTTTGGAGATGAGTTGTCAGTTTCATAAGTTTCTAAGAACTTAGGAATTTTCTATGAATTTCCCCAGGAAGAACATGCATTAACCAGAATTTTAATTGTTAATATAATTAATAATGGTTTTTGACTTGGAATTTCTACACAAGGTAGATAGAGCTACCATGAATTTCTATGAATTTTTGAGATTTTTCCCATATTTTATTTATTTATTATGATTTCCTAAATTAGATAGACTTCGTTAGTTAATGCCTTAATTAAGACTATTTAATGAGTTTCTAACGTTTTAGAAATTGTAATCTAAAAATTTTGAGTTGTTACTCAACAAAGATTTTTATTAACCAATAATTTTTTGCTAAATCATAAAAGTAGGTAAAAAAGTTTTTATTTAAATAGAAATAACCTTTTCTCGAATTATTTACTATTAGGTCATCAACTTGGTCGATGGACTTATCACTATCGTCCTTGTTAATAAGCTCTTGATGCATGGAATTTCATGAAATGTAGTGTAGGATATGTCTAGGCTTTTCTCTATTGTCACCTTTCTTATCAGTTTGGTCATTATCACTTGTATCATTACTTATGTTTTAAAATTAAAATCTATACAAGGGCTTATCGCCCTCATACATGGGTGATAGTTATCATTATATACATAAGCAATGTGACTATTTCTTCTATAAAGTATGGGGTTTACCATCTCTGTTGTTTTCAAAGTATCAGGGGTTATTGCCTCTATTATTTGATAGCTTGTCAAGGCTATTGTCTCTATCGTTTCAAATCTTACCGAGGTTATTGCTTCCAATGTTTTTAAAAGTGGTTTGAGGCAGATTATCGCCTTGATTCCTTATCATCATTGATTTGATTGACAAGGCCTATTTTAAAACTTGATTTCAAAATGTTATCAGTCTATGGATTCAATTCCTTGTCGTCATTGACTGCGTTGACAAGGTCTTCTTTAAATTTTTTTCAAACTACTTTAAATCCTTTAGGTCATTAACCTATGTATATGGTCGATAGACCTTTGGTGACTCATTCAGTTAACTTTGTTTGCCTCGATACCTTAGCCAGATGGGTGATAAGGACATGGGTAGTAGCACTTAGCTTAGCTAGATGGTTAATCCACATGCGTTGAGAGGTTCTCCACATGCGTTGAGAGGTTCATGGTCATCCTATGGATGAAATTATGGAGCACGCGTACTGCATAAATTTTGATTTTTATAAATAATAGGGGTTGTTAGCCTAAATGGTTGGTAATCCTTATATATTGTGGGATAGCTAATTCAACTTCTTAAACATAAGCAGGTAACTTGTAAATAAGTAAGTAACTTTTTCATATGATAACTAATAATAAATCAGTAAGTAATTTAGTTAGGAAAATATGGATAAGTAATATTCCTTTATGATGCGCATTTGCACGTTATTATTTATTTTTCTAACTATTGCGAGTGCAGGAGAATAGGCTTGGTTTTCAAATAGCATGATACTAGTGAGAGGGAAATCCATTCCCCTAAGCGACATGGTCTCACTAGA